>CM075333.1:95224905-96505570 GCA_037788925.1 Mytilus galloprovincialis
ATAAATGTTACAATGAAAGATATATGTTACAAAGAGAGATAAATGTTACAAATGTAAGATAAATGTTACAAAGATATATGTTACAAAGAAAGATAAATGTTCAAATGAAAGATATATGTTACAAAGAAAGATAAATGTTACAATGAAAGATATATGTTACAAAGAGAGATAAATGTTACAATGTAAGATAAATGTTACAAATGTAAGATAAATGTTACAATGAAAGATATATGTTACAAAGAGAGATAAATGTTACAAATGTAACATAAATGTTACAAAGATATATGTTACAAAGAAAGATAAATGTTCAAATGAAAGATATATGTTACAAAGAAAGATAAATGTTACAATGAAAGATATATGTTACAAAGAGAGATAAATGTTACAATGTAAGATAAATGTTACAAATGTAAGATAAATGTTACAATGAAAGATATATGTTACAAAGAGAGATAAATGTTACAAATGTAAGATAAATGTTACAAAGATATATGTTACAAAGAAAGATAAATGTTACAATGAAAGATATATGTTACAAAGAAAGATAAATGTTACAATGAAAGATATATGTTACAAAGAAAGATAAATGTTACAATGAAAGATATATGTTACAAAGAGAGATAAATGTTACAATGTAAGATAAATGTTACAAATGTAAGATAAATGTTACAATGAAAGATATATGTTACAAAGAGAGATAAATGTTACAAATGTAAGATAAATGTTACAAAGATATATGTTACAAAGAAAGATAAATGTTACAATGAAAGATATATGTTACAAAGAAAGATAAATGTTACAATGAAAGATATATGTTACAAAGAAAGATAAATGTTACAATGAAAGATATATGTTACAAAGAGAGATAAATGTTACAATGTAAGATAAATGTTACAAATGTAAGATAAATGTTACAATGAAAGATATATGTTACAAAGAGAGATAAATGTTACAAATGTAAGATAAATGTTACAAAGATATATGTTACAAAGAAAGATAAATGTTACAATGAAAGATATATGTTACAAAGAAAGATAAATGTTACAATGAAAGATATATGTTACAAAGAAAGATAAATGTTACAATGAAAGATATATGTTACAAAGAGAGATAAATGTTACAATGTAAGATAAATGTTACAAATGTAAGATAAATGTTACAATGAAAGATATATGTTACAAAGAGAGATAAATGTTACAAATGTAAGATAAATGTTACAATGTAAGATAAATGTTACAATGAAAGATATATGTTACAAAGAAAGATAAATGTTACAATGAAAGATATATGTTACAAAGAAAGATAAATGTTACAATGAAAGATATATGTTACAAAGAGAGATAAATGTTACAATGTAAGATAAATGTTACAAATGTAAGATAAATGTTACAATGAAAGATATATGTTACAAAGAAAGATAAATGTTACAATGAAAGATATATGTTACAAAGAGAGATAAATGTTACAATGTAAGATAAATGTTACAAATGTAAGATAAATGTTACAATGAAAGATATATGTTACAAAGAGAGATAAATGTTACAAATATAAGATAAATGGTACAATGTGAGATAAATGTTACAATGTAAGATAAATGTTACAATGAAAGATAAATGATACAATGTGAGATCAATATTGACAAATGTTACAATGTAAGATAAATGTTACAATGTAAGATAAATGTTACAATGAAAGATAAATGTTACAATGTGAGATAAATGTTACAATATAAGATATATGGTACAATGTGAGATACATGTTACAATGAAAGATATGTTACAAAAAAAGATAAATGTTACAATATAAGATAAATGTTACAAAGAAAGATAAATGTTATAATGAAAGATAAATGTTACAATGTAAGATAAATGTTACAAAGAAAGATAAATGTTACAAATTATGTATGATAAATGTTACAATGTAATATAAATGTAACAATTTAAGATAGATGCTTTCTTTTTAAGTAAATAGAAGTGCATCTTTTTACAGGAAGAAAATGAGCAGGTAGAAGAATTGAGGTCAGATTTACAGAGAAAAAGTGTAAAGTTATCATTGAAACAGCAGGCCGCTGATGCAAAGCGATTGAAAGTGGACAAAATCCAGTCCCAAATTAATCAATTGATAATTGAGATGAACCACAAAAGAAAAATGATCAATATGATCTGTGCTAAAGCTAGAACTATCTTTGCAAGGAATGCCATTAAGAAGGATTATAAAGCTGGAGTTAGGGTATGTGTATCACTTGTTTAATTGTATATGGACCAGGAACACAGTTATCGTCCTTTGATTTTCGTTGTCCACGAATATAGTTCCTAGTGTGGACAGTGTGTTATTTGCCAATATTTTTTTACAACCCTTCTAAACTTATTTCTTAATGTTTTCTGCCTCAAATAGAAAATAGGGGAATGAAATTACACACATATTTTTTTTGTCAGATACCAATTTTCATTAGTTTTTTGGTACAGGTGAACCAAGAATTCAAATGTGCAACGAACAGACTGCGTATGCACAGATTGACAAAACCATGAAATGCATGTTTTCCTTGATCCAGGAAAATTGATATTCACAAAAAAAAAAAAAGAAACCACACTTGTGTCTCTTCTGTGGATTCAGTTATTTTCATGTGTATCAATTTTAGAGAATATTTGATTTTAAAAGTGATTTTTCCATTCTCTGCATACATATTCTACAGAAAATTTGTAATTTGTTGATTATCTGTATTTGTGGTTTACCTGTTCCAAGGAAATGAATTCACAGTATTTTGAAGATTGTTTGCTCATCCCTTGTTCATATCCAGTTGTACAAGTGTATTATTTCTTTGTAAATTTAGGAAATGAAGAGAAAAGCGAAGATGACCCAAGAAGAAATAGAGGAAGATGAGGAGGATGACTATGTCAGTGATGAAGATGACAATGACATAACAAGGTCATGTGACAATCTACAGGTCTTCTGTGTTAGCTCATCTGAATACCAAAAATTAAACAACAGACTAACAGACGATGGACCACCAATGGTATGTATTATTTAGAAATTTGATAAATTATGGAAATCTGTATCTTTGAAATTCTTTTTTCAAAATTAAGAATAATAGACAACTTTCAAGTTCGATGTATTTCCGTAAAAAAAATCTGGTTTTAGTGAACATCATTTGTGCGTTTAGGGGCATCGTCACTTCCATACCAATGTTGAGCTAGTGGTTGGAAAATTATAATACTATATTGCACGATTTATTCAGAAAACTAAATTCTCATAATTGACAATCAGCACTGCTGTTATTAGGGAAATCTTATTAAGTACTTACAAAACAAAAAAATATTTCTAGTTTATCCTGCACAATGACGATCACTAAGACGCTTGATGAACATTAATAGTGTAGGGATACAGGCGATCCCCTTTATCTAGTAAATGACGTCACAAAGGTGTGTCTAATTGATGAGTTTTTTCCGGTGACATATGAACTCGAAAGTGGTCTATTATTTTGACGTTAATATTATTTGATTTTATTAATATCATCGTTAACAATAAATATGATTTCAGGTATTTGATGATGCTGAGGACACTGAGATTCCAGCAGTCAGACAGTTCATTAAACAGATCTCTAATCAGAAGAGAGAAGAAGCCACAAAAAGACTGATACAGAATCTGGCAGTTTTTATCTATGACATACAAAACTACTTAACAGAAAATGGTCTCACAGTATGTACTCTTTTTATACGACTGCAAAAATTTTAATTTTTTGGTCGTATATTGCTATCACGTTGTCGTCGTCGTCGTCCGAATACTTTTAGTTTTCGCACTCTAACTTTAGTAAAAGTGAATAGAAATCAATGAAATTTTAACACAAGGTTTATGACCACAAAAGGAAGGTTGGGATTGATTTTGGGAGTTTTGGTCCCAACATTTTAGGAATTGGGGGCCAAAAAGGGCCCAAATAAGCATTTTCTTGGTTTTCGCACTATAACTTTAGTTTAAGTGAATAGAAATCTATGAAATTTTGACACAAGGTTTATGACCACAAAAGGAAGGTTGGGATTGATTTTGGGAGTTTTGGTTCCAACAGTTTAGGAATTAAGGGCCAAAAAAGGGCCCAAATAAGCATTATTCTTGGTTTTTGCACCATAACTTTAGTATATGTAAATAGAAATCTATGAAATTTGAACACAAGGTTTATGACCATAAAAGGAAGGTTGGGTTTGATTTTGGGAGTTTTGGTCCTAACAGTTTAGGAATAAGGGGCCCAAAGGGTCCAAAATTGAACTTTGTGTGATTTCATCAAAAATTAAATAATTGGGGTTCTTTGATATGCCGAATCTAACTATGTATGTAGATACTTAATTTTTGGTCCCGTTTTCAAATTGGTCTACATTAAGGTCCAAAGGGTCCAAAATTAAACTTAGTTTGATTTTAACAAAAATTGAATCCTTGGGGTTCTTTGATATGCTGAATTTAAAAATGTACTTAGATTTTTAATTATTGGCCTAGTTTTCAAGTTGGTCCAAATGGGGGTCCAAAATTAAACTTTGTTTGATTTCATCAAAAATTGAATAAATGGTTTCTTTGATACGCCAAATCTAACTGTGTATGTAGATTCTTAATTTTTGGTCCAGTTTTCAAATTGGTCTACATTAAGGTCCAAAGGGTCCAAAATTAAACTAAGTTTGATTTTAACAAAAATTAAATTCTTGGGCTTATTTGATATGCTTTATCTAAATATGTACTTTGATTTTTGATTATGGGCCCAGTTTTCAAGTTGGTCCAAATCAGGATTCCATATCAAGTATTGTGCAATAGCAAGAAATTTTCAATTGCACAGTATTGCACAATAGCAAGAAATATCTAATTGCACAATATTGTGCAATAGCAATTAATTTTCAATTGGAGTTATCTTTCTTTGTATAGAATAGTGTATAATATATGTTGGAAATTTGCCAGACATGACTATGATGTCATTTTCTATTTTTATTTGCCAATAACTTTATGTAAATAACTTTATTGGAAATTTGCCAATATAAATTGTTGCTGATGAAGCTTTTTTTCCTTATCTGTTGGACATTTGCCAGACATGACTATGATGTCATTTTCTATTTTTATTTGCCAATAACTTTATGTAAATAACTTCATTGGAAATTTGCCAATATAAAATGTTGCTGATGAAGTTTTTTTTATTGTTTTATACAATAAACAATGTATATTCACTTTTACTACCAACCAATCTTTACCATTCAGTGATAACAAGCACTTTATTTTACATTTTAATATTTTATGATGTATTTAAAATTGTAGTTATTGTTGCAAACTCCATTAGAAATTTGAATTGATATCAGTTTTGGAAAAAGGGAAACGGGGATGTGAAAAAAAGGGGGGGGGTTTAAATTTTTCTCATTTCAGATTTCATAAATAAAAAGAAAATTTCTTCAAACATTTTTTTGACAGGATTAATATTCAACAGCATAGTGAATTGCTCAAAGGCAAAAAAAAATTGCAGTTCATTAGACCACATTCATTCTGTGTCAGAAACCTATGCTGTGTCAACTATTTAATTTTAGATTTAAAAAGTTTGAAGAAGAAATCTTTAATTGATTTGTAAAATCTTGACATTTGTTTTGTGTAAAAAAAAAAACCATGTAATGTCAAAAATTTGATCACAATCCAAATTCAGAGCTGTATCACGCTTGAATGTTTTGTCCATACTTGCCCCAACTGTTCAGGGTTCGACCTCTGCGGTCGTATAAAGCTGCGCCCTGCGGAGCACCTGGTTGTCCCTTATTAAACTGTGTTTATTTTTAAACTAGTTTGCTATGACAGTGTCTTTAGTGATATTTTAGATTGTAGTGTATGTAATCTATTTATAATGGGTCAATACACCTTATTACTATTTGGACATCTGTCCTGGTTGAACCGAGATTCTGTCCCCCCCTCAACTATTGACGTCATACAACAATCACTTTTCTATTGTGGTGTCAGATAGTTTTTATTATGACGTAAATTTTTTACAGAAACTTTGTAATGGGGGACAAATAGTGATCAGGTGTGTTGTAACCATGAATGTCATAAAACGACTTATCTTCAACTTTTAGTGTACCAAAAACATTTCTAATACCACTTCTCATTAATGTTTTTGATAGGCTTTTGAATTTTTTTCTATTCCGGTAATTTTTCCATTAGAACTTGATTTAACTATAATTTTATTTAATGTGTTTTATAGAACAAAAATGACAGATTTACAGTACAATCAGCAGTAGCAGATTTTTCCTCACGATTACATGAAGAGTTATCTCCCATACTTGACAATCTACAACAAGATGTTGGCCATGAACTAGACAGTAGTATAGCAGCACGATTAAACAGAGGTGTAGAGGTTGCTGTCAACAGTGCAGTAGATACATGTAAAGGTTGGGGCTCAGCTGTAAGTTTACCATAATATATAGACACAAAACTCATTTCATTTGTATAAAGTTTTCAATTTTAAATGCATGATCTTTTAAAAAGGGATTTGAGCTAAGATTTTGATAATGAAATAAAAACAATATTTTTTGTTTCAATTATTAATAATAACAATGGAATATTAAAATAATTTTTAGTTATGTGCAGTCAATAGAAAATATTGCTGATGTTTTGTTGACTTGCATCTATATAAACAAACAAAAAAACGAGAACCACATCAACAAACGACTGAACATCAGATTCAATGGTAATAAGACTAAGCTGTGTTTTTTCTAGTTTTGATTAATTATTTCAGGTAAAAAAAGAAGATAAAAACCAAGGAGGACTATGTTTCTCTACATACAAAGCAACAGTACGTAGATATGGTAATTTTCAGTCGCCAACTGCAGGGTTGATTGACTTCAACGAAAATTTGGCAGAACCACTCACTACCAGCATTAGTATTGTATGGACCAAATTCTTTAGGTGAGAACCATAACAAATAGTTGTAATTATTATGTTTGAAGACAGATGCTGCTATTATTGTTTATTTACAACAAAACATTATGTTGGTGTTTTAAATTATTTAAAACAGGGAGTCATAGATGTACAAAATAATTGTAATTTTACAATTTATCCAAAATATGCTAATTTTGAAGCAAAAAATGTTCTCTAATGAAGAGATTTATTTTGGAAAAGAAGTTAGGAATTGATTCATTAGCATGATTAAATAACCAAATTATGGCCAATTTGAAAATTTATGATAAATATAAAAAAAGAAGATGTGGTATGATTGCCAATGAGACAACTCTCCACAAGAGACCAAAATAACACAGAAATTAACAACTATAGGTCACCGTACATACAGCCTTCAACAATGAGTAAAGCCCATACTGCATAGTCCGCTATAAAAGGCCCTGAAATGACAATGTAACACAATTCAAACAAGAAAACTAACAGCCTAATTTAAGTAAAGTTGAAATTCAAGGCTATATTTGGCCTAAGGTGAACTTTGTGTGCGTTTTTATGTTAAATTTTATCCAATTTTAGTGTTGATTTGTGGAACCTGCTTGAGAGATATAAGCTGAGAATCCTGAGTACATTACGGTCCTTCACTGGCAAACTTTGTGGAGAACTACTGTCTTGTAATGTATCAAGAAATCAATTAGATACAGCACAAAGACAATTTCATTTGATTTCTGAAACAAAGGTAATATTTTGAAATACTGTTTTTATTACTGTGGATTCATTTATTAACTTTTGTACCAATTTTCACAGATTAAGGAAAACTTGCAGGTTTTTAGGTACTTAATTTTGTGGTTTTGTTGAAGTCTGTGTACAAGCCTATATGAAATATGTCATTTGTTGACCATTTAATCCATGAAAGTTGGTATCCAATGAATAATTATGAATCCACAGTAGCATTTCTGTTATATGAAGATAAGTATAAGAGTAATACTATCTGTTTTCTTAAGCATAACTAAGAACTGTACTTTTAACCATATCAACAGCTGAACGTACCATGAATAGTACCAATATAGCCATAGAATATATATACGTGTCGGTGCACACAATTTATTTCAGTGAGACCCAAATTATTATTTAAATTGTAAACAAGGATGCTTTTAATGGATTTATCCTCAACCCCTTTTTGCTTAGTTTAAATGGTGGTTTCTGATAAAGTTTGGGTTTGAGAGAATCAGTCATGGTAAGTCTATAATATTTTGTGTGTAATTTTATCAACATTAGCAGGTATCACATCTAGGAAAATTCTTAACAAGTTTTTATCTTAGTTAATAGAATAATTGCATAGGAATATTGTTATGCCCTATTTATGGGCATTATGTTTTCTTGTCTGTTCGTCTGTTCATTTGTCGTCTGTCCCGCTTCAGGTTAAAGTTTTTGGTCAAGGCAGTTTTTGATGAAGTTGAAGTCCAATTAACTTGAAACTTAGTAAACATGTTCTCTATGATATGATCTTTTTAAATTTTAATGCCAAATTAGAGTTTTTACCCTATTTTCACAGTCCACTCAACATAGAAAATTATAATGGGATGGGGCATCCGTGTACTATTGACACATTCTTGTTTCTTAATAATAATCTTTCATTTTAGTTGACAGAAATGATTAGGAATTTACAAGAGTTTGTAATAGAAAGACAGAGAGATATGAATAGGATGTTTCCTCCAACTATTCAGGTAAAATATTGTTACCTTATAAATATAAGAGATCACATTCAGTGCAAACAACAAGAATGATCCTCTAATGTTTGTAGACTAAACAGAAAGAGGCCTATTTAAAAAATGGTGGTGGTACTTAAAATGTCCATTGTCTAAAAGCCTTCTAAAGTTGCACAGTAAAAAGCTTTGGTGATGACCTCCCTATCATAGTTAAAGTATTTCTATAAATAATCAGCTTTATCATTACTGTTCATTTAGATTCAGTAAAGATGTGGGAAATAAAACTACAGTTGAAAGTGTTGAATTTTTTTTGATGCTCCCAAACCATTTACTTATAATATATTTAGAACATTTTCCCTTTATTATAGGACACTACCAATCAATTAAACAAGGATAGTTGTTACTTTTGATATCATTGATTTTCAACACACGTAAAGACTTGTTTTTGACACCATGGTTTGAATTGCAACACTTTTAAAGTTTTATGTTCTTTACTGGATGTTCTACGTTCATTTAAAAAAGAATTAGTGTTGCAACTGACCATTTTTTACCATGAATCTTTATATTTATGAATTTTGCATACAAAAAAGCAACATTAACATACTTAACAAAAATTGATTGCACAATATAACAAAATGATAGCACAATATGGACACCATAGAGTAAAATTTTTAAAATATGAATATGGATAATGTTAGCATTTGGAACATGTTATATTTATAGGACCATCTAAAAACAACATATGAAGATTGTAAGAATGACAGTGGGAAAGGACTTTTCCAACGTATGAAGAACAAAATGGAAGGAGGAGTTGATAATGAACGACCTAACATGTTCCAGAGTGCTTCAAGTACATTACTGGCTCAACTGGAACAGTTGATGGTAAGTGCTGCTCTATCAAAAGGAGAAGTTTCAATATGACACTCTATTTCTAGCTTAAATCATCATTATGCCAATGAATTATAGTTTTAAAACGGACTCGATAGGGAAGGAAATCTACTTTAATTTGGTATGTTATATCAAATAACCCATTTGAACCTTGTGCACCAAATTTCTTTCTTATACTGATGTGGTTGAAATCAAGAAGATTTTTTTCAATTCTTTAATACTAAAATCAATTTTCATTATGCCCCATTTATGGGCATTATGTTTTCTGGTCTGTGCGTCTGTTGGTTTGTTTGTCCATTTGTCCTTCGGTCTGTCTGGCATCCGTTTAAAGTTTTTGGTGGAGGTAGTTTTTGATGAAGTTGAAGTCTAGTCAACTTGAAACTTAGTAAACATGTTCCCTATGATATGATCTTTCTAAATTTAATGCCAAATTAGAGATTTTATCCCAATTTCACGGTACACTGAACATAAAAAATGATAGTGCGGATTGGGCATCCATGTACTATGGACACATTCTTGTTTCCCTAGATTTTCACCTGACTTTGTTTTCAATTCACGAGTCAGTGTGGCTAATGTTAAGTTTTCTTGATTTAAGTCTGTGTCTGATTTACTATAAGTCTGCTATATTTGTTTCACATGTTCACTCGGCAGGTTTGATTTGACCTTCACCTCCATTTAATTTATATTGATATTGTGGAATTATAATGATTCTG
Source organism: Mytilus galloprovincialis (assembly GCA_037788925.1). NCBI lineage: Eukaryota > Metazoa > Mollusca > Bivalvia > Mytilida > Mytilidae > Mytilus > Mytilus galloprovincialis. Next base: position 95,235,110 of record CM075333.1, read on the forward strand.
GTCTGGAAACCTTTACCTTTAGACATTTTAAAATATTGAATTCAATAATGATTGGTAAATCAGGCAAGTAGATATAGGAAGATGTGGTATGAGTTCCAATGAGACAACTCTCCATCTTAGTTTCAATTTATACAAGTAAACCATTATAGGTCAAAGTACGGCCTTCAACATGGAGCTTTGGCTCACACCAAACAGCAAGCTATGAAGGGCCTCAAAATTACTAGTGTAAACCATTCAAACGGGAAAACCAACAGTCTAATCTATATAACAGCCGATGCACTCTTGTTAACAGCTATATATGTCTTTAGAAGAACATATGGGGTATATGTAATTAATGTTTCTGTATGTAAATGTTAGAATTTATGGGGAATACATCAATAAGAAAACAGCCAAACTGCTTTTAAAATTAAGCCTTTGCTGCTAGATAACTATGTAAAGCTTAATTGAGAAATTAATTAATTAAATTTCTGTTTTCAGTTATCAGTTAACCAATAAACCAATATCACTTAAATATGAATAGATTTCATGAAATTGTAATATTTATATGAATGAAAAACAATGGTAATGTATTTAAGGATGAACTAAGGTGCAATAAAAAAAATCTAGAATTTAAAATTGATACAGAATTTAAAATTGATACTATCAGTCTGAAGAGCATTATTAGTTAAAGAACAAAATAAGCTAAATATATTGATAAGTTATGAAGCTCTTTTTTTAGCTCACCTGGCCTGAAGGGCCAAGTGAGCTTTTCTCATCACTTTGCATCCGTAGTCTGTCATCGTTGTCGTCCAGCGTCGTCTGTTAACTTTTACAAAAATCTTCTCCTCTGAAACTACTGGGCCAAATTAAACCAAACTTGGCCACAGTCATTATTGGGATATCTAGTTGAAAAATGTGCCTGGTGACCTGGCCAACCAACCAAGATGGCCGCCATGGCTAAAAATAGAACATAGGGGTAAAATGCAGTTTTTGGCTTACAACTCAAAAACCAAAGCATTTAGAGCAAATCTGACATGGGGTATAAGTGTTTATCAGGTCAAGATCTATCTATTTTCAGATGAATCAGACAACCTGTTGTTGGGTTGCTGCCCCTGAATTGGTAATTTTAAGGAAATTTTGCTGTTTTTGGTTATTATCTTGAATATTATTATAGATAGAGATAAACTGTAAACTGCAATAATGTTCAGCAAAGTAAGATCTACAATTAAGTGAACATGACCAAAATGGTCAGTTGACCTTTTAAGGAGTTATTGCCCTTTATAGGCAATTTTTAACAATTTTCATTAGTTTTTACAAAATATTTTCCTCTGGAACTAAAGGGCCAAGTTCATTATAGATAGACAAAATTGTAAGTAGCAAGAATGTTCAGTAAAGCAAGATCTCGAAACACATCACCATCACCAAAACACAATTTTGTCATGAATCCATCTTACGATCTGTTTTATTTGTTTGATATGCATATATACCAAGGTGAGCGACACAGGCTCTTAATAGCCTCTAGTTCATTTTGGTCTCAAATCTAAGGAAAAGAAATCAAGAATCTGCTAAAATTTGGTAAATGACATTTATTACGTTAATGAAGTCTGATGTGAAAAGAAAAATGAGTCTACTGGGGCAAAATATTTTACCCTGTATTAAAGTAAAATAATCCAGTGCTAAACATCACCTAAGTTCATCCTTTTTAAAGTTGATAAAAACTTATGATAATGTGGTAAGTAAACAAGAAGAAACATTGGAAGATCAAAAGTCAATAATTAGTTCTGTTTTCTTATCTATTATTAGAATGAAGTAATTCATAAGGTGAAAGACGTATGTTCTACATTGTGTTTGAACTTACAAGCCGTGTTTGAACCCCTGTGGAATTCTTGTGAGGCCTCCAAACAGCTCAAAAGTACTCTATTTAAAGGTTAGTCATTGATTTTCACATTTATAGCTATGTTTTTCACTGTTTTTTGCAATTGTAAGTATGTTATAAATGTTACTAAAAATCTGGTACAAATAAATGAGAAGATATGTTAAGAAAAATAGGAGGTGGTGAGGCAGCAACCCAACATCACTGGGTAACCAACATTTGGAAAATATAAATATATGCCATTTTTAGCCAAATGTAAATCAGCACTTGCAAGTTCATTGGTGACGGTACTATTATATATATTAAGATGTATTATAGATAATGATTTCACAAATTACTCCATATTTTCCATATGTCATTTTTAGCTCACCTGGCCCAAAGGGCCAAGTGAACTTTTCTCATCACTTGGCGTCCGTCGTCGTTAACTTTACAAAAATCTTCTCCTCTGAAACTACTGGGCCAAATTAAAGCAAACTTATCCACAATCATCATTGGGGTATCTAGTTTAAAAAATCTGTCCGGTGACCTGGCCAACCAACCAAGATGGCCGCCATGGCTAAAAAAAGAACATAGGGGTTAAATGGAGTTTTTGGCTTATATCTCAAAAACCAAAGCATTTAGAGCAAATCTGACATGGGGTAAAATTGTTTATCAGGTCAAGATCTATCTGCCCTGAAATTCTCAGGTTGCTGCCCCTGAATTGGTAATTTTAAGGAAATTTTGCTGTTTTTGGTTATTATCTTGAATATTATTATAGATAGAGATAAACTGTAAACAGCAATAATGTACAGCAAAGTAAGACCGAAAAATAAGTCAGCATGACCAAAATGGTCAATTGACCCCCTAAGAAGTTATTGCCCTTTATAGTAAATTTTCAACAATTTTCATAAAATTTGTAAATTTTTACCAACTTTTTCCACTGACACTGTAGCTGGTCCAAGGACACAGTTATCGTCCTTTGGTTTTCGTTGTCTATGAATATAGTTCCTAGTGTAAACAGTGTATAATTTGCATGTTTTATTTAATACACTTTCCCAATTTATTTCTTGATATTAAATGCATGAAATATTAAGTAGGGGATGTAATTACATGTTGCTTGGTTGCTGAATCTTAATGTTAAGTAGTGATTTGGTCCAGTTCAAAAAGGTCAAATTTTATCACGTCTGAAGCTGTCAAACTGAATTTTACACCCCCTTAACACAGAATTGTCAATATTTTGAGTTAGAGCTGGTAGAAGTTTCTATAATTTTGATATTATTTGTCTCACTGGTAGTACACTACACTGTAAAAATCTTTTTGAGAAAGAGCAGGTTCGATTTTTTTTAATTTGAATTTATGGTCTAAAAGAAATGCACTACGAAATAACTGTTCTCGGGCCAGCTACTGGGCCAAGTTTATTATAGATAGAGATAATTGTAAGCAGCAAGAATGTTCAGTAAAGTAAGATCTACAAACACATCACCATCACCAAAACCCATTTTCGTCATGAATCCATCTGTGTCATTTGTTTAATATTCACATAGACCAAGGTGAGCGACACAGGCTCTTTAGAGCCTCTAGTTTTAAATGCGATTATTAAATGCACAACTTTTATTATTTTTTAAATCTTTTAAAAAGTTGTTATAAATGTTTATATAGATGATTAACCAGGCTTTTAAAATATTTTTGTAGAAATCACTGAGGCCTCTTTGGTAATGTCATGTTTATGTCAGACTGCTGGTGTACAGTTGCCTGTCAGGTCAGCAGCTAGCACAAGGGAGACAATTCATTCACCCGGGACACCTCTACATGGAACTTCAATAATGACAGATGTTAATAGGATGGTACCTTCAGCAAGTCAACAATCACCTTATGCCAATAGAGTTGTAGAATTACCTGGTTGTTCTGTTACAAGTATAACATCTAATAGATCTGATCCAGGGCAACAACAAAATCAGTTAATGAATATTGCCAGTCCAGCTATGAGTACTGGTATACCGGGGAAACCAGTGAGACGTAATTCTGCAGTAGAAATACCAGATTGTGGTAGAAGGGCAATGAATAGAATGCCAATAACAAGCACTGTTACAAGAGCCACTAGTGTCAACAAACAAGTGTTTTCTTCTGTAGGAAATCAGTTTGGATTGACACAAAATAGCTCTTTTTCTCCAGCAAATATTTCTCAAAACAATCAAGTTCAGCATAAAAGCAATGAAAATCTTACTCATGGGAAAGAATCTTATAATTTCATGATGAATACATCAAATTCAAGACCAGCACAAGTAACTGTTGAACAGCCCAAGACTGTAGTTGCACAGAATCATCAGTCCATTGTACAGAATCAAGGTCAGAAGTCAGGAAATACTACTCCTAAGTACGTTTCTATTTTGCCTGGGAAGCATGGTCATGTGACCTACAGGAAACAAACAGGTAACCAGGACCCAACCAATACTTGCACACAAGGGAGAAAAGGTAAACCAGGAACCAACAGAGTGAATGAAGTGCCATTGATCCCTACTCATGGCAGACGGTCTGTTGATGGAGGACATGGACCAATTTCATTGGTTCCCCAGATTTCAGGTAGTTATTGCTACTGATTTCATTGGCTATTGTTATTGCAGGTATATTTGCAGTAAGGGGTCTAGAGGCACATTTTAAGACCCCTAAATGTAGGTAAAATGTTTTAATACCTCAAAGAATAAAATAATTTCTGTATTAACATGTCATGCTGTATACACCTTATCTCTATTCCCGGCTGACCCGAGAATCTGTCCCGCTTGACCTATTGAGTCAATTGACGTCAAACAACAATCACTTTTCCATTGTGGAGTCAGATATTTTGTATAATGAGGTCGTACTTTTAAGGCAACCTGTGTGATGTCCAGTAATGGTGGCTAAATAGCAATAAGGTGTATTAAAACCTGCCTAATTATATATAATATATCCCAAATTTCTGAGGACGCCAACAAAAATTTCCTCTATTTTAAACAGAATACAAAGATTTAATAGGATAATAAACTGTTTATAAATGTCAGTCAGAGATAAATTTTACTGTTCTATACGTCCAAGGTAAACTTTGAGTTTATTAGTGAGTGATAACCATCAAGAAAATAATTGAGACACATATTAAACAATTTCTTCATACATGTGTATGAATTTCTATACAATACACAAGTTGTACACAAGTTATACATATATACTTTTTAAAAATATAATTATACAAGCAAATACAAATCAGATAAGTACATAACAACAATGTGAAGAACATAAACATTTTACATGTATGATAAAAAAAAATGGAAATTGCTTAAGTATGACTGAATTAAATGCTTACAACTACTAAAAATTATATCTCTTTTGTACAGAATCAACACTACCAGTATTGTCTTCTACAATTGTGAGATTAAGAAATTTTGGAGGAAATCCTGTTACTGGACACAGTACACTGACATCTATACCTGTATCGACAGTCTCACAAACACATGGGACAAGACATACAAACTCTTTGCCATCACCTGTGAGTGGACGACAGAATGTTGGTACTAGTCTTGTGTCACAACCATCTATTGAACAGCCTGTCGTACCAACATCATGCATGAATTCACCCACTTTCCCTTTTCACAGTGTCTCTCAACCATCTGATTTTGTACTGGAGCAAAAAACAAACAACTCATATGTAATGAAAACACCTTCATGTATTTCATCTGGTCATCCATTAATTCCAGGAAAGTATGTGCCTGTGACTACTAGTGTGTCCTTGCCTCCTGTTCAAGGTCGTCCTTATCTGAGTACTAATGTACCAAGACTTGTGAATCCAGCACAGATTACTTCAGTACATAAAACTAGTACACAGTCTTTACATACTGGTCAACATGCTGGTCAACATGCTGGTCAACATGCTGGTCAACATACCGGTCAACACAGGTCAAGGTCAACAACTCACAAGTTTGTAAAATATCCTGATCATTCAACTGGTGGAAATCCTTCAGAAATTCCTGTCAGTGTGAATGTTCAAAGACCACTCTCTCCAATTGTGCAGACAACAAGAACATGCCAAACAAAAAAAAGTGTGACACAGTCGTCTGCTGTGACAAAATCATATAGCTCTCAAAAATCTTCCCAAGTGAGTTCTGCTGGTATTAATAAATTACTATCTACAACCAATGTCACAAATTCAAAGAGTTCTAGGAATGTAAATCCAGCCACATCTGCTGCTGCACAGAACTCCAGATTACATGAAACAAAATCCCAAGAATACATTTCCTCACATGAAAAAGCAATTGAAGACATAAGAGGAAATGTTTGGAGACTGGGGAAAAGAAAGCAGAGTCAAGGTTCAAGGTCATCTTTAAAACCTAATATCTCAACCTCTGTTGTCTTTAGTACCCCTGTACAGATAAAGACAGAAGCAAGTGAGGAATCCGGACCGTCAAAGAGAAGACGACCTCAAAAAGGTATGAAAGTTAAAGAAAATAAATTGTTTTCTTTATATTTTAAATGCTTACAGATTATCTCTTTTCTCTGATTGAGCAATCTGAACAGCGTTGCAAGTTGTTGGCATAAGCTTATTCAAATCTATTGACTTAATTTGTATATTGAAAAAGGTTGATCAGAGATATAAGGCATTTCTTAGGTTGGACATGTTTTACATAAATTATCAAAAATGTTGGATGACACAAAATGCCAAACCAACAACCTACACCTCACTCCTTAAAAATTGAAAACAGTATAAACATAACAAATGGTCTGAATAGCCTAGCTTGGTATAGGCACACATTGTGTGTTGTTAAACCATGTTCATCTGCTTATGTGGACCATATGTTAAAAAAATAAAAATAATAAAACTCTAGAAAAAATCTGCACAGTTACAGTGCAGTTACTATTGAATCCAATGACCACTTATTTGAACAATGTAATTAAAGACAGCAGCAAAGTCTAGAATTTTAATCCGGGCCACAATATTTTAAAGTAGTTTTAGCAAGAGAGTCAAATTGTTTATTTTAGCTAATTGTCTTTGTGCATGAATTTGATACATGATGATTGTTGTGTAGAACTATTTATTACATGTAAATTCTGACTCTGATCATACTTGGCTGTATATTTATTTTGTTAATTTTTATTTCAGACAAACCTGTCGTGATAACAATAAGTGATTCAGACTCTGATTTTACAGATTGAAAGTTGTGTTGTCAGAAAAATGTATACAGAAGGTTGGCACAAAAATGCTTAAAACTTAACATATGGTTGTTTGTATGGCAACAATTAAACATGATATGGTTTTGTATGGAAACACTTAAACAAGTCATGGTTTTGTATGGAAACACTTAAACAAGTCATGGTTTTGTATGGAAACAAATAAACAAGTCGTGGTTTTGTATGGTAAAGATTAAACAAGTCATAGTTTTGTACAGAAACAATTAAACAAGTCATGGTTTTTTATTGTAACAATTAAACAAGTCATGCTAGTTGTGTACCTTTTTAGCTCACCTGGCCCGAAGGGCCAAGTGAGCTTTTCCCATCACTTTGCGTCCGTTGTCGTTGGTCGTCGTTAACTTTTACAAAAATCTTCTCCTCTGAAACTGCTGGACAAAATTAAACCAAACTTGGCCACAATCATCATTGGGGTATCTAGTTTGAAATATATGTCCGGTGACCCGGCCAACCAACCAAGTTGGCCGCCATGGCTAAAAATAGAACATAGGGGTAAAATGCAGTTTTTGGCTTATAACTCAAAAACCAAAGCATTTAGAGCAAATCTGACACGGGGGTTAATTTGTTTATCAGGTGAAGATCTATCTGCCCTGAAATTTTCAGATGAATCGGACGACCAGTTGTTGGGTTGCTGCCCCTAAATTGGTAATTTTAAGGAAATTTTATTGGTTTTGGATTATCTTGAATATTATTATAGATAAAGATAAACTAAACAACAATAATGTTCAGCAAAGTAAGATTTACAAATACCGAAATGGTCAGTTGACTCCTTAAGGAGTTGTTGCCCTTTATAGTCAATTTTTAACCATTTTTTGTAAATCTTAGTAATCTTTTACAAAAATCTTCTCTGAAATTACTGGGCCAAATTAATCCAAACTTGGCCACAATCATCATTGGGGTATCTAGTTTTAAAAATGTGTTGCGTGACCCTGCCAACCAACCAAGATGGCCGCCATGGCTAAAAATAGTACATAGGGGCGAAATGTAGATTTTGGCTTAACCTTTGAAACCAAAGCATTTAGAGCAAATCTGACAGGGGATAAATTGTTTATCGGGTCAAGATCTATCTGCCCTGAAATTTTCAGACAAAACAGACAACCTGTTGGGTTGCTGCCCCAGAATTAGTAATTTTAAGGAAATTTTGCAGTTTTTGGTTATTATCTTGAATATTTTAATAGAGATAAACTGTAAACAGCAATAATGTTCAGCAAAGTAAGATCTACAAATAAGTCAACATGACCAAAATTGTCAGTTTACCCCTTAAGGAGTTATTGCCCTTTATAGTCATTTTTTAACAATTTTTGTAAATTTTTAGAATATGTTTTCCACTGTAATTCCTGGGGCAAGTTCATTATAGATAGAGATAATTGTAGCAAGAAGAATGTCCAGTAAAGTAAGATCTACAAACACATCATGATCACCAAAACACAATTTTGTCATGAGTTTATCTGTGTCCATTGTTTAATATGTACATAGACTAAGGTGAGCGACACAGGCTCTTGAGAGCCTCTTGTTTTTTGTAGGATTGTTTTTTGGTTTGTTTTTTTTTTGCAAAACGATATGCAGTTTGCAGTTAAAGGATATGTATCTTGTGCTTATAATTCAGTGCTGAAAATCTAAGAATGAAGATTTTACCATTTTCATTATTTTGGATTTTTTTTTAATGTATAAATCTATATTTTATGCATGTAATGGGTAATACTGTAAGTACTTTGATGTCATCCATTACAGAAGGATATATACATTTGATGTTTGAAAGAATAAGATCTTTTTTCTAAAACAATATTATGTAACCGGTGCTTTTTATATATACAATGTTTTCTAGTCCACAGATTGTGTTCAAATTATTTTGTAATAACCATTAGTGCTTTGAAGAATTATTATGTTCCAAAAATGTGTTTTAACTCGTAGCATCTAGTCTTAACCATAGCTTCTGTTATGTGATATTTGCTACAAATTTTGTTTGCAATGTTTTTTTTTGTCAAGTTTCTGTATTGTCATTGATCATTAACTTCTATTTAGAACATGTTGAGGAAAGGGGGTATTTAGATCTCACTTATAAGTCTATTTGGAGCATTCTCAATAAGATGGTTTATACTTTTGTTAGCAATAAAAGTTAATCGTGAAAACTGCTCATCCGTTCTTTTTTGTGATTCAATACTATTAGATCTTTTTAGAGTAGAAATTAATATTGTATGTTTTATGAATGTTTAAAGGGTACTTAATAGATGCAAAAATTATGTGGTGCTAAGATACATTTCAGTATTATTGATAAAAGTTATTCCAGTATTTGTTAAGTCACAATAATTCAAATTCTATAAATAGAATGATATGATCATGTAAATAAGAGAGGTGGGAAGATTACTTAGGTTGTGTTTTGTTGAAAGAAATATTTTTTATGCCCCACCTACGATAGTAGAGGGGCATTGTGTTTTCTGGTCTGTGGCTCAGTTGGTTCGTTCGTTCGTTTGTTCGTCTTTGTGCGTCCGTTCAGGTTAAAGTTTTTGGTCAAGGTAGTTTTTGATGAAGCTGAAGTCCAATCAACTTGAAACTTAGTACATATGTTCTCTATAGTATAATCTTTCTAATTTTAATGCCAAATTAGATTATTACCCAATTTCACAGTCCATGGAACATGGAAAAGAATAGTGCGAGTGGGGCATCCATGTACTTTGGACACATTCTTGTTTATTTATAATTCAATGTGATTCAAGACTAGTCGAAGCTACTATTGTATAAAAGATACTTAATAGAAAAATTATGAGGTGCTAGGGAATATTGCAGTATTGAGGAAAACTTTTGTTGTGTAGTGTTAGTATAATGTAGATTTAGTCTTAATTCGTAGCTAACTTTTAAACTTTCAGTATATTGTAGATTGATTTATTTTATTGTCTCGATTCTGCATGTTGTTATATTATACCGTACAACTAAGATGATTTTATGATTTTGGTCATAGAATTTTGGCACAATTTCATTTTAAAGTTCAAACAAAATCTTATAGCTTTACAAAGTTGTTTAAATGTTAACAAACTTTCAGGATATTTTTATAAATTTTTTAGCATGCAGATAGGTTTAGAAAATAGTTTAGATACATCGTTTTAGCATACAGATAGATTTAGAAAATAGTTTAAATACATCTTTCACATTGGTTCTTTTTGATGCCATTAAACCAAACTTCATGCATTTTTTTATTACATAATCATGTGTGCTTTGTTACCTTTTTTTGTGTATATTTTCTTCCAAATGAAATGTGTTGTGTCTGTTGAAGAAATCAAAAATACATGTATATTTGATACCTTAATCAAAATTGTGATTTTATATATCATATGTTTAAAAAGAAAAGCTTGAACCTCATCCATATTTCCTTGTTCATGAAATAAATAACATCATTTTATCAAGACCTATTTTAGAAATGTTAAAATGAAAATAACTCTGGTTTCAAATGTAAGAGCTTAATTCTGTGACGACTTTAGTTCAGCGTCTAAAAGTTTGCTTTCATCATAATCCTATTATTTTTTATTACAATTAAATGTTAAATGACCAGCATCAAGGAAATATGAACTAGGATGAGGTTTTTCCATGTTAAGTTTGATATATCTGTTCCATTTTTTTTTGTTATTTTGATCATGTGAAATAGAAGATAAGAGATTAGTTTTATTTTATCTTTTAAAAGTAAGATGTTTTTAATTGAGGAAAAACTGACCTCAGATGTTTATAATTGTTTCGATTTTATACCAAAGATGTATAAATTATATGGACAATTAAAAAAGGAAATACAGACATGTTTTTTTTTATTTTATTCTTTAAGCGTATAATATATATTAATAAAGATTGGAGTAATTTCAGTGAGACAGCAACTAAATACAGTGTCATGCTTGTTCTAAAAACAAGAAATTTGGGTTTTTGAGGTAAATGCTAATGTAATTTTTAACTGAAGGAAAAAAATCTGTTTTGATTTTCTGTTGGATGACGGGTTGGAGAGGCTGCCAAACAGTGTCTGCATTTCCTCAAGAACTGTTTAATTAAATCTTTTCAAATTTTGATATGCTGTTACTGATTGTGACAAAATGGAAGTCAAGTTCAATATTGACAATTTTCACTTTTACCATTCAGGAAAGATTGAAAAATGGTGTTTCCAGTGGTGTCCATGCTTTTAACTCATGAACCATTGACGATTTTCACTTTCACCTTGTAGGAGTTCTGGTCCTTGTGATATTAAAAAATGCTAGGACACAAATAAAATCTAGTTTGCTGTCACTTTGAAAGCCTCTTAATTATAATTTTGCTAAGTTCTCAATACGTACTAAAAATAAAAACTATCAATCAAAGATCTACAAAGATGCATCTAATTTAGATTTACAAATTCAGCTCCTGGGAGCCTCTTTATTTGCAGAAGGTAATTGGATCTAGGTTGGTTTCCAGCTTCCTCTACCAGTAAAAACTGGTAGCCATGATATATGAAATTTGAAAGGGTTCCGCAGAACTCAGTGTCTCGCCTACTTTTGCTGTCATGATCAGATTAAAACATCAATCATTCCTCTCAACAAATACAGCTGATCTAGTGCATATGGTAACAGAGAAACAAACTGTCTCATTGGAACTCATACCACGTCTTCTTATATCAAGGAACCACAAAAACTTAGCTTGACCAATGAAATGTGAAAATAAGAACATGGTGAGATGACCCCTTCCTGTCTGGCAAGTTCATATACTAGAAGTAATATCTATACAACAAAAACTTTACATTGACCAATGATCCCTGACAATAAGGCCAAGGTCAGATGACACCTGCAAGTTGGACATGTACAACTCTCAACCTTTTCACACACCAAATATAGTTGATCTATTGCTTATAGTATGTGAAAAACAAACTAAACCACAAAAAACTTAACATTTACCAATGAACTATGAAAATGAGGTCACAGTCAGATGCAACCTGCTAGTTTTAAATGTACAACTCAAAATCTTTTCACATACCAAATATAGTTGACCTATTGCTTATTGTATATGAGAAACAGTCAAAAACACAAAAACTTTAACATCAACCAATAAACTATGAAAATGAGGTCAAGGACAATCATTGTCAAGTACTATATAACAGGGTCACTGTACCTGATGTACTATATGTATTGCTTTACTTGTGACTTTTTTATATATATAATTTGCAATTGTTTTAAATAATCATTGTATATAAATTTAATGTAATTGTTCAGCTCAGCTTTGGCCGCTGTAATTAGCAATAAAAACTTATATTCTATTCATTGCACACACAAAATAGGATTGACCTATTGCTATAATATATGAGACTTGATCACAAGAAATGAGGTAGAGGTCAGGTGAGTTCTGTCTAATTAGTATGTAGACCTTGCAAGGATCCTATATACCAAATAAAGTTGTCCTACTACTTGTGATAATTGAGTATTTCACAAGACAGCACTATTTTTAACCATGAAAATTAGGTCCAAAACAATTGATAAATGACGAGACAGAAACTTCCTACCATATAAGTTATGAAGCATCCCAGTCTTCTATCTTCATGATTTTCACTAATTTCAGAAATCTTGTGCCCCAGACCTAAAATTCTATTTTGTCAGCAAAACTTAACATTGACCAATGATCCCTGACAATAAGGCCACAGTCAGATGCCACCTGGTAGTTTGAAATGTACATATCAAAACCCTTTCCCCTCTACCAAATATAGTTGACATATTGCTTGTAATATCCTTGCTTTAAAAAAGTAGGGGTGAACTGTTTTATCCGTTTGTCCGTCCGTCTGTCCCATGAATATTTTTCGTTGCATTTTTCTCAGGAACTACAATACAAGGATTTCTGAAAGGAGTACACAGGGAAAAGTGCCACGCATGTTTTACACATGTTTTACATATGTAAAACATATGTTTGGTAACGCATGGGAAACGTCTTTTTCCTACCACGCATGTAAAACGCATGTTTTAAACATGCGTTATTCATGCGTTTTACGCATGAAAAATACATGTTATGTAAAACGCATGTTTTAAACATGCGTTATTCATGCGTTTTACGCATGAAAAATACATGTTATGTAAAACGCATGTTCAAAACATGCGTTATTCGTGCGTTTTACACATGAAAAATATGTGATGTAAAACGCATGTTTCAAAATCATGCGTTAAACATGTGTTGTAAGAAACATGTGTATAATATGCGTTTTAAATGATGCGTATAGCATGTGTGTAACAAACATGCGTATAATGCATATTTCAAACAAATTATAAGATATTATTCCAAATCATCCATAAAACCTTTGTCAAGTTTACTAGTTCACATTCCATATGTTCCACACAACCAAGACGACTTATGTTTACTTTTGAAGGCTGTTCCCTGGATTGCTTTAATCAGTTTAATTTGGACTCTGTTGGATAGTTGTCCAATTGGCAATCATACAACATCTCTTCATGTTATTTTGACCACAAATCTCCTTTTGACATGTTTGACAAGCAACATCAGAATCATATATTGCAGACCAGACTTCACTTTTCATCAGTCTTTAAAATTTTCCTGTTTGAATACACCAATAAACAAAAGAAATATCTGTAACATGCTTTTCATGTTTCTAAAACCTTGATCAGGTACATTTGACACTAAGATGATTGAAAAGACCATGATATGAAATATTTCATGGAATATAAACCGACAATCTTTTGTCTCTGTAGTTTCATTGGCAGTAATACCACAACTCTTTTAAAAAGAGGTCAAAATTGTCTTAAATGGATTTTGTGGAATGTTGTACATGTATTTAACAATTTTTGTTAAAATGTTACTTATGGTTAAACTTTGACAAACACATTTGTTGACTTATGCATGTAATATGAAAAGGAAAACCCCAAAAGTGTATAAGATGTTTCCTCTAGCATCAATTTAAATACAATTTTGAAGTTGTGTCCCTTGCCCGTTTGATTATAACCAATGTCTTGAGAAATCTGAGATTGTATTATTTTTTTAAACATGTTAAATGAAAAATTCAATCAATCCACTTTAAAGAATTTCATTCATATTTTTTTTCTCTGTTGTCTATTTGTTGCAGAACATAAATTTTTCAAAAAACTTACAAAAATTTGATTTCACTTTACTTTTATTTTATACAGCAATCTCAAAACGTTACACAACTTTTCATGTTTTTTTGTTGTTGACATAATAACAATATCAATAGAATGTTCTATCTTCTAAATGTCACTCTTTTTGAAGTTGTCTTCATCTGGAAAAAAAAATTACATTCATACATTTAAAAACTTAATTTGATTTATTTCCATATACTGTAAGTTGTTAGTTTTAAAAATAATGACATATCCTCAGTGACTTTTAAACATGCCTTTCTGTCTCATTTTGGTCTCTTGTGAAGAGTTGTCTTATTGGCAATAATACCACATCTACTTTTTTATGTTTGTCTCCTTTTAATATAACAACATATTTGAATAAAACTGGAAAGTATTTTATAAATATAAATATTGATTTTGCTATCTCAGTAAATTAAAACCAAACTAAACATTATTGTTATACACATATGACCAGTTTTACAAACTGTTGATACCTATATTTTGGCATTGTACAAGATCATGTCCTTATCCTATGATTAATGGCAGTCTATTCTCTAAATTAAATCAATTAGATGTTAACTGATTGATATCTAAGTCTTAGACACATGATTTTTGGTTTTACATTTGGCATGAGTTTTGCTAATTTTTAAATTCTTCTTCAATGGTCTCTGGTGGAGAGTAATGACTCATTGGCAATCATACCACATCTTCTTATTTTTATATTAAACTTTAATATATGTAGCTAAAAATTGGAAGCAATTAATATTTGTAATAAAAATAATCTTGTAATACAAAATGTAACCACAACTGATCTTTTTACTTACAAAATCGAGCAGTTTTTAAAGCGTTATAACCATAAGAATTAAGTTGAAACTTTTCATTCATTTATTTATAGGTAACCCATGAAACTTTAACAACTGCAATGTGTTTGGAAGAGCAAGGATTAAAACATTTATTTTTTTTAAATCTCTCTCCAAATATTACATAAATATAAATATATATTTGTACACATACCTACTTTTTTTGCCTACAGAAGTCCTTTCTATGAAAATATCCTTTGGTTTTGCTTGGCTTTCCAGAAACTCCTGTAACATAAATGAAATAAAATTAAGTTTTGAATAAATTCTTTATTAGATGTCATTTTGTACTGATTATGAACATGGCAAAGGTACAAATAGTTTCAATTCACTCTCAATGACAGTGCACTGAGGGTTACAGCTAATTTCCTACTGCATGTAGAGCAAAACTTTGGTTAGCTTGCTTGCTTTGTTTGTATATTGTACAATCATATTAGGATAACACCCAATTGAATTCAAATATAATATATATACAGGTTTAACTATGTCTATATATATATATTGTTTAAAGATGTCAATCTTATTCACAAAGCTTGTATAAACAATTATACAAACAAAGCAAGCAAGCCAACCAAAGTTTTACTTTGCAAGCATAAGGAAATCAGCTGTAATACATGTTGGATCATCATTTTCCATCCTTTTAGACATCTCTAAATAAAACACTAGATTCACTATAAATATTTGGTTAATCAAAATGTCAGATTTGTCCATTTTCATAATTTTGTTTTTTTTATCTCCATGGGACACAGATGATGCCCCCTCTTGCATAGGAATAATGTTATAATAAGGGAAATAACTCCGGAACAGTTAAAGTGACCTACCCAAATTTTTACTTGATCTGCATTTAGTGGATATTATCAGGGTGTATAAGTTTCATAATATTTGATTAAACAATTTTACCCCATGTCAGATTTGCTCTAAATGCTTTGATTTCAGATATATACATTTTTTGTAAGTCAAAATCTATATTTTACCCCAATGTTCAATTTTCCATACAAGGGGGTTAAATTGCCATAGCTGTATTTTGACCTGATGGTCAATTTTCCATGAGGTTCAAAAAACCATATAGGGGCCATCTTGCAATTGTATGTGTTTCTTTTTTTTTTTCGCTGTGTATTTACTAATGTTGATTCATTGTCATTGATATATACCATGTATAGTATACCCCTTATAAGTTATCAGTTGTTTCTCTATTGCAATATATCTTTTTTAATAAATTCTGCTTACTATTTGTAACAGCAGTGAATCCCAAACTCTGTCTCACCAACAAGTCTCAGACAAAAAGCAATTCAGACAGAAAGAACTTTCAAGATGTTTTAGTTGAATGTATAGTAGAAAAGTTCAAATTTCAGTTTGGCAAAGACTGTAACAGCAAAGTTACCTTAATATATAGTAATAAAGTTTCAGCATAAATAATGTATTGAAAGCAAGTTGTCTTACAAAGTTAAGTACATATATATTCAATACAGTAAGTCTGACAAAGAGCAAAAAACAACGGAAGGCCACGAATTGTTTTCAACACAGCAAAAAAATCTTGCACCATACAAAAAATATACTTACCATTGCTGAATTGTACTTGAAACATTTACTAGGCGTCCTCCCTTGCCATTTTCTTCACCATTTGTGGAATTTTTTAAACAGCCATGTACATGTACCTTCCTGACATAGGGGAGGTCAAATTTGATAACTAGCCTATAGGATAAAAAGAAATCCATTTCATAAAAATTTTACAGAAACTATTTTTATATTACTTTACAATTACAGACACAGTCAGTGTTCATGTGAAAGCCAAAATGAAGATGATAGATATAAGATGTGGTACGAGTGCCAATGAGACAACTCTTCATCCAAATCACAATTTATAAAACATGTAAAAGCAAACCATTAAAGGTCAAAGTACAGTCTTCAACATAGAGCTTTGGCTCACAATGCACAGCAAGCTATAAAGGGCCCAAAAAATTACTATTCAGAGTAAAACCATCCAATGAGAATTGCTGCAAGCATTTTTGAGCCCCATGCCATAACTCTGAAATGTAAAATCTAAAATTTTAAATTTCTAAAGGGAGCTTCCATCAAAAGATATAAACAATTCACAAAAGTTTCACGAGAACAGCTGCTGAAAGTTTTTTTGAGTTTTTGTCCGAAAACAGGAAAAATTCCCCATCTTTTATGAATAAAATTCGGTAACTCAAAAACCCAATATCTAAAATTATAAAAATTGTAAGGGATCTCATGTCAAAAGATATAAACAATTCACCAAAATTTCTTGCAAGAAAAAGAAAACATTCTGGAGATATTGACTGAAAACTGGAAAATCACCCTTTTATTATGAATATAAAACCTGGTAACTCAGAAATTTAAAATTTATGAAAATTGAAAGGGAGTTCATGTCAATAGATATAAAAAATACACCAAAATTTCTTGCAAGTAGGAGAAAACATTCTTGAGTTATTGACTAACAAGAATGTGTCCATAGTACACGGATGCCCCACTCGTACTATCATTTTCTATGTTCAGTGGACCGTGAAATTGGGGTCAAACTTATAATTTGGAATTATAATTACAAAGATCATATCATAGGGAACATGTGTACTAAGTTTCAAGTTGATGTAACTTTAACTTTATCAAAAACTACCTTGACCAAAAACTTTAACCTGAACTTTGCACTATCATTTTCTATGTTCAGTGGACCATGAAATTGGGGTCAAAACTATAATTTGGCATTAAAATTAGAAAGATCATATCATGGGGAACATGTGTACTAAGTTTCAAGTTGATTGGACTTCAACTTCTTCAAAAACTACCTTGACCAAAAACTTTAACCTGAAGCGAACGGACGCACAGACGGACGAACGAACGGAGGCACAGACCAGAAAACATAATGCCCCTTTACTATTGTAGGTGGGGCATAAAAACTGGAAAATCACCTTTTTTTTATGAACAACCCTGTTACTCAGAAACTTAAAAAAATCTAAACTTTATAAAAAATGAAAGGCAGCTCATGTCAATAGATATAAACAATTCACCAAAGTTTTATGCAAAATGGTTAAAGCATTTATGAGTTAATGTCCAACACTGTGCAATTGAAAATTTCTTGCTATTGCACAATACTGTGCATTTTAAGATTTCTTGCTATTGCTGAATACTGTGCAATTGAAAATTTCTTGCTATTGCACAATACTTAATATAATAATTTTGGATCCTGATTTGGACCAACTTGAAAACTGGGCCCATAATAAAAAATCTAAGTACATGTTATATTTAGAATCAGCATATCAAAGAAGCCAAAGAATTTAATTTTTGTTAAAATCAAACTTTTAATTTTGAACCCTTTGGACTTTAATGTAGACCAATTTAAAAACGGGACCAAAAGTTAAGAATCTACATACACAGTTAGATTCGGCATATCAAAGAACCCAAATTATTCAACTTTTGATGAAATCAAACAAAGTTTAAATTTGGACCCTTTGGGCCCCTTATTCCTAAACTGTTGGGACAAAAACTCCCAAAATCAATCCCAACCTTCCTTTTATGGTCATAAACCTTGTGTTTAAATTTCATAGATTTCTATTTGCTTATACTAAAGTTATGGTGCGAAAACCAAGAAAAATGCTTTTTTGGGCCCCTTTTTGGCCCCTACTTCCTAAATTGTTGGAACCAAAACTCACAAAATCAATCCCAATCTTCCTTTTGTAGTCATTAACCTTGTGTCAAAATTTCATAGATTTCTATTTACTGAAACTAAAGTTATAGTGCGAAAACCATGAAAATGCTTATTTGGGCCCTTTTTGGCCCCTAATTCCTAAAATGTTGGGACCAAAACTCCCAAAATCAATCCAAACCTTCCTTTCGTGGTCATAAACCTTGGGTTAAAATTTCATAGATTTCCATTCACTTTTACTAAAGTTAGAGTGCGAAAAACTAAAGTATTCAGACGACGACGACGTCAACGTGATACACCAATATACGACCAAAATTTTTTTAATTTCTGCGGTCGTTTAAAAAGTGATTGTATCAAGTGCTACAATATTATATATTATTGCAGTGAGGTTAAAATCCCTGTCATTTATTCATCATCCACACAGTTACTTATCTTAGAAATTTTTTTTTCTATCATACCGGTATACATGTATATGTTATGATATTTTTCTAAGACCGGTCACCATCCACCAGAACTTGCAGTCGTCCTATAAAAATACAACTTCCTATCGTGATGCTTCTTAAAATTTGATGGGTAATCTTTAGATCCGATTTTATGTAATGGGACAATAAATCCTTTAGCCCATATTTCAGGAAATTTTCCTGTTGTTAATACATTGTTAAATATCTTTACAAAACATTTAAGCAGATATGATTGGCTGCGCTTGAGCATCTCATTTATTTAAGAATTGAATGCTCTTTTTTGTAAATTTATTGGGGTGTAAAAGCGTTGACCGAAGTACATTCTGTACTAAAAATGTGCGCACGGTCAACGCTTTTACAACCCTATAAAGTTACAAAAAAAGCATTCAATACTTATAATTACATTTTTACCTATAGGATCATGAAAACACGCCTTTTATCAAGTTTTTATTTCATTAACCTGTGCACTTTATTGTGGGGCCTCGTGTCATCACGAATGAAAAGTTGCATTGTGTAATGCAATTGATTAAGGAATATCACGAGATTGCTAGTTAGCCAATCAGAATAACGTATTATAATGAAACATACATCTAATGTAATTATTATGGAGTCAAAGCTGCTTAATTTATTGTTTTTTAGATGTTCACAGGGGCTTGTTTAGTAGGCCAGACGAGCTTTTACTGTCAATAGCGATTTAATAAAAAAAATGTCAAAATGTCATTGAATTTCTTGAATTCAAAATTTTTAAAAAGTTTAAAGAAGAAATTTTTAACTGCATAATATTGCGCAATAGATTTGTAAGATCTTGACATTTGCTTAGTGTCAGAAACTCATATTACAAGTATGTCAAAAATTTGATCAGACTCCAAATTCAGAGCTGTATCAAGCTTGAATGATGTGTCAATACTCATGATACTAGCCGCACTTATTCATGGTTCACCCTCAGCGGGTCGTAGAAAGCTGCTCCCTGCAGAGCACCTGGTTCTGTAATTTTATAATCCAATTCTCTGAAAATTTTAATTTGATGACATTCTTAAATAAGATGCACATGATTTATGAATGTGTTCTTACCAGTCACCCCAGATTGAGAAACCAGACCAGGATATTTATTTTATGCCAGGTCACTTGTTTTCACAGTCCTCTAGTCTGGTGTAATGTATTATTAGCATACCTGCCAACTGTCACTATTTGTGGGGGATTTCCCCCATGAAGGCTCCAAAAAATAATTTTGAAAGATCAATTTTGTCCATAATTTTTAACAAAACAATTCATTTTAAAATGGCCATAGGCTTGTTAAAGTAAGGAGAAGCCAAAAAACAACTTTAAAATGTATTTGAAGGCCCCATTGAAGGTTTTGTAGGACTACATTGTTTTACATTATAGCCTTCTTGCACGTAAAACCCCCATGGACATTTTGAAAAGTTGGCAGGTATGTCTTAGTACAAATGTGTTACTTATAGTTTCGTAACTCTTTCTCCCGAGACCGCCAACTGCCATGTTATTATTCTTGTCAAGACTTTGATCTTGCCAGACTTCCAAACCCTATTGGACTCTTTGTCCCTAGCTAGGAACTATAAGTATGATGTCACTCATTGGGTTCAGGTGTTAGTTACAATAACATTAACAAGTAGACTAGCTAGCGGCAGCCCCACTGTATATTTATGGTAATGTATATAACTTATATTCAACCATATATATATATATATATGTCTTTTAAATAAACATCTTATTGTTTACGTGCTTTGATAGTTTATCTCAGAACTTGGGAAGACAACAGGAATATTACGAAGCCAGTGTTAACTTCACTCCGGTTTCACTCGCTACCAAAAAAAGCATAGTTATCAGGTTCTACTTTACTGTCTTAACTTAAGTTCGTGCATGTCTTTATAATTTACTCAAACTTGATAAATCACAGAAGATTGATTCGAGTGAAGCTCTACTGTGATATTCAAGTTTGGTATATGTTTACCCCGTTATTGATAGGATTTCAAACTCCTGAGTCCTGTGGATAAATAAATCAGTTTTGGAAATGGCATATAAAAATCCGAATTATAGTTAACCCGTACCATTGTTAACTCGTACCAACGTTAACTCGTACCACTAAAAAAAACCTCGTACCAATGCAAACTCGTACCACTCCTAACTCGTACCAACTTATTTAAATGCATTTGATTGGTGTTTAATGATGAATATACACTGTTATTTCACTCAATATAATTTGAAAGTACAATGACCAATTTGTAGCTAATGTTCCTTGTGTATTGGATAGACAATACCGTGGCAGATTTGCTTTGTTATCTCCCTTGAATACACTCTTTTTTAAACTTTAACTGATAACTATTGGATTTTATTTTTAACATTCCAAATCAGTTACATTGAATAGATTTGGGTATTTTTCTTTTGTTTCTCAAAGGAATTTTATTCATTGAAAGAATTAATTAATTAATAGGCCACTCTCAAAGTCGGCAACAAACAGCTTAACCTTTAACTGGTCTGGTAGCATAGTTTACAAAGTTTTTTTTTTTTATTGTCAATAAAAGAAAGATCAAAGGAATTTAATATTAATTAGCAGGGTAATTAAGAAAATCACGTATTTTTGTCTAAGTTTTCATTAAAATCCAGTATAAAATGCCAGTAATTCAACTTTTTTTTCATTAAGTTTACAAAGAAAAAAACACCATAAAACATTCGTATTTTTGAAAATATTTTTAATGGTACGACTTCCCAGTGGTACGACTTTTCGTTGGTACGAGTTAACTTTTTTGGTACGAGTTAACATGGTACGAGTTTCCGTTGGTACGAGTTAACTTGCTTCCTAAAAATCCTTCGTGAAATGTTAATCGAATAAAATATTAAGTTGAATTCTTACCCATCTTGTCTTTAGTGTCCTAGATTGAAGATATCCTACATTGTCCGAGCTGCATCTCATATCTTCCATAAAATTTGCGTTTTGCTTCACGAATCATGATGTCAATATCAGTGTCGTCTGTCTGAACGCTCGTTTCCGGGTGAACCGTACGGGCTAATATTAAACCAAAGGCGAAGCATTAAAAATTCCATTTAAACGGCATTAAATGATTGAAATCCATGCGTAGATTTATAAGTAATAAAAGCAAGTAAACATGATTAATAATTGTATGTAACCGATTGGACCTTAAAAAAAAATATATGAATGTGGATTCCGTAATTTCCTGTGAGTCTCCATGCCAGTGTAATGGTATTTCCCGCGGTTATTTTTGTACAACTTATAAATTTATAAAATACGGTATGACTATCACTTGCCACTATGTACCTAACAGAATGAACAATTTTGCAAAGACTCACTCAGTGTAAGTATATCGATACGGTGAATTAATTAACATGAAAAAAACTCTGTCATTTCTAGATAATTTTACTGGACACAAAACACACGGGCACCTGGTAATTAATTCGTCATCTTATTAAAGTCAAATCGGCACCTTTTTTCAGGACATTTCTGCAATTGATTTTTTAACTGTCACCTGATATTAAAAACGGTTTTCATCTTTAATTTGAAAGTAATTATTGGTTCTCTTCTCTACTGAAGTGTATCCATATGAGGATAAAAAGAAGAGAAAACACTTAAATTTTATCATTGATTTTGTTGATAATCTGCCTTTCCTGATCTTTTCAGTGGCGGATCCTTAACTTTTCCTATTTGGGGGGGGGCGCTGACTGACCTAACGGGGGCCCGCTCCAGTCATGCTCCAATGAATTCCCTATGCTTTTACCTGTATACTTGAAAACAATAAATACTATTGTTTGCTAGTATTGTGCAGTTGTCATGAAATAAAAGTTCATTATAATAAATATAGGTTCCAGTAGGAATTAACAGATCTATTGTGGCTCCATTGATTGTTTATACAGAGAGCACACAAGCTGATCATGTAAATTTGGTTAAATGTCCAATGGTAGATGGAGAAACAGCACTGTATATAAATAGAGCACCTAGATTCTACATGTGAAAATATGGTTCCTTTTTCAAAGGAGGTTTAAGGCTCAGTTCAATTATATTAGATAGTTTATAAAACAATTATGCATAGGCGGATCCAAGAGGGGGGGGGGGGCGGCCCCCCCCTTTTCGTGGGAAAAATTTGGTTGATTATATAGGGAATCATTGCAGCATGACTGGAGCGGGCCCCCCCTTAGGAAAAGTTTTGGATCCGCCACTGTTATGGGAGTCTTCAACAGGTCACTTGCAAAACATAATATTAATTTTGGGTATGGACTTAACTACTGCGGGTTACCCAAATTAACAAGGGGCAGATTTGACTTGTTATGCCATATTAACTATCAAAGGTGGCTTAGGTGCCCATTTGACCAGGTTTCCAAACATGGCAAAATGACTAGAATTCAGACACAGTGTTAAATAAATATAAGATACATTGTATATATACAATTTTGTGTTGGAATGCACACTACACTGGCAGATTTATCAACTAAGCTACATTAGATTGTAACTTGAGTTATATTCCTTGTGACTAATTATACATGTGTTAAAAATAATACAATTTTGAATAATAATATTGAAAATAAGGAGATCAATGTAGTATGATTGCCTATGAGATTACTATCTACTAATGTCCATATGAACTGGATTTAAGCATGTATATAGGACACCTTAATACCTTCAACAATGAACAAAGCTCATACTGTCAGCTACAAAAAATGTATAACAGGCCATCAAGGCTTGACATGACAGAAAGTAAAATGATTTGCCAAAATAAATCAAATATGGCAGAGTCTGCATCAAACAACAACTAAATTTCATCCGGACTTGGAACAGGCATAAATAGAATGTTGGGACTGTTGTGTAAACAGCACAAAAGAGGAACAAAGTGGTGAAATCGGTTAGAAATTGTTTTGATTCATTGAATTGGTACAAAGCTAAAAAAATCTAACATGAAGACAAACAATCAAAACTTAATAGTACTTTCAGTTGAAAGCTCATTAAAAGCTAATTATCAGAGAAATTCGTTTTACAATTTTTGTTTAACATGTTTAATTATCTATAACTAATATATTTTTTATTAAAGTTTCCAAGCAAGTCAATACATGCAATAACAAAAAACTTTTGGGACAGTAGACGCTGTTTAAAAAACGTGACCAAAGAAAAGAAAAGGAAATGTACTTGTAATCGACACTGGAGAAAAAATGGACTCTTCAGGTAAGAAGTTTTATTCTGCAATAACTTTTGTTTAATAGTTAATCTGTTTTTGAATAAAAGAATGTGTAAAGTATATTTTAGTGGGACAGCATCCCTACAAACAATAAATCAGAAGAGATATCAAGTGGTAAATATTTTGCTTACTGAATCCGACAAAGTTAATACCAAATGTGCCATGCTATAAATTATCCTTCATCTGAAGAAGGTATGAAAATATGCAACAGGAATTTTACAGAAAAAATCTGTCCTTTATTATGTCTATATATGCATTTGCATATCTAGTTAGGTTAGTACTTTTTCATCTTTTTAAAATTTTGTCTTGCAAAACAACACATTGCAGGGATAAAGTAAATGCAACAAGTTTTCATTTTATCCAGTTTTTTTCATGTTTGCACATTCTCTTTCCCATACAATGTTTTGGTGAAGTTAAATAATAGTAGTTTGTACACATGTTGCCACTTGGAAATATAAATGATATGGAAAATAGCATTGTGAGCTCTCTCAAGCCTATGTGAGTTGTAGGATTTTAGAAATTTTCATCATTTGTTCATAAGTAGGGGGCCACTGACTGCCTAAGAGGGTGCCCGCTCCGGTCATGCTTTAGTGATTCCCTATATAATCAACCAAATTTTTACCTGGCCCCACTCTAAATCCACCTTTGCTAAGACCAGTTAAATAATCAGCTTTGATCAATTATGCATTGAAATTCTGTTAAAAAGGAAGGTGTTTGACTTTTTCTAGTTTAAAAATTAAGTGCTAAGAAACTATTTTTACAGGAATTAATAGTTCCCCTTTAAAAGGGAAAGTATAATGAAAATTGCATTGTCAATCTCAATCCTATTGTTCAACTTCATGTTTGTTTTTATAACTTTTTTATCAAATTCAAAGGTTAATTTGGCAAGCCAGAGTCATGGATGAGTTCAATAAATGTTGCAGATTAGCTTTTTTGCAGGAGTTAAGCTGCTTTAGAAAACTGCATTTGTTACTTATTTCAAGTATAATAACTTGTTGATTTTGCGCATTTTTTTCATAAGAATGTTCAGTATATATTTGCCTTTCGTGAACTTTTAACTTTCAGTTACATTCAGTTCTTGTGAAATTCAACATCTCTTATATAAACATCACAAATGTCTTTTTACTTAATCACCTTTTTTATGTTTACAGAAGAAATTGTCACACGGAAATGTCTTGGGCAAATTAAAAAGGAGAAGTAACTCTGCTAGGAAGCAGTTCCAGTCATTTGTAGCAACAGGACTGTGACGAATAGAACTTTAATATAAACTGAATCCAAATATAGAATTTACAAAACTTGTGTCAGATAATACTCTCATGCTTCTATTGGAGGACATCAATGATGAGAAGTAAAGGAAAAGACAATAAATGACAGCATATCAAATATCACAATGTATATTTAGTCAGTTAACACATTAATCCATCTACATACTTTACAGCATTTCATTTTAACCATGTGTAAATTTTGTCTATTCAAGCTTAACAAAATGCTTTGAAATAAAAATATTAAATATTTTAGGCAGACATGTTTTTGTAATTTTCATTTATTTTTCAAACTTTCAAGTTATTACATTCTTCAGTGGCGGATCCAGCCAAAAGCCCATTTTTCAAAGGGGTTTCCCAACCAAGGATAAAGAAGCGGTTCCAATCATGTCTTTCATTTATAAATTGTTAATTTCCACTACAAAACTAAAAGAAAATAAGCCAAAGATAAAAAATCAGTCATAAAATAAATATAATTTTGAAATTCATGTAAAACGCATGTAAAACATGTATTTTACATGAGTTTGTATTTACACATGTTTTACACATGTGAAATATTTCATGCGTTTTGTAACGCATATTTAATATATGTTTTTGCACGCCTGTTATACGCATGTTGTAAAAAACATGCGTTAAACGCACAAAAAACATACGTTTTACACACGTTTTCTTTACCATGCGTGAAACATGCGTGGCACTTTTTGCTGTGTAGGTCCCGTAAGAGCCGATTTTGGCCTAAAATTTCAGTTTCATCTAATGAAATATTTTGCACACTTTTCAAACCCTTAAGTGTCTATTTCAATTGATTCAATTAGTTAGTGTGAAAGATTTTAACTAATTTAGTCACTAAAAACGCTCCAAATCAAGCTTAAATATGAAAAATCTACCAAATATGCCAAAAAACGTCTCTTTTCAGATGGTTTTTGTCAAAATTGAAAGTGGCCGCATCTGTGTTCATCCTCAACCTTTATATATGTTATGTATTATCATAAATTACAACTTACGTTTCAATATTATGATTGAACACAAATGTGGCCACTTTCATTTAAGACAGAAACTGTCTAAAATTTACCTAAAATGCTAAAATTGTGAAGATTCCAGTAATTTAGCATGACTTAATGATGCTAGTACCGGATATATGTGCATTGTATTGTCAAAAACAACCCATATTTATGTAGCAGAAGCATTCTACTTTCCAGTAAATAGCTAAACGATTACATTTTCACAATTTTGTAAAACTGCTATATTTTGGGGTCAAAAAGGGGTCTTACTGAACCTACTCCTTTGGTTTCATAATTTATACAAGTTAGCTATACCGTGTGATGCATTTTTAGAATCATCACTCAACAACTTTCGTTTACAAAAATATTCTGGCAGGGGCAGTAGGTCACTCTTTCAATTGTTGTAATTATGAGAAATGATCTGAACCACCAAAATCTTAACATCAACCAATGAACCATGAAATTGAGGTCAAGGACAAACCAAATAAATTTGACATCTTGATATTATATATGAGATATGGACTTTTTGACCACATGAAATGAGGTAGAGGTCTGGTGAATCCTGTAGACCTTGAAAGGATCCCATTTACCAAATATAATTATCTTATTAATCAGGATAAGTAAGCAATTCGCAAGACACTTTTTTTTAGCATCCTAGTCTTCTTTCTCCTAAAATATAAAGCTTTATACAAAAAGTTTATGCTGCTGCCTTAGTTGAATTGTTATCCCTATGTCTTGCATTCTGGGACCCTTGTTTTCTTAGTGATATATATATAGTTCCTTAATGGATATGTTGAATCTAATAAGAAACTTAATGAGTAAGAGAAAATAAAAGCTTCATTGATGTACCAATAGTAATG
Organism: Mytilus galloprovincialis; assembly: GCA_037788925.1. Lineage (NCBI taxonomy): Eukaryota > Metazoa > Mollusca > Bivalvia > Mytilida > Mytilidae > Mytilus > Mytilus galloprovincialis. The sequence continues at coordinate 95,262,525 of CM075333.1, forward strand.
TATGATTTTCACTTCTTTCAGAAATCTTGCGCCCCAGGCCTAAAATTCTGTTGTCTCAGCATTTTCAGATGGCAGAATTGAAAATATCATAAGTCAAATAAAAAGTTTTATTGATAACAATGATAAACTTCATATATAAAGGCTTAATAATACATGATAAAAATGAATTGCCTTGCAATTACAAATATTTGGTCAAACAATAAAATATAATGTCATAGAATGATTCTACAATTAAATATAAAATTTTAATTATGCACCATATTATATAGGAACCTCAAAGTACATCAATAAGTACAAATAATTGTGAATACTAAAGGTGTAAACACAAAACTGCATAACAAGTTATCACGTTCTAAACATTATTGAGCAGCTTATGAAAAATAATTGTTTAATTCATAAAATACATATAAATTAAAATGCAGAAAAATTGCCTTATGAAACAACAAAAGCATTACTTCAAAGGTAGAAATTTAATTAGAAAATATTGAAAATAAAATCACTACCTATGAAATTATGAACAACTTAGTCATTTCAAAAAAAAATATAAAAAAAAATTCTTGGAAAGGAAATATCACTTTGAAAAAATCCCTTTAATGGAAGAAAATAACTCTTTGTTCAATAATTTTTTTTTTTTTAAGTGGAGAAATGTAGTGGAGAATAATGCACGCCTTTTTGATATGAATAAATTAACAATAAATACGTACAGCAACATTTCATGTGTATTATTGAAAATTATTTTTCTTTAAATCATCAAATGTTTTATTTTACAATAATTTGCATCATCAACTTTAAGATTTGAAAACCATGGTTCCAGTCATGTCAAACAGCAACAAAATGTAAATATTGGAAACAAAATTTCACATATCAAATGTATCTCTGATATTAATTTATTGTCTGAATGATTTAATTTATTATAGATATATTTCTATTCATTTGAATAAAGAAATCAATATTTCCAATGAAATACCATTCAGTTTTGATAAAGAATATCTAATGTATTATAATGAGACCATTTTCGAACATTAAATGTATTTGAATATTGATTTAGATTCTGAATGACTTTCTTTTAAGTTAATACTACCTCAGGTTAGGGGGATCTTTAGTCTAGGACTAAATGGATGATCTTTTTATCTCCTTTGCTGTATCTCCATATGTGGATCCAGGGGGGCATCCCTGGTTGACTACATAGGAATTACTGAAGCGTGACTGGAGCGGGCCTCCCTAGGTCAGTCAGCAGTCAGACAACCCGCCCCCCCTTACAAAAAATTCTGGATCCGCCACTGATCTCCTATGTCAGTGTAAATGAGATAACTTTGTTTTATACATTTGTATTTACAAACACACAATACTGGACATGGGTGAGCAAAGGAATATAATTCACACATAGCAATTAATAAATCACTTAAAATATTATCTAGACCATTTTAAACAACAGATATATAGAATAATTCACAGGGTTCATGTCAACATGTTCCTATTCTAAAAACATTTCTAAAAGACAATTGTGGAACATCCTTGTATTTCATTATCAAAAATATTTGATTTAATTCTTTTTTTTTCTTGCATTGACTCATTGGTGGATCCAAGTGGGGGAGGGGGGGGGGGGGGCTTCGGGGTTGGAACCCCCTTTGTCTTGGGTTGGGAACCCCCCTTTTAAAATGGGTGGATCTGCCCCTGTTGACTACATTTAAAGTTATATTTCTAATACTGTATTTAAAATTAATCCAAGGGCACACAACTCAATAAATATATAATGCCTCAAAATAAATATTCTTTTAAGTTGCATCAGAAGGAAAATGTACTGTGGATTCATTATTATTCAGTAAATACCAATTGTGTGGATTTCATCGGTACTAGGAAACCACAAATGGAAAATTTGCTGTATGATTAAATACAGACTTTTGTATTCATTTATATGAAACAGGTATATAGACAATGCCCAACATTATTATGCTTCTTATTGTCATTTAAATTATAAAAGTAATTCCATCAAACAATAAGAACTTGTATCCATAGGCCTGTATCATTTTTCTTGTTCAGTGAACTGTAAAATCAGGGCAAAACCCAGGATTTTGCAGAAAATTAAAAAGGTTCACATTATAAAAGAGGGACGAAAGATACCAGAGGGACAGTCAATTATAGAGCATATGTGTACTGAGTTTCAAGATAAAACCAATCTTTAACTTGAGAATGTACTGTTTACTATCACATTTCTTTGTTCATTTAACATGAAAATTAGAGTCAATACTGTATTTGGCATTTCATTTTATAATTTCATATCATAATGAACATGTGAACTAAGTTTCAAGTTGACTTGACCACATCTTCATAGTAAACTGCATTGATGAAACTTTAAACAATATGCGATGGACAAATGGAAAACAAATGGCGGAAGGGACAGATGCACAGACCAGAAAAAATAATGCCCCTCAACATTGGCAAGGACGTAAAAATTGTTAACTTGCCTCCATATACTGGTATCCGATATAAGTTTTGAGAGATTGAATGATTGTTAAAAAATCAATAGTGTGACTATTGTTAATCTATATATAAAAAATGTTCAACTATGATTCAATCAATACATTGTAACCAAACCTCATATATACTTCTGTTTTGAAAAGAGATTTTTAAAAGGCATAAAGGCATAAAAAAATACAAAAGGTATATTAAATTCATAAGGGGAAAACAAACTGACAATGCCAAGGCAAAAATGAAAACAACCAAAATAACTTTTTAGTCTTCATTTTAACAATAAATTTGGGAAAATTTTTCTAATTTATAATGATTACTTTTAAAGTTTTATAAAGGATATTCAATTTAAAACACACACCATTCAAACTGTATATTTGCAAATTGATACATTTCTTTTTCAGTGATATTACAATAAATTCAGCTATGACGAGGGTGGACGTTTTTAATGACCATGAATGACTATACAGCACTTGCATCAATGAATTTATTTTTTGTTCTTTAGTAGTCAAAGTCATGTATGTAACTATCACTTTTTATTGCATAATCGTAATGACTAGTAGTTTTGTTAAGATTCAATCTGTCATGTGATACTCAATATACTATCAAAGAACGATATAACAGCACCAAACACTAGGTGAAATTTTAAGGGTCCATTATGTCACACCCTGTAATGCAAATCCCATCTGCATCTGGAAGTATCTGTAAACCTGTAATAAAAATATTTTATATTAAAATACAATATAGAAATACTGTAAGAGAACAAATATGCCACTCTGGTGTATTTTTAAAACTGGCATAACTAAAGGTGTGTAGATGGAACACATGCATCAATCTGGGAAACAAAGGAAAGACTTTGCAATTCTGTGAAAAGTAACATAACCAAAATACCGATCTCAGAGGAAAATTCATAACGGAAAGTCCATAGATGAAAGTATGTTGTCTGGAATGAAACTTATAAACCAAGACACATATGGCCCAATGCTTGCTGCCAAATTCTAAGGGCTGTGAATTCAATAAGTAGGCACAGCTGGTAAGTGAGTGGGGCATAAAAAAAACTAAAGATGGCATGTGGAACATCTGGGTTCCTTGTATTGGTCCTAACGAAGTTTGCTTGTCATGTTTTGGAATTTTTGTCAGATTTTCAGAATCCTCTGGTTTTATCCATTTGAATGCCTTAGAAAATTTTGCCCATTGACCCCTATTTTTCTTTTATAAATCTTTTACATGTATCATTATAAACCATCTGTAAAAGTCTTATAAAAATTTGTTATTTTTTAATAGTTTTTGAGCACCTAAACTTTTCACTGGTAAAGCTATGAAAAGTCAAGAGAGAACATTTTCCCGCCAAAATTCAATGGCTTATATCTCGAAAAACAAGCTCTTGACCTATAATTTATTTTTTTATGTGGATAACTATCTAATAAACAATTTTCACACTAAGGACTTTTAACTCTAGAGTACTGTGAAAGTACTTTTATTTGTGGGTATCAATTTTCGTGGTTTAAGCAAAATTTACATGTTTGTGGGTTCTTAAATTCCTGGATTTTAGTTTTCTGAGAAAAAAAATGTTTAGAATGATTTGTGGGACATTGCAAAATAAGGTGTTCATTTTCACTTAATTGTTCGTCTTTCATTACTGACAACATTCATCAAACTTTTGATAAAATAATTGAGTTCAAAAATAAGCTGATTCAGCTACAAACTTACAAATTGTCTCAATTGAAGAAAATTACAAAGTAAACATTTTAATTGTTGCACACACGTAATCAGAAGTGATGACACTAATAAACCCGAGCTCAAATGATCAACAGATTAACGATCATCAAAGGTGTTAATGGGACCATAAACATTTCACTTTAAGAAAACATAAAAAAAATGCTACAAATGTATTAAATTGTAGAATTAATTCTTATGAATTTATTTTTTTTGGTTTCGTATGAGAATTATGAGAAGATAAAATGAACACTTAAATATTGCATATCATTACCGGAAGTCTGACTTTCATTGATCAAAACTAATTTTTCATGAGAATTGAAATGTTAAAAGTTGTACAGTTTAGGTTTTTAAAGATTAGATAAGCAAGCCTGTCTGAAGTTGTACATATAGTTCATAGTGCATACCATATTCGATGTATTCTCTAGATTGTATGCCCGTATCCATGTTGTTGAACCTACATGGGGATCTTTCCATGTCTTGACTTGGACAAAGTTGTTACATTTTGTTGGACACTTAAATTCGTGGATAAAGCCATCCACGAACACCACGAAAATTGGTACCCAACAAATAAAAGTACTTTCACAGTATATAATTTTTTAAAAGATTAGCATTAACTGTTATTAAATGTTTCATACAAATGACAAAATTATCAGATAACAATAAATTTTCAACAAAAATTGCACCCATAGTAAGCTTAATCTTACTGCTTTCGATTGCTCTCACTTTACCTGTTGAAATATATATAACTTGACGTGTTACCTTGATTTCTTTATCCTCCGACCCTGATAACATAAAATCTCCTACTACTATCACTGTATTAACACTACCATCATGTCTCTGTAATGTCTGTATAGGTAACATGTTCTCTAAATCCCAAACCTAAAATAAAAAAACTTTAAATATTAAATGTGCTTATAAAAAAGTGATTTATCATTATCGCATGTTCTAAATTTTTTTTAAGAATGAATACTTTCAGATGTGTTATAAAGAAGCTATTTCACTCCTCTGACGTCATACAACAATAGGTGTTGAAGTCATTATCGAAGATGTCCCATTAAAGCATCAATGCTACACGCATTTGTGAATTTAAAAATGTGTTACAATGACAACATTATACAACAGGATAAATCTCTTTTAAATATCATAATATTCAAAGACATTTCATTCCATTACAAGAAACAAGTTTTCATTATAGAATTAATACAATAAATATCTAATTGTATAAATAATGTCTACAAAATATATCCTAATAAAATAACACTTAAATCTTTATTTTTTCTTAGTATCATAATATTGTGTACAATGTATATTGCAATACTGAATAACATAATAAACAACATAAAGCAAAAACAAATGAACATTGCAAAACACATTTACTGTACTTGGTAGTGTATAGTATACAGGTGTATATAATACGCACCCCTTTTAATTCCTCCAAATCATGAAAAAATAAAATTTACCAGTACTCTTTTTAACGAGAACAGTTGCATTGAAATAAAGGCTTTGCAAGATTGACATGCTTAGGGCTTTTCAAGAATTAATTGTAGGGGGGGGGGGGGGGGGGATGAGGATGTCACTTTTATCAAAATTTGGATAGGTGGTGGTTACTTAAGAAAGATTGCTTGAAAAATTGAATGAAATATCCAATTCAAAATGTATGCTTAGTTGGGTCAAATAAAATTGCCTTTCTCCCCCACCCCCCCCCCCCCTTTTACATTTATTTTTGGAACAGCCCTTATTAGAAGTGGTTACTTCATTAATAATTTCAAAATTTAATTATATGATTACTGTGGATTTCATCCTTTATGTGGATATTAATTATTGTGGAGATTTGATTTCATGGTCTTGCAAATGTCTACATACAAGCTTATAGAAAATTTGTACTTCGTTAAAAATTTTATTTTCATAGTTCGGCTCATCCACAAAAAATGGCATCCCATAATTAATATAGAATCAACATTATATGAATCAGTTTTTCCTAATTTTATAGGATTTATAAAACACTCAAATAATCATCTTTTCTTTTGAATGTCAATAAGTGATCATTTGTTATTTTTTTGTTATTGCTTGATATCAAAGCAAAGAAAAAACACTTTATAAAAGAAGTTGACAATTTTTTTAATTCTAGATAAAGCTGATTGAATAAGCTGTTAAATTATTAGCACATGCAGTTTTGATTAAGGATAGGTTTTTCATTCACTTGGATTGACTAGAAATTCTAAAAATATTCTGTTGTGAAAAAGCATATAACATAAATAACCTAATGGTATATCTATATAGAATAAACATTCACCTGTATGCTTTTATCAACAGATGCTGAGAAAAGGAAGCGACCAGAAAGGGAGGTAATTAGACTGTGAATAGTTCCTATGTGTCCTGACAAAGTCTGCACATGCTGATAACTATCGCAATAAAACAGCTGTATACTCTGGTTATATGTGCCTTGGGAAAAACCAAAAATACAAAAATACAATAAAAATCATATAGCTATTTATAAATTCAGACAACAACAATCTGACAACTAGTTCTAACACCTACAGAAAGGTTGTTGAAATAGTTTTTGCGTTTGTTTAAAAAAGTAATCTAATAACTTTCATATTCACATGATTGCTTCATTTTTTGTAGGTGATATAGAACTAGAAATCTGACCAGTTGCCATCTTAAGCATGAAAGAATTGCTACAGCTAACAATCACACAAGGAAATAGATTTTTTTTGCAGTACATGTGGTCAAACAGATATGAATTGAAAATAGAATTTTAAAAAAATAGTTTCAAAATTGTCATAAATAACAAAATAAATTGATCCAGTAATGCAGTACAATGGTGAAATAAATAGATTACAGATAACAGGCTATTATTTCAACTTGTAATTATTTTTTATAATGGAATTTGCATAATTTATTGTGCTTGAAATTTTTAATGAATTCCATGTTTATTCTGCATTATAATTTTTTAAGCATTGCATAACACTTTCCATACAATGTATTTTGTATAGATAGTGTTGTTCGCAGCACAGTACATTCTATTGAAAATATGCATTCTGTTTTGTAATAGAACATAAAAATATAGAATAAACATGGAATTTATAAAAAAAATTAAGCACAAGAAATTATGCAAATTGAAATAAAAGACTGTAACTGAAGGTTTTTTTTTCAACATCCATACACAATATGCAAAAATATTCAAAAATTTCAGTCATGCATTCTTAAGTTGTAGCACTTCTTTCAAACTTCTTTAACAACATTTATTTTTGAACTCTCACCATAACTTTCAAATCAGCAGAACCAGATATAAGAAATCTTCCCGAGTAGGAAATGGCTAGACTGGTTACGGTAGATATATGGCCCTTTAATGTGGATACATGTTTGTATGTGGGTACATCAAAAACTTGAATTAATCGATTGTATGTCCCTGTATAGAAATAATATTGTAATAAAGTTATTATCTTCTTTCATCCTTTATTTATTACAATTGAAGAATAACCCTCTCCAGCTGAACATTCTAGTTTTAATCAAACAATTTATATATTTAAAAGTTAGAAAAATTCAAAAAGCATTATTTACCCAATGATAAATTTTTGTAAGATTTTAATGCAAATTATAAAGTTTCACATAATTATCCAAACTCTACTTCATCCACATAATATTTTAAAATTTAACAATTTCAATTATCTCCCCTTATAAATGTCTGAACGTATAATCAAATACAATTACACCAATCCCTAGCATTGTGGAGATGCAGCAAATGCTAATTTACAAGTATTTGGTTTGACCTTGACCTCCAGCACTCAAAACAAGAAGGTTGCTATGATAAAAAGGGAAACAACTTTGCAAGTGATCTCATTACAATTAATATTATTTTTCTTAAACATTATCTTTGGTTATTAACATCACTCAATCATAGTTTTAATTTTACCTAACAAAATATGATAAAATTTCAAACATACACCATCAATACCATAATAAATTATAACTATTTGAAGACATTTATGTTTCAGTTTATTATACAACTTTGTAAAATAACTAAAAGAGGATTAAATTCAATAACAGCATAAATTCATGTGAATTTTAAGCTGCAATCTTTTTTTGTTGTTATTTGTTTATTTTTGACACAAAGATAGATACAGACATAGATACAGATATCAAGTTTGACTTGTACAGTTTATGTATGGTCTTTAAGGTATAAAATTCCTTAAAAGTTTTTTACAGTACATCAAATAACTCTATGAAACAAACACAAAAGTGATATAAATATAATTTTTTAAACTTTAATCTTACCAGCCACAACATATTTTGGTGTTACAGTAATAGAATAGACAGATCCAAATGTATGGTCAATCTTCCCCTTCAGATTAAATGGTTCTACTGTATTCCATATATCTATAGTGTTATGAGATCCGCTAAATAAACTATCCTAAAACAATACATTGAATATATCTAATAAGAAAGTAAAATTAAAGGTCTTTGTTGTTGACAAATCTTTGACTTTAGTTTAAAATTATTCACAAATTTTATAGACCAGAGACGATTTAGATCATGACATATTATATAGACACAGGTCTATTTTTGAAGGCTGTATGTTGCCCTTTATATATCTGTGATCATTTTTGTTGTTTTTTGCTGCTCATTGGCATATACCTAACATTTCCCCATTTGCTCTTTTTCAATATATAGCCTAGAAAATAGACTTTATTTTGATTTCTATATTATCGTTGTAATCTTGATTCAATAATTTTAGAAAGTAAGACCTTCAAAATTCTGTTGCTTTTCTATCTTTTTAAATCTGACATCAGATGCAGCTGAAAAATCCATTGTTGAAGTCTGCATGGTGACCTACTGTTGTTAATTTCTGTGTCATTTGGTCTCTTTGTGGAGAATTGTCTCATTGGCCATCAAACCACATCTTCTTTTTTATAACTATGATGTTTTCTTACCTTAGACATAGATAAAGCTAGAGCTCGAACCCAATGGTGTAATCCTGATATAACTGTCTTAAATGTTAGACTTCGGATTTCCCAGACCTATTGAAAGACAAATATAAGATTTTTCAGCAATCTTAATCTGCAGATTTGCCTCCTTTTTTCTACATACAGTTTATACTATCACTACCATGCATTCAATAGTTACTGCATAATGCATTAAGGTAGCACAATACAAAGATTTTGTTACTCCCAATCAGACAACTTTAAACTGATGTAATTCATTTCATCCTTCTTTATATTTTATAAATAAGGTACCAAAAGAAAGAAGAAAGATTAATCTTTCAAATTGTGATAATTTCATTATGACATAATTATTACATAATTAATTATTATGTAATTAGTTGCTATATTGTGCTGTCCACACTTGAATGAATTTAGCTTCTTTGTTCTTCATAGCATCCCAAAATATTTTATATATTCTTGTACAACACAGCTTGACCTCCAAAACTGTGTCTCAGATTTCCAAAAACATCAATAGAATAAATTTTATACCCAATTGAATTTAGTGGTTTCTTATGAATTGATGTTGCAAACTTCATTGAAGATTTATGAGAGAATGAAATACAATAGGAAAAATCTGAGACAGAGTTTTGGAGGTCAAACTGTGTTGTGCACAAATCTATAAAATATTTTTGGATGCTATGAATAACAAAGAAGCTAAATTCATTCAAGTATAGACATTACAATATGGCAACTAATTACATAACAATTAATGATGTAATAATTATGTCATAATGAAATTATCACAATTTGAAAGATTGGTCCTTCTTCTTTCTTTTGGTACCTCATTTATAAAATTTAAAGAAAGATGAGTGGAATTACATCAGTTTAAAGATGTCTGATTGGGGATGAAAAATCTTTGTATTGTGCTACCTTAAATATGTATAAATTAGATAAAATAAAAGTTTATTTAAATAAGCATATTATACTGTAAATTCTTTAAATCTTTCATGTATAACAATACATTTGAAAGCAACATAAATGTATAACAGCAGAGGTTAAATATATCTCTCTAAAAAGTATTCATAAAATAGAAGAGAATTTTTTTAATTAAACACATAATGAATGAGGAATTTGGCTATTCTTTACATGTCTGTCTTTGTCAATTAAATGATTTAGCTAAAATCTTATTCATGTTTTTACACATCCCACGCTTTCACATTTTTAGTCAGACATTTCTAATGGAAGATTTATCCAGTAAAGAGCTTCAGACACACCAAATTTATTAAGTATTATTTTCATTGTAATACCTACCTGATGACTTTCATATATTCAGACATAGTCACAAATACTATTACATCAACTAACACATCATTATCAGCATGAGGTTAAGAGTAGGACTTAGGTTTATAATAATTACCTTTATTAATGAAAATGTTGAGGTGAATAAATACTCTCCGGCTACTATCATGGCACTTATAATATTATCATGAGCATTCTAAAATAAACAAATAAAGTAAGTACTAACAATCATTATCATGGATCTTTTAAAATTACAGCATTCATTAAATAGATATCCTAATAAGAACAATAGAGATCATGTTTTGTCTTTCTGTAGAAACCGCTGTTATAATAAAGGATGAATTTAATGGCACATATTTCATGACATATTTGCAAAATTAATAACTGAATAAGAACTCCTAGCATGCACAATTTTTAAAATAAATTGAAATTCAACAATGCATGTTCAAATTCAAAAAGGAGTAGGTCCGGTAAGGGCCGATTTTGGCCCCAAATTTCAGTTTCATCTAACGAGATATTTAGGACACTATTTAAACACTTAAGTGTCTATTTCAATTGATTCAATTAGTTTATGTTCAAGATTTTAACTGATTCAGTTATTAAAAACGCTCCGATTGAAGCTTAAATATGAAAAATCTATCAAATATGCCAAAAAACGTCACTTTTCAGATGGTTTTCGTCAAAAATTAAAGTGGCCGCATCCGTGTTCATCCTCAACCTTTATATATGTTATGTATTATCATCAAATACAACTTACATTTCAATATCATGAATGAACACGAATGCGGCCACTTTCATTTAAGACGGAAACCGTCTAAAATTTAACTAAAATGCTATAATTGTGAAGATTTCAGTAATTTAGCATGACTGTTTGATGCTAGTACACGATATATGTGCATTGTATTGTCAAAAACAGCACATATTTATGTAGCAGAAGCATTCTTCTTTCCAAAAAATAGCTAAAAGATTACATTTTCACAATTTTGCAAAACTGCTTAATATTGGGGCCAAAAAGGGGTCTTACTGAACCTACTCCTTTGCCATTTCAATAACTTTCATCATTTTTTTTATAACCTATAACTTATAAACTTAAAAATAATTTTGTTCTGAGATAGTCTGTTTTAAGTTTCTATATCATTAATTCAACACACAATTATCTTGTAATAAAGTCCTAAGAGTCTGTATGAGAACACCAACTTATGGGTTATGTCCCCTTACTGTAAGGTTTCATCAGCAGGTTGAGTCAAAATAATAAATTGTGGTAGAATTTTTAGAATTGAAAATCTATTCAAATCATTCTTTTGACTAAATTTTGCCACTCAGAAGATAAAGGTGGAAGCACATTACTCAACCTCCACATTGAAACAATTATCAAGCGTCACTGATGAGTCTTTTGCAGGTGAAACGCATGTCTGGCACAAATACAAAATTGCAATTCTGGTTTCTATGATGAGTTTATTCATAACTCTTCTACAGTGATCTTACCAATAATGATCACTTATTCATATTTTGATGACCAATCAAATTATATCATATTCATTTGTATTATAAAACATTAAAAATATTGGAAAATATCATCTTTGTTTTTTGCTTATTTTGTAAAGTTTGGTAATCTATGTATATAGCATACCTCAACACATTTCTCTTCCTCAAATGTCTTAGCATTCCACACTCTGATAGATCTATCATCTCCAGCTGAATATAAACTGTCTTCATGTACTGCCATTGAATGTACCTTTAATATTTAACAAACACAACACATGATATTTCAAGGTCTTACTCCAATAAACAATGGCATAGAAGAATAAATATATACTCTAGAACGACTTAGCTTTACTTTTAAACATTAGAAGGAAGGATGTATCATGATAACATCATTTAAAGTCTTTGATTTATTACGAGTATTAAATTTTCGCTGATAAAAGGATAATTTTTTAATTCGGTGTATAATTGATTTTATGGTTTTAACAAATTGCACATAAGCCTGCAGTAAATTCATACTTTGTTGAATATTCATGTTTCAGGTTTACCTTTGAAATTAAAAAAAAACTTATACGGTAATCCAATAAATAATATTAAATCTGCAGCAGTCAGTTGTTCAAATCATCTCTTAGACAAATACTCACTGTTCCTGTATGGCCTTCCATGGTTTTGATACATCCTTTAGCTAAATTTTCCAAATCCCAAACTTTTATTGTACTATCAGATCCAGAGCTAAATACTTTATATCGTTTAGTAGCAAGGCACCAAACTATATCTTTGTGACCCCTGTCAAAAATGAAAACAAAAGTTGGGGTATGGATTTAACTTATTGTTGAAAGATGTATGGTGACCTATAGTTGTCAGTTTTTGTGTCTCTTGGTCTCTTGTGGAGAGTTGTCTCATTATTAATCATACCACATCTTCTTATTTTTATATTTCTCACTAGCAAATCTAAGGTCAGGCAAGTCATACCAATTATAGCTCACCATGTTATAATATCTGACTATACAGTATGGGTTTTGCTCATTTCTGAAGGCCTTTTGGTGGTCAATAGTTGCTTACATCCATGTCAATAGTCCATTTTCATATTACTGATCTTTGACTTCTGAATATATATTTTTTTGACAGGTTACCATCCCTGTGGTACATCCTGGTACTTGGTCAAGCAAGAGCAATGTAAATAAGTAAATTCAAGATTTTATTTGTTACAATTTTCATGAAAAGTTAACTGTTTAAATGTTTTCTATACATGACTAAATCATCGTAAAATAGTAAATTTCCCCCTAAATTACACCCATCATATATTTTATTTTCCTTATGGTCGCTCGTAATTGACAGAGTACCAGGATGTCCTACCACAGAGTTGGTAACCTGTTGAATAATTGTGAACTAGGAGTCCAAAGTCGGTAATATGAAAATATTCTATTGGATTATAGTAGATAGTTGCATTGTTTCATTTGCAAGAATACCACATTTATTTGATTATATCTTTAAAACTGTGGAAGTATTTTCATATTCATTATAGTATAACTAATCGCCGTATTTGAATATCAAAAATAAGACAACGCGTGACCGAACGACGCATGGATTAAACGAGTGCGCAGCACGAGTTTAATCCATAGCGGCGTTCGGTCACAAGTTATCTTATTTTTGATATTCAAATACGGCGATTAGTTATTCTTTTTATTACATTGTCAAATGGCTTTTTTTATGAAATTAATGTAGAAAATGTAAGGAACTATATCTTTTTCCTACGCATTGACAATTTGTTTTGATCCGACGTTATCGACGTCTTGACAACGCCTATTGTTGTATGACGTCAGAGAGTGAAATAACCACGTTTATTTCACATGTGAAATTATCGGCTTTTATCTAACTGGGAAATCAATGTAATTCATTGCAACCAATGTAATAATAACTTGTAACATTACTACATATGTCAGTTTCAAAATTATTCAATTATCTTTTGACTTACTTTAGAGTACCTATGCATTTAAATACAAATGGCATCTGCCAGTGTTCCTCTTTGATAGAACTTGAAGGACTTCTTTTAGTGCCACCTGAAAAAAAGAAATAACATCGTCATTCATAAAATGCTGCAAATAAAATTTGGGAAGTTAGATGGCAAAGTTTCCAAAGATCTTATATCTATTGAATGTAAATTGAAAACTCTATATCTCACTAGAAAGACATTTGAATCTACCAGTTACTCTAATTTAAGCACCAAGAATGTAAAGGTAGAACATGTCATTATGAACCTATCAATTTGATTTTTGTAATTTTATTTCTAAAATTTATTTGAAGTAACAGTTACCCATTTTTGAGTGAAATCTGGAAAAAAAGGGAAGATTATCAAAAAGGGCAAATATATATTTTTACCTTTGAAAAAAAATTAGTAGTGCATATCAGCTTCCTTTGGGAAATTGCATTGTCTATATTAACAGAATTGCGACCTGGAAGACGTTTTCCTTCTTTCAATATTTGATTATTTTTTATAAAAAAAATTGATGGGTAATCAATAAATACCAGTACATTTTCAATAACGCTGATTATTAAGATCTTTTTGCTTTGTATTATTTACACTTTAACCTCATGCAAGTCACATCAGTATGGTTTATATTTAGTATTTTATGGAATGGAGAATTGAAAATAGAAATAAATAGAAATTCTGAATGAAATTCATTAATATAGTAGAAAATGAAGATAATTTGAGTAATAAATAGTTCATGCTAATTTGGCGCTTGATAACATTTTTTGGAAGATACAGACATATATTTCTGAGAAATATTTTATACTCATTTTATAAAGAGAAGTATATAACAAAATCAGTAAATTACCAAATGAACTAGGCCTTTCATATCCTAGAATGATCAAAAAGTACAATACATTTAAAAATAACCTCTTCTTCAATGAATTGTTTTGATTCTATATTTTTACATTATTAAACCTTTTATTATAATTTGAAAGGATTTTAGTTTTACGAACAAACTATAATCATAAAAAAAATTGATGTGATTATCAGAACATTTTCCCATGTAGAATTTAATATATACACATACTTATTTAATTTACTAATCATTGTAAATAACTTACTTAAATTACTAGAACTGTTTGACCTTGACCTAAGACTGTAATCTCCTGTATTTCCGGGGGAAGTTATTGATCTTCTATTTCTTCCAGACATCAGCTGGTCAAGAGTGGACTGTAGATTGTCATATTTTGATTGTAATGAAGTAATTTCTCTGAAAAACAAAAACAAACATAAGAATTTTTAAGTTTACCCAATAAGTTTATCTTATATACATGTAAAATAAACAACATAAATTTATAATAAAATAATAAATACTGATATAAGAGCAAACTTCCTAATGCTTGTAGATTAAAACTTTGGTTGGTTTGCATAAACATTTTCTCAAGCATTGTATTTAAGATTGACTTCTGCAAATAACATAAACAGGCATGGTTAAACCTGTATACATTATATTCAGCCAACCAAAGTCTTAATTTACAAAAAAATTAAGAAATCAGCTCTTAAACTGAAATGAGCACATGTATAAAAGTTGTTTCCCTTTACATGAATATAAAAAAATGTATGATTTAAGGTGGTATGGGTGTCTTTCAGCATCTTGAATTGTAAAAAACAGAGAACCTAGGGTCCAGATTTTCTATCACGTTAGCAAAATTAGGTGCAGGAATGCAGATATTAATTTTGAGAATTTTCATTTTAAAGAACCAATTTATACAAATATAACTTATGAATATTAATATTTTGCATGTGAAGATAATATTTGGTCGTTTTAAAAAAAATAAAAATTGGTATTTTAAGGGGAGGTAACTCTAAAACAGTGCCATTTTCTGAAGGAATCTACATGAAATTTTCTTATTTTGTATTTTAGCCAGAAAAAACGTACGGTGACCCTATGTTTTCTTTTGATATTCTCAAAGCATTGTGTGAAAGCTATGTGCTCCTAATTTATTTCACAATTCTATCATTTTGTTAAGTTTTTAATCACAAAATGTTGTTTTTTCCTGTATAATCCATACAAAATGTGTCATTTTGCCACGATCTGTAACTTGAGAAAATGCGGGTCGATCTATCATTTTATTATATTTTTGAACATATATCAATAGAAACTAAGTTTTGGCAAAGTATGATCAAATTCTATCATTTTTATTTTAGACTCCCATACCACCTTAAGACAAATTGGTCATAAAATCAAAAGCATTTCAAAACTCTTCCATTACCAGAGCTAGATATTGATATTTGTTCTTCACTGAAACAAAGATGTTAATCTAAAAAAAAGAAGTATTTTGGTCTGTATACATGGTATAGACATTAAAATCAAAAGTAAAATATCAAAACTATGCAATCTTAATTTCAAAAAGGTATTTTTAAGGGTACTCAATTTTGCTAAATCTACTTTATATGACACAACAAGAATGCATGTTGTGTCATATTAAGATAACACCAGTCATAATTTAAGAATCAGAGCTTTTGATTAAAAATGAAATAATTCTGTTCAAAATACTGAAGAAATGTGTGATAAAAAAAATTCAATATTAATCAACATACCGGCATCTTAAAGATGTCATTTTGTAGAAACTACATGACACACTTTTCCAGTTGTGTTGTTGTAGATGTTTTATCATGTTGATTTATATTAAAGGTGTCATATTATAGAAGTTACCTGACACAGCCTTCTAGTTGTGTTTGTATAGATGTTTTACTTCCCTCCAATAATACCACTTTGTTCTCTAATACATTTACATGATCTCTTAGTTCCTTATTATTTTCTTCTAAAAGTCTGGTCTGAAAATAAAATTATGCAACTATTATTTGACATGCTGTAGATGTGATATGACAGCCAATGCAATGAGACAACTATCCACTAGAGTTCAAATGAGGTGGATGTAAGCAGTTAGAGACATCTCTACAGCCTTCAACAATGACAAATACCCATACCAAACAGTTGGCTATAAAAGACCCTGACAAGAAAAATGTGAAACAATCCAAATCAGAAAAACAAACTATCTTAATCATAACAAATAATTTAGGAAAGACAACTATGACAGACATGAACCAACAACAACTGAACTACAGGTTCCTGACCTAGGTTAAACATGTTCATCAAAGACAGCATTTTATATAGTTTAGATAAAAATTAAGAATGATGTAAGAAGAAAAAAATGTTTATTAATCCTACCAAAATTACATCTATGGTTATTGGTTCTAGACAGATATCAGCAAGCACAAATCATGTTCACAATTTCACTGCTGAAAATTAAAAATTAGGGATATTAATTGGGGGGGGGGGGGGGGGGGTTGGACTTATAGGGTTTTTATTGATGTCAATCTGCAGAATACATCCCATATTGGCTCTTTATGTTCAAAATGAGTACATGGCTAGATTTTCTGTCTACAATAAAAAAAAATATCCCCCCACACTGGAAACACAGATTTTGTACTACATTTTGGTTACTCTATGTAGCAGTATTTAGGAGCAATACACAAGCCAATTAAATCAATTTAATAAGCTGATAAACTCAAACAGCATGTACAATCCAATGTACCTTGCTCACTTTAAAATGTATATTCAGTGTAACCTGCCTAATCCGACACCTGAATATTCCAACATCCTGCTTTAACTGACACATTTTCATGGTATCAAAATATGCCTATCCTTGAAGAAAAAACCTGAGTATTCTAACAATCTGTTTAATCCGACATTTTTTTCTGGTCCCCCAGTGTGTCAGATAACACAGGTTACATTGTACATACAAAGTTTTACCTATATATTTTTATGTTACTAATAAGTGAGTTTGTGGTTTCAACAGAAATAGACTTGTATATTTCCCAAATATATACCTGTAGATTAAAATCTTTAATGCTAACACTATTCTGTAATCCTCTATAACCACAATGATTCAAGTGTTCTGATATTTGGTCTTTTGTCCCTGTAAACTCACATCCTGAAATAAAACACAGAGTTTAAAATTATTAAATGATTTTTGACCTATTGTTGTTGATATAAAATCAGCCCTGTAATGATAAAATTAACGCAATAGACAAGCAATGAACATTTATTTGGAAAATATTTGTATTTTCTGTTCATATTCATAACTATTGCTACCAACTAATTTTTCAACTTGATCTAAGTCTTTTATCAAATTACATCAAGAAAATTATAAAATTGTAAAGATAAGAGGCGGTCAGTCAACTGAAATTTAAAGGCTAAAAACAAACAAAATTATTTTCCACTTCAGTTTCATGACATGGTTATTTACTAGTCTTAGGTTGTTGGTTTAACCCCCTGAAAACTTTGGTTTCCTCCACATGTACACTTACCCCTTTTTCTAAAAGTGCCACATCTATCACCAAATATTATGTACATCAAAAACTAGCAATCAAAAGATTGTAATTGGATAGAAATTACAAAAAAGAAACTGCAACTTAAGATTCTGAACTGAGTTTTCTTTTTCATTCAAAATTAAATGATAAATTCTTACCTTTGTTTCCATGACTACAAGGTAGATAAGGACAAACTTCTGTATGAGATTCCAGCTCTGATTTACGAAATCTCCCACAGTGAACCTCACTATTAGGGCAGGGTAAAGGTGCAAATGAACATTGAGATTCATGTTCACTTCTCTTACCTGTAAATGAATAGTAAGTAAATTCATGGTCAATATAACTACATTACCTTCAATAAAATACATGTTCTATGAGGGTCTGTATGGGGTTAACAGAATAGAGAACAATGGGCACAGATTACAGAATAAAGGAAAAAAGAACAGAATAAAAGGCAAAAATAGAAAATAAAGAGCGTAAAATTGAGACTAATGGATAAGAATTACAGAATAAAGAGCAAATAAATAGTGAACAATGGGTGACAAATTATGAAGAATAGAGAGAAAAATGGCATAAAATATAGAAATGAATGATGATCCCCCTCATTACTCTCTATTATCATTCTGATTATACTTTTGACAAATTTCCCAGTACATGTTATGTTGTAAGATTGAGATTCATAATCAAAACTCTATCTTTGAAAATTAATATAAGTTCAGTAACAGTACTTCAATGAAAGGTTAACTGAATTTTATGTCTTTCATTAATGTGCACTCCTCCTAAAAAACCCTCTCCCATTCAGAACTATAAAACGCAAAAAATCTTCTTACACTTCTGTTTTTACTGTATACATTATACATGTACATTGAATGATTGATACACATGTACAAAAAATGTATACAATATAAGCACACTGGTACATATATGTAAATATCAAAGGCATAGTAATACAATTATCATTTTATTAATATAAATTAAATTTGACTGTCGTAAACGTTTCATAAAAATTATACATTACCAATTTGTATTTTTTCTTGGCATCCACTGGGATCAGAAACAAAGTCTCCATTTTGTTTCATTACACCATATTGACAATAAATCAGTAGGTCTTCTATCTGGCCAACAACTAATCTAAAATGTGAGAACAATTATTAATTTTATTTCCCTATTATAATCTTTTATCTTAAAGAATAATCACAATATTTCAGTGCTGACAGTAACATGTATACTGTAAATACAAGAATATAAATCTTAAATTCTTCACCCTGAAACTGGAATAAAAGAAAAACAAGACTGGTGTCACTAGCATGACTAGTGGAGCAGTAATTGTTTATGCTTTCATAGCACCTACGTTCCCCTCATTTAATGTGTGTTTGGGCTTTGGGTGTTGCACAATCTTTAGTCTTTCCTGTAGCTTTTTGTTAATTGTTGTTTGTCTGCTTGACTTTTTCTTAGTACCATGGTGCAGTCTGTCTTTCTTAGTACCATGGTGCAGTCTGTCTTTCTTAATAAGTTAGACTGATGGTATTTAATTGTCCCTTTGGTATCTTTATCGATCTGTCAACATATAAAAAGGTCAAAACTATTTCTCCTTATCAATTAATGTTAGTGATTTGTTCTAAAATATGATTTAATATACCAAAGAAAACAAAATATTTTGTTTTAAAATTTGATATAAAGCAAACTAATGATTTTTGAAAATTAACTTAGTAGACAGTTTTCTTATATATAATTTACATTAATAAAATACATATATTTCAAACTCAGATGTAACATAAAAACTATTAATGACAATAGCACACAGAAGAATGACTACAGAATATTTCAATTTTATGTCAAAGATTTATTACAAAAATAATCTTATTAGTTCGCTGTCAAATTACCTGTCAAAACATATTTTTTTTAATTTAATTGTGGCATACAGTGTTTACTGTTGCAAAAATAATGTTACATGTACATGTACTTTAGTTAGATAAACAGGATAAACCTGTTTACATAACAAGTGTAATTTGTCAGTCCTGGCAATTTCAAGTTTGTACAATATCATTAACATGTACTTTTCCCAGAAAAAGAAAGCTTTAACTATTTTCACAAATATATTAATTCTATATGACGGCTATTGCAAAATGATAAAATTAGTCAAAAACATAAGTAAGACTACCTAGGTTATACTTTTTTATTGATTTGGTGGATTTATTAATTAATTTTCGAGGGTACCACAATTAAGAGATAACTGTATTGTATTTGAAGCTTTAAGGACGTCCATCGGTAGTTTTACTGTCGCAAATTTAGTTTACCTGGCGACGCGGAGCGGAGACAGGTAAATGGGTATTTGCGACAGTAAAACTACCGATGGACGTCCGCAAAGCTTCAAATACAATACAGTTATCTCTATTCTAATGCAAAACAAGTTCATAATTAAATTTTAATCATTATTTCAGTATAAAATCTTCATTAAAGAAAATTCCGCGAAAAGATGTTATCTTCTTTGGTCCCTACACTAGGTGACATCATAGGTATGCTTCCGGCGTCAAACATAAACACCGGGCGTTTTCTGGCTTCTGTGCCGCTTCAGAATGTAATAAAATTTCATAAAAAGAAGATTTTTAGGCGCAACAAGTGAGTTTTTTGTTTATTATTGTAGAAATAACATGTCAATACATTCCGAAATTCAAAATGTCGGCTTCCTTAGTTACAGACAAGGAGATAGAGAATTTTACGCTTGCTGTCATCCAATCAGAACAATTGTTACAAAATAATTGCATTAGAATTTTTCTTTGATTAAGGAAGAATTATATTTTCATGGATATTTCATGCATTTGGTTTCGTGAATTGGTGTGAATTGGCCAAAGTCTGCAAAATACATGTAGCTTATAGAAAAGTCATACTTATTCTAACATTTAAATTCCTTGTGTACTTTTAACCACAAAAATTGGCATCCCAGGAATATTCATAAATCTATATTACTTTGTTAGAAAAGCCACTGTCCTGGTTTATTTTTTACAGAATAGTGCTGTAAACATGATATGCTGGTAAAATAAAGGAGAATGATACAATGAAACGACAAATAAGCTTCTTATCAAACTTTTGTAATGAAAAAAATACTTTAAATGACCTTGTTTTTTTCGTGTCAGCTTTTTTATGATTTGATGACAAAATAGCTATAGACAGGTTAAATTTCGATGTGTATAATTTTTTGCAGAATAGGAAAATACACTTGAAAGAACACCAACCAGTATTTATTGTTTAAGATGTAAAGAAAAACATAAATTTAATGACTGACAGACAAATGATTACAAAGAATATGTGTATTACAAAATAAAATACACATACAACAATGTATTTGGAGATCTTTCAATTCAATCGTTGAAATCATGTCCATTGTGACATGGAAATCTAGCTGATGGAAATCACTCATGGAAAGATTAGAAGAGTAGTTTGAATAATTTCATATTAAGGTATGGTGGGGAAAAATGAACATTAATATTTAAAGCATTCTTGCTGAAAATTGCATTAACAGCAGGTCTTTAGAAGGAAACGTGCTTTCCAGTACTAGTATGAGGATAAAATGAGCTCAAATTAAATAATATGGATCTCTTAATTTGTACAATTTTATCTAAACTGCAGTTTATAGCTTATCGAAAAATTCTTCTAGTAAATGTTACCAACTATCCTTGTAAGACATAAAATCTAGACCAACAGCTACATGTAAGAACTTTTATATAGTCATATTTATATTCATGTTTCATTTTTTTTAAAGATTGTTAATCCATTAATCATTTATCTTTCAGATATAATTTACAGAATCACTTTATGTAATGTAGATCAAAAGTAATAGGTAATAAATAAATCTATCATCCTTATATATATCAAACATCTAATATATAAATTTGTGTATTCAATTATGAGGTCAAATATTTGTATATTAGGATATATATTGCAGGGTCTGTATAATTATGTAAGACTGAGGTTGATAAGTAATGTGGTCAATTTGATTGACAGTTTAGGAAGTGGGGCATTGTAATTAAAGGTCTACCTTGTCTCTGATTGTTCAGTGATAATGACAGTTGTCAATCATACTAGTATTGTATCAATACCCAATTACATAATCAAAATGTTTTTAAAAAAAGCCTGCACATCAACATACCTTAATGACATACATTCTTGAATGAACTGCTCCAACAATATACCCATTTTTTTCAGTTTATATGTGTATTATGTGCACATACATAAGAACCATAGGGAACTATATTTCAGTGTGAATACATTTACATGTAGTAACAGTAGCTAACCTGTCATGTTGTTAGAGAGGTCAGTGCCTTAGTAAAGATTTAGAACAAGTACAAATCTTTCCAAAAATGAAGTTTTTAATTTAGGTATGTTCTAATTAATATAACAGATCATTCTGAACACATATTTAGATATGATATGGGATAATTTGATGAAATATCCGTTAAAATGTGATTTATTGAAATCCAATTTTAAAACTAAATGCAAAATGTTTGGTTATTACATCAATCAACAGACCCAACTAACTTCTGTGTTGTCAAAAGATACGATAAGGGATAATTTAATGAAATATCCGTTAAATATGATTTATTTTAATTCAATTTTTAAACTAAATGCAAAATGTTTGGTTATGACAACAATCAATAGTCGTTGGTAATTAACTTTTTTGAATCTGTAACTAACTTCTGTGTGGTCAAAAGATATAAGGGATAAATAATTAATATAAGGTAAAACGTAAATAAACAGGTATAAACAAAGTTAAATTATGATACCGCTGTGAAATATTATGGGAAAAAAGTCCCCTTAACTTTTTTTTGGTCACTTTTTTTAATTCCCGCATTTGGCAGAAATCAAAATTCTTCTTCCTTTTTATCCTTTAAGATCTACTCCCCATTTCAAGGCATTTGGCCGGTTGTCCCCAACACAGGCACTCATCTTTAAAAAAAATTCCTATTTACCTTTATATAACACAAGGTACTTAACTCATGATTTAGAAAAATGTCAGCTGGTGGCAAAATTCTGTTACATGCCGATTTATCCCCACTAAAACTTACTATGGCGTAAATCTAAATTGATTTTTCTTCACAATGGTGTATAACACGCCTACTTTTGTTGTCGGAATCATCCGTAGCAATCCTACCCAAGTATGTCAATCGTAATTATTTCATCTACAGGTTTAAGTTGTGTTGACAGCCAAGAAATCGGCATATAAAGAAATTTCACCACCTGTTAACATTTTCTAAATCACAAGTTAAGTACCTAGTGTTAGATAAAGGTATATAGGATTTTTTTTCTGAGACGAGTGCCTGTGGTCCCCAACCTGTTTAGAGCGCTGAAAAATACAAACCTGTTTACTACAAGCTGTGTGGTGTCACATTGGTAACCATCGACAGGACAAATTGAAGCACAGAAGGCGCATTTTTTACAAAACGTATGACCACATTTAATGCTTATTACAGGTTCTGAGTATAATCGCCCACAAATCGGACAGGTAAGATGACTTGAAAGTTCATCTGCTAACACGGTTGGAAGGTTTTTGGTTTGTTCTGAATTGTCCATGTTAGGTTTTTATAAATACATCCAATTTATCCCTTAGATTTGGATTGAAACAGCTTATTCTAGGAGGAAATCAACTTTTTGTTTTGATTAAAATTTCCTTCCGCATTACGTCGCTCTTTTTGTTGAAGGTAATTTTCTTAACAAATCCTTCTTATAACCGAAAATAAATTAGAACGACTATCCACAGCAACGGCCATGTTAAAAGAGGAAACGATCGATGTCTAATAATGTTTAATTTACATATTGTTACAACTTATATCATAATATCAAATTGCCTGAATGTGCTTTTTAAGTTTCCCGATGTAGTTTTTTGACATATCTTCCTTCGGAAAGAAATTCTAAGTTTACATCTAGGGGTGTTAAATTTAAAGCAGTGGTTGTTGCACCGGAAAAATAGCAAATTTTATATTTAGCCGGATGTGAATAAAATATCTTAGTTCAAACCGGCAAAATAGCAATAATGTAAGATATACTGCTTCCTGCATACAGTTAAAAAAATCTGAGATTTTATTTTTATGCATACACATTATATGGTAGTATTAAACTCACTGGCTGATTTTATAAATAATTTCAACTAAATGTAAATCTTCAGTATAATCTGGGAACAGTATATCTAATATATATATGCCTGGTATAATGGAGGAAATAAAGAGAATCAATCAATCAATCAATGTGCCTCAAATATTAGCTGTTTTCTTATTTCATGAACTACTGGTATATCAGTAATTATTTGATTCTTGTATATTGACAGTGCACATTTTCCTAGTTCTTTTCAAAAGTAAATATTCATGTGACATTTCACTCTTTACAAAGAAACGGAAAAATAAATATTCGCTATATTGCTGGTGCCGGCAAAATAGTCATTTCTATAGGAAAATCTATTTTGCCGGCTAGAATTAGGATATTTCGGCAATCAGAGCCGGGAACATAGCCACTGCCTAAATTTATCGACATTGACTGATCTTGACTCAATGTGGTCTCGCACGTACAATAAAGAAACTCATTAAACTGTCTTCCGCCTGGTTAGGAAATAAAAACTACACTATGATCGGTCTGATTTTTATTGAAATATACAAATCTGAAAGACTGCCGCCAATTAATTTGTAAGTCTTTTCATTTTTATTTTAAATACACAAAAATTGTCAGAGGGTCTTGTCTTAATTTGGATTTTTGTTTTATATAATATTCATATATAAAAATAACATCAAGGATTTTTATACTATACAAACCTGTGAAAAACACGCAATGTTTTGTTTGGTGCAATTTGTTTCAGGCTAAGTCATAAAAAGGAAGGGGAGATAAAACCAATTATTCAAATTATAAAAGATTTGCGGATATATAGTAAATTTTCATTTTTAATTATGTAAACCCAAATTTACTAATTTCTTTCGGAAAGCTCACTCGTTTTTTAACAATATTATGAGCTATTTGTATAGTTAGAAACTATACAAATCCTTGGGTTTACTAATTATATGTAAAACGATACAAAATCAAACAACTTTGCGAAACCTGTAGCTTAATTAAAGATCCGTGCGTGACTCATACGTTTTACCGGAGTGTATATGTTTCCCACACGTCATGTCTACGTTTTTGATTTTTATGAACGTAATCAATGTATAACTAATCAATTATTTCAATGATATTCATTATGTATGACGGATAAAATCATATTGAAAGGCACATCCTTTGTTTGTTCTATTACAGAGATAACGTTGTTTATAACATTTCCTTGTTACGTTATAAACATCAATTTTATGATATATTTAGTGATCGAATGTGTCGTCGGAATTAGCATGATGTTGACAACTATTTTTCAATATCGCATTCTAAGATAGAAATGCAATACGAGTTATGAATCCTGATTTTTTTTCTTTTGACAATGTAATGGCACAACTTTTTTCTTCGACAGGTTTTTTATTGCCTCCTAATGCCTTCTTATTTCAATTTTCATTTTTATTCAATTTTATCGCATCCACATTCAAAAATGGAAAACGCATACTCATAAAATGTTAGTATATATTTTGAAAAATAAAAACGTATGAGTCTGTCTTAAATGATTTGTAAATCTACATGGCCTTTTCAGTCTCAGAAATCATTATGCCGATATTCAAACATCTAGAAAGGCAATATACTGCTTATGTCTTTAAAATGAAATTAGAATTTTAAGAATACTTATAACATCCGTGATTTCTAAATCATGTTAGACCTTGGAAATTTAGAACAACAAATACACAACAACCGACAGAATATGCATGTAGATGGCAAATATTAAAAGGAAAACCTGTTTATGTAGCTTTTGTACACATAGACAAGTTAGTGGTGAGTACCACTGCATGCATTTTTGCCGGAATACAGGGTTTTCCACAAGAACAAAGGAAATATATAAACAGTTACGCAAACACATCTATGTCCTGTAATCGTAAAGATATTCTTAAGAACTTCTGACTTTGTTATGTATAGCTAATGTGTAAATAACTATGTTTGTCCTCCTGACTAAGATTCGTTATATCTGATGTTATTAGTTTGTTCCATTGTGTCTATCGTATATAATTGAGAATGGAAACGGGGAATGTACCAAAGAGACCATGACCTGAACAAAAAAACAAAAACAGCACAAAGCCACCAATTGGACACCAGCTTTAGCTTGCCGCTGAACAACAATGTGTTCTGAGTCAGAAAAAAAGAAGCCACTGTACATATCAATGAACTAAACATGAAAATAAAGACACACAAGACTATCAAAGATAGAGGTTTCTGACTTGAGATGGACGCATACATGCTGCGGGGTTTAACATGTTTGTTTCTGACTTGAGATGGACGCATACATGCTGCGGGGTTTAACATGTTTGTTTCTGACTTGAGATGGACACATACATGTTGCGGGGTTTAACATGTTTGTTTCTGACTTGAGATGGACACATATATGTTGCGGGGTTTAATATGTTTTGTGAGATATAAATCCACTTCCTATACCTCTCGCTTATATAGAATATATATACAAACACACAGTGATATGTACAGTAAAAACTCAATTTAAAAGAAGTCCATGTCCAATATTAGAATAGGTCGCCACTATATTTATATCATGCTTTTTGTGTAAGCATTTGTTTATCTCTGTAATGATGTAATGCATTGGCTGTATGATAATAAAGATATATCAAAGTCCGAAAGACTTATTTGTGAGAGCTGATGTTTCCTCTAAAAGCTCTTCAACTGTAGGATGGTGCAAGTCGTGTGGTATTTATGTATAGTTTATTTGGTAATTGCCAATGCTAGTCAGCGGGGTTTATGAACATCAGAAACTGTTGTTCGACCTGCTTGCATTTGTCAATATTAATGCTTTTTGTAAAAATATACTTTTTTCACTTTTTTGGTCTTTTGAAAAATATTATTTGTGCTGTATTTAGACCCCTCTACTATTTAAAGAAATTTGTTTTGCATGCACAAATATAAAAATTGTTGTTTTTATCCAAAGCAATCATATAAGATTTGAACGTTGTTTTCAATTTAGACTTGTAAACATACATGACATATATAGTCACTTTTAAATACGACAACGCTAAGATTCCTATATCATTATAAACTTCGACAACGCTAAGATTCCGATATCATTATAAACTTCGACAACGCTAAGATTCCTATATCATTATAAACTTCGACAACGCTAAGATTCCTATATCATTATCAACTTCGACAACTTTTTTTTCGGTCCTTATCGGCAAACCAATCAATTTCAGAGACACCATTTGATTTTTTTCGTCATTTTTATTATCAATAACATCTGAATTTTATTCTAAGAAAGGAAATATATACGCTTGGATGTTACTCTGTACTTCTATTCTAAGTAAAAGTAATGTGTAAAGATTTTTAGAATTATTTTGCGATTTGGTTTTTATCATTTTAATTTTTGAAAGACCAGGTAAACAAGGAAAAGGTAGACGGATCTCTGACATACTTATCTATAAAATCTGTCACAGTTATGTTTTGGACATGATGTATTACATGAGGGTGTTGATTCGGGGTTCTTCATGTCAGTAAACTTAAATCTTCACGCTATTTTTGTCTTTCTCAAATATAATGGTACATTACTTCTTCTTTACACATTATCTCATTATTGTTCTCCATTCTTTAATTTGTTCTGCCCGTTCTTGTCTATTTTTCTTTGATGGTCCAGTATTCACTTTTCTGTAATCCCGTCAAGACCCTCGTACATTAACCTCGGGCTACAAAATAATGTAAGGCAGAACACAAACTACGTGACGCTAATATGGATAATTGTTTCCAAGGATGTACATTTATCCTTACTTTTTCTTTCAAATCGCAGTGGAAAAATGCATTTAATCTCTAAAACATTGTGTTATTCTAGTAAAAATGTACGATTGTTTTGCCGTTTTGTGGTATGCGGTCGAATGAAAATGTCATAACATAAACCATGTTCTTTGAGGAGTATTTGTTTAATGGGAACATTTGGAATTTACATAAACAGTTGTAATGCGAACGGAATTATTTTTTTTTATTTAACTCGTCGAAACCGAGTTAACAAATTCATAACATGTGATGTGATTAAATCATGCAAACATGAATATGGATTCCGATTTAAACAAAAAATAATGATTCATTTTGTTTTGTGGTCCTATCATGACTGGAGTAAATTGTTAAAATAGTAAATAATATATCATCTATCGTGCGCATTAACATAACAATTCAAAATGAGGAGGACTGTAATGTGTGTTTGTTTTTTGTTTACTGTCTATTTAATTTACCATGGACACTCTCAGGAAAATAGTACAGAAACTTTACAAGATTCGATGATGGAATTCTTAAAACAAGATATCATGGATGAAAATGAAACGATTGGAAATAATAGAAATAGTATTCTACCCGAAAGTATGAATGATACCTGTACAATAACAGAGACGAATGGGACTTATTTTTGTTATTGTTTAATTGACAAGAACCATTCTGGATTATGGGACTTCACTGCCATTAGGAAATGGATCGTAAACTCGAGTTATGAATTCCAATTCGATTTGAAATGTGTTAACTTCTCAAAGATTGCTTTGCCTTGGCCAATCAAAGCCAAAAATATCGATTTTGTTAGGGTAAAACGTTGTACTATAACTGGATTTTTTACGGACTATGGAAATCCCTATATCGAAACAATTCCGGATCATCTACGGGTCATGGACATATCCAACTCCGTCGTTCTCATTGGACTACAAGACTTGGTGACAATGGTAACGAATTTCAAAGACGTTACCGAAGATTACAACTGCGGCAATGACAAAACTTTACAAACTCTCATATACACAAATGTTACTTATATATATGATATGGACGAAATAAATTTTCTTGAAGAAGGTAAATCGGAAAATTCAGAAGACGAAATCATAGGCGCCGGAAGTAACATGATTGCGAATACCCGCGAGCTTGACCACAGATGTTCGTTCAACGAGCTTAAAGAAATTGACCAGAGTACAAGCACTACTAAGTCAAGATATTTCCTCTCCATTCAAACTGAACTATCAACATTTCCGAAGCTGACATTTTATAATTTGTCTAATACGGGACAAATTGAAATCACGAAAGAATTTCAAACTTGGTGGAGATTTTTTCCAAAAATGGAATTATTAGATCTTTCTTATAATATCATATCAACCATAGATTTGGATCCATCAGCCTACACGTGGAGTACTTTTAAAATAAAAATAGATTTAAGATACAATAACATAACTGAATTATCACAAGAAGATTTGGAACTCCTCGGTAGCTTACCGAATGTAGACGTCGATATTAGATATAATCCGATACATTGTGAATGTTCAGATCATATGATTGAATTGTTGGAAATAATACATGATGATACAAAATGGGAAGCAATGGGCCTGTATCGATATGATTATCTTAAAAATATGACCTGCAACTTACCGGATAAACTGAAAGGAAGAAAACTTTCAAAGATAACCAAATCTGATATATTATGCCCAATGTTCAGTGCAACATCACCAGCTCCTATAATAGTTCTAAGCATCTGTATAGTAATTCTTATTGTCATCATCATACTTTTGACAAAATTCAGAAAAGAAATATTTATTTTGACGTATACAAGATTTCATATCATACTTCCTTGTCAACCAGCAGAAGTTTCGGAGAACAAAACGTATGATGCATTTGTGTCGTACAGTAGTCAAGACGAAGAATGGGTATCTAAGACGTTTAAAGAACTAGAGGCATCATCCCAATCCGACGGTTACCATCAGTTCCGGTTTTGTCTTCATCATAGAGACTTTATTCCTGGGAAGACAATATTTGACAATGTTATAGACAGTGTTGAATCAAGCAGGCATACAGTGATTATTCTATCAAAACATTTCTTACAAAGCCACTATTGCATGTATGAATTTCATGAAGCTTTTCAGCAAAGTATTATAGAACGAAAACGTCACATGGTGGTCGTTTTAATGGAAAATATTCCTGAGGGAGAACTTCCAACTGATTTAAAAAGATGTCTCAAAACATTTACATATATTAGAAGAGATGATTCAATTTTCAAAGATCGATTAATATTTGCAATGTCACATAAAGGGAGAAAAGACGCGAAATCCCATAATAAAAATACAGTTACCGACGGCCTTGACAACCCTATATTTTCTTCATCTGAAAAGGATGTAACGCTTCGATTAGAGACATCCAGACCTCGGCATGACGACTCGGTGATAACATTGAGTCAGATTGTTCCTGATCTCGTAGTTGGACATAATGAATCTAAAAGTAATGGATATACAATAGCATAGTTTAATGGTGTATATGTTGTGTAGCATTACAAGTTGTAATATTGTACAAATTATAATTTGCACATATTTTTTGTACAAGTTATCAATGTTTTATGAACTGCTAAACACAAATGAATGACACAAGCGTACTGTCTATTGTTTCGCATTTTCTGTAATTTTTCACAACTACATGATAGTCTAATACTGAGCATTGATACTAAAACATAAGACCACACAAAGACTTTTTATGGATATGAATATGGTATAAGGAGAAAAATAAAATTAAAATTTAAACCATTCAGGAATCCTCATTTTCAGTTTGAGGACAAGGAGACTAGCACTTAATGTTAGGTTGAGGTATATACATTTGAAGTTAAAATATTAAACTGGTACATTTTAGTTGATATATACATATATATATAAACCTGTATCACCTGGCGCAAGAAGGTGTGTGTCATAAAACTTATAACTTGTACAAAAACCCTGTAAAAATTATAATCAAAACAAACTTACATCTTGTACACAACATATACATATTTTTGTAAATGATATTATGTCCGACCGAACTTGTACAGTATTGTTAAAAATCTCGAATTCGATCAAATCTTATTCTTTTCTGATATTGATCTCGTTGTCAAATTAATGGAATCCAAATCATTAGATCACAAAGTTGTATAGTTTGTTGATGTATACGACTTTTTTTATAATAAAATAATATACCTGAAACTGTTTATATTGTTTATATTGTTATTAACTTAGTTTAAATATGGAAAATAGCCGACAGTTTTTACCTTTCTTTTTTTTATCGTGTCATGGTTTTAACACCATGAGTCATGACTGTTCTGTTTAACATCAAATCATCGTTAAATGTTTCGTTTTAATGGAATTACGCCACTTACCTAAAACATTTGGATCCGCTCCCTGGAACTGGCTCAATTTCATCGACCAATAATATCAAGATACATATATGCTGATATAAGAAAATCAAACTTCAAAACTAATGAAAAGATTGAAAACAAATTTTCGAATGGTTGGAAAGTAAAATTCTTTAAAGATTATTCTCTCGTTACCTTGACACCTTCTCTGATCTCATATGATAAATAAATAAAGACAACAGTAGTATACCGCTGTTAAAAAGTTATTAATCGATCGAGAAAAACATAAATCCGTGTTACAAACTAAAACCGAGGGGAACACATCAACTATAAGAGGAAAAAATGGAACAACAGAAACACTGAAGTGCAACAAATCACAAACGACAATGCAACATACATAAGACAATAACAACCAAAACCAAGGAGTAAACAAAAACGAGGTAAGAGATAACAACAGCCATATTCTTGACTTGATACAGGACATTTTAAGGAAAAATGGTGTGTTGAACTTGATTTAATGGCTAGCTAAACCTCCCACTTTTATGTCAATGTTTAAGATACAGCTCAAATGACAACATTACGTGACAGAAAATGCAGTACAAATAAAACTCAGTGGCGGATCCAGAAATTTTCATAAGTGGGGGCCCACTGAATGACCTAAGAGGGGGCCCGCTCCAGTCACGCTTCCATGATTCCCTATATAAACAACCATTTTTCACAAAAGGGGGGGGCGGCCCCCTGGCCTCTCCCCTAAATCCGCCTCTGAAACTGTATGATGCAGATTGCGATATTCTTAATGAGATGCAAAGTACACTGTTTCTGAATATTTATTTTGCATATACTTTTTGGTGAAGGAAATCGTTGTACATAAAACGTAAGTCGAAAAAAACAAGAACAATTAAAACGACAAAAAGAAAAAAAAACAGTTCTAAAAAAAAACTCCAGATAGATATAGGAAGATGTGGTATGAGTGCCAATGAGACAACTCTCCATCCAAATAACAATTTAAAATTCACTGAACTACATGGAAACATGTTATTCTCCAAATATTCATAATTAGTACTACACAACATTCATGAGATACAATAAAAGATTATAGACTTACATAAGCAAACATAATCTGTTTAGAATAATTGTTCAAATGTGTTTAGCTGTTAGCTATTTGTATTTAAATAATTATAATAATACTTTTACTAAAACCATATCATTTAAATATTTCTGTGTTGTTTCACAGTTTTATTCACAGTTGTTTCACAGTTTTATTCACATGATATATAGCCATGCATAAAATGTACATATTTTAAATTGTTTAATTGACTGAGAAGCAAACACCAACTTTCAAATCATACGGGACGGAAAAACAACATATCAATTCAGAGGTTATAAAAATGTTAATGGCGAACCTATTTATAGAGTATAGAGTGTCTGTTGAATTTTACCTCATCCAATAATTATCAAAGGTACCAGAATTATAATTTAGTACGCCAGACGCGCGTTTCGTCTACATAAGTCTCATCAGTGACGCTCATATCAAAATATTTATAAAGCCAAACAAGTACAAAGTTGAAGAGCATTTAGGATCCAAAATTCCAAAAAGTTGTGTCAAACCAAACCGGAGCAATGCAAATTAGACAATTTTTCAACATGTCCCCTCCAAGACAGCAGACATGATTTCTATTTTCACGCATCTTTGGGTGAACAAGGAACAGCAAACTTGGATAATTCAACTTCTCAACATTTGAAACAGATTTTTTGGTGCCAAAGTTATTAGAAAATAGAGAGACATTTAACAATAAAAATGATCTGCAGCACACTGTCAACCAACAATTTAATTAGCTACAATGTTAAATGATGTCTTTTGTCGGAGATGCTCACAGCTCAAGTTGTGTCGAATATTAATCAAGTTACTCTAAATATCAGCACAACAATGCTAAATCTGCAAATTTGGTTCTCCCCTCGTTGGGATTCGAAATCATGCTATTGGGATATCGAGACTTCACTGTGTACAGCACTCTAGACCACTAATCTGACTGCCTTGAATAATCATATATATAAATATATATAAAATGACTGAATAGTAGTCAACGATAAATCTTACGGGCCGATGGATCATAAAATTATGATACAATACACTACAAAATATAAAATATAAACAGTCTAAAAGGGTACAACATCACCCAAAATTAACAACAAAATGAACAAATGTTAAACATTTCGGATAACATATATCCTTCATCAGTATGATCATGATGATGTCAAACGAATCATATCAATCGATTTTGATAATAAAACTATAACAATCTTGAGCTATATAAAACTTTAAACAGTTAAACAGTTTTACCCGAACATAATAGACACGCTTGTACAATTATAAAATTTCCAAACTCGACACAAAGACGGGAAAGATATGCCTAAAATAAAAATAGTAATTTGCGATATGAACAGACAACTCTAAAGTTCCAAAGTGACGAAAGTTTAGATGTTACAACAACTGTGTGGAAATGCATTTCCAATAAACAGCACTGCCCGATCCCAAATAAATAGGAGTATGATAATGATTAGAAAAATAATAATGCATTTTGACTAAAGTTAAAAAAGAGGGGGAAAGATACCAGAGGAACAGTCGAACTCATAAATGGAAAATAAATTGACAACGCCATGGCTAAAAATGAAAAATACAAACAGACAAATAGTATTACAACCAACAACACAGAACACTAAGGTTAAATAATCGAACGTGACTGCGTACCTAAGCACGTCTGTCGGCCCTTAACCAACCCTCGTTGTTGTCTATGATTGTGATGGTGAGGTTTTTGAGATTAGTTTGGGCGTGCCCAGGTGATCTTAAATGGCGACTTACGGGGAGGTCCTGCTTGCAGGTGTAGTCACTACAGTGACCATACATGCGTTTATTAAATGGATTTTTTTTTTTTTTTATCTCGCCAACATATTGAATGCCACATTGACACTGAAGAAGGTATACAACATTATGGGGTTGCAAGTTACATTTCCAAATATAGTGTACAAAGACCCAGTTGAGTGACAAGTAAATGTTTTGAGTATTCTGTATTTGTTGGCAAGTCAAACGTCATCTGTTACCACACGATTTGCGCCATCCTGCATCCTTTTATTAGAGTATTAGAGGAGACGTCATCTCTCACAAATAAGTTTTTTAGACTTGCTGGTCTTCGAAAAGCTAAGACAGAAGGATTGGGAAAGATCTTGGACAATTTAGAGTGCTTGGGAATAGTTTGCCAATTGGCACGGATCAAACCTGAAAGGTTAGTAAAGGCGGGATTGTATGTTAAAACAAACTGTTTGTATTGTAACAGGTCATTGCGGCTGTTATTGTTAGCACGCCTTTACTAACCTTTCACGTTTGATAAGTGCCAATTGGCAAACTATTCGGGTGACAACAGTTACACATTTGTCCAGATTTTGCCCAAATTGGGGAATTAAAAATAATAATCAGAAGAAGAAAAAACGGACCAAGAATCATAAGTCTAAATGCATCGTCGATTGATTGCTGCATGCTACACACAGGCATTTGTTTTCTATCCATTGCAAGATCTACTATCCCTATATATTACGTAATATATAGGGATAGTAGATCTTTAAATGGATCACAAGTGCTAGCTGTGATGCTAAACATCCATATAAATCCTTCATATTCAGAACAGTCTTTGTGGGGACAAAATTATAAGAGAGTCGCTATGCAAGATATTACAGAAGTCGTCCACTAACTCATCACATGTGTTATTGTCCTTATTTCACTCAACCTTTTATGAAAAATACTCCTTGAATGCATTAGATTTTTGTTTTGCATATTGTGCAAGATGCGCGATTCAGGCTGCTTGAAGCTTTTATTTTTTTTTTTATCTATTTACTTATGTTTGTTTACTTGACAGCAACAATATACCTTTACATATGTCAATTATCCAAAGGATGGTCTTTTATCTTATCTTGATTTCGTTCAAAATAGTTTCATGTTTTTCTTTGTTCCATATTAAATATTTTTCATTAGAATCAATATTTTCAATTGATTTGTTTTAAAATCTTTGTTCTGATGTAAGAACAATGTGCCTTTCAGTCCTTGTAACTAGAAGTTCATTAAATGGCCCTCTGAAATAAACAGCAAAGTATGTTTTATATACGGAGATCTAGTTATATATATATATATGTAACACTCAGAAACGTGTCATTCCCCCAAACGTGTCCGATTCTCCAAAACGTGTCCACATCGACGTCACTGAACTGCAAAACGTGTCTAGTTGTAAAAGGTCTCCAAAGCGTGTCATTTGTATAAACGCCCATTTTGTTTAAAATGGCATCGTATCACATGACGGAGATGAAAGTAGTTTCTTACTGAAGTCATAAACAAATTGGTCTTTACTCGCTCATTGATTTTTAACATGAAAATTTTCAACTAGTGTTAAATCTTGAATAACCGTAAAAATCTATGTTACCAGTATGATAATACCTTTGTAGAAGCTATCTTGCTACAGAACATGTATTGTTAACTTGCAGTCGTTCAAAGAATGCATGAAATATTTGGCACTGGACGTTATTGATCGTGTGCCTTTAGTGAAAAACCTGATATCTCGTTTATGATTTGAAGAGCTTTCAAAGTATTAGAACTGTTGACAAAAGGAAAGTCAATTCTGCTGGAAGCCCGGCGTGCAATTTTCGGATTTATATAAAAGGCATCATTGGAGCTTATCAGTACAAACTAATTTACATAGTAAACGATTAGTTCTACTCTAGAATTTTAATGTATGTTTGCTCTAAATGAGTATGAAATACTTGGAACTGGACAATAATCAATTTCAGTCAAAAGTTAATTCATATGTTACAGATTAAATTTGCAATTATGATAATCATTAAAAAACCGGCATTGAACTTACTAATGCTAATAAATGAAAACTTCATCACCTGTGTCCACACCATAGAACTTCCGTAAACGTTATCGATTTTATTTAAGACATACATGTATTAGGTACGAATAAACAGTTAGGAAAAAATATCAAACTTTTCCCTCATCAATTTTACCATCCCCTTTTCATTGCTTTCTTGCAAAAACTAAAATCACAAAAATACTGCACTCAGAGGAAAATCAAATGACAAAACACATCCTTCAAAGATGGCGTAAAAGAACATCAAGATTATTTTTTACATGTTTTATGGACTATTTTCTAGACTCTCCGTACTTTCATAGCTAGACCGGCCATCGGTCCAGAAAGGGTACGGCTTCAAACGATTGAAATTCTAACCAAATTTTGGGGAAATATGTGACATCTTTCCCCACCTTTTTGCACCCAGAAGATATGCAATATTAAGGGCATACGATACAGTTTTGATCCCGTATTTAAATTTTGATGAAAACTTGCATGTAGGCTATTTTTTATCTGATTAAATCAATTATGTAATAAAGATATACCTTCATGTGCTACTTTTAGAGTAAATTGAGGTTCAAATTTCAAATATTTCCTCAAGATACGGATTTGTGGACGTATTTTTCCTTTCGATAGAAATACATAACTTTTTTGTTTTCAAAGATAAACACGATCTGTGTTTTGTTAAATTATTTTTAATTTATGTGTTATATACATATTGCATAAATTTGTACATTTTATTTTTACAAATAACTCAAATTTATGAAATGTTCAGGAATGCAGGAAAAAACCGCCATTTTTGCTGTATATTAATCAAATTTAAAAAAATGCACTATTTACGTTTTCATGAAAATTGGTACACATAATCTTCTTACGTAATCAAACCAAATGCCATTCTACAAAAGAGGGGTCCATGAACTCGTTTTCTAGTTAAAGCAGTTTGAATGATAAAAATCAGCCAAAAACTGCATCTTTTCACGATAAGTCACCGTTTGACGTCGCGAAAACAACAATTTACGTTAGCACTGTCATTACCTCCCCTGTAACTGTATCGTATGCCCTTAAGCATAATGTTTGTGTCATATATGTGCAAATGCATGTAATCAGAATCTTCCATAGATTTTATATCCAATATATATAATGGTAAAATATAATTTCTTCTGGGTGTATTCATGGCAACAATCTTCATCTATTTATTATAAAATATTACAAATAGGTGGGAAAAGATGTTAAATATTTCCCCAAAATTTGGTTTGAAATTCAATCGCTTGAATTCGTACCCTTTCTGGACCGATGGCCGGTCTAGCTATGAAAGTACGGAGAGTCAAACAGAAAATAGCCCATGAAACATGTAAAAAATAATCTTGATGTTCTTATACACCATCTTTGAAGGCTAAAAAAGAGGGACGAAAGATACCAAAGGGAAGTCAAACTCATAAATCTAAAACAAACTGACAACGCCATGGCTAAAAATGAAAAAGACAAACAAACAACAGCATACACGATACAACATAGAAAACTAAAGAATAAACAACACGAACACCACCAAAAAACTAGGGGTGATCTCAGGTGCTCCAGAAGGGTAAGCATAATTAGTACTCAGCTGTCTAGAAATGATTTTTAATACACAATGACTTTCATATTGGAAAAATCCACCGGGGCCAAAATGCGAAACCAATCTCCTCACTGTGTATTGTTACTTTAGCGCTAAAAGACCTGAGACGTTCTGGCGTTTAATAGTGGACACGTTTAGGCGAATAACAATTATCGGACACGTTTGGGAAATATTCAATATTATGGACATATTTGGGGAGAATATACACGTTTGGGTGAATCGGACACGTTTGGGAGTGTTACATATGTAAAGTCGACACATAAAACTATCAAAACCTAAAAATGTCACTGCAGGCTACATTTTCATTAAGAATACGCTTTATTTTACTCAACATTTCTTTGCTCTACACGATATTTTTGTCATCTTTTCGTGTATTTCATATTTTTACAATTCGCCTGAAACGGAACAGGCAATTTGTGGAATTTTCTCTTTTGAATTGTTTTACATTGTTATTTCGGGGCCTTTTATAGCTGACTATGCGGTATGGGCTTTGCTCATTGTTGAAGGCCGTACAATGACACGCTGTGTCATTTTGGTCTCTTTTGGAGAGTTGTCTTATTGGCAATCATACCTCATCTTCTCTTTATAGATATTTTTAGATATTTTATAAAACGCCTGTCTTCAAAGGCAGTTTGAAAAATGCCTTTCTTAATTTTAGGTAATGCCTATAGCATATACATATTAAATTGTAGATTGTATCAAGATTCTAACACTTTCAAGCAAACCGAAAAAGATAAAAAAAAAATATTTGTTTTTTCTGTTATCTATTTTATTCCTGAAATATGCAGTTTCACATGTGTAAGGGTATCTATATATTCTTCCAGATCATCTGAGATCACCCCAGTTTTTAGTGGGATTCGTGTTTCTTGTTGTTTTCTATGGTGATTTGTTTACTGTTGTAATAGTTGTCTTTTTATCCTATCTTTTGATTAGTTATGGCATTTTCAGCATTTTTCGACTTTTACAATTCTATGGAAGGACATACACGATGACTGTATACATGTGTCCTACAATATATATCTGAGTGACACCTAATGTAAAAGGATTTAAAAAAAAATAAGATTATAAAAGTAAAAGGTATAATTATTTTTTTGCCTTTTGCCTTTAGATTTTTTTTTATATTTAGAGACAAAGTAAACCAGGTATACGTATCTCTGACACACTTAACTATATAATCTGTCAGAGTGATGTTTTTGGACATGATGTATTTAATGATCGTAGGCCGTCGGCGTCGTCAACATTTAGGTACATGCTGTGGTTAAAGGTTTTTTAGACACCTACAATTTTGTCAAACTTTCATGGAATGTTTTGAAATTCGAACATAATATAAAAAAAGAAGATGTTGTGTGATTGCCAAAGAGACAACTCCCGCCAGAGAGTGACTTGACAAAGAAATTAACAACTGTAGGTCACCATACGGCCTTCAACAATGAACAAATCCTATACCGCATAGTCATCTGTAAAGGGCCCAGAAATGACGATGCAAAACACTTCAAACGAGAAATTTAACGGCATAATTTATGTCAAAAAATGAGGGAAAAAACAAATATGTAACAGCTTGTTTGACCAATTACAGATAAAATTCTGGTTCAGTTGGAGGTTTAAGTTTTGTCTTTTTTTTTTTAACAGTCTACATTCAATTCATTCCAATGTTAAAGTTTTTAAGTCATGAATAACTCTGTCTTTCATGGAATTTTATGAAATTCTGACTGAAGCCTGCATCATAAAATTAAGCGGTAAGAAATAATTCAGGTTTTCTAAACTTGATGTCGATTTCCAGTTTTATTTAATATTTCAAGCAGACGACAAAAACAATATTTTGATTCCAGGTTTTCTCCATACCTTATTGTGTTAAATTTGGAAAACAATAATTTGATTAAGAGCATTGTAAAACTAAATAAAAGTCAGCGCTAAAAAAAAAATCTGACTCAGATAAAAAAAAAAAAAACCAACATACCCCCCTCTTTGAAGCTAAATGGGTACTCCCGTAATTCTTAAAAAACGTGACGACAATATTGATCATTTTTTCCAAGGATGTACATTTAAACAAACGTTTTCGTTCAAATCGCAGTGGAAAGTTCACTCGATTTCTAAAATGTTTTATTATGTGAGTGTTAATTTTCTGTATGTTCATTGGCTAAAAGTATCAGAAAAATACTCTTTGATAAATCATTATATTCACTGCAACTTAAATCACGAGAGATTAATATAAGATTTGGAACAACGTCCATGTATCTAAATAAAGATGTTCCAGGGCAACGTCAATGATGTAAATTCTCCGGTTTTTTCTTCTTGTTTTCGGTGTAATTTTTCTCCTCTTTTTTTGTGTATTATTTTTTAGTAAATTTGATTAAATATTCAAATTAAGAAAATTGGCAAAAAGCAGATGATATATTTAGTAAAAAACCAAGGATCAGTTTTAAATGTAGTGAGTATCTGAGCAAATACTAGAAAATTCGTAAAGAATAAAAAGTCATAATAATAAAACAATTATAAACAAAAAATGTAGTATGATTGTCAATGAGACAACTCTCCATAAGTGACCAAAATGACACAGAAATTAACAACTACAGATCACAATATGGCCTTCGACAATAAGCAAAGTATTTACCACATAGTCAGCTATAAAAGGCCCCGAAATGACAATGTAAAACTATTCAAACGAGAAAACTAACTGTTGACTTTTGATTTTAGATGATACTATGATTTAACAATTAAAGAGATATGACATTCAACCTCGGTTAATGTCATATCTCTTGGATTGTTAAATTAATGTATCAACCTCATCAAAAGTCAATACTTTTTATAGTGTTATACTAGTAAAATATGTCTTTGTTTGCCGCTTTTGTGTAGGTGGTGGAATTAAGGGGTCACGATATACCACGATATTCTTTAAGGAGTATTTGTTAGATACATTTGGGAATTACCATGCACAGTTATAATATAACAGAAATTAAAATTTTATTTATTCCTTCGAAACAAGTGTGATTCATATTTGTTTGTGGTCCCATTATGACTATTATTTTTATAAGGGGAAACAATACATCACAATTAACATATATCGTACGCATTAACATAATTGTTCAACATGAGGACGGTAATACTTGTTTGTTTTGTATTTACTGTCTATATAATTTACCATGGACACTCTCAGGAAAATAGTACAGATAATTTACTTGGACAAGATTCGATGATGGATTTCTTAAAACAAGATTTCATGAATGAAAATGAAACGGTTGGACAAAATAGAAATAGTATTCTACCCGAAAGTATTAATGATACTTGTACAATAACAGAGACGAATGGGGCTTATTTTTGTTATTGTTTAATTGACAAGAACCATTCTGGATTATGGGACTTCGCCGCCATCAGGAAATGGGTCTTAAACTCGAATTATGAATTCCAATTCGATTTGAAATGTGTTAACTTCTCAAGATTGTATTGCCTTGGCCAATCAAAGCCAAGAATATCGATTTTGTCAGAGTAAAAAGTTGTACTATAACTGGATTTTTTACGGACTATGGAAATCCCTATATCGAAACCATTTCGGATCATTTACGGGTCATGGATATATCCAACTCTATCGTTCTCATTGGACTACAAGATGTTGTGTCAGTGGTAACCAATTTCAGAGAGGTTACCGAAGATTACAACTGCGGCAATGACAAAACTTTACAAACTCTCATATATACAAATGTTACTGATATATATGATATGGACGAAATAAATTTTTTAAAAGAAGGTAAATTGGAAAATTCAGAAGACGAAATCATAGACGCCGGAAGTAATATGATTGCGAATATTCGCGAGCTTGACCACAGATGTTCGTTCAACGAGCTTATAGAAATTGATATCAGTTCAAGCACTACTAGGTCAAGATATTTCCTCTCCATTCTAATTGAACTATCAACATTTCCGAAGCTGACATTTTTTAATTTGTCTAACACCGGACAAATTGAAATCACGAAAGAATTTAAAATGTGGTGGAAATGGAATTATTAGATCTCTCTTACAATATCATATCAACCATAGATTTGGATCCATCAGCCTACACGTGGAGTACTTTCAAAATAAAAATAGATTTAAGATACAATAACATAACCGAACTAACACAAGAAGATTTAGAACTCTTGGGTAGCTTACCGAATGTAAACGTCGATATTAGAAATAATCCGATACATTGTGAATGCTCTGATCACATGATTGAAGTGTTAGAAATAATACACGATGATACAAAATGGGAAGCAATGGGCCTGCATCGATATGATTATCTTAAAAATATGACCTGCAACCTACCGGATATGTTGAAAGGTAGAAAACTTTCAGAGATAACCAAGTCTGATTTATCATGCCCAATGTTCAGTGCAACATCACCAGCTCCTATAATAGTTCTAAGTATCTGCATAGTAATTCTTATAGTTATCATTATACTTTTGACAAAATTCAGAAAAGAAATATTTCTTTTGACGTATACAAGATTTCATATCATACTTCCTTGTCAACCAGTAGAAGTTTCGGAGAACAAAGCATATGATGCATTTGTATCGTACAGTAGCCAAGACGAAGAATGGGTGTCTAAGACGTTTAAAGAATTAGAGGCATCATCCCAATCCGACGGTTACCATCAGTTCCGGTTTTGTCTTCACCATAGAGACTTTATTCCTGGGAAGACAATATTTGACAATGTTATAGACAGTGTTGAATCAAGTAGGCATACAGTGATTATTTTGTCAAAACATTTCTTACAAAGCCACTATTGCATGTATGAATTTCATGAAGCTTTTCAGCAAAGTATTATAGAACGAAAACGTCACATGGTGGTCGTTTTAATGGAAAATATTCCCGGGGGAGAACTTCCAACCGATCTAAAAAGATGTCTCAAAACATTTACATATATTAGAAGAGACGATTCTATTTTCAAAGATCGATTAATATTTGCAATGTCGCATAAAGGGAGAAAAGAAACGAAATGCAATAATAAAAATACAGTTACCTACGGCCTTGACAATCCTGTATTTTCTTCATCTGAAAAGGATGTAACGCTTCGATTAGAGACATCCAGACCTCGGCATGACGACTCAGTGATAACGTTGAGCCAGATCGTTCCAGATCTCGTTGTTAGACATAATAATTCTAAAAGTAATGGATACACACTAACATAGTGAATTGGTGTATATATTTTTGTAAATGATATTATGTCCGATAGAACTTGTACAGTATTGTTATAAATCTCGAATTCGATCAAATCTTATTCTTTTTCTGATATTGATCTCGTTGTTAAAGTAATGGAATCCAAATCATTAGAACACAAAGTTGTATAGTTTATTGATGTATACTCTTTTTTTATAATAAAATAATATATTTTAACTTATATTGTTATAAACTTAGTCTAAATATGAATAAT
Organism: Mytilus galloprovincialis; assembly: GCA_037788925.1. NCBI lineage: Eukaryota > Metazoa > Mollusca > Bivalvia > Mytilida > Mytilidae > Mytilus > Mytilus galloprovincialis. The sequence continues at coordinate 95,305,895 of CM075333.1, forward strand.
AACCTACTATTTCGGATTTTAAAGTATATAAAGTATTTGAATGATCAGTTGGGGTTCAGTATGCTTCTCCCTTTTGTTCATATTTTTTTCTTTCAATTTTTATCATATCATGTTTTTCACGATTTGTATGCTTTTTCGTAACATCAAATCATTCGTTTTTATGGAATAACGCCTCTGGGAAAATTCTTCATCCAGTCCTTGAACTGGCTCAATTTTTAGCAACCAATAATATCAATATACAATAAAATCAAACTTCAAAAGTAATGAAAAGATTGAAAACAAATTTGGGAATGGTTGGAAAGTAAAATTCTTTAAAAAAATATTCTCTCGTGACCTTGACACCTTCTGTTCTTTACATCATTATGATAATATATATAAAACTTTATAATGCAGATTGCGGCATTCCTAATAAAACGATAAGTACACTGTTTCTTAATATCTATTTTGTATATACTAGTTGGTAAAGAGAGATCGTTGTACATAAAAAAGAACAATATAGTATAAACAATACCAAACAAAATGACACCAACTGTCAAAAATATAAGTCGAAAAAAAATTATAAAGGTATTGTGAGGGGTGTGAGGTGACACGACCAGGTATTCAAGCGATTTCCTGTCGGGCTTGCAAGTTCATGCATCGTTTCACTTCTGTAGCTATTGGTCAGTGTACACGGCCGATAACTTATAACTTTCCATTTTGAACTATCAGGTGTATAATATACATCTCTGTCTTGCGTGTCCGAAAGTGATATAATATACTAGTCATTACTTAACTCATAAGCTTGTTGATAAATAACATTTCTGGTGTAAAGAATATTATTTATAAAAATATAAATAATACCAAAAAAAAAAGATTTGAAGAAATAGAAATCTATTTACATATTTTTTCCAAGGGTTAATTTGGAAAAATGTAATATATACTCGTTGCCAATAGTAAAGGACAGATTGGAACATACCAGAAATATTGATTTAAAAAATGTACGCACTTGTTGACGATTCGTTTATACGCCATGATAGAAAGTTACGGAACTATAACGCAATTTAAAATATATACATGTATACATTGAACATAAGAAAGGAACATACATTTTGTGTAAATTGGGGTTAAAGTTTTGTAAATAGACTAGTCCACGTATGCCAACGGTATGTAATCAACGAATTCGATAGACTTTTGTATACCAAAAGAAGAAGGAGAGAACCAATTTGATTTGAATACAGGTCGATATATAACTTGCTTTGGTTCATCGAAGTTATGAACATAGTAAAATCAGAGATTTATATATCAATTAGATTGTTCTCGAATAAAGCTGAGACTACTATAACACTGTGTTATGGTAGTCTCAGAATAAAGATCATCACAATTGTTCCGATATTCATGTAATATATATATGCAAACAAGGACGTATATTATACGTCCTCGATGCAACTGGAGGTACACTAATAATCCCCAAAGGATGTGAATATTTTCTATGAAAACTATTGAGTACTAGTATTACAGTTTCAAATCAATTTCGGGATTTATTTTCTTTCTTGATATTCAATGGCAGCAATTTAAAGAATAAACTGCTTGTCCGCTTTAGGGGTATTCTTGCCAGTTGAACAGACTTATAATTACATTCAAAAATAGGGAAAGATGACATTAAATTCGTTGTCTTTTGTTTTTAATTAAAAGTTAATTGAATCATCAAAGTTAATATCCTTTGGTCTCGAATGTATGTTAACTAATTAATGTGTTTTTATAGGCTAGCTCAAATCCTCATCCAAATAATATAATCTATATGTAATAATCCCTTCCTTCCACACAGAGATTTAATGCCAAGCAGTAGATATATTATAGGTACTAATTAAGTAATTAAATGAACAATAGATAACAATAATTAATCATAAATGTGCAAAGATTTGAAAACAAAAGTATTCGTACATATTATGTTCCGCTTCGAATGAATGAATTTTATTCTCATCAACTAATGACATAGTTATAGAGACAATAAGTATATACAACAATATAATATACAGTGCATGTATGAGGAAAATGATATACATTAACCAGGAGGAGAGACTTTCACATTAACAGCTTTAATATATCGACATAATTTTTCTAAAACTGTAATATTATTTGAGGAAAACAGATTACATAATTTCAAGGTGTTTGGGTTTTTCCAACAAAATTTCGGTAAATATTTTTGTCTTTCATTAACGAAAGATTTACAAGACAAAATATAATGATACTCGTCACCAATTTCAGCCGAGCCACAGATACGACACAATCTATGATTTCTCGACAGATTGTGCCATCTCCCTGTCTCAACTGGTAGACGATGGCTACCACATCTAAATTTACAAAACATATACATACAATTCAATGGTAAAATAGATAGATATTCTTCAAATTTAAATTCTTTTTTAAATATTCTATAACATATACCCTTTGAGGTAGAATTCATATTTTCATACCATTCCTGTATAAATTGGTCCTTCAGTTTTTGTTCTACACATTTAGAAATCCACAGAGCAGAAAAAGTACCCTGCTGATTCCAAATATTTGACATTCCACAATTGTCTAGTGTGCTTTTTATAAAACATAACCATTTACTCTCCAAACCATAATTATTAGAATAGACGAATAATAGCTTATATAAAAGTGAAGATACTTTACATTCTTCTCCATGTAAAAGACGACACCAAAACTTTACCATACGAACTCTTGCGTGAAATGAAATGGGATATCTTCCCAGCTCTCCGTAAATCATAAAATTTGGAGTAGATAGAGTAGAGTTATCTTCACGGATAGTTTCAGACATTAATTAATACATGGCTTTCAAAAGTCTAACTCGTACATTTTTTTGCCTAATAAAGACAATCAAAATGCTATGGTTAAGCTATTTCTAATTTCTAAGTTCCCCTTTTTTATGAGACATAAATCAAGGACAAGCGGTGTATATCATTTCATTCTGACACATGAATTAAGTTTCCCGTCTTTAACCGAAAATTGTTTATTTCTTAGTAAATTAACTTATTTGAATTCAAATAAATAATAGCACCAAATATAATTAAATAATTCCACGTCGATCTATTTTTATTCGTCACCAACTTGAATATGTACTTTAAATGTGTGTATTAAATGCTCCCTTGTTTTATAATCCACTGATCCGAATAGCCAGTCACACCTGGCAAGGTGTGCCCTAGAGGCGTGGTTAAATACTGAAGTGCAAATAACAATTTACCTTTCAACAAGCCATTTACGAGTATTGCCACAGAACCGTGAATACACACATCGTATAAACCTAGTCATAGCAGAGATAGTAAAAGGTCAATAAGAGTACACCAACATATTGTCTTTACAGATTATTGTACTTTAATTTGTTCACCTTATTAGTCCGAAAATGCATTAATTAAAAATAAATTTATAACTTTTTGTGTTGTCTACAAAAATAATTCGAATGTGTACAATTGCACATGCTGTGCGTTTTATCTTCTTATTATCGGATGGTTATTAGATAAAGCATAAGTCATCGGCGCGCTTACGACTACGTTAAAATATGATTAAAAACCAAGACTTTTAATGATTGTATTTTAAATCCCGGCATGCAAAAACCAGGAGAAAACGTCACGACCTACAGGAAGTAGTTAATATTTTTTCATTAATTATTGAATTTCTCCTTTATTACTGCACATATAGCGATAAAACTTTGTGAATATATATATTATGTCATAATGAACATATTTAAACCTTAAGTAAAAAATCGCGAATTTTCCCTCATCAAATAATTCTTTTTTTTATGTTTCCTGCAATTACTTTAGCCTGGCCAGATTAACATTTTCATTGAAAGTAGTACTTTTCAACTCTCAACCAAACATCAGACAAACTTAAAAAAAAAAAAAGATTCAGGATTTCAGCTTTGTCTACACGATTATGGAATCGAAGTCTGGGAATGAGTGGGAGTTAGATTGGAGGGAATTGAGAGTTGAGCGGGAACCAGATGACGGGGGTAAACAAAGGAAAATTGAAACCCGAGTACTTCTCTAATTTATGCTTCACTCCTCAAAAAAATGGTAAGGGGGAGGCAAGTGGGAATCATGACATGTTCACTCCTTCAATTGCAGTGGTCAGTGTATTAAGTCACTTAATTAATAAAATAATTCTCTTTTTTATGTTTCCTGCAACAACTTTACCCCAGTTTTCAGACAATCAATCACATGTTATATAAATATTAATCCGAATCCCTGATACATTATTAAAATATATAGTCATCACTACAATTTATTACTGCAAAAGAATAATTTACTCTGTAAACAATGAATTTAACTGAACAAAATTATCTATTCAAATCTTTATATATCCTATTAATTTGCATGAAATATTTGCGACTGTACATCAAGCAACCAACCAACAAGATTTAACGTATGTGTTGCAAATCATTATGCTAAATATTAACAACTGAATTTGAACAAACCAATACTAATAAATGACCACTTAATCGATAGTTGGAGCACTGAGAAAACTTGCACTATTTTAGTAAAAACTTGCAAGATAAAACTAAATGTATATTATTTGTGAATTAGTTCAAGTGCCGTCATCTAAAATTTTACCTATAATAAAGATATCGCTGAAAATTTAATGACGAGGTCTCGCAAGTGAAGATAATTTTTGATTATGATATTCTTTTGTATGCCCCCAACGTAATAGAGGGGAGACTAAGTTTAAACCTTGTATAATAAACAAATAGATAAAATGCACTGGATTTTTCAAGTAGTATCAGCCAAGTATAGTCAGCACTTTTGTGTTGGCATAAATTATCATTGATATGGTCATGATTATGAATTATCTGTTTACATGATATGAATTTTTCGAAATTCGAAGGATTTTCCACCTCAGGAATAGATTACCTTAGCTGTATATATATAGCAAAGATTTTCAGTATTTTGCATTCTCTTTAACTTCGTACTTTATTTGGCGTTTCCAGATCTTTTAAAATCCTGTTTAAATTCCGAGAAAAAAATTACTTACTCATAAAATTGCACGTCACACAGTACATAAATGTTACCAAAGGTCAAGAAAAAGGATCCGCATGTCACAAAAAACTATGATGTATCATTTGACAGAATCCTTTGGATAAGGTTGCAATAAAACAGGAGTGAGAAAAAAATATATGTTATGTGCAATGCATAATGTCTATTTTGAGTTCAGTTTTTTTTTATGAAACTTTCACGCGACGGTACAATTCAAGCCCTGATTGTTATGAAAGCAAGAGTTCCAAATGGTGAAGTTGAAATCGTCCCTTCGTAAATTTTACGGACGCCATCACGAGTTTGTTGACCGTTATGGAATAACCGTTTCACAGATGATATCGGATATGTTCCTTATGTCGTAACTACAATACCCTTTCCCTTTTCACGAATGTGACCTACCGAATTAGACTATTTACCGGATTTGTAATAAAATAAGCAACACGACGGGTGCCACATGTGAAGCAGGATCTGCGTACCCCTCCGGAGCACCTGAGATAAGTTTTTGGTGGGGTTCGTGTTGCTCAGTCTTTAGTTTTCTTTGTTGTGTCTTCTGTACTATTATTTGTCTGTTTGTCTTTTTATTTTTAGCCATGGCGTTGTCAGTTTATTTTCTATCTATGAGTTTGACCCTCTCTTTGGTATCTTTCGTCTCTCTTTTATTCTTATGTAGACGAAACGCACGTCTGGCGTATTGAATTATAATCCAGGTACTTTTGATAACTATCATTGATCTTGAATACAACTTTTCCTCTGATAGGACAGGGGCATAAATGCCGTTATGCACTATATGCATTATTTCAACCCCTCCAAAAAAAATTAAAAAGTATAAAATAAAAATAAAAACGGGTAAATAAGAAATAACGACAACCAGAGACATTTAAATACATGTCTCTGCGACAACGTATGAGATTATCATGATTTTCATCATAATAATAATTGCACATTTCAACTATCAAATGTTTTGCATTTCCCAGACATTATCAAGCACGTACACAATAATAATAAGATCTAGAAATAAAAAAAAAATATTTTTCGTAATTTCTGTTATCTTAAATAACACGTTTGTTTAGTTTTATAAGATTTTATAATTGACGTATTACAAGACAAAAATACATCATTATGCAAATAGTTTTTACTTGCTCTATTTGTTATGTTTTTTTCTCTTTCAGTATGAATAAACAGAACTTTGTTTTAGTTTTTATGATGAGGATGAACAGTGTACTTTATACATTTCTGCTTTGTTTTAGCTTGTCCTTGCAGGTTTCTATATAGATAAGTAGCATATACTGTATTCTCCTTACTAGTGTTGAGTATGTTTTTTTAGCTTGTCCTTGCAGGTTTCTATATAGGTAAGTAGCATATACTGTATAAACCTTACTAGTGTTGAGTGTGTTTTTTAGCTTGTCCTGCCAGATTTCTATATAGATAAGTAGCATATACTGTATTCTCCTTACTAGTGTTGAGTGTGTTTTTTAGCTTGTCCTGCCAGATTTCTATATAGATAAGTAGCATATACTGTATTCTCCTTACTAGTGTTGAGTATGTTTTTTTTTAGCTTGTCCTTGGAGGTTTCTATATAGGTAAGTAGCATATACTGTATAAACCTTACAAGTGTTGAGTGTGTTTTTTAGCTTGTCCTGCCAGATTTCTATATAGGTAAGTAGCATATACTGTATAAACCTTACTAGTGTTGAGTGTGTTTTTTAGCTTGTCCTTGCAGGTTTCTATATTATAGATAAGTAGCATATACTGTATTCTCCTTACTAGTGTTGAGTATGTTTTTTTTAGCTTGTCCTTGCAGGTTTCTATATAGGTAAGTAGCATATACTGTATAAACCTTACTAGTGTTGAGTGTGTTTTTTTAGCTTGTCCTGCCAGATTTCTATATAGATAAGTAGCATATACTGTATAAACCTTACTAGTGTTGAGTGTGTTTTTTGTTTAGCTTGTCCTTGCAGGTTTCTATATAGGTAAGTAGCATATACTGTATAAACCTGACTAGTGTTGAGTGTGTTTTTTTAGCTTGTCCTTGCAGGTTTCTATATAGGTAAGTAGCATATACTGTATAAACCTTACTAGTGTTGAGTGTGGTTTTTTTTAGCTTGTCCTTGCAGGTTTCTATATAGATTAGTAGCATATACTGTATAAACCTGACTAGTGTTGAGTGTGGTTTTTTAGCTTGTCCTGCCAGATTTCTATATAGATTAGCTTATTTAAATAAAAATAGACAGAAGGTACCAATGTGACATTCAAAACTCAAATGTCGAAAGACTCAACAAATTATTCCCCAAAACTGGAGTATCATGTGATCAGGAAAAAGTAAAATCACAAAAATTCTGAACTTAGAGGAAAATCAATTCGGAAAGTCCATAATCACATGGCAAAATCAAATAACAAAACGCATCAAAAACGAATGGACAAGAACTGTCATATTCCTGACTTGGTACAGGCATTTTCAAATGTAGAAAATGGTGGATTAAACCTGGTTCTATAGCGCTAACCCTCTCACTTAATGACAGTCTCATCAATTTACGATATATTTACATTGATGCGTTAAATAAACAGACACAATAAATAAAATAGTCAAAATATGGGTACATCAGTCATCATCGTATAACAATTTTTAAAGGAACAATTTAACAGAACACAAAAACATCTACTATGTTTTGATTTTATTTTGATTCACCGACCGGAATAAACTCTGTCATTGAAAAACTACCCTATGGACTTCAGGAAAAGTGGATTACAAGGGCGTCTAGATACAAATCTAACCACGACGTTGCCTTTCCTCCTTATACAGAGTTATCTGCATTTATCAGTGAAATCAGTAGAATTAAAAGCGATCCTGGATTCATTTTTGGGTCAAGAGTCACACCAATTACAAAAGGTGCTGCGCCAAGGTTCACACCTCAGCCTGGAACAACAATCAACGTTCACAAGACACTGACAGCGGTCGAACAAAGAAATGGAGAGACTGCACAGCAACAAAATAGGGTAGGTTGTTTTACTAATGGCATCTGTGATGTAGCTCGTGATGAGTACAAATTTTATGATGTCAAAGTCGAGGAAAAGAGTACGGGATCGTGTTTATGACGATTGGAACATATGTGTGGTCATATGTGACACAGATACCAAGACTGTCACGTGATGGCGTGAGTAAATGACTTCACATTTACCATTTGTAACCCTTTGTTCATAGCTTCTTTAAAAGGACATTCACTTTTGGCTGTATCTGAGTCTCACACTATGTGTAAGTAACACTAATGCAAACACTAAAATGAAATCAAAAGGAAAGAAAAAAAGTATAAAATTATTATGTCTTTTTACTTAAACGGATAGTAGCTACGATTTTCATTAAAATTACTTTTTAATCTATATGCCGGATTTTGTACAAAAAGTAAAATAATTATGATTAAAACAATTACTGGTTACGTTCCATTAAGCATTTATAAGCTTTTTAACGTTTAACACCTACATTTATTTATTGTCTATAGATAATAATTCGATGTTAAGCCCAACCCTTATGCATATAACCTTTACTCTTCAGTTCCCAATGCGCAATCGCACATCGTGCCTCGGAGGGAAAATGGTCGAACAGGGGAATGTTATCGCGGAAATGGTACGCGAATTTACAGTTTCAACGAGAAAAGAAACAAAAAAGAGGTGCAGACAAGTTATTGTAAATTAAAAAAAAAAAGTCGATGAAATCGGTCATTAAAATCACTCAAATATAAAAAAAAAAAGAAGATGTGGTATGATTGCCAATGAGACAACTATCCACAAAAGACCAAAATGACACAGACATTAACAACTTTAGGTCACCGTACGGCCTTCAACAATGAGCAAAGCCCATACCGCTTAGTCAGCTATAAAAGCCCCGAAAACACCTGCGACGCAGGCAAAGTCAAACAGAAGTAGCCGACGGTTTGCGTAATGTTTACATTTCTTAAATTTTCCAGATCACATAAAAAAAATCTCAAAATGTTCATAATTGTAAAAAATATGTTTATAAATTTACGGGCAGTAATATCCCTCCTTAGAAGAAATTAAAAATCAACTTCCTAAACTTTAGTATTATTCTTCAAGTGTATCCTTCATGGAGGCCCCGATTTAACACACAAACACGTGTATACATTATCGACATGGTTTGATCATACTAATGTAATAACAAGTGTATAATATCGCCATTGTTTTTAATATTTAAAGACAACTTAAACCAGGTATACGGACCTCTGACACACTTAACTATATAATCTGTCAGAGTGATGTTTTTGGACATGATGTATTCAACGATCGTAGATTCCGCTGTCTGCGTTGTCAACATTTAGGTACATGCTGTGGTTAAAGTTTTTAAGACACCAATAATTTTGTCAAACTTTCATGGAATGTTTTGAAATTCGGACATAAGCTTGTTCATGATCAATTGCAGATAAAATTCTGCTTCCGTCTGAGGTTAAAGTTATTTTCATTTTTTGAACAGTTTACATTCAAATTCATTCCAATGTTAAAGTTTTTAAAACATGTAAAACATGAATAACTCTGTCAAACTTTCATGGAATTTTATGAAATTTTGAGCGAAGCCTGTTTATGAACAAAAGACAATATCCAGAGCAAAAATTTGAAGTTATGTATTTTAATTTTTCTGTATTTCACTGATAAATCGACTTACTTTTTTAACAGCTAAAAATTAAGTTTGCGTTTGAGGTCAAAGTCATCAATAAAGTTGTCTAAAATTTCATTTTATTTTATGATACTTAAGACAGTAACTTATTTGTAACCAGAAGACAGTATCCAGAGCAAGAGTTTTAAAAGACATATTTTCTTATTTAGTTATTTACGGATAAATTAACTTACTTTTTTCGTAGTAAACAAGAATATACAGTCCGGGGTTGAAGTTTTGTTACACATCAATTACTTTGTCAACCCTTCAATGAATTTTATAATCCTTGGCTTTTGTATGATTGAGAGATAATGTTGAAACAAACTTTTGAAAAAAAAACCGTTCTTCATTTTAAGTACTTTTCTATTAAATGTACTCACTGTTTTATCTAAACATTTACATATAATTGGGGTAGAAAAAAATACATTATGAATTAAAGAACCATCATCATGGATTGTTTTGAAACTGGGACCGACGCTAGTTTTCAAGATACAAGTGAAGCCTTTTAAAACAGTTTCCCCCAATCTGTATTTAATTGATTAATGAACCATTTTTTCAAGTCCAAATCGCACATTTACATTGACAGAAACAAGCACAGACGAAACACAGGGTTATGAGAAACGCTTAACAAATGTTTCTTTTTTCCAAAATTTTATTTTTAGATCGATTATTTCATATTATTAATATAAGTGACGAAATGTTGATAATTGTTTCAAAGGATGTATATGTATTCTTACTTTTTCTTTCCAATCGCAGTCAAAAGTGTAATTTATTTCTAAAATACTGTGTTATAAGTTTTCTGTCAATCGATTTATGACTTTCGAACAGCGGTAAACTACTGTTGCTTTTATTTATTCTAGTATTTGTGTTTGTCGGTTTTTGTGTAGGTGGTCGAATTACAATGTCATGATATACACGATGTTTTGTGACGTACAGTGACCTATAACTGTTAATTTCTGTGTTATTTGGTCTCTTGTGGAGAGCTGTCTCATTGACAATCATACGATATCTTCTTTTTTATATTTGTTATATAGAAACATTTGGGAATCTAAATGCAGTTATAATCAAAACGGAATTAAAAATTTAATTTATTTCTTCGAAACCGAGTTAACTAATTCATTGCATGTGATGTGATTAAATAATGCAATCATCAATATAAATTCCGATCTACACGAAACAGGTATGATTCATATTTTTTTTTGCGGTCCCATTATGACTAGAGAATATTGTTATAATGGAAAATAATAAATCACAATTAACATCTATCGTACACATTAACATAAGTGTTCGACATGGGGACGGTAATGATTGTTTGTTTTGTATTTACTGTCTATCTAATTCACCATGGACACTCTCAGAAAAATAGTACAGATACTTTACTTGGACAAGATTCGCTGATTGATTTCCTAAACCTAGATGTTATGAATGAAAATGAAACGGTTGGAAATAGTGGAACTAGTATTCTACCCGAAAGTTTAAATGATACTTGTACAATAACAGAGACGAATGGGACTTATTTTTGTTATTGTTTAATTGACAAGAACCATTCTGGATTATGGGACTTCGTCTCCATCAGGAAATGGATCGTAAACTCAAATTATGAATTCCAATTTGATTTGAAATGTGTTAACTTCTCAAAGATTGTATTGCCTTGGCCAATCAAAGCCAAGAATATCGATTTTGTCAGAGTGAAAAGTTGTACTATAACTGGATTTTTTACGGACTATGGAAATCCCTATATCGAAACCATTCCGGATCATCTACGAGTCATGGACATATCCGACTCTATAATTCTCTGTGGACTTAAAGATTTGATGTCGTTATTATTCAATTTCAGAGAGGTTACTGAAGATTACAATTGCGGCAATGATAAAACTTTACAAACTCTTATATATATAAATGTTACTTTGGAATACAATCTTGAAGAAATAAAATTACTAAAAAACGATCAATCGGAAAATTCAAATGATGACGTCATAGGAGCCGGAAGTAACATGATTGCAAAGACTCGCGAGCTTAACCACAGATGTACGTTCAGTGAGCTTGAACAAATTGATCTGAGTACAAGCAGCACGAAGTCAAGATATCTTCTCTCCATTCAAACTGAATTGTCAACATTTCCGAAGCTGACATTTTATAATTTGTCAAACACTGGACAAAGTGAAATCGCCAAAGAATTTAAAATTTGGTGGAGATTCTTTCCAGAGATGAAATTATTAGATCTCTCTTACAATTTCATATCAACCATAGACTTGGATCCGTCAGCCTACACGTGGAGTTCTTTCAAAATAAAAATAGATTTAAGACATAATAACATTACCGAATTATCACAAGAAGATTTAGAACTCCTCGGTAGCTTACCGAATGTAAATGTCGATATTAGACATAATCCGATACATTGTGAATGTTCTGATCATATGATTGAAGTGTTGGAAATAATAAATGATGATACAAAATGGGAAGCCATGGGCCTGCATCGATATGATTATCTTAAAAATATGACCTGCAACTTACCAGATATATTGAAAGGAAGAAAACTTTCAGAGATAACCAAGTCTGATATATCATGCCCAATGTTTAGTGCATCATCACCAGCTCCTATAATAGTTCTTAGTATCTGCATAGTAATTCTTATTGTTATCATTATACTTTTGACAAAATTCAGAAAAGAAATATTTATTTTGACGTATACAAGATTTCACATCATACTTCCTTGTCAACCAGCAGAAGTTTCGGAGAACAAAACATATGATGCATTTGTATCCTACAGTAGTCAAGACGAAGAATGGGTTTCTAAGACGTTTAAAGAACTAGAAGCATCATCACAGTCCGAAGGTTACCATCAGTTCCGGTTTTGTCTTCACCATAGAGACTTTATTCCTGGGAAAACAATATTTGACAATGTTATAGACAGTGTTGAATCAAGCAGACATACAGTGATTATTTTATCAAAACATTTCTTACAAAGCCACTATTGCATGTATGAATTTCATGAAGCATTTCAGCAAAGTATTATAGAACGAAAACGTCACATGGTGGTCGTTTTAATGGAAAATATTCCCGAAGGAGAACTTCCAACCGATTTAAAACGATGTCTCAAAACATTTACATATATTAGAAGAGACGATTCGATTTTCAAAGATCGATTAATATTTGCAATGTCACATAAAGGGAGGAAAGAAACGAAATCCATTTCCACAAATACATCTTCGAACTGCATTGACAACCCTGTATTTTCCTCATCTGAAAAGGATGTTACGCTTCGATTAGAGACATCCAGACCTCGGCATGACGACTCGGTGATAACGTTGAGTCAGATCGTACCTGATCTCGTGGTGGGACGTAATGAATCTCAAAGTAATGGATATACATTAGCATAGTTTAATGATAATCATTCAATACGATAGTCTTATCTGATGTGTTTCGGTGATAATTTTGTTGGTGTGAAACAGGACAACAATGCTCTCCGCTCTTATTCTTATCATTCATTAACGATGTAATTGGTGATCTGCAAGTGGATACTATCGGTGAAATATTCGAACTATATGGTTAAATCATATATTTGAAATATTTTGTTGACGAAACCGTTCTGCTAGATAAGTCTCCCGATGCTTTGTAAATGTTATCAGATAAACTTATCTGCAAATACAGACAATAGATTATTTTTATTTCGAAAGTCAAGAACCTGAAATCGCCAATTCATATATATATAATATAACTTTTTTGGATTTGAGTGTCACTGATGAGTCTTTTGTAGACGAAACGAAATATGATTTTAATACAAAGATATATATATAGTTACCATATTATGTACTGGAAGTTTAAAATTAATATAGAAACCGGTCGCTATGACAATATATTTAGAAACATCGTGTTTGTTAATTTTGTAAAATGAACAATATTGAAGATATTTGTATGTTTTTGTTGATTTGTACAATTATATACACTTAGATAGTATTGCCAAAAGATTATTGTTCATGGCAAAATACACGAAAACAATCTTTTTCTTTTTCATTGAGCTGGATCAAAAAACTTATCCAACAACCATGTACAATTATTTAAAGGCGGCATAGAAATTAAGATAATAAATTATGCATCAGTTTATATGTTGTACAAAAGTATGCGTCATAAAACATGATCTCTGCATAATTTATTTTTTCTTATTTTTATTAAATTGTAATTTTCTCGTATATGTCAAAGAGAATTGGTAGTAACGTGGATTCATTATTATGCATTGGATACCAATTTTCGTGGATACCGTGTGTACAGGTGAACCATGATATTAAATGTTCAACGAATGAACCTTTTTCTGAAGGCTTGTATGCAAGACGGAATTAAAAGTCCACGAATTGTCCATCATCCACGAAAATTGTTACCCAAGAAAATAAATGAATCCACAGTATGAGAGATAATGAATTTATTTGAAATTTCAGGGATTATGTATAATCTTTATATACCTTCTTATTTTTCTAAGTAATGTTGTTGCTAATGCAATCTGATGTATATATTTTTGTAAATTATATATTGTCACAAAAATTGAACAGTTTTTTCGTGTTGCTTAGTCTTAATTTTCTATGTTGTGCCTTGTGTACTATTATTTGTTTGGTTTTTATTTTTTATTTTTTAGCCATGGAGTTGTCAGTTTATTTTCTATCTATGAGTTTGACTGTCCCTCTGGTATTTTTCGCCCATCTGCTGTAATGTGTTGATATAAATTTTATCTCGAATAATATGAAGTTCTCATTTTATCTGAGCTTTGTCTCGTTGTCGAAAAAAAGGAATTAAAATCGTAAAAAACATACAGTCTGGAGTTAAGTGTGGAGTCCATTTCGCTGAACTACAATAAATTATTGTATAGAAGCCAGCCAAAACCTGCCTCCGGTTGCTGGATTTTCTTGTTGTATTGAACACCCATTGGTGGCATTGGACTGTTTTCTTCTCTTTGACACATTCCCCGTTTTCATCCTCAATTCTAGCTTTATGGTGGAGTGAAGAAAAAGATATTTGGACAAGTCATCAATTTAGTTTAGATGTAAAGATGAAAGTATCTTACTCTTTTCGGATTTCAATATATTTAAATGATCAATTGGGCTTTCATTGAAAAGTTTTCAAATATGAGCATTTTATTGAACTACCTCATTGAATTAATATATTTTGATAAAATAAATACTCCAAAACTAAGAAAGCATTGCAAACAATTTATCTATTTATACGGTTGGAACGTAAGTTATTTTTTTAAACATCCTTTCGTTACATTTCGTTTATAATCATATGTAATTTTATCATGCAGATTGTGCCATTCTTAACACACTGTAACATAAGATTGAGTACATGTTGCTTTTTGTCAAAACATTTAATGACTTTACATTTCTTCAATTATGTATTACATATAATTCATGATAAAATAAAATCGCTGTAGAAGAAGTCGTAGCTACCAAGAGACCTATCATAACAAGAAGTTGGGAAAAAATCCCAGGCGACACCAATGAAAAACGAGACGAAAACAAACAGTAGCAAAAAAAAAATTATGGTTTATATAAGACTACTTGTTAAACATGGTATGATACAAATCTTCGTAATTTGTACAACAAAAAAAATAATCATGAGGTACGATAGGGGAATAATGACTTACGCGAACAGCAAACATAATAATAGCATGTTAACAATAATTATTCATCAGCTTGTAGCTGTTAGCTATACATATATTAGTAATAATAATAAACTTATACTAAATATACATAAACATATGTTTGGTGTTTTTGCAGTTTATTTACAAGATAGCCATGTATATAAAGTACGTATTTTAATGTTGTTTAATTGGCCCACTTTTAAATCATCCGAGACGGGAGAAAACAACACAGCAATTCAAATGATAATTTATCAGCAGGGACCATTAAATGTGAGAGTGCCAGATATAAAAAAATTTAGCTCAACAAAAACACGGTCTTCCTTCAGTAAAAAGTAAAATCACAAAAATACTGAACTCCGAGGAAAATTCAAAACGGAAATGGCAAAATTAAAAGCTCAAACACACCAAAGAAATGGATATCAACTGTCATATTCCTGACTTGTATGTGGCACAACGTTTTGGAATTTTGGATCCTCAATGCTCTTCAAATTTGTACTTGTTTGGATTTGTAAATATTTTATTATATTATATTATATAAACTATTGGTACATGCATTTTCTTATGTAGAAAACTGTAGAGTTCTTGTTTCAAATTTCAAACCAGAGCAGAACCTAACTGCTAAATGTTTAACATGTTCCTTCCAGGACAAGAAACGTGATCTCTATTTCCCTGTACAGACCATCAATAGGGGATCATAAGATAGAAAACTGAGATATATTAACTTCTCAATAATTAAAATTGAAATTAACAACTGCACTCAACTCGTAATTATTCATTTAAAGGACTTATGTTTGTATGTAAGTAATACGAAAGAAACCTCTCACACAATGTATAAGCAATATTATTCAATAAAGGCAACAGTAGCATACCGCTGTTCAAACTCATAAATCCATGGACAAAAAACAAACTCTGGGTAACAAAACAGAATTAATGAATAATTGCAGGATTCATTCAGAATTAACTATGGCCAATCAAGAGACTGAATATGAAAAATTTACCATAGCACAATACCAAAATGACGGGATGTTAAACTACAGAGCCTCATCATTGGTATCATAAAAACACAAAAGAGCATATAGGCAAAGTACATTAGCAAAAATGAAAAACAAGAATACAAACATTATCATAGAGCAATAAAACAATGACAGGATGTATAACTACAGAGTCACGTCAAGTGGATATCACCAAAAACGGACATAATTATTTTCATTTACCTGTGTATATTACTGTATTTGAAGGCTTTTTGTTTCAGGTTATTGTTGAACAATTTTTTAAATTGATTAACATCTCAAAGCGGTATACTACTGTTGTCTGTATTTATTCACCCATTATTTTATTGAATTTGTATTTACATTATATCATAGATTAAATTTATTCGTTCAGTGTATGTTCACTTGTTTTAATATATCTTTTGATTGAGTTGAGCCATTTCAAATGCTATTTTATATTGTGTCTTTCTATGTAGTGATGTTACACTATTGTTTCTGATAAGGGTGCAGGTTTGTACCTATTGAAACGTTTCAACCCGCTGCATTTGTTTGCACCCATCCTAAGTCAGCAGTATGATGTTCAGTAGTTGTCGTTTGTTGATGTTGTTCATACGTGTTTTCTTGTTTCTCGTTTTTTACATTGATTCGACCGTTGGTTTTCCCGTTTGTATGGTTTTATACTAGTCATCATTTGGACCTTTATAGCTTGCTGTTCGGTGTGAGACAAGGCTCCGTGTTGAAGACCATAATTTCACCTCTAATGGTTTACTTGTAAAAATTGTGACTTGAATGGAGCGTCGTCTCATACCACATCTTCTCATATCTATTTAGTACTAGGGTAAAGGATTTTTTATCAGAAAATTATAAACTATATTCAATTTGTTATAAAAAATCGTAAGTTTTTGTATTGTTATTCCTATATGTTTGCTATACTATATTTTGTTGATTAAGTCACAAATAAAAAATACTATGTCAATTTATTTTTAACTTAACATAATTAATCCGTGTTGTCAATAAAAAATGTCAATGTTTACTAAGGAAATGGAAGATACAGCAAATATAAGAGGAAATATGTTAAGATATGATAACAGAAAATTTTACAAAACTATTGAATATATTAAAACGTATCAAAAAGTATTTTATGTGTATTATATTGAAAATCTTAAGTCTTAATCAAAGATAACACCAATATAGAGCTATTGAAACAAGATTGCCTTTCATGAGAAGATGATTGTATATTCAAAGAACAAAAAGAATGGGCTTGGTCAAATATTGAGCTGGAAGTAGATATAGTAATATTCAATATTGGATAACCCAACTCTTCCGGACCAGGCATATCATATTACACGTTTTAAATCTATATAAAGGTAGATAAATGCGAAGTTAATCTATAAAACGGTATACGATATTTGCATATTAAAGGGAAATCACTAGATATCATTTTGTGCAGGTAAACATTCAATCTTTTATACGACGAAAACGAGTAGATATATATATATATATAATTTATATATGTTAGACTCCGGTCTCTAATCGACGCCCGGTCCCTAATCGACGTCTGTTCCTCAAATCGACGTCCAATATTTTGAAATACTCTAATGGACGTCCAATGTAACGTCATGTATTGCCAAAACGACGTCCAATTAATGTCCAATAGCAATAAATAATAAATTACTGCACGTATATTATAAAGCATATGGTTCGCTACTTACCCCCTACGGATCAATAGAGGGTTAGTAAAATCCATAGGGGGTGAGGCCGGATGGATTTTATTCACCCTCTATGGTTCGTAGGGGTCAGTGGTTAACCGTCTTTTTATTTTTCGACTCTTTTTTATTGACCTTTATCTTGGAAACCCAAATCAAATTAATGCTTTCTAAATTGAATGCTCGATATAACGTTGTGTTTTTATTATTGGCTTGACTAGTAGAGTATTGTATTCGTCACAACTCGGCCGATTCCGTACCTTTATCTAACGGAACTCGGCCGATTCCGTACCTTTATCTAACGGATAAAATAAGAGTAACAAATTCACCCGAGAATATCCGATTGTACAGTCATGGACAAATGGTGCATACCCAAAAGTCAAATAACAACAATACCGACCTTCTAGGAAAATTCAAAACGGAAAGTTCTTCATCAAACGGCAAATTCAAAAGTGATTCCAATCAAACAAAAGGTAACCAACTGTCATATTCTTGACTTGGAAAAAAGAGATGTCTTTATGTGGTAAATGGTGAATTAATTAAATATAAGAAGATGTGGTATGAGTGCCAATGAGACAACTGTCCGTCACAATTTGTAAGAGTAAACCATTAAAGGTCAAAGTTCGGTCTTGAACACGGAGCCTTCGCTCACATCGAAGAGCAAGCTATAAACCCGGTTTTATAGCTAGCTAAACCTCAAACTTGTATGACAATCGCATAAATGTAAGTTGTATTGGAAACGATATGTAAACAAAACAAGCCTGGCAGTGAGCGTGTGGAATTCGGTTGCGACTGGAAAAAGAGGGAACGTTGAAAATGAACATACATTTAACTTTGTTACAGACAGTTTATTGAAGCATTAGAAAGTTAATGCACTGTATTACGCGCACTTAGAGAGTGCCAATCATCTTATAGATTTTACTGGTTTTTAACGTCCCCATTTCCAGGGAAGTGGAACCGATTTTATACTACTTTTACATCCCACACTGCATATGTACGTTCGAACAGCACTATAACACAGATTTACACTTTCCTTTTTGAAATATCTATCCTATTGGTCAACAGATGAAAATAAATACAAGAAAAGAAATCACAGGTTAAATGCAAAATATATGATTAAGTAAAATTATACATCCCAGAAAGCATCGGGATTTGTTTCCAATATATAAATGTTACCTTTTAACTATTTTAAACAGATATATCATGTTAAGGAGGGGTATTTGCGAAAAATACCAGTCGAGAGAATGTTAAATTTCACGAGCCGTAAGGCGAGGGAAATTCATTCTCAAGACTGGTATTTTTCGCAAATACCCCTCAAGAACATGATATATCTGTTTAATTTCACCGAATGTTAATGTTCTAAAACGCATTGATGATCGTGACGTTACAAGCGTCCAGTCGGATAGAGTATTTTTTGGCAAATACCACGGCAGAGAGGGTAAAAAAGGCAAATTCTTTTTGACAAATACCCCGGCGGAGTTAAAAAATTAACGATATTCGTTTGATAACAGTGAATTGGTGAAAAATACACTGGCTATCAACCAATCAAAACCCAGGATTCTTACATAAGGTGTAATTATCACAGAAAAACACATAATGTGACTTTCCCCCTGTATTTGTGACTTGATGACCATTTCAATACAAAATATATTGTGACATTTCCCCCGATATAGATGTGCAGACCTTATGAAAATGTTCATACAAAATGTATATAGTGACTTTTGTTCCAGTGATATCTCTTTCTTCGGTGACTTTTTCCCCCGTCACTCTTTTTGCAGTACTTTTTGTGTGATTCCTCGCCCCCTCCCAACATTCGCCTTCTCTCAAGACATTGGTATCTGCTAGAATAAAATGATTCTTTAAAAACCAAAATAACTACCGGCGCATATATCATTAGACGCTATTTTTTGCAAATCTTTATTAATTATTTCTCAACAAACAATTTGATTCACCCTGCATAACGTCCACAAATGTCTTCATGCTACCACAAAAGACTTTATTTATAGATCACAGACGAGTTGACTTTTACATGCTAGTATTTAACATATGATAAATTAAAATAAAAAAAGGACTGATAGTATCCCGGAAAGAATTTGTTGAAAATATCCGTAAAACAGCAAATGATAAAGATAAACACTACTCCTAAGTGCCTGCATTCAACATGAGGGTTTCACACCAAGTCTAAGCCCTTTTTACTATTACTCCCTGATTTTATGCAGTCTTATTCCAACTAAGAAAACAAAAATATTTCAAAAAATGGACCAATCCATTGTGCACAATAAGTAAAATCAAAAATAAATGGGCTTGGTCAAATATTGAGCTGGAAGTAGTTATAGTAATATTCAATATTGGATAACCCAGCTCTTCCGGACCAGGCATATCATGTTACACGTTTTAAATCTATATAAAGGTTGATAAATACGAATTTAATCTATAATACGGTATACGATATTTGCATATTAAAGGGAAATAAACTACATAACATTTTATACAGGTAAACATTCAATTTTTCATACGACGCAAAGGAGTAGATATATATACTTTTTTTATATATAAAGAAGTAATGTTTACCGTTAGATAAATTTATTTGTATCAGTTTTTTTTTTAATTTTTCATGCTGCTAGAACCATGGTTGCACCTTCATCTTTGCGTCTTTTTATTTTTCTACTCTTTTTCATAAACCTTTATCTTTGAAACCCAACTCAAATTAATGCTCCATATAACGTTGTGTTTTTATTATTGGCATTCATGAATAGTACAGGGATGTATTCATCACAACTCGGCCGATTCCGTACCTTTATCTAACAAAGAAGAGTAACGGATTCTCCCGAGAATTGCCGATTGTACAGTCATGGACAAATGGTGCATCAAAAAGTAAACTATTAACAAAACCAAAATTCTAGGATTTTTTTAAAAAACAGACAGTCCTTTATCAAACGGCAAAATCAGAAGTGAAACACATTAAACATAAAGTAAACAACTGTCATATTCCTGGTTAAGGCATTTCATTATGTGGTAAATGGTGGTTTAAAGCTAGCTAAACCTCTCACTTGTATGACAGTCACATATATTTAAATTATATTGACAATGATATGTATACAAATCCAGCGTTCCATTGGAATTCATTTCGAATATGTTTATGTCACCTTTTATATTTTCATAAAAATAACAGGATTTACCCTTATATTTGTGACTTTATGACCATTTTCTTGCAAAATATATTGTTTCTTTCTCTATATATGTGTGCAGACCATTTGAAAATGTTCATACAAAATGTACCTAATGATTTTTTTATTCCAGTGACTTTTTTTTCTGTGACTTTAAGTTTTTTCCCGATACTTTTTTGAGGTACTTTTGTCTGTGATTTCCCCCTACATTCGCCTTCTATCAAGAAATTGGAATCTGCTAGAATTAAATGATTTTTAAAAAATCAAAATAACTATCGGAAATATCATCAGACGCCATTTTATGCAAATCTTTATAGTTCAATAATTTCTAAACAAAAGATTTGATTCACCCTGCATAACGTCAACACATGTGTTCATGCTACCACAAAAGACGTCATTTATAGTTCACAGACTTTTACGGATATGTCTTTCTTATTTTATGAAGAATTAAAAAGAAAAAAAAATGACTGACAGAATCCTGGAAAGAATTTGGTTGAAACAATCCGTAACCCAAAAAATAATAAAGGTGGGCCATTGCCCCTAAGTGCATGCATTCAATATGAACGTTTTGCAACAAGGCCAAGCACATTAACTACCTTTATTTTTGATATCATGATGCAGTCGTTTCGACTTTTTAACGATCTTATTCCAAGTAAGATATAAAAAGCCTTCATAAAGCAAACCGATCCATGGTGCACAATAAGTAATACTAGTATTAAAAAATGAATGGGCTTGGTCAAATTTTGAGCTGGAAGTAGATATAGACATATTCAATATTGGATAATCCAACTCTTCCGGACCAGGCATATCATGTTACACGTTTCAAATCTATATAAAGGTAGATAAACGTGAATTTTATCTTTGAAATGGTATACAATATTTGCATATACTATGTGTAAGTTATAGAAGGGAAATAACTACATTACTATAGATTAAATCAACATATTCGATCAAAACGAGAATATATGTTTTGACTAAATATCGTCTAGACTGTAAAATGTATTCATTATCTACATAAATACTATTTTTACTATATCTCCTTTATGTGTTTCTTTTTCGCATATAACTTGGCTCTGTACTTATACATCCCGTCAATGTGTTATAGTTCTATCATAATTTTTGTATTGTTATATTTCATTTTTGCTAATTATGCTTTGTTTATATGTCTTTTTGTGTTTCTTTGATACACATGACGTGGCTCTGTTCCTATACATCCCGTCATTGTGTTATTGTTGTATGATCATTTTGTATTGTTATATTTCTTTTTTGCTATTATGCTTTGTCTATGTGCCATTTTGTGCCACAAGACAGCATATGTGTTTCTTTGATACATATGACGTGGCTCTGTACTTATACATCCTGTCATTGTGTAATGGTGCCAATGTTTGTTTACATATTTCCTTGTTTTATAATGATTAAGATAATAACACAATGTAGACTGCTGACCCCTAATGCTGACATTATAACCTTTTACATGTATGTCTGTTTGTTTTATTCACACATCGTTGTCAATATCATGGAATTTGATGCGGCTGTCATAAAAGTGAGAGGTTTACTAGTTATGAAACCAGGTTTTATCCACCATTTTCTACTTAAAGATAATGCCTGTACCAAGTCATGAATATGACAGTTGTTGTCCATCCGTTTGATGTGTTTGAGTTTTTTTGATTTTGCCATTTGATAAGGGACTTTCTGTTTTGATTTTCCTCGGAGTTTTTTGTAATTTTACATTTCTCTCAAACTTTTTGAAATTGTTGGTTTGATTGGCTTCCGTTTTGTTGTATAATGAATACACAGCATTAAATTTGATGAAGGGAGATTGCAATCATCAGCCTCTTGCTTGTTTTAAATAACAGAAAACAATTCCATCCATAGTGGACATATTGCAAGATAGCATTTGTTGCCCTTTTATATAAATAAAGTCATATATAAATAACTTTATATATATTAGATGTGGTATCAGTGTCAATGAGACAACTCTCCATCCAATTAGTAATGTATGAAACGTTAACAATAATAGGTCAAAGTACTTCCTTTTATAGGACACGGAGCTATGGCTCACACCAATCAGCAAGCTATAACGGTATCAAAATGACTTATGTAAACTAATTCAAATCGGAAAACCAACGGTCTAATCTATATAGAAAAACGATAACGACTTTGAACCACACCAAGAGACAACAACCACTAAACAAGAATACCTGCCTTTGGACAGGTCCATAATAAACCAACGGGTTTACTCATTGGAACTAGAACCATCCTTAACTGAGACAGTATTGTAATATTACCATATAAAAAGACAATAGACCACTTTCGAGTCACCGGAAAAACTCGTTAATTATGCGCGCCTTTATGGCGTTATTTACCAGATAAAGGGGATCGCCTGTATCCCTGCACTGTATGTGAATATACTTCCAAACGCTTGACTTTGATAACCATTACTGACACACGTTTCCTATTATTTACGTTAAGACAAATTTAACGAGTATTTTCAACTATGGTTCATACAATTTTTGTTTGTTTTATGAACGAGCAAATTATGCTTTGTAAAAAATAACTAATATAGACAAGACACTAGCGGATGTTTGACTTATTTTGATTAATAACACATTTGTAAATTTTCTGGGCGTGTTTTGAACATAAAGGTGGTATTCCTATCGAAACCAACTGTGCTCCTCCTCATATCGACATCTTTGTTTATTCATACGAAAAGACTTCATTGGTTATCCACTAGATAACTCTCGAGTTCGTTGCATTTCCGTAAAAAAAACTTAGATTTTAGTAAACATCATTCGTGCGTTTAGGGTCGAGTACTTGAAAAAAATATAAGGCTAAATTGCACGAACCATTCGACAAATTTGCATTCTATAATTGATATTCAGCACTGCTTTTGTAAGGGAATAGTGATTCAGCACTTTCGGAAAAAATATGATTTTTACTTTATCGTGCATAATGAAAATCACAAAGACGCTTGATAAACTTTAATATAGCAGGGATTCGAACCCATGAACTTCTGACCTTTCTCTGCCCTTACATTTTGAACATACATTCCAACTTTTTGTCGTTTTTTCTTTCTTTCTTCGATTAATTAATAGTCTGGTGGTATCTTAAATGTGCAGGTTTTATCATTGTGTTTTTTTACTTTATAGATAGTACATCTAGTTACAAACGGCACATTAACCTGGTATAACCACATCACTCTTGTTCATATGTGCCTGTATCCAAAGTCAGGCTACCTAGATTGCACAGAAGTCAGGTATAGTCAGGATGTAGTTTAGACAAATTAAGACTAACCAACACGAATGAATACAAATTGTGAAACGTTTTAAAAAAAACCTGTCTGATTTATAATAAAACAATAATTCAAAAAAGTATGGCAACCGCTACAAACATTTACTCAATTAGCTCAATTTGCATCAAGTAAACCATAAGATTTACGTAGGCAAAGCTAGAAATACAACATAGTAATCTCTAAGTTAAATTTTCAGAAAAACATTAAATGGAATATTCTTTACAAAGTAAAAAAAGTGTCGACATTCAACTCAAAAGCTACCCACGTATTCAGAAGGGATATAGTTACGATACTGTTGTCAGGTCATTAACGATTGAAAATTTTGGTATGAATATTGATTCATTTATAGTTGATGTATTTCCCTTGGTTTGAGTTTGTAACCCGGATTTGTTTTCTCTCAATCGATTTATGACTTTTAAACAGCGGTATACTATTGATGCCTTTATATAATGACTTTGCATCGAAAATAAACACATTTATTCTAAAACCAGAGGTTGGTATGATAAGGGTTATGTTCTTCTCATATATTTTATGATGGTATAATACTTAACCCCTAACTGGAGGGATTGTACTTGTGTTCTATTTGACTAAGACATAATCTTTCAATCAGTTTAATTGAGGTCTGGAGCTATCATGTCAGTATCTGCTAGTAGTCCTATTGTATCATTGTCATTTTGTTTATTTTCTTTTGCTACCTATTCTGACATAGGACTCGGACTTGTTTTGAACTTTGCGTATTGCTCTGTGTTTCTTTATTCTACATTGGCTAGAGGTATAGGGAGGGGGTTGTGATCTCAAAAAAGAATATTTAACCTCGCCGGATAGCGGCGCCTGTCCAAAGTCAGGATTATCTGGCCTTTGTTAGTTTTGTATGTTTTTTTAATTTTAGGACCAACTCCGGGTTCGAGATTTTCTCGCTGCGTTGAAGACCCATTAATGGCCTTCGGCTGTAGTCTGCACTTAAGTCGGGTTGTTGTCTCTTTGACATATTACCCGTTTTCATTCTCAATTCTATATATCATAGTTAAGATGTTCACCAGGCTTAAAGTGTTTAAGTAGACACTAAAGGATACTTAGTGGAATTGATATTAGAATTGAGCGCGAAACTATGTTATACAAATCTACAGATATTGAAAGTGTCTGTAATCATTTTTATTAAATTTAAACACGTATGTCCACAACATAATATTTTAATTTCAAACTTTCACATGATGACTGCACACTTTATTTTTGGTACAGGCTTCTAGTTACTGAAATTATAATAGAAAAAAATGCATGTTATGGTTGTTGTGTGCCCGCTTGCGTTGAATTCTTTTCACATTCTCTACATTTGTTATAACATTTGATTTTTATTGAAACAAAAATAATTGGTAGACAACGTTTAACGTGTGTAGAAACTAAAATTTGAAATTGTGTTGACATATTCGATCTTGAACCATCTTGAGTGATCAAAATTTACTGATTTTTAAACCGTTTGGAGCAAATAAATAAAACAGTCAATGCCAACGTGTCACGCAATATCCAGTTCCCATGAGTCAATGTTAATGATTCCAGACCCAAAATGATATATTGGACATAATTATTTTTAGAGACAATTTTGATGGAAGTAAACATCTGCCTGTTTGCATGAAAACCATATACAAATCAGTTGAGTTTTCCTTATATCTGAAATAAAAGAATAGCAAAACAGACTGACAAAAGAAATACAAAATGATTTTTACAAATATATTACAAATTTCACACATAGAAAATAATTTAAGGATAGGTAACTTGTATAAGTCGATATAAAACTAATATAACATGCAGTCTCTGGCTGTTTTTCTACTTTGAAGGTAGTTGCATTACCCTAAGATCAAAATGCCTTGTCCCTCCAATCTGATATCGTGAAAAGTGGGAATCGAGGGTTAGTAGCTCTAGTTTTGTATTTGTTGATAAGTTGTATTCATATTCTAACAAAAAACTGTAAAGCTGTCGAGCTTTTTCTTCGTTAACATTTGGTATGTGCATGGCTAAATTTTGAAACTCTTTTGATGTCATTCTAATAAAATGTTCAGAAATACAACCATTATCTTCCAATATATCTTTTTTCTTTAAATATCGAAAAACGTGAACAGGAAAGTCATTATCTTTGCAATCTTTCTTAGTCACCACTTTTCTGACAATCATTTCTTTCTTAGTCTTTCCTCTCAGTGTCATAAATGCAAATACAAAAATGATTTTCATATCTTCAGAAAACATTCGCATATATTTATCTTTGCCAAGTTTGTCCATTTTTTCTTTTAAAAATATCAAAGATGGGATGCCGCTAGTTGATGAAGTAGATGCTTTTTCCCAAAACAACTGCACGTTTTTATCTTGGCCTCTTAAAAAATCATGCCATAATAGTTCAGCTGCATTTCTTATCTGTGAACATGCCTCCCTAGTTTGGTAGTCAAGATCTTTTTTGATATGAAACAGAAAAGTCTGTGAATTGTTTTCATCAAAAGCTAAAACGTCGAATAATTTTATATTGTTACATAATATTCTATCTCCAGGTATATATGTCAAGCCAAGTTTAGAAAACTGTTCGCCTTGAAGGTAAAGGTCATTATATTCCTCTTCTCTCAATGGGCACCTACTTATTAAGAAATTCACTAATTTTCTTTCTGTTAAGTTCAAACCCAATTTTTGAATCATACGGAACATTTTTGTTGTGAGGACTGGATTCATGATATTGAAAGTTTCTTCCTGTCCGTCCACACGTTCACAACAAATGGTAATTTCTGTTAGAATCTTTTTTAAATTTCCAGATATCTCTTCTTTATTATACATTTGAAAAAGAATACCGGAAACTGTAGTAGACTCATCATCGTCCGGTGTAGGCAATTTTTTTCTTTTTCTTTTTCTTGAACGTGTTTTAAACATCTCTCTGCTAAGTTTTTCATGAAAAGGTGATAAACGTGAAAAGAGACAACTGCCTCGAGTCAGTTGAAAACCATTCTTGTCAAAAGCTGTCAAAGAACAACAAAGAATATCGGTAATTCTTTTGGCGCTTTCTTCATCTATAGCCAATACAGTTGCCATATCAGTTAGTTCAAAGTGGGAACTTTCATTTGACGAACACCATGGAAACATCAGAATTTCTGATCCTGTGTACTGATTGTTGAAATTAAATTCCATTAGGGAATGGAATTTTAAGAATCTTTGAAAGATTTTTTCTATAATTTGACTATATTTTCCTGATAGGGAAAACCATTTTTGAGAAATTTTATAATATTTTTCATTTTTATTAGCAATGTAACCATGTACAAAATCTTGCAAACTATGTTGCTGTTTCTGCCAATTTTGATTGAAGAATTCCAGCTTTATTCTTTTAAGACGCAATGCTTTCATTAAGTTATTAATATCTGGAAAGTGTTGGTAAAGAGCATGGGTTACCATCTGAAGAGTGGGTGCACTGTTCCATGATTCTATTTCATACATTTTTTCACAGTCTTCTGGGTCATCCTTAACAGAACTATCAAAAAATTTTTCATTTAAAGTAACATCAGAGGCTAATTCCCAGTCTCTTGCAAATCGATGACTTAAATAATATCTATCTGACAGCGTTTTGTCTGCTATCATATTTACAATTTCCCTATCGAACCGTTCGTTCAAATCCCCAGTTTCTGTTCGATTGGATACACGTTGCACATAGTCTAAAGCTTCTAAAAAATATGCATGGTTCTCACAACTGTCTAACGCTGTTTGCCTAGAAAACATTTCAAGGATTTTTGCATATGTACCGTATGTCATTTTTTTACACACTCTGACAAAATTCAACCCTATTTTCATCAATACATCTTGCCCATCTTTTGACTGAATTACTTTATATAGATCTGTGTCTGTCTTTATATAACCTGCCAGAGAATTCACAACTTTTTCTAGAAATGACTCAGAATGGCATTCGATGTTAAAATTATTTTTATATGTAATTTTTGAAGTAACATCAGGTCCAGCTATGTTAATAGTCTCGATTTCTTTGATTCTGTTGCCATCTATAAATTGTTTTGCTATCTTTGCCCTAAATGTAGTGTCACATAAATGAAGAATTGCATGATATCCATCGCCATTGCAAAGAAAATACACTTCTGGCAGTGCTATGTTTTCCATCTTTAACCTATAATAAGTAAGAATATTTCCGGGTCTTCGAGAACCAGGAATAAGCGCTTGACGGTCTTTGAACTTGCAATCTCTATTGATTGAAAATGCTGTATAATTTTTAACACTCTCTGTTTCGTAGTGGAAATAAGTTCTTAAAAAAGGTTGAGACTTATTGTTAACCACTGGTTTGTGGTCGACACATCCCGGTTTAGTTACTGCTTCGACAAGTTTATTCAGTAACTGTGTCTCTGACTTAATATGTGAAAGCCCGTTAACCTTTTCCACATTCAGTCTATAAATTGACATCTCCCCTTCGAGTACTTTTTCATTGACATCTTCTTCTTCTTCTTCTTCTTCTTCTTCTTCTTCCCCTCTTCTTCTTCTTCTTCTCTTCTTCTTCGTTTTCTTCTTCTCTTCTTCTTCTTCTTCTTCTTCTTCTTCTTCTTCTTCTTCTTCCCCTCTTCTTCTTCTTCTTCTCTTCTTCTTCGTTTTCTTCTCTTCTTCTTCTTCTTCTTCTTTTTCTTCTTCTTCTTCTTCTTCTTCTTCTTCTTCTTCTTCTTCTTCTTCTTCTTCTTCTTCTTCTTCTTCTTCTTCTTCTTCTTCTTCTTCTTCTTCGGAAGGAGACGTTCTCACATCCATATCATGATTGCCAAGTATAGAATTTTTTGAATTTTTACTACCTCTAGTACTATATTTACCACTACAATATTTATTATGTTGATCTTTGTTTCTTTTGTTTCTTTTTGTTTTTGAAATATCATTTTCACTTTCACTATCACTAACTACCAGCACCCTCGTACGCTTACGTCTCATAGTTTGTGTAGATTTTATTTCGTCATCACTGTCTTCGCTATCAATACGCTCATTATTTTTTCTTACTTTATTTAATCTAGTTTCTTGTTTATTCGTTATTCTCTGCCGTTTTCTCTCTCTTTCTCTCTGCAGGTTACTCATCCCGGCTAATCTGCCTTCTTTAGTCACACGAAACATCACGATTTGATGGAAAACTGTAAAAAAAAATTCAAAAATATTATTATAATTATTAATATTAAAAGGCATTTTTATTGAACATTATATAACATTACAATTACTCTAAGCGCTTTAAATGTTAAAAGATATACACATATTCGTACATACATGACACTACAAGGTTAAAAACACGTTTAAACGTATATAACATCAAATCAACTATAAAAACATGTCTCTTCACTATATTGGTTAACAAAGGATAAAAAGAATTTTCAACGAAATTGCATTTATAAAATATTTTCACAATGTATCATTTCACTTATGCAGAAATCAGATTTGCGCTGAATTCAAGATTTTAAAAAGTATTAAAACATTCACTTTTGATTCTTTAATTTTACTGGTTAATGAAAAATCTTAAGTATCTTTCCAATAGTTGTACAACTTTTAAAAGTCCTTGATTGAAATATGATAGTGGCACAAAGATCTTGTACTTTTAATTAACGAAATGCTTTAGTTAATAATGTTTTATTATTTTAGCTTAGATATTTTTTGACTGAACAGGCTTAAAAGGAAATCACAAAGAGAGAGAGACAAGGTAAGCGGACAAAACGTTATTCATTTCTACACTTTACACAAGTATTCCTCATTCCAAACTTGAAGACAAATTGAAAGAGTTGGTATTACTTTGTTTCATTAACAAAAAATGGCGCAAAAAGTCGATACAAGTATCTTGTCTTGGGGAGGGATAAATCCTACTTTGTAAAGAATTACTCTGATTTAAACAAAAAATTCTCTGAAACTGACATTTTCAAGATGCTTGATTTCTTGATTGACAACATATTTGCTACGTTTGGAGGACGTGTTTTTCAACAGACTGTCGAAATTCCAATGGGAACCAATTGTGCCCCTCTTCTTGCAAACTTGTTTCTTAATTATTTTGAGGCTGTCTTCATACGGGAACTTCTTAGGAAGAAAGATAAGAAGTTAGCAATATCTTCTTTAACTTAACGTTCCGCTATATAGATGTTGTTCTCTCACTAAATAAAACAAAAGGAGTAGGTTCAGTAAGAACCCTTTTTGGCCCCAAAATATAGCAGTTTTACAAAATTATGAAAATAGAATCTTTTAGCTATTTATTGGAAAGCAGAATGCTACTGCTACACAAATATGGGCTGTTTTTGACAATACAATGCACATATATCGGGTACTGCTATCATTAAATTACTGAAATCTTCACAATTTTAGCATTTTAGTTAAATTTGAGACGGTTTCCGTCTTAAATAAAAGTGGCCGCATTCGTGTTCATTCATAATATTGAAATGAAGTTGTATTTGATGATAATACATAACATATATAAAGGTTGAGGATGAACACGGATGTGGCCACTTTCATTTTTGACAAAAACCATCTGAAAAGTGACGATTTTTTGCATATTTGATAAATTTTTCATATTTAAGCTTGAATAGGAGCGTTTTTAATGACTTATTCAGTTAAAATCTTTCCCATAAATTAATTGAATCAATTGAAATAGACACTAAAGTGTTTAAAAAGTGTCAAAATATTTCGTTAGATGAACCTGAAATTTGAGGCCAAAATCGAGCCTTACCGGACCTACTCCTTTGGTAATTATGTTGAACGATTCTTCCCCATCGAACTAGAGATAAAGGATACTACAGATACAGTTAAGTCTGCCTCATATCTTGACTGACTTACATCTAGAAATTGACAATGAGGGTCGGTTGAAAACAAAACTTCACGACAAAAGAGATGATTTCAGCTTCCCAATTGTGAACTTTCCATTTCTAAGTAGCAACATTCCAGCAGCGCCTGCATGCGGATTATATATCTCCCAACTGATACGATATTCCCGTGATTGTATTTCCTATCATGATTTCCTTGATAGGGTATTGCTGCTCACAAGGAAGATATTAAACCAAGAGTTCCAAATGGCGAAGTTGAAATCATCCCTTCGTAAATTTTATTAAATTATAATCCTTGTACCTTTGATAACTATTTACGGACACAATCACGAGTAGGTTGACCGTTAAACATAGCAATATGTGTAGAACTTGGGAGATATCTAATTGACGTCCGTTCCTCAAATCGACGTCCAAATCTGACGTCATATTCTCATTTCGACGTCCAATATTTGGATTCTGTAATAGCATCATATATTGCTAAAACGAAGTCCGGTCGATAATTGTCCTTTTTAATCGATGTCTTTTTATCAAAAATAACAATTAACTGAACTTATACATGCAAAAAGAATAGAAATATACAAGAATAAGACTTTGATTGATTTTGGAACATTGAAATTCGGAATAAAAGTTGAATTTTAGTCTGTTTTGAATGTCAATTTACAAAAAGCTAAAGATATAAAGGAAAAGGTAACAGATTTATTAATATTTATTTGCAGAATGTTGATTTCTATCCGGCGCAGCATAATTGCGATTACATTGATCTTTATTCAGCCTATATGCCTTTTTGTGTTTCATTGTTACATATGACGTGGATCTGTACTTATTCATCCCACCATTGTGCAATAGCAAATGTTTGTTTACATATTTGTTTGTTTTTATAGTGATTAAGATAATAACACAATGTTGACTTTTAAACCTATTATGTTTTTTTGTTTTGTTCACACATCGTTGTCAATATAATAGAATTTGATACGACTGTAATACAAGTGAGAGGTTTAGCTACCTATAAAACCAATACCTAAGAAAATTCCTGAACAAAGTCAGGAATATGAAAGTTGTGCTCTTCAACTTTGTACTTGTTTGGCTTATAAATATTTGATATGAGCGTCACTGATGAGTCTTATGTAGACGAAACGCGTGTCTGGCGTACTAAATGTTAATCCTGGTACCTTTGATAACTATTTACACCACTGGGTCGATGCAAATGCTGGTGGACGTATCACCAGCCCAGTAGTCAACACTTCGGTTTTGACATGAATATCAATAATGTGGTCATTTTTATAAATTTCCTGTTTACAAAATCTTGAATATTTCAAAAAAACTAAGGATTTTCTTATCCCAGGCAAAGATTACCTTAGCCATATTTGACACAACTTTTTGGAATTTCGGATCCTCAATGCTCTTCAACTTTGTACTTGTTTCGCTTTATAAATAATTTGAGCGTCACTGATGAGTCTTATGTAGACGAAACGCGCGTCTGGCGTACTAAATTATAATCCTGGTACTTTTGATAACTATTGTCCATTCGTTTGATGTGTTTGAGCTTTTGACTTTGCATTTGATAAGGGACTTTCCGTTTTGAATTTTCCTCGGAGTTCAGTATTTTTGTGATCAGTGATTTAACTTTTTGCTGTTTTAAGAAACTTAAATCGTTTTTCTACATTTCGAATCGAAATGACTTTGTAGACGCATCAGAGGGAACAAACAAAGTCAGTTACGTTTCTTTCCTAAGAATCAACCAAAACAATATAAAAGGACTAAACGATTTCCATAAAAATACATATAACTAATTACATATCGGCCAAAAATTTCTCGGAGTTTGGATTTTTGCTTATCACTTTCTTCTCTCCAAAACATATCCTTCATTATGAAGTACTGTCATGTCGCATTATTGAAAACATCAACGACGTTATTTACTAACGTTATGGAGTCATTACGGCAAATCCATAAAACGGACGTCGATTACAGAAGGCAACAAATTGGACGTCGATTAGGAATTTATTTATTGTGATATCAAATTTGGACATCGATTTGAGTGAATGACGTGGATTAGACATAGGAGTTCGATCTGAGTCTTACATATTAGACTAATTTATACTAGTATAAAAAAAAATCTGTATGTACTGGTGTAGCTTTGGCCCTATCAGTTTGAACTGTTGAGCAGAGCCCCTAATGAATACAAATCTATTAGCAACCAGTCAAATAGTTCATGATACTCAAATGTTCTTGCTTAACAATAGCGAAAAACTAAACAAAATCAATTGCATTTATTTTATAGATTGTATTTGTAGAAATGCCACCATAAAAGTTTTCCAAGAACAGGACTATATATAAAAGTAGACATCAAAAACATACTTGAAAACCGAGAACATATCACAGATCATCACCTTTTACTTATGCAGTCATTTGAATATGAAAAATTTGAAACAACTTAAGAATAATAGCAAATATTTAGGCTGAGAAACCATAGCTTGATAAAAGAAACGAAAACTAAATAAAATCTCTGGAAAATGTTAGCTTCTTTCCATTAACCTCATATCATTTTCTAATAAATGATCATAATAGTTATCAAAGGTACCAGGATTATAATTTAGTACGCCAGACACGCGTTTCGTCTACACAAGTCTCATCAGTGACGCTCATATCAAAATATTTATAAAGCCAAACAAGTACAAAGTTGAAGAGCATTGAGGATAGAAAAATTCCAAAAAGTTGTGCCAAATACGACTAAGGTAATCTATGCCTGGGATAAAAAAATCCTTAGTTTTTCAAAAAATTCAAAGTTTTGTAAACAGGAAGTTTATAAAAATGACCACAGTATTGATATTCATGTCAACTCCGAAGTGTTGACTACTGGGCTTGTGATACCCTCGGGGACGAAACGTCCACCAGCAGTGGCATAGACCCAGTGGTAACCCATAAGATAACATAATTTTACTAACCTTCTCAAAACCGAAGTGCTGGACATTTGACGACACAGACTTCGTTTACTGCATGGTTTTGTTACAACTTAAAAATATTAATAGCCTTTATATCTATGATTTCTCGTGGACCAACTTCACCCAAGACTTCTGCGAATATTGAAATCCCACAATTTATAATAAATCGATATTTAATTTACTTGTAGATTTTCCCCTCTGGCACAATTTACTTCCCTAATTCCCTTCTTATCTGCCCCTGTTATGTTATTAGATATGTGATCACTTCGTGACCCAACGATTGTTTTGTTTGATATTATCTGGTTAGGTTAGAAGTTTTATAACGTAAAATAAATAACTCAACTAATCTGTAATTGATAAGACAAGATAATAAAATATTGCATAACGGACTTGTAAATGAAAAAAAATGTTTAAACTGCCGAATCCGAGTTAAATATGAATTGTATGATTTGTCATTTTATTGTTATAATGTCGCTCATAATTACGAATACTTAATGTCAATTCATGAAAATGATAGAGAATATTAATAAAACTCGACGAACAATTTATATGGTTGACTAGAGTCTTTACTGTCAGTTTTCTGCCAAACTGAACAAATGCAAAAAAAAAAAAGATACCAGAGGGACAGTCAAACTCATAGATTAAAAATAAACTGACAACACCATGACTAAAAATAAAAAGACAAACAGACAAATAGGCTAAAACTTGGAGAAGTGATAACAATCATCATTCATTCAAGTACATATGGAATTGAATGATGATTTCTGTCATTGTCATTGAAAATCATAGGTTTGCTGATGTTGGATTTTTATGTCTGTACCGTTGCTAAAAAATGAATAAAATTACGTTTTTAATCTAATGCGTCTGAAGCGCTTTTCTTGACAAGCTTATTTTCGTCGAACTCTCATTTTTCCTTCTAGGGCATTAAGTCGTTTTTCTCTTATGATTGATTATCTGGTATTGTTTTCAATTCAAATTTAGTATGCGATTCCTCGAGTTTTAAGCCCTAAGTTATTTAATACTAGACTAAAAGTAGTTTCAGGTTACATTATATTGATGAAAACATCTACACACTAAACTATTGTGGTTTATTAGTTACACAGTGTGTAATTGTCCTAATACGAGAATTTTATTGACCTGATAAATTCCGTATTAGGACAATTGAACACTGTGTAACGAATTTATCCTGATTTTGTTATATTACATATTATTATATTTAAATTCAATATAAGGACAATATCAACGAAATGTGTTTTAGATATTTAATCTAAAACTGTAAAAAATTAAAATATTAGGACTATGAAGCCATTTTTTTTTATTAGGTCAATGGTATAAGGGAGATAATCCCAATTGACGTGATAAATAAGGGAGATAATTCCTATTGACGTAATAAAAAATTGTACTGAAATTTATTAGGACAATATCAGCCAATCAAATTGTGAGAAATTATCCTAAATCAGGATAAATGTAAATATCAGGTTGTTTGTCTCTTCATTTTTCACCTTCCGGACAAAAGACGCCTCTCATAATGCTGAAACATGATCCATCCAACAGAGCGTGTCTATCATATCTATGTTTAATCTTTTAAATATTCTATAGTTTTCCATACTCGACTTATCTTCATCTTATATGTACTTTTTCCAATTTTTTCATCTTGCAATTGTGATAATCTTGTTTTATTCGTTTAAAAATACCAGGTTTGTAAATCTGCATCATTGTATTTTTCCAGGGAGTCTTACTCTTAATAATTAGAAGGTCTAACTAAATGAAACTGTTTACACTAAAAACTGAAAAATCCCAACAACTACCAATAATGCTTAATGCAATAATGCTTAAGCAATTGATAGCTTGATGTAGAAAACCAAAAACACATGTATTCATGAGTATTTATGAGGATAAGATAGTTTAGTAAAATTTGATAGATTGAAATTTCTGATACTGAATTTACCTGTAGTTTCAACTGTATGTTTACATTTCCTTAAGTAAGTGAACCAAGATTTTCGCTTGTATCAGTTTATAATTTCACAAGTATACTTTAGTTTCGGTTCCCATGGTATAGTATGTCATTTTGGAGGAAATTCACTAGTTTAAAAATATCATGTAAGCTAATTTCTTGATTTTATTTACGACATAAAACACACGTAGTAAGAGTATATTATTTACCATAGGAAATTCTACATACCATTAGTTCTACATACCAGAACAAATGCATCATTACAGGGGTAAATTCAGTAAAAAATATCCCATTGACTTTAATGCTATTCTATGTCTTCAATTAAATTTATACCTGATTTACCTTTAGAAATTAAAATCTTTCATATATCATTCATGAAAGTACAAATGTAGCTCTATCTTTTGCAACAATAAAAACATAGGGTCATGCGGCATTTTTGGACATTCACATGGCCTTGTTTACAAACACTGTAGATCCGCACTTAATTCCTTTACTGACCCCCATTACTTTTTAGCACTGTAGTAAAAATAATTAGTACATTCAACATTTTTTTAAATTTTTTTTTTAACTCTAGTTTGATTCATATCTATCCAAAAATATTTATTACAAACATTATCTACCAATCAGAGGAGCACTGGATTTCACTTTTATACAGAA
Source organism: Mytilus galloprovincialis (assembly GCA_037788925.1). NCBI lineage: Eukaryota > Metazoa > Mollusca > Bivalvia > Mytilida > Mytilidae > Mytilus > Mytilus galloprovincialis. The sequence goes on from CM075333.1 coordinate 95,342,688, forward strand.
AGTTCTCCCCTAAATGGGCGGTCCCTGATGACGTATATTTATTTACTGAATTTACCCCTATACAGGTAATAGACCATGAAATCGTAGTAGAAAAGGTGTTACGCAAATACCTTACATAAGGCAAATTCAATAAGGTGAAACCTGACAAAAACAAAATGCTATTAATCAGAGGAACAAGTAAAGAACAATTTAAAAAAAAAAAACTGTTTGCAGGTATTTTTTTGAATTGGTGCAATTTGCTACAGGCATTTTCCGAAGAAAATGATGGGTTGAACCTGGTTTTATAGCTATCTATACATCTCACGTGTATTACAGTTGTTTATAGTTTAGACGAGTTCACACAAATTCAATAGCTTAATATCGATGTTTTACAATTAAAAAAAAGGTCAGGTATGTTCAACAAAGTTCAGCTTATAGTCGATTTCAATATACTTTTGTTAATAAAATGGGATACTTATCTTTTATATTTGTTTAGATTTATAAATTAAGGTTCAACCATATTTTGTCTTTTATATCATAAAATATCCTTTTCATAAAAATCGGATATGAAAACAATGATTTTATAAAAGTGCGAGGTTTGGCTAGCCACAAAACCAGGTTTAACCCATCATTTTTTCTTTAAATGTCCTGTACCAAGTCAGGAAAATTGCTAATGTTATATTATAGTTGTTTCTTTGTGTGTTCCATTTTAGTGTTATATTTCTGTTGTGTCGTTGATCTCCTCTTATATTTGATGCGTTTCCCTTAGTTTTAGTTTTTTAGCCGGAATTGTTTTTTTTCTCTTAATCGATTGATGAATTTCGAACAGCGGTATATTAATGTTGCCTTTTTTATACCTGGTTAATAAGCATGTTTATTTCAAATTAAATTCAGGAGATATCCGGGTGTCCACGTGTAAAGGATGTATGGGTTTATACCTCGAAGTCCGAGTTCAAACTCGTGCGACAGGCCTAAATGATGTTAGATGCTTCATCCTTAATCAGGTCAAAAAATATGCAGATATCAGTAGAAGAAAGCACCTACTATGTGTTCAACCCAAATTCAAACAGAACTGGTTAAATTCACCTTATTGGATTGATTTTGTAAATATTTACATTGTGTCATAGATCAAATTCATTCGTTCAGTGTATATTCACTCGTTTGTGTTCATATGTCTTTTGATTGAGTTAAGCAATTTCAATTGATATTTTATAGTGTGTCTTTCCATAATGTGAAGTTACACTATTGTGTCAGATAAGGGTGAAGGTTGATACATATTAAAACATTTAAACCCGCTGCATTTGTTTGCACCTGTATTAAGTAAGGAACCTGATGTTCAGTGTCGTTTGTTGATGTGGTTCATAAATGTTTCTCGTTTCTCTTCTTTTATATAGATTAGACTGTTGGTTTTCCCGTTTGAATGGTTTTACACTAATAATCTTTGGGGGCCCTCTTGCCATAATTTTCTATTTGGTATGCCCCTGAGACTTTAGTAAAGCTAAGACTCCGTGTTAAAGACTGCACTTTGACCTATAATTGTTTCCTCTACAATTGTGACATGGATGGAGAGATGTCTCATTGGCACTCATACCACATCTTCTTATATCTATATATTACTTTTAATTTGGATTGAGCGAAACAGTCCACAGCTCTTTAGAAAGCTCAAGTTTACTATTCGATTGTTTTCGTTATTATTGCCTGCGTGCTAAGGGAACTCCAAATAATTTACATGTATGTTTCTTTTATATACATTCGTATTAAGGATATAATTATGTAAAAACTAATCCTGAAATATTTATATGAAGATCAAGTGATAAGTTTAACAAAGCAAAAATTCATCGTAACCAAAGTTATTCTTTTGGCACATTAATCCCATTTGCTAAATTCGTCTAATAGCCTCATGCTGAGGCCTTGAGGGTTGTTCTTATTCAGGTCCCTTGAATGACGTCTTTTGTACTGACGGAAGTGCATAACTGGGCATGTTTATACCGGGGTTTTCAGTGATATGTGCCATATGCGAAGTAAACAATGCTGTTTCGACTTCAGATGCCCATATTTTCTATCTACAATATTCGTTTTTGTTTTGGTAGCCATTATTGGTAATCTTACTTCCTGGTCCTATTTTGGTCTGAGCAAGGTAAGTAAACGACAACTTACATTTGTTTTTAAACACAACATATAAAATGATCACAAATCAACTGTTCAGCGAGTGTACATGTACTATATCTGATGTACTGACGACATCTTTCAATGGTACAGCTGCTACCAGATATAATTTTATGTATATGTATGTGTTATAATTTACTTTAAATATTGTTGTTTTTCTTATTAAATGTCGGTGACATATTTAGCAGGGCAATATTATTTTTGAAGTTTTTTTTTTTATAGCAAGCTCAATTACATATTGTCAATTAAAAGTATATAAGATGGGTTCTGAAAAGGGGGTCGAAGGGATGAATTGAGAGAAATTTTACCTACACTATTTCAAAGATACGTACACTACCCTTAATATATATGACAAGTCAACTATAAACTTGGGAGGCAGCCAACATATATTTGTTTAATACAATTTAAACTTTTAAAGTATTGTTACCAAAATATCTCAATGCCGAATGACCTTCGAAGTCGGTAACAATTAGAGTTTTAAACAATAAAATGACTGTATAAGAAATACTGATTGACTTATTGCAAGGTTTGTGTTTTTTTTTTAATAGCAGCCAATATCACACGAATATCCATTTTGTCTGACTGAAATATTTACAACAAAAACAAAAAATTATTCGACAACGTACCTTGTATTGATCTTTTATGAAGAGTAAATGCAAATTTCCATGCAAAGGCGAATAAAAGATAATACCGCTCTCTCCTAAAACGCTTATAACCAATATTTGTTGCGTATTTAGAAATAAAAAAAGTAGTTTGCTTGTAGTATTCTTATACCATTTACAGGTATCCAGCAACAACGATATGACCAGTGACGTTAAAGAACAGTCTTCAGAGGAACAGCTTGAAAGATGGATGGAACACCTACCATCTGTTGTTACAAGTCAAACTCAACTTAAAGATCTTCTAATTCCTGGTAAATACATGAGAATAGTGTGTAAATAAAACGAAATAACAGTATTTTATGTTATCATGATGTCGATAAATGCTTGTGAGTGATAATGTTGATAAATGCTTGTGGAATCTCAGCTGAAAACATTCAGGACCCGGTTGGTTACACAACTCCGTAATTATTCCCCCGCTTTAAAAAAGAATTATGGGGTTTCCTGTTTTATCTCTGACATATCTATCATCAGTGAGCAGTAGCTCGCAATTTCACTTATCATTTACATATTCAATTTTTTTTTAACATTCCCGTTTAAGTTATATCAATGCAGAAACATGTTTCAAATACACTGCATGTATATGTTAGGCATATTTTACATTATTAAGTTTTCTCATATCTGTCTATTTTTCCGTAAGCGTGTGCTATTTTTTTATGCATTGATAATTTCTGTACCTTCATTTTGTTAAGCATAGCTTAGTCAAACTATATGTTGTCGAAGATACTATATATGTATATATATAGATTCTACCACTGCATCGAGTGTAATACGATATTTATCCACTCGAGACATTTAAATTTTCAAATTTAAAACACGAGGCTTGCCCGAGTGTTTTAAATATTTAAAATTTAACTGTCGAGAGTGGATAAATATCGTATTACACATTATTTGGTGGTAGAATCTGTTTCTCTAATGATTTTCTAACATTATGCAGGCAAACTTATTCCTTCTTTTCCAATGATCTGAAAAAAGATGTGTTCTTTCTATGTGACGTCATCAGGCATGGTCGCCTTTTTTCATGCCGTCACAATAGGAATTTCACAGGAAAGCAAGAAAATTCGACGTCATAATCGGATTTTAACCAATGACGTACTGAGATCAAACGAACCACACGTTGATTAAATTTTTTTTATACAATGGTTGCAGAAAGGGATAAATTGACGAAGAATTAGAGAAATATATATATATACAAAACAATAAATTGCGAATGGGAATTGGGACTGTGTTAAAGAGACAAAAACCCAATCAAAGAGCAGAAAACAGCTAAGGGCCACCAATGGGTCTTAAACACTATGTGGAAACCACTTCGTGCAGACTTCTTCGGTCCCCCAGGATAACATCTACTAGTATACCAAATACTAAATCATTATTGAAGGCACTGATTATTTAAATCCTGTAAGTTCAGTTTTCGTCAGAAAAAACTGTAAGTTTTTTGAAGTTTCGAATTGCATCATTGATGTCAGCGCACTTACAGCTGTCAATGAATCTAGAACAACCCCGAGTGACAACCCCAGAAATATATCACATCATTCCTACATCAGAAACCAGTTCTTTTTTTAAATTTGGTTTTTTGTAAAGTCAAATATTCAATCTCTACCAACCAGCTGGTAAGAATAAGACAGACGCAAAAATACAACCCCAAAAAACCACCAATGCATACAATTTAATACCGTTTAAAGGGTCCCCTCATAGACATGACTTAATTTGTATTTTACTGTTATTGAAACAAACAAAGGATACCAGTTGTCCAGAATAGTCAAATATTTTTTATGTTGATTTGATTTTTTTTCTACATTTGTTTTTACATTTCATTGGTAGGTTCTCATGATTCTGCAACTTTTGACCTTGACCCTGCAGGTGGAAAAGCAGAGGACTTTTCATCCTACATAAAAATGGCGGATGAAAAGATTGAAAGATGGTTTAAAACACAAAACCTTGATTTTACGGAACAATTGAAGATTGGCGTTCGATACTTTGACCTGCGGATTATCAAACACCCTGAGACGGGGGATATTCGTTTTGTCCATGGACTGTTTAGCCGTAAAACCGTCATAGAGTACCTGAAAGATATTCGGAAATTTCTCGATGAAAATAAGAAAGAAGTAGTTCTGTTGGACTTTAACCATCTTTACAATATGGGTAAACACGATCATATATCTCTTTGTACGGAAATGGAAAGCACTTTCAATGGCATGATGCTAAATAGGAAGAAATGTTTAGATAATGATATGCTCCTGAGTAAAATGACACTATCAAAATTGTGGGAATTAAATGGACGAGTTGTAGTGATGTATGTTAGGAAATGTCCAAACAACGAGAATATCTGGTCTCGGAACGAAATAGATATATTATGGCCGTATACACCTAATAATGAATTAGTTGTGAAAAATCTGCTGGATCAGTACAAAGGTCTTTACAAAAAGGATATTATGGTCGTATGGCATGGAATATTAACGCCACACAGTGATGACAACTTTTCAGATAGAATGGAACGTTTTAAAGATCTCCACGAATTTGTCACACCAACAACAGAGGTTATTGTGGACTGGATTAAATCTCATTCAGATGTTCCTTTCAACATCTGCTGTGCAGATTTCGTGGAAGAACACGATTTTGTCAAAACAGTTATAAATGCAAACATTATACCGGCGATTGTTTAAAGTATCGGTAATTTTTTGAACATTTTTATCACCCCGCCGTGGTTATAACATTATATGTAAATGGGAAATTGACTGTCCCTCTGGTATCTTTCGTCCCTCTTTTAGTTCTTTCAATTAAAGATCAAACTGACCATTATTAAACCTGGTTTTATATCTCGCAAAACCTCTCATTTGTATAACAATCTTTCGAGTGTCTTGATAAGAAAGATAGATAAAGGCAACAGTAGTATACCGCTGTTCAAAAGTATAAATGGATTGAGAGAGAAAAAAACAAATCCAGGTTACAAACTAAAACCGAGGGAAACACATCAACGAAACAGCAGAAATACTAAAGTGCAATAAAAACAAACGACAATTCAACATACATAGAAACGAACTATTAGATAATAACTGGAGCATATTCCTGACTTGGTACAGGATATTTTTAGCAAAAAAAAATGGTAGGTTGAACCTGATTTTCTGGCCAGCCAAACATCGCGCTTAAAATTCCAAAGATTTTTTTTAGAGTACATACAATCTAAGACTTTCATCTTGCAGAAGTATTAAAACGTTTGACTTTTCTACACTTTACACAGGTATTCCTCATTCCAAACTAAAGACGGATTGAAAAAGTTGGTATTGCTTTGTTTCATAAAAAAAACCAATGACCAACGTAGATACAAGTATCTTGTCTTAGGACGATAAATCCTACTTTGTAAAGAATCACTCTGATTCGAACAAAAAATTTTCTGAAACTGACATTGTTAAGATGCTTGATATCTTGATAGACAACATATTTGTTACGTTTAGGGGACGTGTTTTTCAACAGACTGTCGGCATTCCAATGGGAATCAATTGTGTCCCTCTTCTTTGGAGTAAAAGTTTCATAGATGATATCGTATATGTTCCTTTTGTTGTAACTACAATCTCCTTCCCTTTTCACAAATGTGACCGACCGAATCAGACTATTTACCGGGTTTGTAATAATACGAGCATCACGACGGGTACCACATATAGAGCAGGATCTGCTGACCCTTCCGGAGCACCTGAGATCACCCCCAGTTTTTGATGGGGTCCGTGTTGCTTAGTCTTTAGTTATTTTATGTTTTGTCTTGTGTACTATTATTTGTCTGTTCGTCTTTTTTCATTTTTAGCCATGGCGTTGTCAGTTTATTTTTGATCTATGAGTTTGACTGTTCCTCGGATATCTTTCCTCCTCTTTAAAGGCAATGTTAAATATACCGCTAAATTGGAACTCATTAATATAACCAATCTTGAAAGCAACTATCTAAAATTGTGTAAATAGTTATGAAAGGTACCATGCTTAAAAATTAATACGCCGAATGCGCGTTTCTTCTACAATGTGCCACCTATTTAAGTATCATGATAATTTACAATCTAATTAAAATATTGATCTCTGATTACGTTTAATACATGTAGTATAACGTAATCAGAGATCAATATTTTAATTAGATTGGATAATTTATAAACATTGCACATTATGCCAATCCCCAGGGTTTTTAATTTTGTTCTTTTACACTTTCTTTTAAAAATATTTATTTCAAAACATGTAGAACAGACATTGGGAAGTACTGATCAACTACTGGTCTTCAGGAAACGATGATAGTCCGTCAGGCAGGGACGATAAATGGCTGACCCGTGTTCAGAGAGAGACACCCTTGTAGATTTCGAAAAAGGGCAGGCTTATGCCACTACAAGGCATCACTCGCACTCGCAAAGTGGAAAGGGACCAATATAAGTTGCAATAACTTGTTTCCCAATCCACTATAAATAAATATGTTTAAACTATCAACTACAAAAACGTCGAGGTTTCAAGTTGTTCTGATAAACTATATTAATTAAGGGATCATCATATATTCTTTGTTCAGTACATAGTTCTTCTTCAAAATTTCCATTTAAATGCAATCTCCATTTTATTCAAATCACAAGAGATTTCGTAAAAAAATTCATATATTTATCAAAATTTTGTATAGATTAAGTATATAAATTTTGAAGCAAAACTTTATATTATGTTCTTCAAAATGCAAAGAGTCTCTTCTTTTTTTTTATATATATATACGGCTATAAATAGTGGAAAATAAACTGTAATATTATATAGTATTTAGCTTCATATCAATCAACTGGTCTTTTGTGATTTAATTGAAAAAGTATTATGTTTTTTTTTATTGTTCTGTATTCAAGTTTGAAAAAAATAAAACCGTGTTTTGTTTGAAAAAATCTACCTTGGGTTATTAATTACAGTGTGTAAAAAACAAAACCGAATATGATACTGTAACTTAAACTTTTGAGTTGTTTGCATGAATGATTTCAGTGAGAAATAATTTACTTTCAAGTTGGATAAAGTATGAAAATAGGGAATAATCTTAATTCTTGTGTTGAGTGTAATTAAAATGCAATCTGCCATGTCATCAAGGTCTGAAACTGGACAACACAGAACAGATCAGAATAGATCACGAATGACAATTCAAAAGTCGGATCATGTACAACAAAATACAGACCAGAACAAACCACGACAAAACATTCAGAAATATCAGGAGGAAGTATTTAAAGAGTTACAGGAACTTAAATACAGACGAGATGATATAAACAAGGAAATAATTGAATTAAACGAGGAAAAGAAAAATTTGCACTTGGATTTAGCTGGAGTTACGTCTAAACTATCAAAGTTGAATGAAAGCTTGTTTTCAAAATCTGTTCACATAGGCGAGTTAAACCAGCTAGAGACCGACTACAATAGAACATTGAGAAAATTAATTGAAGGTTCGGAACTGTTGCTAAGGAGCATGTCTCGTGCAACTGTTGAAATAGAAAGACTGCATACTGCAAAAACATCCAAAACCTGTTGAGAATTGAACACCGTGCTATTTAGAAAATATTGGTATTCACAAAGAACTAGATTTTGTCGATGTAATTTTCTTAAGATAATTATGCCAGTCTGTCTTAATAAAGAAAACATATATGAGATCTAACTCTAGTTATGTCAGAGATTCTTTCCTTTCAAAAACGCTTTGTATATGACTGCAAGTTAGTATATGTAGATTGCTGTTCAAACATTAATCTTGATTTGTTTTCCGCATACTATACCCCTTTGACTTCTTAATTGAAATTTTTCCAAGTTATTTAAATAAAAATGAATAGAAAGTTAAAGAAATATGTACTTATTCAATATTTAAGCTGCTATATTTAACTGTATTATGTATTTAATTTTGTATGTATTTTTTTTGTTTTCTATTTGTATTAATAGTTTTTGAAGGCCTCATGGAAGATTAACATGTAATTGTTAAATGTGTTACCTTCGTTAAATAAAGAATTTTATTATTATTATTATTATTATAAGGATGACAATGACATAAAACAGCTCACATTTACCCGGATACAAACTGCCTGCATTATACTAATGATTGTGGTGATCTATTGGTGTTAACACCTATATAATTTGGTCTCTAGACGATAGTTGTCTTATTGGCAGTCAAGCCACATCTTTAAATATAAATTTTACGGACGCCATCACGAGTTGGTTGACCGTTATGGAATAACCGTTTCACAAATGATATCGGATATGTTCCTTACGTCGTAACTACAATCCCCTTCCCTTTCATGAATGTGACCTACCGAATTAGACTATTTACCGGATTTGTAATCACATAAGCAACACGATGGGTGCCACATGTGGAGCAGGATCTGCTTACCCTTCCGGAGCACCTGAGATCACCCCTAGTTTTTGGTGGGGTTCGTGTTGTTTATTCTTTAGTTTTCTATGTTGTGTCATGTGTACTATTGTTTTTCTGTTTGTCTTTTTCATTTTTAGCCATGGCGTTGTCAGTTTGTTTTAGATTTATGAGTTTGACTGTCCCTTTGGTATCTTTCGTCCCTTTTAATGTTTATATAGCTTCACACTTAAAATTTGATTGACATCAAAGTAAGATTGAGTAAGTGCTATGTATCAAAAGAGTCTAAACAGTAAAAGTCATATTCATAAGGACATTTAAAAGAACACTATTACACCTTATTAAGATGATAAACAATGTCAGTACCCAGAATCTATACTTCAAGACCAATGTGTATTATTTGTAAAGTTGATACAGAATATTTATCAACAAGTTCTCGGTACTTTCCTTTTGAACTTTTTGTTTATACTAGAACACACCCGTATATCGCGGGTCCGTGACTGAATTAAAGTATATAACTTTGCGCAAGCCTTATTTTAGTACTAGTATTGTCATCTGATAAAGTCATGCTGATTATAAGATACACAGTTTTCTCTGCTTTCAAATCTTTCTGTTTGAACCCGTCGAACTGGAACTTATCAATTATTGATAATATTAATTATTTGGAAAACAAAAGGTCCTGGAATGGAGTATTTTTTAATCAACAGCATTGCCCTATATTAGTTATAAATATTGAATTCTTTGATTCGCTGTTTTACGTCATGCCCGCTAACAAATTGAAAACTGTACCTATACGCCTTATTTTAGTCCAGATTTTTAGTATTCGTATTGTTATCTTAGAAAGTCTTACTGATTAAAATACTACAATAGGTAACAATTTGACAATTAAGTAGTGTCAACCCTGTGATTATGACCCGTGTAATACTATATAGCATATTAATCCTGAATACACCGTTTGGTGGTGCGCCTGTCAGATGCGGAACGTACAGATAAGGTAATCGGTAACAGGTGAATATACTATTGGTATCGGTATCGGACTCGACCCGGAACTTCTTAATTATTGGCAATATTAATTACGTGGAAAACAAAAGGGCCTGGAGTGGTGTAATTTTTAATCTACACCTTTGTACTATATTAGTTATATATAAAGTTGAATTCTTTGATTCGTCGTTTTTACGTGATGACGGCTGACAAATTGGACCTCGTAATTTTAGTATTATAGATGAGTTTGATATCTTCCACATCTCAACCGTAGTATATGGCTGTTCAAAAGTCGATTAATCGATTGAGAGAAAACAAATCCAGGATACAAACTAAAACCTATAGCTTGCTGTTCAGTGTGAGCCAAGGCTCCATGTTGAAGGCCGTACCTTGACCTATAATGGTTTACTTTTATAAATTGTTACTTGTATAGAGAGTTGTCTGCCTCATTGACACTCATACCACATCTTCCTATATCCATCAACTATAAGAGGTAAACAACAGAATAACAGAAACACTGAAATAAATTTAAAACAAGATTTTGGTTGCTATATTCTGTAAAATGAATATTTCTTACTTAATTAAGACAAATACAGAATATTTTTAAATTCATATGTGAATCATCATGAATACTGCTAGTATGTTACAGCATTCTTAAAACAGAGTCAGAGCTAACTGGCTATCTTTCCATTTAACCTGCTACCATTCTGAAGTTATATTCTTGTACAAGAACCTTTTTTTGTGAGGTAGAAACTTAAATCTTGTTAGTTTTTTTTATTTATATACATTTTGTTCACAAATTATAAATCTTAGCTATCTGTAACAGAATATAAATACAAAAACAAGTATTTGTTTATAGTCCAATATTGATATTTGGAATAAATAAACAAAAACAAAAAATCTAAATTCTCTTTCAATTCTATTGGTATATATTTGTCCTGTTTGTCAAAAGTCCAGATCATACATTACATTTAGTTGCGTTTTTTTTTAAACAAACGCAAAAAATTGTATTTCCTAGCTCCTGAGATTTCCTACCTTTTTAACCACAATGTTTTATGTGCAGTATTTACAAAACAAGAAATTTTCCTCCATCCAATCATTAAAAATACAGCTTTACTTTCAGGCAGTATAACAATGATTGATAAAATATTTAGCTGATATTTAAGGAATGACTGTAATATTTTGATCTGTCTATGAAGAAATAACATAAAAAATGTTATTCACACTGAATAACCTGTATATATAAAAGAATGCATCACATTTTTTAGATTTCTTTGGTAAAAAAAAGAGGATAACAACATATTATTTTACATTGTCCTGTTTTTAATAATCTTAGTCAAATTTTTTTTTCTGAATCTCTAAAATTTGATGAAAATGATATTTTAATTCATTATTCAAGACATTATTTGATTTTTTGCCAAAACCTGTAATTTGATTCTTTAAAGACTAAGAGGGGTTTTATAATGTAAATAATATCACAATTTTGCTGTATATTTTTATCATTCTTTTTTTTTAAATTAATCCTACGCCTGAACTTAGTTATTATGATTATCTTAAATGGCATCATAAATTTCAATATGATGGAGATTTATAAAAATATTTTTTTTTAGTATGCATGTGTACAGTGTTGAAAAATAAAGTGTTCAAATTAAGGGGCAGGTGTAATTATCTGTAATATCAAAAATACATAAGAGTTTTAATAGCAAGACAAAACAATTTATAATTATTATTATTATTTGATTTGAAGCCAAAAAAAAGAGGGGGGCACATCTTGTTGATTTGTAAAAAAAAATATTAAGAAACTGAAGAATAACAAAAATCAAAAGCTCAAACGAATGGAAATCAACCCTCATATTCCTAACTAGGTACATAATCTAAAGCAAATAAATTCATTTCAATATTTCATATAAAATAAAATTTAATATATTTTCATTGGATAAGATTTAATTGTAGCAATTGCTAGGATGGAATACACTGTGTGAAACATGAAATAGGAAGCAAATGACTAGGAAAATACCACATCTAAAAATAACACAAAATTTAGTACCCTGTGATTTGTAATATATCTTAAGCAGCTGGACTTGCTTTAAGCTTGTTTGAATTATGATTCAATTTTCTCTAAAGTAATTGTTGAAATTTTTAAAATCAGATATGTTCATTTGGTTAAGAAATGGTTTTGCAAGAAATTATTCACAATGCTCTTTCATAATGCTCTTAAAATTAGTAATTTATTTGCCCAAATGGAAATATGATCAGTTGCCACACAACCCATATGTTAGTAATGTTATCCTTGAAATCTATTTGGTGGGAAAAGGATGTAAAAAAAATTCACCTCCCCCCAAAAAAAATAAAACTAGAGGCTCTCAAGAGCCTGTGACGATCACCTGATTCTACTTTGGATTTTGAAATAATATTGAAAAATGGAAAAATAACAGATACTTATAATGATGTTTGAGGCCAAATTTGGTTTAATATTGCTATGTTTGCATTCATTCCATTCAGTGTTTCTTTAAAAGAAGACATTTGTATGTATTTTCCATAGGGTCCTATGTTAAATGAAGTCCCCTGCTGGTGGCCATCTTGGATAATGGATCGGCTACAAAGTAACAACACTTAGTCAGCATCTCAAAAAGAACATTCATGCCATGTTTGGTTTCATTTCATTCAGTAGTTCTTTAAAAGAAGACATTTGTATGTATTTCCCATAGGGTCCCATGTTAAACTCAGTCCCCACTGGCTGCCATCTTTGATAATGGATCAGCTACAAAGTAACAACACTTGGTCAGCATCTCATAAGGAACATTCGTGCTATGTTTGGTTTCATTCCATTCAGTAGTTCTCTAAAAGAAGACATTTGTATGTATTTCTGATAGGTCCTATGTTAAACTAAGTCCCCCGCTGGCAGCCATCTTGGATAATGGATTGGCTAAAAAGTAACAACACTTGGTCAGCATCTCATAAGGAACACTCATGCCATGTTTGGTTAAATTCCATTTAGTTGTTCTCTAAAAGAAGACATTTGTATTTATTTCCAATAGGTCCTATGTTAAACTAAGTCCCCCCCTGGTGGCCATCTTGGATAATGGATCTGCTAAAAAGTAACAACACTTGGTCAGCATCTCATAAGGAACACTCATGCCATGTTTGGTTTCATTCCATTCAGTGGTTCTCTAAAAGAAGACATTTGTATTTATTTCCCTAAGGGTCCTATGTTAAACTAAGTCCCCCACTGGTGGCAATCTTGGATGATGGATCAGCTACAAAGTAACAACACTTGGTCAGCATCTCATAAGGAACACTCAATCCATGTTTGGTTTCATTCCATTCATTGGTTCTGTAAAAGAAGACATTTGTATATATTTCCCATAGGGTCCCATGATAAATTAAGTCCTGCTGGCGGCCATCTTGGATAATGGATCGGCTACAAAGTAACAACACTTGGTCAGAACCTCATAAGGAACATTCATGCTATGTTTGGTTTCATTCCATTCAGTGTTTCTCTAAAAGAAGACATTTGTATGTATTTCCCATAGGGTCCTATGTTAAACTAAGTCCCCCCTGGTGGCCATCTTGGATGATGGAATGGCAACAAAGTAACAACACTTGGTCAGCACCTCATAAGAAACATTCATGCCATGTTTGGTTCCATTCTATTTAGTGCTTCTCTAGAAGAAGTTCAAAATGTGAAAAGTTAACGACGACGACGACGGACGACAGACGACGGACGACGGACGCCAAGTGATGAGAAAAGCTCACTTGGCCCTTCGGGCCAGGTGAGCTAAAAATAAAAAAAACAAAAGAAACAGTTACACACATTACAATGTTATATGTAAATAAAAATCAACATAATTAATACTGATAAAAAAATCATGATTAGTAATTACAGATCTCGACAATGATTCTCTTTATAAAAATGTTTATACAAGTTATCAACAAAAAACAAAACATACTAGCAGTGTTAATTGTACAGTGATTATACATAGAAATTTTTCAAAATAACAAAGATTAAAAATTCGAAATAGATTTCCTTAGTTGGTTTGTTTTGTCATCAAAGCAATATAGAAGCTAGAAAAAGAATAATAGTTCAATCTAATCATCCTGTGGATTACTGGAATTCACTTTATAAATAGCACAATAGTTAAGAGAAAATTTTTTACAGATATCAAAGGCAACATATCCCCATTGTTGACATTAACAGCTGATACTGGACAATTTAGCCAGGTGAGCTTAATGTATAGAGTTAACACTGGACTCAATTTACAAATTAAAAATCTTCATTACAATACATTATTGAAAGACATAAAGGTAACAAATATCAATATTGTTCCAAGAGATCACAGACTCTGTAAACTACTACAAGATCCTATGTTATCACTGTCGTATACGGAGAATGAATCCAGCAATGGCCAATAGTCCACAACTCCATCCAAAAGTTACTAGATAACCTCTCCATACTTCCATGAATGTTATATCCCAGCCTGTAATAACAAAGCATTTATGTAACAAAAGGTTTTTCTTAACTGAGAGCAAATACTTGATTCATTTCTGTTTATAGTTAGAAACATAAGAATTCCCATAGAAAAAGATAACTTCTATGTGTCCCACTAGGAAATAATTGCAGGTAGTGGTCATCCCATTGGTAACTGCACCGTAATGGTTTATTATTGCATGTTTTAGTTTTATGACTGATGGTCTAGATAGATAGTGTTTGTGAAATACTTATTTAACCCCACAACATTTTATGCCTTTACCCAGGCAGGCTTTATAGACCAAATTTTCTTTGTTGTTATATAGTTTTTTATCTGGAGGAGTTTAGTTGTTGATGTACTATTCAGTTTTCTTCATATGTGAAATGATTTTCTCTAATTCTTACATGATTTATCCTTTCCTTGACTTGTTGATTATTTTTATTTAATCAACAACATGTGGTTTGTTTGATCTCAGTTCTTCATTGGTCAAAATTCAATTATGACGTTGAATTTTCTTGCTTTCCTCTGAATTTCCTATTGTGACGGCATGCCAAAAGCGACCATGCCTCATGATGTCACATAGAAAGAACATCTTTTTGCAGATCATTTTAAAGAAGGAATATTTTGCCTGCATACATATTTAAAAATTATTAGAGAAACAGACTCCACCACCAGATCTCTTGTAATACAATATTTATCACTATTTTGCTCGCCAAAGCAAAAACCAGAAGCAAAAGCTGCACCAGTAATCTAAATATTGAAAGTTTTCATCTAAAAAAGAATCCAAACTAAACAATTTGCACTATTGACATGTATGACCCTTAGCCCTTTATAGCTTAGAAACAACATACCTCTACTGAGAATAGACCTCATTGCCTGAGATCCATAGGTCATAGGTAAACACATAGATATGTATCTCATCCATTCTGGTATAGCTTCTAATGGCCATATTATACCTACAAAGAGCAATACATTACAATATAACTTTTTCAAAGAATATTAGAAATTCATGTGTGGATTGATGATTAAATTCAAGTGCCAATTTTACAAGTGAAAGGACATCCTAGTACTCGGTCAAGAAAGTGCAACCAAAAAAAGTAAAATCAAATATGTTTGGTTGGAAAGATAACTGTTTTAGAATGATTTATCTTGTAAAGAAAACATAAAATAGTTCATTTCCCCCCATATTGTACCCATTGAAGCTTGATTTTACTTCTTAAGGTTGCTCTTAACCAGGATGTCCTACCACAAAAAGGGTAACCTGTTGAAAAAATATATATTCTAGAGTAAAAAGTCGGTATTATGAAAATGGTCTATTGCTGATTACACATAAAAGGAAGATTTTTCAAATGTGCAAAAAAAAAATTTCAATGCAAATAACGGTATATATGTCTTCAATAAATAGAAAGTCTTCCTAACGCACTCACCACTTAGTAACAACATCGGATAAACAGAACCTAAAGCTAACTGTATGGCTGATGTTTCATTGTCACATACTGCTGAAAAAATGGCACCTGAAAAAATGTCACAATAATTAAGATGCTAATTAGGTTTACTGGAGATAGAAAAGAAGGAAAATCTCATTAAAACCAATAGATTATAAATTATTGTATGGGCCCAGAATAAGTGGATGAAAATTTACAACATGTGTAAAAATGTTTTAGAGCCACCAAACAGTTATTTTCAACTATTTAATCTTATAGATATATGCCTGGAAATTCTTAAGCACCTATGTAAACAACAAACAAACCTATAAATCTAAAAGAAACCTCAACTGAAATGATTATAATGATTCTAGCTAAATAGAATTAAATGACATATTTCAGTGTTATACAATCAAATAAATAAATTTGGTGTATTTACTGTCTTCTGATTGGTTAAAAGTATTACTTTTATTTTCGATGTTGTCAATTTTTATGGCAACACACCCACTCTAACATTTTATATTCATACGCCAACATGTGTGTACGTTGTTATTGTTGATATAAATAATATAAAAAGTTCTTTGAGCCTTATTTTTTATAGAAATTTATTTATAATGAATGGCAATAATTTATTTTGAATTTATTGAACCATAAATTAATTTTTTGACTCTTCACATTTTACATAATCCGCGAAGCATATTATTCAATGTGAAGAGTCAAAAATTGATTTTATGGTTCAATAAATTCAAAATAAATAATAGCCATTCATTAAGTGAAACAACAGAAATCTTTTGCATTAGAACTTTATAAAACTAGAATTCAGAGAGAATTTTCAATACAATCCTGAAGTTAGTTTGTTAAGAATAAATAAGTGTACATCTTTATCTCATTCTATGAAAATATATATTCACTTTTTTGTTTTAACCAAAAGCTATGCAAATACAAATATGCGTTAAAAAGCTAGGTAAAACAAGGCTTGAATAAATGAAATTTACTCAATAACATAATAATTAAATAGTTAAAGCAAGGCCTGATCGATCCTAGTTTTAAAATGATGTGTGAGGTTATATTAAGCATCTATCATATTGCTAGTATTAAGATGCCAGTTTTAAACCAAGCAGTGTTTTCTTACTGAATAAGTTTTGAAAACATCCACCAAAACACATCGATCTATCTTCTAAAAATATTAGAAAAGATTTACATATGTTTCTAAAACACAAGTTTATATAAAAATGGAATAAATGAGAATTCACCAGAACAATTTAGTAGACAATAAACATAGTACTCTCCAAATTGTGTACACTATAGGCATAACATAAACTTACCTAACATCATTCCACAAAACCCTGTACCTAACACAAGTAGTATCACCCATATCAATGGTCCTTACCTAAGGTCATTCCACAAAACCCTGTACCTAACACAAGTAGTATCACCCATATTAATGGTCCTTACCTAGGGTCATTCCACAAAACCCTGTACCTAACACAAGTAGTATCACCCATATTAATGGTCCTTACCTAAGGTCATTCCACAAAACCCTGTACCTAACACAAGTAGTATCACCCATATCAATGGTCCTTACCTAAGGTCATTCCACAAAACCCTGTACCTAACACAAGTAGTATCACCCATATTAATGGTCCTTACCTAAGGTCATTCCACAGAACCCTGTACCTAACACAAGTAGTATCACCCATATCAATGGTCCTTACCTAAGGTCATTCCACAAAACCCTGTACCTAACACAAGTAGTATCACCCATATTAATGGTCCTTACCTAACGTCATTCCACAAAACCCTGTACCTAACACAAGTAGTATCACCCATATTAATGGTCCTTACCTTAGGTCATTCCACAGAACCCTGTACCTAACACAAGTAGTATCACCCATATTAATGGTCCTTACCTAAGGTCATTCCACAAAACCCTGTACCTAACACAAGTAGTATCACCGATATTAATGGTCCTTATCTAAGGTCATTCCACAAAACCCTGTACCTAACACAAGTAGTATCACCGATATTAATGGTCCTTACCTAAGGTCATTCCACAAAACCCTGTACCTAACACAAGTAGTATCACCCATATTAATGGTCTTAACCTAAGGTCATTTCACAAAACCCTGTACCTAACACAAGTAGTATCACCCATATTAATGGTCCTTACCTAAGGTCATTCCACAAAACCCTGTACCTAACACAAGTAGTATTACCCATATTAATGGTCCTTACCTAAGGTCATTCCACAAAACCCTGTACTTTACACTAGTAGTATCACCCATATTAATGGTCCTTACCTAACGTCATTCCACAAAACCCTGTACCTAACACTAGTAGTATCACCCATATTAATGGTCCTTACCTAGGGTCATTCCACAAAACCCTGTACCTTACACTAGTAGTATCACCCATATTAATGGTCCTTACCTAAGGTCATTTCACAAAACCCTGTACCTAACACAAGTAGTATCACCCATATTAATGGTCCTTACCTAAGGTCATTCCACAAAACCCTGTACCTAACACAAGTAGTATCACCCATATTAATGGTCCTTACCTAAAGTCATTCCACAAAACCCTGCACTTTACACTAGTAGTATCACCCATATTAATGGTCCTTACTTAAGGTCATTCCTCAAAACCCTGTACCTAACACAAGTAGTATCACCGATATTAATGGTCCTTACCTAAGGTCATTCCACAAAACCCTGTACCTAAAACAAGTAGTATCACCCATATTAATGGTCCTTACCTAAAGTCATTCCACAAAACCCTGTACTTTACACTAGTAGTATCTCCCATATTAATGGTCCTTACTTAAGGTCATTCCACAAAACCCTGTACCTAACACAAGTAGTATCACCGATATTAATGGTCCTTACCTAAGGTCATTCCACAAAACCCTGTACCTAACACAAGTAGTATCACCCATATTTATGGTCCTTACCTAAGGTCATTCCACAAAACCCTGTACCTAACACAAGTAGTATCACCCATATTAATGGTCCTTACCTAAGGTCATTCCACAAAACCCTGTACCTAACACAAGTAGTATCAACCATATTAATGGTCCTTACCTAAGGTCATTCCACAAAACCCTGTACCTAACACAAGTAGTATCACCAATATTAATGGTCCTTACCTAAAGTCATTCCACAAAACCCTGTACCTAACACAAGTAGTATCACCCATATTAATGGTCCTTACCTAACGTCATTCCACAAAACCCTGTACCTAACACTAGTAGTATCACCCATATTAATGGTCCTTACCTAAGGTCATTCCACAAAACCCTGTACCTAACACTAGTAGTATCACCCATATTAATGGTCCTTACCTAAGGTCATTCCACAAAACCCTGTACCTAACACAAGTAGTTTCACCCATATTAATGGTCCTTACCTAAAGTCATTCCACAGAACCCTGTACCTAACACAAATAGTATCACCCATATTAATGGTCCTTACCTAAGGTCATTCCATAAAACCCTGTACCTAACACTAGTAGTATCACCCATATTAATGGTCCTTACCTAAGGTCATTCCACAAAACCCTGTACCTAACACAAGTAGTATCACCCATATTAATGGTCCTTACCTAAGGTCATTCCACAGAACCCTGTACCTAACACAAGTAGTATCACCCATATCAATGGTCCTTACCTAAGGTCATTCCACAAAACCCTGTACCTAACACTAGTAGTATCACCCATATTAATGGTCCTTACCTAAGGTCATTCCACAGAACCCTGTACCTAACACTAGTAGTATCACCCATATTAATGGTCCTTACCTAAGGTCATTCCACAAAACCCTGTACCTAACACAAGTAGTATCACCCATATTAATGGTCCTTACCTAAGGTCATTCCACAAAACCCTGTACCTAACACTAGTAGTATCACCCATATTAATGGTCCTTACCTAAGGTCATTCCACAAAACCCTGTACCTAACACAGTAGTATCACCCATATTAATGGTCCTTACCTAAGGTCATTCCACAGAACCCTGTACCTAACACAGGTAGTATCACCCATATCAATGGTCCTTACCTAAGGTCATTCCACAAAACCCTGTACCTAACACTAGTTGTATCACCCATATTAATGGTCCTTACCTAAGGTCATTCCACAGAACCCTGTACCTAACACTAGTAGTATCACCCATATTAATGGTCCTTACCTAAGGTCATTCCACAAAACCCTGTACCTAACACAAGTAGTATCACCCATACCTAAGGTCATTCCACAAAACCCTATACCTAACACTAGTAGTATCACCCATATTAATGGTCCTTACCTAAGGTCATTCCACAAAACCCTGTACCTAACACAAGTAGTATCACCAATATTAATGGTCCTTACCTAAAGTCATTCCACAAAACCCTGTACCTAACACAAGTAGCATCACCCATATTAATGGTCCTTACCTAACGTCATTCCACAAAACCCTGTACCTAACACAAGTAGTATCACCCATATTAATGGTCCTTACCTAAGGTCATTCCATAAAACCCTGTACCTAACACTAGTAGTATCTACCATATTAATGGTCCTTACCTAAGGTCATTCCACAAAACCCTGTACCTAACACAAGTAGTATCACCCATATTAATGGTCCTTACCTAAGGTCATTCCACAGAACCCTGTACCTAACACAAGTAGTATCACCCATATCAATGGTCCTTACCTAAGGTCATTCCACAAAACCCTGTACCTAACACTAGTAGTATCACCCATATTAATGGTCCTTACCTAAGGTCATTCCACAGAACCCTGTACCTAACACTAGTAGTATCACCCATATTAATGGTCCTTACCTAAGGTCATTCCACAAAACCCTGTACCTAACACAAGTAGTATCACCCATATTAATGGTCCTTACCTAAAGTCATTCCACAAAACCGTGTACCTAACACTAGTAGTATCACCCATATTAATGGTCCTTACCTAAGGTCATTCCACAGAACCCTGTACCTAACACAAGTAGTATCACCCATATTAATGGTCCTTACCTAACGTCATTCCACAAAACCCTGTACCTAACACAAGTAGTATCACCCATATTAATGGTCCTTACCTAAGGTCATTCCATAAAACCCTGTACCTAACACTAGTAGTATCACCCATATTAATGGTCCTTACCTAAAGTCATTCCACAGAACCCTGTACCTAACACTAGTAGTATCACCCATATTAATGGTCCTTACCTAAGGTCATTCCACAAAACCCTGTACCTAACACTAGTTGTATCACCCATATTAATGGTCCTTACCTAAGGTCATTCCACAAAACCCTGTACCTAACACTAGTAGTATCACCCATATTAATGGTCCTTACCTAAGGTCATTCCACAAAACCCTGTACCTAACACAAGTAGTATCACCCATATTAATGGTCCTTACCTAAGGTCATTCCACAAAACCCTGTACCTAACACAAGTAGTATCACCCATATTAATGGTCCTTACCTAAGGTCATTCCACAAAACCCTGTACCTAACACTAGTAGTATCACCCATATTAATGGTCCTTACCTAGGGTCATTCCACAAAACCCTGTACCTAACACTAGTAGTATCACCCATATTAATGGTCCTTACCTAAGGTCATTCCACAAAACCCTGTACCTAACACAAGTAGTATCACCCATATTAATGGTCCTTACCTAAGGTCATTCCACAAAACCCTGTACCTAACACTAGTAGTATCACCCATATTAATGGTCCTTACCTCAGGTCATTCCACAGAACCCTGTACCTAACACAAGTAGTATCACCCATATTTATGGTCCTTACCTAAGGTCATTCCACAAAACCCTGTACCTAACACTAGTAGTATCACCCATATTAATGGTCCTTACCTAAGGTCATTCCACAGAACCCTGTACCTAACACAAGTAGTATCACCCATATTAATGGTCCTTACCTAAGGTCATTCCACAAAACCCTGTACCTAACACTAGTAGTATCACCCATATTAATGGTCCTTACCTAGGGTCATTCCACAAAACCCTGTACCTAACACTAGTAGTATCACCCATATCAATGGTCCTTACCTAAGGTCATTCCACAAAAACCTTTACCTAACACTAGTAGTATCTACCATATTAATGGTCCTTACCTAAAGTCATTCCACAAAACCCTGTACCTAACACAAGTAGTATCACCCATATCAATGGTCCTTACCTAAGGTCATTCCACAAAACCCTGTACCTAACACTAGTAGTATCACCCATATCAATGGTCCTTACCTAAGGTCATTCCACAAAACCCTGTACCTAACACTAGTAGTATCACCCATATTAATGGTCCTTACCTAAGGTCATTCCACAGAACCCTGTACCTAACACAAGTAGTATCACCCATATTAATGGTCCTTCATATGGCACCTGCAAATAAAACGTTGTTTATCAATGTCTTTTAGATGCTATCATTTAAACACTTGACATTCATCTGAATTGTTTTCTTGTCCAATTTATACTCTTTTTACAAAATATTTGAAAAAATGGTAAGAAAGTCACATCCCTTTAGTATGAAAACACCACCTGGAACAACACATTTTTTTTTAGCTCAACCGTTTTTGTAATATACACTTTGGCTTGGCTCATAGCTCAGGACTAAATGTTTTTTTTCAAAAAAGCCACAATAAGCATATATCAAATCACCTAAATTGTGGCGTCTTCACAGATGAACTATTTAATTAAACCTTCATCAGTAGCATGAAAACCCCACAAATATCCTTCCGAGTATAAAATTTTCAAACAGTATAAAATAATCACTAGACTTTATAAAATATTGAAGTGGCAATTGTTTTTCAATATTCAGCTATCTCTTTAGTTCCCACAGTATTAACTCTTAAATTTTGAAATTGAATCAAGTGTTTTGGAACTATTGAGATTTTTTTCTATATGGAAATCAGGTTTTTTTTCTGCACTCACATTCTTGTAATTTAAGATTTCTGATTTGTTACAATTTGTAGGGAAAGAGAAAACTTCACTTCTTTACCTACCTTAAAAACAACAAGGGCAAAAACCAGTAGCAAACCAACTTGTACTACCATTACAATCAGCTGTGTAAACACATGAGCTAACATTATCTCAAATGCTGATACACCTGAAAATCATTAGACATATCCTTATTTCAAATACTTTTGCCGATACTGTTTGTGGCTAAGTTAGTCAGGTCATTTACAAAAGTGGCATGCATTATATCTCTGATGTGTGATAAAATTTGTCATTTATTCATTAAAAGTTTGGAGTTATACAAAGGCACTACAGTTTCCATAACAAATAAAACTAAAATAGAAGGGTTCAATAGTACAGAAATAAATTTAACATTATCAAACAAACAAAACTGAAATAAAAGCAGTATGGCAAACTAATGCCACTGCCTAAAAAGGGAAACAAATTTGAATGTCATTCCTTGGTTTTCTTTACAAGGAAATATATACTAATCACCTTGACCTTTGGAACATGACCACACTAATTATGCACACTAGTACACACTTAATAAAGAATGACTTTGTAACTTACCTGCCACCATACATCTGTCAAGTAATCCTTCCTTTTTCTCTGTTACAAATACTAATGTAGTCAGACCCGTCGCCATGAAAAATGTAATGCTGCAATAAAGATGTTATATGTAGTAAATACTTTTGAAACACAATGCAATACCATACTATTCTATTTTTTTTAAATATAGATTGATTGATTGGTTGGTTTCTAACAGCACTTTCAACACTGTTGTGCTATTTTGTTTAGGTTCAATTAATTCGCAATTTTATAGATGCAGGATAGTTAAGAGCTTGACATTTTTATTGACCTTTGTCTATTGTTTAAGACTGAATGTTGCCCTCTAGCTGTCTTATGTTCAATTTTGTTGTTGGGTTGCTGTCTCATTGCATTAATTTATTCTCACCATCTCCTGTTATTCACACATGCAACCAAATTTATACATTTCACTGCAAAACAACAACATATTTTCTAAAATTATTTCTGGTAAACCTATATCTTATTACCTGAGTATAATTCCAGGAGCCATGAAATTAGTGAAGCTTGGGTCATTTGTACCAAACACTGGTTCTGCAAGCTACAAGCAAAACATTAATGTATATTAGGATTTCTCTATCTATCAAGATGATTAGTCATCTTTGTTTTACTTTGAATACATATCAGGCATAATTTTCGCAGTAGTAACTTGTAACAATTTCAAAATACAAATCTATCCTTTGGTTTTCTCATTCGAATTATTTACATTTTTATATGTAAAGGTCTTTAAAGCTTATTATGCAGTATAGGTTTTGACTGTATGGTGATGTAAAGTTCCTTACATCTATACCATTTGGTCTCCAGTGGATAGCTGGCTCATTGGCGTTCATACAATTTATCTAATTAAGGAATGACTGTAATATTTTTTCTGTCTATGAAGAAAAAACATAAAAAAATTGGTGCACACTGAATAACGTGCGTAGCAGGTTATTTAATAGTGTGCACCACATTTTTATGTCATTTCTTATAATTTAATTCTTAATTCCATTTTAAACCGTAGAAAACCATGAAAAAACGTTGATGACGTCACGGTCACATGACTAAATTATGTCTATGGGCTCATAACAAAATAAAGTCAGCCAATCAGAAGACGCGTTACATCCAAAATTAAATTATTATCTGATAAAATCAATAAATCAGAATCTTGTTATAGTGATTTATTCTTTGATCATATAAACAATGTGTGTATGTATTCTGTACTTACAACTATAGGTAACTGTCCAAGTGATGGGTTCATATTAAACATTTTCAGTAGTATTGTAGTAAACTTCTCATAACTTAACATGACTGACTGCTGTAATGTTAATGCTATCTGTTGATCTAAGAAGAAAAAAACATCTTTATATTCATATAACACAGTTATGTATGGATATGACAACATGCCACATGTACTATCACATTTCCATGTTCAGTGATCATGAAAACGTGGTCAAAACCCTAGTAAAGGCAAATATCAAATAAAGTATCCAATCATGAGGAACATGTACAATGTTCTTTAAGTATCAACTTAATTTCAGTGTCATTTGGTCTCTTGTGGAGAGTTGTCTCATTGGCAATCATACCACATCTTCTTTTTTATATACACTGATAGTTGGACAGTACAAGACCGGAAAAAGTAATGTCTCCCTTTTATAAATGTGCCTGGGAAGAAGAAAGGAATATCTTGGTTATCTAATTTCAGTTTCTCTACATTATAGTCATTATTTATTTGAACTTACAGACACAAAGAAAAAGAAAATTATACAAAGAAGTTTCAATCCTGACTAAGCCAGCTTGAGTTTTAAATATATGTATACTGATTGCTTGATATTTGTATGCCAGTTTGTGAGAGTAAATTTTAATTTTTCAGTTCCTTAAATACAAATACTGAATAAAAAGGTTTGGAAATATATAAATGAGACAGCAAGCAAACAACACAGAGAAGCAAAAGCCTTTACTCACTCGTCATATCTAAATGTAACTTGATTTCACTTCCTTCTATAGTTGTGTTTGATATATTTTTAGTATTTGTAAATCTACAAAGATAAAAAGTCTGGTTTAATTTTTTTTTCAGTCTATCTGTTTACAAAAGATTATACATAACAATTCATGAATCAAAAGGATAGAGAAGCACCAATGAGTTTGTAGATCTTCACCACAACAAAAAACAGAAAAGACATATCTAGAGGTCATTATAAGGTTTTCAAATAAAAGATAAGGAGATCAAGATGAATAGTTTGTAACACCTTATAATAATGTTCTATAACTCTGATTTTTTTTATTATAACGTATTAAATACTATAGGCTCTTGAGAGCCTGTGTAACTCACTTGTCTCTACTGTGGTTTTGGAAATCATGTAAAATTTATAATAATTATAATTAGATACCCCAAGAACAATTGAGACTGAGTTTAGATTAATTTGGCCCAGTAGATAAATTAATGATGAGAAAAGCTAACTAATGGCCCTCTGGGACATGAGAGCTAAAAAAAAAAAAGAATGTAAACACAGCCATACTTTGGTAAAGCTTCTTGGTAACTGGTGGTCTTGTAGGTCCTGACCAACATAATTATGGCAGGTCCACCAATTTTGATTGTGGTAGTGGTCTTGGTGTAAAACTGAACTTTGCAACGCTTTACTTCTTTTATAGGCTTTATTGTATTTATTGTAGCTCATAATTGCAATGTATATCAAAATTTTATATATTATATAATTGCTGTGTATATTGCACTATCTTATTTAAACCTGCATGGGGAAATAATTGACAGCAAAATATTTTCAGAAAATACAGAACCCCTCAATTTTTTTCCATAAAATCATGAATTTTATCCAGTTTAAGTGGCAAAATTATCTGACAGTATAAGTTGCACTCTTGATAACAACAAAAAAATCATGAATAGGTAATACTTTATGTCAACACATTTTTTTTGGTTTTTAGTCTTATTAAGGCATTAATGGACATGTTTGCTAGACTGAAGCAAAAAGGTCAGA
Source organism: Mytilus galloprovincialis (assembly GCA_037788925.1). Taxonomy (NCBI): domain Eukaryota; kingdom Metazoa; phylum Mollusca; class Bivalvia; order Mytilida; family Mytilidae; genus Mytilus; species Mytilus galloprovincialis. The sequence goes on from CM075333.1 coordinate 95,369,213, forward strand.
ATACAAACATGTATATTTAATACACTATCAATCATGTCAGCTTCGTATGTTTGTTTAAAGTATTTGTAGAAAAAAAAATCATAAAAATATTCAATTGTATGATTTACTTTTATTACTAAAATTTGTTTAAAAAAATCCGCACATAAATCCTACAATCTAATTTTAAAAGTTGCATGGCTATCACTTATTTTTTGTTGGTTAATAGCTACACCAAAAGTCGTTCATGCGCTTTAAATCGCCTTATTAGATGGTTAACGAACAAGACTTAAATGAGATTAATTTCACTCCTGGCATGCAAAAAGACTTAAACTACGTCACATAAGTCAGAAAGTTTGAAGAAATAAAATTAATAATTCCCAATTTTCTTCTTTATTAGTTTTCATATAAAAAAAAGTTGGTGAATATGTTTTTATTGTACAATGTATTATGAACATAATAAGATGAAAAGTGAAAAATCGCGAATTATCCCTTTAACATATATCTCTAATTTCCATATGGCAATTACCCTATTGTCTGAACTAAAAAATGTTAAATTGATCGCTGAATATCATTCAATCAATCAATCAATCAGTCACATTTCGTTGTCAACCTACCTTTGAAGTAAGTCCTGTGAGAAATTTTGACCAATACTGATTACTCCCCAACTCTTTCCTTCTCTCACTGACTCTAATGCTGACGGCAGATCTTTATAGGATACCTGCAATTTAATGCTCAGAAATTACTGCATATGCTCTAAATATCTCTTATGCAGTTAGGTGTGTACAAAATACTATCTTTTATATTTAAGTTTCTTTTTGAAGTAAGTACAAATAAAATGGATATTTAGAGACGACTACTTTCCTGTGTTCCTGATAAAGAAGATCAAATAACATCACTTTTCAGTAACCAATATCACACAATTTTGAAGTTTTCTTAATAGATTGAATGTGAGTGATTAATAAGAAAAACATTCTTCATGATTCCATCTGACAGAATAACTAATGATTTTTTTTGCTGAGTTCAAAGTTCTGCCTTGCCATTAAATAAGATAGGATTTCATAAATCATAATTTTATAGAACATTTCATAATTTTTATTCGACAAGGTTTTACTCACATTGTGTATTGCAGAGGAATCTAAACAGTCTAAAAACATATCACTGAATCTTATGACTCCCGATTCAGCATTGACAACCGACATAGTAAGGTCATAAGGCTTTCTTCCAATACATATACAAAACAGGATAATCTGTATGGATGGCAAGATAAACTGGAACAACAGAAATCTATAATGTAGAAAGTTATAAAATGCAAGTAGGTTTCTTGGTTAGAGATCGAAATATTAACAAGATTCTGGAGTTGACAAAATATGCCACGGTGAAACATGTACTAATGAAAGTATTCATATAAATAATAAAAATACACCAGTCATATTGTGGCATTAAAAAACCCACAAATTTATTCACCATCTTTATAAAAAAAAAAGTCTATGACACAGAAATAAAAATATATTCTGTTTCCTAGATTGAGTAAAAATTCAAAAACTTAACAATTTTAAAAAGATTGAATTTGTAATACTTAAGTTTATTCTACGAGTGAAGTTGATTATAAATGAACTTTTACTTTCACAAAAGCAACACTCTTACCCTATATTTCTCTTCATTAATGTCAGATTTTTCACAGTTTGAGCAAATATATTTTTTAATGATGGACAACCACAACGACAGTCAAACTTTTGAGTATTGGGAGGCATCATATCATCTGAAACAAAAGTTTTATTTTGATTATATGTCAGAAAACAAGATCCTCTCTAATTAAGTTCATGTACAGTAACTGGTACTAAGTAATTGTCCATAGTTCAATAATTGTACATTAATGCCTAATTCTTTAATACAAATGCACCATTGATTAAATTCACAATTTATAAAAACTTGTAGATATTATCTTTGTCATATCTTGCTTCAAGAAAACTTGTCTGGACATTCGGAATAGAACAAACTACTAACATTCTGTACCAAAACTAAGTTTGCTTATCTTCCTCATTTGGGAGTCATTGCTTGACAGAAAATCTATTGCAATATACATGATATAACTATACTTTCAGTGCATAACGAAAACCTTTACTGTTAAAGTATTAATTCAAATGGAATTTTAAATATAGTAGTATATATCATAACAATTTTAAATCAAAACAATAATTACTAGTACCAACATGCAGCAGCGAACAAACCCACAAAATTTAGGTTCCTTTATTAAATTTGGTTGAAATTAGCCTATCATATCTCAAATAGCCTTTTTGTCTACATGGTTCCCAAAGAAATTTTTGAAAGGAAGAGTTGTCTTATTTGTTGACTGATTCTGTCATATCTGATTTCAAAACAACTTACAGTCATCTGTATTTCCGCTGACACCAATCAATGGAGTTGTCTCATTCACAACAGAACGCTTATCAGCTGATATTCTTCTTTTCTGGCTTTCTAATATTGCCTGAAATTAAAACATTTATTATTCAAACTAAATAGTAATCATTGGTAACAAATGCAATTTGAAATAGAAAATGACATTCCATTTTTACGGTGCAGGAAATGTTTACCCTTCCGGAGCACCTGATTTCACTCCCTGTTTTTAGTGGAGTTCGTGTTGTTTCTGATTTTTAATTTATAACTGTTGATGTAAATGTCTTTTGGTTTAATAAGTCTTTGTTTACTAATTGGTTTTGATTGTTATTGTCTTTTAGATATTAACTTTTGTCTGAAACTCTGGATTTTTTTGCATTTATCTGTCCTATCTGATATAGAAGGAGCTAAAGAACTGTCTATACATATATTTGTATTTTTTCAATTTGACTACCAAAATAGACCAATTCTTTCACTCTGTCACACTGGACTGCTTCGCAGAACAGCCATCATCATGTTCAGGGTCATAATAATTGAAAAATTTGGATATGAAATTAATAAATTGTACTAATCAAAATAAAAGAATATGGTAGCTATTATGTTTCAGCATGTTAAGTACTAGTTTCTTTTTATAGCATTTTATGACATAATAACTAACCTCTATGCATGACAAACCTCAGTAAAAATAAGAGATAACTGTATTGTATTTGAAGCTTTGCAGATGTAGTTTTTACTGTCGCAAATTTAGTTCACCTGGCATCGTGTAGAGGAGACAGGTAAAAGGGTATTTGCACCAGTAACACTACCAATGGACATTCACAAAGCTTCAAATTCAATACAGTAATCTCTTTTGTCTAATGCAAAACAAATTCATAATTAAATTTCAATCATTATTTCAGTATAAATTTTTAATAAAGAAAATTCTGCGCAAAGATGTTATCTTCTTTGGTCCCTAAACTAGGTGACATCATAAGTATGCTTCTGGCGTCAAACATAAACAACAGGCGTTTTCTGGCTTCTTGGCCGCTTCAGAATGTAATAAAATTTGATATTTAGAAGATTTATAGGTGCAACATGTGGGTTCTTTTGCTTATTATTGTAGAAATTACATGTCAATACATTCTGCAATTCAAAATGTCCGCTTCCTTAGTTACAGACAAGGAGAGCAAATTTCATGCTTACTGTCATCCAATCAGAACTGGTCATTGATATAAAATAATTGCATTAGAAAATTATATAAACTCTGTCCAAAATAGAAGGTCCACCATCTTCAACCTGTATGCAATCATTAGTAAAAGTTGGAATGAGGTTGTCAGAAAACTGTTGGAGCTGTGCTTCATACAGACTATTTACCCCTTTTGTGTTTAAAAAGACAAACAGGAGGAATGATTAACAGACAAAGAGGAAAAATTACTAGACATCCAGGGGTCACCACACTTCCAAATAATAGGGAGAAGTCACTTCTCCCTCGCAGCCAAACAGGGAGAAGTGAAGACCCAACAGGGAGACTTCAGGGAGAAGTGAAGGCCCAACAGGGAGACTTCAGGGGAAATCGACAGATCGCGTTTATACTTTTTATGAATAAAATATTCTAAGAATCTACACCTTTTTGTTACTTTTCTTAATCATTTTTGCATGACAATTGCTAAGGAAGTTCATTTTGTAAGTCCTTGTCTTGCCATGCTTGTAGTCTGAAATACTTTTTTATTTACATGTACATGTGTACCTATGCAAATTGTCAAAAAAATCATGACATAAGGACCATAAGTTAATGGCATAAGAGCTATGGTTATTCTGGTAGGTCTAAATGAATTAAAGATTTGACATGGATCAAATTATGCTGCATTTCAAAGACTTTAACATTAAACCATGATTAAACCAAGTCCAAGAACCTTTTGAAACAAAAATAATAATCAATTAAGAAAAGTTAAAATACGGTTTCACTGTCTTTCAAAGCTAAGATCATGATTCAAAAATGTATTTGTTCTTAAAATAATATTTTATAAGAATTCAGAGAGAAAACTGTTTGACATGTGTTGAAAACGTAAAGTAAAACTGTTAATTTCAAATCGTGTACATGTAATCGCACACGTTTGCGGTATTTTCATGGAAATGCCGATTTCCAAAATCAAGTTGCCGTTAGAAATGTATGTAATTGATTCTAAAACACTACACGAGTGTTTAAATATGACTAAATCACAAAAAGTAACATCGGAAAAGTCGTATTTTTCATAACCGGAATTGAATTGGTACTTGTAAATTAAAAACAAATACGGTGCGATCCGCGTCAAAAATTCTTACTTTATATTTTTCAAAAATATACGACTTTGAAAGTAAATATTGCCCTTCCTAATCAAATTCATGAGCAGATATTCATTGAAATACTGTTTAAAGGACCTTTAGCTGAAACAAAGCACATGTATCAGTCTACATGGTCTGTTAAGGAAACAAAACCCTGAACAAAAACCGACTGCGTTTTGTAGTTTATAATCGTTGTGCTGGTTCCCTGTACTAAACTACGTACGTTGTTCAAAAATACAAGCGGATACCAGTTGATAATATTCCGTTTTTGAAAAGAAATCTGAATTTTTTTATGGGGCATCACATATTGTCAGTAAATATAAGAAAATCAAAATTAATAGTGCATATCAATATGGATTAGGTAAATGATGAGAGTTGAAAAGATGAAATGGCGCCATCTACAATTTTCAATAACAAAGATGGCGGACAATAAACAATCATAACAAAATCGAGATTTTTCTTTTTTCTTGCTTATAGTACATCCGGGCAAGCAATTTTTATGTTGAATTATGATACTATCGCGGAGAAATCAGTTCTGAATTTGAGGAAAACATGCTCTCATCTCTGGCAATCCCACATTTCAAAACAAGATTGCGTTATTAAAATAGTACTCACATTCCTTGAAAAATTACAGTTCAATATTTCTTCATCAGGTTGATCATCATGACATAACTTTAAAAATACTGTCTCTAGACTCTGCAAAATAAAAACAGAATTAGATATCATAATTAGTATAACCCCACTCATGTTTCAAAGTGTCTGGAAAGAGGGAGTAGCTGTCTGATTCAGCTGAAAACCACACACACACATTACAACTTATCAATAAGTTTTTTAAGTGTACAAATTTTGTTCTTATTCATTGTTATTCTAAATATGCAATTTTCTGTGAAATTACATAGAAAATCAATGTATTTCATTTCTCTGTTTAAAAGCAGAGAAAAGAATTAACTGACTAATATCATGTTTATTTCTTGATACAGACAACACATTTATATATTAAACAAAAATTTGTCCATAGTACACGGATTGCCCACTCCCACTATCATTTTCTATGTTCAGTGGACCGTGAAATTGGGGTCAAAACTTTAATTTGGAATTAAAATTAGAAAGATCATATCATAGGGAACATGTGTACTAAGTTTCAAGTTGATGTAACTTTAACTTCATCTAAAACTACCTTGACCAAAAACTTTAACCTGAACTTTGCACTATCATTTTATATGTTCAGTGGACCATGAAATTGGGGTCAAAACTATAATTTGGCATTAAAATTAGAAAGATCTTATCATGGGGAACATGTGTATTAAGTTTCAAGTTGATTGGACTTCAGCTTCATCAAAAGCTACCTTGACCAAAAACTTTAACCTGAAGCGAACGGACGCACAGACGTACCAACGAACGGTACGACGAACGAACAGACGAACGGAGGCACAGACCAGAAAACATAATGCCCCTATCGTAGGTGGGGCATAAATGCTATCGTAGGTGGGGCATAAAAAACCCGTAATCTTTTGCACCTTCAATGATTAAACTTATACTGATTTTCTTCAATGTATATGTAAAACAGTATCTTTCATGTAACATTATCTTATAGGTAGCAGGTTATTCTTACATTGATTTTAAAAGCATCAACCAGTTTCTGTGGATTATCCTCTGCCAATAATTTACCATTTCTCATTAACCCTACCTAGAAACAGAAATAAAACTACAATGACTGGTAATCAGGAATACACAAAACAAGGCACATATTATACAATTCCTTTAACATGGCAAATAATATTGATAAACCAAAACTTTTCTAAATTGACTTCATATTACTTTTATTCCAGATAATAAAGTTCAGCTAGCCTTATGCTTTTTAAATATTAAAATTCAACTGTCTCATGTGGAGAATATGGTTACACACTAGTTGCAGTTATGGAACCTATATATTTATATCTAAAACAGAAAATTATCATTATGGAGGAATAAGATTTTAGTAACAGCATCTATACAAACATACCATATTTGCTTGTCGTGCCTCCTCGATGAGGAATAAGATTTTAGTAACAGCATCTATACAAACATACCATATTTGCTTGTCGTGCCTCCTCGATGAGGAATAAGATTTTAGTAACAGCATCTATACAAACATACCATATTTGCTTGTCGTGCCTCCTCGATGAGGAATAAGATTTTAGTAACAGCATCTATACAAACATACCATATTTGCTTGTCGTGCTTCCTCGATGAGGAATAAGATTTTAGTAACAGCATCTATACAAACATACCATATTTGCTTGTCGTGCCTCCTCGATGAGGAATAAGATTTTAGTAACAGCATCTATACAAACATACCATATTTGCTTGTCGTGCCTCCTCGATGAGGAATAAGATTTTAGTAACAGCATCTATACAAACATACCATATTTGCTTGTCGTGCCTCCTCGATGAGGAATAAGATTTTAGTAACAGCATCTATACAAACATACCATATTTGCTTGTCGTGCCTCCTCGATGAGGAATAAGATTTTAGTAACAGCATCTATACAAACATACCATATTTGCTTGTCGTGCCTCCTCGATGAGGAATAAGATTTTAGTAACAGCATCTATACAAACATACCATATTTGCTTGTCGTGCTTCCTCGATGAGGAATAAGATTTTAGTAACAGCATCTATACAAACATACCATATTTGCTTGTCGTGCCTCCTCGATGAGGAATAAGATTTTAGTAACAGCATCTATACAAACATACCATATTTGCTTGTCGTGCTTCCTCGATGAGGAATAAGATTTTAGTAACAGCATCTATACAAACATACCATATTTGCTTGTCGTGCTTCCTCGATGTAATGTGTTGTTATAATTATTGTAGTTTCATGTTCACTGTCTTTGGAAATATTAATCAAATGTTCCCATATTCTAAAACAAAACAGACATTTATTGAATTAACTAATCTATTTTTGTCTACATTAATTTCATCAATGATTGAAAAATGTCTCCATATATTTTGAAAAAATTTCATTTCTTATTTGTAGCAACGATGAAAATAGTTAGGCATGGATGTTCCAAATGTTACTTCCTGATCTTTTGTTCTAGATCAAACTTGATGGTTATACAAAAAACAAGTGCTGAGCACTAAATATAAACTAGATGTGTCAAAGTGACACGAATGGCCCGTCCCAAAAAGTTGAAAAATCTGCAATTTCAATAACACATGTGGACACAAACATGATTGTAGTCTCGCATCAAAAATCAGCTCAAAATCTGGAGGAGTATAGAAAAAAAATCTATATAACTATGATTTTCAATAATTTATCAAAGTCCAAAGCCTGTAATTTCAGCAAAAATTAGCGAAGCGGAACAAAACTTAAACTTGATCTGTAACTCATCATGGTTAACTCACATACCAAAAATCAGCCAAATATCTGAAGGCGTTTAGAAAAAAAACTCTGTATAATGGTTTGTTGCGGAATGACAGAATGATGGAATTACGGCATTTTGGAATATCAGAATTACGGAATATCAGAATTATGGAATTTCGGAATTTCGGACAAGGGTAAAACTATATGGCACCGACAACTTCGTTGTGGGGCCATAAAAAACAAGATGTGGTATGATTGCCAATGAGACAACTGCCCACAAGAGACCAAAATGACACAGACATTAACAACTATAGGTCACCGTACGGCCTTTAAAGGTCAGTAGCATATGTAAATATTTTATATCGTAAGGAAAAATAATTAAGAATCCTTATGAAGTTTACCAATCAGGCTACCATATAACATACCTAACAGACCAAAAAGAGCCAATTTTCAAATTAGTAAGCATGTGTGGTTTATTTGAAAGAAAGAAAACAAATTTTGTTTTTTTGTAATGCTGCTTTTTTTCATAGAATAAACAATTTTTTCTCTTATTTTTTTTAGGAATCTAAAAAAAAGATGCAGATAAATTAAATGTCTGTAAACCACAACAAAAAATGACAAATAAATTAATAAAAATAACAACCAAAAAAGTTCATAAGGAAAAATAAAATTGGTCTTCAAAAAGTATATAAGTTCAAACCTTTCTCTTAGCAATGGGTCAACACCCACAGTGGGTTCATCTAAAATGAGGAGTTCTGGTTCCTGAAGTAGAGCAACTGCAAATGATACTCTTCTCATCTGGCCACCACTGTAAATAACATAGCATCAATACAGTCGATTCATAAATATTTTAGTTGTTTTTATTGTGGTGAAGATTATAAAAGGGGAGTTTTTGCACTTGCCTTCCACATTTTTTCTCATCATGCTTTAAAATTTATCATGATATATTCCATACAAAATCTAATATTCCTGTATATAGGTATTTTATCTTTTTAAATAGTTGTGTCAATTGCCACTACCAAACCAGATTCTAGTCATACATACATTTGAACATTTCATACCTTGATTAAGATAAGTACAGTCAATTGAAATGTGCACATCCACATAGGATATTCTAAAAAAATGTTTACCTGTGATAAACTTTCATTAAATTAACAAGATTTTTTTCACAATGGACAATGCATAAACAATATATTAAGCATTGAAAAACAATCATTTTGTATAATGTCTATGCCCAAATTTCAACTTATACATACTATATTTTGATATTTTTGGTCTGTTGTTCAACTTGTCGTTAAATTAAACGAGTCTTTAAATTTTAATAATCACTGCGTTAAATTTAATCAGTCCATTATCATGTTGTTCAACTTGTCGTTAAATTTAACGAGTCGTTTAAAATTGTCAAAGTGTCGTTATATTTAATCGACCTCATTGAGGTTGATTAAATTTTAATCAGTTGATTAACCTCAATCTAAGATGGCTGTCAATGTTTTGTTTCAACCACCTGTTGTAAGAAGAGAGCGACATTTTCACGGTTTTGACCCTCTAGAAAGGGAATTTTCTGATGAGGAGCTAAGGCAGAGATATAGATTTGGCAGAGAGACCATTGGGTACCTGTCAGATTTAATGAGAGGGGATCTGGAGCGTGGGACAAACAAGGAGACAGCCCTTTCAGTTGAACAACAGGTCATGATTGCCCCAAATTTGATGTACTACTAGGAAGTAAGACCCTGGAGTTGGTTTCACAAAAAACTTATTACTAAGAATAAAATTTATTTCAACTCTTAAACAATTCAATATACTTACAACCAATCTTAAACTTAAGTTACTGGGTGAAACTGACTCCAAATCTTCCAAAAAGGGGACTATGTTTTAATTAGAAGAGTCATACACAGATATAATAATCTTTATCATTATTTTTCCAAATTTTCCTTTGATCTTGCTCGCTGATAATTTCCTTGCTCAGGGGAGTTGAGTGATATGAAAAATTATTGCTGGAAACTAAGGAAGCACGTGCTGGCTTTCAATGAAATTAATTAATCATAGGTAAAATATCAATAAACAGATTATCATTGGTCATCTCAACTAGATTGCTTTTCTCACTTTTGCCATTCAGGCTCAAGCGAGAAAATCAATCTCATTGAGATAACCAATGATAATCTATGATCATGATTGTAAGAGTAAAATGATTTAATATAAAATCTTGCAAAATAGCAAAAAAGTAAATGAAAATTCATAAGAAAGAATACATGTAAGTGCCACAATACATTATTTATACCTTAGAGTATTGATAAGTCTGTTCTGTTCTGGCAGTGATAAGAAATTCAGTAGAAATTCTGTTCTTTTCTGTATATGTACTTTACACATACCATGAATATACCCAAAGTACTTCAATGTTTCACCAATAGTCAAGTCTTTAAATAATGCTGTTTCCTGAAAAATAATCCAATTTTTGATTGATCAATCAATGGGAACATGAAAATGTGATCATACTCTTTACTGACAAGTCAATAGTATAACTTTGCTTTCCATTTATAAAATAAACAGAGCCTTACTAGTAATAGTTGATCTTCTTGTGAAGTTTTAGTTCAATGAAAAAATAACTATTTAAACTTGTAAATAAAAATAAGTGTGGACACAAACCAGTGTGGATAGTATGTTTGGATGTCTGACAGTGATTTCTGACAAAAAAGAAACCTGCGGTTTTTCCCCATAGAGTTCTATGTTGAACTGTTGTGCACAGTGACAGCCAACCTGTACAAAACACTGAAAATAGCAGTGTCTTTTAATTAATATCAAGTTTTAATGTTCAAGACTGTCATGGAGGAGACATTACTTTAAACCAGTGCTGATTCAGCATAGATCTTATTTAGCTAGACATAAAAAAAAGTCATTGCTTTCAATAAATCAAAGCACCAAAGGGTGCTATAGGCAGTTAATCAAAAACCCAAAGGCAAACTTGGCCAAGTTTAGATGAATAGTGTAAAGAATTAGTCAAAATATTTATCTCAGGCATTGTTCTCAGCTATTTCTAAAGTATCAAATAAAATGAATAGTGCTTGTACAGTAATGTTTATGTTATGCAATCCTACCACTTTCAAAAGTTATTTCCAATTTATATTTATAAAGATTCAATGTTTGAGATTATACACATACACTCTCCTACGTTAGGGGAGAGTTTTGTGCCAGTTAAGATGTTTAAGCCGCCACATTCTGTATGCACCTGTCCATAGTGAGGACCCACTAATGTGGTGATTGTTGCTGTATATCATATTTATTTTTCATAATTGTTTTGTACATTTTTTTTAAATTTTAATTTCTTGTGTATACTTCTGATTTTAGTGTATGTCCAAGTTATTGTAAATGCTCTTTTGTTTCGACGTTGGAAAGTTCTGGGTGGAAAGAACTCACTAGCCGAAAAGTTCCAGAGGAACTTATAATATGTGTTACTTTGTTCTTACTCTGATTTAAAAGTTCCACTGGAACAAAGTGACTAGTTAAAATAGTATACATTTTCGTTATTATGTAAAGGGGCCAGCAAAAGCAATTCTTTGGGTGTAGGAGTTTCTCCCTGCATTAATGATCCATTGGTAACCTTCGACTGTTGTCTGCTCTTAGATCAGGTTATTGTCTATATGACACATTCCTCATTTTCATTCTCAATTTTATTAGGCACTGGCTACGGTTACATGGAAATGTAACAACAATAAAAATATTATTGTTACACTGGAGACTAATTGCCGGAATGCAAAGTTGGGCGATGTACTGATTTATTACGAATGTAACAATAATTACTGAGGCTACGGTTACGTTATGCTGAGATTAATTAATAGTAATCTCAGCATTACGTTATTGTTACATGAAAAACAGCAATGTACGCTAGATTTATTAAACTTAAATCTTCTATAGTTGTATTGCTTAATTCTTTCATACATTTTGTATATACTAAACAATACTTGTATAATACTCATTGGCGGATCAAGGGGGGGAGGGGGGGTTTGCCGATCAATGCATTTGAATGGGAGCATATAGTTGGACCCCCCTTTTTATCAAATGGCTGGATCCGCCCCTGATACTGATAAAAAATAAATATTATTATTCAACAAATGGTGTATAACTTGAATAGTTTTACGTATTAATTGTTTTGATGTTCTTAAAGATACTACACAGCTACTTTTGCATAGGTACTATTTCTGTACTAAAAATCTGTAGTACTCGAAATTTACTTTTAATATTCAGTACTATTTTGTTACTTTAAAATTATTGTAATATTTAGGTACCTGTATTTTACAGTACTTGATTTGTACTTGAAATTTAGGTACTACAGAATTTTTGTTACTTCTGTTACATTTTCAGCATTTTGAAAGTTTTTCTATTTCAAGTCTCTTAAAATTATGATTTTCAAACATGGAATATTGTATTATTTCTGTACCAAAATATTAAGTACAAATCAAGTACTGTAAAATAGAAGTATCTAAATATTACAATAATTTTAAAGTAAAGAAATAGTACGAAATATTAAAAGTAAATTTCCAGTACTACATATTTTTAGTACAGAAATAGTACCTATGCAAAAGTAGCTGTGTACTCAAGATTAGGAGTGCCAAAGGCGAAAAATATAGTTCAATGGTTTCACTTTTTTAAAGTATTTAACTGCACACCTTCTCTTATTACTGTCATTATACTTTGAACCAATTTGTTTAGGGTGAAAAACATTAAAACTTGGGATGCGTTTTAAAGGAAACTAAAACAATATCAAGACATAAATTTCATACAGCTATACAATTTGACGCAAATTGATACATCAAAAGCAAAGTTTGCTAACTGTCACTTAAATACTAAGAACTTCTGTATGTACACTTATCAGTGGAGGACGTAATTTCGTTCATCAAAAATGTGTCGGACTTTAAAAAACACTTACTGGATTTGTAGAAATTGTCATTGTAAATAAAAAATTACAATAAATAAATTGTATGTAATAAATATATGTATTGTAAATATAAAATAAATGATCTTGATTACGGTTTAACTGTCTTCCATTACTAATATCATAATAAAAAAAGCCATGTATTTAAACTTTAAATAACTGTAATAGTAGGAATTAAGAAAAACTTGTTTGTAACTTCAACTTGTTAACAACATAAACATTTCTCGAGCCTCGTTAGTCGTTACCTTTTTATCGTATCATGCGATTTCTTTTCACATTATTTCCATGGGGCAATCGTTTACCAGCATAAAGTTGCTGAAGGAACCGCATAGAATTGATTCAAGAACATTTAACGAGTGTTTAAATGTGAAAAATTATAAAAAGAAACATTATATATGTATGTATGTACTGGTAAATGCCTCCGATATCCGAAGAACCCCTCGAAAGCTGCGAGGGTACAGTGGCATCCATGTACACTGCTTAACGGGATTAATGGAGATGTGTCACTAACGTATATTTATACGACAATTATTTTTACAAGGACAATCAATCCCCACCCAACAATAAAGGGAGTGCTAGGACACCGGGAAGTCTGTTATTTATAACAAAAAAGTCGTATTTTTCTGTACCGGAAATCGAAAAGTCCTTGTAAATCAAAAACAATTACGGTGTGATACGCGTCACAGATTTGGACTTAATATTTTACAGAATATGCGACTTTGGAAGTTAAATAATGCCATCCTTTAGAAAACAGTTGTTAAAGTTTTAATCTCAATATTTAATGAAGCACATTGAGCTAAATCAAAGCACGTGTAGCATTATGTTACATTGTAACACCAAAGCGAAACAATCTTAAAATGACCTTGACATCGACCAATCAGAAAACTACAATAACAACAAGTTTATTTGACAAGCATGAAGGAGGTCATTTGCGAGATAACGGAATAATATAAACAAGAATACAAATGAGTATACATTTAAGATTACTGAATTAAGATGATTTTAAATAATCTCAATCATTTCAGACAAAAAACGAATAAATTGATTAATAATAAAGTACCTATGTATCATCAGAATCCTCCCAATTTTGAATTTAAAAGGTACGTAAATTTCGTCTTCTATGTTATTTGAAATTGCCGCCAACTTATATCAGCTGATTAACAGACTACTGACGTATGTAATACGTATCGATGACAAACAATATTCCTACGACTTTTGCCATTTGGGAAATGTAAACGACTCATCTTTATAGATTTTCGGCGATCAAATATTTCATACGATTGTTCTTTGACATCTTAACCAACAGCACAGGGAATAATAAACTATAGAAGGATTTCTATCGAGCACTACTTCCTATGTGCAACTTCAAACCTTTTGGGAAAATCGACGACCATTTAACGTTTTTATGGTAATATTTTTTATATTCCAGAATAAAAAGTATGAAAAAAGTGTCCAATTAGTTATAAATAACATGATAGCCAGCCAGATAATAAAAGTGGCACATATTTCAGCATTTATTGGGTAGAACATAAATCTAGGGTGCTCGCATAAAGCAGCTTAACTGCTTAAACCAGATGCTCCGCAGGGCGCAGCTTTATACGACCGCAGAGGTTGAACCCTGAACGGTTGGGGCAAGTATGGACACAACATTCAAGCTGGATTCAGCTCTAAATTTGGATTGTGATTAAATAGTTGACACAGCATAGGTTTCTGACACAGAATGAATGTGGTCTAATGAACTTAAAAAAAAATGTTTGCCTTTGAGCAATTCACTATGCTGTTGAATATTAATCCTCTCAAAAAATGTTTGAAGAAATTTTCTTTTTATTTATGAAATCTGAAATGAAAAAAATTGACCCTCCAATTTTTTTTTCACATCCCCCTTTCCCTTATTTCAAAACTGATCTCAATTCAAATTTCTAATGAAGTTTGCAACAATAACTACTCATTTAAATACATCATAAAATATTAAAATGTAAAAAAAGTGCTTGTTATCACTGAATGGTAAAGATTGTTTTAATCTATCAGTTGGAAGTAAAAGTGAATATACATTGTATATTGTATAAAACAATGATTTAAGTTGATTCAACTACTATTCTGGACAAAGAAAGATAACTCCAATTGAAATCCAATTGGAATTTCTTGCTATTGCACAATATTGTGCAATTAGATATTTCTTGCTATTGTGGAATACTGTGCAATTGAAAATATTTGCTATTGCACAATACTGTGCAATTGAAGATTTCTTGCTATTGCACAATACTGTGCAATTGAAGATTTCTTGCTACTGCTGAATACTGTGCAATTGAAAATTTCTTGCTATTGCACAATACTTAATATAATAATTTTGGATCCTGATTTGGACCAACTTGAAAACTGGGCCCATAATCAAAAATCTAAGTACATGTTTAGATTCAGCATATCACAGAGGCCCAATAATTCAATTTTTGTTAAAATCAAACTTAGTTTAATTTTGGACCCTTTGGACGTTAATGTAAACCAATTTTAAAACGGGACCAAAAATTAAGAATCTACATACACAGTTAGATTTGGCATATCAAAGAACCCCAATTATTCAATTTTTGATGAAATCAAACAAAGTTTAATCTTGGACCCCGATTTGGACCAACTTGAAAACTGGGCCAATAATAAAAAATCTAAGTACATTTTTAGATTCAGCATATCAAAGAACCCCAAGGATTCAATTTTTGTTAAAATCAAACTAAGTTTAATTTTGGACCCTTTGGACCTTAATGTAGACCAATTTGAAAACGGGACCAAAAATTAAGAATCTACATACACAGTTAGATTCGGCATATCAAAGAACCCCAATTATTCAATTTTTGATAAAATCAAACAAAGTTTAAATCTGGACCCTTTGGGCCCTTTATTCCTAAACTGTTGGGACCAAAACTCCCAAAATCAATACCAACCTTCCTTTTATGGTCATAAACCTTGTGTTTAAATTTCATAGATTTCTATTTACTTATACTAAAGTTATGGTGCGAAAACCAAAAAAAATGCTTATTTGGGTCCCTTTTTGGCCCCTAATTCCTAAACTGTTGGGACCAAAACTCCCAAAATCAATCCCAACCTTCCTTTTGTGGTCATAAACATTGTGTTTAAATTTCATTGATTTCTATTTACTTAAACTAAAGTTATTGTGCGAAAACCAAGAATAATGCTTATTTGGGCCCTT
This sequence comes from Mytilus galloprovincialis, assembly GCA_037788925.1. Classification (NCBI taxonomy): domain Eukaryota; kingdom Metazoa; phylum Mollusca; class Bivalvia; order Mytilida; family Mytilidae; genus Mytilus; species Mytilus galloprovincialis. The sequence continues at coordinate 95,385,362 of CM075333.1, forward strand.
TTTTGGCCCCTAATTCCTAAACTGTTGGAACCAAAACTCCCAAAATCAATCCCAACCTTTCTTTTGTGGTCATAAACCTTATGTCAAAATTTCATAGATTTCTATTTACTTAAACTAAAGTTATAGTGCGAAAACCAAGAAAATGCTTATTTGGGCCCTTTTTGGCCCCTAATTCCTAAAATGTTGGGACTAAAACTCCCAAAATCAATCCCAACCTTCCTTTTGTGGTCATAAACCTTGTGTTAAAATTTCATAGATTTCTATTCACTTTTACTAAAGTTAGAGTGCGAAAACTAAAAGCATTCGGACGACGACGACGCAGACGACAACGCCAACGACAACGCCAACGTGATAGCAATATACGACGAAAAATTTTTCAAATTTTGCGGTCGTATAAAAACTATATTTTGTACATAATGGCCAATGTTCTATGAGTGCTTTGTGTTTATATGCAAATTCCTGTAAATAATAAAGAAAAATAAAACAGGTTGCATATAAAAAGATTTACCTGTGGCATGTAGCCAACAAGACTTCCTGGAACACCATGTCCTGGTGCACCAGGTCTGTTACCAAGGACAACCATATGACCTCCATCCAAATGTAATTTACCCAGAATGCATCGTAGTAATGTAGTTTTACCGCAGCCACTTGGACCTAGCAAGCCATATCTAAAAAGAAGATGCATTTTACATTTCAAAAGCTTTGAAAATTCAAAAAAAGGTACTAATGTATGCAGAAATCATTATCTTCTTATTTACCTGTAAGGTATAATATCTTATCTATTTACTGTATATATGTGTTGTAACTAATGGAAGTTGGACTTTCACAGAATTATAAACACTTTAAACTTTCTACAAAGATTAAGTTAACTGAAGGACTTCAAAGTCAAAATCGGAATATTAATTGTTTCTTCTTTACAGACATGCCTCTTACTTCTTGCTAATTACAAAACCTTTTATTTTTTGTTTCGTTAAATCTTTTAAAGTCAAAGACAATTGATATGAATAAAAAACAAACCAACAAAATACTAACAAGAGAAAAAACAAAAATCGTTAAAACATAGAAAATTAAAAATCAGAAAAAGACTGTGAAAACCAGATGATTCCATGGCCCCTGAAGGTAAGCAGATCCTGCATCACATGTTGCATCTTTTCTGTTCCTAATGTTATGGAACAAGTTTGGTGAAAAATCTCATACAGTGGGGTCATAATGTAACAAGTTTGGTAGGTCTCATTCAGTGAGGACACAATGTAACAAGTTTGTTGAAAAGTCTCATTTAGTGAAGTCACAATGGAGGAAAAAAATGAAGAGATTGTGGCTAAAATTATGAAATTAAGTTATAACCAATTTAATAAAAAACAATTATAATTTTATTGTGATAATGTCTGACCTACATTCACTATAATGAGTTGACCTAATACCACTACAAAGAGATGACCTCCCTACAAGACAATCAACCTCTATATACATCAATAAGATGGCCTCACCCCTCAATTGACCTCTACATACATCAGTATGGTGACCTGACCTCACTACAATTGACCTCCCAACACTAAAAAATGATGACCTCCCTACATATAGGAAGCTGAGGATTTCTGATCTTTGCTAATAAAATATTGATAGTGGTCATACATGCATCCACGCTGAACTGTAATATCCAAGTTCTGGAGTACTTGAAATTTCCTCTTTCCACCTCCGTAATTCTTTACAATTGATCTCCCCCAAACAGCATACTCTTGTCTGGCTTCAGGTTCAGTAGGCATTTTAATTTGTTGAATTCTCTGGACTTCCTATGTCTGCTTATTTATTAACTGCATTTTCTGTAAATAAGAGAAAGCAAAAAGTTAAAATATCATTATATGAGACAAAAGTTCATCTTTTATTTCATTATAATCTAATTTTGGATGTAACGCGTCTTCTGATTGGCTGACCTTATTTTGTTATTAGCCCATAGACATAATTTAGTCATGTGACTCTGATGTCATCAACGTTTTTTCATGGTTTTCTACGGTTTAAAATGGAATTTAGAATTAAATTATAAGAAAAGACTGTAATATTTTTTCTGCCTTTTCGAAATAACATAAAAAATGTGGTGCACACTGTTAAATAACCTGCTACGCACGTTATTCCATGTTAATTCTTTATAGACAGAAAAAACATTACAGTCATACCTTAAGTATTTCTTAAATGAATGCACCAAAATAAATACAAAGTATTGTACATACATGTGTTCACATTAGCTCCCATAAGGTTGATTTCTATTCGATGCAGCTCATATATATTAACTATAAGAAACTTTGTGGTGTTTCAAAATGTATATTGTCTGTTTCAGCTGTGTAATTTGGGCTTAAGTTTTTTTTATTAGTTTGTACTTATAATCTGAGACTACTATAACACAGAGATTGGTCACTACTGATTTATCGAATAATCTGAGTCTCCACATATTTAGCTACGCTATTTTAACGTCGTTTCATATTCAACCGTAGTTTCGTATTTAACCGTAGCAGACGACATATATCACCACCTAATCACTGAGAGTACTATAACAGTATCGGATGTAATTAATTTTCTTTAAAAATATATTAAAAACAAAATTGAATTAGTGGAAAAAGGAAAATATTTTTTTATCTTTCAAATTTTATTATCACTATTCATATCTAAATTTTATTTTTAATCAGTTAATAGTTCGTTAATAGATTGTAATTATGCGTCGACTCTTAAAAATGCATATGTGAATAATCTTATCCATCTTACAGTTAGGTACAGTGTTTTGCTACAGGTCCGTTAATTGTATCTTGCTACAGGTCTATTAATTGTATCTAACATGTCTAATATACAAATATTTTACCTGTAAAGACAGGTCTCAATAGCATGGGAGATGAATTTGTTTCACAGCTGGGTGCCCAAGATACACAAGGCTCTGTTTATTGCAATAAACTTTTAAGGTATTTTCACAGCTGAGTACCCAAGATACATGTTTATTGTAGTAAACCTTAAATAATTAGGTGTTAAAAATTTAAAGAATAGAGAAAAATGGCATAGAAATTCTAGTAAATAAAGAACCTCCATCCAGAACCTCATCCAACGTAAATTTTATTTTTCAAACCATGACTAAGACTCTACTGCAGAGACCTCAAAATCTACAAAACAAGCAGCAACCGCAAGTGCTTGTCAATCAAAATGACAAGCTATATATCAGTGTCCTGAGTATGGCAATACTTATTCTTCCGTTTCTGGTTTCCTTGGCCATTTAAAAACAAAGCACAGCCTAGTCAAGATAAAAGCTACGTAAGTAATAAGACTCTCCTCAGAGACCTAAAAACGCAGAAGTTTACTTAAGGAAATCCTACGGCCTTGAACAATGACCAAAACCCATACCACATAGTGAGCTATATAAACAAGATAAATACAGTATATTAATTGTTGTTTCCAAATCTTGTGTTGGCAACATTTACTACGAAATGCTTTAACAGGAGTTATTGTCTGGGACAAAAGCAACAATTTTGAATTAAAAATTAAAATCCTTTTTCAACATTGTTCAATTTGATCAACGAAAAGTATGGTGAAGAATTGTCAAATTTTCAATTTCTAAGCTACATGAGAGCGCCAGTGGCAAATAGTTCTTGAACATGATGGGGTTCATTGCGGTTTTACAGTATCTTTATGACGTACACTATTCAATGTACCCTAGCGATTGAAGCTGTTCTAAGTATCTAAGACTCAATTGAATGAGTAATATCACATGTTGTTTTTAGTTGATAATTTCCATATATAACAACGCTTAAACTGAAGTTTGTATTTTTGGTGAAGTGTATTTCTTGGTGTACCAAATCTAGTTAAATGCAATGAAATATATAGTGCGGTTCCAGGTTAAATGACATAAGATATTCTGAATGAAGAAAGCTTCCAAGTTGCATGACTAAACAATCAAAATATATAACAAATTATCTCTATGTTTACATGAGTGTAAACTACAACATTTTTTTCAACACCAGAAATATGGACCCTCTTTTATTTTTCATTTTTGTCTTTTGTCAACCCAAACAAGGAGCAATCTGCTGACAGTTTTCCATGTTAAAATACTGAGAAGCCAAAATATTTAATCTGAAATGAAAGTTTTAGCCGAGTTGCTCATTGACCCGGTCCCACAGACTGGTAAAAAATCAAGATTACATCTCGGTTTAGTCAGTAAATTCATGTTTATAACTGATTTTTTTTTTATTTAAAGTGCAAATAAACAAACATTAATGATTATTTCAAATCTTATATTCACACATACCGAAACATAAACCTCTTTAAATAGCCACCAGGCATAGGGTAATTGTAATCAGTAATCGTAATCAGCTGTAATCGATTACATTTTGCAGTGTAATCCAATGTAATCAGTAATCATGTAATTTCTGATTACAAGTAATCATAATGTAATCGATTACATTGACAAAAACAGGTGTAATCATGATTACTTTAAGATTACATTCATATATAATTACTTGCTGATTACAAATCTTGTATACTGGTATATAGGAAAATAGTTTTTGATAGACAATATGAAAATGTAGAGCATGAATAAAAAAATCATGAAACTAGTATTCACTATGATGGGACTTTGTTTAATGTGATAAATAGTATCATCTATATATAACAAGTTTTGTATGACCTAGTGTTTTATTTTGTTAACAGTTTACCATAATGTTTACTAAAGAAATTTAATTTCCAGTGTTTGTGAGATTGAGCTTTTATGATATAAGAGTATGTTTTGAAAAAAAAATTATTCATTGATTAAACACTTTTGATATTAACTCCAATTTCATATAAGTATGCCCAATATTTTTATAAAACTACAATGAGATTCAAAAGCAGAAAACATTAAGTTGCAATCTGACTTTTAGGATCAACATACATAACTGCATGAGCCCTTTTAATTCAAAATGGAATTTAAATTCATAATTCATTTTTGACAATTTGAATAAACTATATTTTCCATAAATATTATGATATACATGTATTCAAAATTATAACAATTAACCACTTATAACTTTATTGATATTGCAATTAAGACAATACAATTTTAATACCCAAGCTCACCTATTGTTTGTTAAAAAATGGAAGTAGTGATTCTAAGCACCTAGCTGTAAAAACAATTATGAATGTGTCAATTATGTCCTCACAGACAACTATACTTAATTGATTTTTCATTATTTGTCCAGGTTTTTTGTGAATTGGGCAGTTGGTTAAAATTTGTAGAAAAAACAAAGTTACATCTTTTACAAATAAGAAAAAAGACACTTGTCTATAGCTATGTTATCAAATTACACATGTTACACTGTACTTGTCTAAATTCTTTTAAATAAGATTAATAAATTATGGCTTTAAAAAAAATCACCAAAATTAGGTTTTTCATGAATATAAAAAGTTATTAGAAATGTTTTAATATTGCAATATACAATGTAATCATAAGTAATCACAAGTAATCATGATTACTTTAAAGAAAAGTAATCTAATGTAGTCAATTACATTTGAAATAAGGTGTAATTGTTAATGTTATCGATTACATTTTATAAGCAAAGTAATTGTAATTCAATCGATTACATTTTAAAGTAATCACCCCCATCCCTGATATCCACATTTGCTAATTAGTAATTAATTAATTCTTTTCTGCAGTCAAAGATGGCAGATCTTGTTCTTCTTGTCAATCACCTCGGATCACGTGACTCAAATTTTATCTATGACCACAAAATAATTACTATTTGACTGGACAGTACAGGTAGTGACCAATCTCTGTGATATAGTAGTCTCAGATAAAAATTTTTGTTATATTGATGTCCAAGATAGTTTCAAAGTTTCCAGACATGTTATAATGATGGTCAAGAATTTCACATTTTAGCCATGGTGGATTTTTGCAAGATCTATCTATCTATCTTCCTGTCAAGGAGTAGACTCATTTTTTAGGGTATACTCATTTTTTTGGTCTTTTGGAAAATGTTGTTTGTGCTGTATTTAGACCCTTCTACAACGAAATTTGTTTTACATGCACACGTATAAAAATTGCTGTTTTTATCCAACGCAATCATAGGTTTGAACGTAGTTTTCAATTTAGACTTGTCTCATTTTTGAGTGTATATACTCCAGTGTGAGTGAACAGCTAAAAGCCTTCAAGTACATGAAGTATGTACAGTTAAAAAGAGATATGTATGTACAGTTAAAATATGAAAGTTATTGTACAATAAAATTCATTTTTAGACAGCTGATGACTAAGTTAGCCTTCAGTTGGTTTATAAGAGCATCAAGATTAATTTGTTCATGTTTTATGGGCCCTGATGAAGAGGTACTAGGACGAACGTGAATCAGAGCGAACAGGTACTAGGACGAACATAAATCAGGGCGAACATGTACTATGACGAACGTGAATCAGGGTGAACAGGTACTAGGACGAACATAAATTAGGGCGAACGGGTACTAGGACGAACGTGAATCAGGCCGAACGGACCCGTATTCGGATAGTTATCAGGTAAATCCGTAACAAACTCTTGTGATACAGGTACACTTTTTGTAAGAAGAAACAAAAGAAAGCATTTTAACAGGTTATGTGGAGAATTATTTTTAAAACCTACAGTTTAAAACTTTTTTTTACCATGCGTTTGTATGTTCAAATTGTTGCAACAACCTAAAAAAACAAAATAGAAAATGTTACCGGAAGTTTATTTTCCATATTAATTGTCGAATCCACCGGGAGAAGAACGGAATCCGTAATTTAAAACACCAAGCTCGTCACCTTATTTTGTATATATGGCCATATATATATAATACATTGTCTCTTATTTCACAAAAAACACACGAATATAGGTAATACTTTTACTAACACATTTCAGACGTTAATATTATCAAAGTCAACTACCTGTAATGTTCTGTAACCGGAGAACACGAATTTCATTACAAAATTGCTTGTCTCCACCGATAATGATGATGTTTTCGTCTTTTTTATATTTATATTTTGACCTGGCTAGGTAATTCTTCTAACCATGGGTTATTATTGTTGGGCGCCAATGTAACCGGAAATGTAACCGGAGAACACGAATTTCAATACAAAATTGCTTGTCTCCACCGGGACACGAACCCGGGACCTCTGTGTTACGAGGCAGCGCGCTAACCGACTGAGCTAAAGAAGTACTTACGGCTTACTAAGTATCTACTAAGTTTTTCTAAGGGAAGCAATCCCGTCACAGTTCTATAGCAAGAATTTGTTTACTAGTAGCTGGGACTATGGATCAGGTCTGTATGGTTTATCAACCACCAATAACAGATGGGCTGTGGATCAGGTTTGTATGGTTTATCCACCACCAATAACAGATGGGCTGTGGATCAGGTTTGTATGGTTTATCCACCACCAATAACAGATGTGTTGTGGATCAGGTTTGTATGGTTTATCAACCACCAATAACAGATGAGCTCTGGATCAGGTTTGTATGGTTTATCCACAACCAATAACAGATGTGTTGTGGATCAGGTTTGTATGGTTTATCAACCACCAATAACAGATGTGTTGTGGATCAGGTTTGTATGGTTTATCCACCACCAATAACAGATGAGCTGTGGATCAGGTTTGTATGGTTTATCCACCACCAATAACAGATGGGCTGTGGATCAGGTTTGTATGGTTTATCCACAACCAATAACAGATGTGTTGTGGATCAGGTTTGTATGGTTTATCCACGACCAATAACAGATGAGCTGTGGATCAGGTTTGTATGGTTTATCCACCACCAATAACAGATGGGCTGTGGATCAGGTTTGTATGGTTTATCCACAACCAATAACAGATGTGTTGTGGATCAGGTTTGTATGGTTTATCCACGACCAATAACAGATGAGCTGTGGATCAGGTTTGTATGGTTTATCCACTACCAATAACAGATGGGTCAGGTTTATATGTTCTATCCTTCACCAATAACAGATGGGCTGTGGATCAGGTATGTATGGTTTATCCACCACCAATAACAGATGTACTATGGATCAGGTTTGTATGGTTTATCCACATCCAATAACAGATGAGCTGTGGATTAGGTTTGTATGGTTTATCCACCACCAATAACAGATGTACTGTGGATCAGGTTTGTATGGTTTATCCTCGACCAATAACAGATGAGCTGTGGATCAGCTTTGTATGGTTTATCCACCACCAATAACAGATGTACTGTGGATCAGGTTTGTATGGTTTATCCACGACCAATAACAGATGAGCTGTGGATCAGCTTTGTATGGTTTATCCACCACCAATAACAGATCTAGATGAGCTGTGGATCAGGTTTGTATGGTTTATCCACCACCAATAACAGATGAGCTGTGGATCAGGTTTAAATTGTTTTATCCATTACAAATAACAGATGGGTCAGGTTTACATGTTCTATCCACCACCAATAACAGATGGGCTGTGGATCAGGTTTGTATGGTTTATCCACCACCAATAACAACTGAGCTGTGGATCAGGTTTGTATGGTTTATCCACCACCAATAACAAATGAGCTGTGGATCAGGTTTGTATGGTTTATCCACCACCAATAACAGATGAGCTGTGGATCAGGTTTGTATGGTTTATCCACCACCAATAACAGATCTAGATGAGCTGTGGATCAGCTTTGTATGGTTTATCCACCACCAATAACAGTCTTCACGATGAACTTCAAAATCTACAGGCCTGGAGCTCAATTTTTGAAAATTTTTAGTTAGATTCTACTGGCCTGTAGATATGATTTTTACAGGCCCGAGAGCAATTTTACCAGCCTGGGCTGCCTGGGCTGCCACTCTGTGTGAAGACTGCAATAACAGATGAGCTGTGGATCAGGTATGTATGGTTTATCCACCACCAATAACAGATGAGCTGTGGATCAGGTTTGTATGGTTTATCCACCACCAATAACAGATGTGTTGTGGATCAGATTTGTATGGTTTATCCACCACCAATAACAGATGAGCTGTGGATCAGGTTACTATGGTTTATCCACCACCAATAACAGATAAGCTGTGGATAAGTTTGGACTGGCTGACTGTTGTGTTAAGATTGTTACTTACAGAACTAGTTTCATGTTGTGTAAACTTTAAAGTCATAATAAACGAGTGACCGTTGAAAAATAATGTTATTCCAATTAATGAACCAATGCATACAAACATTCATAAACTTCGTCTTTTGTGCACAATTTTATCATTTTTTCGCATAAATTACGATTAATCGTCAATTTTTTTTTCAATCAGTCAGTGTTGTTGTGAAAATATGGCAGGTAATTAAAGTTTGTGTTTTGAAGCCAAAGTTTAACGATTGTCACCTGTTTGTCAACAATCAACAAAAAAACATTGATGTTGAGCGCGTGTTTAACATGTACATGTACAATCAGATAATAGTTTATTTTAAGGACATACATGTGTATTGCGATCACCGGATTTTTACGAGATGGGTCACGCTGAGGTCACTTTGCAGACGGAAAATATGTCGGGAAATTGCTTCCTGGAAGGAAGCAATTAAAATAAAGTAAACTTCTTCTAAATATGAACAAACTAAAGAATTTTCCTCAGAAAAAAGAATATATGTACATACGTTTTATAATGAAAACTATCCATTGAGTTATAAAAAACATATGCATTATTTTTTTTAATTTGAGGTTTCTTATGACTAAGTTGAGTGATGTTTACAAATCTTCTGTTATAAATCAATATAGATAAGTAGATGTAGTATGCTTGCCAATGACACAATCTAAACATGGCCCCATAATGACTAATGTAAAATAATTCAAACAGGAAAATCAACGGTCTAATCTATATAAAAAATGAAAAATGAGAAACAAGAAACACAAGCCGTCTTTATATCTTGAGTATAATTTTTCATGTTTGTAAGATATACTTGTACATGTTAAATAATGGTTTTTTGTTTTATCTTCCAGCATGTCCAGGTTAAGACGTTTGTGAGAAAAAATGTTAAGATAATGACAAGTCGTTACCACTCAAGAAACAGTATGGAAGATCTATTTACTTCGTTGAGAAATGGAAGTGGTCAGCTACTGACCGAGTATAAAAGGAATGGTGGTAATATGGATGTTGTTGATTCTGAAGGGAAATCCTTGTTAATACACAGCTTATTTGATCACAACATTTCAAGGACAAAATTGTTAATAAAACTAGGCTGCAACATTCATCTTGGCACAACAAATGGATTATCTCCCTTGCATGTTGCATGTATACAGAAAAGTTTGCCACAGGTTGAATTGTTAATGGAAAGTGGAGCTAATATAAAAGTAAAAACTGAAATCGGGAGGACACCTCTTATGCAAGCCATAATTACAGGTAGTTACCAGATTGTAGAAAAACTTTTGACATTGGGGTCAGAGGTGAATGTTTTTGACAATATAAGAAACACTCCACTTCAGATAGCATTGCTAATGAAAAGAGAAGATATTGCAGATTTACTTGTCAAACAGAAGGGAATAGATCTATCATTGTCTTTCCGTTGTCGTATTGATGAAGACTTTTTATATATTACAAAATACCTTCTTCAAATGGGAGCTAATCCTTTTGAAAGATGCCAATCTGGTAGCAGACAGAAAGCTTTCTTTCCTGCGATGCTTGATTTGGAGATTGTATCTTCTCAAGAATTTTCTTCAAAAGTTGAACCGATCTATAAGGAAATTTTTACAGAGTATGGACTGTCTACTGCATCTTACACAAAAAACAAAATGCTACAAGAATTTCTTAACTGTAGTCCAATTTTACGTTTATTTGAAATTGAACCCACATTACAAATTAGTGTTGATAGATGTGTAAATAAGGTCTTTAACAAATTTTTGTCAATTCTTAAAACTTTGAGTGGCCTTGGTCTTGTTTTCCCAATAAATAAAGATATTTGGCAATGTGAATGTGAAAACACAAGACTTGTAGATATTGTAAACCAGCTTAAAAATCAACAACAGTTTTGGTCAGTTATGTATTCCATCCGAAGATCTCCACCTTCACTGAAACAACAGTGTAGAACAGCTGTGAGATCTCAGTTGACATTTGGTGTGACACACAAGGTACGACAGCTTCCATTACCACAACAAATAAAGCAATATTTATGTTTTCCAGAACTCAAATGATTGTTATATAGCTGTGAGATCTCAGTTGACATTTGGTGTGACACACAAGGTACGACAGCTTCCATTACCACAACAAATAAAGCAATATTTATGTTTTCCAGAACTCAAATGATTGTTATATAGCTGTGAGATCTCAGTTGACATTTGGTGTGACACACAAGGTACGACAGCTTCCATTACCACAACAAATAAAGCAATATTTATGTTTTCCAGAACTCAAATGATTGTTATATTGATTATGCTTATAAATTATTTTCTGTTTAAAATAATTAGCAAGTAAAAAAGTTGGTGCCTATGAGTTTTCTATATAATTGTTCAATGATAACTGCAATTTCTAGGACCCATGCTCTAAGAAGGTTTTGATTTGAAGTTTATTTATATGAAGATAAAGGCAAATGATTAGTTAATTATACATGTAGTGTCACATTCAAAGGCATTGAAATATTATTTTAAAATTTTGTTATTTTATTTATATTAAAGTTGAATAAAAAAGTGATTTGGACATTTTTTTTTAAACTGTCACAGTGGTACAATCTGTTTAGTGGTACAATCTGTATAAGAAAATCGCCATGGGAGACAATCCTAAAAGTGGATTAAACATGACAGAATCTCGAAACTAATAGTAGACAATTATAAATAAATAAGGAGATGTGGTATGATTGCCAATGAGACAACTAAACACCAGTCTGGGAGTTCAAAGACACAGCTATTAGAAATTGAAATATTATTTTAAAATTTTGTTATTGTATTTATATCAAAATTGAATATATTATGATCTATTATCATAATAGTGTTTTGAACATACACTTTTTTTTTTAAATGTATAGAATAAGAATAAGAATATTTATTATTCCAATCAAGGGCCCTTGATGGGCAGCATAACATGTATACATAAAACAATACATCATGATTTGTAACAGAAAAACATTTTTTTATAAACTAAATGAAACATTAAAAAAGTTCAGACAGATGTTATTATCTTCATTCTATAAAAATCATATACATTTAATTCCAGGCAGGATCAGAACCACAATATAAGAAAATCACCCCAAATGGGAGATAATCCTAAAAGTGGATTAAACATGACTGAAATCAAAATTAATAATAGACAAATATATATAAATAAATATGAGATGTGGTACTATTACCAATGAGGCAACTATCCATCAGACCTCAAATTATCAGGATATTAGAAATGATTGATAGCAGCTAGTTCAGTGACTGTCAATGTATGGCCTACAACCATAAGCCATATTATATATATAGTAAGTTATAAAAGGCTCCGACATTAAAAAATGTGAAACAATTCAAAAGAGAAAACTAATGTCCTAATTTGTAATTGTACAAATTTATGAAAAACAGATATGACACCCACGAACCAACAACAACTACTGAATATCAGCTTCCAATTAAAAGTACTTTTGAAACAGGTTTTTTTCGTATGGATGCCGGATAGATGGGAATTTCTCTTATTTATGTCCATGCTATAAATATTTTTTTGGTTTATGTAAGCATATTTTTAATACTTAAGTTTATATGCAAAGAGCCATTTTAGTTTGAATTGCCACCTCTGTATAATAACTTGACATACTGTGTACAGAGACATATAAACATCGGTCTTTTAATGTGTGCTTGAACACATACAATTTGTTTGAGTGAACAACTGTTCTTTGATATTTTCTCATGTTTATAGAATTGTTTCAGTGAGATAACTGTGGCCATTTACCTAGCTCCACTATGCAATGCTTGGAAACTACGTTTTGCCACTGAAATTTAAGCTTAAAGAGGATACTGTGTGTTTGTGTTTCAAAGTATTTCCATTAAATTTTGTTTAAATATTAATCAAACTTTGCACAGGGATGGCACATCAGTTTGACATGTGCCTATGGCACGCCGTTATTATATTTATTCAATTTCGAGATATCTTATTTAGTTAAATAAGATATCTTATAAACTAATTGAGATATCTTAATATCAAAATGAGATATCTTATATATTAATTGAGATATCTGATTTATTAAATAAGATATCTTATTAAAATGTTTATAAAGATATCTTATTAAATATATAAGATATCTTATTTAAGATATAAGATATCTCTATTAATTTATAAGATATCTTATTAACTATATAAGATATCTTTTATATAGTTAATAATAGAGATATCTTATTTACTAAATAAGATATCTCCATAAGTTAATAAGATATCTCTATTAGTTTATAGGATATCTCTATTAATTAATAAGATATCTCTATTAGTTTATAAGATATCTCTATTAATTAATAAGATATCTTATAAAGTATGTATTTAAAAGATATCTTTATAAAGAAGTAAGATATCTTATATACTTTATAAGATATCTTATTAATTAATAGAGATATCTTATTAACTTATAGAGATATCTTATAAACTAATAGAGATATCTTATAAACTTTTAGAGATATCTTATTAACTTATAGAGATATCTTATTAACTTATAGAGATATCTTATAAACTCATAGAGATATCTTATAAACTTTTAGAGATATCTTATTAACTTATAGAGATATCTTATTTAATTGGTTATAAAGATATCTTATTTAATATATAAGATATCTCCATAAGTTAATAAGATATCTCTATTAGTTTATAAGATATCTCTATTAATTAATAAGATATCTTATAAAGTATGTATTTAAAAGATATCTTTATAAAGAAGTAAGATATCTTATATACTTTATAAGATATCTTATTAATTAATAGAGATATCTTATTAACTTATAGAGATATCTTATAAACTAATAGAGATATCTTATAAACTTTTAGAGATATCTTATTAACTTATAGAGATATCTTATTAACTTATAGAGATATCTTATTTAATTGGTTATAAAGATATCTTATTAATATATAAGATATCTCCATAAGTTAATAAAATATCTCTATTAGTTTATAAGATATCTCTATTAATTAATAAGATATCTTATAAAGTATGTATTTAAAAGATATCTTTATAAAGAAGTAAGATATCTTATATACTTTATAAGATATCTTATTAATTAATAGAGATATCTTATTAACTTATAGAGATATCTTATAAACTAATAGATATCTTATAAACTAATAGAGATATCTTATTTACTTTCAAATTAAATAAAATATCTTATAAAAATTAAAGATATCTTAATACTTAATAAGATATCTTGTTAAATAAATAAGATATCTTCAAATTTGAATAAATATAAAAAACGGCGTGCCATATGTGCCCCTCTTATTTTTGAAAGATTTGAATAATTTATCGGGAAGTATCCAAATTGTATGAAGGCAAGCTATTACATTCTGTTATTTGATGCTACAGGAAGATTCAATTATATAAGCCTACAATGACGTATTATTCAAATGTGTATACAAATTTCCAGTCGTCCGCCTATTTGTCCGCCCATCCCAGTCAATCTATCACCAACAGTTTGTATGATAAATTTGCTTTAACCAATTTTCATATAATTACAAAAAAAAACCACAACATTAGCATTGACAGGAAAACCTAAGCTTTGCCGTTTCTGAGTAACCGGACTTTAAAAAAGACAATTCTTCACATAATGCGTACCAGAGACCAGGGACTTTCTATACTAACGTCCCTGCAGAGACATATAATATCACATGGGATTGATTTCCAACAAAATCAAATTATTGTTTGAATTGCTAAAACGAAGCTCCCTTTTCATTTTTGTAATTTTACGGTTTGTCGTTCCAGATTTAAGGAACTTTTCTTGTCAAGTAAATTGCTCACATATTATACCAAAACTTAAGTTTGCTTGTACTGGTCATATATATTATATCTATGTCCTGATTCACTAGACACTATATATACATATTTTCAATGGGGTTGGTGAACATAACAAACAATCTAATACCGGAGTATGGGACCC
This sequence comes from Mytilus galloprovincialis, assembly GCA_037788925.1. NCBI lineage: Eukaryota > Metazoa > Mollusca > Bivalvia > Mytilida > Mytilidae > Mytilus > Mytilus galloprovincialis. The sequence goes on from CM075333.1 coordinate 95,400,388, forward strand.
TGGCCGTCAGAAAATCATCTAGATAAATACCTTTTAAAACCTTAAACCACGAGATATATTTGCTAAAATCACCATTAACCGACTGTATTTGGAAACATTGAACTAAAGATTATACTGAGAATTGATGTTAAACATGTTAAATTGATGATTTCGATATTTGAAATACAAATGTTATTGTATGAGTATAAATAGTGATTTGAATAGGTCATTGATTTTTTCTATCTTTTAGTACCTAATTTGCTTTTTTGGATATTCTAACATATGACAAATATACATTGTACATCACAGTTGCATTTACATAATAGACTATTGTGCTAATTGGTCAATTATATATGTATATACTTATCTATAAAAATGGTGCATGTTTTTGTCATGTGTTTTGTAATGCTGTTTACTTCATGCAATTAAGTTATGTATCAAATCAACTCGTTTCTATCTCATTTCTCGCACAGTGTTATTACGTGCTCATGAAAGCACCAATCGAAGTACGTAATATTAAAAAGAAGATGTGGTATTATTGCCAATGAGACAACTATCCACAAAAGACCAAAATGACACAGACATTAACAACTATAGGTCACCGTACGGCCTTCAACAATGAGCAAGGCCCATACCGCATAGTCAGCTATAAAAGGCCCCGATAAAGACAATGTAAAACAATTCAAACGAGAAAACTAACGGCCTTATTTATATATATAAAAAAAAAGAACGAAAAACAAATATGTAACACATAAACAAACGACAACCACTGAATTACAGGCTCCTGACTTGGGACAGGCACATACATAAATAATGTGGCGGGGTTAAACATGTTAGCGGGATCCCAACCCTCCCTCTAACCTGGGACAGTGGTATAACAGTACAACATAAGAACGAACTATAAAAATCAATTGAAAATGGCTTAACTCATCAGATGGACAAATATACAAGTGGACGTGGCCCGGTACTTATACATCCCGACACAAAAAGACACAATGAACAGATCTGAGAGTACTCACAGTTATCTGACAGCTAGTTCAAAGCCACTAACAACTAATAAAAAAATCATGAAATTAAGACTAAACTATCAATCCGTACACATCCAACATCCCATGGATTTAGTGTAAAGAAGTCATCGATAGCCAGAGAAATACATGACCTTGTGCAATGCCAAGTTACAGGTATCGACAGATTGTAGATCCATGAATATGTATATGCATATAACAAACTATATATAGTAATATTTAGTTAGCTTTTTATTTACTGATAACACAATCAATATTTATACCAATAAAAACAATATTCAATGATCTAATTACAGTGTTGAATAGGTAACCTTTTAGAATAAGTTTATTTATAGGAGCGACAAGTTCACATGGGTCATTTCTAAATTTCCGGGCACGGTCAACAACATTTCCGTAAAAATGACGATGTGCCATCCTGTTTGAAATAAGTTTTATTTTTGGTACAACCAAACTTCAAAACTAAATCTTTATTACTATACTATATATAAAAATATTAATTTTCGCGAACCATTTAGGTCACGGAAATTCCAAAATATGGCATCAGTAAGGAGAGTTGTACAAACAATGTAAATACACAGAACCCCATCCAAACTTGCTTTAACTAATAGTATTCATCTTTTTCTATTTTATATGTACTAACAACATTCCATTTTTCTATAATTTCGATTAAAAAATTCCAAAATCTGAGTTAAAATAGGTCGAATGCCCCAAATAAACGTTGTCTGATTGGTTGAAGTACTGTGGCGTCGATGATAAGCATAGAAAGCCTCGATGTAAAGCACACGCTTCACAGGAATAAGGAGAGTTTTACAAATAATGTGAATACACAGATCCTCCATCCTATTTATGTTTTGCTGAAAATGTTGCAGTGTTCATCATTTCTGTTTTGATTCTGCTAACAAAATTCCATTTTTGCTATAATTCCGATTTAAAGATGTGGAAACCCGTAATAAAAATAGATGGCCTCAACATGTCAATGATTTAAAAGCAACGCAAAAAATTTCGTTAATATAAACATGTTGAACTTCGACCCTGTTCAACCGGGGTTATATAAACCGATTCACAAATAAAGATTCTTGCGCTCAAATGTAATTCTTAGTGAAGTATACGGGTAAATTCGTTTACGGAAATTTATACACACTTTATCATTAATATATAACAGGCTTTTGCATATTCACGTTTTTTTATGCTCAACTTTAGTCAAATTCAATTCTATACATTTTTTTTACGTAAAGCAATAGGAGTAAGAATATTATTTCGCGCCAATTTAACCAGCATCATCACCATCATCAACCGTTATCTTTGTGAAATTTCAGTTATATAGTTTATTATTAGAGAAATTTTGGTAAGTTTTACTAATTAATGTTAAGGTTCTACTGATGTGCTTCTATAGACCTTTTTGACGGTCAGTTTTATCCAATTTATCTCAATATTATCCCCCATGACAGAAATGTCAACCCGACCTATTCGTGTCAAAAGTGAAAATCGCATATATTTGATGAACTAATTTCTTCATAAACTGTACATGCATTATTTCTGTATTATTTGATAAATGACTCTCAGCCATTCGACGTAAACCAGGGAGTGCGACAAGGAGGTATACTGAGCACCAACCTCTACAAAATATACATCAACCAGCTGCTGAACATGTATGAAACAACTGATGCAGGATACAGAATTGGAAACATAAGCGTAAACAGTACTGCTTGTGCAGATGACGTTGCACTAATTAGTGAGGAACCAGACCAAACACAATTGCTAATAAACATGGCATGTGATTACGCATACATGGAAGGCTACCAATTACAACCTACAAAAAGCGTAGTACTTCACATTACCAACAAGAAGCGAAAACAGGGTCCTGTATCAACATCCTTTACCATGGGCCAACATAAAATGCCATCAGTGAGAAGTGCCACACACTTGGGAATCATCAGAACCACGTCACTAAAAGAAAACATGACTGCTAACGTGGAGGAAAATATAAAAAAAGCAAGAAGAAGCGCATATAGCCTCCTCGGAGGAGGATTTCACGGCTATAATGGATTAGATGTAGAGACAATGGTACATCTGTACAAAATATATGTATCCCCAGTACTTCTCTATGGTTTGGAACTAATACTACCTACAACAAGTTCGTTAGCACTAATCGAAAATTTCCAAAAAAAGCTACTCAAGCAAATACTGTCATTACCAACTTGCGTAGCAGATATAACTATTAACATCTTAACCGGAATATTGCCAATAGAAGCCCAAATACATATTCGAGCACTTGGACTCTTCAACAACATCTGTAATCAGCATGAAGAAAGTATGGAAAAATCGCTAGCCAGACGACAACTAACCGTAAAAAACAACCAAAGTTCTAGTTGGTTTGTCGCCGTAAAACATATGCTCAGGAAGTACAATCTGCAAGAAGCTACATGGTACCTGGACAACCCCGTCAAAAAATCCTTGTGGACCTCAAACATCAAGAGAACAGTGCATAATTACTGGAGCAAATCAATAGTGCAACTGCTGCCACTATATAAAGGACTAGATCATCTCACAACGGGAAACCTTGAAAAAGGAAAAATTCATCCTCTATTCAGAATTAACTGCCACTCAGCCATAGATACGGCAAGACTACCAGTTAAACTAAAACTGCTTACTGGATCATATATTCTACAAAGTAAGCGAATTAAAATGTATAAGGATGAAACCGATCCGAAGTGCCTATTATGCTCAAAGGATGATGAAACTGTGACCCATTTCATATTACACTGCGTACAACTCCAAAATATCAGGAACAAGATACTTCTAGAAACAGTTGATGTGCTTAACAGTCTTGGAATTCAATTTAATGAACTACTGGACAGTGAAAAGTTACAAATAATTCTGGACATCACACCGGCAGCAACAACAAGGAAACTCTCTCCAGCCAGTGTAGCAAAAGTAGAACGCCTAACTAGACGCTTGATATATCAGTTACATATAGCCCGCTATAAGATAGTATGTGGATGATAATTATAATAATTATGACTCAAAAAAAGGAAAAGATAACCGCTTCCACAGTAAAAAGAAGAAACAACACATTTGCCACAAAATTCGTAAACATTCACTTACATCAATTTCTCAGAGCGAAAATAACGAACCTATTTTAGCATATATACATATTTAAGTTATGCTAGTGATGACATTTTATTAAAGTGTGCGATATTATAGTGAAAATATTTTAGATTATATATAGCTAACAGAATTTTAAGCAATACATGAAGGACCTTTTAGAAGAAATGAATATAACTTTTAGATAATACTTTATAATACAACTTTTAATTCATGAGGAAGAGGCACTCATCATTCTTTTATCTTTTTACCGTTTTTACCGCAAGTATGGAATGATGCCGTTGATATTTTTTAAAGAGTGATACTAACTTTTAAAGAGTACATCTATCGGTTAGGGGTACAAATGTGATACCTGTGTATATATAAAGAAAGAGAGGAATTTTAAAGTACGTGACTTGACTTTTAATCAACGCAGGAACATTGTAAATATATTGTGATAACGGATTTTTAATATAATTGTGTGTGGGTAGGACTTCACTGTGTAAATAGTCTCAGCACTGCAACATATTTGGTGGAGGCATCACTGTATATAAGACCACAAGTTATACATACTAGCGTATGGTTCCTCTACAAAGGGGGTTAAAGATACAGAGGTAAGGTAAGGATAACCAATCACATTCACGTTGCATGTTTGCATGATAATGGGTTATGTATTAGTGGATTGTAAGGGCGATGCAACATGTGAGATCGGCGCGATCACGTGACATTATTATTTGTAAACAAACATGCTCCCCGTGTAACACACGTGTGTGAATTATCCTTTCAAAGTGTTATGAATCCTTCAATCAATATTTTATGATATATTTTTCTGTTTGTTTTTAGGTTTGCATATCAGTAGTCAAAGTGAATTAGACATAGTTCTGAGTAGTGTGTGTGTGTTTTTTTTTTAGAATTAGAAGGTAAGTCTACATAACTTCTAGTCCAAATAATTATGACGTCTTGAAAGGCTATTATATTTTTTTCTTTGACGTCGAAGTAAGGCGTCAAAGAAAAAAATATAATAGCCTTTCAAGACGTCATAATTATTTGGACTACATAACTTCATAAGTCATTATTTAACTGAAGTCTAAAAAGATGACTCAACTTTCCCTCTAATTTTCCCTCTATTTTTGAAACCTGCATACAAAATTAAAGGGCATTTGCTCCCGCTGAACACAATTTGGCCCCTTCCCTGTCATTTCCCTTTAAATTTGCTCAAAAGTCATACTTTCAGTCCATTTACAGTAACGGCTGATTTGTGATTTTACCATCTTTGCTGCAATTCTCATATTGAACACATTTGACCATTCAGTATGAGTTCCCATGTATTTTTATACGCCCGTCAAAATTTTGACGGGACGTATTATGGTATACAAATGTCCGGTGTCCGTCCGTCCGTCTGTCTGTCCGGCGTAAACATGTCGCACTGTAACTTGAGAACGACTTATCCAAATTTTATGAAACTTAACATAGTTGTTTCTTATGATGGTCAAATGATCTGTATACTTTTTGGTGAAAATAAGATTAAAACTTTTTGAGTTACGGCACTTTGTAACTAAAACAGGGGTGGTTTTTTTTCACATGTCGCACCGTATCTCAAAAACGATTCTTGATTATGACTTAAAACTTTAAACACTTCTTAGTTATATTAATCTTAATATCTGTATACTTTTTGGTGATGATTCAAAATTTTATTTTTGAGTTATTGAGTATTTTGTAAAAAAGGGGGAGGTTTTTTTTACATGTCGCGCCGTATCTCAAAAATAATTTATGATTATTGCTTAAAACTTTACACACTTATTTGTTAATTAATCTAAAGATCTGTATACTTTTTGGTTTTGATTCAAAACTTTATTTTAATGATATTTAGTTTTTTGTAAAAAAAAAACAGGGTTGGGGGTTTCACATGTCCCACCATGTCTCAAAAACAATATATGGTTATTGCTTAAAACTTTCTGAGAAACTATTTATGATTATTGCATAAAACTTCCACACAAGACGTTGGGTGTATCATGCGCTCATGGCGCAGCTGTTTATTGTCTTATATGAAGGAGGTTTTAGGTCATGTTTTCACCAAATTGAATGTAATTGACAGACATCTAGAGGTCAATATACAGTCTCGAATAGAAGACAAAAAAGGAAAAATATAGTGAATTTTGGAGAATTTATATTATTACATGTACGTGCATTTGAAATATTAAAGATATATTGTTTCAATTTTTTTAGTTTTAGGTTCCACCTAGCTACCATTTTAGAAAACTGGGATTCCAATGCTAGTCTATTAGAGTGATATTTGATTTTCATTGGTTGTAGATAATTATGGCATCTTATTTTATCATGAAGTCAGATTTGAAAATGTCTTGGGGAATGAAGATGTAGTGAAGACCAAATGACAGTTTTAGTCTTATATATGTACTTTAAAATTTTAGTCTTACATGTATATAATTATGTGTACATATATTACTGATTCAGTGGCAATGGTAAATAGACACTGACAAGTCTAAGATAACATTTTATAGTTTTGAATGTTTCTTCATCAGATGACTAAAATTAGGAGGAGGTGTGTTCTTATTTCTAACAGAGGGGCACTCAACCTATATCAATATGTGCAAGAAGCAAATTGATAGTTGCTAGATCCTGAATGATTATACCACAATAAAGTTTTAACCTCTGCATATATACTTAAAATACGATAAAAAAAAATCATGTCTTTTTCAGGACTTCTGAATCCAACCATGAAGTATGGAATGTTATTGAGATATGGTTTTGATAGATGTATGTTCATGAAGGACCTATAGTACAAAGTATATCACTGGATTTAGCTCTTTGTCTAAGTGTATTATTAAAGTACTTTGCTTTGAGCTCAGTTCATTGTTATGCAATTCATTCTTTGTGAAATAAAGATTTGACAGACAACTCTCATGTACAAGGATTTGTCAAAGTAGTATCACCTCTATGTACAATGTAAGTATTAGGGAGATAAAAGCATCCTATTTCGATTTGAACCAAACATATGTCCATTGACCAAATTAAAAAAAAAAAATTTACCCGACATTGCTACTCCCTCTACTAGCAATATGATGCTAGATTGTTTTAATACATCTGTACTGCCTACTGATGACTCGGTCCTGAGTGTAAATGGTCCTTCAAATATGTTCAAAAATATTATAAGGCCTATCTAGCCTAATTGATTTCATCATACATGTTCAACATTTTTCATTCATTTGTTAATTTGTTAATTTGTGTGAATTAACATTGTTACAGTAAATGTTAATTACTACACTTTCATACAAACAAATTCTGTATTGGTACATGTATCACTTATATTTGTATCCATATAACCAAAAAAAAAAATGAAAAGGAATAATTTTGCAATACCTTTTGAATACTAAAACTTTTTAGATATTTAAACATATTAAGACTTATTAAGTAGATGTTGATAATATCCACTTGACATGCTTGAAATTCTATCAGATTACTCTTGGAGCAGTTATGAGTCTTTGAAGCATGATCACAAAGATTCTTTTGGTGAAATCATTTTCATATTGGTCAAAATGTTACTTTGCTTCGACCAGGTTTGGAGGAGATATAATAAAAAATTGATAAAAATCAGCACAGAAGTTTACTTCCTTGCTCATCTAGCCCCAAGCAACATGTCAGGCATTGTCATTTAATACTAAAAACCAATAAATGTATTCTAATCTGAGGAACAATTTGACATTTTAACAAAAAAAATTACTAATGACACTGACGATCCACCACAAAGTAATATAAATAGAACCATACAAATAGTAAGCAAAAACATATAAAATGATTGGTATGATTGCCAATGAGAAAATTCTCCACAAGAGACCAAATCGACACAGAAATTAACAACTACAGGTCACCGTACGGCCATCAACAATGAGCAAAGCCAATACCGCATAATCAGCTATATAAAAAGGCCCGGAAATAACAAATGTAAAACAATTCAAACAAGAAAAATAATGGCATTATTTATGTTAAAAAAATAAACAAAAAACGAATATGTAACACATAAACAAACGACAACCACTGAATTACAGGCTCCTTATATCATGTTCTCAAATCTAGATATCATCTCCCATTTAGAAAAAATAAAAAAACGTGAACAAATACACCTATTATGTGTTGCTCTCCTAGCTACAAAATGTATCCAAAATCAAAGATGTAGAACATATTCTATCATAATCATTTGGTAACTAATGCAATTAATGTTTCCTCCATGCCTCATAAAAAAGGATATTAAATAAATAACACTCCAAATGCTCAGATTGGTTGTCATCATGCAACACAGTTAATAACACCATATGAAAAACATAGAACTCCTTTTGTCATACAGTAAAACACTGTCAAACATCCAAATATACTATCCACACTTATCTGTGTCCACACTTGTATCTATGGAAAAATTTAGTAAAGGTTTTAAGTAATTTATGGTAACGATATCCCTGGTTTAATAATTTACCAGTAATACATAGGTTGCGTTCGTTAAAATCAAAAACGTCACAACAGACACGGGCAAGTTGTGAAATATAAACACCGTAAGATGGTGCCAAAGGAACATCACCATCTAAAAATGGAAAATTGACAATAGGGAACGAAAAATCGTCTCTTTTGTCGTAAATTTTAGTGTGGAGCTTCCCGTTTAAAACCGAAATATCTAAATCCAGGAAAGGTCAGTTATTACCAAATAAATTTGATTTATTTAAAGTAAGTTCCTTCGGGTAAATTTCCGCAGTATATTGAGAAAATTCTTGATTATTTAACGAAAAAATATCATCAAGATAACGGTAAGTGTTATTGAATTTATCAATTAAATGCAATTTGGACGGGTCTTCACTGAGTTTAGTCATGAACTGTGATTCGTAACAGTACAAAAACAAGTCTGCTATTAAAGGGGCACAATTAGTGCTCATGGGATACCTACAACCTGTCGATAAACTTTGTTGCCGAAACGTACATAAATATTATCAAGGAGAAAATTAACCGCTTCAATCATCTCATCACACCTCCAGTAAGTATATCTAGCATATTTATCTTTCTCATTAGAGAAGAAGACTTTACATGAGTTGCAGCAAATATATCTACATTCAGCTTTACCAAACGACCATTTAATTAAATAGGAAAACTTTTGTTTAATAAGATAATGTGGAAGTGTAGTGTAAAGAGTAGAAAAATCAAAACTATTAACAGAATCAAAAGGACCATCAAAAGCACGTAATTTATCTAAAACATCCAAAGAATTTTTTACACTCCAAAAATGGTTTATACCACTATGTTCATATATTTTATTACAATAGTTTATGATAAGCTCTTTAATAGTAGTTAATGAACTACATGTAGTTAAGAGCACTGAAAGATTAGCTGTAGAACACTTACTGGAGGCCGAGATGAAACGATATTTAAATGTTTTTTTGTGTAGTTAGGTAGCCAATACATAGTAGGGACCTTCAAATGTTCAGAAGAAGCCTTAAGCTTTGATGTGGTTCAACAGTGTTTGTGATATGCTTGTTAACTATATGACGACTCTCTGTGGAGCGGATAGACTTGAATGTAGATGAATTTAAAATTTCATTCTTAAGAACGTCCGTGTAGTATTTACGGCATACCACCACCACATTGTTGGCTGCTTTGTCGGCCGGTACAAACACAAACCGCTTTGAAAGTATTTGAAGTTTATTTCTTATTCTGGAAATAGGTGTATTATGTACTCTATTATTTACTTCTAAATTATTTTCAAAATGTGATATTCTCTTATCTACCACATTCATACATTTATTTAAATAAGAATCAAGAGATTTTTTATCCGATTTTTCCCGTTTACACCATTTTTTACAAAACGAAGAAAGAGCATCTTTGGTGACTTTACGACACTCTTTCCAATCTATTTTAGATGGAGGACGATATTTTGGAAGCAAGTATGCACTTCGAAGGTCGCTAGGGTAAGGGTTATAATAACAAATCATCCAGAGTATTTTGTTGAAAAAGGATAACAGTTTCCAAAGAGATTCCAAGTTTAGGAACAAATAGCATGATGTCAAATCGAACACAAAAAAGAACAGAAAATCGCAACCTATGTATTATAGCGAATGTTGTACACACAAATAGTTTATCCAACTAACATATTTGTATAAGAAATTTAGAAGCAGAATGCCCTATATGGTTGATTATATAGGGAATCATTGAAGCATGACTGGAGCGGGCCCCCTCTTAGGTCAGTCAGCGGGCCCTCCCTTAGGAAAAGTCCACTGTTACTGATTTAAATACTACAATAGGGAACAATTTGACAATGATTGAATTTAGTAGTGTCAATCCTATGATTATGACCCGTGTATATAGCAAAATCCTAAATACACCGTTTGTTGGGGCGCCTGTCAGATGCGGAACGTTCAGATAAGGTAATAGGTAACCGGTGAATATACTATTGGTATCGGTATCGGATTCGACCCGGAACTTGTTAATAATTGGCAATATTAATTATGTGGAAAACAAAAGAGGATGGAGTGGTGTACTTTTTAATCTACACCATTCCTATGTAAGCTATATATAAAGTTGAATTCTTTGATTTGTCGTTTTTACCCCATGACGGCTGACAAATTGGACCTCGTTATTTTAGTATTATAGATAGATTTTAGACCGTTGTTTTTGCTGTCAAGTTGAATTGATATATACGCAACGTTAGATATTGCTACTACCACGAAAAATAGCGTTTAGTAAATATTTGGCCGGAAATTTTTTATAGAAATGCTGAAATAAATATTTCAAATTATACATGAAAATAAAGATTGATTCTTACATTTTCACATTATGATAGAGAGAGAATAAAAATATAATATTCACAGGCTTAGGAAGACACAGATTATCCGAAAAACGTTTACTAAAGCGTTGTCCCATGTAACAAACTCGGGACATAAAACTCGTACAATTCGCGAAATGTTCATGCAACTCTTCGAAATTTTGCATGAACATTCTATGACGTGATATATTTCAGTATTGGTTAACATGACTGTCTCCATTTAAAATTTGCATACATATTTTCAAAAGAATATGATGTACGGAAATGTCCCATCGGAAATTTAATTTGGAAACTTCAAACATTTCAGTTCAAAAATAAAATTTTGACAGAAAATTCATTAAATTGTAAGCACGATCGTTTTGTACTAAGTGTAAGCTTCCAAAATTCGAATTGAAAAATAAATTGAGCTACATATTCAATTCAAAACAATAGATTTGCAATGTCTTGCGGAAATGTCCGAGTTAAACTTTCATGCCTTCACAAAACTTTTACGGCCAAAAAAAACAGAGATTTGATTTCGTGAAGATTATTTTTCGGCTTTGATAACCATACAAATAAAAAGTACTTTTAAAGTTGAAGTTGGTACACCAAATAGCATTAACATTACAGGGTTATCTATAGAAAAATACGGATTAATGAAAATGTCTTGCAAGTTTGTCCGTTATCATAATTTGACGTCGCCAGAAGCGTTATGCTAGCTATAGGGACGGCATAAACTGCATGCGCTTGTTCCTTCCTCCACTAAATATAAATGTCCTGCTTTCAACTAAACTAAATGATGCACACATTACAAAAATACACATCTATAAGACGATCAAAAAGTAAGAAAACTTCAGTTTCATAACTATAAGCTATTGTATGTTGCTGCTTGAATAAAATCATACTCGGGTTGTCAGTTTGGGCCTTCATAGCTTTCTGTTCGATGTGCACCAATTCTCCGTGTTGGTCCTTCATATAGCTTTCTGTTCGATATGCACCAATTCTCCGTGTTGGTCCTTCATAGCTTTCTGTTCGATGTGCACCAATTCTCCGTGTTAGGTCTTCATAGCTTTCTGTTCGATGTGCACCAATTCTCCGTGTTGGTCCTTCATAGCTTTCTGTTAGATGTGCACCACTTCTCCGTGTTGGTCCTTCATAGCTTTCTGTTCGATGTGCACCACTTCTCCGTGTTGGTCCTTCATAGCTTTCTGTTCGGTGTGCACCAATTCTCCATGTTGGGCCTTCATAGCTTTCTGTTTGGCCGTGCACCAATTCTCAGTGTTAAAGTTGTACTTTTACCTATATAATTGTTTACCTTTAACACAGTGTGACTTGGATGTAGGGTTGTCTTATTGGTACTTCATCTTCTCACTTATAAAGTAAGGATATATAGCAAGAATTAAAAAAGTTGTTGGTAAGAAACTACGACAAAAACAAGCTTGTTTATGTAGGCCAAAGGTAGAGGTTGCATAGTCCACATATTTTTCCTAGAAACATCTTAGAACAGTGCCACAAGGAATTTTGTATTCCGAAAAGTCTCGAACAGCTTACACATGGTAAGTCTATGGAAATTTTGAAAACTAAAAACTAAGAATATGTAACTCTTTAAGCAGTGCTATACAAAGTTCCCGTGTACCATCAATTCTGAAGCTGACACTAGTTTCCATGAAAAAGCAGGAGTAAGACAGTGATGTGTTATGTCAGGATTGTTTTTTTTTTTTAATAATTGCCATTGATTGTAATGCGAACGATCCCTGGTAGAAAGTAATACTGGAGTCAGACTCCGACTGAGATGGACGCGATGTACCCACGCTTAATTGTGAATACAGACTATGCTGACGATTGAACTACCAATGAAGGTTATACACGGCTGAAAACACATATTTTATTCATAATTACTCTCAATATAGGTCATTGAAAGATTTTTGTTAGTGCTTTAGTCATTTTTTCGGATTAAACGGATGTGTTGGATGTGGTCTCTTGTACTGCCTGACATTTTATTTTTGTAATTCCTGGGATCCTTTCTATATATTTTGAAATATTTGCAACTGGTGGTTAAGCAAACAACAATCAATAAAAAATAATAAAATTCAAACATAAATGATCTTGTACATATATATATACGGTAAATCGTGATCATTTTTGTTAGATAATCCAACTGGTATATTTCATCTAGAGGGAAATTCTTCTAACATTTCACGGAAGTACAGAGGGACACGGTGTAAATAGGCCAAAAATATATCTCCAAGGGATATGCGTCCGCATCAATCAATTTTATGCAATAATTCCTATAGGCATTTTCAAATGTAGAAAAATGGTGGATTAAACCTGGTTTTATAGCACTTACATTTGTAAAAACAAGTTGATCATCATTAGTAAATGTATGGAATTATATGTGTTTCATTTCACTCGAATTTATAAGGTATTATATTATAATATTTTCGTTTTTTAATGAAATTACATGGATTAGAAATTTAATGAAACTTGGGGAAAGTGTGGTTACTAACGTTAGAGAATGTGTGATATAAGGGATCACGAGAGTGCATACTATGACAAACTTGAGAGAGTGTGATATGACTCGAGGGACTTACGAGAGTGCAAGATATATATAACGATTTACGAGAGTGCAAGATATAATGTATTTCTATTTTTATTTTTGTTTATTGTCTACTGCAATTGTGTGATAAAAAATAATGTACTGATTATGCCTATAATGGGTCCACTATTGGAAATAACATGTATCTTATCTATCTTATCGTATATATATGAGGAACTAGAGATAGTGTGTGAGATAAGGGACTTGCGAGATTGTGTGATATTGGGAACTTTAAAATCGATCCAGTGGCGGATCTAGGGGAGGGTACTAACGGACAAATATTTAGATTTTTTCAAAAACTTTATATCCACCTTCTTGTGAACGTTTTTAGACTAAGAGTATACACGTGACATATTTGTCACCGTCCAAGTCTGTGGAAATATATTTTGTTCTTTTCAAGAGTTTTTCTATATACCTGCCTTCGACTGTTGTTTTCAATCTAGTTTTAATATAGATATCTGATACTACACATGAAATATAACGAAATCAGATCTATATTTTTTAATTAGTTCAAAATAACAAACTTTTTAAAAGACTTTTTGAAATTGATAGCATATAAATAAAGGAACTAGAATAGCAGAAAAATGAAGGGTCCCGTGTGCTTGCTTTCGAGATATGAGCCATTAATTGGAAATTTGGTGGAAATAATTCTCTCTAGACTTTTCATATATTTAACATTGGCACCCTTTAAAAAAATAATTAAAAAAAAATGTATAGAATTTCAATAACGGCTTTTAAAACTATACATATGTGGGCGTTTTTCAATAAAAGCGTTCCTTTCAGACCTAAAAAAAAATGGAAAATCAACTAGTCTACAATTTATTTTCAAGAGTTATTTTGAATACCTCTATTATATACCTGTATGTAAACAAAAAGTGCAATCTTAAATACTCTTTAAAATGATATTATTTTCATAATTTGTGTATTGTTTCGTAGGGGACTTTTGTCCCCTACTAAACTGCTTCTAAACACACATATTTTTGCAATTTTAAATGTTTCCTATAGACATTCCAGTTTGTTTACTTTATATACTAGAAAAATCTCATTTTTTTCTGAATTGGAGAACCATTTTTTATCGATAAAGATTAGACAGTACTTCACATATGAAGGTACAACTCATGTTACGTAGTGGACATTTTGATGCGTCTCGTAGTTGACAAAACCGTTTCGTAGTGGACAAAAAGTTTCGTAGTTGACATCAACCCTATTCTATGTTAATAAAAACATAATAAAAATTACATGAAACTAACCTTTGTTATTTGCTTTGCACGAATATAATTGAAAAAAGAGTAAAAAAAGACTGCATGGTAGTGGTAGTGTCCACTACGAAACGTTTTTCTCCCAAACTTTTTTCGTAGGGGACTGTTTCGTAGGGGACGTATTCACATGTTTTATTTTTTTCTCACAACCTCTATATTGCAATAGTAACAAGACTGACTGTTTTCACCAAAGCGTTATTAGGCTGTACACTGATATTTTTTTCATAATTTTAAAACCAGTTACTGAAAGAGATTTGACCCGTTTCGTAGTGGACATTTACAAAAATACGGTATCACTTTGGTCCATTTGAGGTGCTCAATTTTTCTTACCAACAGTTTAATTGCCGTTATAAAAGCATCACTTCTTTTGTAAGACCCTAATGTTTATATCTCTTGCAAACAAAAAATTACATTGATTTTATAAAACTGTTTATAAGCAAGTTTTAATTACTTCGTTTCGTAGTGGACATTGTGTTAGGGACACACCTTCTAAAATAAAAAATCCTATGTTAAAAGCTGTTTATTAAAATATTTTGGCTCTAAACATACTTTTGAATTATTAAAGAACTTATATTAAGTAAAATTAATATTTATTTCAACATTTTTTTACGATATTTTAGAGTATGAATGTTGAACAGGCGGTCTAGGGACATGCCATTTTGGTTGTTTTGGACCATTCAGGAATCAATATCTTATCAATCCCTCTAAAAAAATAAACTGTTTCTTTGCTTAAAAATGTTATATCTAATTCAATGTACTGACTGCACAAAAAATTACTTGCAAAGATCAAACATATTTTTTTTAAAGTGGCTGGGACAAGAAAGTACGTTTTTATTGAAAAACGCCCATGTAATAAAATTTATAAAAAGAACAGTGGGGGTTAGTGGGGAAAACTGGCACTACGTGGATAAAATCAGAGGGTTTCGAATATGTGGAAAAAAATCAAAAACTCTTTAAACTTTGTTTTTCTTACAGAAATAGACTGTGTCTGAATCTGAAAACTTCATTGTTCATGTGAAGTTATGATTTTAGTTTTTGAAAACGTGCAGCTTTTTCAATATACGGATGGTACGGACGGTACGTCGGAGAACGGTCTGCATAACTTTAAAAAGTTTATTGATAAAATGTATTTTACAAATTAACATAGCTGATATCTCAAATTGATATAAAAAGTTCGATTGGAATTAACAGCATGTCAGTAATTCATTGACAAGTTTAATTAGACTAATTGAAATTGCAGGTATTGGAATTAAACATAATAACAGTTTTTAGAAATCATAAGTTCGGAACTTTACTACAAAAACTGCCAAACCAGCTTTTTACTTGTCAGACTGAGACTGGTTGAGTTTAAAATGTTTTGATAAACGGCAAAAGTGATGCAGCGAGTTTTCAACAATATGTCAAGGAAGCGAAGTGTGCATTAATTGATTATGGTATGTCCTGAGTTTGGAATGGAATTGATTCGGAAAATTCACCTTTTCATTATTTTTTTGAACCCAGTAAAAGATTTTTATAAATGTTTGACTAAGATTAACCCATGTGGTTCATATACATATATGGCCAAGCTCATACATACTAGACGCGTATGGTCAGACCGTCACGAGTATACACATACGGTCCAAATCCTCATATGGTCTGGAATATATATAAAAATATCTTATCTTATCTTATATATAGCCTATCACTATCACAAATACAACAAGATAAATACAAAAAAAAAAACTCCTCAGTATAAGATTTAGTTGTAAAATTTTGTGCGAGGAAAGCTTCTGGTTTCATAATAATGGCTTCTAATTATAAATTAGTTATTAATGTTATTAATAAAAATTGAGAATGGAAATGGGGAATGTGCCAAAGAGACAACACCACAATTAAGTTTTGAATTAATGACGTTTATTATTTTTAGGAGAGTTTGGTTGGGATTCGCAATATAAATAAAAATGGACAAAAATACAAGGAATAGAAAACTGACCTAACTTAAAGAAAACAGAAATCCTGACCGAGTCTTGAACCCTCGAAGATGTGCGAATTCCAATGCACTCTTAACAATGGTAGACATTTGAATGTATAAAAAATGGTTTACACAAATGCCAAATACATGTAATCAAAACAAATCAAATAAATATGCATGACGTTTTTACTGTCAAGTATATTAGAACTATATTTTTAGTCAAATTCTATAAGAATAGACAGGTTTGGCCTGAGGAGGCCATGTTAAAAAACGAAAACAACTCTTTCATTGCACTTTTACTTCCTTATGAACGGTCATTATCTCGATGGACATACTAAGGTATGGTATGAGTTTAGATTTAATTTTACAGTCAAGTAAAAAAATTAAAAACAATAAAATTTGATAAGGTTACTAAAAATGATATTTGTAGTTTTAAATTTAAAAAAAAATAATGGAAATTATCTATTTAAAAAAACGTTGACTACGTCAGTTCTTAACTGAAATATTGTAAAAAAGTTATTTCGTTTAAAGATAAATATCATAACATTAACAAACTCTTCATATATTTTTGGTCGAACATAAACGTGCAACAGCTGTTACGTAATTATCTTTACCTGATCAAAATAACAAAATTGAAAAATAATTCCACGAAATATTCCAGGAATAATCAACGGAAAATTCAAATCAAACTGAAAATTTCATAAAAAATTATCCACAAATAATCTCAAAATGATTTTTTAAATAGTTTCTTTTATTGAAAATCACACGATTTTTCGAAATATTCACGGACGGAACCTAATTTTAGTATTTTATTCGATTACTGGATATATTTTTGTATTTGTGTTTCATGGAGATGTTCAAATCTTATGCGTGACAACAAAGTTTTATTTACGTAAATAGTCGCCTAAAACTGTTGTATTTTAACGCGAAGAACCATTTATCTACCTAGTCGTTCGAATATCTGTCTATACATCATTAGAGAAGAAATGAGTTCTCTTGACATTCTGTCTAGGAGGTTGGAAGAGTTAGTCATAATCTGTCCACTATTCACGAAAAAAATAAAATACAAATTGCGTACGCAACGTCGGGAACTATATCTAATGTTTAACTGTGGGAACTGGCTTGGTGATATTTGAGCAATTTTTGTTATTTTGTTTGTTTGTTTTTTGTTTGTTTGTTTGTTTGTTTGTTTGGTTTTTTTTTTTTTTTTTTTTAGTTATTTGTTGTTTCTGTAGTTGGCACTGTCAATATAGCTTGAGATAAAACCGTAGTCTAAAAAATTAACAAAATGCTTAAATATGCCAAATAGATAATTCATGAACATTATTGATTTTTTTCTTTGACAGATATGAATGAACATGGCGTTTTTGAAATCTTCAACAGAATGATTGAAATATTTATCTGATATTGATACAAATGGAAAAGATGAAGAAATATCTGGACATATTCATAATCAGCTTTGTGCTGTCTTCGTTTTTTCTGACAATTTACAGTGAGTTTTTCTTAACATCCGCAATGAACTGTATTGATATTCATAACATACTTCATAGTAGTACTTTTTTCGATTGTCACTTAAGAGGAAAAAATGTATACATATAAACTGAAGGCACTATAGATTTAAATTCTTTCTTCTCTATCTTCACTGCAAATATTGCAGACGCCTGACGCGTCTGGACGCGTTCCAATTTTAAACACAATATGTTCAGTTATTAACATTAGTGTTCCACATTGAACGTCAGCGTTAAAGAATATAACACATTGTGTTCAGTCTTTTAACGCACATATTCAAGACAAGTGTTCTAAATTGAACACTAAAAATGTTCTTATATTGTAATGGGGAGTGAAAAAAAAATTCATCATTTCAGAGTCAAACAGACGATGAATAAGGGTGATTCGTACTATGATTTGACGATAAATGTATTTTAGCTGTATCGGCATATAAGCAAATTATAGTTTGGTAAAAAAAAAAATGAAACATTTTACAAGAGCGTATTTATAAGCGTGCAAATGATTGATTTTTAATATGAATCTTTTCTAAACGACTTAAGTTCTTAAGGTATTTTTTTTAACAATGTAAATGCTCATGAAAACGTTGCTCTTGTAAAAGCGTTCTGGTGTCGAACATGATGCGTTCAAATTTACCATTTTCCCTGAACGCCATGTGTTCCAAACATATCCGCGTACATAACAGCGCGTGACGTATTAATGTACCGGAAGTTTGGTTTTTGATCGTGATTGAAGAAGCTTCACTGAAGAAAATTAACAACAAAACTTGATATAATAGGTATGTTTATCTATATTTATCTACACATGACGAACATAAAAAATATTTTTTTAGTCATGAAATCAACAAATGTCTACTTGGACAGGACACACTGAAGTATAAATGGAAGAACGTTTTGTTCGAACATAAAACTGCCCCCTCCACTTCCACTTAACTGTGCTGTCATAATTCGATTAAAAAAGTAGCGGTTCTTTGAGAGATTACATTCAAATTATCATGTTTAAAAAAAAAAATTAACCTCTGTAAATTTATACGTAAATGTTAAATGATATCGTTGCTATTGTAAATGTGTTCTGGTCTCGAACATGATGCGTTCAAGCTAATCGTTTTCTCCGAACGCCATGTATGACATGTATTCCTAACACGACTCAAACATTGTGTATAGAAAGCATTAAGAAGATCAAACGATCATCTACACTTTTGAGGATGTACATTTTTTAATTAAATAAAACCAATGCATAAAGATTTGTTCACAAATGCAAAAACTGTCATGACATTGCAATGTCAAGACAGAAGTTTGTAAAAAAAGGCATACTGCAACACTAATTTTAAATTTCTCATGTATATGTTATTTATAATAGCTTTGTAATTAGTAATTCATTTTAGCAAATGTCCACCCTTGTGCACTGCATTCATGTATTGTAATGTATTCCTATGTTACTTTTATAGGGTACAAACCCAACTATACTGTACTTTAGGGTAATTGTTCGTGCATACCTCGAGAATAAAGAGAACATGTTGCAGTTCAAGAGATGACTACTTATCCTGCACCATAAAAGTACTATATGTAAGTTTAAGAATTTTGAATAGGAGTGCATGTCCATTGACTTCTTACAAGTGTTGTTATTGCAGATTTATCAATAAAATGTGCACCATTCACTTGTTTACATTAATCAGAAAGCTATTTGAGCTAAATTTGATGCAATTACATCATCCGTCAATTATCCGTATACAGATCATAAGTGAAAAAATTACTAAATATCTTTCAAAATAAAGGCAAATGGTAATTAGTTTCTTGAAATGTTAGCAGTTAATTTAGTGACAAGTCTAAGTTGACGATAAAGTTTTGCCTAAAAAACATAATAGCACTTGCTGGACACTTTCTATCATTTTTTTAAAAAGATATAGAACACGAGAGCACATTTGACCACTCAATTACCACTCATTGGCAAATGCATCTTATCTTATAATGCTGACAAGTATAATGGAATTACAAAAACGAAATAAGATTTTCTAATATTCTTAAGGAATGTCGACATGATGAATAATTTGTTTACTCATACACTTCATATTTCACATTTTAGAACTTACGGTTGATGGATAACAAGGTTAAAGAATAATTATAACCCAAGGAGACGAATCCTCTAAAAATGGAAGCTCAAAATCAGTTGTAAATGACTCAAATCATGTTTAAAAGTGTCCAAGGAAGCAGTGTTACATGAACACCGACTCGACTACTAGCATCATATACACAGGGTATTTTATGTTTGATATTGACTATCTGAGTGCTATGCAGCCAGTGGATTATGGAACATTTTGGTGATAAAAGAGTCAGTGGCATCAGTATTTTGTAAAGAAATTCAGAACAGTTCTTGACTTAGGAAGTTACAAACGATGAGTTAAACATAAGACACTTGACTTTGTTGTAACATAATAATTTTAAATATATGACGAACATTTTGTTTATGAGTAAATATTTGGACACATTTTGCAAATTACAAATGTTATATTTCTAACTTGTCTAACTTGTCATTTTAAAGTTGCTTCAATATTTCACATTTTATTGTACTTTTTTTTTTTAAATGTTGCCTTTTTTAATCAATTAAAGACGTTTTTAATCAATTAAAATATTTGTTTTGTACAAGACCACAATAATGTTTCAGAGAATATAACACTTTTTCTGGAACATGTAAAATTGTGTTCCAGTAATATACACTATGTGTTCTGGATATTAACACATATTTCTGGAACACAGTCCGAGCGTTTCAGAAGTGTTACAAGGCTTAGAACGCGTAACGGCATACAATTTTGCTCACAAGGACATGTTCCAGATTCAAACACTAGGCGTTCAAGAAGTACACGCTATCCGTTCAAGAATAACACATAGCGTTCGAAAGATGCACACATGATGTTAAAAACTGGAACACGAAAGTTAATATCTAGAACACTGTTACGCGTTCCAGATTCAAACACTAGGTGTTCAAGGAGTACACACTATCCGTTCAAAAATAACACACATAGCGTTCGAAAGATGCACACATAATGTTAAAAACTGGAACACCAATGTTAATATTGAGAACACCGTTACGCGTTCCAGAAGTGTTACAAAAGGGCGTTCAAAAAGTGTTCAGATTCTTAACACTTTTATTTACAGTGTTTAATGTATACATATAAACTGAAGGCACTATAGATTTAAATTCTTTCTTCTCTTTCTTTAATAAAATAAAGATAATAGATGCATATGCATAAAGCTATTTTCAGGCATGGACCCTACCACAGGGCCGAACTACGGACAGTTTTTAACCAGTCTTCTGTTTTGACACGACCCTTTTAACAAGTATTTATTATAATAATAATTCATGGTACCGAGGGCCGTTTAGCAATTTACAGACCCTTCAGTCATTTCCAAAAAAGTATTCTATGACCGAAGTTATACGGAGTCCCTAAAAGTTTTTGCTATGATTTCATAAACATGTCGTTCTGCATAGGTATAGTTTTTGGGTCTTGCATTTGCGTATTTAAAGATATAGAAAGTTAGGGCTTAAAATTCTACATAATTATTGACCTAACAATTGTGGTATTGTCATATAAAGTGCGTTGACATGAACAGTGGTACAGCAAACATCGAATTCCCTCACAAAATGTTATATATTGATAGAACAATCGATTCACTTTGCAGTAATTAGTTTCCATATGTAGGTTCATTTGTTATCAGCCTGTATATGGATGAAATATTTGCTGATGGATTTGAGCAATCAAAAGATAATCCATTAATCTCACGAAAGAAGCAGTATATGAATAACTGCTAAACACCATCCTCACTTGTTAGATTAAATTAAAAGAAGAAAAAATGCCATCACATAATTATTTCAGCTCACAAGAAATAAAACAAATTGTAGAGTGTCTTACATGTTGTACATTAAACTTCTAGAGGAAGTACTACCATAAATATCTTCATTTTTCTATTTTTTTATACGATTTTGTATGAAATATATAGCAAATAGATGCATTTTTTTTATACTTTTGACCAGGCACTGAAGCTGTTGTGCGTATGGTATGTTTTGAGTAGGAAAAGTATGTTATCGCGATTTTCGTGTTTTTGTTAATGTTGGATTGGTGTCTCATTGACGTATACCCGAAATCTCCGTTCATTCATATTCATATTTGTGTCAATTGAATAGATCTCCAATTACGGATTAAGAAAATATCAAAACATATATATCCTGATGTACAATGAAATAACTAATTTGTCTTTCATTTCAAATTGTAGTTCAGTTAGCCATTAACGTTTCCGTCAAGAAAACAGTCGTCAGCAGAATATCTCGGTGGCAAGTAAAAGAAAGACATTTCTTAAGAAAAATTTCATCAACAAATGAAACTGGATATAAGGACAAATATTGGAATAAACTAAACCGTGTGATGCCTTCACCACCAGGGCATGTGGGTTATTATGGCAACAATAAAAATTGCACAGATATTAGAGACACCACTAGCTGTTTCCCTTCATGTCCGGAAACATCTCCTAATCTAGGTAAAAATCAATCAATTTTGTTTTTTTGCCACATATTATTTGAATTAAGAACAATTAACTCCATGTATATGAACAAAACAGTTAGAAACAAAGCTGATCTACAAAATAAACAAACTGAATACATTTTGATATATATGCACACAAAACACGGTTACTGGTAATACATAAATGAAAATAGGAATACACGTTTATCAACCAATGTATATTCGTAATACGACATCTATTCCGTTTTCAAATAATACATGTCTGAAGTTTTTATACATTGGGTAAAAATGACAATACATGTTCAGATATGTGTAACATTCTAGACCAGGCTGTGGAATCGAATTCGTTGACAGCTCTAGAAGGTCATCGTCGTCTAGATTTAAATTATAGTAAAAATATTAACGGACATTTGAATTACTAGTACATCATCATCAATTTAAAAAGAAGATTGCATGCGGTTAATTAAACATGCCATTGCATTATTAGATTTTCCTCCTAAATTTCAAAAGACTGACGAACGACTTTAAACCACAGCATTTTTTTCTGGTATGTAATCCTAATTTACTTAAGATTCAAGAAAAGAGACCAAGTCATATATAACAAGAGTTATACTAAGACTATACGTCATGGAGTGTTTGACATTTTCATTCAGAATAAATTGACTGATGCACATGTTGAACAATGTTTAATGAGTTGTACCATATTAACTACTGCATAATCGCCAAAAAATGCCCTAAGTAATTAAAGGTTCTAGTATGGCATCAGAAATTTTTATATCGATTTACGGTCTGTTTTCACGATGAGTCGTTCAATGAGTATCTAGATTCAAATAGCAGAGGTTCTTTTAAAAATCTCTAAAGGGGGATGTAAAATCGGTACTTTTTCTGTCTATTGGATGTTGGATGTGTACTGACTGATATTTTTATCATTAGTTGTCATTGACTTTGAACTAGCTGTCAGTAACTTCGAATACCCTCAGATCTGTACTTTGTGGTTTGTTGTTGTAAGGAATGTAAAAATACTCTGCCTCGTCCGGTTTGTGTTTTTTTTTATCTGTTTTCTGCTTTGTAACTATCTGTAGAGTTAAGCATGCTTTATTTGATTTTTATAGTTTGTTTTTATGTTGTGCTGTAGCTCTACTGTCCCAGGTTAGGAAAGGGTTAAGCACTCGGCCTCATTCTTAATGTGCTTGTCCCAAGTTAGGAGACTGTAGTTCAGTGGTGGACGTTGGTTCGTGTTTGTCATATTTGTTTTTCCTAAATTGTTTTGTTATAGATTAGGCCGTTGGGTTTCTCAATTGAATTATTCATATTTTTCATGTCGGGGACCTTTATAGTCGACTATGTGATATGAGTTTTTGTTATCGCTAAAGACCGTACGATTGACTATAATTGTGTTCATCAACTTCATTTGAACCTTGCAACATTGTAAGATAGTTGTCTCATTGGCAATTGTATTTCATCTTATTTTTATAAGAAAAGCCAACCTTAACCAAGATGAATGTGAAACAATGCTGACAGTTATTCGGCTGAAAAACATGTTATGCATGTACTTGGGACATTTCATTCTGTAATCACGTCTAGGAAATACAATGACTTTGATCGATCTCTGTAGATCCTTGTGAATATCCGGCCACCGAAATCATGATATTTGTCGATTATAGGTGGTCGAGTGGTCTAGCGAGCCGGGCACAGTGCAAGGCGATATAAAAGTTCCGGGATTGATAACCAAATTTGAAAGGAAAAAAATCAAGTGAGAAAATTAGCGACATAATTTGATCTAATATAAACAGAAAAATAATACCAAATAAACGAACTGCAATTGACTTTAGTTATATTTTCAGTTGGAAGAAACACTCCTCGTTTATTTATACCATCTACTACCCAATTAAAGACAGCTCTGTCATGGGTAAAGAAAGGTGGCCGCTATAGCCCAGACGATTGCATTCCCCGTCACCATGTTGCCGTTATTATACCATTTAGAGACAGAGACCAACACCTAAAAACATTTCTGTATAATATACACCCTTTCTTAAGGCGACAACAACTGGACTACGGGATATATATCATAGACCAGGTACGAATGATATTTTGGCATAATTTTTTTATAAGTAGATAGTTTTTTCAGTTTCCTAACAAATATTTTCTTAAAAAAATGCTTGCTTTAATTTTTATATTAATGACCTCAATACTGATTTAATAATTCAAATATCGCCAAGTTTAATTTTCCCAAATCTTCTTTTGTTCATATGATGGCATTCACTGTGAAAACCACACAACATAACCCTTCTACTACACCGATATTCTACACAAAATATAACCCTTCTACTACACTGATATTCTACACAAAACATAACCCTTCTACTACACTGATATTCTACACAAAACATAACCCTTCTACTACACTGATATTCTACACAAAACATAACCCTTCTACTACACTGATATTCTACACAAAACATAACCCTTCTACTACACTGATATTCTACACAAAACATAACCCTTCTACTACACTGATATTCTACACAAAACATAACCCTTCTACTACACTGATATTCTATTTTTTTTTTCAGATAGGTACTTCTAAATTTAATCGTGCCATGTTGATGAACATAGGTTATGCAGAATCGATAAAAAATCACAAGTATACCTGTTTTGTATTTCACGATGTTGACCTTTTACCCGAGGATGACAGAAATTCCTACACGTGCACAACACAACCAAGACATTTGTCAGCAGCTATTGATAAATTCAGATACAGGTAAAATCACAGACGTTGAAAGAAGACGATAAATTAATAGAAACAATTTCAAAAGATTTTTCTTTTTTGACAAAGTTGAACCAAACTGAATGCCAATAGTGAAATATTATTCCAATTTTTCGTTTTGATGAGGGTTGAAATTTGTTTTGGGTCGAGCACGGCGCAGCTAACGAAAGATGTCGTTGGTGTTTGACTTTTTATTTGTTTTACAAGACCTTGAATAGTCTACTTTATAGTTCGTTTTTTGCTCTTTGACGGTAGTTTCTATAGTTGCTCACACAATTGCCATTATGGTCTTTAAATTTGACAGTTGTCTCATTTGAAATCATTGTTTTTACAGATTACCATATAAAGCTATATTTGGTGGCGCATCGGCTTTATCTAAAAGTCAGCTACAGAGTGTCAATGGATTTTCCAACAAATTCTTCGGTTGGGGAGGAGAAGATGATGATATGTGGAACAGGTTAGAGCATAAAAAGAAGGAAAGGGAGAACAAAAGTAACACACAAAACAAATCACGAAATGATTATCCGTAATCACGTAGTCATTCAATGAATTTCACAAAACTTGTATTGCTATTATCAGAAAGGGCAAAGATGCTAAAACCTGAATATCAACCATACATGTTTCAATACTTGAATACTGTAAATTAAAAAATTATTGCAAGGAAAAATAAATAATTAATGCGAATAAAATAGATATTACAAAAACAAGAACTTGCATTCGGATATCTTATAAATATATCTGTAGGCAGAGTTGTTGTTGAAGGCCGTACGGTGACCTATAGTTGTTAATGTCTGTGTCATTTTGGTCTTTTGTGGATAGTTGTCTCATTGGCAATCATACCACATCTTCTTTTTTATATTACTTGAAATCCCAATGAATAATCTCGTGCTCTTGTCCATTCTTCAAAAATCACAATTATATAAACAGCCAATAATTTTAATCTACAAAATTTGTAAAGGCATGCATTAAAATAACCATATTAAAATATCTTAAATAAGACTTGCATGTTGTTTTGTGACGTCCTGGAATAATCAATTGATATTTTACTTTTCAGGCTTATGCACGCTAACTTCACAGTGACAAGACATTCAAATAAAGTAGCGAGATACACAATGTTGAGACATGGCAAAGAGAAGGGTAACAAACACAATACAAAGAGGTAAAGTTTAACTGAAAATGTCAATGGCATTATTACTAGTATGCATAGGGGCCAGCTGAGGACCACCTATCCACCCACCTATAGGTGCGGGATTTTCTCGCTGCGATGAAGACCCATTAGTAGCGATGGGCTGTTATCTGCTCTTTGGTCGGGTTGTTGTCTCTTTGACACATTCCCCATTTTCATTCTCAATTTTATGCAATAGATATTGTATCTTGTTTGTGATAGATTTAGTATTTTGTATTTGTACACATTTTCATTTTAATAAAAGTGAAAATAGAATTAAGCCACTTTAAAATAGAAAAGTTCATATAATATCAGACTCATACATTGGTTAATCCTAGGATATACGTTGTTTATACATTTGTTGTTACTTCTATAGATACAAACTTCTGGAAGATGGCTACAAGAGATTTAAGACAGACGGTTTAAACAGTTTGACATATAATGTGGTCCGAATCCAGATACATCATCTTTATACAAGAATATCTGTGGACATCAATGAAAATGAAGTGATGAAGGTAAATCATTATTTTATTCCTAAATATAAAAAACGAAGATGTGGTATGACTGTCAATGAGACAACTCTCCACAAGAGACCAACATGACACAGAAATAAACAACTATAGGTCTCCGTACGGCCTTCAACAATGAACAAAGCTCATACCGCATAGTCAGCTATAGAAGGCCCCGAAATGACAATGTTAAACAATCCTAACGAGAAAACTAACGGCCTGATTTATGTAACAGATGATTTCGTGCAAATATTTTGAGCATCCACAGAATAAGCTTCCACTAAAAATTGTTTAATTTTCCTGTTAATTTTGAATGCACATTATTGTATTTTTTTTTTCTTTATGACACGATTTCACGTGGAACGTATATATTAAGAAGCAATTACGGAAAATTGATGATAATTATATTGTTGTATTGTTTTGCAATCATAGATGTATGGGTTTATATACATGCATATTAACGTGATTATCGAAAAACAAGCAAAAATATTATGTTCTAATGAACCATCTTTAATGTTCTTCGATGTCATTAACATTGAATGTTACAATTGAGGATGGAAATGAACAATATGTCAAAGATGAGTCTTCAACACAGCGATTGAATACAGCACCCGGAGTTCACCCGGCTTCAGCTAGCCCCTATACAGTGAAAATGGACGTCACACTAAACTCCAAAACATAAAATTAAACTGAAATTAAAAAACAAAACAAAACATAAAAAAACAAAGGCCAGAGTCTCCAGACTTGGGACAGGTGCAAAAATGCGGCGTGGTTAAACATGTTTTGTGAGATCTCAACCCTCCCTCTATACTCTAGCCAATCTAGAATAAACAAACACACGGAAATACTCATAGTTGAAATAAAGGTCAGAATAGGTAACGGGAGAAACTGAACAAAATGACAATGATACATAAATTAACAAAGAACTACTAGCAGTTTCTGAAATGCCTAAATTAAATCGATCGAAAGAGTAATATGCCTTCAATTATTGTAAATGTTAGTATTCTCATTTTTAATGACCATATGATATTATGTATTTCTGTTTTTCTCTTATATGTAGAGCTGAGTGCTTGTAGACCAAAGCAAACACAAATTAGTGCTTATAAGAAACAAAGAAGAGATATATCAATAAAGTTGCTGTCGATTCTTTGAAGACTGAAAACGAAATCAGCATTCAGTTTTCTGTACAAGTAAAGCGTCTATAATTCGTCGTGTTACGATTTCACTGAGAACATATATGGATTATAGTTTATATGCAGTGTCATGATAACAAAAAAGGACAATGTTTGTTTTCAATATGCGTCATTAGAGCTAGGCATCCGATTTTCTTTGTTTTCAACAAACTCATCAGAGGTGCTAGAATCAAATCAACTACATCGTTGAAAAGAATCAAAATCAAAAAAATTTGAAAGATGTGCCAAATCTAGCGCTGGCTATCAATGCATGGAAATAGAGAGAGAAAAAAACGTAGTAATTTTTTTTTTCGTTTATAACATTGAATAAACAGAAAAAAACATTTCTATTTTGCTGGTTTAATTAGTGTACAAAACTGAGGTTTCCAAAAGAAGTCATTAAAAGAGGGAAGAAAGATGCCAGAGGGACAGTCAAACTCATAAATCGAAAATAAACTGACAAGGCCATGGCTTAGAATGAAAAAAGACCAACAGACCAACAATAATACACATGACACAACGTAGAAAACTAAAGACTGAGCAACACGAACCCCACAACAAACTAGGGATGATCTCATGTGCCCCGGAAGGGTAGCAGATCCTGCTCCACATGTGGCACTCGTCGTGTTGTTCATGTTGTAACAAATCCGGTAAATAGTAATTAATAAGGACTTCCAAAACAACTAGCAAAAGTGTCAACAGATACTACAAAGTTAACCAAAGCCCTCCAACATTGTGTTAAGTATTATTAACATTTCATTGTCAGACAAAATAGTCCAAAATTTTAAGCTGTAATAAAAAGTAAAATCACAAAAATACTGAACTCCGACGAAAATTCAAAACGGAAAGTCCCTTATCAAATGACAAAATCAAATGATAAATCACACCAAACGAATGGACAACAACTGTCATATTCCTGACTTGGTACAGGCATTTTTAAATGTGGATTGAACCTAGTTTTATACTTCAACTTTGTATTTGTTTGGCTTTACAACTATTTAGATCTGAGCGTCACTGATGAGTCTTATGTAGACGAAACGCGCGTCTGGCGTATTAAATTATAATCCTGGTACGTTTGATAACTATGTATACCGCTAAACCGGTCACTTGTATGACAGTCGCATCAATAAGTGGGGTTTCCTGCAGCAATAATCAAACAAAAATGAAACCATCACGAAGGACACAAACTAACTATATTTAGTTTCCTCATTAGTAATTAAATTATAATCCTGGTACCTTTGAAAACTATTTTATTCATTTTCTTCAATGGAGAGACAGCATTTGTCATATCTAATTATCAGTACAATACCCTTCAATATCACACTTTTCGTTCTCATATTTTCATCTATCAATACAAAGATGTAAAGAAATTGAACAATACTTTTTAAAAATTATACACGTATGTGATAGATCTGATGACTTGTTATGTTATAAAATAGATTTCTATAACAAACTTATCTTGTTAATTTGTCGTTTTCCCGGTTCATAAGTTCATTAGGCTTTGCTATGAAAATACATTTAAAAAGATCACAATTACTTATTCAAAGAAAGAACCTATATACAGACAAATAGGAGAGGGCTTTAACCAACAACTTTGACGTAATAAAGTTAGTATATAGAAGTATTGATTACTATACTTTTCTTTGAATAGTCTTATTTCAAAAGCAAAGATGAGGCTAAGATCAGACAAACTAATGTTTCATACAACAGAAATAATTCATGATACCAACCGAATTTAAAAGCGCATTCCATTTCAAAACTTAAATCTTCATCAGATTTAAAGCTATGCATGGTTTAAAAAATACAAATTCATTAACTGTGGTCTTCGGTGAAGCATTTTCAAAAATATTCAAAATGGTTAGTAATGTAGGAAATCAATCTTCTTCAGCAACAATATTGATATATCTACTCTTTAAGGAAATAGTTTTTGGATAAATGCTACAGTAGCTTACGAATTTCAAATGGCATAAATTGTTTAGCTAGACAAATCAAGATAATTATTAAAAATCGATTGATATTTCTGCACTCCACAAAAAAAGAAAGAAGCGGAACGGGTGCATCAACAGAGTGGGCGTCTCCCTCTATGAAATATCCACCTTTCGCATCCATCATTCTTGATTTCAATTTACAGATGTAGACTTTTGTTTGTTTCATATATTCCACTTAAATGTCCCTTAAACATCTAAAATATCTTCTGAGGATCAATTCACACGGTCGCCGCGATATAGCCTTGTTGTGCTAATGCGGCGTAAAGCAACCAACAATCAATCAATCAATGAATTCACACAGAGGGAATCAATCAGATTGATGATGACACCAAGTTAAAACTGTATGCTTACCCAATAACAAAACAAGCAAAACACATTATAATTCATTAAATAGTTATTTACTATGTAGAAATCAAATTCACAAAAATACTGAACTCCGCGGAAAATTCAAAAAAGGAAAGTCCCTAATCAAATGTCAAAATCAAAGTTCAAACACATCAAAAGAATGAATAACAACTGTCATATTCCTGTCTTGGTACAGGCATTTCTTATGTAGTGTATATTTTCAAAATGAAAAGCAATTGTTAGTACTTCAAGTTGTCTTTGCTTTTGCAATTCATCAACAACACACGTCTAAATGCAAATCGTTGACAATGAACTCATCATTGATATACTTAAATCAGCTAACATTGCAACCTATTTAATTTGTGAAAGTACTTTAACAATAAGTTTGGTCTGATTTGCATTATGTTGCTAAATTATAAACCAAATCACCAGAAAACCATTACAATTAATTCATATTAATCAATAGTATAACTATAAGCACGAAAAGTGTGATTTGAATATTCCTTGCAAAACAAAAGTTATTTTATTGGGTACAGAAGTTGTCATAGAACTTTTCTTTTAATATTATACTAGTTGACAGATTTTTTAAATGTGACAATTCTTTCTAAGAAACATACAGAACGATATGATCAGTCTGTGCTTACCGGTCATTGATGACGTTTCACATATCAAAAATAATTTTATAGCCTGAACCTTTAAATTTACAGGATGCCTACAATATAATTTTCTGCATTTAAGCACCATTGTACCAGTAAACTTAAATAAAGGCAAAAATAGTATACCGCTGTTCGTAAGTCCGTCACAAATTGATTGAGAGAAAATAAATCCGGGTTACAAACTAAAACCGAGGGAAACACATCAACTATTAGAGAAAACTACGAAATAACAGAAACACTAGAGTAAAAAGTCCATCTGAACTGTAACTAATGTGTATTTTATCTCAAAAAGACACATGTTTGACTTGGATATCCATCTATCCAGAATCTATCCAGAATCAAAATTATTCGCTCAAATGTAAAAAATATGACTTGCGCCATTATGAGTTGTTTATCGTTATAGAATATCTGTGTCACAGATGACCAAGGATACGTTCCGATTATCGTAGCTGTTTTGTTGCATTCGGTTTCATCTATTGTGATGTCACCAACAAGAAGGAAGACCGAATTTGTACTTACCATAAGCCACCCAACTGTTGTTAGTCGTTACTTTATTTTTGGCAATAATTGTGTCAGTTCTCGCTTCAACTTTAGCGTTAATTGTAACTATAGTATCATCCGTTTATAAATAGGAACAATTTAATATTATTTAATTAACATGGGAAATTTTTCTTGGCCGATCAATGCATTTGAATGGGAGGATATAGTTTGGACCCCCTTTTACTCTGTGTTGGGAACCCCCCTTTTTTAAATGGCTGGATCCGCCACTGGTCACTATGATTCGTTCCAAATAATTTGTTGGTATATTCGAAGTAGAATGGTCGAGTTTAAAAGACTTTTCAGAGCAAACATTGATAAGTTTTGGGTTTATTCGGGTTTGTTAGTTTACTGTGTAATGTGTTTTTGACAGGTTTTTGTTATTGTTATTTCCATTTTTTTCAATCATGGTATTTTTTCGATGTTGGGTTAATAATAACCGTTTTAAGCATTAGAATTTAAGAAAAAAAAATATGATGATATAGAAAAAAAAACAATAGTTTAATAAACATATCATTGTAAAGAAACATAAACAAGATTGATATGCATCATAAATCATTTACATATTTTCGCAACACTCAATTACGATGTATCTACACAAGTGGATAACCAATTCAAAATTTTTAACATTCAAGGATTGACCAAATTTAAAAACAAATAATGATGTATCGTGAAAACACAAAAAGGCCCCTGTTTACAAATGTACAAAAGTATACCAACCATTCGATAATACAAAATGATGATTTTTCTGGAAGGTGGACACAGTGACGTACATAAATTGCACAAATTGTCGAGCTCTTTTGTAATCTAATTGATAAATGAGTTATAATATAAGTTTTGAAACGGAATTCAACGTATTTTAGTGCTTTTATCATTGGTTGAACACCTGTTTATAGCACCACCCTTTAGGCTAAAGAACATGAATATATACAAGGCTTGATTCTCAGTTACCAAAAAAATAATTGAATAATTTTGTTAACGGTACGTCTTTGGCAAAGTGATTTTAATAAGTCACAAAATAGATAAAAATATGTATAAAACTCGACAAAATATACAATCTTTTATGTTTCACATATATATCAAAATGTATGTATATAAATATATTAATTCAAAAGAAAAGGCGATATGTTTGTAATTATAACGAATTTTACAGGGAAATCTTTGTTATGCCCTGCATATATTTTAAACATATTTGCTCCTGTACAGTGATTTGCAATAAGTAAACAAATTTATACAACCAATAAATGCGCATGCATATAAACAATTTATGACTAGTAGTGTTTTCTGTCCGGAAGTAATTTATTGCTGAACAAAATTAAATTAAAAGTATATTTTACAGGAGAACATAAAATCTAAAGACAAAATTATGGCAAAATTAATAAAAGTATACTTCAGACATGGCTTTTAACATATAGTTTACTAGAACCCAACCATTAATACCTTAAATATATTCTATAAATTTATAATTATATAAATTATACAAATAATGCCAAAAAAAGGATAACTTGCGTAACGCTGGACGTCTGATCAACCCTTTAAATATGATATTACATTGCAAATTCAACAAAGGACTAGACAATGAAGTGACATCCATTCAATCATTCTGTAATAATGTTTAAATTTAAATGAATTTTCAAATCTAAGATAGTTTAGTTGGAAATACTGTTTTACCCTGAAGTAACTTCCCCACATAATACATAAAGATAAGATGTGCTTAAAATATTTCGAGACAAATTGACACCAAATTTAACGTTAAGTGTTTTGGTTGAAAACAGAAGTGTTTGAAATAAATGAAATGTTATCATGAAGTTTGGCTACTGAATAAATCAGTATATGAACTATCTACAATATACGTCTAACGGATGATGCTACTGGGATCGTTGATTGGTCATAATAACTTTAATATTCAAGATGAATACAATTTGATTTCAAACCGATGTGATAGCAATGTGTACCATCAATGCTGTTTTTTTTTAAAGATTAAAATACACATCAATTCAGAAGGTTGTTCTTATCTAATTGCAATTTTCCGTTAGTGGTTCTAATATACGCATGGAATAAACTACTGGTGATCAAATCAGTTAGGAACTGTCAGAAAAAAACTGTTCTCAATCCATGTTTCAAATTTTATGTTTATATGTAAACGTGGAGCAAACTGACAAAATCACTCAAAAACACCAAAAAACACGAATTTAAATGTAAGTAATTAAAAAACAATACGATGATGACCACCACGGTCTAAAGTTTTAGTCCTGCGTGATTACTTCAACAATAAATCATGTATAAATATATTCGCCTTGCAATATCGAAACGTAAAAGGAAATGAATGAATGATTATGAATTGGCTTAGCAAATGATTTACTATCTTGTCAGCATACCCGATTTTTTGTTTCCTTCAGCTTTTGGGTATTTACATTGTATTCATGTGCATTTATAGCAATGGTTATTACTGATGCCTTAATTAATTTGACCTAAGTTTAAATTCTGATATTTCGGGCCTAGAGCTGAATTGGATAGTTGGAGAGTTTTATTACAAAACAACTTCTGAAAGAGCCTCCCTAGAACATATTCTGAAGGTACTTTTATAGAAAGTTGTCTGTTCCTTAATAGTTAAGAGCAGTTATATTACATATAATTCTAATAGTTCGGTTTTGAGGTTATAACTGATCCCAACTGTATATTGTAAATTTCGCTCATCAATCTATTGTACTCTGATGACTTTTAAACAACAAATTCCTTCATTTCAATGTCTTCAGTAAACACTGACTGTGACTGTGTGTTAGGATCGCCATTAATAGTTGCAGATTCGGGTGTGTGGCTATCCCCTTCTTCCGACACCTGTTCTAATGGGAACAACAGTTTGGGATGAAGTGAAAAATTACTGGTTCTCGGTCGAAGTGGCGGATGTAATTCTCTGTAAAAAATAATAAAAAAAACTGTTATATTCAATGTAAGTTCAAAAGGATTGAATCGTATTCAGCAATCTTTCTTATTGTAGCTTCCATTAAAAAACATAAATCGTGTGAAAATGTGATTTACGATATTTAAATTCATCTAGGGATTCTCAGAGTAAATAATTTACTTTTCTATCAAGTATTGTTCAGAGATGTGCTTAATCACAATTGAGTTTTGATTCATATGTTTCTGTTATATCTCTTTAGCATTGCTCTATGAATAAACTCATCATGGATACCATACGCGCGACGCTTGAATGATAAACATTCAAGAAGGCCAAATAAGGTACGAAAGTGAAAAACAGGTTCCAAAAGGTTTTGCCAAGTAGCCAAAATGATCTATTCCTGGGATAGAAAATCCATAGTATTTTGTTTTTAAGACGGTTAGTTTATGATAATGATAAAAAGAGGAAACACAGACAATTTGACAAGACGATGAGTGTACACTAAGATGAAACTGAGGTTAAAATGTATTTTCAGTATAGTTCAGTGGTTGAAAGATATTGATTTCCAAAAAATATTTAAAAAATGAATTGATAGAAATTTGTTTTTCGACGCCAAACCCGAGTATCATTCTAACATATTACTGCTTGAGGATTGAACCATTGTCAATATTATTGAATTCATTTCAGTTTTAAAATTTTCAAATTTTTGAAATCCCCCCCCCCCCCCCCAAATATCCATTTGATAAGCCATTGTTACGAAACCACAGACCGATTGAACCGTTCAGGTTTGTATTATAGTTTAGGTATTACTTTATAAAATACTGAACATATACATATACGTTCAACTTTATGCTAATACTATTTATAAGATTATGGAATTATTCATGAAGCTCGTTTTAAATAAATATGATATGTTTACCTTGGTGACTTGTCCGAATCAGTATCTTCATTTTCTGAGAAGGTATTTGTGAAAGCGCTGTCTTTAGAAAACTGAGAATTCTTCTCATACATAATTAATCTTTTGGCTGCTTGCTGAAGCTTGTTGGTCATGTCTATTCTGCTGATTAAAAAAAAAATCGGCCTTTGTTCTTATGTTGATATGCACTTACTTTAGGGAAAAACGCGTTTAAAATAAAATACACTAATAAGGCTCAAACGCATGTTTTGCTTCTTTTTATATGATATTATACTATTTGTTCTACATAAACTTGTCTTAGAATAAGTAAACACCATATGCCGAAATGTTTTTATTGTTGTTATTCTGCGCAAAAGGATATAAATGTTACTCACTGTACTGGACATGAGCTATTGAAATCTTATATGAAAAGAAAATGGCTGTTATTGGGCAAAGTATTTGACCCTGTATCGTAGGAAAAACAACAAGCAGTTCTAATATATTTGAAGTCTACTTACTCGTTTAGTTTAATATCTTCTGGTTTTTCGTAAGAATTTGTAGGACCTTCGTAGGGATGTCGTTCGACAGATGACTGCTTTGTTTGGTATGCTGAATCTTTCAAACTATTAATTCTAAGTTTTTCCGTGACATTCTCGTCTGTTGTTTCCCGCCATGGAGACGATGACGAGAAACCAGTATCTGTGTCGGTAACAATTAATGCCGAGGAAGTAGACACTACTGCCAGGTCTGTTGTCGAAAGTTCTAACGTTTTAGATTTTTCTTGTCCTTGATTTTCATTTCCTAGATAAAATGACGGACCAGCTTTCTGGTCAATATTTAAAAGATCATCGGGATTACGAGTTTTTCTGGTATCTGATGTTTCTGAATGGAATGACTGACTACGTTTTCTGAAAGGTGATCCATCATCTGAAACGTGGTTAACACTAGGAATTTTGTTTAAATTAAGATCATTGCTTCTTGATTTTCTAACAGGCATCTTATGATATTCATTGTTATCTATTTGATTTTCTTCCATGATATGTAAAGACACCCTTTTAGCAGACTCTGCATTTTCATTAGGAATTGATAAAACATGTCTTGTCACATGATCTCGTTTGTTATATCCAAAATCATTCAAACTTGAAGCTCTTGGATGACGTCGATGTCGTCTAATCTCACCACTACTTGACCTTTCTGATGTAAAACTGTGGTCACGTTGTTGAGATTTTTTACGGGACATCCTTAAATATTTCGGCCTTCTTGGTCGTACTCTTTCAATTCCACAGCATTTACATTCATTTACCATTTCTGGTAATCGTTCTGGTTGCGAGCAAAATGACCTATTCATATATCGATCTATTTCATCTTCTGAGGAATCTGCTCCCGATTTTATTCTTCGTCTTCTCTCATGTCTGTGATAACGGTAGGTAGGGTCTGATTCAAATGACGTAGGTGTAATGCTTGGAGATCGTCTCGCTAACTCGTGGTTGCACTTAGTTCTTCTCTGTGCCAAATGTGACTCAAACGGTGGAATATCAAGCATTGTACTTGAGGTTTTGGGTTTTGAGGCAAATACTTCTCTTTTTCTCTGAGCATCAAGATCGTCTAAGGTCTTTTGTCTCTGTATAGATTTTTTTCTTTCTCTAGTAAATTTAGGAATTTCATTCTCGGTATCATCTAATTTTTCATAACTAGTATCATTGACAATAACTATATGAGGATAACAGTGAGTCACGCCACTAAAATCTGCTTGCACGGAATTTGATTTCACAAATGTCGAGTTCCGTTCTTTTTGTGAACTTGGTAATGATGAAAGTGATTTTCGTAATTCTGGATTGGAAAACGGCATAAACTTAGAATATGTTTCATTATCCGAAGACAAAACGTCATTATCAAGCTGTAGAAATTGCAAGGTACCGTCCACAATTCCAGAGGATTGTTGATTTTCATATCCTAATATTGATAGCTGTTTTTCTGCGGATCTTTTCTCAGATTTACTTTTATAGGCATCAAAAAGTCGGACTGCAGCTCCATAATTTTCAACATCAATTGGAGGGGTATGAAATGGCTCCATGTCATTCTGTGACTGCTAATAAATTGGTAAAAGGATTTACAAATACAAAAACAAAAGACTTATTTAGACATTTGTAATACGTTTTGTTAAAAGAGCAGGTAACTTAGATCCCTAGTTGGCAATACATTGAAAATTGAAAAACGCCAAGAAAAACACCTTTAACTTTAAAAAATCTATTATAGAAAAACATGAATGACTATACAGTTCTTTTTTTGTGAATAGTTTTCATTTCAAATTCTTTACATGATGTCGTCTTGGCATGCGTTGTATATTTCCAAAGAAAAAGGTATTTTAACACTGTTTTGAATAACTCTCGCACTGCTGTAAACGGACATTAGCTTCGAAATATTAATAAAAAAAAACATGATTATTTTTTCAATCATTAAAAGTAAAATAGAGAAAAACTTTTTCGATAATTGTAGCAAAGATGGGTCCTTTTTGTTGAAATAAGGTACGAAACATAATTGTTTGTTGCTGTGTTCATATTTGTTTTCCTTATTGTTTTATATATTCATTATGTCGTTAATATTCTCGTTTGAATTGTTTTACATTACTCATTGTTGAAGGCTGTTTGATGACTTATATATGTTAATGTCTGTCATTTGTCTCTTGTGGAGAGTTGTTTCATTTGCAAACATACCACAACTTGATGTATATTGATAAATTATGTACTTGCAAGTAAATAGTTTGACCTCATTATATCCGTATCAAAATGTCTTTCAATTTAACCCTATGGCTAGTTATTGTTACCGTATGCATTAGGCGTTTTTATAATTAAAAGGGGAAAAAATTGAACATTGAACGAGAAAGTTACATCTTTTGTTGGACTGATTTGATCCACAAAAACTCATTCTTATACATGTGAAAATAATGATTCACATATTTTGACAATATATCTTGCAATTGTAATACTTATTTTTTCTTCCTTTTCTAAAAATAATTTATATAAGTTTTCCTTCCTAAAAATAAATTGGAATCTTGTTTTTCCCAATTGTAATACATACATTATATAATTAGTCAGAAAAATCTCACATACTAGGAAAAAAATACTCGATTATCAGTTATATGATTTATATTACACAGGAGATTACATAAAACAGAGTTCTCGTTTGCTTTGCTGTATACATTGCAATGCGGTGAGGCCGGACGGTAACTATAGTAGGTAACATCTATGTCATTTGGTCTCTGGTGGATATTTGTGTCATTGCAAAAAACAATCATACCACATCATCTCATTCTTTAATAAACACAATCAGAAGAGGTCGTGACTACTTTTTTTTATCGTTTAACTAATTGTAACACAAACTATATATTCCGACTTAATGCAGCCTTTTAAATTAAAAATTTATGTTTCCGGCATGGTAATAAATATTTTATTTGTAATCAATATTGGGTTTTTTTATATCTGTAAAAATAGACTGTCAGGGAATTCTGCATTTTCCCTATGTAATGATACTAGGCTCGAATGGACTTTTTGGACATTTTTCCAAAACTGTGACAAATTTGCATTATTTTGTGTTCTTGTTTCATAATCTCTTGTTTGTGTGGGTTCTTTTTCAGAGGAAACACGATCTTTTTCAGAGGAAACACGATCTTTTTCAGAGGGAACACGATCTTTTCCCAAATTTATGTAACCAGGTTTTGATTAGCTCGCATTAACCGTATACTTAAAGAAATTATTGTGTGTTATCTGATATGAACGGTTAATTAACCGTATACTTAAAGAAACTATTGTGTGTTATCTGATATGAACGGTTAATTGGACTTTTTTAGGTTCAGATATTTGTTTTTTTTCCGTTTAGATGCATTCTTAAATGCAGAAATACTGCTTTGCTTAGGTACAGCCACATTATTCCTCAGCAACTCTGCTTTTTTTGTGGTCAGTAATAAGTTCCAACTTAACTATTTCCTACGCAGTATGCATACATAAAAAAAATCCAATTTAAAATAGAGTTTGTTGAAACAATATTCTTAATATAAAAAGAAGATGTAGTATGATTGCCAATGAGACAACTATCCACAAAAGACCAAAATGACACAGACATTAACAACTATAGGTCACCGTACGGCCTTCAACAATGAGCAAAGCCCATACCGCATAGTCAGCTATAAAAGGTAATATCTTTATTGTTTGAATCTAGGTATAAACCTAATTATGATGACTTTTTTTTGTACTCACCTCTACTTTTAAAAAATTAGACGAATCTTCCTCAAATTTAAATTTCGTTGCTGATGTACTGGTCCCTGTTGGTGTTCCCTGTGTAGACGGAGTATAATTTTTGTGGGCAGGTATAGCATTTTCTGTCAAAATATACAAATATAATTTAACTTTGAATGAAACATGTCCTTTTTTGGCTAAAAGTTTGTTATCTATAGACATAATTTTGGCATGTGAACGTGAAGCCATCATGTTTTTTTATGAAACTAGAGGCTCTCAAGAGCCTGTGTCGTTCTCCTTGGTGTATGTGCATATTAAACAATGGACACAGATAAATTCATGACAAATTGTGTTTTGGTGATGGTGATGTGTTTGTAGATCTTACTTTACTGAACATTCTTGTTGCTACAATTATGTATATCTATATTGAACTTTGCCAAGTAATTACAGTGGAAAAAAAATTCTAAAAATTTACAAAAATTTAGGAAAATTGTTAAAAATTGACTATAAAGCGCGATAACTCCTTAAAGGGTCATTTGAAAATTTTGGTTATGTTGACTTAATTGTAAACCTTTCTTTGCTGAACATT
This sequence comes from Mytilus galloprovincialis, assembly GCA_037788925.1. Taxonomy (NCBI): domain Eukaryota; kingdom Metazoa; phylum Mollusca; class Bivalvia; order Mytilida; family Mytilidae; genus Mytilus; species Mytilus galloprovincialis. The sequence goes on from CM075333.1 coordinate 95,440,851, forward strand.
ATTGCTGTTTACAGTTATCTCTATCTATAATAATATTCAAGATAATAACCAAAAACTGCAAAATTTTATTTAAAAGTACTATTTTGGGGACAGAAACCCATCAAGTGGTTGTCTGATTTGTCTAAAAATTTCAGGGCAGATAGATCTTTATCTGATAAACAATTTTACCCCCAGTCAGATTTGCTCTAAATGCTTTGGTTTCAGAGATATAAGCCAAAATCTACATGTCACCCCTATGTACTATTTTTAGCCGTGGCGGCCATCTTGGTTGGTTGGCCGGTCACGCCACACATTTTTAAAACTAGATACCCCAATGATGATTGTGGCCAAGTTTGGTTAAATTTGGCCCAGTATTTTAAGAGGAGAAGATTTTTGAAAAAGTTACAGACGACGGACGGACAAAGTGATGAGAAAAACTCACTTGGCCCTTCGGGCAAGGTGAGCTAAAAAAGTTAAATCACATAAATACTGAACTCCGAGGAAAATTCAATCGGAAAGTCCATAATCACATGGCAAAATAAAATTACAAAACACATCAAACGAATGGAAAACAACTGAAATATTCCTGACTTGGTACAGGCATTTTCAAATGTAGAAAATGGTGGATTGAACCTGGTTTTATAGCGCTTAACCTTTTCCTTTTTACAACAGTCTAGTCAAATATGATTAACTCTTTACAATGACATTAAGAATTAAATTATCAGGAAATTCTGTAATTATTGTTCTGTCTATTACAAATAACCTTATCCATGTGGTGCAGTCTTTTTAATAACCGCTATGTTTTCATTTTTATGTTATTTTTTCATAGACATAAAATATTACAATCAGTCCTGAATTAATATAATACCTGAATGGCTGTATGCCTAATATCAACGGGAAGAAAAACACGTTGTTCCAATTATTGGTATGTTTTGTCAAATTATTTTTCAAACACATTTGTTTTTGCTTTTTGACATGAGTATTATTTTCTGTTTAATAGAAGATTTTATCTACCTAGTATCTAACTGTAGACTTCAAAAGGATGCAGCTATATTGGATGCATCCCGAATATGACAACAAAAATGGAACATTAAAACACCATATGTCAACACCATGGACAATAAAACAAAGGAAAAATCAAAGAGAAAATATTGTCAACACCAAACCGAAAATAAAAAAATTCAGCGAAAGGAACGTCACAAAAAAAGAAATCAAAACCATATATTAGATAAATTCATAACGTTTATATAAGTATTGCAAGTGATCTACAAGATTCATATTGAAGACTTTGTTTTGTAAAATATAACACCAAAATGAAATAATACTTTAATTTCGATTACGTAAATTATCATAGTAAATTCATATTTGCTTACAAAATCGACTGATTATTTATTACCAAATGATTTCTTTTGTCTATATCAATCATGCTTATAACGTAATTCAGGGATTGGATAGCCTAATGATAATGAGATGTCATTTGATCAATCATATTTACTTTTTTAGTAACACTGTGTCATTTTTTAGATAAATAAGCAAGAGTGTTTATAACGAAAAGCACTAATTATGTTATTGATTAGCTTCATATCATCCTTCATTTGATTATCTCTACTGGTCATGCTACAAAAAAATGGACTCTTAGTTGAACGTATGATAGTGCTTACGGTCAAATTATCTTTTTGTTTTGTAAATGGTGTGGTTGCTTTTTTTAATATTGCTTTTAAAATGCTTTATTTGAATCAATGTTGATTTATTTATACCAGATCGCATTGCGCTATTGAAAGTAAATCGTTCGTATTAATCATACTTCAAATGCTTTTTTTTTATTAGCGTAGTGTTGATAAGGATTAAGGATTTTTTGGGTGTTATAAATGTAACTTTGAATCTGTACAAAAAAAAAAATCGATGATACCAGGCTATAAAAACTCATCAGCGACAAAAAGTAAAATAACAGAATACTGAACTCCAAAAGTAATTCAAAACAGAAATCCTTTATAAAATGTCAAATTCAAAAGCTCGAACACATCTAATGAAAAGAAAATAATTGTCGTATATCTGACTTAGTTCAGGCATTTCCTTGTGTAGAAAATGGTGAATTGAACCTGGTGTTATAGCTAGCTCTCACTTAAATAGCAGTTGCATAGAATTCTATTATTTGCCAACAATTTGTGAGCAAAACAGACAGACATAATAGGTAAAAACGTCAAAATCGAGAAACAGCAGTCAAATTGTGATAATACTAATCATTATAAAAACAAATAACTGTTTCAACAAAGAAACACAAAATGGCATGTAGACAAAGTACATATGAAACACAAAAACTCAAATTTGACCATAGCACATTAACACAATAACACAATGGCGAGATGTATAAAAACCGATCAGCGTCATATGTATATAATCAAAAATGAATAAGTGCAAAGTTGATAGAAAAAAAACAAGAATGTGTCCATAATACACGGATGCCCCACTCGCACAATCATTTTCAGTGGATCGTCAAATGGGGGAAAAACTCTAATTTGGCATTTAAATTAGACGAGCGAACGAACGACCAAACGGACGCACAGACCAGAAAACATAATGCCCCTCTTCTATCGTAGATGAAACATAAATCACTATGTTCCAGAACATTGGGAACTAAAAATTATTTACTTTTTATAAAACTATATTTATTTTTGCTTGTTCTGATTTATACATATAATCAGAAATCTTTTCTTATAAGATTCCGACAAGCTTAATGCGCACTATATTTTTTGTATTATTAAACCACTAATGTTTATGAGCTCTTCAATGTTTGAAGGAGTCTTATATTCTCAAATATGTTGGCCTCGACCATCATTGGAGAGACATTTACTGGCGAAATCCACATCAGTGCAGTTAGATTTGAACCATTGTTGCTATTATTTCTTACCAAAGAAAATTACAATTTGCACCACTGTCAATTGAAAGTAAATGCTATAATTTTCAAACTTGCTTCTGGAACATCTATTTTAAAAGTACTAGGCGATCATTCAACATGGACCATTGTATTCATTTGATAAAATTACAGGCAATAAATGACTGTTGTGATTTTACCGTGAAACATTAGATAAAAACATTGTAAATACTAACCTGCTTGTTTTTTAAGAATTTCATCTGTATCTTCGCAACATTTGAAATATCTACTACATCTACGTCTAGTTAAAAGAAGCAATCCGAAGAGAATTAATAAAAGAAGAACTGTTATCATTCCTATCCAAATAGGCTCGTCCATAAGTGTTCGTTTTGACTGCGTAGTAATATGGGGATTCTCATAAAAACTGCAGTTTTGACCTATAAATAAAAAAATAGTTGAGATAAACTTAAAATTTAAACAATGTTTAGAGTATTTGAATGATTCAAAGATTGGTTTCAATTTGAGGAGTAAAACTATATGAATAATTTAGTAACTAGTGGAATAGGAAATAACTGCCGACCGATCACCAGTTTTAACAAAGAAAATATTCTATGGAGTTTTATCTTAAAAAAAAAATAAAACAGCAAGCGTTTTACAAGAACATATATAGCGTCTAGATCTTGAAAATTTTACATCTCAATTGAAATAATTTGAGCAAACATTTTATAAATACAAATACAATAATAATTATGTTGCTGTGAAGATGATAGTATGCTTATGCCACATTTCACATTGTCGGCTTTTTTGTTTCGAAAACCATACCGTATTATAACTCTTTCAAATTACATTAGTAACTTGTTCACAAATACGTCTGTTAGGTATCAATCTATATATGTGAGTTTTTGAACCTTGTCTCACATAGTTGATTTTCTTTCAAGTATTGAAAACTCCAAAAACTACAAATGCAACAATTTTAATACTAGTTTTAAGATATCAATAGAGGTACAAAATAGATAGATTGCTGCAATATGCCTTGTTTAGGGCTATACGTAGTATAAAGATGGCTTTTTTTTTTGTCATTTCTGTTCAAATTTGTAAACGTTGTCTTATTACCTGTCCACTCTTTGTTACAGCTACATGGTTTTCCTGAAATAGCATCCACTATACAAACACCATTGCCCGAACATACCATTGCAGCACATTCAATCGACGTTATTTCACAATTCGCTCCCCAGTAGTCTTTATCACAGTCACAACTATAACCGCCATTATCAAGAACACATGTCCCATGTTGGCATACAGGTAAATCGCACCAGGAAACTTGACAGAACATCCCTTATAAAATACAATTAGGATTATAAGACAATGAGATTGAGTGTCCAACTGAAACGTTAATTATTTTAAGTCGGTATAGGTTATTTGAAATATTTAAGCATTATGACAAAATTAATAATTTAATATCCTTTTAATGGAATTAAACTTACCTAACATAGTTCATCTTGTTGTTCGACGTGATATTATGATGAAAACTATACATTTATTTCCCGTTTCTGAGGGAGATATGAAGATTTGTTCACCCAAGAATATTCATATTTCACGAGGGCTGTGCCTGAGAGAAATGTGATTTTTCGAGGGTGAGCAAATTTTATCTCCCGAAGCAAAGTGAATTGAATGTTTTATTCCACTGCCTATGCTTTGATTACTACCTGAACATAAGATATTAGTTTGCATACATTTTTAGGCAGATCCGCATGTTTTTTATTACTAAACACGTGACATACCCATTGATAAACAGTATGGATCAAAAGTTAATTATTAGATATAAGAAGATGTGGTATGAGTGCCAATGAGACAAATCTCCATCCAAGTCACAATTTATAAAAGTAAACCATTATCGGTCAAAGTATGGTCTTCAACACGGAGCCTTTGCTCACACCGTACATCAAGCTATAAAGGACACCAAAAATGACAAGTGTAAATCCATTTAAATGAGAAATTCAACGGTCTAATCTATATAAAAAAACGAGAAACGAGAAACTAACTTATGAACCATATTAACAAACGACAATTACTGAACATCAGATTCCTAACTAAGTACAGGTGCAAACAATTGTAGCGGGTTTGATCGTTTTAATATGAACCAACCTTCGCCCTTATCTGAAATGATGGTGTAGCATCACAACATAGAAAGACACACTATGAAATATCAATTGAAATGACCTTGTCTTTTTGTTTAAATGTCTAAAACTAATTTGTACACGATAATGATTTTTGCTATCGCTATTTAAAAAAAAAGTTCAAAACGTTACGTAAGTTAACCGCTCGCAACGTCGCACGATGATGTCTCGACATTTCAGAAAAAAGTCTCAACCAATCAAATATTGATTAAACTCTCAATATGTATAAACAGTGGAATAATACCATGACTTACTTTTTTTATGAAAGAAATACTCTAAAATTGCACCATGATATTTCAACGGAACAATTTTTTCAACTCAGGTGGAGATAATCTGATCTATTTTTGTAGTCATTTATAATTAATATAAAAAAGGAGTACAGACAATTCGTCCTGTTTTTATATCACTCAATTGGACAAAATCTGAAAAGATTTACAAAAAAAGAGCCTATATTGTATAACCTTTGTAAAAGATTCATTAATTTTATGTTTTCTCAGCTTTTTTTAATTTTTCAATCTGAATCTGATCGTTATTATAAAAAGTTTTGGTTTTGGTTAGAAATGACTTTCATATATATTATGTTTTGGATAATTACTGACATTTTGTCAAATATTACCCTATTTTTTTGTTTTTAATATGTCCAGTCAATCATAATTTTGAAAAGTTTAGTTAAAACTTCAAGTACAGTTAACACGAATCTATACTACAGTACATTTGAGTAAATATTCAAGGTCTTTTAAAAAGGGGAAATCAATTCAGATAAAATTGACCCTACCTCTTTAATCAATTTCAAAAGATAAAGTTTTGTTTTATTCACCAAAATTAATGCATTCTTTTGATAATATTGATCCTGTGTTCTTTGCGTGTTACATTTTAATGTTGTGTCGTAGTTCTCCTCTTATATTTAATGCGTTTCCCTCAGTTTTAGTTTGTTACCCCCATTTTGCTTTTTGTCCATGGATTTTTGAGTTTTGAACAGCGGTATACTACTGTTGCCTTTATTTGGAACGCCTTTTAAAAAAACGCCCCTATTGAACTTTAGTTTCTTAATTATTAAAAGGCGTTCAACAAATATTTCACAAGAGTTCCAGCTCTCAAAAGACATGATTTCAAGCACATTTTAAAACAGATGAAGATATCCTAACACATTAACAGTCTCTCGGAAATAGAACACAGTGTCTTAAGATTATACAAGACACGATTGTCAAATAATAATCTGATACAATTGAATGCTAATCTGAAAAAAAAAAACCATCGTAAAGCTATCAAAATTGTCTGACAAAACCATTTGAAATCAGATAGACAGATGTAACTGTAAATGTTTGTCTATGAAATCATGAAACATTGATCTCAAGTATATTTTGAGGAAAATAAAATGCTAAATTATTAATTAATTGTATTTTGTCTTACATTATTTCAATATATTTTCCAGTTTTTTCGACATTTTATGTACAAAGACAAATAAAGATTGATCGGTTATCTTCAGCATTCTTTTATCGTAAAATCACAGGGAAAAAAATAGTAAACAAATAAAAGAAATTATTCATTAAATTAGGTTTAAATTATGTAATATTGATGTTTAACAATACACAAGTTGTCAATAAATATAGATATGAATGTAGGTGTATAATTAACATTCCATTTTACACGAACATTCAAGAATATGTACAACACCTGACGACTTGCATCTGAATCTGAGAAGCCATATTGTCTTTTGAAATAGATATATATAAACCTACCTGTGAAATGTACAGGGCAATGGCAGATATATTCTTCGGTTGATACATTTAGACAATATCCTCCATTTAAACAACTTTTATTTGAGCAGTCAGCAAAGGGAGTGTTTGGATATGCTTCTGTTTTCAAAAGGAAGTCAATATCTAAAAAATAAAAATAAAATGAAATATTTCATTCTGACGATTTTTTCTTTTGTGATTTAAACATTGATATTGCAAATTAAATTAATTAATAGTTTTTCTCCTATCATTGTCTGAAATATTTTGTAGAAGGGAAATACGTGTTGATACCATGGAAATATTTTACAATACATGCAAAATCTGCATATTAATGAAAAAGAAACAAAAAATCATGTTTGATTATTTTGTATGACTCCTTGTCATTTTTTATAGCATTCCTTAATACAGAATTTCCTACATTCATTTATAATGTTATGATTAAAATATGGTGTGAGTTTTTAAAAATTGAGACATAAACTACACAATTTAATAAAACCAAAATTCAATATGAAGACATACAGAACATTTGGAAAGGTAAAAACTACCCTAACCAAACTAAAACAAAGGAGAACAATCAAACAAACGGCCATAATGTCTATAAGTAACTAACAACTTTCAGTAACACTATTAAATATCTGAATATAACTAAAATACTAGATCTTCATTAATTCCACCATTATCACTGAAGTAACATTGATTGTTAAATTTCTGCAATACTTTGACACTGTCTCACGTTATTTGTTGGCTTGGTATATTGTATATATACTAGCACTGTTTAAGAAATAATTGATGCAAGCTATACGTTATTGTAGTTTTAACATGGGAAGGCATTATATTTGATTATTTTTGTCCGAGCGATAGTTCTATTCAGATTGACAATTTTGGTAATTTCTATGTCCGATGTGTATAAATGTAGAGTGTTTGTGTAGGCTCTTCCATACACCTCCCTTTTTTATTTGTAAACTAACAAACGACTGGCAACGTTATTTTTCAGGGGGAGGAGTTTTGAACAGTCAGGATGATCGGTTGTCCTATCTAGGTCAAATATGTCAGTTTCGAATTGCAACATATTACAGTCATGATACATGAATAAGTAACAACATGTGCATCAATTAAGAGTTTTGAAGTGTTTTACGTTAATGAAATATATTGAATGCATGCCAATTTATAAAATTTATTTTTCAGCAGTAGTCAATATACGCATGTGCAAACAAATTTTATTGGATTTAGAGCATGGGTCTATTCATAAAGCGAAAGAAGCACGTCATATTAGAATAATTGTTTTCCTATTAATGTTATTTCTCTGTTTTTGACGTTTGGTCGATATCTCTTTGGTATATAGCCAACATCTACTTTTGTTCGTGTAAGTTAGTCTTTTATGCTAAGGACGATCATATAATTTTTTACAATTCTTTCTACATAATATTATTACGTTAAAGCTTTACATTATTATAAATTCCTGCAAGTGGAATCCTATTTCCACTATAAAACCTAATATTTATGATCGAACTTAGTTTTATTCAGTTATGAGACCAAAATTTGATATCTGTATTCTTGTTTTAAAAGGTTTGAGTAATAAAAATCTGATAAATAACACGCAAATATGGAACAGGCAGAAAAATGCACTCAAAAAGAAGGATACTAGGGATTAGCCTTTCCAGGAACATACTCCTATTTGCCACAACTTTTGTATTTAGATCTTATGTAGCTCTATAGTATATGATTTGAACAGAATGAGTTCCCAGCTATACTGTAGGAATAAATCGTTGATGTATTACTGGTACAATATTTTAAACGGAATTTTATTTATTTTTGTTTTTATTGCATTTTTGTTTTTATCAATTATACCGGCGTTACATGAAACCATTTTCATGTACAGATTTGTTTTACACTTTTCGTTATTCAGTCGATCAGTATTGAAAGCACTGCATCAGTGGTTGTCTTTTTGTCTATTTCTTTTTTTGGCTGAAATTAAATATTGGCGACTGCTTTTAAATAGTCCATATTAACTGTATTTACAATTTTCTGGTTAATTATGATTTTTAACCAAAAAAGTGGTAAAGTTTATTATATATTTAGTTTACCACTAGACATCTAATATTATTTGTACCGTATGGGTTGTGATATTTATTATACCAATATCTATGCAAAAGGAATGGTGCCGAATTTCCGTGTTTAAAAAAATCCTCTGGCACTTAGCCGTAAAAACTAAACATTATTGCAATTACAAAAGCAAGCAATGCATTCTATATTTAATTTTTTTCCGATTGAAAGACTGCGATTTGACTCATTTTGACTACAAAATGTTTTGATATTTGCAAACACACAAAACTCTCATTATCTAAACAGTGGTTAATGCAAATGTACAGATCACTGATTGATGTACACGTAAGACATTAAAGGAACTAACCCGGTTTTACAGAAAATGTGGCACTATATTTGCTCAAACTTCTGTCGTCAGTCTCTGCACCAATTTTGAAAATTATTTTCAGTTTGTTTAGATTTGATTGTATAACAACTTGCTCCTCTCCACCTGACGTACACGATGAGTTCATCATTTTAACGGTGTTGAATTGTCCAAGTGTATCATCAATAACTTCTAAAGTAGATAAGCTACAGTTTCCATTCACTTTCGAAACATATGAAGACATATTCAGATCTATTCGGTATCCAATAGGAGCAACTAAACTTGTAATCTGAACGATATTTAGGGGTGGAAAATCCGGATAATGCGGGCTATCAATCTTTCCACTGGAATTTGTTTGAAGCTTTTTTGCTGTAACAACTTTTGGAGTAGGAGAATAATCTGCAGAAGAAAATAATAATGTCCAAAAAAAAAATATAAATTACAGAAATAAAGTAATTTCGGTTCGAAAACGGAATACAATATTAAGTACATTGTAATAGTTCTGTAAGATAATTCAAACTTAATTGAACAAAATAAGAAAAGTATATAAGGCGAACATTGTTTTATGATTCGTGCATTTGAAACATCCAGTGCAAAAGTTATTGAAAAAAATCCTAATTTGCATACATTAATCTAGTAATAAAGCTTTAAGTTTTATATCCTTTTTCATTTGATACATACCTATATAGTAGTTTCCTAGGAAACCATCATCTTGATATAACTGCTTCGAATTAAGGCAAAAATTTATTGAATTATTGGAAGAAATTATTGTCTCAGATACAGAGCGAAATTGGTTATAACCGCAGAACTGTTTTGATTTTCCCTCAGGTGTATAAATTATGCTGACACAAGATTCGTCAGCAGCAAATTTTGAATAAGCAACATGAAGAATCACTCTAGACCCAGTAGGTGTATTTATGTAAGAACAACAAAAGCGTTCATCCATAAAAGGTTTGCGAAAATTGAATGATTTAATTATTCCATAGTTTCCATACGACTGTACGTCAAAGCAATTAATTGTATTAACAAACGTCCATTTGAAATGGAATCCATCTCCTAAAACACTTTCATCACTTCGGAATGTAATCGATGCATTGTTTGTTAAAGTAATGAAATATTTCGGCATATTAGATGTCATGTTCCCACACAAAGAAGTCAAGTTTTTGAAACCTTTAAATATCAGAGCATCATATAAACAATTTGATTGATATTCTAAATCTAAGAATGTTATTTCTAATACAATACGGTGATATTTTGGCGCTCGAAATCTGTATATTTTAATACGATTGTTGTCATAATGTACACTATCATCTTTAATCATTAATGTTTCACCAGTATATGACGTGCAATTGACAGTAGAGGTCTGAATTTCTGAAATGGAAAAGATATTTATTTTATATTTATGTAGATAAATAATATCACAATATTATTCCGCAAAAGTGCAGTGATACAGGTAATCCAAATCAAGTGGAATATATAGTTGTTTACTTGAAAACCATGATCTTCTAAAAGTTGTTTTTAATGAAAGCGGAAGATTACTGAATTATTAATACACATCAATGTCTCAAACATATATCGACAAAAAGTGTATGACCGCAGAACTGTTTTGATCCACAACTTTAAGATAGTTGTCCCATTGGTTATTTTAGATCATCTACTGGTTTTATATTTATAGTATCTTTACACTGAAATGAAGGCGACAGTAGTTTATCGATGTTCAAATTTCGCAAATCGACTAGAAGAGACTAAATGAATACTTTGACTTAAACTCAATCGATAACTCACATAAACTGTTTGTGCTAGCAAATCCACCCATGATGGAACAGTTGCATGCCGTAAGATATATATCAAATTGAAAAAACCAGATGTTTGCAAACTCGGCTTTGTTTGGAAAATATGAGTGGTTAAAACAACTGTTATAAGGGGCACAGCTGTCAAATTCATGTTCACCGATTTGACTCAAATTCTCATATTTGTTTTATAACAATGTAAAACATTTATTCAAATTATAAAAAATCAATCAAATGACTTACCTTTGTTAAACTTTCAATGTTGACATTCTTTTCCTTTAAATAATCAAACACGCACACAATTCATGCGTTATCCAACTCTTGATACAGCCCTTGGATGGTGTAAACTTCCCAAAAAAACGTGTATGGTGTAATGGTGTATGGCATATGGTGCAATGGTGTAAGGTGTATGGTGCTATGGTGTATGGTGCATGGTGAATGGTGTAATGGTGTTTGAGGAATGGTGTGATTGTGTAACGTGCGATCGGGAATGGTGTGAATGATGGTGTACGACATTTCACTGGTTCTTTTTATTCTATTTTCTCGAATTGTAAACATAAACAATAATAATAATCTTAATATTTGAAATTTAATTGCTTTATGGGTAATTTCGGATCGTGTAGATAGAATGGGGAATGGTGTATGGTGTAATGTGTAAGGTGTATGGTGCAAAGGTTTAACGTGTATGGTGTAATGGTACAAAGTGTATGGTGTAATGGTGTATGGTGTATGGTGTAATGGTGTATGGTGTTAGTGGGAAGTTTACACCATCCAAGGACTGTAAGGGGTTCAATTAAAGTTCACATGAATACGGACTCAATGAGGTCGAATTATTCACTTGCAAATGAATAGTTCATCATCAATGTTTCTTACTTTATTATAACAAAATTGTACCAAACTGGGTTCTACAAGTAAATTATCATTTCACTATTTTCTTTCATTACTGATTGAATGAAAAAAAAATCATTATATATCTCGTAGCTAGTTCCCCTTTAATGATCCGATTGTAATTAGTTCTTTCATACTGGGGATGCATTATTATACGTTAGATACCAATTTTCGTTGATTTCGTGGTACCCCAAGAACCACGAATTTTAATGTTCTACGAATAACAAATTTTCTATAAGAATGTATGTAGATTTTGAAAAAAACATGTAATCAAATATTCACTAAAATGCAAGTTTTCCTCAATCCCCGAAAATTGATGCCCACGAAAATAAAATATCTTACAGTACTTACTTCTTTCAGGAACGGACCAAGCACAGACAAATGATGCATTTATATCACATGGAACACTTTGAACAGATAAAATTGGTTGAACTGTTCCTCTTGCAGTGATTATTTGCATCACTTCACATGTGTCACCTATCAATGAAAAACAGAAAAAAAATGTTTACTTCAATATGTTTTTCATCATATATAGATTTTAATATTTAATGCAAAAACAAGACGAGTAAATGTTTAATTCATACGTCACGTATGACACTCTATAGCAGTTATTTGGGAAGAACATAATTTGGTGTTATAATAATTCTTCATTTAAAAGTTGTAAATTTTCATTTATAAAATATTACCTCAAGGAATAATCAAAATTTCTGTAACTAATCAAATACTTGTGTGTTTTGAATCAAATGATTTCAACCTCCATCCACAAATAGTCTTCATACGTTGATTGAATTATCTTAAAAGGCGGACATTAAGTGTCAACATGTGATAATAAATCACCAAAAGGGAAAACGTCAAATGGAGAACACTGATTACAAATCCTTCCAACGGAAGTAAATTTTTTATGATTTATTATCACATGTTGTCACTTAATGTCCACCTTTAAAGATAATTCAATTAACGTATGAAAATGCCTGTACCAAGTCAGGAATATGACAGTTCTTGTCAATTCGTTTTTTATACGTTTTGTTATTTGATTTTGCCATGTGATTATGGACTTTCCGAATTGATTTTCCTCTAAGTTCAGTATTTTTGTGATTTTACTTTTTTTTCACATTATTACAGCTTCATCTGTATACTTGATGACTTAATATATTATGACTAATTTCTAAATGTATAATTTAAAAAGGATCAAAATAATTTAAAAATTCAAAGAGAGTTGAAATCTGATATTCTGAACGGATTTCGACAATTAAGAATGTTCTCCTATCAAAATAAAAACTATATTGTATTGAAAGAAAGTTATATGATGAATTTAAGGTAAATTACGTACATTTATTCAATTTGGATAATTATGGCCTTCAAATATAAATTAATTACAAAACTATGTAAATTTGAAAAATTGTTTCCAATATTGAAAATTCAAAAATCTTGTAACGTATTATGTCAACGCAGCGGTGTGAAAAAAAAAATGAATAGTTTAAATTAATTATATGAGAAGAAACTGAATAATATTTGTAGTGCCCTATTATCGTCAAAAGATCTTGCAACAAAATATATCGAACATATAAAAGAACAAATATTATTTATATACCTTTGTTTTTTGTATTAGTATTTAACCATATGAAAATAGATTCGTTTGCATACATAGCTTGGTCTGAAATGAAAAATAAATAAGTTAATAAACTATTGAGTTATAATACAATTCATATACAAAAGTGATTGCCATGTTAAAAAGTATATATACTATTAAGCCTTATAATGACGACGACACATTTGGAGCAGGATCTGACTACCTTTCCGAAGTACCTAGGATCACCGCTAGTTTTTGTGGTGATTGTTGTGCTTAGTCTTTAGTTTTTTATGTTGCGTCTTGTGTTGCTTAGTCTTTAGTTTTCTGTGTTGCGTCTGTTTGTCTGTTTGGTGTTTTTTTAGTCGTGGCGTTGTCAGTTTCCTTTCGATCTACGAGTTTAAATGTCCCTCTCGTATCAATCGCCTCTCTTTTCCATCAAAATGTTTATTTTCTATTACCCTCATAGACGACCACGTCCCGTTTCCCGTTCATGAGTTTATGACATATATATAATAACCAATCATAATTTACTTGCAATAAGGAACACGACATTTAACCTCTATTTATCCGAGTTCGTCTTTTGTTTTGTATGGAATACTTGGAACTGTTTTTTGTCTTCATATTTTTTCTTGCGAAGTGTTTTTTTTTTTCTTATTGTCTTATAGTTTTAGTGTCTTCTTTTGTTAACAGTAATACGCCTTTTAACAGTGATAACCCTTTTAACAGTGATAAGCATGTTAACCATGATAAACTTGTTAAAAGTGATAAGCTTGTTAACAGTGATAAGCAAAGGTAATTGAGGGGGATTAAAAGCAAGAATATATATATATATCGAGGCATACATTTTCAACTTTGGTAAACCTGAATAAGAACATTTTATTAACATGTTGTTTCACTTACTATTAGATAAATCCGCATAGTTGCTAATAAGATACGCAGCCGTTACAGACGAATTTGACCAAAGATTTGCTTGTAATCCTCTACACCAGTCAATAGCTGTCTGATAAGTAACATCTCTCAGGAACGGTTGTATACAAGTTGATGGTCTCAGATAAAATGATGTACCATTTAAACTATCACAATTGTTATCTGTATGAAATATAAGAAAACAATATGTTATACAATACAAAACTGTGACAAATTAAATAAATGTGACAGATCCGTGGCACATTGAAGAAATGTTTGTCCAACAAATATTTCTCTATAATAATCAACAAAGAAAAGAGTTACAACGCCAGGGAAATACTGGTTGGTTATGTTGAGTTTTCATATCACGAATTTTGGCAAATAATAATTCATGTAATCTAAGATATAATCCTTTTTGATACTTTCGGTCAACCCTGTTATCCTTATATGTATAAGAAAATGTAAATTTTAGAATAATATCTATAATTATATCCCAACTTCTCCTTACAGTGTTGATCTGATTCGGATTGCCCCACCCAGATCACACTACCTTGAATGTTTCTGATCTGCAGTTTTTCTGCGACATTTTTGACGGGAAAAGTTAGAAATATGTATGCGGTATAACTACTAACCATCAAAATTTTTGTAGAAACAATAAAATTGAGAATGGCAATGGGGAATGTGTCAAAGAGACAACAACCCGACCATAGAAAAAGCAAAAGGTCACCAACAGGTCTTCAATGTAGCGAGTAATTCCCGCGCCCGGAGGCGTCCTTCAGCTGGCCCCTAAACAAATATGTACTAGTTCAGTGATAATGAACGCCATACTAATTTCCAAATTGTACACAAGAAAATAAAATTAAAATAATACAAGACTAACAAATGCCAGAGGCTCCTGACTTGGTACAGGCGCAAAAATGTGGCGGGGTTAAACATGTTTATGAGATCTCAACCCTCCCCCTATACCACTAGCCAATGTAGAAAAGTAAACGCATAACAATACGCACATTTAAAATTCAGTTCAAGAGAAGTCCGAGAAATCCACTAATTTTCTTTTTCCTATGTGGGGAATGGAATTCATCAACTCAAGAATGCAGAGCCATGATTCATACACCTACACCAGGACGACTTGATACAAACTCTCTGTTAATTCAGTCTTTTTCATATAGTATAGAAGAGCTGCAATGTTAAATAGATCCCCAACCCGAACATGGACTCCGTGTATCGGGGAGACCGAGTGATTAATAATGTTAATTTAAAAGAAAGAGAAAATATCAAGAGGACATTCAAAGTTCGTCTGAACGAAACTACTACTTCATGATAAAAACGATAGACTGTCACAGAATAGAAGTTCCGTCATAATATAAGTTCCAAAAGGAAGAAATATTCTGGAATATTATTTCCACAGGAATAAATATTACAGTATAAGTTCCTAACGGAATAAATGATATAGAATATTTGTTCCAACAGGAATAGGTATTATGACATTGTTTATAACAAAGTTTCCAGTGGAACTTCTGTTAGGCGGAACAAATATACGTTGACAAGACAACGAATAGTCACACAAGTCAATCCAATCAAAATTTATAATGAAATCAGTTTACACATGAGAAATGTCGCAACTGTTTATTATTTTGTCAGTATTATAAAACAGGAAAACAAGATGTAGTTTAATATCTCCCAATTGATACGATATTCCAGTGCTTGCATTTCCTATCATAAGTTTCTTGATAGAGGGTTGCTGCTCAAAAGGAAGCTATTAAATCAAGGGTTCCAAATGGTGAAGTTGAAATCATCCCTTCGTAAATTTTACGGACGCCATCACGAGTTGGTTGACCGTTATGGGATAAAAGTTTCACAAATGATATCGGATATGTTCCTTACGTCGTAACTACAATGCCCTTCCCTTTCATGAAAGTGACCTACCGAATTAGACTATTTACTGGATTTGATATCACATAAGCAATACGACGGGTGCCACATGTGGAGCAGGATCTGCTTACCCTTCCGGAGCACCTGAGATCACCCTTAGTTTTTTGGTGGGGTTCGTGTTGTTTATTCTTTAGTTTTCTATGTTGTGTCGTGTGTGCTGTTGTTTGTTTGTCTTTTTCATTTTTAGCCATGGCGTTGTCAGTTTGTTTTAGATTTATGAGTTTGACTGTCCCTTTGGTATCTTTCGTCCCTCTTTTAATATGCTATTTATTTAATCAGCACGTTGGGATTATTATTACGTTAAACAATATAAGATACGTTTGCATTTGTTTATAAAACATGAAATCTACAATAATCAATTAATAATACCTGATATACTCATGAGGATGTAGTTTAATATGTTATTTATTTAATCAGCACGTTGGGATTATTATTACGTTAAACTTGTCTATCCCAAATTCATGTATTTGGTTATGATGTTATATTTGTTATTCTCGTGGGATTTTGTCTGTTGTTTGGTCCGTTTCTGTGTGTGTTACATTGTAGTGTTGTGTCGTTGTTCTCCTCTTATATTTAATGCGTTTCTTTCAGTTTTAGTTTGTTACCCCGATTTTGTTTTTTGTCCATGGATTTATGAGTTTGAACATCGGTATACTACTGTTGCCTTTATTTATAAACAATATAAAATACGTTTGCATTTGTTTATAAAACATGAAATCTACAATAATCAATTTAAAAATATCTGATGTACTCATGAGGATGTAAACCCGTTATGAATTTAAACTTAATATATATACATTATGAAATTATACTTAATGCAAAACAATACCTTTATGATTTAAAGGTAAAGGGTGGATTTAAAATATTTTTTTAAGGCTCAATAAATGCATGATATTCAGTTGAATTTAATAAAATCCCGGTGAATTAGAGTGCATAGTCTGTAATATATACTAAACATCATCTCATTGATTGTTAATAAAGAAGTGAAATAACAGGGTCCAATTTTCCCCTTGGTATTTTTTTTAGTAAAGTACTTGATCTGTGTTAGCAAAAGCCTGTTATGTTTGAAATAGTTAATGTTAAAATATGAATATAATACTTTTTATTTCACCAGGGAAGATACAAATATATTAAAAGATATAGGAAGATGTGGTATGAGGGCCAATAAGACAACTCTCCATCCAAATAATGACTGTATATTTTAAAACTACTACGTTAATTATTTATATATGTTCACTCATATGTTGACGAAAACCAATGTATTATATACTTACATAAAAGTATGATCATTATTCAGATAAAGCCGTATGTTATGAAATAATACTTTTTATTAATACAGTCAATAGTGATTAGAACATTAAGATTTCTTATCTATTATTATATCAAACCACACTGAAAAAAGTGTAAACACATCTTTGGAAAATATAATCACTGTAAAATTCTTTTATAACTTTTAATGCTCACGCAACTACAATCGAATCGCTATAGTTCTAAAGAAGTCAATGACAACAGTAGAAACTTGTGATACTTGTATATACAATCGTTAAATGTTTCGTCGCATACTATTGATAACTTATTAGATGTTTGTCTAAGATTATATCATTTGAAAACATAACATCGCCATGGCAGAAAAAAAGTATTGACGACAAACAGACCAACACGTTAAAAAAAATTATTCACCGGGGAAATAAAAAAACTGGGCATTATGAACCCCGTTGAAACGTTTGGAACAAATCCACATATCATTTTCTCATGAAGAAGAATATGCAAGGTAATGATGAGTGTCTGTAGACGACATGTATTAGCTTAGTATTTGTAAAAGATTTTTTAATTGAGATCATGCTTCTCATTTAAGGCATCATACCATAAAGATAACAGCGATCCTGAATTAAATGCAACTGTGCATTATAAAGTATTTTGTTTTGATTTATAGACCGGTTACTAGTAGGTGTATCTCATGGAATATTGAAATTGCAAATCATGTAATGATTAAAACAATCAGGTCAATAAGGTTTCCTATTTACGTAAGAATGATAAATATAAGTTTCACTGTGCATCGTATCTATACTATTAAACGAGAAGACCTCATTTTGTGTGTCGCTTCTCTTCCTACCACAATAAATTAATCATCATGCCTCTGTGTCCTGTAGGTACCATGCGTAGTCGTATTTGTCATCCATTCTTATGACTATTCAGTTTGGGTTAATTTGGGAGAAAAACAAAAAATAAATGCGTCCGAATATTGTTTCCGTTATCATACCGACTTTTATGTAAAACATGACTTCCGGTTTAAACATTGAAAACCAATCGTATGATAGACACCAAAAATTAAAAATAAATAAGCCAATCAGAGCGTTGTCCTTATCATGGTTTTTATATAGTAAGAACCACTACTATTACACATCGGTTTTAACTTGCATATAATTTTCATACGTTCTCCGAAGGGGAAAGAACAATTATTTTCGCGTTTATCTGCATGTATACTATGATTAACATACTCCTATAATATATAGAGACTCTCTATTAAATAAAGCAGTGAGTTTCCGTCATCCGACTTTTAAGTCAGGCATGACTACCGGTTTAAACATTGAGAACCAATCGTATGATAGATAACAAAAATGAAAAAATACCTAGGCCAATCAGAGCGTTGTCCAGATCGTGGTTTTTAGATCGTTAGAACCACTGCTATTATACCTAGGCTTTAACTTGTACATAATTTTCATACGTACTCCGACGGGGAAAGGACAATTATTTTCGCCTTTATCTGCATGTATACTAGGATAAATATACTACTATAATATATAGAGATTCTCTATATAATATAGTAGTGATCGCCACCATGGAGAAGAAACTTTGAATGGATAGTTAATAAAAAATTAAATGCACTTTAATATTTATAATATAGATACGTATGTTCAAAGTATAATGTGACAGAAACGCGAAAATAATGGAATGTAACGGGGGGAAAAATAATAACGGACTTTGAAAAAAAAGAGAGGGCTTAAAAATATTGTCCTGTCTCCATGTACCTATATGACTATTGATATCATTTCTTAAATTCTCAAGACATAAAATCTTCAGTTTACAAAAAATCATAGTTTACTTTCAACCAAGCTTAAAATGCCCGCGATTTCGCTTTTAAGTAAAACAGGACTTCCGGTTTTAATCTTGCACATAAATTTCATAAGAGCACTCAGGGAAAGGACAATAATTATTGCGTTGATAGAGACTCTTTAAATAATATAGCAGCGATCGTCTTGGAGTAGAAATTGATAGTTAATAGCAAATACACTTTATTTATAGTATACGTATGTTCATAGTATACAGAAACGCGAAAATATAGAATTTAACAGAAAAAAATAACGGACTTTGGAAACAAGGGAGAGGGCTTAAACTGTTTCCAAGTACCTATGAATTTTTATACCTTTTCAGAAATTCTCCAGATATGAAAACTTTTCAGCTGAAATTCTCCAGACACAAAATCTCACAAGCTCTAAATGCCCGCGATTTCGCGGGTGTGTTCTAGTAATCTTTAAAACAGCATGAACATACCATACAATTTCGTTGTTCCATCTTTTATGATTGTATAAGGAAACTTTGCTTAAAAAAATCTTGATGTTTATTACGATTGGTTGTCAGTTTTAAAATACAAAAGTACAGAAATATAATATACAATTTCTCGACATTTAACGTTTTTACATTTTTATAGATGTTGGTAAAGTACAAACTTGATGTCATGTTTTGATGTTATTAATGAAACGTGAATCGCATATAAATATTGACTTACGTAAATAATTGTTTATTTGTATCATCGATAACCCTGACCTTATGTGTTACACCTTTTTAATACTGAACGAACTGATAATACTTACACCTGTAAATTGAAGCTGTCAGAGAGAATCCGGATCTATATATAGATTTATCGGATCTAAAGCGTAGGACCGCTATGTTTGTTTCAGATACCCAAGTCATTTTCTTTAATTTCGTATTCCAGTCACCACATGTTGTTTTATGTTCTTCAGTCCTGACAACAGAGGCTAATGTCAAATTATCGTAGATGCATCTGCAAAAAGGATGTATTTTTAATCTGTAATCATGTATTATATTAGTTTATTTGCATTAACTGCACCTGAATTGTGTTTATCTTCCATAAATAATATTTTATAATGTATCAAATATATGAACTGGAAAAGGATTATATGAAATCAAATAGAGCTAAACTGAGTTGAAAGCTGCAAAGGTAATAAGAATGACAGAAATGTCAAACAGAAATCTGCATTATACGCAGGTCGACAAAGTTAAAATATGTGTTTGTATATAATAGTTCTAACTTTTGAAGTTAATCATAAGAAAAAATCCAAGGTTCCCGCGGTTTGCATAATTTAATATTTTGATCGGTTGCATATAACTAATTCCGCATATTTCAGAATAGAGAATATGGTGTGCACTTTTCATGAAATTTTAAATTAAATATAAAACAAAAGTTAGTCTACTGGTAGACAATGTAAATAGATCTAAATAAAATTTCGATGATTTGGAAAGTTTGTCGTTGAATATTATGTAGTCCATGATGTGAACAATTGCAAAACCAATTATACAATTTATGTAAATCTTCGATCCTTGTAGTTTGAAGAAATTATCAACGAACCAAAAAAAAAAACAGAGAAATGAGTGTTAATAGTTCATATGTTTCAATTTACCTGCGAAACCAAGTTGAAGTGTCTGTAATTTTACTATTGGTCATTAAGATTAGAATCGTACAAATGTGACTTTTCTTAAATACGTATGGCTACTTACGACTCTGACGATTCTATATTGAAGTGATGAAACTTAATAGCAATATTGTAACCAGAAGATACTGTTATAGTATAATTGATATTAGATAGCTTAGGATATTGTTCAGGAAACCCAGGGCTTGTAATATTGACATCTGGTTGACTTGAATTCAGATAATACATGTAACTCTGTGCTGTTGGTGGTATAACAGTTGATTTTTCATCTACAATTAAACATACTGTAAATGAAAAAGTATGAACTTTTTTTTTTTTTTTTTTTTTTAAATATAAGAAAAATACAACTCCAATGCATTTTCAAAAAGGAGAGGTCCATTAAAACAGATGTAATTAACAGAAAATGTGATAAACAACTGCCATATTCCTGACTTGGTATTCATTTTTCGTAGAAAATGGTAGGTTCTACCCGGTTTTATATCTAGCTAAATCTCCCACAATGCAAAATTAATGTACCATCAGAAGTTTTATTCATTTAAGGCTAACGTCAATATTGTTTAGGCTAAATGATAAACATACAAGTATTGCATAGAGGTTGAAGGTCATCTGAAAATAATGCCCGTTTCAATATAATATGATACAATGTTCTATCAAAGCAAGTAACCAGTATATAAATTCTTCAAATTAAAATCAAGCATTACTCAAACGATTAGGAACTCGCTTGTAAATTGATTTACCAAAGCTTTCATAGTTGCTTTATCGAATTACCGTTCTCTTAATATCAAAGGTGTTGATGCTACATACATATTTGATATTTATATGAAGTTCAACATAAGTTCGCGAACTAAAGGATAGTTACATAGCAAGCAATATATTGAATCAAAGTTTTCTCGTGTAAAAATTATTAAAGTTTTGGGTCAAACAAGAATAAGTCGGTACTGAAGAACACAATTGGAAGCCTAAAAGCAATGACAAATAAAATGTCAAAACAGAAAGACAACTAATTATGACATCATGCATTAGCTATGCCATGGGTTATTCTCTGATGTATAATATGTCTGGCACAAGCATTATCTATTTCAAACATTTTCTAAATATTGTTTTTACTTTGGTTACAATTCACTTAAAATATATATGACATTAGAATTTTTATTTCTGCCTGCATTTTTATGTTACTCGAATATTTTTCACTTTTTAGCTTTTCTTTCTATTTCTTAACTTAAGGAAAAGAGGTTTCGGATCATAGTTGATCAATAAAAGCAGTCCATATTTGATAAAAAGTCATACAAAAACATACCGTCGAATTTGCTTATTTGACAAATATACGGATTCCTGGTGGAACATTTTCTGTCATTCCAAAAGAAATGTTCAGCTTCAGATGTACCTTTATAAAGGTTATGAAATGTACGACGAATTTCAACGCAGTCCTCGTCTGAAAAGCCATCATCACTTGGCTGTTTATTTGAGTGTTCGTTTCCCTGCCAACCGGGAAACCAATCTGAATAGACAATTCATATAGGCATGATTTTGCTATGAAACATAATGGCAATTAGGTAAAGTTTTAACAATGATAGATCATATATAAAACTAACTGAAACGGTAAACATATCACGAGCAGAGCGAATAATAAAAGAAATAGGTAAGGTTACGACATTTATCTATCTAATCCACAATTACAGTACTATATTTTTATTTTAATGAGATAAACATCTAGCATACATTCGCTATTTCAAGATCATGTGTAGAATAAACTTAATACTCAATTATTATTTTTTACAATCTTCCAAACACTTAAGCATTGATATCCTTCGATGTATTTGGCTCAATTTTTAAAAAAAATTATGGTTCAATTCTTTTCGAATTCCTACTCAAGATTCAAGCGCTCTTTGATTCGATCGACATTGATGAGTCTTATGTAAGCGAAACACACCTCTGTCGTCTCAATATGTTTCGCTTCGAAGTGTATGCTTTTCCCTCGGTTTTTGCTTGTCATCTTGATTCGTCCTGGTCGATTTACTAGATAGCTTCATAGAGAAACTACAATCGCCTTTATTTATTGAAATCCATCCCATATCATGCACTATAATAAAACTTACATTCGAACTCAATAGAGTGTCCATTTACCCACTGAAAATGATTTTCAGTAATGATATCATTGGCACCAATCCAAAATGCATCTAATTCTAAAGTACAATTTTGACTGAAAGAATAAATTATATTTCTATTATTTTATAATCTTATTATTTACAGTGTTCCCTTATTTTATATACGTTACTCGGCAACAATTGGTTGATGACAAAATTACCTTTGTTTCTCTTCTCTCCAAATCAAATGAATAGAATTTGTATATAAGGCCGTACATAAACCTATAATGGTTAGCTTTTATAAATTGTTATTTAGATGGAGAGTTGTCTCATTGGCACTCATACCACATCTCCCTATATCTATGTCTATGATACTCTTTTTATGAACTTGAACTTAGTATACCTTTGCTGTTACTACAAAGTACAATAAATAGTTATTGTAGATATTCGCGTTTCGTAGATACACTCAGGCCAAATTTAAATATATGTGTGGTTCCAGTGACCCTACATTCCCTACTTTTTCGTCTTGAAATTAGCCTACCCTATATATTTTATTGTCATGTTTCATTAAGCACTGTTAAAGTCAAAAGGATGCTCCCAAAGACTCAATGTAAACAAAAACATAAAATAAAAAAAAAATCCCTACCTACCTACCCTAACTTTTTTTCAGATGTAACTGGAACCACACAAGCTATTTTATTTGGCCTCATACATCATCAGTGTCTATATGTTGTTAGTAATTGTAGCGATAGTTTCACACGAGATAAAATATTGCTTTCTGTCTTTTATTTTGTAATAAAAGAATAACGCTATCCATTATATGAATGACATTTTTTTTAATCCTGTTACAACAGATATATTGTAGCAGTTGCAATGTAGGTATTTTGAGTGGGATTTGATTATGATGTAAATTGTTAATGTTATTGTTTGTTTCGAATATTGATATATGGCATGCACAAAACAGTATAATAAAACATTTTATCATATACTTAGGGTAAATAACTAATTATTTGTACAGAATGGTAATAGTATTACATTTACGACGAGGCGCGTTTTTGACGTATTGAATTTTAAACCTGATGCTTTTTGTTATTCATTAATCATGTGTTTCTTTGTCTAATACGTTCTCCTATTTATTTGTATTGTAGTCCTGTAATATTATGTTGTCATTTCAATGTTATATTTAACATTGCCATTAAAGTGCGAGGTTTGGCATGCCAAAAAACCAGGTTCAACCCACCATTTTTTCCTTTAAAAATGTCCTGTACCAAGTCAGGAATATGGCCATTGTTATATTATTGTTCGTTTCTGTGTGTGTTACATTTTAACGTTGCGTCGTTTGTTTTATCTTATTTTTGAGTGTACTTTCACATTGCGATAAGACGTGTCACGGTACTTGTCTATCCCAAATTCATGTATTTGGTTTTGATGTTATATTTGTTATTCTCGTGGGATTTTGTCTGATGCTTGGTCCGTTTCTGTGTGTGTTACATTTTAGTGTTGTGTCGTTGTTCTCCTCTTATATTTAATGCGTTTCCCTCGGTTTTAGTTTGTTACCCCGATTTTGTTTTTTGTCCATGGATTTATGAGTTTTGAACAGCGGTATACTACTGTTGCCTTTATTTACGTGAATTCAATATTTTCCGAAATAATGTTTAGCGGGCTGATATGAAAAAAATATCCCGATCTTCAACTATCATCACATGCCTTTCCGCAACGTTATCACATGCATTTCCGTAACGTTATCACATGTATTTTCGTAACGTTATCACATGCCTTTCCGTAACGTTATCACATGGCATTACGGCGACACTCTGCAAATTCCGAAAAATTCACCCCAATGATAAGTTTTCAGTTAAAAAAATCATTACAAAATAGGATAGAAAATAATTATTATGATACAACAAAATGTATTATACTCTTGAGCTGATATTGAACCTTTGACTGATAATACATCTGATATAAAACATGCCATGATATAATCTGATAATAATTTTTTCTTCGATCGTATGCTGATTAAAAGTTCTTAGTTTAATTAAAAACAAGGTAAAACAATATTGTTTTAATGCGGAGTTATTTTATTTTAAAATGCGGATTGATGATACATCTGTTATGTCGTTTAAATCATGCTTATAACTCGAAAGAGGATAAAGGCAACAGTAGCATACCGATGTTCAAAACTCATAAATCGATAGAAAAAAACCAAATCCGGGTCACAAACCAAAACCGAGGAAAACGCATTAAATATAAGAGGAGAACGACGACACGACATAAAAATGTAACACACAAAGAAACGAACTAAGCATTAGACAAAATGAGTATCAATGGCAGTGTTTCTTCTCTGTAAATATGCAATTTGAAAAATTCATGGGTTCTAAATGTAATTTTTATATCATTAATGGTCAACTCACAAAGGATACACCTTTTCATGCTTATATATAATACAGTGAATATCTTGATGACAGCTAATAAACTACTCCAACACAAGATATCATGCAAAAGCCAAGATTATTAAAATAAATAATACGAAGTCAGCATATTATTGAAGGTTATTATTTTGTATATAACTATATATATCATTTTCTATGGAGTTATATATCAGGTTACCTTGTTTTTATTCATGAAGGTTAATTAAAAGAAATTCATTATCTGAAGGACTCTTAGTCATTTCATCGTTCGTTTTACATTAGGTCTTAAGTCATATCATATTTTCCTATAATAGTATATGATAATCTATATTTTAGCTAAGCATGTTCACCTTGTACACTATGTAAATGGACATTGTTATATTATCAGCAGATAATTTACAGAGTCATGGTTTCATTTTTGTTATTGCCCTGTAGTTTTATTGGAGAAGATTTTGATGAAAAGTAATGGACGAAGGACGCCTACTGGTAATAAAAACTTCACAAAAACACTACAGATAACAACTAAAGAGAGAGCAACATAACCCCAAAAAAGAACCCGGTCAAAATCAGATCCCTGACATAGATATATCGCTTTACATGTGGAGCTTATGTATAAAAAAAAATACGTGTCCCCCTTTTTCGTTCATAACTGCACAATCGGAATTAATGAAGGTACCATAAAAATGAAAATACCTTTGAATTAAATATGTTTCTAACATTAATTGAGTGTCCATATCAGTGATAGCTGCCAGATAACCTCCTTTATGTTGACAGTCATTTCTACCTTCTTCCCACGTCAAAGGATTTCGAACGATTTCGAACGAATATTCTTCTCGCTCGATCCATGTTGAACTACATTGAGGTACGGTTACATTTTGCAAGATGTTTTGCCATGTGGCAAAAAATCCAGCTCGAGCAACACGATCATTTGTGACGAACCGTAGCATAATAATCTTTGTTTCTGTTCGAAAGGATAGAGTATGTTCTTGTCCTTTCCACTGACCACATATTCGTTCTACTTTATCATCTATGTATATTTCTAAGTAATCTAAATTGCATAGATCTCCTCTGAGAAAGGCATCATTGACGGTTTCTGTGTAAAATGATTCAAAAACAAGTTCTAGAAGACCATTAGTTTCGGATAATTCAATTATGTAAAAACAATCCTGGTTGTTAGAGTACTTGTTCGGATAGTTATCACTAAAAACATTTCCTGAAGTGTTTACAAAAGTTTTGTTTGAGCAAGGAACATGACTGGAATATTCAATCCAAAATCCTCTACCTTCGTGTAAATAGTCTGAAGTGAAAACGATATCCACTTCTGATAGTGAAGACTGATAAAACAACTGTTTTGAAGAATATTCGGATAAATTTCCACATAATGTGACAATTATATTTCCTGAAATAATTTCTAAATTGTCATTTAAACACTCTCCATTTGTTTTCCTTGGAATATCCATATCTCTTATAGTCAATTGAATGCGAAACTCCGATGGTAAACGTATACTAATTACACAATACATCCATGGAAAATAAAGCTGTGGGTAGGCAATACTGGTAATGTTATCGTTGGTAAGTGTCAACGTTCTGTTGCATTCTGTTAGAATAGACAGAGAAAAAAGTCATATCAGGCATATGAATCTAGAATTAACATATATATAAGAAAATGTCTGTACCAAGTTAAAAATATGACAGTTGTTATCCGTTTGTTTGAAGTTTTTGAGGTTTTGATTTTGCGATTTGATTAGGACTTTCTTTTTTTAATTTTCATCGGAGCTCAGTATTTTTGTGATTTAACTTTTTACTAAATATATTAATCAGATTTACGTAATCTTTAGTGTTCGTAAAGCGCTTATGTTAATATCTTTTACCATTTGCTATTCATTTTATCGCGATTGTTTTGCCATGGCATTGCCGATCGTTTTCGACTAATGAAATTATATATCTCTTTGGTATATTTCTCCTTTCGTTTTATCATTCTCCTATTAAAAAAACCTTTTGTGTACAAAGGTAATATTGTAATGTTTTATAATCCCTTATAAAGACTTTGGATATGAAAACATTTTTTTTTTCATGACAGACATGTAAAATATCTTATTTTTATGCTTAAGGTTAGCATTGAGTAATTAATATTCCATACCATGTTTATCTTCAGTGAAGTAAATAAATCTGAATCCACTGTGTCCAATTTTATTGTCAGTAGAAAATGTCACAGTAAGTTTACCCGTAGTGGATACGAAATACAATGTTTGTAAATCTTCAGTCTGCAAAGCACCACATAAAATGTCGGTTTTATCCGATATCACAGATACAGAATCAAAACACATCCCTCTATACGATGATTCTAAATTGAAAGACTGAAACTGGAAATTAAAAAAAAAAATACACAATTATATATATTATCAATGGTGCTTTATACAATAGGGGGTTAATCGACAGGGAGATGCAGCCGAGAATCATCCTCATTTTTGTTTAACTATTGTAACTAGTTTATCAATTCCTTTCTATGTATACTGGCGTTTGTTTTTGTTGCACTTCAGTGTTCCAATTGTTAAGTTTGTTTTCCTCTTATAGTTGATGTGTTTCACTCGGTTTTAGTTATTACCCATTTTTCTTTTTTCTCAATCGGCTTATGACTTTAAATAACCGGTATACTACTGTGACCTTTATTTATCACTATTTTCTTATGTAACGCCAATGACGTAGGTCCTTTTCTACTTGAATGTGCAAAAATTTACATCCATCGAGAAGATTGAGATAGAAAACTTGAACAAGAATGTTTGACAAGAATAAGAATAAGGTACTTTTGTTGCTGATAAGCATTTACATTTAGTTAACAATTCAGACCTTAATAGTTTTTGATTTTCATGATCCATACATAATTCAAAATATAAAAAAAATGTTTCTTAAAGAAAGGTTACCAATATAACCAAAACATTTGTGTAATCCAAACATAATCTTTATTCGAAAAAAATCCTTAGGTGAAATCAAACGATAGTAGAAAACGAACATCACAGAAGAATATGGTGAAATAAGCTGGAAAACAATTATAAAATATAAAAAATATAAAAAAATAGGGTGTGGTCATCTATGACAACCATTACATTTCCGATAATGTTAACTATTTGTTTACGAAACAGTTTACATACAATCATTTTTAAATTAACTCTTTACATATAATTGGATGTGTATACCAGAACATTTTCTTCGGATTAAATTATTGTTTTTTTACTTTTGATTACATTCTGGGAAATATCATTATATAAAAGAGTACTTTCTTTGATCTAGCACTATCAGATTGCATTGATTATCAAGAGATCAGAAACTTACTAATGAACTGACATGAAGAAATTTATTTCATAAAATGCTATGCAATCACCTTTGGTTTTAAAGAGACAGAAATAAAGTTATAATTTAAGGTGTTTAACAACCATGGTTCACGCACCTGCAAGTGAATCAATTTATGAATAGAAAATAAAATGTAGGTAGCGTTGTAATTATCAGGATATAGATTGGGAAATCCCGGACTCTCAATGTCTCCTCGTATATCAGCCAAGCCATAATTTCGTCTCCCTGAAGTTAAAAAAATATTTGTAATAATAACATCTTCTTTTGTAAAGGAAAACATACATTATAAGTCACTCGATTAAAAATTAAATAATAATCACATTAGTATTGCATTTCCAATCAGATGAAAACATAATGGAATTTCTAGATTGTCATCCCAAAGGGTTCATAATTGTAAAGTATTATAATGTCAACAAATTGTATTACAACGCCTTACTAGATGAATGAGTAATAACTTCATCAATTATTGCTTATATTTGCTGAGCCAAACCCTAATCAGAAACGATAGATATAGGTAAATAAAAGAAACACAAATAACGATTCATCAGATTTTACAAAACACATGGAGTTGGTTTGATTATTTATTTCACAATGCCTCAGTTCGTAGAAATACAGTCTGATAACCAAGACACTTAATTATAATTCAGATCTTGTCTTTGAATGACCCAAACGAGGGGTAGAACGACCTCCCACAATTGACAAGAGAAGGATGTTTATACCAAAGAAGTTGTATAACAAATACGAATGAACATCATACAGATTAACTAGCTCAACTTGCTAAAGGTTATCACTCTGCTTTTTTTATATTCACTCATTTATCTAGATCATACGTCTTCTTATTGACAAAAGTCCCGTATGTCCATTTACTTGATAAAAAACACTATTTCAAACAGATGACAATTAACAATAGGAAATAGAAACATAATTAAATTTTGCAAAACTTACCAAGTTAAAAAAAAAATAGTCATGAGATCAAATATTAGATTTAGATCCTGGATGTATAAAATTAGATGCTATTAGCTAATTTCAACTTTTTAAATAAGCTCCTTTAAATTTCACAACAAAAGAGAAAGAACTAATAAACAAATCAAGAATGTGTACCCAGTACACGGATGCGCTATCCGCACTATCATTTTCTATGTTCAATGGACTATGGAAATGGGGGAAAATCTCTAATTTGGCATTAAAATTAGAAAGATCATATCATAGGGAACATGTGTACTAAGTTTCAAGTTGATTGCACTTCAACTTCATCAAAGACTACCTAGACCAAAAACTTTAACCTGAAGCGGGACAGACGAACGAACGAACGGACGAACAGACCAGAAAACATAATGCCAATAAATGGGGCATGAAAATAGAAGAGTTATGATTGTGTCTATTGATCACCTGATGAAATATACCAATATTTACCAGCTGGAGGGGGTATTTTGAGAACCAATTGAAAGCGTGACTAGAAATCTAGCGATATCCATCATTCATAGACATAGAACAATTAAGTTCAAAACAACTAATGGCTATAAATATACTGAACTCCGAGGAAAATTCAAAACGGAAAGTCCCAAATGAAATGGAAAATCAAAAGGTTCAAACACATCAAACGAATGGATAACAACTGTGTGTTCCTGACTTGGAATAGGTATTTTCTTATGTAGAAAATGGTTGATAAAACATGGTTTTCATAGCTAGCTAAACCGCTCACTTGTATGACAGTCGCATCAAACTAAATTATATTGAAAACAGTGTTGAAAAAAAACAAAAAACACACAGTATAGGCAAAAATTTCAAATATTTGGGTACAGCAGTCCACATTGTGTTAATCTTAATCACTGTAAAAACAAGACAAGAAAAGAAAAATGTACAATAGCACAATAACATAATGACGGGATGTATAAGTACAAATTCAATTTTGTTTACATGTATATTTGTAGAAAATGTATTTGTTTTTTACTGTTTGGAATCGAACGACACTAGTGAATCTTAAGTAGACGAATCGCGCATCTGGCGTACGAAATTATAAGCCTGGTATCTACTATGAGGTTATATGACACGAACAATAAATTTTCTAATGTATCTTAACTTCTCTCGTTTTAAACTACAATGAAATAGCCAACGAAAATTTCAGTCGTTAGAATATATTATGATAATTTTAAGGCACAAAGAGTAAACCAGAATTGAGGCAAGAACACTAAAGGTTATGCATCCGTTTACTTAAGACTGTATACTGTATTATTTTTGATAGATACAGCTTTCAAAAGTGAGGAAGAAACTGATTATATTCCGAAGCAGTTGTAATAGCATCCTTTGTAAAAAGTAAAATCACAAAAATACTGAACTTAGAGGAAAATCAATTCGGAAAGTCCATAATCATATTAACTAGCGTTTGTCTTCATTTTTTTCTTTCTTTTTACCAACCATCTGGTCCTGTTTTCATAAGCAGGGATTACTTTTCAATTTTCAGTCCTACTATTTTGCTTTTTTAAATGTAGCGTGAAACTATAACAAGATTTTCTTTTAACTCAGCGACATGTAATAAAAACATAAATTCATCCCATTAAACAAGGACATGTCATTGGTATATGGAACTGTTTATTTATGATATCGTTATAAATTAGAAAATAACAATTTCAAAGTCACTTCAATGAACAAACAACTTTTAATTAAAAATAATACATAACCACACTTCTTTGAAAACGTAGCTTATTCCTCTTCGAATCCCTTTAATTATATTTCCCTAGTCTACCAAGTTTAAGTTAATGAGATATTTCTATTACAGCATACTATTTCTATTACAGCATACTATTTCATATACCTGATAAATATGCAACATGATTCTGCGTAATGTACGTTATATATCACTATTATTCGAATCAATATTTAAATTGTTATTCCGTTTTTTTTTTTTTAAAAACATGGTTTTCACTGCGGGCATATAAAATGAATGTTTAGTTCTCTAAGTGTCATGCAATACTAGACAAATGTATTATTTTCTCGTTTTCCTCATATCGTCGGATGTATTCTCTTAATTTTGTTTTTCTTGTTTAACTAAAACTCTTTTGCAGGTTTTCATCATTGTAGGTAACACAATTCTTTAAGTGCATTTTATACAATTTTAACTGAAACTTGAAATTTCCTAAAAAGAACACCACTACAAACACAACAAAACGTGTCATAGACTGGTGTTCATTTGCTTTTTTGACATCGTTCTCTATTTTAAAGATGTCTTTAAGTTGAAGCTTTTGGCATGCAATGTTTTTCTAATGTTAACAATTTATGCACAAATACAACATTTATAACAGAGTTTGAAAGGACGATTAAGTTTATATTGATTAAAACCATAATTTCAACATGTTAAAGCTTTATATCACTGTCTTAGTTTTGGGTTTTATTTCCTTAGTGTCATCTTTGATCCGGATTGAAATCCGTTCGCCTCTCTGTTCGCAGCCGGTGATGTGTGGGGTAATTTTTTTGTCTATATCCATTTCTACACTATCAATAGTTATCAATAGTTATCAAAGGTACCAGGATTATAATTTAGTACGCCAGACGCGCGTTTCGTCTACATAAGACTCATCAAAATTCCAAAAAGTTGTGCCAAATACGGCTAAGGTAATCTATGCCTGGGATAAGAAAATCCTTAGTTTTCGAAAAATTCAAAGTTTTGTAAACAGGAAATTTATAAATATGACCACATTATTGATATTCATGTCAACACCGAAGTGTTGACTACTGGGCTGGTGATATTCTCGGGGACGAAACGTCCACCAGCAGTGGCATCGACCCAGTTGTGTAAATAGTTATCAAAGGTACCAGGATTAAAAGATTCAAAACTCACCAAAGATACCATGCATATAATTTCGTACGCCAGATGAGCGTTCCGTTTACATAATGCCTTTTCATGATCCTATAATTAAACAGTTCAACTACGAATTTGCGAGGTTGCAAAGCATTTGTTCTAAAGTCAGTCTGTGTGATGGATTTAAGTTTTTTTAAAACAATTCAGTACAAATAAAGAACGCAACAATGATATTTCTTGTCGATACAAGAGTGCTAATAATTGGACTATAGCCGAAATGTTTACCAGAAACGTCACCGACCCAACTGTTGTAAAGAAAAAAACTTTTCAAAGATACAAGACTTGAAAATAAGCTCGCTAGTTCTTGATACGTGAATCTTATACATAAGACACGCAAGTGTTGCCTCAACCAAAACAGAATCAATCATGATGAGTTAAAGAGCAATAAAAACATCAAATTACAAAAAAATAACTAAAATGCTGCCAAGGACGTCGATTAAACATTGGTGTTTTAGATTGATTACATTTTCAGAACATTAATTTTCAATGGATTCACCGTTACAATTTTTTTTTTCTTATAAGAACAAAAATGGTGACTACTTGGCTTGTGAAACCCAAAAATCCAAAACAGCTTACCTGAGGCTCTGCACAAATTTCTCGAATCAGTGTAGAAAACAGATTCGTTTGTCATTAATATGGCACTGAAAATATATGAAAGACTTGAATATGGAAAACAAATCACAAAAATACTGAACTCCGAGAAAATT
Organism: Mytilus galloprovincialis; assembly: GCA_037788925.1. NCBI lineage: Eukaryota > Metazoa > Mollusca > Bivalvia > Mytilida > Mytilidae > Mytilus > Mytilus galloprovincialis. Next base: position 95,474,241 of record CM075333.1, read on the forward strand.
TTAAAAAGGAAAGTCCCTAGTCAAATGGTAAAATCATAGCTCAAACACAACAAACGAATGGAAAACGACGTTTATATTCCTGACTTGGTATATATAAAAAAGAAGATGTGGTATGATTTTTTTTCTATTTCTATTTTCTACATGTATTTTCAGAAGTAGAAAATGGTGTCATCTCATTAATGGTGTAATATCACTATAACTGATGTGTGAGGTTGCAGTAAAAGATAATGCTTGCATTTTTTAAAAAAGAAAGGTTTGTAAGGCATCTACGTTAGCAAATACTTCGAAATAAAACTAGTAATAACTTGCCATTAGCAAAGATGACAATATTGAAATACACACGATGCAGTTTACGTAAACGGTCAACATAAATAGTGTCACAAAACATCATTTTGTATAATGCATAAAAAATATTTAAAAGTTGCAATACGAAAGAAAGGAAAAAAATCCAAATGATAAAAATGTTCATAACAATTTAAAATTTTTGTGCTTTCAAAAAAATTTGAACTGTTTTGTTCGGAAGTACATAAAATTGAAGCATTTCTCAAAATAAATATCAAATAAAATTGCTAGAACAAATTTGTTTAATATAATATTTTGACACGTTATATAGAAAAAGATTGAATAAAACTGTGTGATTTCCCAATTCTCTGTTGATTCATTTCTTAAATTATATGTTTTCGTTATCTTGACTGCTGATTTTTCTTCTTTCCGATTCACTTTATTACATTTTTGCTACGAGATTTATGATTTATTTTTTTCATTCGTATATCAATGATTCTTTTTATGTTCGAAAACTTGATAGGTATAATATATATCATATATTGATTTGGGTATACCTTAAGCTATAACATCTTTTCAAATTTCGAGGCGTCCACATGACTGAGTTATATAGATTACAAACTGTTTCTAGTCTACTGGAATTTTTCGATAAAAACTTCGCCGTTTGATCATCTACTACTGTCATATCACGGTCTGTCATTAAACTTCCTGAATCTGATAATGAGGTTGACGACGTTTCATTCTCTTTAATCTCCAGTAGAAATCCAGAAACTTTAATTCCAGGTATAGTTGTTCTAAGTAGCACTAAAATAAATGTTAAATTACAACGTAAAACATGTTTATATAACGGTAGGACCCATGTGCAATGTTGAATAAAATACAATGTCTATAAATATATTTGAAAATTAGTGTACGCATTTGAATTTTTGTACTATTATTTGTCAGATAAATATATAACATCTGCAAAACTGTATAACCCATGTGCAAGTTAACTACAATAAAAATGTCCTTAAATATATTTGAAATTGCGGTAAACATTTGTGTTTTTTTCTACTATTAATTGTCAGATAAATGTCAAGACTTCGGCAAAACGCTATATAGCTATCAAAGGTACCAGGATTCTAATTTAGTACGTCAGACGCGCGTTTCGTCTACATAAGACTCATCAGTGACGCTCATATCAAAATATTTATAAAGCCAAACAAGTACAAAGTTGAAGAGCATTGAGGATCTAACATTTAATTTTACAATTAACGACATTTAATTTTACTGGCCACGGGCATCACTGAAGAGACATGTATTGTCGAAATGCGCATCTGGTGCAAGAAAATTGGTACCGTTAATTTTATTACTACCACTGGGTCGATGCCTCTGCTGGTAGACTATTAGTCCCCGAGGGTATCACCAGTTCAGTAGCCAGTACTTCGGTACTGGCATGAAAATACGGACTTTTTGTGTTATTAAAATTTGCTGTTACAAAATGATAGAAATTATTATAAATTAAGGAATGTATCTGCCTCGTGCAAAGCTCTGATTCCTTTCACGGATTTGGCTATACTTTTTGGACCTTTTGGATTATAGCTCTTTATCTTCTATATAAGCTTTGGATTTCAAATATTTTGGCCACGAACATCACTGAAGAGACATTCATTGTCGAAATGCGCATCTGGTTCAAGAAAATTGGTACCGTTAATTTTATTACTACCACTGGGTCGATGCCTCTGCTAGTGGACTATTAGTCCCCGAGGGTATCACCAGCCCAGTAGCCAGTACTTCGGTACTGGCATGAAAATACGGATTTTTTTGTGTTATTAAAATTTGCTGTTACAAAATGATAGAAATTATTAAAAAATTAAGGAATGTATCTCCCTCGTGCAAAGCTCTGATTCCTTTCACGGATTTGGCTATACTTTTTGGACCTTTTGGATTATAGCTCTTCATCTTTTATATAAGCGTTGGATTTCAAATATTTTGGCCACAAACATCACTGAAGAGACATGTATTGTCGAAACGCGCATCTGGTTCAAGAAAATTGGTACCGTTAATTTTATTAACGACAGTTTAACTTTTCTTGTTGGTTGTTTCTACTTGTACTGTCTGTCATTTCGTCGTTGTTTTGCCCCATATCTATTAGAATATTCAGAAAATGGTTTTACTAGTTTATCATTTCATTTTTGTCTTGATGTCTGCCATATTTGAGAATTTTCTGCATTTGTTATTAAATCATTCATATTTTTTTGTATATTTTTCTTTAAAATGGACGTATTACATACTAATGGATTGTAAGTTAATTTTTAGTTCGTTCGATTTTATTTTGCGAAAATGAATGTTTCTCACGTAAAAAAACAAATTAACACTTGTCTGTTCTCCTTTAAGAGACATTAGTCAAAAAAAGTAAAATCATAAAAATACTGAACTTCGAGGAACTCAAAACGGAAAGCCCCTTGTCAAAGGGCAAAATCAAATGATAAAACACATCAAACGAATAGACAATACTTGTCATATTGTCAAACGACAGTCAACCAATATATGTTTTTATAATGACAAATCTACTAGGTCTACAACATTGTATTACGTTTTTCAATTCCTGTTGAAAACACTCGTGTTACATGAACCTCACTAAAAATGATGAGTGTTTAAAAATGAGTATTAATTCTATGGAAAAAAAAACTTGAAAAAAAGAAAGATGTGACTCTTTTCACAAAACAAATCTCAAGAGTAAAATTACATGCAAGTCATCCACATTTTAGTATGACTTACAATCAATTTAAATTGTTAGAATTTTTGAGAAAAAAGTCGCTGAAGAGGAGACACACAAACCTTGCTCTCTTTTCATAGGTTGGTTTTATTTTGTAACAATAATTTGGTTACCACTTAAATTCATTAATTGGAAAAACACTGATAAATAATTTCATTCTTTGCTTCAATGTAAATCATATTTTCATTAAATATTCAGATATCAAACTTTTCATCGGGAATAGCAAACAATTAAAAGTTTACTCGAAGGACCATTTGCGTCAGCACTGTCGTTCTATAAAGGCATTAATACATTATATGGAAGAACAATCGATCAAACAACTGAAATCAAAGTATAAACACTTAAACCACATCCAGAAAGATGATATAAAATAACAAGCGATTATATTTTTAATATTATCAACGAAATATTATGTGTTTTTTTAGTCTGCAAACATTACAGTTATCAGTTGATTGTCTTCGTCTTAATACTAAATGAGCACAATACATCTTTTGTGTATTCAGCATTCAGTATATATATAAGCTAATAATCAGGGTTTCAAGTCGATGACAATTACAGTTATTTAGAAGTTGTTGTCACTGTTCTAAGACGTAAAAGCTACTGAGCATGTATACCTTTTCAGTTTGTAAATAAAGGTTAATGAGTTTTAATATGGTGGCAATGAGACTACTTTCCTATCCAACCCATGGACAAGGATGTGAAAAACTACCCGTCACTGTGCAGACTTCGATAGTCGTTTATAAATACTTACCCTTGTAAGTTATGTTTGGAAGAATATCAATGTATGGATCTAGTACGGAATGTTCTAGAATTAATTCAAAAAACTGACTTCCATCACGAGGCTGAATAGATGATATGTTGGTGACGGCAAATCCACAATTCGTTGTTACTGAATACAAAGGCGTCATGAATACGAAATTTACCAGAAATATCCATGATACAAAAAGTACAAAAACTTTAAGGAGCATTTCATCCTATTAGTAACAAATATTCCATTAATGCTTTATAACCATTTCTACAAAATAAAAAAATGTTCAATCATAAACAAAATGACCAAAAATAATTAATTCGGGAACATTCTACAACAATATAATGCATGTGCAGAAAATATATGTTCTGTGATTGTTTACTAGGTAAATGCACCACAAGTGACATGTGATGATGTTAAACCAGTTTTACATGCACACAAAGTTTCTCTTGTGAAATGAAATAAATTTTACTCAAACTAAATGTACTAGTAAAATAAATAGTGTTTATACTAAACGTAGTTCAGGTATATTATTGCTAAAACTTTTTACCAAAAATTTAGTGATCACCCCAAGAACCGGTTTGGCCACAACAAAACAATTTCAAGATTATTTAAATATTACACAGTGCGTTTATGTTAGGTATGTTTAAATGAACAAATGGTTTACTTTTATAAATTATTTCTTGGATGGAGAGTTGTCTCATTGGCACTCATACTACATCTTATATCAATATGTTCCCATAGTTTAGGACTTTATTCGTTATAGGTTGAAAAATACAGGCTACGTTTAGATGTTTATAAAGTGTCCTATATTTTGACTTTAGTGGAACCTTAAGATACTATAATATTACAACAAATATTCATCAGATATGAAAAGAATTATTATGTATGTGTAAAAAAAAGTCTTTATAAGATAGCATGCACGAATCTGATCAATATCTGTCAATAAAAAAAATACATATTTATGTTTATCATTTAAAGATACTCCGTTGTTTCTAGGTTCAGTATACGACAAATCAAAAGCCAATACATTACAATGATATTCAGCTACCTGTCAATTATAACTATAAGCTATCTTATTTCTTTTTTGATAATATCAATCATCAGAATCTTCTTTAGTTACTTGAACAATATACATCAGAATTAAAATACTGTAATGACCTTTTTACGTTTTTGTTCATTTGTATTGACCATATGCTATGAGCTCTTATGTTATAAACATTTTAAAGCAGACTTGAAGCTAAATTGTGAAAAAAGCAATGTTAAGCCGTACGTAGATAACTAGTGTTGGATCAATTCTCATAACGGCATTAGCATGAAAAATGTTCATAAAATGTTTAATTATTAGAACAAATATAATTGTATTTCTAAACAAAACTCGTGGATGTTGACGCACATAAATTGTATAACATTTGAAGGGCGTGTCTGCATCCATTGTTAAATACATTCGAACAATAACACCTGATGGGCGATTTAGCATCCACTATTTAATACATTCGGCCTAAAACTTGCATAACCTTGGAAGGGCGTGACAGGGACAATTGTTAAATATATTCGACGTCAACCTTACATAACATCTGAAGGGCGTGTCTGGATCCATTTTTAAATACATTCGACCTCAACCTAGTATAACACCTGGAGGACGTGTCTGGGTCCATTTTTAAATACATTTGGCCTTATCCTTATATAACATCTGAAGGACGTGTATGGGTCTATTGTTAAATACATTCGACCTGAACCTAGTATAACACATGAAGGACGTGTCTGGGTCCATTGTTAAATACATTCGGCCTAATCCTTATATAACATCTGAAGGACGTGTATGGGTCCATTGTTAAATACATTCGGCCTCATCCTTATATAACATCTGAAGGACGTGTATGGGTCCATTGTTAAATACATTCGGTCTCATCCTTATATAACATCTGAAGGACGTGTATGGGTCCATTGTTAAGGTGGTATGGGAGTCTAAAATAAAAATGATAGAATTTGCTCATACTTTGCCAAAACGTAGTATCTATTGATATATGTTGAAAAATATAATAAAAATGATAGGTCACCGCGCATTTTCTCAAGCTACAGGACGTGAAAAATTGACATATTTTGTATGGATTATACAGGAAAAAACACCATTTTGTGATTAGAAACTAAACAAAATGATAGAATCGTTAAATATTTAAGGAAAAGATAGCTTTCAGACCATGCTTTGAGAATATCAAAAGAAAAGATAGGGTCACCGTACATTTTTTCCGGCTAAAATACAAAATAGGAAAATTCCATGTTGAATCCTTCAGAAAATGCACTGTTTTAGGGTTACCTCCCCTTAAAATACCAATTTTTAATAAAATTTTAAACAACCAAAAATAATCAACATTTGCAAAAATATTAATATTTATAAGTTATATTCTTATAAATTGTTTCTTTTAAATGAAAATTTACATTAAATATCTGCATTCCTGCATCAAATTTTGCTAACTTGATAGAAAATCTGGACCTTTGGTTCTCTGTTTTTTACAATCCAAGATGGAGGAAGACACCCATACCACCTTAAATACATTCGGCCTCATCCTTATATAACATCTGCAGGACGTGTATGGGTCCATTGTTAAACACTTTCGGCCTCATCTTTATATAACATCTGAAGGACGTGTATGGGTCCATTGTTAAATACATTCGGCCTCATCCTTACATAACATCTGAAGGACGACGTGTATGGGTCCATAGTTACATACATTCGGCCTCATCCTTACATAACATCTGAAGGACGTGTATGGGTCCATTGTTATATACATTCGGCCTCATCCTTATATAACATCTGAAGGACGTGTATGGGTCCATTGTTAAATACATCCGGCCTCATCCTTATATAACATCTGAAGGACGTGTATGGGTCCATTGTTGAATACATTCGGCCTCATCCTTATATAACATCGGAAGGACGTGTATAGATCCATTGTTTAATACATTCGGCCTCATCCGTATCAAACCCCTGAAGGGCGTGTCTGGATCCATTGTTTAATACATTCGGCCTCATCCTTATACCCCTGAAGGACGTGTATGGGCCCATTGTTAAATACATTCGGGCTCATCCTTATATAAAATCTGAAGGACGTATATGGGTCCATTGTTAAATACATTCGGCCTCATCCTTATATAACCCCTGGAGGACGTGTCTAGATCCATTGTTAAATACATTTGACCTTAACCTTGCATAACATCTGAAGGATGCGTCTAGATCCATTGTTAAATACATTTGACCTAAACCTTGCATAACTTCTGAAGAACGTGTCTGCTTCCATTGTTAAATACATTTGACCTTAACCTAGTATAACACCTGGAGGACGTGTCGGATCAATTGTTTAATACATTCGACCTCAACCTAGTATAACACCTGGAGGACGTGTCTGTGTCCATTGTGAAATATATTCGACCTCAACCAAGTATAACAGCAGGAGGGGCGTGTCTGGGTCCATTGTTAAATACATTCGGCCTCAACCTTATATAACCGCTGAAGGGCGTGTCTGGATCCATTTTTTTAATACATTCGACCTCAACCTTGTATAAACCCTGGAAGGCGTGTCCGGTTCTAATGTTAAATACATTCGATCTCAACCTTGAATAACCCCTGAAGCGCTGTACATGTGTTGTTCAAAATAACAATTATCGTTTTCAGTTTCATGACTAAATACTATATCGTTTTACAAAAACATCCGATATATATAAGTTATGTACGTAGTTCTAGTTTTTTTTAGAATAAAAAAAGTATCACGGGTAAAGGATGTTATCTAGCTGTCATGTGAAATAAAAATAAAATGAGAATTTCCCTTGAGGGTTACCTATTGGAGGTTCGACCCTTCACAACCATAAAATTGTGCAAAGGAAACTATCTTAATTACATGCTTACAATACATTATAATCTATTCTTACCTATTCATCTATTGTTAAAAAAAAAAGACAGTATGTTAAACTGAAAAAGGTATTAAAAAAAAAGTTTTGATGGTTAGATACATGACGAAACATGTATTGCTATCCATTAATGAACACTTGTGCTCAGCATGCCGAAACTTATATCTTTATTTACAGATCATACTTTTATCATATTACTTATGATTTCTTTACATTTAATCCGTTGGAGGTGTATTGGTCGATAATTAAGTTTCTGCAAACATGACTTATTTGTTATTTGAAATTAGGCTGTGAACTAGCTTTCATTTATTGTTAGTGCTCTATAAGATCGGTACTTCGTTTCACTTGCTTTTCTATTAATCTTTTTTCCCCTTTGTAACGAAATCATTATTTTGACAGTTTGTTCTTTGTTGTAACACTATACTGCTTCTAGTGATGAGAAAGGCGTTGAACAGTCATTTATTCTTTATGCTATTTATAATAATATCAAATGCAGTCCAGTGGTTATGTTTACATCTAGAAGCGAAAGACTTATGGAATTGAATTACGAATATGTAACTTAACCCTCTCTATTGATATTCAGTATAATTAAACAGATATATCGTGTTTAGATGATAATAATATTAAACAGATATATTCACCTGTTGGCTTGGAAAATGTCATACTCTCTAGACTGGTATACATGTTTATTAGTACATGATGCCAAAAAAGACCCAAAGTTACGGAAAACTAGCTCACGGTATGAAAATTCATTTTGGTTATTTGTGAAAATGAGTTGTTTTCTCATAGATGTTCGAAATATGTAATACAATCTTTCAAGTGGTGTATCAACTGGGGAGAGGGTTCAGGGAGTTGGAACCACTCCCTCCGCTTTTAATTATCAATGCTTTGGAATGGGGACATACATTTATGGCTGGATCCCCCCTTTAATACTGGATGGATCCTCCCTGTTTTCAAACTGATTTATATGTATTTAAATAAAAGAGGGACCATTAATCCGCAAACAGGGCTGTATAGCCAGTCAAGGTCGTTAAACACTTCCATTTGTTGCAAACAGTTCAGATTTTGACTACTAAACTAGAAATAACAAGATAGAACACAAATTCTATGTCCAAACAAAACCAGTGATAAGGTTTCAATTTTGATGACAGAAAAACAGTTACAATCAACATTTAATTTCTAATTCATAACTACAAAATATCATCCGAACTTGGTTACTGCATCTGGTAAATTTGAGATAATAACACTATTCCTGCTTTATCATAACAGATTGATCTTTTTAAAATAAAATAAAACAAAAAATAAAATAAAATAGTTATTTAAATAAATTAGATGTGTTGTCGTCTCACATCTTCCAGACTCATGCCACTCAGATATAAGAAGACTACATCTTATACATATTTGATTTTCATCTTTCATAACAATAAATCGAGAAGTGTGTCAATGTTTTTGTTAAACTTGGACTAGTTTTAAGACGTTATGTTTATTATTATCGTAACTTGATTATGCCGATCTTTTGTATTTTTTAACATTAGTGCTTAGGATAACTCAAGTTAATGCTTTAAAAATACTAATTATGATTTTTTTTTCATGATAATTTCTTTTAAGAATCAAGGATAATCGGGAAATTATAGTATTGCCATTATAGGTTCAGGTTAAAGTTTTTGCTCTAGGTAGTTTTTGATGAAGTTGGAGTCTGATCAACTTGAAACTTAGCACACATGTTCCCTATGATATGATCTTTCTAATTTTAATGGCAAATTAGAGTTTTTGTCCCAATTTCAAGGTCCACTGAACATAGAAAAGGATAGCGCAAGGGGGGTATCTGTGTACTGTGGACACATTCTTGTTTAGTTGTGTTTAATTTTCATTTTAAAACATCTCCAAGTGCTGGATGTTTTCACTATGTTGAAGACCCATTGATGGCCTTCATCCGTTTTCTGCTGTTTTGTCGGTTTGTTGTCTCTTTGATACATTACCCATTTCCATTCTCAATTTTATTTCAAATTCAACTTATTTTCTCTTATTTTAAGCGTTTGATTTCACACTTCTTAAAGTTTTCAATGTGATATAACAATAAAAGCGATTTATATACATATTGCCCCTCTATTCAGTGGAAAATAAAAAGGGGGCTGTCCACTCCACATTCCCACGTGCATATAATTAGGAAATTTTTTTAATCTTTAAATGCAAAACATATATACAGTGTATAGATATTGGTTGGTCCTGGACCCAATATAGTTATTTGAGTATCCCCATAAGTGAAACCAAATTTGAACCGTTCTAAGTATTACAAGAAAGGAAACATATACTAGGTAAGTGATATCTGATGAGGATAGGTCTAGGTCTACATGACCGTAACCAAAACACCTCCTTTAGTATTAGAAATAGTTATCAAAGGTACCAAGATTAGAATTTAGTACGCCAGACCAGATCTTGATTTCTATTCTAAAAATACACACACAATAAATATACTACAAGCTTGCAAGTTGGAATTAAAAAAAAATATTAAAATTAATGTTGAAAAATGTATTCCATAACAACTTTTTTAACAAGAAATATTTATCCTTAACTGAATATACCAGCTCCAAATATATGCACATGAAAAATGGAACTAATTATGAAGGATTGTAATGAGATAGACTGGATTGGTCCTGAACCCGATTGATAATAATATAATAACATTGACATGTTTTATTAAAACATATCAAATTTACTAAATTTAAAATAATTATCATAGCATTTATTTTTTTCAATTAGATGCAGAAATCCTTTAGAAAAATTAAATTTATATGTTTTTTAATTGAACTTTTGCAAAAATGTGATTTTTTTTTCATTTAAAAATGCATTGACTATGAGAAAATTTTGTAGACAAGAATATAAAATGTATTTAGTGTAGACAAGAATATAAAATGTATTTAGTGTAGACAAGAATATGAAATGTATTTAGTGTAGACAAGAATATAAAATGTATTTTGTATAAATGTATTTAGTGTAGACAAGGATTTGTATACTGAGACTGTATAGAGGATATGGAAATTAAATAATCTTGACCAGCTAACCATCTGACTGTGTTCATCTGTGTTCATTTGATAACATCAGTGGACACCAACTAAGAAAGGAGCACTTAACCTAATCATTTAATTGCTTGTATAAACTTGGTTTCAATTTTGAATATCAAGGAAAATCCGGGTTGTTCTATAAATTAATTAGATATAGATGTTATTGTCCTTGGTGTTTTGATAATTGCCATTATTAAGTATATTAAGTTATTTTGGCAACTGTCAATGGCAGTCAGCAGGGTTAAAGAACATCAGTTGTTCGACCTGTTAGTCAAATGCGTTTTGTTTAAATATACTTTTTCACTTTTTTGGTCTTTTGGAAAATGTTGTTTGTGCTGTTTTTAGACCCTTCTACAACGAAATTTGTTTTACATGCACACGTATAAAAATTGCGGTTTTTATCCAACGCAATCATAGGTTTGAAAGTAGTTTTTAATTGAGACTCGTTTATATATATATATATATATATATATATATATATATATTTTAATATATTAATTTATTTGGCAACTGTCAATGGCAGTCAGCAGGGTTAAAGAACATCAGTTGTTCGACCTGTTAGTCAAATGCGTTTTGTTTAAATTTACTTTTTCACTTTTTTGGTCTTTTGGAAAATGTTGTTTGTGCTGTTTTTAGACCCTTCTACAACGAAATTTGTTTTACATGCACACGTATAAAAATTGCGGTTTTTATCCAACGCAATCATAGGTTTGAACGTAGTTTTCAATTTAGACTCATATATATATATATACATTTTAATATATTAATTTATTTGGCAACTGTCAATGGCAGTCAGCAGAGTGTAAGAACATCAGTTGTTCGACCTGTTAGTCAACTGTGTTTTGTTAAAATAAACTTTTTTCAATTTTTTTGTCTTTTGGAAAATTTTGTTTGTGCTGTATTTAGACCCCTCTACCACAAAATTTGTGTTACATGTACACGTTTAAAAATTGCGTTTTTTTTATCCAACGCAAACATATGTTTGAACTTTGTTTTCAACTTAGACTTGTTTAAATTTTAATATTCATATATAATTACACTACATCTCTATTTTATTATAATACGTTATTTTTATTGGCTAACATCAATATCGAGTCATTCTTAATCAAAACATTAATTTTAAAGTTAATTGTAACAACAAAATTCATGATGACACGAGCTTCCACATTGAACACATGTAAATAAGAGAATGTATTGAAATCATGTTTTCATGATCCTATAAAAAAAAATGTAATTATAAGTACTGACTGCAGTCAGTCTGCTTCTTTTAGCAATTTTAAAGGGGTGTCCGCGCTTCATACAAAAATGTACTTCGGTCAACGCTTTAAAACCCCAATAACTTTACAAAAATATGCCTTCAATTCTTAAATAACATTGATTGTCTGACATAAAGTTAACTTGTTGATAGATATGGACGTATGTTATATGCATGTATGATAACATTGATGTGACTCCACGAAAAATATGATCTATCATCATTTAAGGGGGACAAGCAATAGCTGATCTTGAATCATGTATCATGTACTGCACTACAAATCTAAATAAAGCCGATGAGGAACAGCCTTACTCGACATTGAGCTATATACTTTTAGCATATGTTCAGCATGGAATATTCATTTGAATTTGATGCTCCACTGGCTTTTCGTTTTTAGAAAGGAGTTGTCTGGGGCAATATCAGTTATTTATAATTATCACCCACTTTTACAAACTACACACTTTGACTCAAGGACAAATTGACGTTCATTGCTCGTAGAATGGAACATGCTTCTCCCAAAATCCAGGATATGGCACGCGTTTTTATCAAAGTATTTTCTATTGTTTTATAAAAGCATTTAAGCATTTATTTTTTATCAATTGTTTTGTACAGAGCTACATGTATTTGAGTTTTGATGATTTAATACCTAGGAACCATTCAAGTCTATGATTTGATTATTTTACAGTTTATGTAAAGAGCTTTAACATTTACCATGAATATTTTGTGTATGCAAAAATTGATTCACACTAAAAATATTAAATTTCATACACCATGTAATATTTCGTTCCACAATAATTAACCTTAATGAATTAAAATTATATGAGTTATCATAAGATCTTACCAGAACTATCATGAAATTTTGAATCCATTTAGTTTTAATCTCCGATCGATTTCAAGAAAAGACACGAATGTTCCAGATTTAACTTTTATATAACTTCGCTACATAAAATCCGTGGAAATGCTGAATTTATAATAAATATTCATAAATAAGGTTGATAAGATCTTGACGGAAACATTTCTAAGGGAAGGTGTTAGACATATAATGAGCTTTCAGAAAAAAAAACTATAGAGCTATAACTCCAGCAAAATGTACAAATATAATTGATCAGAAATGCCATAAGATAAAATTAGTCTGCTAGTCTGATGATTTCACGTAAAACACGTACTTTTTAAGATCCATACGAGTATTGTTGTTTACTACATACGTAAAAGACTGTTTGAAACTCTAGACGATTTAGAGCTTGGCATGTTGTAAAGACATCCTCTTATTGTTGAAGTCTATATGATCTTAGATGTTGCCTTAGGACGCTACATATCTTTTTATGTTTGTGACGTCGGGTAAATGTATAATTGAAGTTTAAATCCAACCTTTTTATTCAGACAAGAGAAAAAGACAAAAACAAAGATAGGATTAAATTTGCAATTATTTCATTTACCACCTTTGTTAAAACTTTACAAAATTTGACAGGTCATTTTCCGAGATCAGAGAAAAAGAAAATATAATTTATAAAAATGATAGTGTAAAATAAACGTTTTCAAGTACTGTTCGAACGTACTTGGTCTGATAACATCATATCAGCCTTGCATGACATTCCGCGGCGAGTCTGATATTGGATATCATCGTCCTTCCCTACCTACCACTTTATTACTCAGGGTTGAGTTCAATATCGTAGCAGCTACGTAGTGCTACGTAGATTTTGACTATTGAACGTGTAGCTATAGACTAGTTGATATATAGATATTGATAGCAGCTACGTAGCTGCTACGATATTGAACTCAACCCTGTTCAGTCACTCCGTAATTCTCGTATCACGGCTTTAAAATGAGAGCAGGGCTGCGTTCAATATCGTAGCAGCTACGTAGTGCTACGTAGATTTTGACTATTGAACGTGTAGCTGTAGACTAGTTGTTACATAAATATTGATAGCAGTTACGTAGCTGCTACGATATAAAACTCAACCAAGGCTTTTTTTAAGTTCTTATTTTTATGATCTGCGACGTCACAATGTCTGAGGCGAAGTTATCAACGACGTCACAATGTCTGAGGCGAAGTTATCAGCGACGTCACAATGTCTGAGGCGAAGTTTTCAGCGACGTCGCAATGTGTGAGGAGACGTTATCAAGCTTGCTTTCGTCCAGCGTAAAACTGTCTTAGAGAAGAGGAAAAGACCAGTTATTGAACGATAAACAGATAATCGGATTTTCTTCTTATAGATATCGTAAAATATAAGTGTAAAAATACGTTTTCAAGTACTGTTCAAACGTACAATGTGAGTGTGCAAATGGCACAGTATGACCTTTCCATACCGTCCATGTTATCCTCCCTCGGCCCATTCCAGACATTGGCTGGTGCCTCGGTTTGATATGGAAAATTTTAATATGTATCAACCACCATAAATACAAAATATATCTAATATATCTAATATAACCGAACACATATTTATCAGTATTATCATTAAACCCTGTTTACGGTTTTTTGGGGGGGATTTGAAACCTTTACTTCAGACTGGTTGATCTAATAGATAAATTGATTGATTTTTCAGCGGCAAATATATACATCATGAATTTGTTCACAAGATCAGATATTAATTGACAAGTTGTAACTGTTCGATTGTGGGACATGCGAAAACGGAAAATATTCAATGATTGAAAAACACAAACACTCAGTGGCAAAAGATAAATCTCAAAGCTATTCATATACTTCCTAATTTTTTCGTTTCTCTATTGTAATTTAGTTTCCTTTCACGTCGACAGTAACTAGTATTACTAAAATCAGAGTCGCATAAATGTTTGCTCAAGCATTGTAATTAAGATTGAATCTGCTATCAACAGATAGACGTGGCTTCAGCTTGTATACATTGATATACTTGTAAATGTTACTGGAAGTTTATATAAAAAAAGAAGGTGTGGTATGATTGCCAATGAAACAACTCCCCACAAGAGACCAAAATGACACAGAAATTAACAACTATAGGGCACCGTACGGTCTTAGCAATGTATACAAGCTGGAGGACTGCCTTTCTATTGGTTATAGATTTCAATCTTAATTACAATGCTTGAGTAAACATGTATACTATATAATCAAGCAAGAAGATCAAACCGTTAACTTGCTAGCGTTAAGATAACAGCGTTAAGAAATCTCTTATAACTACATATTGGTACTGTTGTTTCATTCCGTGGATTGTTACGTTGTGCAGTAAAATAGACGGCTTTTTCTTGTGAGGGTGAAACGGTCTCAGTATAATCAAGATCACACCAACACATGATACAAATAATTAAAAAAAAAACATTTTGCTTTCATTTTTGCAGACATTTATTGTATTATAATGGTAGTGCCTCCGTAGACTAAGACTACTTAAACACATGTGTTATTGTAGTCTCAGTCATAGAGAAACAATACGTTAAAACATAAATACATGAATCGAATGTTTAATTTCATCTCTTTCAATACAGAACGATATTCTTTAATCTTAATAGTATTAAGCTGAGGTTGTTTCAAGCAAGAGTTTCCTTTAAGCAAGAATTCGATATATTTACAAACAAAACAAAACTACAAACATATATAAAGTCAACCTAATTTCCTTCAATCCTTTAAGAAACATTTTTACAATACCATTTGAAATTATAGCTCATCGTTTGTTTCTAGATAAATGTAATATTATTCCTTTTCAATAGATAAAATTGAGAATGGAAATGGGGAATGTGCCAAAGAGACAACAACCCGACCATAGAAAAAAACAACAGCAGAAGGTCACCAACAGGTTTTCAATGTAGCGAGAAATTCCCGCACCCGGAGGCGTCCTTCAACTGGCCCCTAAACAAATATATACTAGTTCAGTGATAATGAACGCCATACTAATTTCCAAATTGTACACAAGAAACTAAAATGAAAATAATACAAGACTAACAAAGGCCAGAGGCTCCTGACTTGGGACAGGCGCAAAAATGCGGCGGGGTTAAACATGTTTGTGAGATCTCAACCCTCCCCCTATACCTCTAGCCAATGTAGAAAAGTAAACGCATAACAATACGCACATTAAAATTCAGTTCAAGAGAAGTCCGAGTCTGATGTCAGATGATGTAACCAAAGAAAATAAACAAAATGACAATAATACATAGATAACAACAGACTACTAGCAGTTATCTGACATGCGAGCTCCAGACGTCAATTAAACTGACTGAAAGATTATGATTTCATCATATGAACATCAGGCACAATCCTTCCCGTTAGGGGTTTAGTATCATACCATCATAACATATATGAGAAGAACATAACCCGTGTCATGCCAACAACTTAATCTGCCTTAGCTACCGCCGTTGAATATATTAACATAAAGGAGTAAGTAACCAACTTGACAACCGTGCACCATTATGACTTTAAGTTTATCCAATACGTGTACGCTACATAATCATAAAGGACAATGGAAAAGAAAGATTAAGTCTAAAAAATAAATTAACCAACTAGTTTGCATATTAAGGAGTGTTACTAGAAGACTGACTGCCCCTATCCTTCGAGAAAATAAATTTGTTTGGGTTGGTGTATGAATCTATTCTTGAAAATAAAACTAAAATCTAGTTCTCGCATATAGTGCCAATATCCACATCAAACATATTCAAAAAAACTTTATATTATTCTGGTTGTTGACTTTATCCCCATCCGGCTAGCCTTGCTAATGTTTAAATATATAACTTCACTCGTATTTATACATTAGACAAAACTTGTAAAAGAGTATAAAAATATTCCTCAGATTGAGTTGATTTTGATACTAGTATTTAGAAATTAAAGCATATCTACAGAAAATAATCTCTAGTATGTGTTTATTGTAAAAAGCGTTATAATGGTTCTAACTCAGGAAAATTGTAGCAGTGAATCCGTTCTATCTTACAGTAGCGGTCACACATAGACGATCATGATTCCGGTTTGAAATCAAACAGCGCTAAGACACGAAAAGAGAAAAAAGAGGGATTATCATAGTCGATCCTGCACGCAATCGTATGTGTTCGTAATATACTCCAATGCATAGGGAATTTCACGGAGAGATCTTCCAAGCACTTCCGATAATAAGGTATGTCCTGTAGTATTGGAGAAAATCAGCCTATATTGTCTAGTTGGATTTCAATCGTGACAGATGTTGCTATATCGGATCGTAACGATGTCCTGTGTCGGTACAAAGTCTTCTTACTATGTGATCTCTGTCAGTTAGCATTGTGTGCATCATGTGTTTGAGTTGTAAGAGAATAACTCATTTTGATAAACAAAAGTTTATTAATTACGACCGTAAAAGTACACTCTAAATAGGTCTAAGATCTTCAAGTATCTTTTAGATGACGAGAAGTAAAGTACTATTGCTCCTTTGAAATGTAATAAAGACAGCTAAAAAGATTGTCGATATTCCTAACATCGCATATCATAAGTCAAGCAGATGTAGAAAAGATCGAAAAATTGTCTTTGTCATAATTATTTTAAAGGGGGGAGATAACACCAAATAGGGGATGTAATAAAGATAACTTAAAGACTAGACCATAACAACATATAACAATAATATAGATATAATATTCTGTCTATAGTTTTGATTTTTCATAAAATGAACATTTCATAAGTACACTAATTAAATTGAGATGCTGAAATATTAAAACAACCGACCTATTCACAAAAATCTATACAGAAAAGATATTATTCACTTCCCCTAAATTGTGAAGTCACCGAATAAGACCGGTCCCCGAATTGTTTGTTACATGAGTAACACGACGGATGCCAAAAATGGAGCATGATTAGCTATCCTTTACGGAGCTCATGATATTACCGCCAGAATTTGTAGGTAACATGTTGATCTTAAGTTTTCCCTACAAATTCTATGATATTACCGCCAGAATTTGTAGGGAACATGTTGATCTTAAGTTTTCCCTACAAATTCTATGATATTACCGCCAGAATTTGTAGGGAACATGTTGATCTTAAGTTTTCCCTACACATTATATGATATTACCGCCAGAATTTGTAGGGAACATGTTGATCTTAAGTTTTCCCTACAAAGTCTATGATATTACCGCCAGAATTTGTAAGGAACATGTTGATCTTAAGTTTTCCCTACAAATTCTATGATATTACCGCCAGAATTTGTAGGGAACATGTTGATCTTAAGTTTTCCCTACAAATTCTATGATATTACCGCCAGAATTTGTAGGTAACATGTTGATCTTAAGTTTTCCCTACAAATTCTATGATATTACCGCCAGAATTTGTAAGGAACATGTTGATCTTAAGTTTTCCCTACAAATTCTATGATATTACCGCCAGAATTTGTAGGGAACATGTTGATCTTAAGTTTTCATTACAAATTCTATGATATTACCGCCAGAATTTGTAGGGAACATGTTGATCTTAAGTTTTCCCTACAAATTCTATGATATTACCGCCAGAATTTGTAGGGAACATGTTGATCTTAAGTTTTCCCTACAAATTCTATGATATTACCGCCAGAACTTGTAGGGAACATGTTGATCTTAAGTTTTCTATGTTGAATTTAATAAACTGTTGTTTGTCATGTGACCAACTTGTTTAACCCTGTCACATTCTGTATGTTCCTGTTCAAAGCCAGGAACCTGTAATTTGTATGTTGCTCTTTATTATATTTGTTTTTCGTTTATTGTTTTGTTCAAAAGTCATGCTGTTAATTTCTCGTACTATTTATTATTTACATTTGTCCTTTCAGAGAATTTTTTGACATGCAGTATATATATGCGGTATGGGTATTGCCCATTGTTGAACAGTGAGTTACACCGAAGAGTAACCTATAGACCATAATCTTGAACAGGTTGTACATACTAGATTTGTTTTACCTAATAGTTAGCAAAGGTACCAGGATTATAATTAAATACGCCAGACGTGCGTTTCGTCTACATCAGACTCATCAGTGACGCATAGAACAAAATAGTTATAAAGCCAAACAAGTACAAAGTTGAAGAGCATTGAGGAATCAAATTCCTAAAAGTTGTGTCAAATACGGCTAAATTAATCTGTTCCTGGAATAAGAAAATCCTTAGTTTTTCGAAAAATTAAAATTGTTGTCAACAGGAAATTTAATAAAATTACCATATAATTGATGATCATTGATGTTCATGTCAACACCGAAGTGCTGACTACTGGGCTGGTGATACCCTCGGGGACGAAACGTCATCCAGCAGTGGCATCGACCCAGTGGTGTAAATAGTTATCAAAGGTACCAGGATTACAACACCGAAGTGCTGACTACGTGGCTGGTGATACCCTCGGGGACGAAACGTCCACCAGCAGTGTCATCGACCCAGTGGTGTTAATAGTTATCAAAGGTACCAGGATTACAACACCGAAGTGCCAACTACTGGGCTGGTGATAACTTCGGGGACGAAACGTCCACCAGCAGTGACATCGACCCAGTGGTGTTAATAGTTATCAAAGGTACCAGGATTATAATTTAATACGCCAGACGCGCGTTTCGTCTACTTCAGACTCATCAGTCAGGAAAATGGCCATTGTTATAGTTCGTTTCTCTGTGTGTTACATTTTAATGTTGTGTTTCTGTTGTGTCGTAGTTATCCTCTTATATTTGATGCGTTTCCCTCAGTTTTAGTTTGTAACCCGGATTTTTTTTATTTTTTTTTTTTTCTCAATCAATTTATGAATTTCGAACAGCTGTATACTACGGTTGCCTTTATTTACCTAAACCAGCCTTCACTCGCACAAAACATAAAACCACTACCAAGTCTCTGAACTTCAGACCATGACATTGTCTTTCACGAAATGAACATCACAATTGGTAGAAAAATGAAGAAACCAAGAAAAATAAGTCAATATAAAAAAGCAGACTAGGACAACATACGCAAAGAAGTAAAAAATATCCAAGATGAATACTTTTCTCTAACACCAACAAATAACACCACAAAAAAAAATTCTATCTAAAATAGTTATTAAAAAAAACCAAGATATTCCTTGGCTAACACCAGAAATAAAAAGACCAATAAGAAAAAGATACAGAATACATGAGAAGTTAAAGTCAACAAAAAGGAGAATAAATCAGATGCTATCAAAAAGCACAGATCCTTAAAACACCAAGTACAACAAAAACTTAAAACATCATACTGGAACTACATAGAAATATCATAATTGAAGACAGCAAACTGAAAAATAGTAAACTAAGCAAGAAATGTTGGTCATTCATAAAAAACAGAAAAGTAAAAACATGGGTGTATCACCATTAAAGGTAAATTGTATCACAAAATAACCATCAAGATCAGGCTGAAGCACTAAACCATCAGTTTCACTCAGCATTTACCACACCTAAACCTTTAAAATTATCACACATTTTTTAACTAAAATCATTAAAATCAACAACACACCAATCTGAAATGAAGAAAATAAATATCACCCAGAAGGAACATATAAATTACTAACAAAAAAATGTACTCACATCTACAGCAATTGGTCCAGACAAAGTATCACCTCATTTTCAAAATGAATTTCATCATGAAATTTCACCTATAATATCAAACTTTCCTAATTCATCAGTAAATACAGACATAGAACCAAACGACTGGAGAGAAACAGAGTGACAGATGACACTCTTGTGTATTTAACAATATCATTACTAACTGACTGTCACACCCTTCAATCCGATCTACATAAATTAGAACAATGGGAGCAAGAATAGCGTATGTCCTTTAACCCAGACAAATGTGAAATCATCCACATAACAAGAAAACATAAACCAATCATCTAGAAATACACATTACATTATCATATTTTAGAATCAACAGACAAAGCAAAATATCTTGGTGTTTCCATCACTAACGATCTGATATGGAATTCTAATATAAATATAATCACAAATAAAACAAATGAATCACTGAGATTTATTAAAAGAAATGTCAAAACCAACAGCATAAAAACAAAAGAACTCGCTTACAAAACATATGTCAAACCAAAAATAGAATACTGTAGTGTTGTCTGGGACCCCTGGCAGAAACAACAAACACATATATATAAAAATTGAAATGATTCCGAGAAGAGCTGCAAGGTATACACTTAATCAATACAGCTACCAAAGCAGTGTTACAGCCATGCTTGAACATCTAATATGGTTAACACTACAACAAATAAGAAATCTTGCATCAGCCACCATGCTATATAAAATTCAACATCAATTAGTTTCCATCCCAGTCAATAAATGCCTAATACCATCTAAAGAATATAAATTTATACAGCCATTCTCTCCCACAAATTACCATTTATATTCATTTTCCCACAACAATTAGGTTGTGGAATTCCTTACCATACCATGTACCATGTAGCCCAGACTTAGAAGCGTTTAATTCTGGTGCAAAACCACATATGAATTGCTAAATTAAATCAAGTTTTTATCTATATATAATAAAAAATCCAAAAAAAAAGGTTTTTGAAATTATTGTAAATGTTTAGATTTTTTATTTTTTTTCCCTTAGTATGTGCCTTCTTGTAATCTTCAACATATTTAAGTTAAGAAACATTATGTAGATGTAGATGGTGGAGAGTAGTCTTGGCAATCATATCGCATCTGCTTGTGTTCAAATAATTGTTTATCTAGCAATTTGTCAGCATATGTTTAAGAATTGAACGCTTCTTTTTGTAAATGTATTGGGGTGTTAAAGCGTTGACCGAAGTACATTCTCTACGAAGCGCGGACGCGCTTAGAAGTCATTACAAAATGTGCGCACGGTGAACACTTTTACGACCCTATAAATTTATTAAAAGGAGGAGTCAATACTTATAATTACATTTAGTTTTATAGGATCATGAAAAAAAAATCTATCAAGTTTTCTTTTATTTACCTGCGCACTTTATTGTGGAGGCTGGTTTCATCATGAATGGCAACTTACATTTGGTAATGAAGGTTGATTCCAGAATGACGCAAAATTGTTGTTGGCTAATCCAAGGATTTGTATAGTATATGTATTGTGTAGTCTTACTATACAAATCCTTGGCTAATCTAAATAACGTGTTATATGTTATGTTATTATTTACATATAATAATTATTGAATAACTGGTCATTATCGTGATATATTGACTGCCCACAGGACAGTGGTATTGACTGAGACAGCGATAATAACTGAGCCGAAGGTAGTCAATACCACTGTCCTACGGGCTGTCCATATATCACGATAATGACCAGTTTTTCAATTACTATTATGTTTATGTCATTGAGAAACCATGCTTAAAAATGAATTCATAAATTCAAATTGTTGAAAGTAACCTCGAGATAATGTACGATTTCTATAGGAAAGAGTGGAGACCGGTCATAGATTTAAATAACTACAAGTACACACCCGTGATATCGGGGGTCCGTGACTGAATTAAAGTATATAACTATGCCTAAGCCTTATTTTAGTAATTAGTATTGTCATCTGATAAAGTCATGTCGATTATAAGATACAAAGTTTTCTCTACTTTCAAATCTTTCTGTTTGAACCCGTCGACCTGGAACTTATCAATTATTGGTAATATTAATTATTTGGAAAACAAAAAGTCCTGGCTATCCAGGAATGGAGTATGTTTTAATCAACAGCATTGTCCTATATTAGTTATCTTAGAAAGTCTTGCTGATTGCTGAATAAAACTACAATAGGGAACAATTTGACAATGATTGAATTTAGTAGTTTCAGCCCGTTGATTATGACCCGTGTATATAGCAAAATCCTAAATACACCGTTTGGTGGTGCGCCTGTCAAATGCGGAACGTACAGATAAGGTAATAGCTAACAGGTGAATATACTATTGGTATCGGTATCGGATTCGACCCGGAACTTGTTAATTATTGGCAATATTAATTATGTGGAAAACAAAAGGGTCTGGAGTGGTGTAATTTTTAATCTACACCATTGTCCTATATTAGTTATATATAGAGTTGAATTCTTTGATTTGTCGTTTTTACCCGATGACGGCTGACAAATTGGACCTCGTAATTTTAGTATTATAGATAAGTCACTTCACTGAAGTTCAGTATATGAAATACAAAATAAAGTTTACTATAATTTTATAAGTAGCAAAACGGTCATTACTGTTGTCTGCACTAGCAGACGTGTGCAGACGTGTCTTCCATTTTCTTAACTGCGATTGCTTTTTATTACGAGACGTCACTCAAACAGAGAAACCACGCCCCACCGGTCATTATTATGTAAAAGTCTGTTAACGACCGGTTTTCCGGTCCGTTTTTTTCTGTTAATGACCGATTGAATTTATTACTGAAGAAAAGAATGTCATGTGGCCCCTTTTTATCAAATAAGATAAGCTTATTCTCAACCGATATGAAATAAAGAGATATATTATTTACAAGAATGTCATATAAAGGCTATTGACACAATTTTATAGTACTGTATATGATAGTATTCGCCAATTTCGGGTCCCCTGATGTTACCATTTCTAGTAAATTTTATATAAAAATACTATTTATAAGGTTTATTGTTTTACTCAGAGCTATAAATAATGAATGTCACGAAATAATGTGCATTTATATTGTACACTGAAAATTTCGAACAAAAATATTACGTCTGGTTAATTAATACATTGTATCTATATATTTACAATATAAAGTATCAACTGAATTCTCTCGATGTAAAGATACGAAATTTGTTATCAAAATTAAATAAGTCTGTAATTGAATTTAATTGTCAGTTTTAAAGATAAAAAAAAACGACTTCACAGAGTCACTTTCCGGTTAATATTTGTCAATTGAATTGTAAATGTTCACATATAAATACAAATGAGACGAATGAATTCCAGTAATTTAAAAAAAAAAATCCCAAAAAGAATAAGTAATTGAATAAACGGACAGTGGAGGAATCAAAATGTTTAAAAACTGAGTTGATACATTATATAGTTATCAAAGGTACCATGATTATATTTAAGTACGCCAGACGCACGTTTCGTCTACATATGACTCATCAGTGACGCTCATTTAAAAATATTTATAAAGCATATACGAGATAAACTTTTGGAGGAGGAAATCTTCTGTGTTGTCTGCATAACTGCATGAGTCTCTGTCCCATTTACATATACATTACATATTTCCTTTAAATTATATTTTTAAAAAAGTAACAGAACATATAAACATAATGTATATTTATCATTTTATGCTATGTCCCCAACATTAAAAAAAACACCTAATGCTGAGATGCGACTGTCATACAAGTGAGATGTTTAGCTAGCTATAAAACCAGGTTTAATCCACCATTTTCTACATAAGAAAATGCCTATACAAAGTCAGGAATATGACAGTTGTTATCCATTCGGTTGATGTGTTTGATGTGTTTGAGCTTTTGATTTAGCCATTGAATTGAATTCAGTATTTTTGTGATTTTACTTTTCTTATACTGCTCTGCAAGAAACAATTTTATTTTTCTCGGATCGTGCCCCCTCTTAGTTCATCATGATAAGTGTTATTTGTTTAGTAACGACTTGCATGAAACAACTATTAACAAATACTAACTACAAAAAATCATGTTAAGATGCTATTTACATTAAAAAATAATCCCTATAGAATTTTCAATACTTAACAACTATCAACCTTGTGTTTTTATCGTCCTGCATTAGCTTTCTAACTATAGAACCAAGAAAATTTAAACCAACGAACGGTTAATTGTTCATATTAAAAGCATACCTTGGGGTTGACACTGCAGTGTTTGATAAGTATTATAAGAGATATTACGATTGATCAAACTAATGGAAATTGAATGAATTAATTAAGACTTTCTTTTATCATGGTTCGCCCTTGAACAACTAGGATGTAGAATAGTAATCCATTAGACCATCATTCTTCAAGCATTGTTAATTTCTGAAATTATCATTGTTGCTGAGACATGTAAGATCCCTTTCAGATATACTATGCTTAGGGTAGGAAATTGTGAAAAAAACTATTGCCTTTATATCATGAGTATATATGCTGTTTTTAATCCCATTCATGTTTACTTTATAAACTGATTATCTTTAAATGTAAGTGCACAAAATTAATGATGCTAATAATATCTCTTGATTTCAGACAGCTTAAGTCAATCCATCAGCTTGGTAGTCTTATTCCTAACTTTCATTTTCAATCATTATTATATTTATGTTTGATGTGTCAGATTTATGGATGACATACTTAAACAATGTTAAAGATCTTAAAGGATCTTAAAGGACGGTTCGTATCTATTTTTGACATTGATATGAAGATTTTATCTTTTCCGATAAACATTGAGCTACGTGCACAAGATGCAAATAATGGTTTCAAGGCTATTGGGACTGAGATGTTACTTGGAATTAAAAGAAAATGCAATGAATTGAAACGTTGAAGAATTAAAAAAAAAAAATGACATGAGAAAAATTTATGGATGTAGTTAGATGAAATTAAAAATCCAGAATATAAAATTGATACTATAAGTCAGAGTAACATAAATTAAGGATCAATATAAACTAAAAAAAAAATTGAGCTCCTTTAAAACTATCTTTAAAATATAAATGGCGGGAAAAGGCTGCGTCATACATTTACCTTATATTTGCATTTATATTTTTATTTGGTCTCAAATCGAAAGTCTAGAATCTGCTTAAAATTTGGTTAAATACCTTTTATGAGCCATTAACGTCTTAAAAGAAAAGAAAAAGTGGTATTTGTCCTGGATATCTTTTAGTTGTAATCTCCGTCCTGCCTTTTTTATTAGTAACTTTATTCGGTCCTGTTTTTTTATTATTTTATCCTGCCTTTGTTTTTACATAAATTTCTTTTTTTTTTTTTATGACAAAGCTGCTCATACTGTCTTATTTTTACTCAAAACTCCTGTCTTGCATTTTTCTTCAAATTTCATCCTAGTCGACTCAAATGCGTAGGTTCTATAGAAATGAGCGATCAGTTTACATACTTCGTGTCTATCACATGTGCAGTCATTTTTCATTCAGAATATTGAAAAAACTCAAAGTATCAACAAACAGGAAATGGGTGTAAACATCTGTTTTTGTATTTCAAGAGCAAAACATCAGATACTTCGCAGTATTAAATGCTAAATTAGAAAGAAAAATATCCCCATACAAATATATACTAATGAAATTCTTTGATCATTAGAATTTATCTTTTATCAATTTTTCTTGATCATGAGAAATTTCTTTTAATTTCCACGTATTTGAAATATCAATAACCCTAATCATCAATGTTATGAGATAAAAAATGCATGACATTTAAAGAACATTGTGCATAGTGCAAGATTAATAATCTACAAGGAACCGTTCGCTTCATTTGAATTACAAAATCTGCACTGCAAATTACAGATTTGTTTTTAAATGTATTACTCCTGGTACGGTACCAATCAGCTTATTACACAGAAACAAGGCAGATCAAATGAAACCAGACGTGTGTAAAGACAACCTTTTCTTTATCAACTTATTGTTTTATATTTTTTTGTCAGAATTTCTTTGAATAATCATAATCATTTTCAAATGTGAGAGCTATATTTGCTTTCGCTACAATTTACAGTCAACAACTTTTTAACATAAATTAGTTACAAAATGGTAATAATCTACTGATTTTGAGTCTGGTTATGGCATGGTATTGGTTGCAAAAATGCCATATTCCTAAAATTCAATATTTTTGATTTAATTGGTATATATTTTCATTTAAATGCAATATTATTTTTATTCAAATGGTATAATTTGTCATTCAAATGCAATATTTTTTATTTGAATGGTATATTTTTTCATTTAAATGCAATATATTTCATTCAAATGGTATAATTTGTCATTCAAATGCAATATTTCGTATTCAACTGATATAGTAGTTTTTTTTTATTCATATGCAATAGATCATAGATAGCATTGAGCCTTCAAAAAGTCAGTCATAATTAGTTTTATAATTTATAAAAATCAGATATGGCATGGTATTGGTTGCAAAAATTTGACATTTTTCATTTAATGGTAGGTTTCTAGCTTAGGCGGTGTCTTCTATGGATATTTCCTTGAGAGGGAGAATACAATACCTATCAAGCCAATCTAAAGTTATGTCATATAAAAGTTTTGCGACCACCAATTTTCGCTAAGTAGCTAAGGGTTACGATCCACTCCCCTCTTTTCCAGTGGAGAGGAGGCCGGGAAGTGGATCGTAACACTTGACTAGCGAAGATGTAGACCGACATATTCCATCCAAATAAAAAGAACCTAAAAAATATAAAACAAAAATTCTTACCTAGCCCATTGCAAAGAATTTATAATCCATTTCAATCTGATTCTTGTATCGATTTGATACACTTTGTATGTTACATATTAAGTCTACGAAGTAGTTTTATTTACATAAAATCTTCCAGGTTTATGTCTTCTTATCGGAGCATACCATATAAGGTGCTATGCGCAGTGCTATGCGTGTAATCAGACAATACAATCTATAGTCGTTAGACGCATAACAAATATTTACAGAAATACTATGATGCTCTTTTCCTTTCAGCTATTATATATGTTTGAATATTATTATTTATATAAATATTTTTCAAGTAGATGCACATGTAGTAGAAGCTATATTGGAAATGTTATGTCAATACTTGACATATTGTCGAGTATGATGAACTGCACGTATTTTATAAATCCTACATTGTAAAGGATCACTCTGATTCAAACAAAAAATTCTCTGAAACTGACATTATCACGATGCTTGATTTCTTGATTGACAACATATTTGTTACGTTTGGAGGACGTGTTTTTCAACAGACTATCGGCATTGCAATGGGAACAAATTGTGCCCCTCTTCTTGCCGACTTGTTTCTTCATTATTATGAGGCTGACTTCATACGGGAACTTATTAGGAAGAAAGATAAGAAGTAATCAATATCCTTTAACTCTACTTTCCGCTATATAGATGATGTTCTTTCACTAAATAATTCAAAATTTGGTGACTATGTCGAACGCATCTATCCCATTGAACTAGAGATAAGGATACAACAGATACAGTTAAGTAGGCCTCATATCTTGAGTTACATCTAGAAATTGACAATGAGGGTCGATTGAAAACAAAACTTTACGACAAAAGAGATGATTTCAGCTTTCCAATTGTGAACTTTCCCTTTCCAAGAAGCAACTTTCCAGCAGCACCTGCATACGGTGTATATATCTCCCAATTGATACTATATTCCCGTGCTTGCATTTCCTATCATGATTTTCTTGATAGAGGGTTGTTGCTCACAAGGAATCAAAAAATCAAGAATTCCAATTGGTGAAGTTGAAATCATCTCTTCGTAAATTTTACGGACGCTATCACGAGTTGGTTGACCGTTAGGGAACAACCGTTTCACAAATGATATCGGATATGAACCTTACGTCGAAACTACGATCCCCTTCCCTTTCATAAATGTGACCTACCGAATTAGACTATTTACCGGATTTGTTATCTCATAAGCAACACGACGGGTGCCACATGTGGAGCAGAATCTGCTTACCCTTCCGGAGCACCTGAGATCACCCCTAGTTTTTGGTGGGGTTCGTGTTGTTTATTCTTTAGTTTTCTATGTTGTGTCATGTGTACTATTGTTTGTCTGTTTGTTCTTTTCATTTTTAGCCATGGCATTGTCAGTTTATTTTCGATTTATGAGTTTGACTGTCCCTCTGGTATCTTTCGTCACTCTTTTATGAAGGTTCGTTTAATTCCATCATCTGAAGGGACTTTGAAGGGCTTTAACAGACTATTATCCAAAGTACCGTTCGTCCTTACCATGCATGAAATATATTCCACTGGACGTTAAGAAAACAACAACCAATCAATCAATCAATCCATTGTACCGTCCGTTGAGATGATAATCATTTCAGTATTTTTGTCTGTGATTTACGACCTAAAAACTTTGAAATTACTTTCGAGGTTTTAAAAATTTTCTTGTTAAAAAAAACCGATAGACTAGTCTTCAATTTATCTATCTGTTCTCTGACTTGACTGCCTTGTGCATTGGGACGTCCGAATTCTCACAATATAGTCTGTCTTTAGATAATTGACAACCTAAGATCTTATCACCATGTGAATACAGCAAAAAGGAAAACTTTCACGTTCTATATTGAACTGGATGAATTGGTAGTCTGCCACCTTTTATTATCAATCGATCTGGTTTTAATCTTTATCATCCTGTTTTACTAGCGAAGGTGGGTCTGTAGATCATTCTGTAGCACATATATGCTTCTCTCAGTCTGCAGAAGCACGACGGGTGCCACGTGGAGCTGAATCTGCTTACCGTTTCGGAACACCCGAGATTCCCTCGTTTTTAATTTTTGTGCGGTTCATATTGTCCAGTCTTTAGTTTTCTGTGTTTTGTTTTATGTAAGGTTGTCTTTTTGATATTTTTAGTTTAATACCATGGCCTTGTCAGTTTTTTTTCGACATGTGTCTTAATGTCCCTTTGGTATATCTTCGTCTCTTTTTTGTTAGTATTTTATTCTTTTGGTCAATGAATTGTCCGTCTTTCTTAGACTTATAATTGTTTGTCCCCAGGCCTATCCAAATCCCCCTTGGAATATACTTAGTGTATTTATTGTTAACCATATATAGGTTCGTGTTGTAAACTGTTATTCCATTATTGCATTTATATAGGTGAACTACCAATTACATCTCTCCATAGTACAAAAAAAAAAAGGGTTAGGCTAGTTTTTTTTTGTTGTTTTTTTTTTTTCGATTTCCAAGTAAGGCAAGACACGTGTTAATATTGTGTAAAAACATCATTTCAGATATTCTGTCATAACAATCACCATTATTACTAAAATAAGAAACTTATCAGGCATTTTTATTGTTTCACTTGAAATGAAATAATGTATTATTAAATTTTATACCTTCTAATGACACAGCTGATCAGGCAATTCAATTTCATATCGAGATATATTAATAGAAGTAAAGTAAGCATAATCGTCCCTCAGTTTGAATTCTATAAATAGAAATATGTTTTTATAATATAACTTTTTCATTTCCCTTTACTTTTGATTATTCATGGCTGATCTCCCATTACATTATCAGTTTCTCAACATTTTTTAATATTATAGAATGAAATTCAAAACAGTGTGGCTGTGGCCATTGATTGACACATTAAATTCATCCATTGACTGGGACAATTTAGTGAACGTTTGTATGTAACAACTACTGCTCACTATGTACTTTTTAAAGACACCTAAACTATGGGGTCACCAAAGGTTCTCAACACCTTAATAAAGTAATTCGAAAAACTAATCAGAAATAACACGATGTTTTGATTTATATCAATTATATAAATCAAAACATAAAGGTTATTCCTGATTAATTTTTTGAATTATTTTATAATTAAAGGCGTTAAGAAACCTTTGGTGACCCCACAGTTTAAATGTCTATCGTAGGTACGTCGTGAACAGTGGTCGTTACAGACAAACGTTCACGTAAATTGTCCCAGTCAATGGATGAATTTAATGTGTCAATCAATGGCCACAGCCACACTGTTTTGAATTTCATTCTATATATCAGACTTGCAAAAAAAAAACATATAGATAACTTTTCAAAAATATCCCTGGATGAATTATATTCACTCTCTTCATTCGAGACTTTGTTATAAAAAAAACAATGCAAATAATTCCAGTTTTCTGGACACTGCTGATTTACTTTGAACTACAATTCATGTTTTTGTAAACTAACTTTCCGGTTTATGGTTTGGACAAGTATGGAATTCCCTACCTATTTAGACCAAATTTGAACCTCGGTTGGCCAATTTCCTGGTATGATAGAAGACTAGATTTGAACCTTTTTTTGATCAATTTAAGAGCTATATCAATTCCTTGTTTCATACAAGAGAATTGGATCCCTGTTGATCAATTTAAGAGCTACTTTCATTCCTCGTATGAGGGCAACACATATAATTACTACTACGTGTCGCTTCTATTCAGTGTTGCCTCACAGCTGAAACTTCTTCTTTTTATGGTATTTTGCTCTACAATTCTGAATGATTTTTGGTAACTGCTTTTTGAATACCAGTGCTTGGATATTTTAATGCTGAACTTTAATTTTTAGGTTTGTGTGTATTTTTATGACATTTTATTGTGTTACGAGACATATCTATCAATGCAAGATATACACAAGAGGCCACAACCATAAGAGAATTATAGATTGTCGTTGGTTTATCTCAACGAGATTGATTTCATCACTTAAGCCGGTTCGGCACGTGAGTAAAGCAATCGAGTTGAAATGACCAATGATAATCTATTTATTGCTATTTTACCTATGACGACATTGTTTATTTCATTGACAACGGGCACGTTCGCCCTCACTTTCTGTGATCATTTTTCATAACACTCTGGTGTGCTGAGAAAAGGAAATTACCGGTCACAAAGATCAAAGGAAAATTTCCTAAAATATATAGCGGTACAATACATTTCCATGCGTGCCCATTTGTTTAATTTGTTTGATAAAGTTTGTCTCACCCAGTGATATTGTTGTTTTTTTTTCAAAACTACCTCTACCCTTTTTTATTGGGAAAATATGTGTCATTTTTATCAAATTGGGAAATTTATAATAAACCATGAATTTGACTGAAACTTCAGTTTGCAGACCCCCTTTCAAGAGTCAAACCCTGCTTTGAAACAAAACCCCTTATTGTCAGTGATGAGACATAAATAAACCCTCAAATCTACACATATAGTCATTGTAGGCATGAACAATGTATAAATGAGTGTTTTTCAGTTTGCATTCATGCACAATTACTATTGAGACTGCACTATTTGGGAAAAGAGTTGTCTTTTTGGGAATAATTTTAAGCCATTTTTTTTCCAAATTGGGATTCTACACCAGGGGAAAAAAGCCCTTATTCTCCAGTAATTTAAGGCAAACAATATCACTGTCACCAGTTGTCATACGGTTTGGCGTATTTAGATTTTTCGTTCAAAATCGTTTAATACTATCTTTCACGTTTATTTTCATTCTCTTCAATCAGGATTTTTCTTTTCAAACTGTGATGGTCGAATTTCTAAGGAGAGGTGTTATAGCTAAGGTTATTACATACAAAAGTAATGTCGGCGACTTTAGAGTACAGGAAGGCAACATTTCAATAGAAGTATATTTCAAAAGATTTGGATAAAAATTGAGATTTTCGTTAAAAAAAATATATAAAACATTCATATTTAGTGTTACTTTTAAAGTATTATATGACTAACTAAACGTTCTCTTCGAATCAACAGTGTGGATGATTAAATTATTGAAATTGCTTCTTTCCGAACATAAAAGAAAATTAATCAGAATCTAGAGACCTATTTGTGATGAATTTTTTAGTTTAGTTATGAATTTGTGGAGTCAAGCGGATATCTAATTAAAATAAAAACATTGAAATGAAACTCCGTTTTACAGTTGGTATTAATTGGGTTGTTGAAATAAAATTAAAATCTTCATTTCAATCTTGCATAGCTCTGATCCCTTGTCTGGGAATGGCTTAAACGTTTTTGGTTTTACCTGATTTTAACGTTTGAAGATATTTTCAATTTTAAAAACTTTTAGCCTCGAGCATCACTGAAGAGACATTATAATAGACGAGCATCACCGAAGAGACATTATAATAGACGAGCATCACTGAAGAGACATTATAATAGACGAGCATCACTGAAGAGACATTATAATAGACGCGAAATCAACCAAAGGGACATTCAAACTCACAAAGCCAAAATAAACTGACAAATTTCAAAATGCTTTTCTGGGTCACTAAAATTGGTAACGTTAATTTTATCACATTTGTTTCTAAAAGTTAAATATAGGTGTAATACATAAAGTTATTTTGCATCTTGTTCTTGTCTATACTCACATAAAAGTAGGGAGAAGCCATGAGATGTATTTTTTAGTTGAAATGACAAGTCAAAGTCTTTCTGAGACTGTAAGAAATTGCTATTGCTATGCATATATCAAACAACCTTCCAATGGCATATTCAGTTAGACAACAATGGACAAGGAAGGAATACAAAACAATAGAGATTTATATAACTTATCTCTAAAGTGCCTTTTTGACATATCATCATCAAAAATATACAAAGTTGACAATCATTAATTGAGCCCTGCGTCAGAGAACTCGTATGTTTTTTATTACTTGTTGAGACATATCTGCTACCTATATCAAATCAAATATAGTTTTTGAAAGGCAGAATTGTATGTTCAAATTTCTCAAGGGAATATGATCCATATAAGCTTATCGGATTTTATGTCGGATTAAGATCTTTGTTTACAAAAGCCTTCATAAAGCTTTAACCTGATACGAGAAAGCAAGAACAGTTTGTTTATTGAAACATGATTTAGACATTAAAGATTGAACGAAACAATGGAAAAAGAATGAAACTATAAGATAACATCCATAAAATATAAAACCAAGTTGATATTTATAATACTATGAAACTAAATCTATATCTTTAACTATCATATTTTTATCTAATATCATATCAATAACCGAACAATCTCAAACTTCTACTAGTATCAAATCCATAACGACCAAACTAAAACAACAAAAATAATAGCAAAAGGTATTTATCAAGGAATCCATTTGCGAAATAAATATATAAAGCTTGATCAAAGGAATACAATTTAAAAAAAAAAAGCCTGACCCGACGGGCTACAAGAACACTATGTTGAATGTCAGATACATCTTAAGGCATAGACACACTGTACAATTGCATGTATTCAAGGGATTTAAGTAGTGCAACGGACACACTAACAAACGTGCAACACACAAAAAACTTACGAGAAAAAAAGCGTGTGAGGGTTTTTTCTCGCAAGAATAACGTGACGTGACAACCACGCCCTGTTTCGGGCATTTATTTAAGTTTAATCTAAAAGTCAAGGCATAGTAAATTGTATAATGGTCTATAACCCCTGTCACAACTGTATGTGCCTGTAATTCAGTGGTTGTCGTTTGTTGCTGTTTATTTGTTTTGTTTTGGTTTTGTATTGGTTTGTTTATTTAGTAACAATCCTATTGTTTGGATTTTGAACTAATAAAATTCTTATTCTTATTCTTATTCGTACATCATTATTAGTACATAAGTCAGGCTGTTAGTTTTCTCGTTTGAATAGCTTTTGTGGCGTTTTATAGCTGACTGTGCGGTATGTGTTTTACTCGTTGTTGAAGGTCATATGGCGACCTATAATAGTTGTTAATTCTGTGTCATCTTCAGACTCTTGTGGGGAGTTTTCTCATTGGCAATCATATTTTTAAAGATATTTTTAAAGATCAAAACTTTAGGATAAATTTTGCATATAACCTTGGATTGTTCAACTTGAACTAATAATCGAAAGAAAATATTGCATTTATCTCTTTAACTTTCTGGAATATATCTGATTGTGTTTGTTAAATATATATAAACAGTTGTATAGAAAGCACTACAAAATTGTTGAAAACAAGGCCGTATGGTGGTACATAGCTGTTAATGTCTGTGCCATTTGGTCCCATGTGGAGAGTTGTCTCGTCGCCAATCATACCACATCTTCCTTTTTTATATTAAATCTTATTACAAATAAAATCATCAAATAACCTATTTCTAATCCATGGATCAATCTTCCAAATTATATGGTGTTAGTACACTTGTTTCCCTTTAATGATCGACAGACTGTAACTTCACCTGAACTAGGCATGATCCACACACATATATAAATCATCAGATTAAGGCTATATATGAAAATAATGGTGGATACTTACGCAATTAGAATCTGGTGTGAAACAACATACACGATTTTTTTCATACGAAGTTGTTGTAAACAGATAGCTGGATTCACTTTTTTTGTACCTTGTTGTTCCTTTATTGTTTTGTTTCGATATAACAAACTTTCTTTAAACCTTATTGAAATTAAACTGTTTACAAATCTTTGAACTACTCGAAACTCTGAGATGATATATCCTGATACCCAGGAAGAGATGATATCAGCTGTATTTGGTAAACCCTTTCTGATTGTTTAGTACTAAATTTTCTTCGTACTTTGTCTTTGTCTTTTTCATTTTTTAAGCGAGCGGCATTGCTGAGTCTTTTGTAGACGAAACGTCCGTCTGGTATCTTTGATGATTTTTGTAGCATCTATCAAAGCTATGTCACGCGATTTATACAAGATATACGCACGTGAAATTCGCTTTATAAGAACTAATAAATATATCATGTGTATGTAGAACGTTCACAGGTATATTCTGTATGACGTTATAAATCACTATTCAAAATTCTTTACAATAAAAATAGTATTACTAAAAAAAACTTTCTGTCAACGTATATGTGTTCCGCCTAACATAAGTCCCCGCGGAAACTTTGTTATAAACAGTGCCATAATATCTGCTCTAACAGAAGTCTCACAGGAAACTTTGTTATAAACAGTGCCATAATATCTGCTCTAACATAAGTCTCACATGAAACTTTGTTATAAACAGTGCCATAATATCTGCTCTAACAGAAGTCTCACAGGAAACTTTGTTATAAACAATGCAATAATATCTGCTCTGACAGAAGTCTCACAGAAAACTTTGTTATTAACAATGCCATAATATCTGCTCTAACAGAAGTCTCACAGGAAACTTTGTATAAACAATGCCATAATATCTGCTCTAACATAAGTCTCACAGGAAACTTTGTTATAAACAATGCCATAATATCTGCTCTGACAGATGTCTCACAGGAAACTTTGTTATAAACAGTGCCATAATATCTGCTCTAACAGAAGTCTCACAGGAAACTTTGTTATAAACAATGCCATAATATCTGCTCTAACATAAGTCTCACAGGAAACTTTGTTATAAACAATGCCATAATATCTGCTCTAACATAAGTCTCACAGGAAACTTTGTTATAAACAATGCCATAATATCTGCTCTAACATAAGTCTCACAGGAAACTTTGTTATAAACAGTGCCATAATATCTGCTCTAACATAAGTCTCACATGAAACTTTGTTATAAACAGTGCCATAATATCTGCTCTAACAGAAGTCTCACAGGAAACTTTGTTATAAACAATGCCAAAATATCTGCTCTAACAGAAGTCTCACAGGAAACTTTGTTATAAACAATGCCATAATATCTGCTCTAACATAAGTCTCACAGGAAACTTTGTTATAAACAATGCCATAATATCTGCTCTGACAGATGTCTCACAGGAAACTTTGTTATAAACAGTGCCATAATATCTGCTCTAACAGAAGTCTCACAGGAAACTTTGTTATAAACAATGCCATAATATCTGCTCCGACAGAAGTCTCACAGGAAACTTTGTTATAAACAGTGCCATAATATCTGCTCTAACAGAAGTCTCACAGGAAACTTTGTTATAAACAATGCCATAATATATGCTCTTACATAAGTCTCACAGGAAACTTTGTTATAAACAATGCCATAATATCTGCTCTAACAGAAGTCTCACAGGAAACTTTGTTATAAACAATGCCATAATATCTGCTCTGACAGAAGTCTCACAGGAAACTTTGTTATAAACAGTGCCATAATATCTGCTCTAACAGAAGTCTCACAGGAAACTTTGTTATAAACAATGCCATTATATCTGCTGTAACAGAAGTCTCACAGGAAACTAGTAACGACGTACAGGGTATCAAAAATGTGTTCCTACAGGAACATATTATGTAGGAACACATTTTTTATACCCTGTATTCAGTTCAACAATATTTGTTCCAGTGGAAACAATATTCCAGAATATGCTTTCCCCGTTGTAAATAATATTAAAATTATTTAATTACAAATCAATTACAAATCAACCTAGCAAAGCCTTATCAATAGGGTTAAACTAACAAATTTGTATTATTTTAAACAGACTGATTAAACAAAAACTTAAGCAGGTGTGTACACATTTCTGTGTAAAGCTTATTATTTGTTCAATAACTTGTCAACTTTTTTTTAAAGTTCTTAATGTAAATGTTGAAACGGTCTCTAGCGCTGTGAAGGTAAGGGCATTTAAAAAAATATGCTTCAAGGAATTGACTGCAACAGACACCGTAACTGTAGAAGAAGAAAACAAAGAATATTGAAACGCAATACGAAGGCGCACCATCATTTGCAACAAGTTGGATCTCTTAATTCCTATCCTCGCACTAAACACATTCTTTCTTTGCAATACTCTGTAATTCAGTCATAGACCTCGCACGATTAAATTAGCTGACGATCGTATGGTTCTTTTTACCCTACCCCCCCCCCCCTTTTTCCCCCAAAAAAAATTAAAAATAAATAAATAAATAAATAAATGTTGAAACATTCGAACTTTTATGTTAAAAGTTAAACAAAGTATCCTCGAAAAATGCAGGAGTACCTAAGTGTGTCTTGT
The DNA here is from genome assembly GCA_037788925.1 of Mytilus galloprovincialis. Lineage (NCBI taxonomy): Eukaryota > Metazoa > Mollusca > Bivalvia > Mytilida > Mytilidae > Mytilus > Mytilus galloprovincialis. Next base: position 95,511,544 of record CM075333.1, read on the forward strand.
CATTGGCAACACGACGGGTACCACATGATTTGAAGCAGGATTTTGGGTAACTTTAACTGTACGTTTGTGCTAAGCTTTTCATTTCATAAATTTGCGCGTATTTATTGTACAAGTAAAGCTGGTAAATATAAAGATAATCCATAATAAATTTGTCGATAATTATTAATTTTTGTATATATTCATCATTTTTACTTTATATAAGTATTCATGAGAAATTTCAATATCGCTTAAAGCATACATGTACCTTAATTGTGAATATGACAGAGGGAATATTATCGCATTACCAAAAGCTGTGCACAGCTTTCATGATTTCAAAATTACGCACAACTGTTATGGTAATGCGCGCAAATGTAGTGTGAAACAAAATTATATGAATCGTATCATTCATTCTGTTTACATGGTGTAATGACATATTTATTCCAAGCAAAAGACTGATTTTTTTATTCAAATTTATCGGGGGGTAAACCTTTGTGCCAAAAGGAGGTCTCTCAAAAATAATAATTTATACTTAAATTAAAAGATTAAATTAATTTACATTATCTGACATAACAAAAGTTATGTATAATAATTTATATACTAATACAGGATCAGTAACTGCTTTATGATGAACGCCAATGAACAGTCAAAAATATAAATTCAATTCCCTCAAAACGGTTAATTTGTACGAGATCACCTTCTGGCACTCCGGCTGTATAGAACTTGGATTTATTTAGTCTACTTTATTGAAAAAGCTGTTATAAACAAAGAAATATATTACATTATATAAAAAAGTATGAATGAAAAAAACTATGAAAATAACAGATGACAATCTATCGATAGAATGCATAAACTTAGAATTAAACAAATAATAAAGGGGAAATTAAGACATATTTTAATATTAATTTATGATTATTAAAATTTAGAATTATTGAAAAACTAAATATATAAAATTGACAGTTCGATTAAAGCTAAATAAGAATATGAAATGTAGCTTACCTGTTCAAAGAAGTACATCCTATTAATGATGATAATCTGTGTGATGCTGATCAGCTCGGTAAAGTGATCATCAGACAGGTGTAGCAACTTAATTGCCGTATAATCAGTCAAAAAAATAACCAGCGTCAATTCTGTAAAGTGTTAATTGTAACTAAGCCTTTGTTCACTTTTTTTCAAGGTAGATAATAATGTTCATCTAAATACGTCATTTTATAGAAAAGTAGAAACATTTCGATAGAATGGATAAGGATTAACAAATGTACAGAACTCCCATGATATTCTTAAAATCAATATCTACATACATTTGTTCCATGTAGATTGTCTACTTTCAGAGAGATTATCGCTATAGAAGAATGACTGGAGAAGTTTATACTATACGTATTGTCTTTATGATTATTGGTGAATTTAACATTAGCATAAATTTGCGAATCTTAAAATCGGAAAGGATGAAAACAAAAGACATCCAGAATTTATCGAACAAAATATTAGAATTATCAATATTTCTGCTCTTTTGGTCGGGTTGTTGTCTCTTTGACACATTCTCCATTTTATCTATCAAATACAAAACTGAATCTTTTTAACTGAGTTATGGGTATCAAATAGATAAGTAATGGAAGCAATCAGATAGATATAAGAAGATGTGGTATGAGTGGCAATGAGACAACTCTCCATCCAAGTCACAATTTGTAAAAAGTGAACCATTAAAGATCAAAATACGGCCTTTAACAATGTCCCTTGGCCTACACCTAACAATTAGCTAAAAAGAGCCCAAAAACCACTAGTGCAAAACAATTCAAACAGGAAAATTTACGGTCTAATCTATATAAAAAACGAGAAATACTTATGAACCACATACAAAAACGACAATCATTGAACAACAGGTTCCTGACTTAGGATAGGTGCAAGCAAATGCAGCAGGTTTAATCGTGTTAATAGGCACCAAACTTCACCCTAACCTGAAGCAGCAGCTCAGCATTACAACACAGAAAGACACACTATAAAATATCAATTGAAATGGCTTTACTCGATCAAAATAAAATATTTACAAAACAAGTAAACATACAATGAACGAATAAATTTGTTATATGACACAATATAAATACAATATGCAAGACAAAGTCAAAAAGACAAACATAACCTGGAACAAAATGCCGTTAAACTATAAAATAGCGTACACATACATGTAACTTTAAATAAAATAAGTTGATTGTTAGGAGTACGGAAATATTTTTTACAAAATAATTGTGTTGTTCATAGTACGAGAACAGAAGTAAAAATGTAAGCTAACACTAAAATTCTTATTAAAGGTGGTCATATAAAAAAAAAGTAAGACGAGATATACAACCCAAAAAAAATACCGACAGTCAGAAATATAACCTTATAACATTAGTAAATATGTATAATGGTATACATAAATAAACCAACCTCTATATAGAAAATAAACGTTGATATGTATTTAAACATCCCCGCTAAAAAAAAATGAAAAGAAACACAAAGGAGTAGGGGCATGAAGGCCCTTATTTGGCCCAAATATTTCTGCAAATTTAAAAGTTATAATACATAATATACTTAAATTTAAGACTATACTATGGTATCAGGTATTCAGGAAATATAAAAAAAAATCACGTTTAACGAGGTTACCATGGTAAATAAACACGATGAAATTTGTAAATTGAAAAAAATCTTGATTTTCCTTTATTTTCATCAAATTTAAAACATATTTTAGATTGGCAAATTATATGTGCACACAAGAACTTTATATTTTGTGTGATTATGTCAATAGTTCTAATAAAGCTTTTCTTAAATTATTTTGTTGTTTCTTGGCAGCGCACAATGTTACTTCGATGGAAATAACGATATAAAACTGCATAAATTTTGTATTTTTCATCGTTTGCATGAAAACGGTACATAGCATTACATAATTGATACGTTTTTCATTTATATATGTGCGAATAGTTGTCAAATATCTTATTTTCTTGGGCAAAAACCGAGCCTTAATGTCCCTACTCCTTTAGTTATGTTTTAATTTGTTGATGGAAAATTCGATATATGCGCCTATGTAGACAATATTCTAAGATCTCATTACAACTTTAATAAGGTAACCTTTACTAATATGTTTGTTTAAAGATTTGATGAGGTTTTTTTGTGTTACTGAATTCACTATGATAAATTAGTTTTTGCCATAAGTTATTTTTGTTGCCGATATCAAAACTATGATTTAGTTATGTTGCCACTGATATAACTATAAGATATTTATTGCACTGGCACAACTATAAAATATATGTTTGTCACTGGCATAAATATCAATATTTTATTTTGCAATTGGCTTAAATATAAGGTATAAAGTATTTATGTTTTCCTCTAACATTGACTATAAGGTATTTGTTGTACAGTACCATTGCCATACCTATATAATTACATTAGATGTATGTTTCATTATAATACTTTATTCTGATTGGCTAACTTCACATCACGTGTTATTCCTAAAGCAATTGCATCACTCAATAAAACTTTTCATTCATGATAACATGTGGTCCCACAATAAAGTGCACAGCTGAATTTAATAAAGCAATTATAAAATTCGTGTTATCATGATCATAGCTAAAAAATGTTATTATAAGTATTATGTGCTTCTTTTTGTAACTTCATAGGGTTGTAAAAGCGTTGACCGTGCGCACATTTTTAGTATGAAGCGCTTCCGCGTTTCATACAAAATGTACTTAGGTCAACGCTTTTACACCCCAATGAAGTTACAAAAAGAAGCATTCAATTCTTAAATATATTTGAGTTTTTTTTTAACAAAACAAGATAAGTACCTTCCTTTGAAATGATAATTAACTCTTTATGTTTATAGCTAGACAACACAGGTAAACAATGTCTTAGATGTCGGTATAGGCTGTAACAAACAATTATTGTAAGGTATGATAAAGCTGGTATCAGGGGATACAACCAGTTAATTGACAATATAGAGTTCATGAACTAATGATTATATTTTAATACTAAAATAACGAGGTCCAATTTGTCATCCGTCATCACGTAAAAACGATGAATCAAAGAATTCAACTTTATATATAACTAATATAGTACAACGGTGTTGATTAAAAATTACACCACTCCAGGCCGATTTGTTTTCCACATAATTCATATTGCCAATAATTAAGACGTTCCGGGTCGAATCCGATACCGATACCAATAGTATATTCATCTGTTACCTTTACCTTATCTGTACGTTCCGCATCTGACAGGCGCACCACCAAACGCTGTAGGATTTGCTATATACACGGGTCATAATCACAGGGTTAACACTACTTAATTCAATCATTGTCAAATTGTTCCCTATTGCAGTATTTCAATCAATACGATACAATACGAATTCTAAAAATCTGGACTTAAAATAAGGCATATAGGTAGAGTTTTCAATTTGTTAGCGGACATGACGTAAAACAGCGAATAAAAGAATTCAACATTAAATTTATCCATTGACTGGGACAATTTGCGTGAACGTTTGTATGTAACGACTACTGTTCACGACGTATCTACGATAGACATTTAAACTGTGGGGTCACCAAAGGTTCTCAACACCTTAATAAAGTAATTCGAAAAATTAATCAGAAATAACACGATGTTTTGATTTATATCAATTATATAAATCAAAACATAAAGGTTATTCCTGATAATTTTTTCGAATTATTTTATAATTAAAGGCGTTAAGAAACCTTTGGTGACCCCACAGTTTAAATGTCTATCGTAGGTACGTCGTGAACAGTGGTCTTTACATACAAACGTTCACATAAATTGTCCCAGTCAATGGATGAATTTAATTTGTCAATCAATGGCCACAGCCACACTGTTTTGAATTTCATTCTATTTATAACTTAAGCCCCAGTCCCACTAGACCACGATCGCACCACGCTCACCGCGATCTAAAATAAATTTAGATCGTGGTGAGGTCGCGGTATGAGCGGCATGAAAATGTTAATTTTCGTTGCTTTCGCGATGCTACTACGTCTTCTCTACGCTTCTACAAAGATCCCGCTACGATTATACCACGTTCTCACCGCGCTTATTCTGCGACCTCACTACGCTTATCAAGATCTTTCTACGCTCTTCACGTTCTCACTACGAACATACCACGAGTTATCCGATTGCAACACGATCTTACTGCGATTATAACACGTTCTTACCACGATTATACTACGTTCATAGCGCGATCTTACTACGTTCATAGCGCGATCTTACTACGTTCTCAGCAATAACGTCAACATCGTGTTCCATATCAATACAGTTCAATTCCTTCTATTTCTGATTAAATCGTAGATTTCTCGGAAACAATACAGTCATGCCACCAAAATCTACCAGAACACGTGGGCATTGTGGTAGGAGTTGATGTAGAGGCAGAGCGAGCAAAGTAACGAATCCTGATCAAGCAGAGATGTCGGACCGACCAATCCAACCTAAATTACAACCTATTGCTGGTCCAGAAAGCTCAATGACGATATTTTAGTGAACGATAGCAGAGATGACACAGATGTATCAATATATATAGGAAGATGTGGTATGAGTGCCAATGAGACAACTCTCCATCCAAGTAACAATTTACAAAAGTGAACCGTTATAGGCCAAGGTACGGCCTTCAACACAGGGCCTTGGCTCACATCAATCAGCACGTTAAGGACCCAAAATATACTAGGGTTAAACCATTTAAACGGGAAAACCAACGGTCTAATCTATATAAAAACGAGAAGCATGGTTGAGCCGTTAGAGCAAATGGAAAATTACATTCAAACAAACAAAATCTAGGGAGCTTTTTTATATATTTTATGTGAAAATGACAATGAGAATGATGGTCGTAGTGTGAACGTAGTCAGGTCGTAAGAAGAGCGTGATGAGGACGGCAAGGGCGTACTAGAATCGTACTATGGTCTTGAACAGCGTGGTATAGTCGTAGAGGAAGCGTAGTTGGGTCGCAGTGAGAACGTGATGGTCGTAGTGAGGTCGTGATAACGTCGCTGTGCGATAGTAGCGCAGTCTCTCCGAATAGAATCACGCTTTCGCTACGCTCTCGCTACGACTGTACAGCGACCTTTGCGATCTTACTACGATCTTAGTGCGCTCTCACTACGCTTCTACTACGACCTGCTTTTTTATATATTTTATGTGAAAATGACAATGAGAATGATGGTCGTAGTGTGAACGTAGTCAGGTCGTAAGAAGAGCGTGATGAGGACGGCAAGGGCGTGCTAGAATCGTACTATGGTCGTCAACAGCGTGGTATAGTCGTAGCGGAAGCGTAGTTTGGTCGCAGTGAGAACGTGAACGTCGCTGTGCGATAGTAGCGCAGTCTCTCCGAATAGAATCACGCTTTCGCTACGCTCTCGCTACGACTGTACAGCGACCTTTGCGATCTTACTACGATCTTAGTGCGCTCTCACTACGCTTCTACTACGACCTAATTTCGCCACGACCGTACCACGATTGTTTTGAATATGTTCAAAGTTGGCCACGCTCTTCACGATCTTGAAAACCTCACCACGACCGTGATACGACCTTACTGCGATCTACACGATCGCACTACGATCATCAAAATTTGCAATTTTTTCACAGATCGTAGTGCGATCGTGGCCTAGTGGGACTGGGGTATAATACAGGACCATGCTGTTGATTAAAAAATACTCCATCCCAGGACCTTTTGTTCCCAAATAATTAAAATTACCAATAATTGATAAGTTCCAGGTCGACGGGTTCAAACTGAAAGATTTTCAAAGCAGAGAAAACTGTGTATCTTATAATCGGCATGACTTCATTAGATGACAATACCAATACTTAAATAAGGCTTATGCATAGTTGTATACTTTAATTCAGTCACGGAACCGGGATATCACGAGCGTGTTCTAGTATATCTTCAAACGCTAAGTATGTAAAATTATAGATGTTTTACTAGTATATATAATGATAAATTGTAGAATATTATACTTCCGATGTCATCATTACAAAATGTTGGATCGATCTTCTTCGCCTTAGGCCAAATAAAAATATATGTGGGGTTCCAGTTATTTTTGTGTGTGTAAAAGCGTAACCGAAGTGGGAGCGCTTCATATAATATGCGCGCTCGATCACTGACGCGTTTACAACCAAGAGAAATTACCAAAAAAAGGAGCATTCAATTTTTAAAATTATATTTTTTACTACTTCTAAATGAAGTGACGAGTTATTATTGAAGCTTTTTTGATACCAAAAACATTATTGTGACATCATCTTGGAGGGATAGGTACGTTCAGTCAGGAATTTTGCATTTTACTAGTTTAAGCAGATACATGTCTCTGAGTTTAGAATGCCTCGAGATTATTGTCTACCAATCAAAATTGCGAATTCTTAGAAAACATACATGTAACGTATATTTATAGTAAAAAGCAAGATCTCGATTGAAATGCCATATTTTACTATCTGACGAAGCTGGACATAATCTTTCAATCAGTTTAAGAGGGGTCTAGAACTAACATGTCATTAACTGCTAGTAGTTCTTTGTTAATTTATGTATCATTGTCATTTTGCGTTGTTTTTTTGTTACCTTTTACCTCTGAGTTTAAACTGTGCGTTTTGCTGTGTGTTTTACATTGGCTAGAGATATAGGGTGAGGGTTGAGATCTCATAAACATGTTTGACCCCGTCAAATGATTGGCCTGTTCCAAGTCAGGAACCTGTAGCCTTTGTTAGACTTGTATGTTTTTGATTTTAACTTATTCATATGTTTTGGAGTTAAGTATAACGTTAATTGTCAATGAACTAGTATACATTTTAATTAAATGGCCAACTGAAGCCCGCCTTATACCCTAGTCCCACTAGGCCACGATCGCACTACGATCTGTGAAAAAAATGCAAATTTTGATGATCGTAGTGCGATCGTGTAGATCGCAGTAAGGTCGTATCACGGTCGTGGTGAGGTCTTCAAGATCGTGAAGAGCGTGGCCAACTTTGAACATGTTCAAAACAATCGTGGTGCGGTCGTGGCGAAATCAGGTCGTAGTAGAAGCGTAGTGAGAGCGCACTAAGATCGTAGTAAGATCGCAAAGGTCGCTGTACAATCGTAGCGAAAGCGTGATTCTATTCGGAGAGACTGCGCTACGATCGCACAGCGACGTTATCACGACCTCACTACGACCATCACGTTCTCACTGCGACCCAACTACGCTTCCTCTACGACTATACCACGCTGTTCAAGACCATAGTACGATTCTAGTACGCCCTTGCCGTCCTCATCACGCTCTTCTTACGACCTGACTACGTTCACACTACGACCATCATTCTCATTGTCATTTTCACATAAAATATATAAAAAAGCTCCCTAGATTTTGTTTGTTTGAATGTAATTTTCCATTTGCTCTAACGGCTCAACCATGCTTCTCGTTTTTATATAGATTAGACCGTTGGTTTTCCCGTTTAAATGGTTTAACACTAGTAATATTTTGGGTCCTTTATAACGTGCTGATTGATGTGAGCCAAGGCTCCGCGTTGAAGGCCGTACCTTGGCCTATAATGGTTTACTTTTATAAATTGTTACTTGGATGGAGAGTTGTCTCATTGGCACTCATACCACATCTTCCTATATATATTGATACATCTATGTCATCTCTGTTATCGTTCACTAAAATATCGTCATTGAGCTTCATGGACCAGCAATATGTTGTAATTTAGGTTGGATTGGTCGGTCCGACATCTCTGCTTGATCAGGATTCGTTACTTTGCTCCCTCTGCCTCTACATCAACTCCTACCACTATGCCCACGTGTTCTGGTAGATTTTGGTGGCATGACTATATTGTTTCCGAGAAATCTACGATTTAATCAGAAATAGAAGGAATTGAACTGTATTGATATGGAACACGATGTTGACGTTATTGCTGAGAACGTAGTAAGATCGCACTATGAGTATGAACGTAGTATAATCGTGGTAAGAACGTGTAATAATCGCAGTAAAATCGTGTTGCAATCGGATAACTCGTGGTATGGTCGTAGTGAGAACGTGAAGAGCGTAGAAAGATCTTGATAAGCGTAGTGAGGTCGCAGAATAAGCGCGGTGAGAACGTGGTATAATCGTAGCGGGATCTTTGAAGAAGCGTAGAGAGGACGTAGTAGCATCGTGAAAGCAACGAAAATTTACATTTTCATGCCGCTCATACCGCGACCTCACCACGATCTAAATTTATTTTAGATCGCGGTGAGCGTGGTGCGATCGTGGTCTAGTGGGACTGGGGCTTAAGGGTGCGCGATTGTCTCACAAATTGGTGCATTTACTTCAGCTGCTATCTGCTGATGGTCGGGTTGTTGTCTAATGGCAATGTTTTCAGGAAAATATAGTATTAAAAACAAAAGGAACCCAACGAGCATTTTTGAAAGTACTAGCCGCGAAACAGCACTTTTTTAATTACTGTTTCTGGGAATACATTTAGAATTATATCATATTTCACCAATTTTAATTGATTGTATCTCTCGAAATATATATACGTAAGAGCTGCAAATATCAAAATTTAGAACTCTTATATATAGCCATATGTTCTAATAGTGTGGTTGGTTGGCTTCAGACTTGGTCAGAAATGAAAATATCATGAACAAAAGTTATGTGTCCAATGCTCTTTTTTCTTTGGACAAAAAAGCTCAAATCCATCAAAAAATTAAGCGAAAATTTCATTTTGCAGTTCAAAATGCATACTAGATAGAACAAAAAAGTACAGTACTAAGACGTCAAAAGGTGTAATCCTCTAAGTCATTTGGTCTCTGATTTGGGGGGGGGGGGGGGGGGGGGTTGTCGCATGTGGCATCTGATTTTTATATTATATGAATCGGACAATATGATGAAACGGACAACATAAATCTCCAAAATTTCTTCAAAAAATAAATAAATTATAAAATGTAAAGGAATGGAAGGTGGGGGTCTGTGGGCAAAGCCACATAACCATAACCCCACATTGTCAATTGGCAAAAAAATTCTCAGTAGATTCCTAAGTTTAAAGACCATTCACTTTTTAAAAAAATAAACTTGTACAAATTTCTTTTAAGTTTTCAAAATCTACATACTATTATGTCCTCATTAACTGTAAAGTTTCAATGAACGTTTGAAAGTTTTTGAGAATAAATAATGAACGAATGAATATGATATCTCATTAGAGAAACGAAAGATACTATAGGGATAATCAATTTCATAAGTTGTAAACGATCTGATAATGTCATTGCAAAAATCAAATAACGATCAAAGAACAGACAACAGTTTACAAAACACAACAAAGAAAACTAAATACTAAACAACACGAACCCCACCAAAAATTGAGGTGATCTCAGGTGCTTCGGAAGGGTAAGCAGATACTATCCACATAAAATATTACATATAAAAATGCATTAATAAATTTGTTGCATATCATGGAAATTTGCGATTCAAAAATTTCAGTGATTGTCTGCAAAAACTTACCTACGCTTATCGCGATCAACGTAAACATAAAATGAATACAAATTTTGTGTAATTTCCTTGATAGGATATTTTCAGATATAGCTTGTTAATGCGGCGTTCACACATTGCCGATTATTGCTCCCGTTTGAGATCGTCGGGAATGATCCGGATAGTTCGGCGAAGCACCCCGGCAGTTAGGTGCGTCCCGTAATATTCGGGGAAAATCAGCCGATTTTGTCTAGTCGGATTACAAGCGTGGCTATATCGTGACAGGTTCTGCGGTATCGGATCAAAATCCTAACAATGTTCTGTGTTTTCTGCATGGACGGTGTCCTGGGGAACGGGAATGATCTGGAGAAATTTTTTTTCATTGCTGTTTTTCTGCCGATTAGGTCCAGATTGCATCCAGTTTTTGTCGAATGTGAACCGTCTTTTTTACAATGCGAAAGATACAAATCGGATTAGAATCGGATTGAGAACGGGATTATCGGGACAAATCGCTTGGAAACTGTTGAATATCGACGCTTCCTAAACAATATCTGATTGTTGACGTGATTAATTCACAGGATCTTGATCAGACTTTTGACAAATTCTAATCGGGAATGGTCCTGTTAAGGACGGCAGTAAAAAAATTGAATGTGTGACCCCAGCTTTAACAAATATAATTATATGGCTTTTCTTAAGTCAATCATTGAATAAATAGCAATCAGTTCAGAAGACTTGATCAAGAATAAAAAGCAAATCCATATGGAGGCAAATGTATCATCATTTTGTATTAACGAGTATTAACGTTGATTTCATTTTTCATTTTAGTTGTATATTTGCTTCTAAAAAAGAGATTTTACTGTATTAATCCAGAGCTAACTTTTAGTCTTTTAAGGAATAGATTTTAAAAAGACGTCAGAACAATATTTCATATACGAGAGACAATGGGCAAACAAAAATAATATATACAAACACTAAACCCATTTATCTTCTTTTTCTTCCAGCGATTGTCTGTAAGACCGTCCAAATTATCTCTCTGAGATGATCGAACATGTCTAAATATAGACGGACGTCTAACAAGTTTTGTCTGTTTATAGACTGTTCGAATTAGACTGTTCGAAATGCCTTCGGGAAGAATTACCTTTTACCAGCTGATTTACAATTTTAAGTAAGCTTTCTTTTTTTTCACTGGTACATCAAGTTCCATTTTCTCTTCAATGATCATGTTATCAAATTGTGCTGGTGCTGGTTTGCTTATTGGTTCTATCTTTAAAACATCGCAGAGTGCTCTGCCCGTCTTTGAAGTTTCTGTAACTCTGATGTTAATACCTCTCCATTCTTGTTTTTAACGGGTGTGTCGTTGTTGTTACTTTTCCAACAATGTGGTTAAATGATCTTATATACAGCACTTAGTTCTCCTCGACATGACTGTTCCGAAGGCATTGCAAAAGTTTTTAACAGTGTAGATAGATAAAAGAGGTGTGATATGAGTGCCAATGAGACAACTCAACATCCAAGTCACAATTTATAAAAGTAAATCTTTATAATTCAAAGTACGGTCTTCAACACAGAGCCTTGGCTCACACCGAACAGCAAGCTATAAAGGGCCCCAAAATGTCTAGTTTCATACCATCCAAACAGGGAAACCAACATTCTAATCGATATATGTGGGTTCATTATCTAATAACGGTACAAGTTATAAATCTTCATTTTTTAGCTCCAAATGGATCATAAACGCACCTGTTCCTGTCGTGGAATCTATTGCACACCTAATGCAATGTCTGTTATCTTTGTTTCAAGTAAACTTTCGGATGTCTATAATTTTGTTTACTAACCCTTTCATATGCTTTATGAGTCTGTAATTCTGTTGTTTTTGTTGCTTGTTGTCTGACATGTGTTTTTTTATTGTTTGTTGTATAGTTGATTTTTTGTTTTTATTCTCATTATTTAAGGTCGTGCTGTGCCCTTGTGTTATTACCCTTGTCGTTTGGTGTATTGGTAGTATTCCCGGGTAATCAATCTAAAATCTAATCTTATTTTTAGATAAATAATTTAGTTTTACTGTTTGTTAAAACTTGCAATATTTTGTTACTGTATTTTAAAGGCCTTGCTAACTTATATACTAATTTAATTTTTTTTATAGAGATAGATTGAATGGTGTATGTTTACTTGACGTCTGGGGAATCAATGAATCTATTAAATAAGACAAATTAGTAAATCAGTCAGTAGGGCCTCGTATGACAAATATTGCAAGTAATAACAATAGCAATTTGAGAACAAATGATTAAGATTGATATTTTTTCCCCAATAAACAGGTGGGTTATTTACGGAATAGGCAAATGGATATTTTTCAAACTGAAAACTTTGCATTAAAAATATGTAAGAAGAAGAAGAAGAAGAAGAAGAAGAAGAAGAAGAAGAAGAAGAAGAAGAAGAAGAAGAAGAAGAAGAAGAAGAAGAAGAAGAAGAAGAAGAAGAAGAAGAAGAAGAAGAAGAAGAAGAAGAAGAAGAAGAAGAAGAAGAAGAAGAAGAAGAAGAAGAAGAAGAAGAAGAAGAAGAAGAAGAAGAAGAAGAAGAAGAAGAAGAAGAAGAAGAAGAAGAAGAAGAAGAAGAAGAAGAATGCTTTTCCATAAAATGGGCTTATTATTTTAATAATTGTTACAATAATGAAACAATATCATAAACATGAATTTAACTATAATTTCTTAGATGTTAATCTACAACCAGATCAGAGCCATATACATAAAAAGGCATAACAATATATTTATTATTAACAGGCAAATATTCTCAACATCTTTAATAAAACAATATCTATACTATGTTGATAGTTTTCTTAATTCAAAACATTTATTAATATAAATAGCAATATTTTTCAATACCTCTAGGTTTTCTTGAATAAAAAGCCAATTAAATTTGGCACTTGTGCTTAGCTTTTCAAAATTTTTAAAACCTACTAAAATATTACCATAAAATTATTTTCTTAAAGAGTTATAAAGGGGACACTGACATATAAAATGTTCTACGTCTTCAACTATATCTAAGGTGCATTTTTTGCATAATCTTTGTGATTTATCTATATAGGTTTTAGCATATCTATCTGTCTTTACTTTTAGGGGATATGCACTTATTCTGATCTTGCACAGTGCTTGTCTATCTTTAAATTCTTTTAATTGCAGATGTTTTTCTGTACCAAAAAATGTTTAATTGAAAAATAGGTCAAGACTTTACCTCTACCTGATTTAACAGTATTTCCTATATATACTTTCCAATGATTATGAAAACTTGTACATAATTTATTCTTAACTATAGTACATAAACGGCCAACACTTACATTTAAGTTTGGTAAGTCTAGTTCTTTCATTAAATAGTCAATACTAGAAAACCATGTAGTGATATTGTTTGCATGTAACTTTTTATTACAAATATATGTATCATATGATAAACCATCCTGTGTGTTCTCTAACCTATGATATAAAAAAGAAGATGTGGTATTATTGCCAATGAGACAACTATCCACAAAAGACCAAAATGACACAGACATTAACAACTATAGGTCACCGTACGGCCTTCAACAATGAGCAAAGCACCATACCGCATAGTCAGCTATAAAAGGCCCCGATATGACAATGTAAAACAAATCAAACGAGAAAACTAACGGCCTTATTTATGTAAAAAAAAGAACGAAAAACAAATATGTAACACATAAACAAACGACAACCACTGAATTACAGGCTCCTGACTTGGGACAGGCACATTCATAAATAATGTGGCGGGGTTAAACATGTTAGCGGGATCCCAACCCTCCCCCTAACCTGGGACAGTCGTATAACAGTAACATAAGAACGAACTATAAAAATCAATTGAAAATGGCTTAACTCATCAGATGGACAAATATACAAGTGGACGTGGGCACATTTTAACATTGCCAATAAAATCGAAAAATATACAGGAAATCTTCCTAATGCAGACATAACAGCAAAATTACTTGCTTTTCTGTTAACCCCAAGAATATATTTCATGAATTTTGTGTGCGACTTTTCAGATATGTATTTTGAATAAACTTTTTCTAAAATATGATCATTATTCTTCATACATGCTACTGAAATGGTTGAAAACATTTCCCATATAAGAAACAACAGTTTTCATGTATTATTATTATATATATATAAGTACGTCTGAGTCAGTGACAACTCTACAACAGATTTATCCATCGGATCACCAGCAATGATGGTGATACATGGCTGTGTATATTATGTATATACAACTCGTCTAAACATCAACCCAACAATGTTAGATCTGTAAATTTGCTTTCGCAATATATATATATAAAATGACTGAATAAATAGTCAACGATCAATCTTACAGGGCGATGAATCATGTAATATGATTCTGTACAGTACAAAATATAATATATAAAAAGTCAAAAAGGGTACAACATTAAATAACTATAAAATGAACAAATATTAGATATTTCGGATAACTGATATCCTTCTTCAATAATAGCACGATGTCAAATGAATCATGTAAAAATATTCAAACTGAGAAACTTTTTCTAAATCTCGAAATGTATACAATTTTTTTTGTTTGAGGACTGCCCTCAATGCAGTTATAACATCTAAACTGTCACAACCTTTGGAAATTTAAAATTGTGCCAGTTCACATCGAAAATAACTGTTTTCATTTGGCATATCTTTGTAATCTTTGCGCCGTGTTTGGAAATTTTAAAATTGTATCAGCGTCTGTGGTGTTCGCTTAAATTGTATACATTTCGAGATTTAGAAAAAGTTTCTCAGTTTGAATATTTTTACATGATTCATTTGACATCGTGCTATTATTGAAGAAGGATATCAGTTATCCGAAATATCTAATATTTGTTCATTTTATTATTATTTAATGGTGATGTTGTACCCTTTTTGACTTGTTATATATATATATAAAACGTTCGTCTCAGGCACACCTCTAGAAAGTAACAAAAAAGAATACTGTGAGTAGGCTGAATATATCTAGCTAAACTACAGGAGGCACCAAGGGACGGTGCTATATGGCATGGTGGGTGCATATTAAAATATGTATCGGGACACTAATGATATGGTAAGATATTGTAAGAAGTTGCACATAACTGGTATGTCATCCTCGTGCCTGGTGCAGAGGAGTCAGTACTATTTAAAGTGACACAACTGCAAGAGGCACCAAGAGACAATGCTAATTGACATGCCAAAGTGCACATATTACGAAAAGGATAAAATATTACCAGTTTAATAAAAAAAGAAATATCACAAACAGAAAGGTAATAAAACTTATACGATGTGTCCTATACCCCACCATGCCAACCTCGTGACCAGTGCAGAAAGCCTGATTTAAATATTTATCTTTCAAGTTATATTTTGTTTTCATCAACTAACTCACAGACAGATATTAAGATATCAAGATTCTCTACATTAAGAAGCCATATCAGTTTTTGGCTAGGAATCAAATGCATAAAGTTAGGGCATAGTGAGTTAATAGTGGAATTTAAACAATTTCTCTTATCTTGAGATGATGTGCACGAGAATAAAAAATGATTTTCATCATTAACTTCATTTGAGGTGCATATAATATATACGATACTTTCCACAAAAAGAGAATGTAAAATTAACAGATTTGATAATCTTTTAGTTAAATAAGGAATGGCATGTCAGAAAATGAATTTATAATTAAACAGTGCTTGTGCTGAAAGTTTTTCGCATTGTAATATATCATTCAAACAGGTTAATATATATAAAAAGATGCGTGTCAAAGGGACAACTCTGCATCCGAGTCTTAATTTGTAAAAGGAAACAGGTATAAGTCAAAGTACGGTCTTCAACAAAATTGAGGAGCTGGAACAGCAAGCATAAAGGGCCCAAAAAACTACTTGTGTATAAAACCATTATCACAGGAAAACAACGGTCTAATGTTGTTTAAAAACAAGAATGTGTCCATAGTTCATGGATGCCCCATCCGCACTATCATTTTCTATGTTCAGTGGACCGTGAAAATGGGCTAAAATCTCTAATTTAGCATAAAAATAAGAAAGATAACATCAAAGGGAACAGGTGTACTAAGTTTCAAGTTGATTGGACTTCAACTTCATCAAAATCTACCTCGACTAAAAACTTTAACCTGAAGCGGGACAGACGGACGGACAGACGGTACGACGAACGAACGGACGCACAGATCAGGAAAAAAATCCTGCTTATAAATGGTGCATAAAAATCGAGAAACACTTAATTTTGAACCATATCTCAGTACAAACGACAACCCCTGAACATCAGGTTCTGACTTAGGACAGGTGCAAACAAATACAGCGGGTTTATGTCTGGTAATGTTGTTGCAAAGGTACTAATGTTATTTGTCTTTTATGTAAAATATAGTTTAAAATAAACAATTAAAGTTAAAAAAGAAACCGTAAAAACAAAAGAGTTTATCAAATATATCAATGAACATAAAGGGCGTGTTTCTGCTTTGTATACACTTAAAAGGGTTATAATGTTGCCGAACTATATTATGTTTCTTTCCATGGCAACAGAGCAGAAATTTCCAAATCCGTTGTGATATTCGTTGAAATGGCGCCATCTGCATGATCTTCACAACATGTTTTATGAAGAATGTGCAGTTCTGTAAATGGTTTACAGAAGATTCCTATGAAGAATCTATAAACGGGTTCGTTAAGGACTCAGCTTATACCAAATATCCATCACATTTAAAACTAATCGACAGTGATAATGTAAATTAAATCATTAGAGATTTGTGAATGAAAATTGTATCGCATTTAAACTAGGAAGTGATCTTAATGATGATAATTATGTCTGCGTGTACTTAATTCAGTGCTTCTGCCCTTTAAATACTTCATCGTTCAAACTAACATTCATTTACCTAATCATTCATTTGTCGGTTCTGAAAAAGTAAATATAATTTGTTGCTCCCATATTGTTGTTTTTGTATTTAAGCTTTAGTCACACCTTACTGGATAGCACGAACGGACGACTAACGGCTAACGGATGAAAATAAAAGTTGTCCGTTGACAAAATTGTTATCCGTTGGGAGTCCGTTGATGTACTGACCAAATAAAACGGACGCGTAACGAATGCATAAAGGACACACACCGGATATTCAACGTACGAGAAATTGAAACGTACCGGACATAACGGATGTCGAACGTACATCCAACGGACGAGTGCTGCATAAAACGGACACCTAACGGAAGCGTACCGGATAAAACGGATGAACAAGATGTTACGGCCAGAAATTACCTTTAAATTGTAGCCAACAAAAGACAATAATAAGATTTAACAATATTTATTATACAAAAGTTTACAAGAAGTATTACACAAATATTACTGTCAACTTAACTGTCAAAATATGAGTCCAATCTTTTATCTTTATCTGTATCCGGACACCTTTCGGAATCCAATCTGAATATTACGGTCACAACCAGTATGATGTTGTTTGTAGAATAAAACTGTCAATCCAAATGCATGAATATTAATGTCTATCGATGTCTAAGTCTCAGTGTGTGTTTAACTTTAGTGTCTGTATATATATAGTTGTCACGGAAAATTCTAGAACACTCTATAATGGAATGTCCTAGAAAGTTACAACGGAAGTTTCTAGTAAAATGTAGAAGTTTATATAACGCATCTTTTATTAGGATCATTCTGGAATCATTATGTAAGTCAAATGGAAAGTTCCAATCATTCTGTGATTGTTCCAGTGATTTCTAAACTGCACAGTTCTAAGATTATTCTGTGAACAACTATCAGGCCACACAACACAAATCAGGCCAACATAAATACATACAATAATTACAATATCATAACACCTCCCCCTTAAAAGAAGTTTTAGTGTAACAAAAACTTATGAATAATATAAACAAAAATACATAGTATATACAACGTGTTTTAATAAGCTCTAGATAAAGCATCTGCTATTACATTATCTTTACCCTTAATATGTTTTACAATTACATCATATTCCTGTAGTAATAAACTCCACCTAGTCAACCTCTGATTTTTGTTTCTCATTTTATGTATGAAGGTGAGAGGATCATGATCAGTACAAACAAGAATAGGATATACAGTGGGATTCAAATATACATCAAAATGTCGAAATGCTGACAACATTGCATAACACTCTTTTTCAATAGTTGAATAATTTTTCTGATGTTTATCTAATTTCTTGGAAAAATATGATATAGGTTTCTCAACATTATCATCTGTCTCTTGATATAAAACAGCTCCAATTCCTACATCGTTTGCATCAACGGCAATTTTAAGTTGTTTTTCAAAGTCTGGAGTAATCAGAACTGGACTATTAATTAAGTGTGATTTGCTATTTTCAAAAGCGTTTTGACAATTTTCACTCCAGATAAATTTAGAATCTTTTCGTAAAAGATGAGTCAATGGTTGAACCACAGTAGCAAAATTTGAACAAAATTTTCTGTAAAATCCAATCATGCCTAAATAACTCATAAGTTGTCTTCTATTTGTAGGAGGAGGAAATTTGGAAATGGCTTCTACTTTAGCCCTAATAGGTTTCACTTGACCTTGGCCAACTGTATGCCCTAAATAATCAACAGTGGCCTGACAAAATTCACTTTTACCAAGATTAATAGTCAAATTTGATTGTGACAATATATCAAAAGTATCATACAAATGTTTTAAATGCTGTTCCCAGCTATCACTACATACAAGATATAGATCATCAATATAAGCATAACAACAGTTTAAATCTTTTATAACATTATTGATCATTCTTTGAAATGTAGCTGGTGCACTTTTCATGCCAAATGGCATTACAGTATATTGAAATAAGCCATCCGGTGTAACAAAAGCTGATATTTCACGAGCTCTCTGTGTCAATGGAACTTGCCAATAACCTTTCAACAAATCAAATTTGCTCACAAATTTTGCTTGACCATGTTGTCAATACAATCGTCTATCCTTGGAATCGGATAGGAATCAGATTTTGAGACTGAATTTACTTTTCTGAAATCAGTCACGAAACGAAAGGTTTTATCTGGTTTTGGCACAAGGAAACAAGGAGAGCTCCATTCACTGTTACTCGGCTCAATAATATCATTGTCAAGCATATATTTAATTTCTTGTCTCATAGCTTCAAGTTTGAGTGGATTGAGCCGGTAAGGATGTTGCCTAATTGGAGAAGCATCTCCTATATCAACATCATGGCAAACAGCAGTGGTTTTGTTTGGCACATCTGGAAAAAAGATTTTTAAAAGAAAATACCGAAGTTTTTATTTCTTCTCTACGATCAAAAGACAGATGTGCAAGTTTTGAGTCTAAATTTGACAAAATTTCTGAATTTTTCAATCTAACTGTCTCTTCCATAGTTTTAGAACTAAAAGGTGGTTCAATTACATCTGGTTTGTCATGATTGTTCTCAAATTTAAACATGCCTAAAGTGGCAACTAGTTTACTCTCACATTCATTAGTACGCTCAAAATATGGTTTTAACATATTAATATGACACATTCTGTTTTGTTTGCGCCGACCTGGAGTTTTTACAATATAATTCAAATCATTGATTTTACTCTCTATTGTATAAGGACCACAATATTTAGCCTGTAAAAGATGTCCAGGGACTGGCAAAAATACAAGTACCTTATCACCAGGCTCAAAAACTCTATCCCTGGCATCTTTATCATACCATATTTTCATCTTGTTCTGTACATTTTTTAAGTTTTTCTGAGCAATTTGACAAGCAGTATATAATTTTTCTTTAAATCTAGATACATAGTCTAAAAGATTCAAGTCAGTATGTTCAGTAAGCCACTTTTCCTTAATCAATTTTAACGGTCCCCTTACAGTATGGCCAAATACCAACTCAAAGGGACTAAATCCAAGGGATTCTTGAACAGCCTCTCGGACTGCAAAAAGTAGAAAGTGAACTCCATCATCCCAGTCTCTGTCAAATTGAAGACAAAAAGTTCTAATCATGTTCTTCAATGTTTGATGAAAACGTTCTAAAAAGTTAAATCACAAAAATACTGAGCTCAGAGGAAAATCAATTCGGAAAGTCCATAATCACATGGCAAAATCAAATAACAAAACGCATCAAAAACGAATGGACAAAAAACGAATGGACAAGAACTGTCATATTCCTGACTTGGTACAGGCATTTTCAAATGTAGAAAATGGTGGATTGAACCTTAAGATTCTGGATGGTACGCACTTGATCTATACTGAGCAATTCCTAACTGGTACAAGACTTGCTGAAATAACCCTGACATGAAATTTGATCCCTGGTCGGACTGTATAGACTTAGGAAGTCCTACTAATGTGAAAAATTTGATAAGTGCTTTGACAATAGTAGGTGTCTTGATATTTCTTAGAGGAATAGCCTCAGGAAAGCGAGTGGATGAACACATGATTGTCAATAAATACGCATTTCCAGTTTTGGTCTTTGGTAAAGGTCCAACGCAGTCAATTAGAACTCTGCTGAAAGGTTCGTCAAAGGCTGGAATAGGCAGAAGTGGTGCTGGTGGTATTTTCTGGTTAGGCTTACCAACAACATGGCATATATGACATGATTTGCAATATTCTGCAACATCATTTCTAAGTCTTGGCCAGTAGAAATGCTAAAAGATCTTAAGGCAAGTCTTTCTAATACCTAAGTGTCCAGCCAAGGGGGTGTCATGGGCAAGACCAATAATTTCTTGCCTATAAACTTTAGGCACCACCACTTGGTATACCACTCTTCATTCCTCATCTGGGGTAGCATCAGGAGGCCTCCACTTTCTCATTAAAATGCCGTCCTGATGGAAATAGCATTCAGCCACTTTGTCTGCTTCCTCCTGTGGTTGAGCCCTCTTGCGGAACTGAAGAACCTCAGGGTCTTTATTTTGTTCCTCGAAAAGGTTCTTTCTGTTTAATGAATGGTGTTTACGTCTGGCCATGGCATAATTACATTCTTGTTAACATTAGGTGGTCTTATTATGGCCTTTTCTGAGCTACCAGGACCTTCAATGTCGGCTAGGAAAGTGTCAGAAAGGTCCATGTTATCAAACTGGTTTTCTTGCAAATCCTCATCTTGTTGTTTTGTAGCCATCGCCCTAGTGACAACACAAGCTGGATAGAATTCAGCATCATCTTCAGGTAATTTAACATCCACCACCGGTTCACTGGTAACAATTGGTTCAGCAACCACTTTGTTCCTAGCTAGATCATTTCTTAGCAATAATGTAACACCCTCAACAGGGAGATTAGGACGAACACCCACAATAACTGGTCCAGTTATCAAATCTGACTTCAGATAAATACGATGGAGAGGAACATCTATACGACCTAAATCTACACCTTGTAACAAAATAGAGGCACCAACAGAAGTCTTCTCGGACAAAGGCAACACAACTTCTAACAATAAAGACTGAGAAGCTCCAGTGTCCCGTAAAATCTTAATAGGCTTAAGAGTGGTATCATCAACAATAGAAACAAACCCATCAGACATAAAGGGTTTATATTCCTTCATGTAATCACAAAAACTGGACTTAAAAGCCTGACTCGCAGGACATTCCAACGTACTGGTACTATAAGGTGTCGTACAAGCACTGGACTTCGGCTTATTATTTCGTTCATTCTTCTTCTGGAGTCTAAAACAATCAGCCATCAGGTGACTATTTTTCTTACAATAAGCACAAATCAGTGACTTCTTCTCAAAAGTTTCAAATTTTGGACTAGACATATTATAACTGTACTGACTCTTATTCTGTGCAACAGGCTTACTATCAGTACGCTCAGTGCTTTGATTTTTGTAATTTCCTCTTGAAGTATTAACATTTTGACCCTTGAAACTTCTTTTATGTGAAAGGGTATAATTATCTAACAGCTGCATCATGTATTGTCCCAACAGTTTTGTCTTCTAAATGTGTTTTTAAGTCTAAATGAACACATTGTTTGAACTCTTCTAATAACATCAATTGTCTTAGGTTATCAAAATTCTTATCTGTTTTCTTTGAAGTAAGCCATTTATCAAATAGATCTTCTTTTTCCCGAGCAAATTCCACATAAGTTTGCGAATCAAACTTTTTATAAGATCTAAATTTCTGTCTATATGTTTCTGGTACTAGCTCATACGCTTTCAAAACTTCCTGTTTCAACGTGTCATAATCTGAACTTTTTTCTGATGGAAGTGCGGAGTATATTTCAGCGGCCTTACCGTCAAAAACACTTTGTAGCATTGTAGTCCAATATGGCTTTGGCCAATTCAAATTACGAGCAATTTTCTCAAACTGTGGAAAATATTTATCGATTGTTTTTTCACAAAATTTAGGAACCAAACGTATATTTTTTGCTGCATCAAAATGATCTGATTTCGACTGGACTTTAGTGTTGCTTTCTTCTTTGACGATTTCAATTTTAATTTTCTCCATCTCTAGCCTTTGCCTCATTTCCAGTTCTTTTAATTTAAATTCATCTTCTTTTTCCTTTTTATCCATTTCCAATCTTTCCTTCATTTCAAGTTCTTTTACTTTTATTTTCTCCATCTCCTTCATGTCCAGTTCTTTTAATTTAAGTTCATGTTCTAATTCAAGCTGTTTTAATTTAAAAGCGTCAACATTTTCGACCTTAAGTTCAAGAGCTTCTTCACCTAAAATTTCTGCGTCAACTAATTTGTCAATTACCAATTTTTTTATAATTTGTTTTCTCATAGATACTCTAAAATTTAATTTCAGATGTTTAGCAAGCAGCACTTATTTCTCTTTCTTTAAATTATCAAACTCCTCCAGGTCTGGCGTTTTCAAAAATTTACCGGCATCAAATGCCATTTTGTAGAATTTTGTTGGCTAGTTATAATAAAAATTACTAAACAAATTTTGAATACGATATTTTCAGTATCCCGGACGAGCCCCCAATTTCTGTTACGGCCAGAAATTACCTTAAAAATTGTAGCCAACAAAAGACACAAATCAATAATAAGATTTAACAATATTTATTATACAAAAGTTTACAAGAAGTATTACACAAATATTACTGTCAACTTAACTGTCAAAATATGAGTCCAATCTTTAACTTTATCTGTATCCGGATATCTTTCGGAATCCAATCTGAATATTACGGTCACAACCAGTATGATGTTTGTAGAATAAAAGTGTCAATCCAAATGCTATGAATATTAATGTCTATCGATGTCTAAGTCTAAGTGTGTGTTTAACTTTAGTGTCTGTATATATATAGTTGTCACGGAAAATTCTAGAACATTCTATAATGGAACGTCCTAGAAAGTTACAACTGAAGTTTCTAGTAAAATGTAGAAGTTTATATAACGCATCTTTTATTAGAATCATTCTGGAATCATTATGTAAGTCAAATGGAAAGTTCCAATCATTCTGTGATTGTTCCAGTGATTTCTAAACTGCACAGTTCTAAGATTATTCTGTAAACAACTATCAGGCCACACAACACAAATCAGGCCAACATAAATACATACAATAATTACAATATCATAACGACGATATACGGATAATAAAAGGCGACAATAATTATGCATGTATGTCGCATAAATATTCAAAAAGTGTCTGTGTAACTTGTTTTTGTTTATTCTTCAAAATGCCGCCAAAGGGTAGCGTCTGGATTGAATAAGAGCTGCTTGATAGTGAAGACGTGCCCTTACTCTATAAGATCGACTATGAATAATAAGAATTCATGACACTCAAGAAATCTGACATACCAATAATTGGCATTTTTGACGCGAAACTTTCATTTGGCATTTATCCGTTTCAGATCCTTTCATCATCCGTTTAATCCGTTATACGACCGGTAGAAATCCGTTATACGTACGGTAGAAGTCCGTTTCACATTCGTTTAACATCCGTTCTATCCGTTAAACGTCCGGTAGAAGTCCGTTGGTGAATTTGTCTATCTGGCCTCGAGCGGATACAAAACGGAAACGAAACGGACGAATACCGTACAAAACGGACGCCTACCGGACGTTCAACGGACACTTCATCCGTTGGACGTCCGTTCAAAGTTTTGAACATGCTCAAAATTTTGCACCGGACAGAACGGACGTCGACGGATAAAGCGTACGCTAAACAGACATGAACCGGATATGGACGGACGTCTAACGGATAAGAACGGACGTCTAACGGACATTATACTGCAATCAGCTATTTTTCTATGCAGATAAAGCTATACGTATAAAAGTTAGCTTTATACGTCAATGACCTCAACTCACCTATAAGGCCTGCCTACTTACAACGTCACGTCACAACCATGACGACGTGTAGTAACAATGGTCAAACTTTTATGAATTTAAAATTGTTATGTCTTCAAATTGGTAATTTATATACCATGTTTATTAAATGTTATTAATTAAGTTCATTTTCCCCTTTCTAATTCCTTAAAATGTCAAAGTTTACCACCTGGACTACGCTCATAGGGAAATACCCCAAAATGGTACCCCCAAGAGGGAAATTCCAAACACTTTTTTTTAACAATGTTTGTTACATATTTTTTTATTTTTTTTTTTTAATTTTTATCGATTTTAGTATAAAAACAATATACGTATAGTGTCTTGAAATCGAGCATTTCCCCTGTTTTGTGCCGAATACAAATAAATTTCATATTTCAAGACACTATACGTATATTGTCTAATGAACGGATTGAAAAAAAAGTTATCCGTTCGGCATCCATTCGAGCTATCCGTTAAGACCTTAACGGATAACTCAAACGGATGCCTAACGGATAACCTTTTTTAAACTTATGTTAACCTCCTACTTTCGTTTCGAAACCATCTTTTTAATTGCCCAATAGCATAAAAATTCATATCAAACTTTCGGTATATCTATATACAAACGGGATACCGTATATCTGAATACAACACACTTCTATTGTCTGGTTCATGGTAACTTGTGTGGAAGTATACGTCAAGAACTTTTGAAAAAAAATACTGTATTTGTTGCCTTTAGATGTATTTTGATTTGTTTTTTAATTTATGCTTGTAATTCTTTTGAAATATACACTTAGAATGAAATTCAAAACAGTGTGGCTGTGGCCATTGATTGACACATTAAATTCATCCATTGACTGGGACAATTTACGTGAACGTTTGTCTGTAACCAGCACTGTTCACGACGTACCTACGATAGACATTTAAACTGTGGGGTCACCAAAGGTTTCTTAACGCCTTTAATTATAAAATAATTCAAAAAATTAATCAGGAATAACCTTTATGTTTTGATTTATATAATTGATATAAATCAAAACATCGTGTTATTTCTGATTAGTTTTTTCGAATTACTTTATTAAGGTGTTGAGAACCTTTGGTGACCCCATAGTTTAGGTGTCTTTAAAAAGTACATAGTGAGCAGTAGTTGTTACATACAAACGTTCACTAAATTGTCCCAGTCAATGGATGAATTTAATGTGTCAATCAATGGCCACAGCCACACTGTTTTGAATTTCATTCTATATAAATATACAAGTGTGGACACAAATCAGTGTGGGTAGTATGTTTGGATGTTTGACAGTGTTTTGTGACAAAAAGAGTTCTCTGTTTCCCCCCATAGATTAGGGAACATTCATATACCTAATCATTCATTTGTCGGTTCTGAAAAATTAAATATAATTTGTTGCTCCCATGTTGTTGTTTTTGTATTTAAGCTGTGGTCACACCTTACCGGATAGCACGAACGGACGCCTAACGGCTAACGGATGAAAATAAAATTTGTCCGCTGACAAAAAAGATATGGACGGACGTCTAACGGATAAGAACGGACGTCTAACGGACATGAACGGATTGAAAAAAAGTTATCCGTTCGGCATCCATTCGAGCTATCAGTTAAGACCTTAACGGATAACTCAAACGGATGCCTAACGGATAACCTTTTTTAAACTTATGTTAACCTCCTACTTTCATTTCGAAACCATCTTTTTTAAGTGTCCAATAGCATAAAAATACATATCAAACTTTCGGTATATCTATATACAAACGGGATACCGTATATCTGAATACAACACACTTCTATTGTCTGGTTCATGGTAACTTGTGTGGAAGTATACGTCAAGAACTTTTGAAAAAAAATACTGTATTTGTTGCCTTTGAGATGTATTTTGATTTGTTTTTTAATTTATGCTTGTAATTCTTTTGAAATATACACTTATATAAATATACAAGTGTGGACACAAATCAGTGTGAGTAGTATGTTTGGATGTTTGACAGTGTTTTGTGACAAAAAGAGTTCTCTGTCCCCCCCCCCCCCCCCCCCTTCCATAGATAAGGGATCTATGTTGAACTGATGTGTATAGAACTAACCAACCTGTACCAAACATTGAAACAGCAGTGTCTTTTATTTAAAATTGATTTTTGTTCAAGACTGTCATGGAGGAGACACTACTTCATTGCCGACCTTCCAGAGATTTTATTTAGCTAGACATTGCTTTTAATATCGAATCCACATATTGTATAAATACATATCGACAGCAGCATTTTGATAGAAATTTCATACAACTGTGAGTAATTTCTAAAAGATATCTATATAGAATTTTTGTCTTTGATTTTCCAACGATTAAAAACTAATATGATAATTGTATCTATAAAACAAAAATCACGAAACGTTATAAGCGATATTTCAAGAGAGTCACGTGAAAAACTATATTTTAAAACAATTCCCTTAAAGTTCAAATTCTTTAAACAGAAAGAAACTAAAAGAAAAAACACCATTTTACTTTTAAAATTAGTAACGAATGATTAACGGAAACTTTTAAGTAAAATGTTTAATAACAACAACTTTACGGTTTTTATTATGTTTTATTTTATGATATAGAACACGTGTACTATATACTTGCTTTGAACTCTGTTTGACATAAAATTTATATAAAACTATACAATGGGGGATTAGTTGATTGTTGGATATATCAATATCGATTTTAACATCGCGATGACCGTGAGAAATCCATTTCTTTAATAAATACTCATAAAAATATTTTTTAAGAACATATGAAAATGTTTTGTCGTTTGAAATATATATATATATAATATACAACTCGTCTAAACATCAACCCAACAATGTTAGATCTGTAAATTTGCTTTCGCAAATTTTTTGTTCTTCCCTCGCCGGGATTCGAACCCATGCTACTGTGATATCGTGACACCAAATCGCCTGCACTGCAGCCGTCCCGCTAGACCACACGACCACCTGGGCTCTAAAAATAAAGCTTTCAGTGGCCGTGTGTTACCTTTCCTCGTCAGTTTTAATCTAGCGGCGTACTACAGTACATGATATATAAGGCATAGAGATGTTATCGTTACAGATCAGCTCAATTATCTATAGTAAAGGATCCTACAAATTAATGTAAGATACAGTCACAGAAAATAATTATATTTATAAGTACGTCTGAGTCAGTGACAACTCTACAACAGATGTATCCATCGGATCGCCATCAATGATGGTGATACATGGCTGTGTACATTATGTATATACAACTCGTCTAAACATCAACCCAACAATGTTAGATCTGTAAATTTGCTTTCGCAAATTTTTTGTTCTTCCCTCGCCGGGATTCGAACCCATATATATATATATGTGTAGGACTCGGAGGTGCGATGGGTACGCTAAAGTGCGATGGTCACGCTGAAGTTCGATAGTCCACGCCGAAGTACGATGGTCATTTCGCTGAAGTGCGATGGTTTTGTGTATGACGTTTGAATAATATGGCGTTTTCAAAATACAACATGGATTCGCAGGCAGTAATAGGGTTTTGTAGATGAAGGTTTCATGCTAACAAAGAAAAGTAAGGAAATAAGAAAGAAACAAAAAATTCAAGTCCCGAACAGTTTTTAGCATTACATGTTGAGGTTAAAAAAATATGTTAAAACATTTTAGGCAGCAAAGCGGCTGAAAGATGAACTTGGTCACCATATGGACTAACCAGTATTCTGAATTATGCCGCAGACTTTTTGTTCGATAAACACAGTATACTAATCTAAATATTAATCTTAATTTATCTTACGGCAAGCGTCACATGATTTTATATGGGCAATTTAAGAATTAAAAAAAAAATGATAGTATTAGCAATGATTTTGCTATATCAAGTTCATATAATGTTGTTTTATTCCCGAGATATTTTTGTTTTGTTTTGAAAGAACACAGTCACAAAGAAAAAATACAACATATTCATAACATCAAATTGCAAAACGCAAAATTGCATTTATGTTCTAACGTGTGGAACTTGCAAAATACAATATGTTGGTGAAACAGAAACACCATTTAACATCCGACTAAATAACCATCGGTCATTTTATACAAAAGAAAGGAACTGCCCAATTACAAGACACCTTTTAAGAGCAGGACATGATTTTGAAAACGTCACATTTCAAATCATTGAGAAAAATCAAAATTGGGATACACAAGGAAGACAAAAAAGAGAGAGATTTTGGATGCACCAGTTACGAACTCTTGAACCTGATGGACTCAATGAGAGAGACGAAAAAAGATTTAAAAACAAATCAAAACCATAATTATCTTGAAATCATACAAATTAATTTATAGAAATTCATACAATTAATCGAACATCTATAAATGTGTTAAACTTTTATTCCAACTTCATGTAGTTGTAGCTACAAACATATTTTATGCAACATCAATCAATATGTTACACTTTTCCTCAACTCTTGTATAGATTAAGCTACAAAAATATTTTTTTGTCATGCATCCGATTTCACCTTGAGAGATGCACACGCCTGATGAAGCTAATTTGTTTAGCGAAATTGCGTATTTCTATTTAACATCTAATAGAACTTTTTAATGTATTAATTAGTGTGTTTAAGTTATATTCTTAGACATTTATATAATTTTAATTCAGTAACTGTATCAGTTTATTTTCACAAACTGATCCACGCTTAAATAGATTGAATGTTGATTGTTGCTATTTTTAGACATTATATATATATATATATATATATATATATATATATATATATATATATATATATATATATATATATATATATATATATATATATATATATATATATATATATATATATATATATATATATATATATATATATAATAAAAACTATAACAGAAATTCCCATACGTTTCGGCCATTACGGCCTTCTTCATTCAAATTTTACAGAAAAACTAAAGAAGCCTTTTGGATAAAAAAAAATAAAAACTTTAGAACCTGAAGGACTCAACACAATGTATGAACGATAATAAAAATATTTATATTAAAAGAAGAAGGCCGTAATGGCCGAAACGTATGGGAATTTGTGTTATAGTTTTTATTATATTTAAGAAAAAATCATTAATTTCTATGCATACGTACATGTTCTCATGTTCTCCCAGACTAAAGTATCAGTCAGTACACATCTAACGGATTTAAGGACATACGATACAGTTTTGATCCCGTATTTGCATTTTGATAACAATTTCCATATAAACTATTTTTTACCGGATTAAATAAATGTAATAAAAAATATACCTTCATGTGCTACTTTTTGAGTAAAATGAGGTAGAAATTTTGTATATTTGTTAAAAATTTGAATTTGTGGCCGTATTTTCCCTTTCGAAAGAAAAACATAACTTTTTTGTTTTAAAAGATAAACACAATTTTTTTTTTTTTGTTAAATAATTTGTAATTTATGAATTTTATAAAAATATACATTTTTCATTCAGAAATAACTCATATTTATAAAATGTTCATGAATGTAGAAACAAACATCATTTTTTGCTGTATATTTATCAAATTTTAAAAAACTTGAAAATTGGCACACATAATCTTCTCGCGTAATCAAACCAAATGACATTTTAAAATAGAGGGTTCCATGCACTCGTTTAAAAGGTAAATAAGTTTGAATGATAATAAACAGTCGAAAACTGCATCTCATCCGAACTCTGAGAAACGCATTTATAGCAATATAAAATACATTAAGTTAAATTTTGATTTAGTATCGATAAAAACAATATTTAAAGTTTTTCTTCAGTGTTAAATTGATAACCTTTAAGAATAAGTTTAATCAAGTGATCAATGAGTTTTCATGGCTCACATATAGGTTTACGGTCTTTATAAACAATATCACCGTAAATGATGTGATAGCCTGTTTTTAATAAGAATTATACAGATACCGCCAAACTTGTTCACAAAACATGTGCATAAAAGAAACATTTTGCAAACCTTTTAATCAACTTTGTATCGAATGCTCCGACTTAATCGTACACAAACTAAATTCATTGGAATCTAAAACATAGAAAATACTTGAATATTTACACCAAAAATATTATCAAGGTGTTTAAATCAAACAATTTAAATTCATTTAAACGTGTAAAATCTGAGTTGTAATTCATTACACAATACAGGAATTCATAAAATATTTAAAATTATTTTCAATTGCGTTCTTTCAAATCACTGATTACGAAGCTTTTATATTTTTTTATGATGTCGGTTAAATTTTAATGTTTATTTTCAACTTATTCCTCACGGCACTGAATCTTCGTCAATAAAATCTAAAAAAGGAAACAAATCCCAAGAGCAAACATAGTCGTTAAAATTACGATGTATTTTTTTTTTTTATTAAGTATGAAAACTACTCTGATATCATATTTATTTTTAATCATTTAAGTTCATTAGAAATTTATCGAATAACAAAAAAAATAATCTATCTTTTTCTCCCTCCAGAGTATGATCAATGTATTATCTGTCACATGTGTATTGTTTCTTTATTAATTTTAGATTTCATTAATTGATGAAATATTCTTACCAAAAACGTTTGCTTTAATATAGTCACTAAAAACTACCAACTTTTTTTTATTGACAACCATTTAAGGGGAGGGGGGCAGGGGGGAGCTACTGATTTTTTTTTTAAAGTTTGTTTCCAGTTTATAGAGAAAAACAAACGTTTTTGACCCAGACAAAAAAAATTGTTTGTTTCACCCACAGCTGCCACTATAGGTAATATTAAAATTGAAAGATTTTTTTTTCAACTTTTGTCCGGGAAAAAAATCCATAGCTAAAGTTTTGTAAATTTTGTCATGAATAAACTTACTGACAGATTCTATTTATCTAGATTGTAAAGCCTGAACTCAGCTTTATGAGATTACTTGAAATTGATAACATACAACATAAGCTAAAAACAATTCTTAAATCTTGGCTTTGAGTTTTTGACAGCAGTTGGTGACTTATAAACCATTGAATCTTTAAATTTGCGAAAATCAGGCCTATGTCCATTTAAAGTTACAATTATTAATATGATAATTATGTTTTTGTTTTATGTTTAGGCCGCCTATATAAAACTTATAATTCTTAACTGGTGTGTTGATACTGTGTTATATTTTGTTTTTTTGTTTGACTCCGTATATTTGTGTTATTTACACTTGAAATAATAAAAAAAAAAAACCATTCCCAAATAATTTAATTTTGGATGTAACACGTCTTCTGATTGGCTGACAGTGTTTTGTCTATCAGTGCATTAGACATATCATGTGACTGTGACGTCACCAACGGGTTTTTTTTTCTAATTTACTGCTTCAAAAAATTGAATTTAGAATAAAATTATAAGCTTTTATTCTGTCTATTCGACATTATAAATGTAGTGCACGCATTTAAATAATCCGCTACGCGAGTTATTCGGTGTGCACCACATGTTTATGTTATTTCTTCATAGATCTTCAGAGACAGAAAAATTTTACTATCATTCCTAAAATTAATATAAGACCTTCCGGCTCCGTAAAGGAAAGACAATTGGAATAGTTATAACAATAAATAAAGTTGGATCTTTTCTATTCCGATGGAAGATGTGTGTACACTGAAATTTTATAAGCGAGTCGAAATGATGATTTTTTTTTAGTTTTGATATCGCAAGAAGACCCCATTGAGCCCCTAAAAAAGAACAACTAGGTGTTTTTATTGTGACGTTATGTTCAGTACAATGACGTCAACACACATCTGACGTGTACACAACGGATCCTCCATTTCGCAAAATAAAGCATTCAATGTTGAGGAGACAAGAAAGAATGTTTTAAATGATGTTGCTGTATTAATATTTTTTCAAACATGACAAGTAAGTCATCTGATACACTTATTTCACCCAAAACAAGAAGATTTGGTATACGCAAATCTCCACGTCTTTCAGAATTTGAGAATGTAAGAGGAAATTCTGAAAATCCAAAAAACGAGGAAAAAGTGAGAAGCTACAATATCACGTCAAATGGACTAAATAACAGTTTTGTACATGACAACCCGTCCGATAACAATACACATGCAACAGAAGACACTATTGATAAATGTATAGCAAATGCCAATCATGACAACAAAATACATCGCTATGTCAAACCTGAAAAAATACCATCGCCAAGACAAACAGTAAGACGTAAAATATCTTTCGATGGTTCCGAAAATCTAGAAACAGTTCGAGATGGTGAATTAATTTCAGATTTGGTGAAAGAAGCAGAAATACCAAGACGAAAAAAGTTACGCAGCGAAATGACAGATGATGAATTATGGGAGGGGTTTCCACAAAATATTCGTTTTAAAAGACTTACACCACAAAAAGTTGCGCTTGGTAAATTCACAGCTGAAGAAAACGGAATCGCAACAATCAATGGTGAAGCCGATTATATAAATAAATCAGAAGCGGTCGATGAAATGGGATTCAAATCGGGCCTAAACACATCAACGCCAGTGAAATCTAGAGCAATTATTAATATATTTGCTGATTTTCCTAAAGCTGTTCATGAAAATAACACGAGTTCTTTGATGAATCTTGACATCAATTCGAGCCCAAAACGACACTTCCCACTTACTACACCCACCAAAAGAAGCGCTAGGTTACAAGAACGTCGGGAGAGTCCATCATTTAGGAACGACCAAGACTTTCTTTTGAAATCTTTTACGAAAGACTTGTACACTAGTAATAAGCAAACAAAACAAAAAAACAAAATTTATCCCAAAAAGCCGGTTCTAGAAGCTAATAAGGACGATGTAATTCAAAAGCCCGACACACAAAATACAAACGATAACGAAGCAATGAAAATACTTTATAGAGATGTTATTTCAAAGGAACACCAAGAAAATAATTGTGAAACCACTACCATGAAAAACGAAGTTGTTGAATGTGAGACAGAGAGCACTTCAATACCTGAAATATTGCAGAAGTCTAAAGAGTACTGGAATACGGAGAAGGAAAACATTGGAAATAACTTGGATTCATCTCTAAGCAGTAATGATAGAATTGAGGAATTAAACAATGAGATAAACACAGAAACAGAGACTGGTTTTACTTATCCAAATGACAATAATGAAAATACAAAAACCAAAGCTAATGATGATATGAACTATTCAACAAACCCCCAATCAGATAGAAGTGCTTCTTCACATAATTTACAAGACAAATATCAAGACAGTAAAGAAACGCCACAAATTTCAGTACAGTCCTCTTGTGAATCTTTAAGTACAGACAATCCAAAAACATCTTATGAAAGAGCTGCACTTAAACTAAGAATCCGGAAACTAAATGACGGTGCTGAGGTTGTATATTCTGGTAACAAAGACGATCACGCATATGTACTGAATACGACAAGGAGCAACAAAGGCAGGAACACCTCGCATAAAAATGAAGCAAGGTCAAAACGGAAGAGGTTCTTATATAGCGACGTGGGAGAGTCATCTGTGAAGAGAAGAAGTCATAGAGTAGCCAATGCTTCTACAGTTGGAAAAGGTCCTGGTATGGCAGAAATGGAAACCCCAGAGGAATTGGAAAGGTATTATTTAAAAAAACAGTGCTTAAAGATAATAGATCCATCATTGTAACCCACCTGACCGAAATTTTTAGTGTTAGCTAATGCCATCTTTTAAATTAGTGTTCAATGCTATATCAGTCTGTTGTCTGTTAACTTTGACATTACCCTTGAATGATAATTTGTAAGACTATGGATACTGTATTCTATTTTATTGTTATTTTGATACTACTTTAAAGTTCATTTCATTTGACAATACTTGACTTTCCGCTAAACAGAAAAGATTTTAGATCCTTGGAAATTAAAAAAAAAACTTCATTTCGCGTCGACTGCATGGCCAATAAACATGAACTGCTAATATGTACATTGTCGGAAAATATTAAATGTATTTTGTAGGAGCTTTAGAAGTAGGACTAAAATCAAGGATCGTCGAGTTTTTCTCCTTTTTCATAGCGAGTACAAATTATTAATATTATTATTCCGAAAAATTAAATGTAGATATAGATGGATGTGGTGTGAGTGCCAATGAGACAACTCTCCATCCAAATAACAATTTAAAAAAAAGTAAACCATTATAGGTCAATGTACGGCCTTCAACACAGAGCCTTGGCTCACACCGAACAACAAGCTATAAAGGGCCCCAACATTACTAGTGTAAAACCATTCAAACGGGAAAACCAACGGTCTAATATATAAAATTTAAAAAAAACGAGAAACGAGAAACACGTATAAATTACATAAACAAACTACAACTACTGTACATCAGATTCCTGACTTAGGACAGGTGCAAACATTTGCAGCGGGATTAAACGTTTTAATGGATCCAAACCTTCTCCCTTTTTCTGAAACAATAGCATAACATCACAACATAAAAAAACACACAGTAAAATATCAATTGGCACTCAATGGCAGTCTTAACTCAATCAAAAAACGTACATTAATACACTATAAACGAATAAATTTGATCTGCGATATCTAAATGCAAATGCACAGTTAATAAAACTTTGTTAGTACATATTTTGATTTTATCCTGCAATCAACACCTCAGTGGCACTTGAGCTATAAGTTATTATATTCTTAATCATTGTCTAATATTGGTTTTTGGTTTTTAATTAAAAAATTAGTTGAAACGCGGACCTCGAAGAGGACACCAAATGAACTGTTACCCAGAAAGATATATTCATATTACAGCTTGCTCATCGAAGAAGCGGGTAACTCTAAACTGGAGACTTTATTTGTTCTAGCACACAAATAAAGCAAAATTTATTTGTATACCTGTTATTTGTACAACAATTGACTGACTGCAGAATGAAAGCAATTAGTAGATGAAATAAGCTAAAAATATTTATAGGTTATGGAACTCCTTTTTGAGATATGTGATTTTTTTTTTCAAATGGTTGGAAAAGGCTGACTTGGACTTGAACTTAGATATTTAGCTTAGGCAATATTAAGTGACCTTTTTATCAGCCATTGAAGTCGTCTATAAGTTCTTGATATTGGGCAACATATAATACCCTGTATCGTATGGAAAGACTCGAAGGGTACGAAAATTTGACAAAAAAACTTATAAACCTGACCCGAGTACATCAAATCTTTGTTGTTAATTGTTATAATTTTATTCAACTATTGTATAATTTCGTTATATTGAGGAATTTTTCCACATAAATATTTCGTTTAGTCTTGATTTATTTATATTTTTATAAATGAATGAAGATGTGAGTATGAGAGCGCCAATGAAGAGCAACCCCCTAAAACACAGAAAACCCAACTCGTTGGCACATTCAACCAAAGACAGATGTCAATACTGTTACAATAACACTTTATATAACAAACATCACCGAATTAAAAGAAAGTAGTAAATAAATAAATTTCAGAGCATGTGAAAGAACTTTCATTTTCACCAATTCCTCAATAAACAACTAGAACATGACATACTCATAGCCTGTTAATAGGACAACCACTAATGGGGTTCCTGACTTGGGACAAGATTTACTTGATCCATTCGTTCTTTTTTAATTTGCAAATGAAAATCAATGCGGTTTTTTCAGAATAAAGACTGAACAGTGTAGTCCGTTAACAAAACCAGAGAAAACGAAGAAAAAGAACGTTCCAGAAGATGAACAGCTATTAAAAAATAATCGAGTAGGAAAATACGCATGTATACTGTGGTCGAGGTTTGTATATTAGATTCATAAGACATTTGAAATATAAGTAAGACTAGCTGTTTTATCAATTTTCTATATTTCAGGAAAAAAATACAGTTTACATAGTAACTCTATCTGATATAGCGTCACGAGGAAATCTACTTTAAAAGTTCTCAAATGTCTTGTTATACATAAACTTTTAAAATTGGCATTATAATTACAGATGACCCGCGGTTTATTGCTGACAAAATTCATGTTTTTTTTTATATTTAAAAGAATGTATGCCTTTCAGTGATAGTTACAAGGATGATTTTATGCTTTAACGTCGACGAACCGCGCAATCAGCCACTTGAATTATAGGACACATTCATTGAACAACGACACCTTGATCACACATAGTGTGTATGTCCTTAACTTATAGCAAATACATGGAAATGTGTCCTGATATTCGTCGATTTTATTCTTATAAAAAAGAAGATGTGGTATGATTGCAAATGAGACAACTCTCCACAAGAAACCGAATGACACAGAAATTAACAATTATAAGGGACCGTACGGCTTTCCGACAATGAATAAAGCCCATACTGCATAGTGAGCTATAAAAGGTCCCGAAATGAATAATGTAAAACAATTCCAATTTCCGTGATTTATTTTATCTGAATACAATACAGATCATGTGCTTATAGTACGTTGACACGTGGTTTTTATTTTAACTATATTATTATGCAATTTATTTTCAGTGAACACAGACGCCATTTTCAGCAGCTTCATACTGGTTCATCTACAGAAGAAGTTGACAATTTGATGCGTAAAGCTTGGGAAGATCTTGAAGACAGAGATAAATTAAGATACTTCACAAGGGCCAAAAACGCAATGAAAGATGAAAACAAACATTCAAATCAATTTTCAACAGGTATATCACGTACTTATAGTTAATACATTATAGTGCATGGCCGTAAGTATTCTGGCGTCACCTACAACTGGTTTTTTTTTTTATATTTCACATAAGAACACTTTTCAGTAAAATATGCCCGCTAATTCCTTTCTTTTCATTTCATAATTTATTGCATATAGTTTGAAAAACGGTTAAAAATGTTAGGGTATTCCCCTGGATAACATAGTAAGTTCAAACTCATTTATAATGTATAACTCAGTCATCACTTAGGTTTAAAACTATATTCATATTGCGTTCCTGTATGTTGTTTTAAGATGGACATTTTCAATTCAGAGACAAACACACGATTACCTAGAAATAATTGCTTTCATCCACTTATTTTGAACTATGACTTAAAGAATTCGGTTGAACACATTTATTATGAAAAGTCTCCAATTCAGAACGTATCAGTATATATAGACTAGTGCTTTCATAGTGGTTATGATGACTGATCTAATCTTATTTTAAAAATACAAGTCTGAAATCAATCTTAAATAACTTAATTTTTTCCCTTAAATAGACCTAGCAGAAGAAGATAGACTTCCTTGTCCAGCTATGGCCAGGTTTCTGTCCCTTTCTTCATTAGAACAAGACGATGAACTGAAACGTTGGCTCAAATTCTTTTACGAAGTTTCGCCAAATGAGTATGCAAAATTGAAAACCTTAGAAAAGCCAAAGCAGAGGAAAGAGGAACTTAAGTCAAAACAAAACAAAGACCCGCTTCAGTATTACAGGAGGATTCTGTATCAAAGCATTTTAGACTCAAAAGACAAAATTAAAGAGATATATGAACGCAAAAGGCAAAGACAACAAGAAATCCTGAAAGAATCTTTTGGTGCTATTGTAAAGCGACTCATTACAGGAAATTCAGCAGACGACATGAAATTTTCACGAGATGTAGTTTCCAAAAAATTGGCAGAAGTTCTTTTTGATTTGCAATATCTTGAGAAAGAACGTAGAGTTGGTGTCTCTGGTGCTCCAGTTCAATCAGAAAGCTTTGAAAACTTGGTAAATAATTTGAAAGCAGACGATAAGACAGACAACAATACAGCATGTGAATCGGTAATGGACGCAGAAAAAGGATATGAAAACGAGAAATGTGATGTTAGTAATCTAGATGAGGTGAATGACAATGAAAACGATTTTTCACAGGAACTGCTTGATAAGGTGAATATTATTTATATATTATTATTAATGAACTGTGCATCAACAAATGTCAGAGCAAATCTCGCCATTCTGTTCATAAATACAGATCAGTTTTTAAAAGGTAAGGCAATATGATTGCCAGTTAAAGGCAACAGTAGTACACCGCTGTTCAAAATTCATAAACCGATAGAGAAAAAACAAATCCGGGTTACAAACTAAAACTAAGGGAAACGTATCAAATATAAGACAGAAATTACAAGGAAATGAACAACTACAGGTATACCCATAGATACCGTTTACTAAAATATTAAAGGCCCTGGGCTGAAATAACAAAAGTGAAACAATTCAAATAAAAATTAAAAGTTTGAAATAAGATAAATAACATATAGCGAAAATAATTATAACAGACGGTTAACAGCGACAGCCATTGGGCAACAGTCGCCTGCGTATGGACAGACACATAAATATGGCAGAGAAAAATTTAACATGTTTGTAAGCACTCATTCAGTGATAATGGACGTCTCACTAAACTCCGAAACATATAAATGAATTAAAATTAAAAACCATACAAGACTAACAAAGGCCAGAGGCTCCTGGCTTGGAATAGGCGCAAAAATTATTTGTGAGATCTCAACCATCCCCCTGTACCTCTATCTAATGTAGAAAAAACAAACACACAGCAATACGGACAATAAAACTCGGTTTGAAAGAAGTCCGATGTCAGAATAGGTAAATTGTGAACTCTTTTGTATCTGTCAGATACCTACAGCACAGTGGACGTACAAGTAATAGTCATTTACGATTTTTATGCCCCACCTACGATAGTGCGAGTGGGGCATCCGTGTACTATAGACACATTCTTGTTCGCTTTACATTTCATAAATAACAACAAACTTGATTTTCCAAAAAACAATTTCTTTGTGGGGTCGTTTCTTGTCAAATTAAATATTGTAATCAACTTTGCCTGCTAGAGGAGAATTGTTGAATTATTTAGTTGGTTCGAATTTTGTATTGAACCATTGTTATATTCTTATGATTTAATCGCAAGATTAATTTAATGTTCAATAATGTTTACTTCAAGAGAAAACAAAAACATCGCCAAATAATACAATGAAAATTAAATAATTTCGCATTTTTTCCAAACCTGGTTTGTAAAAAACTAATTGCAAACGCCTTTAAGGATGTACACCTCTGAGGAGCTAAAACATTCTAGAATTAAACTTTTTTTCTTAACCTGATTTTTGGGTTTATAAGACTGTAACAAAATAATTGGTGAAGAAAAAATCATTTCGTAGTGCACTTCTTTTTTTTTTTGCTACGGCCCTTTGAAAATGCCCAATTTTGATGATTTTCCCATTTTTCATCGTTTTTTACCTATTTTTGGGCTATTATCGTGAAAAAAATCACAGTTCCGCAATTAAACTTTTTTTCATACTTTCTGTAAAGATGAAGTGGACCAATCTAAATAAATTTTACTTAAAACTTTTTTTATCATATTTTGACGCTTTTTTGTGTAAAATTTACCATGCTGTCAATTTTGTATTTTTGTGATTTTTCTCAGTTTAAGAACAAAATGCATATTATTTCAACTTTTTTGTTATTAAATGATTGAAAAAATACATATCTAAGAAATTTGAAAAGACCAAAATGATATGGGATATATACATAATTCTTGTAAAATCATTTTTTGTATCCCTCACCCATTTTCTCAAAATTTTGGCTAAAATACTGACTTGATTGGTCGTAAAATTTGAAAACTGGATTACTCAAAAACCATTCATTGTAAAATACACAATTTTTTCACATAGTTATGTTTGATTATGATATTTTTAAATTTCATTGATATTTTCCACTTGTATCACATGTTTTGGAAATAATTCAAGAACGAGATTTCAACGAGACTGAACGAGACTGAAAAGTCAGAAGGATACATCCTTAAAAATATTTTTTGTGATTTTTTTATGAAATATATTATAATGAAAAAGTTTCAGTAAAGATGACAATACTTTTGTCTATGCACTGTACTCCCCATTGCCGATTCTTTGAATTTTTCAATACTGAATTACGTTGATTTTAAATTCAATGATATAATTTGGAACTTTGTCACTGACTGCTTCAAATACAGCTGCAGATGTCGTGTATATTTAGATATTTTATTTTGCAACATCAAATATCAAAACGAATTCTTATCTTTATTTCCAGATTGCCGATAAAGATTTGCCCCTTTTGGAAGTAGATTCTCTACAGGACGTTTTAGAACCAAGTCCGACCGAGCCAGATGACGAGGAGATGTTTTCAGATGAAATATTTGAACAGTTGTCCACAATATTTGAACAACACGCAAGGAAGGAATTGATAATAAACGACGAGAAAACTGAGATACGTAACCCTGCAAGCGTTCTCAATAACTGGGTTTTGGCTGATCAATTTAGGTCGCTGGCTAGAGGCACAAGTTACAATTCCATGTACTCTCTTATAAACAGAAAACAATTGTTACCATTCCTTCATGCAAGAGAGAGGGCAAAGTGTTACGTTGGCGTTAATAAGGCACAAAATATCTCACCTAACTCCTCAAAACCAAAAGCAGAACGCGAACGGTACCAGGCTAAAATCGATCGGCTAAATTTTCAGAAACCAACCGTTATACACACTCGCCCAACCGGCCAAGCTATACAAATGGTTGGGACTCCGAGATACAGACTACAAGTTCCACAGGTCAGACCGGCGATTCAAATGGCATCACCACACAGTCTTATACGTCGGGCAACACTGCCACAAACATTTGTCAAATACACTTCACAACCTCTTGGTCGTTATCGTGTCTTCTCCGTTAGACAAACTAATTGATGATGGCTGCTATGCTCTAATGACAACTAACTGTTCATAAAACAAACATGTCTTTCTAAACCAAAAGTCTGTGATATTTCTCTTTTTCTATTTTTAATATACGTATAAACATGTAAATGTAAATCTGTATTGTTAAGATTTAACTGACACATTGAAATGTTATGTTGTAGTACTGAATTATTTTCAAGGACAACTAATTCGCTCTTAAGCCTCTGCTTTCCATGGTAGAGCGCTTCTGTTAGAAAATTTCATTTGCTTCATTTGTCAGATTATATAATAATGGATGTCAGAAAAGGGATAATATGAAGTATACGATTTCTGTAAAGATGAAAGGAAAAACAAATATTTTTGTTCCTGTGTAGATGTCTTTCGGCTACACAACATTTACTTCTGACATATTATAAATAATCTCTTTGACACGAAGAAGATAATGTTTTGGTTTTGGGCAACTTAATTCTTATTGTTTTACAATCTATAGAATTCATTTGATATGTATAAAGTAAACACATTGATGCCACGAATTGAGTTTGAATATATATCATAAATGCAGATTGTTTACGTCTACAAGTCGATTAATGGTTAACAACATGAAAGAAAAATCTAAAAAAATTATCTGTGGATAACGTTTGCTCAAGGCTTATGTTTTGAAATTTATTTTAAAAAAAAATCACAAAATTTATTAGCAAGTAAATAATATTGGAATGGGTATTTCTATTGAAC
Organism: Mytilus galloprovincialis; assembly: GCA_037788925.1. Lineage (NCBI taxonomy): Eukaryota > Metazoa > Mollusca > Bivalvia > Mytilida > Mytilidae > Mytilus > Mytilus galloprovincialis. Next base: position 95,553,445 of record CM075333.1, read on the forward strand.
AGAAATATGCTGACGTCATTTTTTTCATTGTTTCATACTTCTGATATGATGGTATACAGTATTATTGACAAATCACTAGTCGTAGAGACTATTCTGACTTTACTTGTTTATACCCATTGCTGCAAATTATATATTTTATAGCCAGTTCGTCCGTCTACCTTAACTTTGTTGTTATCTATATATATATGTAATGTCTTCATTTTTTGTTTGGTCTCATTTCTATTAAAATTATTTTTTTTACTTTTACGACATTTGATGATAGTATTTATTATTTCTATGTTACAGCACACATGATTTTGATTGATATTCTGACAAAGATTTCTGCTTACACCCAGTCTTCACGCTGAACTGCCTTATCTACAGTCCCGCAGCTCAATTTTTTAAAATTTTTAGTTAGATTCTGTTGGCCTGTAGGTCTGATTTTTACAGGCCCGAGAGCAATTTTACTAGCCTGGGCTACCACTCGTTGTGAAGACTGTACACCGTTGCTATGGTCGTCTTTACCTGCATTGAGATGACGTTTTTGTTCTATATTTGAAAGGCCCCATTTTGACTTCAAGATGAAGAACAGCAAAAAAATCATTATCTTTTTATTTCTTCTTTCGATTTAGTTGGATTTTGTAGGGAAGTCGTCCTAATTATGTTGTTTATCTCCTGAAAAACTAATGTTTCCAATCGAATATGGTGTGTATCGTTAATAAGATGTGGTCCAAGATTACAAATGAGACAACTCTCTAACAGAGAAAAATGACAGAATTAACAACTATAGGTTACCGTACGACAGTCCTTCACCAATGGGCAAAACTTTTTTGCATGGTTTGGCTAGCAAAATAGTTCAGAAATTTGGTTTGCATTTTAAATATAAGAAGGGATCATTGAAGTAAACAAGCATACACATGTTCTGTATGACAATTCATCCTGAAAACATTTCACCGTACGGATATGTTGAAAACTCTTATGATGTTGACAAAGTTTCTTATGTCTGTCTACTAAAACCGGTTGAGAAATGGAAATCTATGCAATACGATGCTTTTGGTAAGATCCACGTTTTGAGGTTAGGCGTGCTCTTCAATGCTTGTTTTTTTTTTCTAAGGTTGTATCACTGATTGTTTTATCATTCGAACAGTACACTTAGGTTTTTCTGTTAAATTTTCGTAAATCGCCCCGGCCGGTATTCATGTCTCCAGTAGTGCTGTCGTCGAACAATGATGCCATGATAACTGTAAACAAGGCAAAATGTTTTGGACCTTTAAATACAGTATGGATGAGTGTGATAGTATCTTCCGAAAGTACACAAAACACCTTACAAATATAGATTTATTTCGTCTTCAAGCCATTGTTCCACTACTAAATTATCTATTCTTTTTACCAGTACACTTGGTACAATCAAAAACCTGATTATAAATTTTTCAAATAAGGCCTTCGAAAATAGTGGAATTAATTACTTTTGGAGTGTCAAAAACTCGTTGGAAGTACTTGATAAATTGCATGCTTATATTGGTGATTTTGAATCTGTTCAAAGTTTTGATTTTTCTACCCTATATACCACATTGCCTCACATTCTCATTAAGAAAAAATTCACACACCTAATTAAATGGGCATTTAAAAAGTCAGAATGTGAATATATATGTTCAAACTCTTTTAGGTCATTTTTTAGTAGCAATAAACAAAAAAACTATGTCAATTGGACATGCTTTGATACTATATCTGCCCTTGAATTTTTACTAGATAACATTTTTGTTCGCTTTGGAGATTCCGTATATCGTCAGGTTATCGGAATTCCAATGGGGACTAACTGTGCACCACTTATTGCGGACCTGTTTTTGTATTGCTATGAGTTACAATTTATGACAAAAATCAGCAAAGACCCATCGAAACTACATCTGATACACAAATTTAATAATACTTTTAGATATTTGGATGATATTTTGGCTCTCAATAATGACGACTTCAGTATGTATACTAAAGAAATTTATCCTGTTGAACTTACTTTAAATAAGCTAATACTAACAATGACCACTGCCCTTCCCTCGATCTTGATATATATATCATTAACGGAAAGCTTTATACTAAGATTTATGATAAAAGAGATGGTTTCTCATTTCCTATCGTTAGTTATCCATTTTTAGATGGTGACGTTCCCTTGTCACCATCTTACGGTGTTTATGTATCTCAACTTGTACGATTCGCTCGTGTATGTAACAATGTTTTAGATTTTAACGAGAGAAATTTATGTATTACTGAAAAATTATTACACCAGGGTTTTCGAAATCACAAACTAGTCAAAACATTTACTAAATTTTATCATCGGTATAAGGACATCATTCGGAAATATAGCTCAACATGCAGACTTCTTATACGTTCAGGTATTTCACATCCAATATTTTATGGAAATATTCTTTATAAAGCACACCAATGTCAGCATTCACCTCAGAAGCTAACAAAACATTTAAATAGACTTATTAAGAAGGGATATGGTTACGATACTGTTGTCAGGTCATTAAAGATTGCATATTTTTGCGTTAATATTGATTTACTTATAGGGTCTTTGCATCGGAACTAAACACATTTATTATTAATAAACCAGTTGTTGGCATGACACGGGTTATGTTCTTCTCATATATGTTATGATGGTATGATACTAAACCCCTCACGGGGAGGATTGTGCCTGATATTCATATGATGAAGACATAATTTTTCAATCAGTTTAATTGAAGTCTGGAGCTGGCATGTCAGTTAACTGCTAGTAGTCTGATGTTATTTATGTATTATTGTCATTTTGTTTATTTTCTTTGGTAACATCTTCTGACATCAGACTCGGACTTCTCTTGAACTGAATTTTAATATGCGTATTTTATGCGTTTACTTTTCTGCATTGGCTAGAGGTATAGGGGGAGGGTTGAGATCCCACAAACATGTTTAACCGCGCCGCATTTTTGCGACTGTCCCAAGTCAGGAGCCTCTGGCCTTTGTTAGTCTTGCATTATTTTAACTTTTAGTTTCTTGTGTACAATTTGGAGTTTAGTATGGCGTTCATTATCACTGAACTAGTATATATTTGTTTAGGGGCCAGCTGAAGGACGCCTCCGGGTGCGGGAATTTCTCGTTGCATTGAAGACCTGTTGGTGACCTTCTGCTGTTGTCTGCTCTATGGTCGGGTTGTTGTCTCTTTGGCACATTCCCCATTTCCGTTCTCAATTTTATCTTGAAATGATCCACATTTAATGTGCATTGTTTGCGATCAATTTCTGCTTGGTAAGACGGTGGATCACGTAATTTCCTTACAAGATCCGCAAAAAGATGTCACCGAGACTGTCATGGTTTAACCGTCGTCTATCAACTATACCATGCCAATGACAATTCATGTCAAGACAAGTACTAACTACAGAGATGGTGATACCTTTGGGATACAACCTTTACGAGCAGTAGCCATGACTCTGGTTGTAAACAAAACATCAAAGATTCAAAGCTTATAATTTGTACGCAAGACGCGCTTTTTTTCTACAAAAGACTCATCAGTGATGCTCGAATAAAAAGTCCTTTAAAGTACGAATTTTTTTATCATTGAGGACCCAAAATTCCAAACGTTTTGCCAAATACAGCTTAGATAACACACTTTTCCTTAGGGTCGAAAATCTTTAATATTTCGAACATTTTTAAGTTTTCCTTTGAAATTATTTAAAGTCACCCTTTTGTGGAAAAACGCGCATCCGACGCACAAAATAAATAACAATAATAGTTCCGAATATTTTTTTTTTACCTCTGCAGTCAGTGGTATTTTGGCATTGTAATTGTTCAAGCATTACAGGACAAGTCTGTGTTTAATAAGTCTTTTACATCATGATTATTTCAAAATTCTTACAGCTACACTGGTAATTTGGTCCAGATACTGATGACATTTTACTGGACCAAACCATTTATTACTGGACATTGCCACATGTATAACGGTTCTTTGGAATGTTTGAATTATAAGCTTGGTATATTTGATGACGTTTTTCAAAATCATAAAACATACAACAGAATCAAACAGCTTCAAATTGACTTTAAAATCTTAGGCCAAATAAAAATATATGTATGGTTCCAGTTACCCTACCTACCCTACTTTTTAGTCGTAAAAATAGCCTACACAAGATTTTTTTGTCATTTTCCATGAAGCACTGTTAAAGTCAGAATGTTGCTTCCATAGACTCAATGTAAAAAAAAAACATAAAATAAAAAAAATTCCCTACCTACCTACCCTAATTTTTTTTAGATGTAACTGGAACCACACATACTATTTTATTTGGCCTTATTGTACTGATACCTTTGCTATATACTCAGTTTGTCGTAAAGCAACGAATTATAAATTGCAAACTGTTTCTGAAAATGCAATACTAACTGCACATGTATTAAATAAAATTGAGAATGGAAATGGGGAATATGTCAAAGAGACAACAACCCGACCAAAGAACAGATAACAGCTGAAGGCCGCCAATAGGTGATAATTTTATTTACTAAAAAGTAAAATCACAAAAATACAGAACCTCGAGGAAAATTCAAAACGAAAATTCCTTATCAAATGGCAAAATCAAAAGCTTGATATTAAACAAATGAAACGAATGGAGGACACTTGAACTGTCATATTCCTGACTTGATACAGGCATTTTCTTATGTAGAAAATGGTGGATTGAATCTGGTTTTACAGCTAGCGAAGCCTCTCACTTGTATGACAGTCGCATCAAATTCCAGTACTATATTGAAAACGATGCGTGAACAAAACAAACGGACATAAAAGGCAAAAATGCCGAAAATAGGGATACAGCATTATGTTATCATCTAAATCACTATAAAAACAAACAAATATATAACAAAGAAGCAAAAAAAAGGCATATATCAAATTTAACAACCTAATTCATTGCCTTTTTATTATACGATTTTATTTATCTATATTAAATCAACCCATAAAGTATTGAAAAATTTCAAGTACCGGGACCAAATCCTTACACTGAGAGGTACATGGTTAGGTTAACATTAACTCTGAAATAAAATCGCGCGTTTGACGTAATTCAGTTGATCGGCGTAAAAACGTCACACAGGTAGATATAAAATATTTTGTCGTTCAAAGTCTGAACAGAATATAGTCTATAGTTCTAATACTTAGAGTTGAAGCTATCATTTGAACATCATCAAACTCCTTTATGAATGGAATGATTGTCGTCTTCTCATTTTTCAAATGTTGCCATAGCTGTATGACAGATATGAATCAAAGGAGATTATTTGAGAGCGATTTTTTTTATTGGTTTTTGTTAAAATTTGCAATTTATTATACATGAAAAAAATACTGCTGTGTTTAGACAAGACAGCATTGCGTTGTGTTCTGTATTATCAACCTTTATTTCATATCGGTTGAGAATAAGATTCTCTTATTGGATAAAAAGGGGTCACATGGCATTCATTATTCTTCAGTAATAAATTCCATCGGTCATTAACAGAAAACCGGTCGTTAACGAACTTTTACATGATAATGACCGGTGGGGCGTGGTTTCCGTCTGATAATGACCGTTGGGGCGTGGTTTCCGTCTGATAATGACCGCTGGGGCGTGGCTTCTCTGTTTAGAGAGATTTGCCTTTTATGAAACATGTTCCTGATTTTAATATTGTATTTAAGTTGTTGAATTGTTTATTATATGTTTTCGTTAAATATAAAATTAAAGATAACTTGATTAAGTATTTATATACTGAAAAATTGCACTAAAATGAATGGCAGTATTACTACGACTGGTCTTCACTCTTTGTCACAGAAATCGTACAACTACCCGAGTTCGCTTTAGGCATTTTGAATTTACGAGAATTTTCCAAAACATGGTTTCTCAATGAAATAAACATAATAGTTCTTGAAAAACTGGTCATTATCGTGATACATGGATAAACATTGGATAACTCTATTGATTTGAGAAGATCGTTATTAAAGGTGTTCTATAATGTTTCTGCATCAATCGAGTCATACAAGTTATTGATGGTGTTAAGTGTTGTAGTAAGGTCATTTTTAATGAAGTTCCAGTTTGCCTCTTTGTATTGGAAGTATTTTTCTTGGTGTTTCACTTACTATTTTAAGTCAGGTGTCTGTCCATTTCTAAATAAACTATATCATGATCTGATGAGCCAATAGGTGGTAGTGTGTTAAATTTATTGATGCTAGTTGGATTGTTTACTAGCATGAGATCTAATATTCTATCTTTACGTATTGGCTTGTCTGTGGCTTGATGCAAGTTGTGATTTGATATTATGTCTAGTAAAATCTGATGTTGTTTAGAATCTTGTTTGTCTAAGATGAATGCTGGAATTGACCAGTCTATGTGTCCATTTTTTTTTTTTTTTTTTTTTTTTTTAAATAATATCTTTATTGCACTTTTCTTTGCTGTTGTTGCAAATTACTCGACCTACAGCAGTTGGCCGAGTATCCCTGTGAATTAGTCACTGGATAACCAGGGAATTTATGCAGTGAATTCATATTTATAGATAGTTTGTTAGTTTTACAGTTCATGGTTATTACAAACATTTTACAAACTATATTGTTTCATGATTACGGAAAGTGTACAATTTTGTCCGGTTTTGTTTCTAAAGATTAAAACTTTATGATCATTGACCTTTAACCTTATTGATGAAAACCGTTGAAGCTGGTTGATCAATTGTGCGGATTAATTTATACGTTTTATTGATACTCACGAACAACTTAAACTTAAGTTAAAAATTATATGTGGTAAGTTTCGACATTGCAAATGGAAATTCATTTGATAAAGTGTGTAATAAATGCGTTTTGAGACAAAATTCTGTACATTTTCACGAAGCATGCTGTTTTGGTTTATTACCACGTGTTCAGATATATTGTCAACTTTTGCTACACAAATTTTATACATGAAAATATATTAAATCTAGCTATTCATGATCATATGTATTTTTTTACATCATTTAAAAATTTGCTGTTTTTAGCATTAATATATTTGTTAATTTCGTATGTGTTTAAAAATTCATTTCTAAAAACTGCATACTCGTCTATGCCTTTTTGTTTATAATTTGATATATGAGTACTTTTATGAACTGAATATATTAAGACAGTTAGGAAGAGATTTATATCATTATACATAGGATCATGTATTTTATAGCCCAGTACTAAGGTTTTAAGATTAAAAATATGTGACCCAATTTTGATTTTGCTTACAAGTACATATATTTTCTTCCAAAATTCATGAAAGAATTGACATTTGAGAAAAAAGTGTTCGTAATCTTCAGTCAAGTTACACAAGTCACACATACTTGTTTCTTGTATGTGCCATTGTAGTAGTAATTGTTTACATGGGAGGATGTAATGGAGTAATTTCCATCTTAACATTTTATATTTGTTATTTATTAAATAGGTAAAAGTAAATTGAAGCACATTATTTATTGGAGTGATTGATTCTAGATTGAAGATGTTTTTCCATTTGGAAAATCCTAGTGGTCTCTCATCATTTTTGTTATTTAAATGGTTATATATATCTTTGGATGACATATTTTCAATTAATTTTGATTTTTTGTTAACAGTCAAGGACAAGTTTAATTTTGTTTTTATAGAAGTTTTCAAAGATTTGTCAGATTTTAATGTACTAACCCATTCTTTTGGAATACAATTTTTCAATTTTAAAAGTTCGGAGATCCAATTAGTTTTTGAGGTTAGTTTCTCCAATATAACTTTTTGTGATATGTGACCTTTTTGATCAATTATATCGTTAATGAAAATAATACCATCTTTTATCCAATTTAGGTAAACTAAACATTTTCCTTTAAATTTTATGTTTTTATTACCCCACAACATTTGCTGCCTAATGTGTCCAATTTTAAAATACAATTCGGACACATGAAATGTATAACTTTCTTTTTTTCATTTATTTTAATAATATAAAAAAGAAGATGTGGTATGATTGCCAATGAGACAACTATCCACAAAAGATCAAAATGACACAGACATTAACAACTATAGGTCATCGTACGGCCTTCAACAATGAGCAATGCCCATGCCGCATAGTCTGCTATAAAAGGACTCGATAAGACAATGTAAAACAATTCAAACGAGAAAACTAACGGCCTTATTTATGTAAAAAAAATGAACGAAAAACAAATATGTAACACATAAACAGACGACAAGCACTGAATTACAGGCTCCTGACTTGGGACAGGCACATACATAAATAATGTGGCGGGGTTAAACATGTTAGCGGGATCCCAACCCTCCCCCTAACCTGTGACAGTGGTATAACAGTACAACATAAGAACGAACTATAAAAATCAGTTGAAAAAGGCTTAACTCATCAGATGGACAAAAATACAAGTGGACGTGGATAAATCGTGCATATCATATTTTAACGACATACCTCTACTAATTTGAATGCATCATTTTTTAAATAAAAATGACCATCTGAGTAAAACAAAGTAAAACCATATGAGAAATACATACATACATCTCATCCCAAACCTCAAACCTTAAAATTAATGCATGCACAAGTACACATAGGAAAAACTATTAATCCTGGTCAATTAAGATTAGAGTAAAACTAGTCTGTCACGTGCGGGGAAGTACTCTCGACCTCATTGTTGGCAGGCTATACAGGATCTGAACTACTTATTCTACTCGGTCTATATCTGTAGGCACCGTATTGTAGGGATCCACATTACTTATTCTACTCGGTCTATATCTGTAGGCATCGTATTTTAGGGATCCACATTACTTATTCTACTCGGTCTATATCTGTAGGCACCGTATTGTAAGGATCCACATTACTTATTCTACTCGGTCTATATCTGTAGGCACCGTATTGTAGGGATAAACATTACTTATTCTACTCGGTGTGTATCTGTAGGCACCGTATTGTAAGGATCCACATTAATTGGTATGTCTGATGTTCTGGATGGAATCTGGATCAATGGAATAATCGATACGAAAAGTGCAAAAAATCTCTTGATATATTACAATGGGAACGAGTGATGAGAGTATCCACAACATGATATGTAAATTCAATATACATTGTCAGTGATATTTTCCTTATGCCTTGTTGGGCAAATCACATGTCGCACATTATTATGAATACACTGATATATAAATCTGTCGTAGAGTTATCAGTGGTAAGGACTTACTTGTATCAATTAGAAATTCACATCTTTAATTGCAAAAATAATCATTCTGTCATTATATCACTATATGGAAATATTTCATTGTAATCGGTTCAGCTAAAGACTGGACTTCTGCGGTTCTGTTGAGGAAACAATTGTAAAAAAATGGTCATTTGATCTGTTGTTTTGATAGAGGTTTAATCCACCATTTTCTATATCAGGAAATACCTGTACAAAACTAGGAATGTCACAGTTGTTTTCCATTCCATTGATGTGTTTAGGCTTTTGATTTTACCCTTTGATTTTTCCTTGGACTTCGGTTTATTTGTTAACTTACTTGTTAATTATAATAAGACAACATCAACTAGTCTGTGATTCAATATAACAATAACGTTCTGTCATTCCATATTATTCTCTAATTGAGATCTTTAAAAGTTTGTTTAAACAAGATGTTGGTAAATTACACAAAATAATTAAAATTCTAATTAAGAGAACACACAACCATCTCCTTTTAAAGTACATCAATTGGTAAAAGGTATTCATTCCTTTTGTGATTAATATTAGAACACCACCCCATTTCCCCAATACAGAATACCAAAAATAGAAAACATATAAGGCATTTATCATAGAAACCCAAAGAAGACATATGCTATGTTAGCATGGTAGGTTTAAAACGTGATTTTCTTCCTAGATCGAAGCCTGGTGGTAGATGTTCACGGAAAAATATTTTCAGTGTTTGAATTTCCACTTTAAACAAAAAGATATTATTGTTATTATTTTAAACGTCAGTTAACAAGCGAGCGTTTAGCTAGCTAAAAACCAGGTTTAATCCACCTTTTTCTTCTCAAGAAAATGCTTGTACAATGACAGGAATATGACAGTTGTTATCACATGCACTTGTCTCAGAATTGTTTCCCCCTATATACCTTATATAACATTATATTAAGGTATATATACATGTTTACTCTCAGACAACTGCACCTGTGGTTGTTAACCATTCATTTGATGTGTTTGAGTTTTTAATTGATTCTGCCATTTGATAAGGAACTTTCCGCATTGAATTTTCCTGGGAGTTCAGTATTTTTATGATTTTTACTTTTTATCAACATTATCTAAGTGTTGCTATACTTTTCTTTTTTTTTTTTTTTTTGCATCATTTCAAATCGACTTCTGAGTAAAACTCAGCATAAAAGCGTTGGTGAATTGGTGATACTGCAAAGGTAATGAAAATCCACAGTATATCAAGATCTCTAGTTCAATTACAAGAAATGATTTTTAAAAGAACATCTTTTGTATTATAGTGCTCTTTCTCCAGACAAGTAGATACTTTTTTATTCAATGTGCTTATTTATTTAAAAACACTTGAACAAATAGTTGATCTTTAAGTCACTAAATAAGATTGTTATACAAATCTGAAATATTTAGATATCGTGCTTTTAAAGCAAAAGAAATTTTCATCTTTATAACACTCCATACGAAGAAATACATCTATCAATTTAAACACCTAACTGATCATGTATTAGATTATTGCATTCTTATGAAAATTTTACACATTAAGGAGTTTTGGATTAAAGAGTTGGGAACAACCATTCTATATGGATGCAATATCAAAAGAGGGACGAAAGATACCAAAGGGACAGTCAAACTCATAAATCTAAAACAAACTGACAATGCCATGGCTAAAAATGAAAAAGACAAACAAACAACAGCACACATGACACAACATAGAAAACTAAAGAATAAACAACACGAACCCAACCAAAAAACTAGGGGTTATCTAAGGTGCTCCGGAAGGGTAAGCAGATCCTGCTCCACATGTGGCACCCGTCGTGTTGCTTATGCGATAACAAATCCGGTACATAGTCTAATTCGGTAGGTCACATTCATGAAAGGGAAGGGGATTGTAGTTACGACGTAAAGAACATATCAGATATCATTTGTGAAACGGTTATTCCATAACGGTCAACCAACTCGTGATGGCGTCCGTAAAATTTACGAAGGGATGATTTCAACTTCACCATTTGAACTCTTGGTTTAATAGCTTCCTTGTGAGCGGCAACCCTCTATCAAGAAAATCATGATAGGAAATGCAAGCACGGGAATATCGTATCAATTGGGAGATATATACCCCGTATGCAGGTGCTGCTGGAATGTTGCTACTTAGAAAGGGAAAGTTCACAATTGGAAAGCTGAAATCATCTCTTTTTTCGTAAAGTTTTGTTTCCAAGCGACCTTCATTGTCAATTTCTAGATGTAAGTAACGATATGAGACACACTTAACGGTATCTGTTGTATCCTTTATCACTAGTTCGATGGGATAGATGCGTTCAACATAGTCAGCATATTTTTTAATTATTTAGTGAGAGAACATCATCTATATAGCGGAAAGTAAAGTTAAAGGATATTGCTAACTTCTTATCTTTCTTCCTAAGAAGCTCCTAAATGAAGTCAGCCACATAATAATAAATGAACAAGTCGGCAAATAAGGTATATATATATATATTACGGATTACAAATGTGTCAAGGTTTGTGATTGGATAACAACACAGAGATGTCAGTATATATTCAGGAAACTGCCGGGGTATATACGACGTTTTTATCCCCAATTGGAACCTCAAAAACGTCATCATAACACCGGTTACTATGTGACGTAGTCAAAAGCTATCAGACTGTCAGAGGCTCACAGAGGGAAAATAATGACGTGCTTCAGGCAATAATACATTTTTGATACAAAATCACGCATTTTACACTTTTAATACTTAAATTTAATGTTAAAAGTGTTATTATAAATTATTACATACACGATAAAATTATGTTCACAGCAAATTAGAAAATCCTTCATGTATGCCGAACATATCAGGTTGGGTTTTTCAATATATATGTGTTGTCAACAAATACCTGCACTGGAAAATAACATTAAGTCAGGGGTAATCCGTAATATATGTGTAATTCAGGTCTCAGAAAGGGTATATACTGTGACATTCCCGGCTTAGGGCTTATATCCCCTTCGCCTTCGGCTCAGGGGATATAAACTCTAAGCCGGGAATGTCACAGTATATACCCTGTCTGAGACCTGAATAACATATAATATTTCTAAGAGATTAAATACGGGTATATATTTATTGTGTCAAATGGATTAACCAAAATGTGAAAATGAAGTATACATTTTTGTTACATATTTGTTTTTATAGTGATTAAGAATATAACACAATGCTGACTGCTGTGCCCATATTTTTGACATTTTTACCTATTATGTCTGTTTTGTTCACACATCGTTATCAATATAATGGAATTTAATGCGACTGTCATACAAGTGGGAGGTTTAGCTACTTCGCTTTAAAACCCGGTTTATTCCACCATTTTCTGCATTGTCATATGCCTGTACCAAGTCTGGATAGTGACAGTAGTTTTCCATTCTTTCGATGTGTTTGAGCTATTGAATTTGCCATTTGATTTTAAACTAAAATACTAGTGCACGATATACTCTGGATTTAATTCAGGGTTAGTTTTGGTTTGTTACCCCGATTTTGTTTTTTGTCCATAGATTTACGAGTTTTGAACAACGGTATACTACTGTTGCCTTCATTTAGAATTCGTAATAATTTCAATATCCAATCAAATTGGAATGGTGAAGACATAAAACTATGAAACCTGTTTTCGTCATAGTTTTAGTACCCAATCAAATTGGAATGGTGAAGAAATAAAATTATGGAACCTGCTTTGTCACAATCCGAAATTGAAATTAAGATCATGTGGTCATGCTCTATTTACTGTTTTAAATACAGTTTGGGATCTTCTAGTATTTTTATAATGATACACACTTTAAACAATTTGGAAGGCAGAAATTTAATTGGCTATGCAATTGTTACCAGCACATAAGTCTTCACGTCCTTGTAAGCAAAACATGAACACAGGTAACGAATTTTAATTTTTTTTTTATGTAATTAGTTAAGACGTCAGTTTTATCATGTGTATCTTTTATATTCATTTGATAAAATTTACTGTTTGCAATAGCATAAATTGTTCTAAATAATAAGGATGTTCTTATCACAAGCAGAAAACCCTAGCCGTTTTTGGCACAACCTTTTTCAACTTTTGATCCTCAGAGCTGTACAACGTTGTACCTTTTTTGACTTTCGAACTTTTATATTTTGGCGTCACTGGTAAGTCTTGTGTGGACGAGGCGTGTTTTTGACGTATTGAATTTTAAACCTTATGCCTTTTGTTATTGTTTATTCATGTGTTTCTTTGCCTAATACGTTCTCCTATTTATTTGTATTGTAGTCCTTTATTATTATGTTGTCATTTTAATGTTATATTTAACAATGCCATTAAAGTGAGAGGTTTGGCATGCCACAAACCAGGTTCAACCCACCATTTTTTTCTTTAAAAATGTCCTGTACCAAGTCAGGAAAATGGCCATTGTTATATCATAGTTCGTTTCTGTGTGTGTAACATTTTTACATTGTGTTCCCATTGTGTTATTTGTTTTCCCCTATATTTGAGTGTGAATTCACATTACTATAAGACGTGTCACGGTACTTTTCTATCCCAAATTCATGTATTTGGTTTTGATGTTATATTTGTTATTCTCATCGGATTTTGTGTAATGCTTAGTTCGTTGCTGTGTGTGTTACATTTTAATGTTGTGTCGTTGTTCTCCTCTTACATTTAATGCGTTTCCCTCAGTTTTAGTTTGTTACCCCAATTTTGTTTTTTTGTCCATAGATTTACAAGTTTTGAACAGCGGTATACTACTGTTGCCTTTATTTAATAAGATTGGCTTTTAGAGAGACTAAAACCTTGCTAAGATCTTGGTTTAAATTCATTGGACTGGGTATAAAAGAGGGACGAAAGATACCAAAGGGACAGTCAAACTCATAAATCTAAAACAAACTGACAACGCCATGGCTAAAAATGAAAAGAACAAACAAACAACAGCACACACGACACAACATAGAAAACTAAAGAATAAACAACACGAACCCCACTAAAAACTATAAAACTATAACCCCCAAAATTAACTAGTTTGAGAGTTTGAGAAAGCAACAACTAAACCAAACAAGTGCTTCAAAGAAGTCATCATCAATATCATGAACTTAATCTGGAAAGACAAGAATAAGAATAATTAAGAGGAAATATTTTATTTTAATGCTCAAATAATGATAACTTGAAAAATAAATGTAATGTAAAATGGCAACTACTGTTTAATGACATCATCTGAAGACAAAAAATAAAGTCTTTATTCTGTGAAATTCTTTTAGAAATTACAATAGTCAGAAAACTGGTTTCCTTTTTTTTCATTAACAAAATTCCAGCTGTGTAATATACAAAAAGAAATCTATTATAAAAAAATTTATAATACAGAACAGATTTATCATTTTCAACAAAGAGGAATATTTAAAAAAAACTGAAATCTTCTCTTTCAGTTCAAAGAATTAAGTACAACAACAAGATAAATAAATATTGCAAGCTGTCCCTATCTATAACAAAATAACAACTACCACATTCCATTGTTGACATCTAAGCAAAAACATTTCCTAGTCATTGATATATTTTTGTTGATTCAAGTTATTTATGTGATCTCACTCAGCTATAGAAATTAAAAAAAATCAAATAGCAAAATATGTAGAACACTAATCTTAGTTTTTGAATTATGAATTAATTGTAAGAAAAATAATTTCATGCTAGCAACAAAAAAGAGGTCATTTGTTGCCTTGCAATAAAGGGCATCATCACTCTAATATAAACATGTGCTAGACAATGATTACCTCTCCTCTCCTAATTTATTGTTGTCCAGTCAAGCATTTATCTATCATATAGCATCATGTAAATGTTCATAGGATATAGGTCCATCAGATATTATCATATTAACAATAATTAGCTCATAAGTTTACTTTATGATAATGCTGATTTAACATGAAGAGCTTATGATATAATACATTTCACAGTGTAAGCATTTCTAACATAAATTCCTCTCTATAATACTGATCAGTTCAGAATCTTTTTTGTGCAGTTTCAATCAGTTCTTGACAGTTATGTGTAGTGACATAATTTCAATATGGATGTTGCAAATATTCAAAATATTACTTTATAAAAAGTTATATATTGTTAAAAACAATTTGTGACTTAATAAGTGTTTAGGAAAATAATTATCTAAATTTATATTCATGTAAAAAAAATTGTGACACCAGTTTTACTAAACAGTTAACCACTTTGTATGACTTTAATCTTAATGCCAGGAATATAGTGAATCAAACTGTATGCTCCAACAATTTTACTCAAAAATTTATCACAGATCATTTAAATACTATTGAAATATCAAAATCTGAGAAAACTTTGTGAAAAAAATGCCAAAATTCTTATTAACAACATTAGTAAAACAGCAATAAATTAATAACATATACATTATAATCTCACACTTCATACAAAAATAAAGTTGACCAACATTATCCATTAAAACCCAGACTAACATTATCCTTTAAAAATCCTGCCAGCAGTTTGAGCACACATTGAAATATTATTTGGTATTGTAAAATAATGTGAAACATACATTAACCCATTACCTGTATAACAATTGTATTGCACTGACAAATAACTACCTCTATTGAAGTTATACCACTAAAACCTATAATTCACAAAATCCTTTGATGTGAATTTTATTTCATTTCTGTACATGGATTAGCCTTTTGTAAATGTCTTGACCCTACTCTAAAATACTACCCCTGACCTTTGATTGCACAACATGAAGAGAAAGAATAACAATATTTATCATTTGTAAAGGTTAAAGAGGGAATCAAAGTTAATAAATATAACTTCAAATATTAAAGTTCTAGAGGATGTCAAAACCATTGGTAGACTTCCAGATGCAGATTTAGACATTAATGGACATAATGTAGACAATAAAAAAAAATTATCTATACATCATTTTTCCAATTAGATTTTAAATATAGTAGGGTAAATGTAGAAAGCTCTCTCTACTGTAACTGTAAAATCATTACTTTTTAATCAAATTCACAAGTGTGTCATTTGTTTGTTATATGCCTGAAGTCATACCCTGTCATAATAAAAAAGATAATTTCAGATCATATTATTATGTAAATTTATATACGATGTTATTTTTTGTAAAGATCTGAAAACTTATATTTGATGTGATTTGTTGTGAAGATCTTTATTGACTTTAAATGAATGAATTACTGATTTGCTGCCTTTAATGTAAAAGGGTAATTTGGTATTTATTTTATTAAAAAGCCTACTTTTCTTGTAAGGATTTAGCAACTTTTTTTTGCCTTCACTGGCAAATTTATGCAGATATGTATTTTTGGCTTCTATCATTTTGAGTGGGTTTTTTTTCCAAACGAATTTGTTTCCCTTCCTTTATTAATACCTTTCTCAAACTGTTAATTCTTTAAGCTTAATTAACCCGACCTTTAAACATAAACTACTAAATCAATTGAATTAAAAAATCAACTTCAAAGAGTTTATTTTATTCCTTCCTTTCAAAATATTAATTTTTTTTAATCATTTTGTTTTAATGCATATTTTGACATATCTTTTCTGGCAATTTAAAATTGAAATTATTCCCTTTCCATCATTTGTTTCCTTTGTGCCAATAGGTATAATGTTAGTGATGAATAAAATCAATATTAGTTTTTAATTAAAACAGTTATATAAAAGAAAGAAGCTTAGTTTACATCCTGGTACATAAATCATGCTATGAGCTATAAATAAAAATTGATGATAGCTGAGATTCAAAAGAGATTATATAACTTATATGGTTATCACAATTTGAAAACTCTTTTTCAACTACTGTAGATTCTTTTATTTTCGTGGGTATCAATTTTTGTGGATTAAAGAAAACTTGCATTTTCAAGGGTATTTGATTTTGTGGTTTTACAAATCCTTGCATACAAATCCTATAGAAAATGTGCTAATCATTAAATTTTTGAATTTATGGTTCACTTGTACCAATCAAAAACCACGAAATTTAGTATTCAACGAATAATAATGAAACCACAGTATAAGAAAGAGTGATGATATTGGGTAAGCATTGGTATCATAAATAATGACAATTTGATCCACAGTATAAGAAAGAGTGATGATATTGGGTTAGCATTGGTATCATAAATAATGACAATTTGATTTTCATACAAGAAAACAAAGGATAAACAACAACTCTGATGGCAATCTGTTTCCTACACTAGACAAGCAATAAGCTACACTGTACTGTACCATATGCATTTACTGTTGTCTATAGATTAATTTATGGCAACAATAGGTAAAGAAATAGTTATCTACACCCATTCATCAAAAGTATGACTGACAATCTGACTTCATTTGCAAACATAAAATCCACAATGAATTGATGCAAAGATAACAAGATAGCGATCTTCTAATTTACCAAAAATATCATAAATTTTGTAACAATTCTATCATAAAATATATTTTGTCTTGAATGACCCTATTATGAGAACTGAACATAATAATAAGAATAACTAATTGTATGTGTAACAATTATCATAATATTAAAGTGAATACTGTCTAAACATGCTAGAATCATAACATAACATATTTTGTGAAATACACTTAAAATAAATATTCATTCTAATTGTGAATTATTGATCAATTTTAAATCATTTATCATTTTGTTTTTTTTATTTGAAAAAATGCAATGGAAAATATAGGAAGCTATGAAATACATTAAAAAATATAATTTATAATATAAATAAAGGATTTTAAACAACTACTTCACTGGAAGCATTGGGCAAATACAATGCTTTGCTGAGCACAGCCTGAACCCTGAACAGTTGGTGAAAAATTGGACACAAAATTCAACCTTGATACGATGACATCATAGCATTATAAGATGCATTGTGGTGGTATAATAAAACTGTTAACAGATGCTATGTTTTTGTATGTCCAGAACATTTTTTTTGTAAATGAAAGATGGATTTTTCTCTTCACTCTTCTTCTTTTCTTTCAAAAGAATATGAAACAAATGGATCAGGATGTTTAGGAATGGTGAATGAGATCATATATAAATAGATCATAGTGTTTAGGAATAGTGAATGAGATCATATATTAATAGGCACATGGTTAATACTGGTACTGCTCAGATTAAACTTTGTGATTTGAACAAAGTCAAAAGTCAAGGTCATACAAAAAAAAAAATCTTTTTTTTTCCACTGTATATATCCTTTGCATGCTTGTTATTACACATGTATAGGAAATGTATGGATTATAAGGGTGTGGGTTAAACAGATAACAAGTTATTGTAGTCCTGCTTTGGAGAACAAGAGTGCACACACTGAAATGTCTCGCCTTCTTTACTAATCATTGATATTATGTTGATACTCCTAAATATAAAGCTTTATTACGACTGTCACATAAACTTAACATGAACCATGAAAATGAGGTCAAGGTCAGTTGAACCATATGCCAGACAGACATGTACAGCTAACAATGCTTCCATACAACAAATATAGTTGACCTATTGCTTATAGTTTAAGAAAATAGACCAAGACACAAAAACTTAACACTGAGCAATGAACTGTGAAAACCAGGTCAAGGTCAAATAAAACCTGCACGACTGACATATAGATCATAAAATATTTCAATACACAAAATATAGTTGACCTATGACATAAAGTATTAGATAAAAAGACCAAAACTCAGAAACTTAACTTTGACCACTGAACCATGAAAATGAGGTCAAGGTCAGATGACATCTGCCCGCTAGACATGTACACATTACAATCATTCCATACAACAAATATAGTAAACCTATTGCATAAAGTATGAGAAAAACAGACCAAAACACAAAAACTTAACTATAACCACTGAACCATAAAAATGAGGTCAAGGTCAGATGACATCTGCCCGCTAGACATGTACACCTTACAATCATTCCATACAACAAATATAGTAAACCTATTGCATAAAGTATGAGAAAAACAGACCAAAACACAAAAACTTAACTATAACCACTGAACCATGAAAATGAGGTCAAGGTCAGATGACACCTGCCAGTTGGACATGTACACCTTACAGTCCTTCCATACACCGAATATACTAGACCTATTGCTTATAGTATCTGAGATATGGACTTGACCACCAAAACTTAACCTTGTTCACTGATCCATGAAATGAGGTCGAGGTCAAGTGAAAACTATCTGACGGGCATGAGGACCTTGCAAGGTACGCACATACTAAATATAGTTATCCTATTACTTACAGTAAGAGAGAATTTAACATTACAAAAAATCTGAACTTTTTTTTCAAGTGGTCACTGAACCATGAAAATGAGGTCAAGGACAATGGACATGTGACTGACGGAAACTTCGTAACATGAGGCATCTATATACAAAATATGAAGCATCCAGGTCTTCCACCTTCTAAAATATATAGCTTTTAAGAAGTGAGCTAACACCGCCGCCGCCGCCGCCGCCGCCGCCGTAGCCGCCGCCGGATCACTATCCCTATGTCGAGCTTTCTGCAACAAAAGTTGCAGGCTCGACAAAAATCAGTAAAACTTTAAACTAATATTTGTACAACTAAAAAAAATGCAATTCATATCAATGAAACATTATACTGTGAATATTCTTTTATTTGTGTTACAAAAAACATTGAGGTTTTACAGTATAAAATCCATTGATATGTTTATATGTGCAGTCTGAAACTATTCAATTATAATTTATTATAAAATTAAAACTATATACAAACTCTGAATCTTATAAATTAATATTTGTTAAACCAAAAATGAAAATTTAAATCCACCAATAAAAGTCAATCCACAGTACAATTCCAAAAGAAACTAATGTCTAACAAGGCTAGGATGTAACACTGAAAGGTGAAAACAATCTTAAAAGAATAAATTTTACAATTCAGGCACAAATATATTAAATTTAAAACATTATATACCAATGCAAAATATAATTAATGTATTTTTCATTGGGTAAAAAATAACGTATGGTTCCCGTTGCAGGATAATAAAAGTTATGGTTTGTATTTTGGTAAGTTTTTCTAGATAACCTAGTACAATGAACTATTCAGGATGATATATTGAATTTAATAATTCCTTACAGAAATTAGCCCAGTATAGTTTATGCTCAGCACCATTTAGGTAGGAAGCACATATTTTAAAATTTTGCCCTACACTAGCATATTCAAGTAAGCTTTTCCACATTATTAACAAAGTTCTGTAGACATATAATCTTTCTTGCTTGGTATTTTTCCTTATTTCGAGATCACATAAAATGCCCTCAAAAGCAGTAATATTGATAGGAAGTCCAGACTTATTATTGATTCAAAATTAATTAAAGCCCAATAAGTTTAGGTATTGAAATCTCAAAAATAACAACCTGCCAAAATATCTACATGTTCGAATATGTATTTCATTTTGATACTAGATTTTCTGATAAAATCTTCAAATTTTATGTTAATTAGGAAAGTCAGCATGTTTTGGTGTGATAAAAAAAACTGAAACAGAACAATATCAAAAACATTTAAAATAAAAACATAAAAACATGTGTAAAGTATTAACTGAAAGACAAAAAGCAGTGCAATTATTACCATATCTGTGTTCAACTAGCTCAAATGACTATCTGAGCTTTCTGTAATGAAAAATAACACAATGTTGATGTTGGTAGCCTTATAAAAAATATAAGTACACTGCAATCAAAAACACAATCAATATATTTACATTATGTGGTGTTCATGTTTTAAACTTTAAAAATAAATTAATAATTAAACAAAATTTGTATTAAAATAGTCCAGCTTTTATTTTTGGATACAGAAAGCAGGTACTTACTTAACAACATCTAGTATTTAGTTTATGTTAAAATTATGAGAGTATTTTCATAGAGAGTTACTTTTAATCTGTTTAAAAGTTCTTTGTTCATATAAAAATCTTGTTATTAAAGTGTCTTGAATGTGCCATAAATACACAATTGAACAACTTATAAATCTGTTAAATTTTGTAATTTATAAAGACAAGTTCATTAAATGCAGAAAAATAATGAACATAAAGCATTATATATTTCCTAATATCATGAATATAAATATTAATAGCATATCTAAATTCTGGAATGGACAAATATCAATATCAAGCTGAAATGTTTTTGTACACATGGTGTGTAAATATCATCCAACATACAGCAAAGTTGTATTGTAGTTTTGTAGACCTCATATAAGTCACTGAGCCAGTCACTCCAACCTTGATAAAGGGAAGTCACTCTAGTTTTCTTTCTACTCAAAGGGAGATCACTCAAGTTTACTAATTCCATTACCATTTGTACTTAACACCTTCTTTAGTTCTTGATAAGTCATAAATAATTTAGCATATTCTGGTTTGGTTACTGCATACTTTTTGAATTCATCTGAAAAAATAAATCAACGTTATTGAATTTCCTGGTTAATATTATTTCCACACTTTAAAGTGGATTACAGATTTTTAGAAAGAAAAAAAAAGATAATCCATGTCCAGTTCATCCTGGTTTATCAAATTTCAAATATAACCACAATAATGTAGTTTGTCATTCCCACAATACATTTACACCTTAGCAACAGAAAACATTGGCTAAGACTGATGGAGTTTCTTTAAATATAAAAACAAATATTAATCCACAGTGTTATCAGTTCAAACTCCAGAAGGGTATTTTCCAGGTATTAGTCAAACTCCAGAAGGGTATTTTCCAGGTATTAGTCATTACGTTCAAGTTATTCTAAGCTTCAATTTAGAGCTTTAAGGAAAAATCAAAAAAGAAGATGTGGTATGATTGCCAATGAGACAACTCTCCACAAGAGACCAAAATGACACAGAAATTAACAACTATAGGTCACAATATGGCCTTCAACAATGAGCAAAGCCAATACCACATAGTCAGCTATTAAAGGCCCAGAAATGACAATGTAATACAATTCAAATGAGAAAACTAACGGCCTTATTTATGTAAAAAGACTGCAAGACTACCATGTACAATGATTTAAATGAAGTAACTAGAAGCCTGAATGTTGGTTAGATGTTTAACCTATATAATCATGTTAAATGGTTACCAGAATGACGTTAACGGAATCTGAAGAAAGTTTAACAAGATTTTAACTACAAATAATTATCCTGGAATGGATAAATTTCAGACACAAAGTGAACCAATATTAAACGATCAGTCTGCCTCTGCAGAAGGTCTATGAAGATCTGAAAACAGTCAAGCTGTTAATTTTAATTGTTTTGATATTACGTACTTTATATTTGTTATATTTTTACAACAGATACATGGCTTCAACTACTGTTGAATCATTATTATTCGCTGGATACCAATTCTTGTAGTTTTCGTGGGTACAGGGAACCACAAATTTAAATGTTCAACAAATTACTAATGTTCTATCAGATCATATGCAGACTTAGTCAAAATAACATATCCATGAAAAGGCAAGTTATCTGCAATCCACGAAAATTGGTACCCACAAAAATAAATAATTCCACAGTAACTAAAGTTCAATTGGAGATATTCTGATTATAGAAACCTCATTATGTATGTTTTCTCTCTATTACTCATCTAATCAATTCAATCTTACCAAAGGTTATTTTATCATCTTTGTTAATATTAACTTCTTGAAACAATTTTTCAACATCCAAATCATCCATGCCAAATGCATTTGACAATATTTCTGTCAGCTCTGCCTGTGTAATGTAACCTTTATCCCCGTTGTCAAATAACTGTAACAAAAATACATATACAGAGAATAGAACACATCATCACTAACAAGATCAGGAGCAAGTACAGTGTAACCTGTGTTATCCCACACACTGGGGGACCAGCAAAAAATGTTGGATTAAGCTGGTTTTTTTCTGCAAGGATAGGCATATTTTTGGACCATGAAAATGTGTTAGTTAAAGCAGGATGTTGGAATACTCAGGTGTCATATAAGCCAGGTTACACTGTAACATTTTGGGGATTTTGGCCCTATCTAACCGTTTAGAAACAGTATATTACATTAAAAACAAAACAGCTTAATTGATCGATTGGATACTTATAACTTAAACCATCAGAACCAAACATTGACAAATCTCTTCATATTAAAAAGTTTCAATAATGTTTGGTTCAACTTTGCTGACTTTTGTTGAAATTATGGGCTTTTGACTTTTAAGAAAAGTTACGACTTTTTTTGGTAAATGCCTTCACATATTGTGTTGATTTTACGAATGAGAGTCTGCTATGATGATTTACAAATAGTTTACGCTTGGTTCTGCTCCGTTAATTTTTTCTGAAATGATGGGCTTTGGAATTTCCACTCCCTAAATGTGGCTTCATTTTTTTATTTAGCAAGTGCGCCCAATTGTGTTATTTGGACATATTTAGTTTGTTACTTCTTCAAGGAAATGCTAAATCCAAAACAATATGCAAAGGAGCCTGACAAACCAATAAATGAACATTAGGGCCAAATTGTGGGGGAAATAAAAGAAGGTACATTTATAATGAAAAAAATATGAATTTTCCAAATGAAATTTAGAAATCTGAAGAGAAACGGAGATAATTTCAATCGAAATTATAACATTTCATTTACAAGTCAATTGATATTCTCATTTTAACATAATCATATTATATTCTTAAAGGTACAGATTAAAGTTACCTGAAAAGCTAACTTTAAAGTGTCATCATTGTTGACTGGTTGTGATATCAATGAAAGACCAATAATATACTCCCGGAAATCAATAGTTTCAGAACCATTCTGAAATACAATTGAAAAAAGGATTAATATACTTCTAGAAATGTTTATTTTCAGGATATTATAAATAAAAAGAAAATTGATAGTGTGCAATTATTTTCCATTAAGATCTTCTTTTGCAATTTGTTAACCTGGTTAGCAGTTTTGTAAAAAAAAAATATGTGAGAACAAACATTTTAAGACATAACAGTTTATTTTTTCCTAACATATAAGATCTCCTCTAAAGTAGGAGACACGGTTACATGTAGATATGTGGTAAATTCTTTCCAAAGTTACATTAACAAATGAGAGAAATATATTCTGCTTATCTTATCCTTTCATATAAAGAAAACATCTCCTCTAAAGCTGGAGAAACTGGTTTATATAGATGTTCTAATTAGAATAAATTTCTGAGGGTTGTGTTGGTTAAAAAAAAGTGCCTTCCCTGGGGAGACTTAGTATTTTCAGAAACGGCCCTTACAAATAATAGACAATTTTTCTTCTAATCTTTCCCTATTATATAAAGAAAACATCTCCTCTAAAGCAGGATACACATGTACATACAGATATGGTGTAAATTCTCCCAAAGTTACCCCAACATATAAGTGGAATGTTTTCTTCTAATCTTTTCCAACATCTCCTCTAACGCAGGAAACACGGTTACATGTAGATATGTGGTAACTTCAAAAGTCAACCAAACAAATAATAGAGAACTGTTCTTTTAATCTTACCCTATCATATAAAGAAAACATCTCCTCTAAAGCTGGAGACACAGGTACACCTAGATATGCAGCAAATTCTCCCAAAGTAATACTGCCTTTATCTTTTTGTGAAATAGCACCAAACTGGTCTAGGAGTTCATTCATTTGGTCAAAACTAATTCTGAAATAATCAAGAATGAAATTGAAAACTGAACTCTTTACTCTGGACAAAACTGCAGTGTGTTTTAAAATCGATAGATTAAACTAAGTTTGATATTTAAGTGTTTGTTGAACTTAACCTTCATAAGTCACATGTTCAATTTCTATTTTTTTTTTCAGTCTTAAAAATTATTGTCAGATTAAAAGTCATAACACTGCATTATGAATTACTCTGACAGTAAAAGCTTTGGTCTCTTAAGAAGAGTTGTCTCATTGGAAATCATAACAAACTTTGGACTCTTGTGAAGAATTGTCTCATTGGAAATCATAACAAATCCTTTTTATATTTATTTGTATCTCATGGTCCTAAACTTGCTTTTCTTCATCTCAAAGTCACAGTGAAGCCATCAACAAGGAGCCAAAAAAAAACTCTGCAAATTTAAGATGGCCCCTAGCACCTAGTCACTTTCCACAGGCTTAGGATGGGGGTTATTAAAACTTACCCAAGTTTGGAATGAAGTTTTTGGAATTCTATAAGCCCTGCTGTATGTGGTAAATTGAGCATGGCTGCTTTCTGCATAAGTCTAACATCATCATAGGTATGATCAGTAAAAGGTATTCCCAAATTTCTAAAAATAAAAGAAAACATTTGTAAACATTATTAAGATATGGTTATGGTAACCACTTGGACATAAACATGATAAATGCATAACTTTTTTTTCCACATAAATTTAGTAATAATGAAAATATGTTTCAGAAATTTAATTTATATTCTAATATGCATTTGATTGGCGGCACAATTGAAATTGTAACGTCAGATGTATTTTAAACAATAACTAAGATCACAAGAGTCCACACACTGAAATGTCTCGCCTTCTTTACTAATCATTGATATCATGTTGATACTCCTAAATATAAAGCTTTATTACGACTGTCACATAAACTTAACATGAACCATGAAAATTAGGTCAAAGTCAGTTGAACCATATGCCAGGCAGACATGTACAGCTAACAATGCTTCCATACAACAAATATAGTTGACCTATTTCTTATAGTTTAAGAAAATAGACCAAAACACAAAAAATTAACACTGAGCAATGAACCGTGAAAACCAGGTCAAGGTCAAATAAAGCCTGCACGACTGACATATAGATCATAAAATATTTCCATACACCAAATATAGTTGACCTATGACATATAGTATTAGATAAAAAGACCAAAACTCAAAAACTTTGACCACTGAACCATGAAAATGAGGTCAAGGTCATATGACATCTACCCGCTAGACATGTACACCTTACAATCATTCCATACAACAAATATAGCAAACCTATTGCATAAAGTATGAGAAAAACAGACCAAAACACAACCAGGTGCTCCGCAGGGTGCAGCTTTATACAACCGCAGAGGTCGAACCCTGAACAGTTGGGGCAAGTATGGACAAAACATTCAAGCGTGATACAGCTCTGAATTTGGATTGTGATCAAATTTTTGACATTACATGGGTTTTTTTACACAAAACAAATGTCAAGATTTTACAAATCAATTAAAGATTTCTTCTTCAAACTTATTTAAATCTAAAATTAAATAGTTGACACAGCATAGGTTTCTGACACAGAATGAATGTGGTCTAATGAACTTAAAATTTTTTTTTTGCCTTTGAGCAATTCACTATGCTGTTGAATATTAATCCTCTCAAAAAAATGTTTGAAGAAATTTTCTTTTTATTTATGAAATCTGAAATGAGAAAAATTTAACCCCCCCCCCCCCCCCCCCCATTTTTTTTTCACATCCCCGTTTCCCTTTTTCCAAAACTGATATCAATTCAAATTTCTAATGGAGTTTGCAACAATAACTACTCTTTTAAATACATCATAAAATATTAAAATGTAAAATAAAGTGCTTGTTATCACTAAATGGTAAAGATTGGTTGGTAGTAAAAGTGAATATACATTGTTTATAGTATAAAACAATAAAAAAAAAACTTCATCAGCAACATTTTATATTGGCAAATTTCCAATGAAGTTATTTACATAAAGTTATTGGCAAATAAAAATAGAAAATGACATCATAGTCATGTCTGGCAAATGTCCAACATACATTATCTAAAAACATTTTAGATAAGATAAGGAAAAAAAGCTTCATCAGCAACATTTTATATTGGCAAATTTCCAATGAAGTTATTTACATAAAGTTATTGGCAAATAAAAATAGAAAATGACATCATAGTCATGTCTGGCAAATTTCCAACATATATTATCAACTACTATTCTATACAAAGAAAGATAACTCCAATTGAAAATTAATTGCTATTGCACAATATTGTGCAATTAGATATTTCTTGCTATTGTGCAATACTGTGCAATTGAAAATTTATTGCTATTGCACAATACTTGATATGGAATCCTGATTTGGACCAACTTGAAAACTGGGCCCATAATCAAAAATCAAAGTACATGTTTAGATAAAGCATATCAAATAAGCCCAAGAATTTAATTTTTGTTAAAATCAAACTTAGTTTAATTTTGGACCCTTTGGACCTTAATGTAGACCAATTTGAAAACTGGACCAAAAATTAAGAATCTACATACACAGTTAGATTTGGCATATCAAAGAACCCATTTATTCAATTTTTGATGAAATCAAACAAAGTTTAATTTTGGACCCCCATTTGGACCAACTTGAAAACTAGGCCAATAATTAAAAATCTAAGTACATTTTTAAATTCAGCATATCAAAGAACCCCAAGGATTCAATTTTTGTTAAAATCAAACTAAGTTTAATTTTGGACCCTTTGGACCTTAATGTAGACCAATTTAAAAACGGGACCAAAAATTAAGAATCTACATACATAGTTAGATTTGGCATATCAAAGAACCCCAATTATTCAATTTTTGATGAAATCACACAAAGTTCAATTTTGGACCCTTTGGGCCCCTTATTCCTAAACTGTTGGGACCAAAACTCCCAAAATCAAACCCAACCTTCCTTTTATGGTCATAAACCTTGTGTTTAAATTTCATAGATTTCTATTTACCTATACTAAAGTTATGGTGCAAAAACCAAAAATAATGCTTATTTGGGCCCCTTTTTGGCCCCTAATTCATAAACTGTTGTGACCTCAACTCCAAAAATCAATCCCAACCTTCCTTTTGTGGTCATAAACCTTGTGTTTAAATTTCATTGATTTCTATTTACTTATACTAAAGTTATTGTGCGAAAACCAAGAATAATGCTTATTTGGGCCCTTTTTTGGCCCTTAATTCCTAAACTGTTGGAACCAAAACTCCCAAAATCAATCCCAACCGTCCTTTTGTGGTCATAAACCTTGTGTCAAAATTTCATAGATTTCTATATACTTAAACTAAAGTTATAGTGCGAAAACCAAGAAAATGCTTATTTGGGCCCTTTTTGGCCCCTACTTCCTAAAATGTTGGGACCAAAACTCCCAAAATCAATCCCAACCTTCCTTTTGTGGTCATAAACCTTGTGTTAAAATTTCATTGATTTCTATTCACTTTTACTAAAGTTAGAGTGCGAAAACTAAAAGTATTCGGACGACAACGACGACGACGACGCCAACGTGATAGCAATATACGACCAAAAAATTAAAATTTTTGCGGTCGTATAAAAACTTAACTGTAACCACTGAACCATGAAAATGAGGTCAAGGTCAGATGACATCTGGCCGCTAGACATGTACACCTTACAATCATTCCATACAACAAATATAGTAAAACCTATTGCATAAAGTATGAGAAAAAAAGACCAAAACACAAAAACTTAACTATAACCACTGAACCATGAAAATGAGGTCAAGGTCAGATGACACCTGCCAGTTGGACATGTACACCTTACAGTCCTTCCATACACCGAATATACTAGACCTATTGCTTATAGTATCTGAGATATGGACTTGACCACCAAAACTTAACCTTGTTCACTGATCCATGAAATGAGGTCGAGGTCAAGTGAAAACTGTCTGACGGGCATGAGGACCTTGCAAGGTACGCACATACTAAATATAGTTATCCTATTACTTACAGTAAGAGAGAATTTAACATTACAAAAAATCTGAACTTTTTTTTCAAGTGGTCACTGAACCATGAAAATGAGGTCAAGGACAATGGACATGTGACTGACGGAAACTTCGTAACATGAGGCATCTATATACAAAATATGAAGCATCCAGGTCTTCCACCTTCTAAAATATATAGCTTTTAAGAAGTGAGCTAACACCGCCGCCGCCGCCAGATCACTATCCCTATGTCGAGCTTTCTGCAACAAAAGTTGCAGGCTCGACAAAAATGAACATGGGTGATTAATTCTCGCTAGGAAGTTAAATAAATCACTCTGATAGTAAGTTTTCATGTATCTGTTCATTTTCTATTCTGAAACAGTTGAACTTTTTGTATCATTTTAGCTTCATCAAATCAAAATGTCTGCCTTCCTAATGTATAATAAACAGCTGTGCCATGAGTGCATGATACGCCCGACGTTTTGTGTGGAAGTTTTATGCAATAATCATAAATAGTTTCTGAGAAAATTTTAAGCAATAACCATATATTCTTTTTGAGACATGGCGGGACATGTGAAACCCTCCACCCTGTTTTTTTTTAACAAAAACCTAAATATCACTAAAATAAAATTTTGAATCAAAACCAAAAAGTATACAGATCTTTAGATTAATATAACAAAGAAGTGGGTGAAGTTTTAAGCAATAATCATAAATTGTTTTTGAGATACGGCACAACATGTAAAAAAAAACTCCCTCTTTTTTACAAAATACTCAATAACTCAAAAATGAACTTTTGAATCATCACCAAAAAATATACAGATCTTTAGATTAATATAACAAAGACATGTGTAAAGTTTTAAGCAATAATCATAAATCGTTTTTGAGATAAGGCGCGACATGTAAAAAAACCCTCCCCCTTTTTTACAAAATACTCAATAACTCAAAAATGAAATTTTGAATCATCACCTAAAAGTATACAGATCTTTAGATTAATATAACAAAGACATGTGTAAAGTTTTAAGCAATAATCAAAAATCATTTTTGAGATATGGCACGACATGTAAAATAAACAGCTGCGCCATGAGCGCATGATACGCCCGACGTCTTGTGTGGAAGTTTTATGCAATAATCATAAATAGTTTCTGAGAAAGTTTAGAGCAATAACCATATATTGTTTTTGAGACAAGGTGGGACATGTGAAACCCCCCACCCTATTTTTTTTTTAAAATAAAATTTTAAATCAAACCAAAAAGTATACAGATCTTTAGATTAATATAACAAAGACTTGTGTAAAGTTTTAAGCAATAATCATAAATTGTTTTTGAGATATGGCCTGACATGTAAAAAAACCCTCCCCCTTTTTTACAAAGTACTCAATAACTCAAAAATGAAATTTTGAATCAAAACCAAAAAGTATACAGATCTTAACATTAACATAACAAAGATATGTGTAAAGTTTTAAGCAATAATCATAAATGGTTTTTGAGATATGGTGCGACATGTAAAAACCCCCTCCCCCTTTTTTACAAAATACTCAATAACTCAAAAATGAAATTTTGAATCATCACCAAAAAGTATACAGATATTAAGAGTAATATAACTAAGAAGTGTTTAAAGTTTTAAGCCATAATCAAGAATCGTTTTTGAGATACGGTGTGACATGTGAAAAAAACACACCCCTGTTTTAGTTACAAAGTGCTGTAACTCAAAAAGTTTAAATCTTATTTTCACCAAAAAGTATACAGATCATTTGACCATCATAAGAAACAAGTATATTAAGTTTCATGAAATTTGGATAAGTCATTCTCAAGTTACGGTGCAACATGTTTACGCCGGACAGACAGACGGACAGACAGACGGACACCGGACATTTGTATACCATAATACGTCCCGTCAAAATTTTGACGGGCGTATAAAAACCCTCCCCCTTTTTTACAAAATACTCAATAACTCAAAAATGAAACTTTGAATCATCACCAAAAAGTATACAGATATTAAGATTAATATAACTAAGAAGTGCTTAAAGTTTTAAGCCATAACCAAGAACCGTTTTTGAGATACGGTGCGACATGTGAAATACACCCCCCTGTTTTAGTTACAAAGTGCCATAACTCAAAAAGTATTAATCTTATTTTCACCAAAAAGTATACAGATCATTTGACCATCATAAGAAACAACTATATTAAGTTTTTAATGTCGTTCTCAAGTTACTGTGCGACATGTTTACGCCAGGCAGACAAACGGACAGATGGACAGACAGACAGACGGACGGACACCGGACATTTGTATACCATAATACGTCCCGTCAAAATTTTGACGGGCGTATAAAAAGGAAAATTCAAAACAGAAAGTCCCTAATTAAATGACAACATTATATTGATGTTTCATAAGATTTGGTTATTTTGATTAGCAGACAATAATCTCATAGATTTGATTACTGTAAATTCAGAAATTAATGCGATGTTTTTATTATTGCGAAAAATGCGACTGAGTTGTAAACACAATAATTTAAACTCGCATTTTGAAATTTTTTATATAAATTTAACAGGATTTTTCTCAAAATCGTAAAAATTAAAATCGTATTTAAGTCTAAAATCACAAATTCGCAATAATAAATGCACGCAATAATTTCTGAATTTACAGTATATTTGATGTCCAATAACTACACATGCTCTCTATGACATTATCAGGTTGTCCAATGTTGACAGAGAAATTTATGCATGTAGTATTGTTGTCTTTTTTAAGTCACCTGGCCTACTTTGAGTTCATCTGGCCCCAACTTTTTAAAAAATCTTCTGATGCGACTGGGCCAATTGGAACTAAACTACATGTATATATAGTAAATTTGTATTTCACTGAACTTTTATTTTATTTATTTATTTTAAGGAACAGAACAGGCTCCAAAACAACAGAAGCAGACATTCATGGATGGCTGCATTTGAGATTTCAAGAACCAGATCAGTCTTGATCAACATCTCCTTCAAAGCAGCTGTGAATATAAGCTAGAGAGAGGACCATTTAAAGATCAGACATCAGTTCTGTATGCCCAAAAACTGTCAAATAATGTACATCATTGTCCTGATATGCAAGCAGTCTTAGCAGAAAATGCATGTACTACATACTTCAGTGCCAAAAAAATGGGATGAGCATTGAAAGTGAAAAAAAGCATCAAACAGAAAGAATTGTTGACAGATTTATTTAATCAAGGGGGAAAATCTAGCTCTAAATTGACCCTTATACAGCTACAGAAAGTATTAGATCAGGTGTATATACCTTTAAGAAAGATGAATTCTTAACTGCCCAGCAGATAAATGGTTTCTTTTCTCGATTGACACAACAACAGAGAAAACAGATAAGCATGACTATAAATCAGCTGAGTCTGAAATTCTTAGGTCACAATTGAAAACACCGATTTTTGAGACAATTGAAGATTGAATTTAAACACCACTAAAATGAATATTGCAATGTCCTATGATCCTAACAAGATATGGCAATACAATATGTTTTCTCAAACACAATGCTACAAGTTTTTATGAAATTTGTGAAATGTATCATGTAGATGTTTATTTTGATATTTTATTTGTTACACATTTGAATGTATGGACTTTTCATTTGAATACTGTTACATCTTTTTCTTTTGGTGAATATGTTCAAACTTGTTTAGGTGATATTTCTGTAACCATAGCAGTTTTAACTTATTTTTGAGAATTGCTAAGTCCCTTGAAAGTTTGTATTACCTGTACAATGTCTTTGGTATACTTGTTGATTTTATGTTATTCTGTAAAATGAAGACATGTTTGCATAGTTAGCGGATTAGTTTTAAGTGAACCGATTTAGCATTTTTATAAAGCTATGTACTTTTTCTATTGATAATTCTTCAAACTTTGAAAAAGAATATTCTAATACAATTTGTTTGTATCATTGAATTTTATTGGCTACCACTCTGTGTAAATTCCACAATCTACCTACCATAACTAAGGCTTTTCTTAAAATGATGCAAGAAGCAATCATATTGGATTTAACAACATCATATTTATCCAAAAAATAAGAAAAATAAAAAAAAACGGCCTACCTTAAACTACTTTTTATCAGCTTATATTCAAATTTGAAGCGAAAACGAAGCCCCAAAACATAAGATGTTAACCTTTTGCACTCAAAGTATTCATATGACGTCATGATGTTGCTAAAGAAGTCAGCAACATTTGCTGGAATTTTTAGTTTAAGCAACTTTATGTCAAAATAAAAAACAGAAACAATATTTGTATTGCATTAGAATGGATACAACTGTATTGTATCTTAACGTTTGTGGACGTAAATCTAGATTTTCTGTTGCATATATCTGTTTTAACTACCTCTGCTACATATCACTAGGTAAACTCAATTTACGACAGTAATACCTACTTTCTATGTCTGTAAAGGTTAAAATACAAATACAGTTATCTCCTAAATTATATACACATGATTGCACCAATATGAGTTTAATATAATGAAATTTGAATGCACTTAGAAGGTGTTTTACTCGATTTAAAAAAATTTAAGATGGATTAGCATTTTACCCTAATTGCTTTATAAACAGCAAACTTTGTTGATCTGTATCAGTTAAAAACTAATATGCACAATCAGTTCTTCCTTCGGAATCCTTCCCTCTGTATTCAATTACAAATATAAATCTTAAAAAATGAAAAAAATACATACTAAATTTGAAAAAGAAAAAAATTGTAAAATTTTGGAAATTTGGTTACCATAGCAACCATTTTTATTAAATTTCATTAAACAAAAATATTTCTCAGGACTGAAAAATTTTACTGATTATTTTTGTTATATTGTAAGGAATTTAATGCCATGTTTGTATTGTGTAAATATGTAAATTACTTGGATTATTATTGACTTGTAGAAAAATACAATTTACGGAATTTGAAAATCTTGTGTTTTTCATTCACTAATAATATTTTTTGCAATTATTTGCCCATTGATTTTATTTTATAATTTGAAAGCCCTTTATAGGTTCTTTCTTAATATACCTCACATTTAACTGGGAGACACTGCATTTAAGAAAAAAATCCACTTGAATATCCTGTATTTACGCATTTTTCACTGAAATCCAAATTTGCCATTTGACCATATCTTTACTAGCTGGTAGCAGAATAATTGATAATGGTAAATGTAAATCATATGTGAATTTCAAACAGCTTAAAGGTCATTTATATTCTACTATTCAGAAAAAAAGGTTATGTTATACATGAAAAAAGTACTAAACCGTGCAAAATGTTGTTTTTTCACTTTTTTTTAGAGTTAAAATATGACCTTTTTTAGCTAAAATCAACCTATGGGGTTTCCATGGCAACCGGAATATTCTGGAACAATTTGTTGCCTGTTATTGCCTTTAGGTAAGGTACTGACTATTACATAAAAGTTTCATCAAAATCTGAGACCATGTGTGCCAGACCCTATTAGAATTTCTTTGGTGGTTACAGAGAATTGCTCTTAATAAATGTACAGGAAATTACAAAAACCATTATTTCACTCATAATTTCATGATAATAATGTGAGAATGTATTTATAAGAACTAAATGCTTATTTTTATATTTTTTTATGGGTGTAAAAGCGTTCATTGTGCATATACTAAGTATTATTGGCTCATATAAAATGGTTTTTGCTCAATACTGATACACCCAATAAAATTACAAAAATGGTCCCAAGACTCAAGCAACTGGATTCCATAGAATCCCTCTTAAATGATGGAGAATGTTCTATTAAGAACATCTTTATTTGATTGATGTGTGCTGCTAGGTAACCCACTCATAAGCTTTTATCCAAAATTACATTTTTCTCCATATATTAGCCTGTATATAACTTACTCTGCCATTTTCTTTCTTACATTAGATGCATACAATGTGGGATCTTGTTTTTCTTCTTCATTTGGATTATATACAGGTAAAAACTACAAATTAGAAAATTAGAGGTTTCATAGCTAGTTTATTATATATTTTAAAAATATTATTTCATATTTTATAACTTTCAATGTAGACATGGGAACAAAAAAATCTTAAATACTAACTTGTTCAAATCAACACAAGGAAATAATTTCATTCCAAAAGTCATGAGCTTTTTTTGAAAAGATGATTAAAATATAGATGTGACTACTTTCAACGAATCAATTTTGTTTGTTTAAGGACATAGGTCAGTGAGTTACTTTTCAGAGAGTCTAAAGGGGATGTACTATTGTGCCAAATATACCTAGACAAACTAAATTACAGTGTAGTAAAACAAGATGGAAAATACAAGGTGATTAAAAATAATATTGTTATATGATTTCTTTTCAGACAGACTATGTATATTAACATACCTCCAATTCCAATTTATTATGAAACTGACATAGAGACAGCCATAAACATGTAAATCTGAAAGATAAAACAAATGTAATATAGAACATGAAAATATGTTAACTCCATTATTCTTTTATTGTAAAACTACCACAAACATAAACTACACTTATCTATCCTTAGTATAAACTTATTCTAAGAGATTATCAATTCAACACTGTAATAAGATCATTGAATATTGTTTTTATTGGTGTTAATGTTGATTTTGTTATCAGTAAATTAAGCAAACTAAATTAAATGTAAATGTTAATGTTATATACATATACACATTCATGGATCTACATATATGTTGATACCTGTATATGTCATTGTACAAGATCATGTTTTTCTCTGACGTTTTTACACTAAATCCATTGGATGTTGGATGTGTACTATGGATAATTTAGTCTTAAATGCATGATTTACAGAGTTCGCGAAATCTTTTTTTCCTTGGTGGTCCTTGAAGAAAATCTGCTGGTCCTCACTATTAATTCTATTGAAAAATACTAAAATTGTGTCAGTCCTATGCAAAATTTTGGTGGTAAAATCCTGAGGACCGCCACTTTTTGCGAACTCTGGATTTATTTTATTAGTTGTTAGTGGCTTTGAACTAGCTATTAGTAACTGCGAGTGCTCTCAGATCAGTACTTTGTGTCTTTTTGTTGTTAGGATATACCAGTGCCCGGCCACACCCATTCTTTGTTTTTGTTACATATGTATTTCTATTTGTATCCTTCTGATGAAAGCCTTTTTCAACCGATTTTTATAGTTGGTTCTTATGTTTTACTGTTAACCACTGTCCCAGGTTAGGGGAAGGGTTAAGATCCTGCTAACATGTTTAACCCCGCCACATTCTGTATGTATGTGCCTGTCCCAAGTCAGGAGCCTGTAATTCAGTAATTGCTGTTTGTTGATGTGTTACATATTTATTTTTGTTCATTTCTTAACATAAATTAGGTTGTTAGTTTTGTTGTTTGAATTGTTTTACATTTGTCATTTCAGGGCCTTTTATAGCTGACTATGCTCATTGATAAAGGCTAAACAGTGACCTATAGTTTGTTATTTTCGGTGTCATTTGGTCTCTTTTGGAGAGTTGTCTCATTAGCTATCATACCACATCTTCTTTTTTATATAAGCACCATTAAAACAACAACTAAAATGTCTTATTGCTTTAAAACACAGCTCTATTTTACTTTATAATCAAGTTTTTACAAGAATGTTGGAAGCAATGAGATAATACATTAGCAGAAAGGTAAAACTGTGGCCCCAAAATATGAACTACTGTATGCTATATTCAAATCAAAAAGACAATAAAAAGCATTATAAAAAAGTTGAAAAATCTTAATACTTACGCTCCTGGTCCTTCCCAGGTCCATGTATATGTATCCTATTATAAAATAAGAACATATTAAAATGGAAAGAGTTGAGTGAATAAAATACTTATTTTACCCGGCCACAAGTTTTTAGCTAGTTCAAGGTAAAACAAAGCTCATCAGTAGATGTCTCAAGCTTTAATAAACTTTAATAAGAATTTAAGGAAAGTTGTGGTTCCTAAATGTGAAAAAAGTTCTGCTGCTTTGCATCCATCTAATGAGAGGAGCACTTTTCAACTTATTTTTAGTTTGGTTCTTGTTTTGTACTGTAAAACCACTGCCCAGGTTCCAGGAGGGCTCACAAAAACATGTTGAACCCGACCACATTCTTTATGTGTCTGCTCCAAGTCAGGAACCTGTAGTTCAGTGGTTGCTATTGGTTCATGTCGGTCATATTTGTTTTTTCTAAATTCTTTTGTTATAAATTAGACAATTTGTTTTCTCAATAGAAATGTTTCACATGCTTCATGTTAGGGCTGTAATAGTGGGCTATAAGGTATGGGTTTCTCATTGTTAAAGACTGTATTGTTACCTATAATTGGGTACATCCACTTCCTTTGAGCTCTGGTGGATAGTTATCTCATTGGCAATCATAACACACCTCCTTATTTTAATAGGGTGCAGATATCACTACGTCCATTTTATCCCAAAGCGAATATAAATAAATGGGAAATGTGTTCATAAGACAAAGATGATGCCTCTGCTTGCACAACATCTAAAGTTATAAAGAGACACAACTGAAGACTGGTAAAAATGAAGATATCCAATTTTTTTCCCTATATCTCAGTTTTGAGGTAATAACAATTGTCTAAAGGCTCATAACATTTGGTTGAGGCAACTTAAGAAAGAGAACAGAAACAAATAATTCAGCAATTTTTCCATTTGTAAAGGGGCTTAACTCTAAAACAGTTAAAGCAACCCCACAAAAATTCATAATTTATCTGTAATAAACATTGTGTATAAGTTTCATAGCATTTAATTGAGGCAAACTAATGTTTGAGAATGGAAACAAAAGATTTTGAAAATATTCCAATTATAAAGGGGCATTACTCTCAAACGGTTAAAGTGAAGACACCAAAATTCAGCCTTGATCTGTATTTTGTGGTAATAAGCATTGTGTTGTATAAGTTTCATACCATTTGGTTGAGGGAAACTAAAGTTAAAGAACGGAAACCAACTTTGGGACGTACGGACGAACTAATGTACAGACTGATGTACAGATGGACAAGGGTAAAACTTAATGCCCCCTCCAAACAGTGGGAGCATAATTATAATTCAGATAAAGAAAGGATACATTCTATCAAGTCAGTTGGGAGCTACTGTGGATACAAGGACAAACTGACAGACTGACCAAAAAATGAATAGACAGCCTTCTCCATCACTATATATTGACACTTTAAAAGCAGTGGTATAATATCCTATAAATATCGTTTTAGGAAGGATAGTTCTTGATTAACTACTTACCAAACTATTTTGGTATCTTATACAAACTGGTTGAACAGGCACTCCAGGATAAAAAGCACCTGCAAACAAGCATGACAGTGGTCAATAATTACTCATAATTCAAAACATTTTGTGATGCTTCTATTATTTTGAAATAAGGACAGCATAGGAAAGGATTTTAAAAAAAAAATATCATGATCACTTGCTTTCATTTTATATGAAATTTGAAAAAGCACTAAAATTCTATCATAAATAATAAAATAATCCTTTTTTTGAAAGTATCTATATTTGTATTTTAAGCCTTCCTGAAATGTTCCAGTCTTAATTTCTAAATATACCCAAATTAACTCTGATTTTCATCCACTTTAAAAAAGACAAAATTGATGGAATTATATAATCTGTGGTTAAAAATAAATTTTAAACATTGTTTAAATGCACACAATTTGAACATTATAAGACATTTTAATATAAACAGACATGTGTAGATTATGTAATATGAGGGATGTAATTTTAAAGTATGAACCTCATTTTTATTTTGGAATGAAGAAATATAAAGATGTTTGTATGTTGTGTATAAACCTCACTTGAGGAATTCATTAGCATATAAAATTAAAGAACCTTAGTGAGCACGCTCACATACCCCACGTCCCCACATTGTCATTGGAGAAATTAAATAAGTATAAGAAAAAAAAATTGTATAAGAAAAAATACTGAATAATAATTTCCTGTCAATATACACATCTACATAGTATGTCCTTATTATCTACAAAATTTCATGAAATTCTGTTGTGTGTTTTCAGAGGAGTTGAGATGACAAACTGTTGCAGAAGTACATTGAAGCAAATAAGTTCAAAGGGGCATAACTCCTACAAAAAAAATTGAATCGTAATTTCCTGTTGATATGCACATCTACATAGTATGTCCTTATTATCTGAAAAGGTTTCGTGAAATTCTGTTGTGTGGTTTGAGAGGAGTTTCGATGACAAACTGTTGCAGTAGTACATTAAAGTAAATAAGTTCAAAGGGGCGTAACTCCTAGAAAAAAAATTGAATCGCAATTTCCCGTCGATATGCACAACTACATAGTATGTCCTTATTATCTGAAAAGGTTTCCTGAAATTCTGTTGTGTGGTTTGAGAGGAGTTGCGATGACAAACTGTTGCAGTAGTACATTAAAGTAAATAAGTTCAAAGGGGCGTAACTCCTAGAAAAAAAATTGAATCACAATTTCCCGTCGATATGCACAACTACATAGTATGTCCTTATTATCTGAAAAGGTTTCGTGAAATTCTGTTGTGTGGTTTGAGAGGAGTTGCGATGACAAACTGTTGCAGTAGTACATTAAAGTAAATAAGTTCAAAGGGGCGTAACTCCTAGAAAAAAAATTGAATCGCAATTTCCTGTCGATATGCACAACTACATAGTATGTCCTTATTATCTGAAAAGGTTTCATGAAATTCTGTTGTGTGGTTTGAGAGGAGTTGCGATGACAAACTGTTGCAGTAGTACATTAAAGTAAATAAGTTCAAAGGGGCGTAACTCCTAGAAAAAAAATTGAATCGCAATTTCCCGTCGATATGCAAAACTACATAGTATGTCCTTATTATCTGAAAAGGTTTCGTGAAATTCTGTTGTGTGGTTTGAGAGGAGTTGCGATGACAAACTGTTGCAGTAGTATATTAAAGTAAATAAGTTCAAAGGGGCGTAACTCCTAGAAAAAAAATTGAATCGCAATTTCCCGTCGATATGCAAAACTACATAGTATGTCCTTATTATCTGAAAAGGTTTCGTGAAATTCTATTGTGTGGTTTGAGAGGAGTTGCGATGACAAGAAACAGGACTGACGGACTGACGGACGGACGGGTCAAAAACATTATACCCTCCGCAACCTGTTGCGTGGGGTATAATAAATACAATCGATACCTGTTCAAAGTATAATAGAACTTTTAGAAATAATATTGGATAGTATTTATGCTATTAAAATATTGAAAAACTTTAAAAAGCTCAGAAATTTAAAAAATTTTATTAGTAAATCGTACTGAGATGTTTTTAGTAAAATTTATTGTACAATTACCTAGAAACTGAATTATTTTCTGAATAAAGAATATTATTGTGACTGTTATCTTCAGAATGTTAAATGGAAAAAAAATAGTCCATTTATAAGTAATATACGAAAGAACAGGAAATTATTTTTTTTTTTACAAAATTTCATTCTAGATACTAGCTTTTGATCATAAACAAGCTTCTGTTTGGTACAAATCCAAGATTAGTTATTAAAATGTTTAACACTTTAACAACAGAGTGAATGTTATATTAACTGGCAGAAAATCTAAGTCCATTTATAAGTAAAATACTGATAAACAGGATTTTATTTTTACAAAATTTACTTCTGAATATTATCTTATGATCATAAACAAGCATTTGTCCAAGTTTGGTAGAAATCTATGATATTTTAAGAAAGTTGTAACCAGATACTCCATAGGGCACAGCTTTATACGACCGCAGAGGTAAGTATGGACACAACATTCAAACTGAATACAGCACTGAATTTAGATTGTGATTAAATAGTTGACACAACATGGATTTCTGACACAGAATGAACATGATGAATGTGGTCTAAGAACTTAAACTTAAAAACTTAAAAATTTTAAATTGGACATTTACCTATTATGGTCCAATATCCAAAATCTAAATACATGGTTAGATTTAGCCTATCAAAGAACCCCAAGAATTCAATTTTTGATGACATCAAATAAAGTTCAGTTTTGGACCCTTTAGAACTCAATGTGAACCAATTTTAAAACTGGGTCCAAATATCAACAAGAGGCTGTCACAACGACAGCAAACCGGATTTATTAACATTTATTTGTGTCCTGGCAATATCACAAGAACCATTACTGATGAATGGTGAAAGTGAAAATCGTCAATATCAAATTTGTCCTCCATTTTGTCATCAGTATCAACATATTAAAATTTGAAAAGCTTAGATTGAATGGTTCATTAGTAAATGCAACAACGTGAATGGAAACGCCATTTTACGATCTTTCAAGAACCATAACTCCTGAACGGTAAAAGTCAAAATCGTCATTATTGAACTTGACCTCTATTTTGTCATCAGTAACAACATATTAAAATTTCAAAAGCTTTGGTTGAATGGTTCATGAGAAAATGCACGGACACGACGGGAAACACCATTTTTCAATCTTTCAAGAACCATAACTCCTGAACGGTAAAAGTCAAAATCGTCATTATTGAACTTGACCTCCATTTTGTCATCAGTAACAGCATATTAAAATTTCGGAAGCTTTGGTAGAACAGTTCATGCATAAATGCATGGACACGACTTGAAACTCCATTTTTCAATCTTTCAAGAACCATAACTCCTGAACGGTAAAAGTCAAAATCGTCA
The DNA here is from genome assembly GCA_037788925.1 of Mytilus galloprovincialis. NCBI lineage: Eukaryota > Metazoa > Mollusca > Bivalvia > Mytilida > Mytilidae > Mytilus > Mytilus galloprovincialis. The sequence goes on from CM075333.1 coordinate 95,594,736, forward strand.
TTATTAAACTTGACCTCCATTCTGTAATCAGTAACAACATATTAAAATTTGGGAAGCTTTGGTAGAGCAGTTAATGCGTAAATGCACGAACACGACTGGAAACTCCATTTTTCAATCTTTCAAGAACCATAACTCCTGAACGGTAAAAGTCAAAATCGCCATTATTGAACTTGACCTTCGTATAGTTGTCAGTAATAACATATTAAAATTTTAAAAGCTTTGATTGAACGGTTCATGAGTTAATGCACGGACAACATTTGATTGCCGCCCGCCCACCCGCCCGGCCGCCCGCCGTACATCCCCAAATCAATAACCGACATTTTTGTCACAAAAATCCGGTTAAAAATCTAAATACATGGTTAGATTCAGCATATATCAAAGAACCCCATATATTCATTTTTTTGTTGAAATCAAACAAAGTTTAATTTTGGACCCCGATTTGGACCAACTTGAAAACTGGGCCTAAAATCAAAAATCTAAATACATGTTTAGATTCAGCATATCAAAGAACCCCCAAGGATTCAATTGTTTTTGAAATCCAACAAAGTTTAATTTTGGACCCTGATTTGGACCAACTTGAAAACTGGGCCCATAATCTAAAATCTAAGTACATGGTTAGATTCAGCATATCAAAGAACCCCAAGAATTCAATTTCTGATGAAATCAAACAAAGTTTAATTTTGAACCCTTTGGGCCCCTAATTCCTAAACTGTTGGGACCAAAACTTCCAAAATCAATCCCAACCTTCCTTTTATGGTCATAAACCTTGTGTTAAAATTTCATAGATTTCTATTTATTTATACTAATGTTATGGTGCGAAAACCAAGAAAAATGCTTATTTGGGCCCCTTTTTGGCCCCGTATTCCTAGACTGTATCGTCCCAAACTCCCAAAATCAATCCCAACCTTCCTTTTGCGTTCATAAACCTTGTGTTTAAATTTCATAGATTTTTATTTACTTCTTCTAAAGTTATGGTGTGAAAACAAAGAAAAATGCTTATTTGGGCCCTTTTTTGGCCCCTAATTCCTAAACTGTTGGGACCAAAACTTCCAAAATCAATCCCAACCTTCCTTTTGTGGTCATAAGCCTTGTGTTTAAATTTCATAGATTTCTATTTACTTAAACTAAAGTTATAGTGCGAAAACCATTGTGTCTTCGGACGACGCCGACAATGCCAATGTCATACCAATATACAACCACAAAATTTTTTTGCAGTCGTATAAAAACCACAAAGTGAATGCAATGTTAACAGGAATAACTGGAAGTCCAAATATAAGTAAAATAGGGACAAACAGGATTTACCTCTGGATATTATTATTATCTTATTATCATAAACAAGCTTCTGTCCAGGTTTGGTACAAATCAAGGATAGTTAAAGAAATTAATAAAAATTTCAAAAACTTTAACCACAGAGTGAAAAATAGTGGCCGTCGCCAGAATGTAGGATCCCTTTGTCTCGCTGTAGCAACAAAAGTCCTAGACTCGACAAAAACTACCTATTAATTCATGCTCTTTTTGCACAAGTTTACCTTTTAAACATGACCTATTGGTTCATGTTCCTTCAGGGATATATTACCTTGTTTGAAGCCTATTAAACATGACCTATTGGTTCATGTTCCTTCAGGGATATATTACCTTGTTTGAAGCCTATTAAACATGACCTATTGGTTCATGTTCCTTCAGGGATATATTACCTTGTTTGAAGCCTATTAAACATGACCTATTGGTTCATGTTCCTTCAGGGATATATTACCTTGTTTGAAGCCTATTAAACATGACCTATTGGTTCATGTTCCTTCAGGGATATATTACCTTGTTTGAAGCCTATTAAACATGACCTATTGGTTCATGTTCCTTCAGGGATATATTACCTTGTTTGAAGCCTATTAAACATGACCTATTGGTTCATGTTCCTTCAGGGATATATTACCTTGTTTGAAGCCTATTAAACATGACCTATTGGTTCATGTTCCTTCAGGGATATATTACCTTGTTTGAAGCCTATTAAACATGACCTATTGGTTCATGTTCCTTCAGGGATATATTACCTTGTTTGAAGCCTATTAAACATGACCTATTGGTTCATGTTCCTTCAGGGATATATTACCTTGTTTGAAGCCTATTAAACATGACCTATTAGTACATGTTCCTTCAGGGATATATTACCTTGTTTGAAGCCTATTAAACATGACCTATTAGTACATGTTCTTTCAGGGATATATTACCTTGTTTGAAGCCTATTAAACATGACCTATTAGTACATGTTCCTTCAGGGATATATTACCTTGTTTGAAGCCTATTAAACATGACCTATTAGTACATGTTCCTTCAGGGATATATTACCTTGTTTGAAGCCTATTAAACATGACCTATTGGTTCATGTTCCTTCAGGGATATATTACCTTGTTTGAAGCCTATTAAACATGACCTATTAGTACATGTTCCTTCAGGGATATATAACCTTGTTTGAAGCCTATTAAACATGACCTATTAGTACATGTTCTTTCAGGGATATATTACCTTGTTTGAAGCCTATTAAACATGACCTATTAGTACATGTTCCTTCAGGGATATATTACCTTGTTTGAAGCCTATTAAACATGACCTATTAGTACATGTTCCTTCAGGGATATATTACCTTGTTTGAAGCCTATTAAACATGACCTATTGGTTCATGTTCCTTCAGGGATATATTACCTTGTTTGAAGCCTATTAAACATGACCTATTAGTACATGTTCCTTCAGGGATATATTACCTTGTTTGAAGCCTATTAAACATGACCTATTGGTTCATGTTCCTTCAGGGATATATTACCTTGTTTGAAGCCTATTAAACATGACCAATTGGTTCATGTTCCTTCAGGGATATATTACCTTGTTTGAAGCCTATTAAACATGACCTATTAGTACATGTTCCTTCAGGGATATATTACCTTGTTTGAAGCCTATTAAACATGACCTATTAGTACATGTTCCTTCAGGGATATATTACCTTGTTTGAAGCCTATTAAACATGACCTATTAGTACATGTTCCTTCAGGGATATATTACCTTGTTTGAAGCCTATTAAACATGACCTATTAGTACATGTTCTTTCAGGGATATATTACCTTGTTTGAAGCCTATTAAACATGACCTATTAGTACATGTTCCTTCAGGGATATATTACCTTGTTTGAAGCCTATTAAACATGACCTATTAGTACATGTTCCTTCAGGGATATATTACCTTGTTTGAAGCCTTTTAAACATGACCTATTGGTACATGTTCCTTCAGGGATATATTACCTTGTTTGAAGCCTATTAAACATGACCTATTGGTTCATGTTCCTTCAGGGATATATTACCTTGTTTGAAGCCTATTAAACATGATCTATTAGTACATGTTCCTTCAGGGATATATTACCTTGTTTGAAGCCTATTAAACATGATCTATTAGTACATGTTCCTTCAGGAAAAATAATGATTTGAGGCCATTCTCCCATAGTTTTGGCTCTTCTAGTCATTTCTTTCATGATATTTTTTCTAGAATTTGGATCTTCTCGTTGCACATATAATGGCTGGGTATATTCTATAAGAGCTGAAAAAGTACAACATTCTGAATATAGAATCCTGAGACTAACTCAAGTTACTGTGGAGTCATTATTATTCCTTAAGTTAGATATAACTTTTCATAAAATCCATAGGTAGTTGTAAACAAAGTATGAATTAATCTTGGGCACGAAATCAAGAGTCTACGATAATATCATCTTGACTTTACTCCACAAAAATTGGTACATTTGTACCAACAAAAATAAATGAATCCACAATACACTTGTTATTTAAATTGATCTGATCAAAACATATTTAATAATTCAATTTCATTTATTGTTATTAAACATTTATTTAAACATAATCACATTATTTAGTGTTGTGAAATTTTTAAAAACAGCAAATATTGAAATTTGATTAATGATTGATACAGATAGTTGTGTACATTAACAAATAATATAGTTGTTTAATCGTGATCATGATTAATATCAAGTAAATCAATGCAGTTATGTGCATGTCAGAAATGCTGAAATATGAAACAGGCATCAATTCATCCAAGTACTATCAAACTTAATGGGTTACTACACAGGTAAATCAAACTAAACATAAACATGCATTGTTAAAACCAACAAAATACCCACAGCACATAGAAGCTCAAATTCAAAATAAAACTAGCACTTAACTAAAGCTCTTTTTTATATGATAATTCTGAAGTTTTCCAAAGACTTTCACTAATAACTATTACACAATGTAGAAATGTGAAAATGGATACAGGACAACAACTGCATAATGACATGAATTGGTTCAAAACACAATGAAATGGTGACTGACACATGGCTTTCTCATGGATGTGGAATTATGAATTTTTGGCTGAACTATGGCTTTCTTCGTGGATGTGGAAATCTGAATTTGTAACTGACAGATAGCTATTTACTTTGATACAGAATTATAAATTTGACTGACACACTCACACATGGCTATTTATGTCGACTTGGAAATCTGAATTTGTGACTGACACATGGCTATTTATGTTGACTTGGAAATTTGAATTTGTGTCTGACACATGGCTATTTATGTTGACTTAGAAATCTGAATTTATGACTGATACATGGCTATTTATGTCGACTTGGAAATCTGAATTTGTGACGGACACATGGCTACATGGCTATTTATGTCGACTTGGAAATCTGAATTTGTGACTGACACATGGCTATTTATCTCGACTTGGAAATCTGAATTTGTGACTGACACATGGCTATTTATGTCGACTTGGAAATCTGAATTTGTGACTGACACATGGCTATTTATGTCGACTTGGAAATCTGAATTTGTGACTGACATTTGATAATTCAAGTGGAAATCAAAACATAAATTAGTGACTGACACATGGCTATTCATGTTGATGTGAAAATATGAATTTTTGTCTAACAGATGGATATTTATATGGACATAGAATTATGAATTTGACTGACACATGGAAATTTATGTGGATGTGGAAATATGAATGTGTGACTGACACTTGATAATTCAAGTGGAAGTTGAAATCTGAATTAGTCACTGACACATGGCTGGATATGAAAATATGAGTGAATTTGAGACAGACTCATAGCCATTGACATAGATGTTGAAATATGAATTTTTGATCAACAAATGACCATTTATTTGTATAAAGGTATACATGTATTATGATGAACTTACTATTATTTGAACTATGTCTAAACAGAACTTCCTTTATGATTGATTGATAATTGTTTTCTTTACACCACATTAGCACAAACAGGCTGTATCCAGCGAGAGCTTATTCGAATATTTTAATTCTTCCTTTATGATAAAAGTCCTAAATTGGAATGATTCTCCGAGATGTCTACACTATTCAAAAAGTTCAACTCATTATTTCCAATAAAAAATAGGATATAGAATAGGGTTTTGATAAAAAAAAAAAAAAAAAAAAAAAAAGCATAACCAATATTCGAATATTGCTTCTGTTTGCAGAAAGAATCATGTGTGTTGACAGATTTGCAACTGAATACAAACTAACCGTTCAATCATCAGTCATGCATACAAAATATAGGTCATGTGAACTGTAATCAGTCAACCGTGCTGCAGTCCTGGTTTTATATGCATCCTCTGATAAGAATAACACAAAAGGTGAATAATGGTAATTAAAATAGAAAATGGAATAGGAAATATGTCAAAAAGACAACAACCCACTCACACAAGGAGCAAATCACTGAAGAAACCAATTTCAAAATAAACCAGGCAAACAAGACAAAACACAAAACAAAATCCGTTTTTAAATGGCATATTACTTATATTGTCTTTTAAAACTGGTACCAACAAACATGTTCATTAATACAAACTTTTTAGAGATTAGATATGACAATTGGTATGAACTATCTGAATATGTTAAAATCAGACATAAGACTGTTAATATTTTTAACAAAAGGGAATTTCAACATATATGATGAGATGCACGATATACCTACATCCCAAAATTGGTAAAGCTGAATTTTCTTTCCTAGAGAGACTGCTAGGAAGTGTGGAGCAGTAAAATATAACAAAAGCATCCATAAACGTGGAATGTGGCGCACAGACCAACATCGGTGCTACGTCAGATCCTACTGGTTCCCCTTTAACTTTTACATTTTGGAATCCATAGAAAAAGCATATGGCCCTTCCTAGGTTCATGATAGTTTTGTGGAATAACGTCCTTAAATAACAATAAACATGCATTATAAAAAGTATGATTCAAATCACAGCTGTTATCGTAAATCATGTGATAAATACTATAAATATCACTCAATCTAATTCTAGTCATTTGTGAAGAAAACTGCTGTTTTGCAAGCATATTGAAAATGAAACATGCGTGATAAATGATAAATGATGAAAGCATGAACGACCATACCCTGTTACTATGACAACATTTAAAGTTATCCAATCAGCATTCTGCAAGGAGAGACATACAAAAAGCTATAAAAAATTACATGCAGGTATCTATAAAGGATTGTTAACTACAGAGTATCACACGTATATCAATTCTAGTTTATATTCAAAAATGTAACATTAGTAAACCATGGCATTGAATAAATTTTGATTGTTAATAGCATATGAATACTGATTATTTAATTCCAAATATTGGTCATATTTAGTAAAAGCAACAGACTGAGGCAAAGCTGAACAGCAACACATCCTATTTCTAGCATAAAAGAAACAAGGCTTAAATGAAAAAAAAAGCCATGTAATAAAGCAAACCAGAAAAAAAAATGCTGATTAAAGATCTTGTTAATTAATATACTTTTTTTACACAATACTAAATGTAATAGGGTATTTAACTTTGATTTTTGAATAATCTTGAGAATTTTACTCGATAAGAGCACCAAACATGCCAGCTCAACTTCAAGTTCAACAGGCTGAGACATAAAGTCTTTTAATCTCCCTACGAAAAAGGTTTGTAAATGATTATCTTACTTCCGAATAAAGGAATGATTTCAGTGGATGATTTAACAACAATGGTAGACAGGTTAAGATATACGATGACAAGACTATCGAAATACGATGAATGAGGTGCTAAAGCAATTATTGGTCCCTCCTTGCAGCTGGCTAGCTTTCCTTTCACTGTCATCCAAAATCCTCCCATCAAAAACACGCCTTGGCAAAACAAGACAATTACTGGTCGTAGCATGCTAGAATTAGATGATATTAAATAGATTATATACATAATGACAAGGATAATGATAAAATATGTTATGATGTTAAATACTGTAAATTCAGAAATTATTCGGTGCATTTATTATTGCGATTTTGTTATTTTAGACTAAAATGCAATTTTAATTTTTGCGATATTGAGAAAAATCATCTCCAATTCATATAAAAAATTTCAAAATGCTAGTTTAAATTATTGTGATTATAAGTTCGGATAACCCAGTCGCACTTTTCACATTACTCAAATCATCACAATAATTTCTGAATTTACAGTATTGAATAATGTAAATTATCTGTCCACCTGGTATTTTATAAATCATTTTATATTATTATTCCTGATTAAGTCCAGCGACACATTAAATGAATATTCAGGCTGTGAGCATATTAATGCAATAAGAACTATAAACCTGCTCTGTACAAGATAGACTAGTTGTGCTAGTTGTGCTAGTCCACAAAGTAGCAATATGTTGGAAGACATGTCACCCTACCCAGACACTTTGTTCTGACTTGAGACAACCATCCTTTGCTGTTACTACTAAATCTTAATACCATTGCTCAGTGGAGAAGCAGCAATGACTTTTTTGGTGTAATTTTTTTTCTCTTATTTATGAAAAGCCTTAAGGTGTATATAGTTGAGGTATATTTTACTAGAAATATCAATTCTTTTTCTTCTCCTAGTTATTTCTTTTTTTTTCGCCATTGTAGAACATCTACTTTCCACAAGTACATTTTTAACTAACTTATTCTAACTCAAATCAATAAATCTAGCCACCTTGTCATTTGGCAAATCAGTTTTTTTTCTTTGATTTATTTCCACATGCAGGTTGCATGGGTTGTTTAAATCCCTACGCTTTCCTTTATACATATCTAAATAAAATTATCCAGGAAAAGAATCATGAACATTTGCAAGAGTGCTTGTTTTCTTTCTTATAAAGTAAATTACAGCAAATCAGAAACAGTACTGCAAACAAGTTCAGAACATCATGCTCAAATACAATTGAAAAACACAACTTAAAATTAACATTCCATCAAATTATTATACACGTGCAAAAAATCCAAATTGATTACTCATAAAGCATCCAATCACACAACTTATGAAGTAGTCAGTTTATCAGTTTGTTCGTTTATTCTATTTACAAACTACTGTATATCAGATTTTTTTTGCAGTTGGATTTTTTTTTGCAGTTTGGGCCTAATAATGGACATTTCAATCTTGTGTTCATTTTGGGCTTCATGGTGTTGTACAATGCATTTAAATAAACAGTGAAATGTTTTTGTTGCGAAAATTTGCTGAAAAAATGTAATCCTTGAAAATTAGACACATGCAAAATTTTTCCAATATACTGTGATATAACAAGCTGTACTGGTTATTACAGGAAAAAAAGTTTATTAAAAACTCATTTTTCCACCATTGTTGTAAAAAGTGTGTGCAGAACAAACTGACTTATTGTCACCAAGGATTTGTATAGTAAGACTTACTATACAAATACTTGATGTCACAAATGTTTGAATTGTACTCATTCGTGTACATGCTGGTACTAAAATCAATTACCTTTTTGAACGTTGTTCCAGTTTGGTAAAACTAATAAACTCAACCTTTTACACAACATAAATTTCAAAATTAATGTTATTGATGCTTTAAGCATTAATGATACTGCCAGTACTTATCATCAGAGGCGGATTTAGGCGGGCCAGGCCCCCCTTTTGAGAAAAAAGTTTGGTTGATTATACAGGGAATCACTGAAGCATGACGGAAGTGGGCCCCTTACTAGGCAGCCAGTGGGCCCCCACTTATGAACATTTCTAAAGTTTTTCCCATACTTCATTGAACTTCATAATATATCCTGTTTAGCAAAACACTGAATTTGAAAAAAGAAAGGCATTTAATCATAAAAACCCAATGACAAATAAAATCATGTATTCATTAATTAAGAAATAATTCCTTCATGTCATGCTCTATGCTCATTTTAACATGGGTAGGCATTATATTTGTCGATATTTTACACTGAGCGTTAGCGAGGTGTAAAATGTAGTCAAATGTAATGCCTACCCATGTTAAAATGAGCATAGAGCATAACATGAAGGAATTATTTCGATTCTAATAGGACAAATACAGTATTTTTATAAGTCGAAGCGTACGGAAATACCGTAAAAATGTTTAGCTGTTCCCGTTTCCTCCCCGAGGAGTCTGTACATTACATTTCATATTTGATAAGTTTAAAAAATACGAGCAGAATAAATATATGTTGTTCGATATAACATACATTATAAAAGTTTATGTAAGATACTTGAATGTATATATTTTATAGAATAACGATGGAAATAACTTTAATATAAACAGTAAATGTGTGCGCATGTGTCAAACATATTTTGTGCTCATTAGAACACGGCTTTGTTTACAAAGCGTAATAAGGACGTCATATTAGAATCAAATACTGATTAGATTTACATTTGTTACAAACCATGTGTAAAATATACCCTTTGTGAATTTACTCTATTTTCTAATTCTCACCGTCACTACTGGTAATTACTCATCTCTTCAAATAGTTATGTTTCCTTATTTCTATGAAATTTCAACCATTCAAAGCATTACTTTAACAAGACTTATTTTTATTACATAGAAATGTATATAGGTATTATCAACTTTGCTTGACTTTATCATATGCCTATTAATCAGTTCAACAATTTTACTTCCAAGGATTTCTAAGAACTTGTTCTATTTTTACATACTTTCGCCATCCTTTGATTGGTTTATCCTGCTCCTCCTTAGATCGGAATGCCAATGATGCTTTGGCTAACATCCAAGCAAGTATGAGACAAGTGAAGATCATTAAAAGTCTTATTGGTACAACAAACACAGACATGAAGACAACCTGCAAAATAAATATTTCAGTCTTATAAACTGCTTAAACTCATTCCTGTCAAAAGTGAATGTAAATCAAAGTCAAGTGCTTGAAAGAACTGAAGGGTAAAGACTGCTTCAATTTATCAGTAGGAAGTAAAATTAAATATTGCTTTGGATGAAGTTGATTTAACATCAATTCTAGACAAAGAAAGATAACTCCGGTTTAAAAAAGTAAAAGTAAAGATGACTTTAACAATGACATCATTTATATTTTTGGAACAGATATAAGATTCCTGCATTTGCAAAAGTTATGTAATTTTCTTTACAAGCTTAAGTGTAACATCAGTTTATGCCTTGAATATCTGAGCATATATTACATCCATAAATTTCTGAAAATGTTCATAAATAAGATGTATAGAATGTTATAATCAATGCACAATATTTTGTGTATCAAAAAGGTAGTGATAAGCCTTGGAAGATTTAGATATCAAATTAGTCATTAATCATATAGTGTCTAAGAAATAGACCAAGAAAACTAAACATTGACCAATGAACCATTAAAATGAGGTCAAGGCCAGATGATACCTTTCAGACAGACATATATAAGTACACCTTATTATCATTCCATACAACAAAGATAGTTGACCTATTGCTTATGGTTAAAGAAAAACAGACCAATCACAAAACTTAACACTGAGCAATGAATCGTGAAAATGAGGTTCCAGCAAGACTTACATGTACATCATACAATATTTCCATACACCAAATACAGTTGAACTACATTTAATGCTCATGCATGTAGTATAAAAATGTATCATGTACATGTAGTAATAGAAAAAAGACAAAAATAAAAAAAATTGACTGCTGAACCATGAAAATGAGGTCATGGTCAGATGACACCTGCCAGTTGAACATGTACACCTTACAATCTTTAATTTCTATAAACCAAATATAGAAGACATATTGTTTATAGATATATATCTGAAATAAGGAGTTGGTAGCTAAGCAGTCAGAGCTCAGACATAAACAAGTCGATTTTTGTTTTTGACTTAAAGAAGTCAAAAAATGTATTTATCCTAAAAATGTGTTTTCAATTTTAGACTTATCTAAGTCATAAAATGACAGACTTGTTTAGGTCTATTTATGTTGATTAAAAAACTTAATTTCACTTGGTGGCCAAACTACACAACCTATGCCAGCAAAAACCTGTCTGAGAGTTCACAAGGACTTGAGCTATCTATAAGTAATTGTCTAATTATAAATTCTTACTAAACACAGATGTTTTTTCTCAAGTGTAGTTCCAGGTGGTTGCATTGTAAGGTTAATTAACATTATCTCCGATTTTTTAGACTCTCATTCATATTTTTCTTTAGAAGACAAAGCATTGTCTTTCAATGTTGTCATTATTTGATTTAGATGCATGACCTCCTTATAAATATGCGTGGGTCTTGAAGTTAACCAATTTTTATCACTTATCGACTTGTAGGAGTCGATATTTGCAACTTTTTGATTCTGGTCAATTATTTCTTGCTTAACAATATTTGACTTATTAGTCATATTTTGTCTTGCATTAAAGGGAGACTGATCCTAAAACTTACAAATTTAGACCTCTATGAGTCAAAAAAAGATTCAGTCTGAGCTCTGATGACTGCTAAGGAGTTGACCACCAAAACTTAACCTTGTTTAGAAATCCATGAAATGGGGTACAGGTAAAATGAAAACTTTCTGGATTGATAATCATTCTTATTCCTTGTCTGCGCCAATTTAATAAAAAAAAAAAAAAGAATATGGAGAACATGTGTGCTTTGTATAGCCACTAAAAGACTGTCAGACTGAGCAGTCTTTTTAAAGCGCTATTTAAAAGGTATCAGTCCACAAGAATGCGTGTCATCCCATATTATCTAATATTGTACTACTTTATGTTGTTTACTGGTGGTGAGTACATCTATAAGTATTAAGCCAGATAATCAACGGTTACAAAAAGTGTATATGATGTTATACAAGTTTTCATGTCTACCTACCTGTATTTTTTGCATAAAACTAAGATGAATTTTATGCACAAACGGGTTTACAATCTCTGGTGTTATAAGGGACATTTGACGCGGAATGGCTATCTGTCGTTTCATTTTGTTGTCTTTTCCGAATGTCTATTCTAACCACTTAATCGGGATTTTTTATTTGAAAATGTTCAGCTTGTGGCCATTGTTTGGATTCTGTACAGTATAGTGTGACTTCAATATTTCCGCGACAACATCAAACCGGTTTCAGTAGCACACGTATTTTAAAAGAAGTTGAACATATGGCAAGTCGTTTTAAGATGTGTTCTTTCTTTTTGAAGAAAGTAAATATATGTCTTATCAAATTAATAAAAGTCTTATCAAATTAATAAGATGTCTTATCAAATTAATAAGATGTCTTATCAATTTATTAATAAGATGTCTTGTCAATTTATTAATAAGATGTCTTGTCAATTAATGAGATGTCTTCAAATTAATAAGATGCCTATTCCAGTTCAAAATTAAAGATGTGTTATCTCATAAAGCTATTTTTTATCATATATCTTTAAGCTGATACTACTATAAAGTAGTCTGAGCTTTAAGTTAAAAACCAGGCATAGTCTATACTATAATCTAACTATTAAGGATAACTCCTAAACTAATGAAACGACCATCAAGTTAACTTCAATAGGAGCGGGGGTATATTTTTTTCCTATTTTTGTTTTATTCTGAATGCTGATTTCCCCTTTACCGGGCCTTGTGTTAATTTTTGTGAGAAAACAACAATTTGATTGAAAGTGTTGAAAAACTAATTAATACATTTGTTCGTGCATTGCTGGGAAACAAAATTTACGACTCAGAAAAAAACACCAATAGTATACTGTGTCCCCCCTTTTGAAGTTAAATGGTTGCTCCCTAATATACATTCATGTGATATCTTAAATATAAGATAAGATATCATAACAAACGTTCCTTAGGGGATGACCATTTGATATTCTGGGGAGGAGGATTTTGATAATAAATAACTCAGCCTTGATAATCTCAAAAAATAAATGGTTTGTTCTGAGGTAGTTCGAAAATAAATTACCTGACTTGCAATGTATTAAAAATAAATAACTCAGCAGGTCTAATTGAAACGGTATGAGATGACACTAGATAATTCATAAATTCATTTTTTTTCCAAAAAAAATCGGGAATAAATTCCCAAATTCCCAAATCATGCATATTGGTCTTTTGATGTTGTCCCTCAAAAATTAAGTCTTACGCTGAATCTATACATTATGCTTTAAGACCAAAATATAGTCAAAAAATGTTAAAACAGAGTTTGCATTTTCAGATTAAGAAAGGGTCTGGGAAACACACAGAAAGCATGATTTCTATAGCTTTTTTGGGCCTTCAATGGGTCCAAAACCTTTCAACAAAAATTCAGAAGTTAGATTTTCTACTGCCTTGCCTTATCTATATTAGCTAATAAAGCATAGCGGTTGTTATGCAAATTATAAAGCAACTGTCTACACAGGGGTTCCAAAATTTTCCTCAAAAACAGTTCTATTTGCATTAATGTCTACATAACAGAACGGATTGATAATTAGTTGGATAAGATCAATGGGAAACGAAGTTGTAAATTTAACTAGGATCAGGCTTCCATTATCTAGGATTTTTGACAAAAGTGGTATTCTTGCCTCTTCTAACTTTTCACACAATAGAATAAAGTGTTCCATCGTTTCATCCGCTTTACTATTGCACAGAGTTTAAAAGTTGAGCTTATATGATTCTGTGAAAATGATTCCTTGTGGGTTTGTAGGATATAGTTCCCAGTTAAAATTTTAAGTCGTACAGGAATTTTTCTGATGTCCTTTAGATTTGCAGTAACCGAAATTGCTAAAGGATGTACGGATCCAATATTATATTTATGGTCCATGAATTTAAGAGTTGAATAACCTTTTGATTCATCAATAATTTTAGATGTCCAATAGTCATGAATTTTGGATTTAACTAGCTTTTTCCATTAAAATTTTGATAACGGGTTGTTTAAATAAGCATACAAGTCATTAATTTCATATTTCAAACATAATTTCTTGACTTCAATAAACCAGCTGCGACTATTATGGGGTTTTATTTGTAGCTGCCTTTAAGTTTCGGCTAGCCGCCATTCAATTGAATCAATTGAATCACATTTCGTTCTAGATATGTTTCCAAAAAGATTGATAGCTTTGACATGGCAGTGGCGGATCCAGAAATTTTCATAAGTTGGGGCCCACTGACTGACCTAAGAGGGGGCCCGCTCCAGTCACGCTTCAGTGATTCCCTATATAAGCAACCAATTTTTTTCCCAAAAAAGGGGGGCCCGGCCCCCCCCCCCCCTAAATCCGCCTCTGCATGGATTTCAGCTTCTATAGTGAGTAAACCAGAGTATAGTGTGCAACTATTTTGAAAAAAAAAAACAACTATTCAAGACAACCAAAAAAATAAATCAAATATTTGGTTTTCCTTCAAAATTTCTTTCATCAACAGAGGTGTTCCTGACCAAAGGAAGCTTATACAAAAAGGAAGAAATAAAGTATATAAAGTGAGAGGTTATCTTAAAACGTCAAGAATAGTAACTTTACTCCTAAATTTACAACTGTTTCCTGTTAAACATGCGCAGTTTCAATTAAATGGATCCCTGGGTAATCCTCATTGCGATGCAACCACCCAAGATGGCAACCAAAATCTAAAAGTAAACCTGACAAAGAAACAAAAAAATATAAACATTTTCACCTATATAAGTCGCTCTCACTAAGATATATTGACAATGGAGAGTGCCGGTGATCGCTCAACCCAAAAAAGTGAGTTCCTTGTGGGGTCTAAATACCGTCTTGTGAGAAAAATAGGCAGTGGGTCGTTTGGTGATATTTATCTCGGAATCAACATAACAAACGGAGAAGAAGTTGCAGTTAAATTGGAATCTGTTAAAGCTAGACACCCACAACTGCTTTATGAAAGTAAACTTTATAAAATTCTTCAAGGTGGAGTGGGTATTCCTCATATACGCTGGTATGGTCAAGAAAAGGAATACAATATTCTTGTTATGGACTTGTTAGGGCCAAGTTTAGAAGATCTGTTCAACTTCTGTTCACGCAGATTCACTATGAAAACCGTTTTAATGCTTGCAGATCAAATGATAGGACGTATCGAGTATGTCCACAATAAAAATTTCATTCACAGAGACATTAAACCTGATAACTTCTTGATGGGAATAGGTCGTCACTGCAACAAAGTTTTCTTGATCGACTTTGGGCTAGCCAAAAAGTACAGAGATAGTCGTACAAGAACCCACATTGCATATAGGGAAGATAAGAATCTTACTGGAACCGCCAGATACGCCAGCATCAATGCACATCTTGGCATAGAGCAGAGCCGTCGTGATGACATGGAGTCACTTGGCTATGTCTTGATGTATTTCAACAGAGGCAGTCTACCTTGGCAAGGTTTGAAAGCGAATACCAAAAAGCAGAAATATGAGAAAATTAGCGAGAAAAAGATGTCAACGCCAGTAGAAGTTCTTTGCAAAGGTTTCCCAGCAGAATTTGCTATGTACCTGAACTACTGTAGAGGATTAAGATTTGAAGAGGCTCCAGATTATATGTACTTACGACAACTTTTCCGCATTCTATTCCGTACCCTGAACTATCAGTATGATTACACTTTTGACTGGACAATGTTGAAACAAAAAGCAGCACAAGTAGCTCAGTCCACAGCTACAGCTGCTGCTACCGCTGGTCGCTAAATTTGCCAAAGTCTGATGTTGCATTATTGTCAGAAAATAAAAATGTATATGAATTTAAATTTGAAGAAAGTGTTTGAAAGTGTTAGATCGGTTCATTTGACTTGTGTAGGAATTTGAGAATTATATGTATTGTTATTAAATCTAAAATACTGGAAATTTCTGTTCCATCTTGAGTCAAACTGTCAATTTTACTGTGATAAAATTTTGAAGGAAAGACAGTCTGCACCAAAAACTTTTTTAACTACTAGTCCGAAGACCAATATTCTGACATTTTTCTTATTGGTCCAAACAAAGTTTTGCAAAAACTTACTAGTCTGAAAGAAATTTTACTAGTCTGGGGCATCGGACTAGTGGCTAACTGTGCAGACTGGAAAGATGAAGGTTTTATGGAATGGTGCGTTTCAGCAGTTAGTGCTAATAAGCAGTAAAAATTTCCTTTATTACACTGTGAAATTTATCAGTGTAGGGATGAATAAAATCTTTTCATTACATGTGTGTATCCCAATTAATTTTAATATTTTGATGAAAGATTTATTTACAACAAATGTATGTGTAGTGTTAATATTATCTTATCTAATAATGTATACATTTTTGTTATGAAAGCGTGGAGGAAATAATTTTATGATGTAATGAATTTATTTTGTTGAAATATTTTTGGTGGTTAATTAGAAAATCTCTCAAAACAATTTTACTTGTGTTTTTATTTATGAAATACCTTTTTTTTTTAATTCTTTCAATTTTTGAGGGTGGATGTTCAAAATTTGAGATCACATGTAATAATGTTTTCATTTTAAAAGTGTTGTTTATTTAATTTACATCATACTGCAATACCCATTTAATACAATGTTACTTTATGGTATACATTATTGTAGCATACAGTTTTAGTTCCATATTTTCCTCTGAAAGCTACGTACATGTGGGATTTTTTTCAACATTGATTGAATGCCAGATACATGTATGTATGTTGAAAAGTTACAAAATGTTACAACAAAACTTATAAATATGTGTGATATTTAAACATATATTTGTTGAAGTACATGTGCATGTAGGTCAAATAACAGTTCTAAATAGTGTAAAAAACAAAATGTGTTTTTAATAATGAGTCTAAATATTAAGGATTTTAAAATACTGTAGTGCTAAATTTTTTACAAATTTATGTTGAACTCAACATGTGTATTCACTGCTGTTCAATATTTAAAAAAGTCTTAAGATTGATACATCTGATACATACAAAATGTACTATGAACATGTACATGCACATTTATTGTTTAATAAGAGGTTCTTAATTATATCTATTACGTGTTCACCTCACATGTATGTGTAACATTGTAGACATTTTCTGTTAAAATTATTTTGAAATATTAAATAAGGAAGTACAATAATCAATGTACATGCAATTTTTTTTATGTCTCAGTTTAATACATGTACTCTTTTAAACCAGAAATCATAGTTATAAAATTTTACAATATAAATATAATAACAAGTGTATATTGTACTTCATATCTGATTATATTTTTTTTTGTAGTATCCTAAATACATTTAAAAACATTTAGTGTACATATTCATGTATATTATTTTGGCTCAGATGAATGTGTGTGAAAAGTGAAATTCTTCGCAGTTATTATATAAACATACCAAAATTCTTTCTTTTTTTTTTTACACTTACCACTTTTCTTTTAATTGACCTAAATAATGCATCTTTTTAACAATTGTTTTTGTATGTAGTAACTTCACGTGTAAGTACAAATGTACTTGTACAGAAAATGCTATTTAACAGCACCATCATTTTTTGTACATTTAAACAATGATCTACATGTATGTATATAAATATAATGTACATCTGCATCATGTTTTTTTTTGTACAGTTGCATTGTACACCATCAGCATTAGGCATTTTTTGCAAACTGGTTTCAGAAAACATCTTGGGAGACATTTGTTATTTTTTCTTTGTAGTGTATTTTTTTTTTTTGTAAAAATTTTGGTATATATTTTAATTTTAATGCATCTACAATGAATTCACTTTGACAAAAATGCTTGTACATTTGCTTACACAATTGTACTGTACATGTTCATGTTATAATACATATATGTATGATCTGTTATATTCCTTATTTTGTTATTCCAACAGTGGTCTCCCATTTATTTAAATGTATCTACATGTAGGTCAAGTTATTTATTTGGGAGGGTATCTGATTATTTAAAAGAAAATTTTTATTTTCCAAATTTACACTAGGAAGTCAAAAGATTTTCTTATCACTAAGGAAAAGTAATGTTTCAGATCATTAATTTAGTAATAGTTTTTCTTTAGATCTGACTGTCAGTCGTGTGGAAGTCCCAGAAGGATAAATTTAAAGAAATGTAAAACATTTAAATGCGTACTACATTTTTTATTTGACCTTAAGGGAAAGAAATAAGTTGTGCTGGAAATTACAAAAAAATGAAATAAATCATTTGAAAGAACATTTTTTTTCTGTACATGTACAAGTATAACACGATTAATTACATTTTCATACAAGAATGAGTTGATATTGTTCATATTATAGTGCAGTTAAAAATGTTAACAAGGCATATCACACTTTGAAGTTAACATACATGAAGAGAATATTATTTTGTGTGGTTTCTATTATAGGGCTCAATTAACATAATGGATTACTGAATCTACTGATAATCTAGAACATTTTTCTAAAGCTTGAAGAAATGTGAAAATGTGATAGTGGTATGAATGAGGGTATTAATGAATGGTATTGAACAGAAAAATTAGGTCTCTATGTACCTCATTTCCATATAGTTGTTATTTTGTAATGTAAATTATTAAATGTATGAATCTGAAGTTTTAATAAATGTTGGAAAACTGGTAAAGCTTTAACATTATTAGCATTATGAATATGATGATACATACAAATTAGAAAAAGACTGAAAACTTGAGGGCTTCATATACACAAATTGTTAATACATGTACTAGTAGATAATTACATGAAATTGTAAACATATATGAGCAAGGAGATTGTAAAAACAAATTATCAGAGATAAATGATACATTTTCAAAATGTATTTGGTATGATTGCATTCTGATAGAATCTTCATGTATGCCCTTTGCAAATGAAAAAGATGTGTATTTGTTCATTTCCGTACTCAAACTGATGTTTTGAGATATGTCCCTTTTCAAATGGAAAATTGGTGAATGTGTTGACTTCTCACACTTATTTCAAGATAAGATTTAGATGAGATTGCCAATGAGACACCGCTCCACAAGAGACCAATAATATAGAAGATAAGATTTAGATGAGATTGCCAATGAGACACCGCTCCACAAGAGACCAATAATATAGAAGATAAGATTTAGATGAGATTGCCAATGAGACACCGCTCCACAAGAGACCAATAATATAGAAGACACCGCTCCACAAGAGACCAATAATATAGAAGACACCGCTCCACAAGAGACCAATAATATAGAAGACACCGCTCCACAAGAGACCAATAATATAGAAGACACCGCTCCACAAGAGACCAATAATATAGAAGATAAGATTTAGATGAGATTGCCAATGAGACACCGCTCCACAAGAGACCAATAATATAGAAGACACCGCTCCACAAGAGACCAATAATATAGAAGACACCGCTCCACAAGAGACCAATAATATAGAAGACACCGCTCCACAAGAGACCAATAATATAGAAGACACCGCTCCACAAGAGACCAATAATATAGAAGACACCGCTCCACAAGAGACCAATAATATAGAAGACACAGCTCCACAAGAGACCAATGAGACACTGCTCCACAAGAGACCAATAATATAGAAGACAACTAAGTTCTATAAGAGACTATTCAGCCTTCAACAATCAGAAAAACTCACAAATTCAGCTTTTATTAAAGACCCTGAAATGACAGATTTTTTTTTTATTTTAAATTGAACAAGAAAACTTATAAGCTGATCTTAAATATAATCCTGATTTTGGACAGGCACATACAGAATGTGGTGGGATTTACATAGATTGTTAACATTAAATCCTCCCCTTTAGTTTACCTGGAACAGTGCAAAATGAAAACAAACTACATGTATTAAAATCAGTTAAAAAAGGTCTTAATTCAGCTGATTGATTCAAGCAGAAAAACAACCAACTGATCATTGCAGGGTATTTATACATCCCAATGACAAAAAGAAGCCAAGTACATATCTCAGAATACCAGCAGTTACTGACAACTAGTTTAAAGTCAGTAAAAACTAATAGCATGCTGCATCTAAGACTAAAATATCAGTAAGTACACATGAAACATCAAATGGAATTAGTGTGAAGTCAACAGTCAGAAAAATGTGACCTTGTGCAATTTCAAGATCCAGGTATTGACAAATTGTAGAACTGAATGCTAGCTTTTGCCTCTACCAATATGTTATGAAACTTGTACACAATGCTTATTACCGCCAAACACCGATCAAGTTTGAATAAGGGTGGTCACACTCTCACAGTTTTGACTCATTACTGTTTGTTTTGAATAAAAATTATATAAAGGCACTTAAACTGCAAGCAGTCTCTCATATGGTCTCTTGTGGAGAGTTGTCTTATTGGCAATAACTCCAAGCAGTTTCTCATATGGTCTCTTGTGAAGAGTTGTCTTATTGGCAATAACTTCAAGCAGTCTCCCATTTGGTCTCTTGTGGAGAGTTGTCTCATTAGCAATCATACCACATCTTATTTTTAGCTCACATGGCCCATAGGTGAGTAAATCTAGCATGTGGCAGGTGAGCTCCAATCCAATCTAGGATTGTAATTTATCTACTGAATGTCAGTTTTTATCTCAGTCACTTTTGCTTCCCCCACTTATAAAAATTGACCACCAAAAATAACACAATAATGCATGCCGTGGTGTTCAACACCAATCAATCATCATCATCAAAAAGCAGGCGGGACATTAAATCATAATCATGCTTTGGACTATAATCTTCAACAGTATAATAGATAAAGAATAACTGTAGTTGACAATAGCTATCAGCAGGGGAACATCTACAAATAAGACATAATTTTCATAGTCAGTTAATTCATTAAAGGCAAGACAAACATTACTTATATGAGCAATACAGGTCCTTAAATGCAGACTTCATTTGTTCAATATGTGAGCTTATTGTTGAGAATACTATATTAAAGTAATAGGTCCACTTTTTTGGTGTATAGAATGATTGTTATTTGTACATGGTTTTGATCTATCTTTGTAAACTTGTATGTCAGTCAAACAGGTTCAATTTGACCTTCATCTCATTCATTGGTGGAGTTGTACATGTTATATTTTTATACGACCGCAAACATTTTAATTTTTCGTCGTATATTGCTATCACGTTGTCGTCGTCTTGCGTCGTCGTCTTGCGTCGTCGTCGTCCGAATACTTTTAGTTTTCACACTCTAACTTTAGTAAAAGTGAAAAGAAATCGATGAAATTTTGACACAAGGTTTATGACCACAAAAGGAAGGTTGGGATTGATTTTGGGAGTTTTGGTCCCAACATTTTAGGAATTAGGGGCCAAAAAGGGCCCAAATAAGCATTTTCTTGGTTTTCGCACTATAACTTTAGTTTAAGGATGTATTCTTCTGACTTTTCAGTCTCGTTCAGTCACGTTGAAATCTCGTTCTTGAATTATTTCCGAAACATGTGATACAAGTGGAAAATATCAATGAATTTTAAAAATATTATAATCAAACATAACTCTGTGAAAAAATTGTGTATTTACAATGAATGGTTTTTGAGTAATCCAGTTTTCAAATTTTACGACCTTGATAATCAAGTCAGTATTTTTAGCCAAAGTTTTGGGAAAATGGCTTAGGGATACAAAAAATGATTTTACAAGAATCATGTACATCCCATATCATTTTGTTTTTTTTTTTAAATTTCTTAGATATATAATTTTTCAATTATTTATAACAAAAAAAAAATGAACTTATATGCATTTTGTTCTGAAAACAGAGAAAAATCACAAAAATACAAAATTGACAGCATGGTAAATTTTACACAAAAAAGCGTCAAAATATGATAAAACTTTCTTATATCAACACCTACCTCTAGTTTTTTTAAGTAAATTTTATTCAGATTGGTCCACTTCATCTTTATAGAAAGTATGAAAAAAAGTTTAATTGTGGAACTGTGATTTTTTTCACGATAATAGCCCAAAAATAGGTAAAAATCGATGAAAAATGGGAAAATCATCAAAATTGGGCATTTTCAAAGGGCCGTAGCAAAAAAAGAAGTGCACCACCATATGTTTTTTTCTTCACCAATTATTTTTTTACAGTCTTATAAACCCAAACATCTGGTTTAGAAAAAAAGTTTAATTCTAGAAATTTTTGGCTCCTCAGAGGTGTACATCCTTAAGTGAATAGAAATCTATGAAATTTTGACACAAGGTTTATGACCACAAAAGGAAGGTTGGGATTGATTTTGGGAGTTTTGGTTCCAACAGTTTAGGAATTAGGGGCCAAAAAAGGGCCCAAATAAGCATTATTCTTGGTTTTTGCACAATAACTTTAGTTTAAGTTAATAGAAATCTATGAAATTTAAACACAAGGTTTATGACCACAAAAGGAAGGTTGGTATTGATTTGGGGAGTTGAGATCCCAACAGTTTAGGAATTTGGGGCCAAAAAGGGGCCCAAATAAGCATTTTTCTTGGTTTTCACATTATAACTTTAGTATAAGTGAATAGAAATCTATGAAATTTAAACACAAGGTTTATGACCATAAAAGGAAGGTTGGTATTGATTTTGGGGGTTTTGGTCCCAACAGTTTAGGAATTTGGGGCCCAAAGGGTCCAAAATTAAACTTTGTTTGATTTCATCAAAAATTAATAATTGGGGTTCTTTGATATGCCGAATCTAACTGTGTATGTAGATTCTTAATTTTTGGTCCCGTTTTCAAATTGGTTTACATTAAGGTCCAAAGGGTCCAAACTTAAACTTATTGAATCCTTGGGGTTCTTTGATATGATGAATCTAAAAATGTACTTAGATATTTAATTATTGGCCCAGTTTTCAAGTTGGTCCAAATCGGGGTCCAAAATTAAACTTTGTTTGATTTCATAAAAAATTGAATAAATGGGGTTCTTTGATATGCCAAATCTAACTGTGTATGTAGATTCTTAATTTTTGGTCCCGTTTTCAAATTGGTCTACATCAAGGTCCAAAGGGTCCAAAATTAAACTAAGTTTGATTTTAACAAAAATTAAATTCTTGGGCTTCTTTGATATGCTTTATCTAAACATGCACTTTGATTTTTGATTATGGGCCCAGTTTTCAAGTTGGTCCAAATCAGGATTCAAAATTATCATGCAATAGCAAGAAATTTTCAATTGCACAGTATTGCACAATAGCAAGAAATATCTAATTGCACAATATTGTGCAATAGCAATTAATTTTCAATTGGAGTTATCTTTCTTTGTATAGAATAGTAGTTGAATCAACTTTAATCATTGTTTTATACAATATACAATGTATTTTCATTTTTACTACCAACTGATAAATTAAAACAATCTTTACCATCCAGTGATAACAAGCACTTTTTATTACATTTTAATTTTGTATGATGTATTTAAATGAGCAGTTATTGTTGCAAACTTCATTAGAAATTTGAATTGAGATCAGTACATTATAACTTTAGTATAAGTGAATAGAAATCTATGAAATTTAATCACAAGGTTTATGACCATAAAAGGAAGGTTGGTATTGATTTTGGGAGTTTTGGTCCCAACAGTTTAGGAATAAGGGCCCAAAGGGTCCAAAATTGAACTTTGTTTGATTTTCATCAAAAATTATATAATTGGGGTTCTTTGATATGCCAAAACTAACTGTGTATGTAGATTCTTAATTTTTGGTCCCGTTTTCAAATTGGTCTACTTTAAGGTCCAAAGGGTCCAAAATTAAACTTAGTTTGATTTTAACAAAAATTGAATCCTTGGGGTTCTTTGATATGCTGAATCTAAAAATGTACTTAGATTTTTGATTATGAGCCCAGTTTTCAAGTTGGTTCAAATCAGGATCCAAAATTATCATATTAAGTATTGTGCAATAGCAAGAAATTTTCAATTGCACAGTATTCAGCAATAGCAAGAAATCTTCAATTGCACAGTATTGTGCAATAGCAAGAAATTTTCAATTGGCAAATTGCACAGTATTGCGCAATAGCAAGAAATCTTCAATTGCACAGTATTGTGCAATAGCAAATATTTTCAATTGCGCAATAGCAAAAAATATCTAATTGCACAATATTGTGCAATAGCAAGAAATTTTCAATTGGAGTTATCTTTCTTTGTTCAGAATAGTAGTTGAATCAACTTAAATCATTGTTTTATACAATATACAATGTATATTCACTTTTACTACCAACTGATAAATTAAAACAATCTTTACCATTCAGTGATAACAAGCACTTTATTTTACATTTTAAAATTTTATGATGTATTTAAATGAGTAGTTATTGTTGTTGCAAACCCCATTAGAAATTTGAATTGAGATCAAAGGGGATGTGAAAAAAAAATGGGGGGGGGGGTAAATTTTTCTCATTTCAGATTTCATAAATAAAAAGAAAATTTCTTTCATTTTTTTGAGAGGATTAATTTTCAACAGCATAGTGAATTGCTCAAAGGCAAAAAAAAATATTTTCAGTTCATTAGACCACATTCATTCTGTGTCGATACCTATGCTGTGTCAACTTTTTAATCACAATCCAAATTTAGAGCTGAATCCAGCTTGAATGTTGTGTCCATACTTGCCCCAACCGTTCAGGGTTCAACCTCTGCGGTCGTATAAAGCTGCACCCTGCGGAGCATCTGGTTGTTTTTTCGATAATGCAAATGTTGCAATTCAAATAGCAACACTTTAGCATGGAAGTTTTGCAAATATTCAAAGTCAATAAACCATGACTGTAAGTACATGGCTAAACAAACTCCATGGAAATGAGATTTGCCAATGCTAATACAACTGTATACCAAATACCATTGACTTATTATAAGTAGTTCCCTTTAAACAGACCTAAACACAAACTAAAACATGTTGTCTGCTTTATGGTTGGGTTGTTGTCTCTTTGACACATTCCGCAGTCCCATTCTCAATTTTATGTAAACTAAGCAAAATTTCAAAGTCAATAAACCATAACTGCGGAGCATCTGGTTGTTTTTTCGATAATGCAAATGTTGCAATTCAAATAGCAACACTTTAGCATGGAAGTTTTGCAAATATTCAAAGTCAATAAACCATGACTGTAAGTACATGGCTAAACAAACTCCATGGTTATGAGATATACCAATGCTTATTCAACTGCATACCAAAATATCATTGAACTACCACTAGTAGTTATCCATAAACCAACCTAATAAATGAAAACTAAGCAAAAGTGTTTAAGTCAATGGACCATAACTGAGGGGGCATGGTCAAATAATCTCCATGGTTATGAGATATGCCAATGGTTATTCAACTGCATACCAAAATATCATTGAACTACCACTAGTGGTTATCCATAAACCAACCTAATCACAAACTAAGCATTAGTTTCTAAGTCAATAGACCTTGACTGAGGAGGCAACAAATCTCCATGGAAATGAGATATGCAAATGCTTATTCAACTGCATACCAATTATCATTAACCTACCACTAGTGGTTCCCCATAAACTGACCTAATTACAAACTAATACATTGTTGACGTCGCCGACACCAGAAACAGTTCTGGCTTTTTGACTCCTTCAAGCGAGACAAAAATTGTTAATGTCTAAATAAAGGGTTTTAACTTTAACCTTTACCTTATGGTTGACAGGCCACTGTTGTAATTTTGTGATTTTGTCATGTTTCACAGATACCATATAAAAGTCCTCGCTGTGTTGAAGACCCATTGGTGGACTTTGTATGTTTTCTGGCCATTGGTTGTGTTGTTGTCTCTTTGAAATTGACACATTCCCCATTTCCATTCTCAATTTTACTATTTATAAATTGATGTAAAACATGGACTATTTATAAATCATATTGATATTCACTGAATTAATACTGGAACTTACAATTTAAGTTTCAACTACCAAAGAACAGCAGTGAGAATATCATTAATAAAATTTGATGATTCAAACTAAAGATGTTAAACAATCCCCAACAGTTCTCTGATTTTGTATTTTAAGGGTTCTAATATAAATTAATTATCATGCTCTGTATTAAGGCAAATATCATTGGAGCTCTTACTTTCAACCGGACAACCAATGATTAAAAATAGGTTTGAAAATATTAATAATTCAACTTTGAAAATATCTTTATTTCTCACAAAATACATATCACAGATCTTACTGGTAAAATTGCATTAATAATTGGGTCTCACAAATATAAACTAGAGATTTGACTTCCAATCTTGTAAAATAGCAGTTTATGCACAATGCTCATGGTTTTCTGATAAAATAAATTACGTTATATTTATGATTTCAAACACAATTTTAAAACAATTTGTCACTCTTTAAAATGAAATAAAAGTAACACTACTTAAAAAAGCGTGGACACACAGAAATGTCTTGTATTCATAAGTCCCTGAAAATAATGACATATTCTTGCCTAATGCCCCCTTTTCTCTACATTAAAAAATAAGGCCTAACAATAAATTAATTTAAGTAACCACATCATCATGATTATCAGATACAAAATGTTTAACTTCTATACAACTGTCATTTGTTTCATCATTAAGTCTTTTCTTCGCAAGTTTTTCTTTTTCTTCATTTGCCTTCTCAAGTAAATGTTTAAAACTAAGATATATATCTTTCACATCACTGTCATTTTTCCGTTTCTTCCATTTTTCTACTAAAGCTTCATTCTGACCACCTTCAACAAACTGTCGTTCATCTTCAATATCTAACACTGTAGTAGCAACCATGGCTGCCCCTTGTTCTGCTAACTGCTTTGACTTTTCCCTGAAACGGATAGACTTTAAATGATAAAAAACATTATTTAATAGATATAAAGCATAATGAGTAATCTGATTACTTGCGGGGAAATGCAAAATATGTAGATTTTTCACTTATGGTTTTCAAGAAATATTGCCACTTATGCATTATGTTCTATTATTAGCCATAGTGGTAGTAAATTGACAGACATAAAAAACATCAACCTTATACAAGATACCATAAGGACCATTCATGCAAAGTTTATTTGAAATTAGTCCATTGGTTTTAGAGAAGAAGATTGAGAACATTTGTAAAAAGATGACAACAAGAAGAAAGGGGTGAAAGCACCAAATACGGGCAATAGCTCTATTGGCCCATTGGACAAGGTGAGCAGATAAAAAAATGTTGTCCCAAGAATGAATTCAATTAGTAAATTTTAAGGTGGAAACTGCCTTTTTCTTCTGTTAGTTTAGTTTAAACATATTTATTTATAGTGGATTGGGAAACAAGTTTTGCAACTTATATTAATCCCTTTCCACTTTGCGGGTGCGAGTGCTGCCTTGTAGCCGCATCAGCCTACTCTTTTTCGAAATCTACAAGGGTGTCTTTAACGTGCAAGAGATATGGCTCTCTCTTAACATGGGTCAGCCATTTATCGTCCCTTTCCGACGGACTATCATCGTTTTCTTCTGTATTATTGTTGGTAGTCTCATTAAGTTTAACCCTGACATCCAATTCCAAGAAGTTAACATAATTTTGAATATTGAAATCTTTTGTCCATTATCTATTACTTTGTGTCTTACCAATATGGAGTTGTATAAAGATTTCCACCAACATTCAGAATACAGTTATAACATCTGTCTTCTGTCCTCTCTGTCTGTGGAATATAATAAAAGTCAGAATTACAATGGTAGAATAAGTAAAATGATGCCTTAAATGTGTATCCAATAATTTAAAGATAAGGAGGATGGGTGCCAATGAGGATCTGACATACATCTCGAATAAATGAAAACTGACTTTAAACTTCTACATCGCAAGCTTTCCTAATGGAGTCCTTACAACCTCTTCAAATATACAGTAACATAAAGAATGAGGTGGGGCTAAACATTTTGCACTGTTCAACAGAAGTTTTCAACATACCACATCATATTCTAGTCTATTAATCCCTGCTCTCTTTGTTGCTTCATATAAGCTTTGTTTTGGAGAAATCTTTGGAGGAAATTCCTTTCTGTAATTGAATATAATCAATCTCTATATATTAAAATAATAAATGTTTGATTGTGTGTAGTAGATAAAAGAATTTAGGGCAGAATGTAAGGTTAAATTAATTTTGTGTCAATCACATTTAAGTTTTTTGTGTAATTAGACATCTATCATCTGTAAGCAATGCCTATATATTTAGGTTAGGTAAAGGATCACCAAAAAAACAAATTTTATTTCAAACAATCTTTACAAAACAAGAAACATAACAGTACACATGCTGAAATGTCTCAACAGCATTACTGACAATTTATTTTATGTTGAAAGTCATATATAGATAAAGGTTTCACTACAAGTATCACATAAACTTAATGTTTTTAAAGATCAATCAAAATGAGTTTAAGGTCAGATATACCTTGTCAGACAGACTTGTACACCTCCACCAGAAAGTAATCCCTACATCTTGCATTCCAGGACAAGAGCATAAATGAATTTAGTGTATGATATTCTAAATAACTTACTTGTTAAATTTAAAAGGCATTTCTATAGTTGTGTGTCCATCATCTGTCGTTACAACATGAATCTCTGTTTCTTTATCATATTTCATGGCTAATAACTTGTTCATTGATTGTCTGTGTTGGTTATAATATTCCTGAAGGCCCCATATCTCACTAAAGAAAAGATTTAAACAGAATACTTATGGTGGAAAAAATCAGTTGATTTTTTTATCGTCTGAAAGAAAGTGTACATTTTGTTGTCATGCACAAAAAATTATCATTAACTTCATTTGGCAAGAACGTTAACCATTATTCGTCATGAAGGTATCCCCATTACAACCCTCGTGGTGTGATATGATAATTTAGTTAAGTGATTCATCTAAGTAATTTAAGACGGAATGTATCAACCTCAATTACTTTAGACGTCCACTTTGTGCTTTTGTTAGATGTATTGCTTCTTGTCTCCATAAGTTGTGTTCCGCCTTTTTTATCTGATTTTTAATAGTCTGTTTCCTATGCTGTACAGTTACACCATTGTCCCAGGTTAGGTGAGGGAGGGTTGATGCCTTCAAACGAGTTTAACCACGCTTCATTCTGTATGTGCCTGTCCCAAGTCAGGCTCTGTTATTCAGTCGTTGTCGTTTGTTGTTGTGTTACATACTTTTTTCTCCATTATTTTGTACATAAATGAGGCTGTTATTTTTCCCATTTGAATCGTTTTACATTTGTCATTTTTGGGCCTACTTGTATTATAGCTGACTATGCGGTATGGGCTTAGCTCACCAATTAAAGCTGTATGGTGGCCTGTAGTTGTTAATTTTTGTGTAATTTTGTCTCTTGTGGAAAGATGTCTTAGTAGCAATCATACCACATCTTCTTATTTTTATATTTGCTCCCTACCTGAACTCCTCCATAGTAACAGCAGTCAGACTTTGATCCCCTTCTTTTAAGTCCATGTCTTTATACATCATTGCCAATATACAATATTTACTGTTTATGGCATTGTTGTCCCAATCTATTGCCTTCAACACAAACAATATTTCATAAACAAAATCATTCGCCTCTTCATTTTCAAAATTCAGATGTGGCATTTTATTCATTTTTCATAAAAAAAAATTACCTTTACATATATATATAAATTTGAACAAGGTGAACCAACACCTGAAGTGGTTATCGTGCGGTTGGGTAATAGAGGGATACAGAAAGGTTTTCACAGTTATCTTTCACTAGAAAAGAGAAAGTCAACTCTTAATAATTTTGATGAGTTAAATATGTATAGTCTTTCATTTTAAGAGAGGTGGTGTTCTTACAATAATTCTTTCTTAAAGTCATATGAAACGAGTGACCGGTGAAAAATAATGTTATTCCAATTCTTTAACCAATGCATACAAACATCATAAACTTGGTCTTCTGTGCACGATTTTATCATTTTTTCAGATAAATTTTGTATAATCGTCAATTTTTTTTTCAATTGGTCAGTGTTGTGAAAATATGGTAGGTAATTAAAGTTCATGTTTTGAAGCCGAAGTTTAACGATTGTCACCTGTGTGTCAACAATCAACAAAAAAGCATGGATATTAAGCATGTGTTTAACATGTACAATCAGATAATAGTTTATTTTAAGGACATCCATGCGTATTGCGATCACCAGATTTTTACGAGATGGGTCACACTGAGGTCACTTTGCAATATGTCGGGGAATTGCTCCCTAGAAGGACGCAATTGAAATAAAATAAACTTCTTCTAAATATGAACAAATTAAAGAATTTACTTTAGAAAAAAAGTATATGTACATAAGTTTTATAATGAAAACTATCCATTGAGTTATACAAAACATATGCATTATTTTTTTTAATTTGAGGTTTCTTATGACTTTAATAATTCAGAAAGGGGGTATATTTTTGCAGACTGCTCCAGTTAAACTGTGATATTTTTTCATTTGTATTTTGTTAATAAATTGCATTGTAATTGTCCAAAAATCTTGGGATAATTCATTAAAGACATAAATTTCCAGAGGTTAATTTTATAAGTAGTGTCCGTAACCAGCACTTACCTTATCCTTACATAGTAGAAATTAAAACATTTCTCACTGTTTTTTCCATTCACCTAATGAGTTTTACAAATTTCAAGCATTACTTATTCAAGATCACAATTTTTTTCTATTGTATTAATCTTTATTTTTGGACATCAGTGCAACCATATTGTTCCCTGTATTGTGTTTTGCCCATTTAGGTATAAAATTTGTCACAAGAACTTACCATTTTAATGTATTCTCTAACAATATCTAACAATGGTATCATTCCCTCCTTGCTAAAAATAGATGGGTTCCTTTCTGCTGCCTGAGCAACCATCACTGAGGTGCATCCAGTATTCTTTGCAAACTTCTGTATGTCAGGATTATCTTTCATCTCTTTTGAACCACCACTATAAGAATATGAATGGAAAAACATGTACATAATTGTATATTTCTATGAAGAGTGATGAAGAATCTACTGTATGGACATTTCCCAATGTTTTACTTAATTTCACTCCATTTCCAGTTTCTTTGAACTTGGAAATATTGAGTTAAATATCAATAGGGATTTCGCTCCCATCATATGTGATTATAATCCGACTTTTGTATCAAATTCATTAGGGAACTAATGTGTTGCATTCATTTAAGGTTAATGACCTTGACATATTGACCTTAGAACCATTATGGATCTGCCTATCATTATTTGTGTCTATATATGCAAGTCTGATTTCAAAACCATGTAAGGTTCTGGAATTATTTCTGTCAATTTTATTTACTTTGGACATGATCTTGGAAAGTGTTTTCAAAATGAAAAGGGCACTTTCTTCTATTATATATGACCACATATCCAAGTTGCAATCCAACATAAAATATTTGATTGATCAACAAAAAAGCTTAAATGACTGATGGACATTTTTGCTCCAGTCCCAAGTCAGAACCTTTGTTCAGCTGAAGATCACCTCTGGGTGTGGGATTTTCTTGCTGCGTTGAAGACCCATTGGTGGCCTTTGGCTGTTGTCTTCTCTTCGGTCAGGTTGTTGTCTATTTGACATATTCCCCATTTCCATTCTCAATTTTATCTGTGGCATGGGGTATTACAATAATTTCAACATTATTTTCACAAACAATTTCAAACTCTCATAAAATAGGTACTGGAGAAATGTGCATTAGTATAAACTTTTGACAAAAAAGGGCTGGTAATGTTTGAGTTTTATGGTATGCATGCATGTATGCATATAACAATTATTATTCTATTGAACCATTATTGTCTTATCAATATAAACATAAGTAGATGTGGTATCATTTCCAGACCATGCAAAGGCCGTGTAGCCAGTCAAGGTTGTTAAGTAGATGTGGTATCATTTCCAGACCATGCAAAGGCTGTGTAGCCAGTCAAGGTTGTTAAGTAGATGTGGTATCATTTCCAGACCATGCAAAGGCCGTGTAGCCAGTCAAGGTTGTTAAGTAGATGTGGTATCATTTCCAGACCATGCAAAGGCTGTGTAGCCAGTCAAGGTTGTTAAGTAGATGTGGTATCATTTCCAGACCATGCAAAGGCCGTGTAGCCAGTCAAGGTTGTTAAGTAGATGTGGTATCATTTCCAGACCATGCAAAGGCTGTGTAGCCAGTCAAGGTTGTTAAGTAGATGTGGTATCATTTCCAGACCATGCAAAGGCTGTGTAGCCAGTCAAGGTTGTTAAGTAGATGTGGTATCATTTCCAGACCATGCAAAGGCTGTGTAGCCAGTCAAGGTTGTTAAGTAGATGTGGTATCATTTCCAGACCATGCAAAGGCCGTGTAGCCAGTCAAGGTTGTTAAGTAGATGTGGTATCATTTCCAGACCATGCAAAGGCTGTGTAGCCAGTCAAGGTTGTTAAGTAGATGTGGTATCATTTCCAGACCATGCAAAGGCTGTGTAGCCAGTCAAGGTTGTTAAGTAGATGTGGTATCATTTCCAGACCATGCAAAGGCCGTGTAGCCAGTCAAGGTTGTTAAGTAGATGTGGTATCATTTCCAGACCATGCAAAGGCCGTGTAGCCAGTCAAGGTTGTTAAGTAGATGTGGTATCATTTCCAGACCATGCAAAGGCCGTGTAGCCAGTCAAGGTTGTTAAAAATTCCATTGTCATTGTGATTACCAATGAGACTTCTATTTAAATCTGTTTATTGTTAAGTTTGTTTATTATGTTATGAATTATTGCATTATAATTAATCTGTCCTTCAATGGTCACCTTGATCGGTAAATAAAATTCTCTGTAACCATCTGTACAAAGGTATTTGATTTTTGTTTTGTTTACTACTGAACCTTACTTTGCAATAACAGGGATAGACAAACTTTCTGCTATCTTTCTAATAAATTCATTCCTATTAGTATGTCTGGGTCGTTCTTCCTTAGTTCGTCCATGAACTGTCAAGGCTGATACACCCGTCTTCTCTATTATCTTGGCTAACTCAATTGTCTCGTCTAACTGTTAATTATAATGTAATATGACATTGACTTTTTATATATTATTTTAATTGACATTCCACCTACACTGATTATATAAACCACTGATTGTAAAACTGAGTGTCAACAAAGTTGACCTTATCATAATTCAGTCTGTGCCAAACTGTTTTACGGTTTGTCAGACCGAAAAAGAAATTTGTGATTTTTTTATTATATATATATATTCTTAAGGCATAAAATACATTTATTTCCTTATTCTTGAATAAATTATTTAAATCATATAACACTTACAGTAGGAAGACATCTTATTTTACATGTTACTGGAATGGAAACTGCTTTCACAAGACTTGATAATATCTGAAAATTAAAAAAAATATTGTAAGATTTAGCTTTTTGAAAAATATAAGTTTTTTTTTTTTAAATTACATAGAGAGATACTGTTCATCTTCATCTTGAGGTTATACAGTTCCAGTCGGAAAGCAAGCCCTTAGAAACAACTGTTGTTGCTAAAAACCCGCCATTCTGAAATTGAGTTAATTTTGTGGAAAAAATAATTTGGTGTCAATTTGGATTTTTTTCTTTTTGCTGTTTCTTACTTGCCATTTAGGTCAGAAATATATTTTGTTCCATTCTTTAAGCATGGTTCTTATTATTAAAGAAAATAGTACAAAAAACAAGTTAAATTGGCCGTCTTTTAACAATAAAGTAACGCCGTTGGTCGTCGTTTATAAATTATGCGAAATTGTCTGTTATTTTTTCTTCATTTTCCACAAAACAAAGATTGTATTTACTAAATAACACATCAATAATATGTATCTCAATGTCAAACATTCTATCAACCCCTAGGAAATCCCGTTCAAACTAAAATCCAAACAAAAGACATTTTTTTACATTGTAGTTTTCTGGTCTTACACATGGATGTCAACTTACATCTGTACACATTGTACAAACATTATGGTAAGTGTGTTTGTTTGAAAAGGCAATGGCGAGTTCAGCTGTGAATATTTGACTGGATTAATAATTCTCTTTAAGTCAGTGAAATGTTTGACTTAACTATAAACAAGGTAAGGAAATCTTAAACTGTCTTTGCACAACTGCTCAAGATGACAGACACAAAACTCATTCATTGTTTTGTTATACAGTATAATAATATTTTTTTGGCAATGATGGAATCCTGCAAAAGTAAATGAAAAAGTCTTGTCCTAAATTTGAACTAAAAACAATCTCTTTCAGACTAGCATTTTAATCAATCTTATTCAAAGCATGTTCATAGTACTGACATGAAGTGCGACTTAATTTTGACTTGTGATCTAAAACATAATTGTTGACTTAGCACCCATAAACTGCTCTGAAATTCTTTTATATAAATATATATATGCCCCGCAGGGCGAAGCTTTATATGATCGCAGAGTTTGAACCCTGAACATTGGGGCAAGTATGGACACAACATTCAAGCTTGATGCAGCTCTGAATTTGAATTGTGATTAAATAGTTGACACATTACAGATTTCTGACACATAATGAATGTGGTCTAAGAACTTAAACTTAAAAACTTTAAATTTTAAATTGGACATTACCTATTATGGTCCAATATCCAAAATCTAAATACATGGTTAGATTCAGCATATCAAAGAACCTCAAGAATTCAATTTTTGATGAAATCAAATAAAGTTCAATTTTGGACCCTTTAGACTTCAATGTGGACCAATCTGATGACCGGGCCCAATCATCAAAAATCTAAATACATGGTTAGATTAAGCATATATCAAAGAACCCCATATATACAATTTTTGTTGAAATCAAACAAAGTTTAATTTTGGACCGCAATTTGGACCAACTTAAAAACTGGGCCTATAATCAACAAGAATGTGTCCAAAGTACACAGATGCCCCACTCGCACTATCATTTTTCATGTTCAATGGACCGTGAAATTGGGTAAAAAATCTAATTTGGCATTAAAATTATAAAGATCATATCATATGGAACATGTGTACTAAGTTTCAAGTTGATTGGACTTCAACTTCATCAAAAACTACCTTGACCAAAAACTTTAACCTGAAACTCCCACTTTCATTTATTATGTTCAGTGGACCGTGAAATTGGGGTCAAAAGACTAATTTGGCTTTAAAATTAAAAAGATCATATCATAAGCAACAAGTGTACTAAGTTTGAAGTTGATTGGACTTCAGCTTCATCAAAAACTACCTCAACCAAAAACTTTAACCTGAAACTCCCACTTTCATTTTCTATGTTCAGTGGACCGTGAAATTGGGGTCAAAAGTCTAATTTGGCTTTAAAATTAGAAAGATCATATCATAAGCAACAAGTGTACTAAGTTTCAAGTTGATTGGACTTCAGCTTCATCAAAAACTACCTCGACCAAAAACTTTAACCTGAAACTCCCACTTTCATTTTCTATGTTCAGTGGACCGTGAAATTGGGGTCAAAAGTCTAATTTGGCTTTAAAATTAGAAAGATCATATCATAAGCAACAAGTGTACTAAGTTTCAAGTTGATTGGACTTCAGCTTCATCAAAAACTACCTTGACCAAAAAATTTAACCTGAACGGACGGACGGACGCACAGACGAACGGAGGCACAGACCAGAAAACATAATGCCCCTCTACTATCGTAGGTGGGGCATAAAAATCTAAATACAGGGTTAGATTCAGCATATCAAAGAACCCCAATGATTCAATTTTTGTTGATATCAAACAAAGTTTAATTTTGGACGATGATTTGAACCAACTTGAAAACTGTCCCCATAAGCAAAAATCTTAATACATGTTTAGATTCAGCATATCAAAGAACCCCAAGGATTCAATTTTTGTTGAAATCAAACAAAGTTTAATTGTGTCCATACTTGCCCCAACTGTTCAGGTGCCCTGCGGAGCATCAGGTTTTTCTTCTAGAGATTTTGTAAACATATTCATTATGGGCATTGAACTAGATTTTATCATTAACTGATACAAGTCAAGAGTGTTATAAATGGCATGATATTTCAACAATACTTTTAACTGAAGACTCTCTTAACATTTTTTTGAAAAGGTATCTACTTCAATCTATTGATTTTCATGTAGCGGTGTTGAAGTTGTCTCCCATACAAATAACAAAAGGTCTGTTCCAGAATAAAAATGCATATGGGAGCATGAGTGGCAACTTCTGTAAAACCTTGACCGTCACAAAAAGTTTATAATTCTTATGAAATTGAAATGAAAATGAAAAAGTACATACAACTGCCAAAATCCACATCTAATAAATAAGTGCCTACAATTCCCCTGTCAGCACAACCCCTAACGATAAAATTTGAGAACATCCCTTGAATTAATTTTTTTATATGATTAATTTCTAATGTCTTTCTAACTCTATCAACTGGTGTACTGCATATTGAGTAATTAATAGTCTAGACAACTGCCAAATTTTTATATTCTTCTATTGTCAACATGTATTTACAATTTGTCTTGACGACACTGATGATGAAAGTATTAAACGACCTTGACTGGCTTTTCAGCCCTCACACTTTCGGCAATTGACTCTGTCTTTATTTGTTTCTGTTTAATATGATTATTCAAAACAACATCTCTTTCCAGGAGGGAATCTCAAGGTAAAAACCTTGAGCTAATCTCAAGGTGAAAATTTGTAGCCTTGACGTCATTTTTGTTTGTTTAGATTTTCAATTACTGATCAGACAAATAACAAATCACAATTCAAACAATTCATCTTACTTTTATTTTAAATGATTAAATAAACAAGTACCTGTTTAACTTTCTCTGGCTTCTTCAGTAATGCTGCACCCATTCCACCCTGAAATTAATAAATAATAAATACTGTGGATGTCTTGGATTGAGGAAAATTGTATTCATGGATATTTGTTTTTTTTTATGAATTTGTCAGTCTGCATACTAGCCTATTAACCAGGTGCTCCACAGGGCACAGCTTTATACAACCACAGATGTATAACCCTGAACAGTTGGGGCAAGTATGGACACAACATTCAAGCTTGATACAGCTTTGAATTTGGATTGGGATCAAATTTTTGACATAATATGAGTTTCTGACACAAAACAAATGTCAAGGTCTTGCAAATCTATTGCACAATATTACGCAGTCAATCATTTCTTCTTCAAACTTTTCAAAAATTTGGAATTTGAGAAATTTGGGGAAAAAAATAATTGAAAAATACTACCACCCCCCTTTTTTGCAATTAGTCCAAAACCTGACATTTCTTTATACATAATTTACAAGTAGTGTAAAGGAGGTAAATCTGAACATACCCAACATTGCACGTTATATGTTTATGAATTACCTCCCTTACACTGCTTTTAAATTGTCTTCATTGTCCATTGACCAGAAAAACCTAGTTTCCCCCTTTTTTTGCCCCTAATTCCAAAACATCTTAAGCCATAACCCCCCCCCCCCCCCCCCCCAAGTCAATATTAACCATCCCTTTATGGTATGGAATCTTGAAGTATAATTTCAGAGAGATAAAAACACAAGTTATAGACTGGAAACTACAAAAATGCTTATTTGTGCCCCTTTTTTGGCCCCAAATTCCTAAACCTTTGGAACCATAATCCCCAAAATCACTCCAAACCTTCTACCTGTGGTATTAAATATTGTGGTACAATTTCAGAGCAATTGAAATACTTATACACAAGTTGATATCCTGAAAGTAGAAAAATGCTTCTTTTGGAACCATCATCCCTAAAATCAATCCCAAACCTTCCTTTTGAGGTATTGAACCCTGTTATAAAATTGCATAGAGATCCATGCACTTAAAGTTATTGTCCAGACACCAAATGTGTCTTCAGACAACGCAGACGATGACAACATCATACCATTATACAAATGCAAATTTTTTTGTGGTCGTATAAAAATTGATACTCTGTTTAACATTTAACAAGTACAACAACTGGAAGTTTTTAACGACCTTGACTGGCTATACAGCCCTTGCACGGTCGGTAATTTAACAAGTACAACAAATGGAAGCTTTTAACGACCTTGACTGGCTATACAGCCCTTGCACGGTCGGTAATTTAACAAGTACAACAAATGGAAATTTTTTAACGACCTTGACTGGCTATACAGCCCTTGCACGGTCGGTAATTTAACAAGTAAAACAAATGGAAGTTTTTAACGACCTTGACTGGCTATACAGCCCTTGCACGGTCGGTAATTTAACAAGTACAACAAATGGAAGTTTTTAACGACCTTGACTGGCTATACAGCCCTTGCACGGTCGGTAATTTAACAAGTACAACAAATAGAAGCTTTTAACGACCTTGACTGGCTATACAGCCCTTGCACGGTTGGTAATTTAACAAGTAAAACAAATGGAAGTTTTTAACGACCTTGACTGGCTATACAGCCCTTGCATGGTTGGTAATTTAACAAGTAAAACAAATGGAAGTTTTTAACGACCTTGACTGGCTATACAGCCCTTGCACGGTCGGTAATTTAACAAGTACAACAAATGGAAGTTTTTAACGACCTTGACTGGCTATACAGCCCTTGCACGGTCGGTAATTTAACAAGTAAAACAAATGGAAGTTTTTAACGACCTTGACTGGCTATACAGCCCTTGCACGGTTGGTAATTTAACAAGTAGTGTGCATGAATAGCTTTATATAATAATTTAAGTAACCAAAGAAATATCACAACTGTTGTCTAAATCAAGACATGGAATTCAAAGATCCCCATGTAGGACTTCATGGATACAGGCATATAATCTTGAAAATGCATACAAAAATCAGCAAACATACTATGGATTATCTATACAGTTTCAGACAGGATTTTAATCATGATCTGTAATCTTTAAAAACTCTAAAATGTACATCTTTTAACTGTTTAATTCTCATGAAAAATTTATTTTGATCAACGAAAGTCAGACTTTCAGAGATGATATGCTATTATGATTGATGAAGTGTCCATTTTATCTCCTCATTATTTAAATACCAAAAAATCAAAATAATTTCATATTCAGCTTGGTTTTTTTTATTTCATAAGAATTAATTCTACAATTAAAAGTACATTTGTAACATGTTTTACTGTAACTGTATTCTTTAAGTGACATGTTATCACCCAATTAACACATTTGATGGTTGTTTATATGTTGATATTTCAATCTCAGGTTTATTAGTGTGGTCCTGTCTGATTACATGTGTGCAACAACTAAAACGTTTATTTGAAATTTCCTACAATAGAGATAATTTGTAAGTATAGATAAATCAGCTTGTTTCAGAAAACAATTATTTTATTTAAAGTTATGTCTGAAACTCTGAATGTTGTCAGAAATGACAGACGAACAATTCGTCAGTGAAAATTAACACCTTATTTGGAAATGTCCCACAAATCATTATAAAACAACCTATGGTTATTTCTCAAGAATCTTCCAATTCTTCACACGATTTTTTCTTCTTCAGAAAACTCAAATCGATGAATAAATAAATGAACAGAGTTTCATTGTTGGTGGATATTTGAATTCATGGTTTTGATCAACATATTAAATATACAAGGTGACAGGACATGCTGCTGGAATAGGTGACAATTTCAAACTTGAAAATATGTCAGCTAAATACACCCTTAAAATATAGAAATGGTAGTGACTTTATGTACAATTAATGACTTCATACAAGGTTAACCATGAAAGACAACATGCTTATTTCCAATGTGGCCTTATGGTACACTGATTATATAATTACCTTAATAGAGAATTCTTTAGGACATCCCATATTAACATCAATGCCAGCAACATCATCTTGTCTGTCAATTTAAACAAGTATGTTTTAATTTTTTGGCATACTCAGATTTTCAAATACAAATTCTCTTTCATGTAGTAATTTAACTTACAGAATACAATCAAAAATAAACCAGACTGGTTTCAGAAGTATTCTCATCCTAGTTCCCCCTAAAAATCAAATGGTAATTCCATAATATGATCAATGACGTTCTTATCCATTACATTTAAAATACACAATGTTTTTAGGAATAAAACACAGAAATTGTTCATGACATGATCATAGCAGGGTTAATCAAGTTAATAAAGGTAATTATAAATTGTGAAACAAAACTTAATATAGACTGTTATAAAAGAAATCTTACACTTTCAATGCAGCCGCTACAGCTCTTTCAGGATCACTGGTTCCCTGTTAGAAACAGATATCAAGATAACTAATTGATTTAATATATCATGTTCAAATAGTTACTTTACTTGAACAAATTATGGCTTATGTTTACATCACATGTCAAGTAATAAAATTAGAATGTGTCTCGGGATACTTATGCCCCTGCTCAAGCTTGGCATATTTCCAAGTTAAAAAGGGGCATAGCTCCAGAGTGGACTAACAACCCAAATTTGAACTCTATCTACAATGTACATGTTGCCGTTCTATTACCATTGTGTATGATTCTTTATTAAATCTGAATGATATAAACTTCAGTTAGAGTGCGGCAACTAAAATTAGACTGACAGAAATTTTTCAAATACAGTCAGACAGACAGAAGAAAATACAAACGGATAGACAAGAGAAACATGTCCTCATTGCCTATAACAGAGGCTTAAAAATCAGTTTTTATCAAATTTAAATGAGGAAAATTTTATTTAGAGTGTGGCAACTAAAATGAGCCTGACAGAAATATTCAAGGACAGAAAGACAGAAGAAAAGAAAAACAAAGGAAACACTTATTGTCCTCATTGCCTAATGTGGAGGCTTAAAAATCCAACAACTTGAGAAACTCAAAATTCAAATGTTTGATTAAAACAAATTAAATCCTTGATATCACACAAGGTTGAAGGCAACCACTAGATAAATGCCCCTGTCCAAGCATATGGCAAAAATCATTAATGTCACAGGCAGTCTGCACGGTTAGCCACTAGTCCGATGCCCCAGACTAGTAAAATTTCATTCGGACTAGTAAGTTTTTGCAAAATTTTGTTTGGACCAATAAGAAAAATGTCAGGATATTGGTCTTCGGACTAGTAATTGAAAAAGATTTTGGTGCAGACTGCACAGGTTCCACAAAAGGATAACAGACTTCCATGAAAATACTGGACAGTACAACAGACCAACCAAAATAAATCTATTCCAATTTATTTTTCATTTAATTAAAAAAATTTAAATGTATAATTTTTTTTACTATCAGAGAGACTAATAAATGATGCATTTAATTGATGAAATAATTAATCCATCATTGTTGAAGACCTAAAGATATCTTTTGGTTATTCCTTTTTTTGAGTTATTCTCTTACTGTTTCATTGATGTCTTTTGAGAGTAGTATCTAATTCATGTTAAAGACTTTTCATGTTGATGTAGAAAATTATGTGTTTTATCATATTTATTCCTGTATTTTCAAAAAAAAAAAAATCAAAAAAGAATTTGTTTGATACATTTTTTTTCAACTTTGCCATGTTAGGGGGATAATTCAAAAAGAAGGGGAGATAACTCAGATGAAGTAATTTTTACAGCGGAAGACTGTGAGGGCATTCTGGTGTATTGCACGATAGTGTTGTATATATATTATTGGATGGCACTTTTATCTTGTACATGGTGATTGGAGTGTTCAACAATTTTTACATTTTAAAACTATCTGATGTATTATATAGTACTTTAAAAATCTAAATAATACAAGAGAAAACAATTCCGTTTCTACTTGGTGTTCCTAATTTGAAGGATATACGAAGAAGAAGAATTGTTGCCACATACATTTCTACACATGTGACTTGCGTTTTTGTTTGATAACCCAGTTCAAAATAAAATTCCTTATTGCTTGTTTATATTGATTTCATCAATAAATATTCATAAAAATAACGAAATCTTTGTTATTATAGCAATTTTCAATAAATCTGCAAGTATTCTGGAACTCATTCATCATTTTTTCTTCATGTGATCATCATTTTATATTGTTTATGTTTCATTGCGTACATCACTTTATGTGCTCCAGTTTTAGGAGTTTTATACAGGACAGTCTAGGAACTTGGTTACTTTCCCCTCTCTTCTGAGTGACGAAAACTACTCAGCAGGCCATGTGCACAACTGCAAGGAACATTCAGCAGACACGTTGTCCAAATGGAACAATTTGTGGCTAACCACAGTGTAAGTTACCTTTGAACCATTACAAATTATATCTTTACATCAGCGATGAACTGTTTTAATATATTTTCCTATGTTATAAAGAAACTATGAACATTTAACCGTTCAAACTGTTCGTATCTGCGATCACACAATTTAATTCAGACAGAACCCAAAGTGTGCAAGAATATTCATCCATCTATTATTAAAAAGAACATTAACAGCTTTATATATCTACAAACTGTTTATCCATATTTTTAATGGACTTTAATTATCATTGAACACATTGTAAAACTGTATTTATATTTGTATTTTCAGTTTTTCACCATTTGGATTGGTAGTAAAATAAAAGTCAGCTCCTGATTGTTTTATCTTTACTTGAACCCAGTCATCTTGGTTACACTCACTGGTCTGGCCAGTACAGCAAGAGTTTCACATCA
The DNA here is from genome assembly GCA_037788925.1 of Mytilus galloprovincialis. Lineage (NCBI taxonomy): Eukaryota > Metazoa > Mollusca > Bivalvia > Mytilida > Mytilidae > Mytilus > Mytilus galloprovincialis. The sequence goes on from CM075333.1 coordinate 95,637,137, forward strand.
TACTAACAAGTTACAACTGATTTGTTTCTACAACATCGAATAAAAAATACATACCAATTGAAAGAAGACTTTTCCTTTTTCCTGTGCACAGGTTCTAAATACCACGAAACCATCAGACATAACATAGTCCACAGTCCCAAGTATATCTGTAACAGTCATCAATAAAAAAAAACATGGTTAGACTAGTATATGTTTCTTTTCTCTAACCAGATCTATATTAATTGTAGTAAGGGCTATTTAATAATATTCCAATTTCAGCTGTTCTTTCTTATTGAGGAAACCCCTTAGATATTTCAAAAGCTATACATCAAATTTGTTTGCACAGCAATCCTTACCTTTCTCAGCAATTTTTTTAAAACTTACAGCCAAAATTTCAAATTTTGTTTAAATATTTTTCAACAAGATTCCTACGATTCAAATAGTAGATGATTTTTCAAAAAAAGTATTATTCTGTGACAATAAGATGATTTACTGTAAAAACATTCATTTTCATGGGGTTAAAATTTAGTGGTAAAAGCCATTCATAAAAATGTGATTTTTTTCATTTTTCATCTTTTGTCCGGGTCTACCAAATCATAATCAGTTACTTACCATTTTCTACTCTAGTTGAGCTGAGTATTTTGAAATCAATTATTTCCTAAAAATATAGAGTGTATATTTCATGATAAATACAGTTGCAGTGAACTCAATACAATGTCTTGTAGTTTTGGCATCATTGCATAATAATATATATCTATCTAGCATATAACATCCTTCAATGTAACAAAAATTGTTCATACAACACAAGTTTGTCAGAAAATCAACATCATATTTGAATGTTGTCTGATATTGTGTGCCTCCAAAACTATATCAATTTTATATTATCTAAGGTCAAATTAAGCATGGTTGAAGAGAGAGAGAAAAAATGCAAAAAACTGACTCAATTTGAGTTACAGGCTCTCAACTTGGGAGAGGCACATACAGAAGTGACTGGGTAAAACAGCACTAGGTATATAATTATACAACAATTTTACCTCACAGTATACTAAATCTGCTCCATATTTAAGTGACAAAAGTCTAAATGGTAATGTAGATACTCTAACCATAGGAGCCAAAATCACTTTGTGGTGGAAATCTATTTTCTCCGTCATTATCTATCAACACTGAAAAATAATTCATAGTCATTTTTATATCAACAAAGGTAATCCAATGGACTGAAATGGAAAAAAAATTATCTTATCACAATAGTTACTTATCATTATTATATTCTTCTAGATGAAACCCTCTGACAAATTAAGCAAAATAAAGCAAAACAAATACAATTGTGTATAACAATGAATCCAGAGGGTATATATTCATTGTGTTTGGCCCATCACACCAACTTGGAATAAATAATTAGGTGAACAAATATTTAAGAAATATTTGGTATCATGCATAATAATCCTAGTAAAAAGTCTAGTTGGCAGTTAATGATGTATTTCTTGATAATGATTCAATGATTTTAATAAGATGCTACAAAATAATTAGGTACAATATAACTGGATTCATTCATCGCTTTAAAAACAATGGTGTCTTTCAAATCAAAAACTTACAGGTAATAATGTATGACTGTATCATGGTTTGGCCAAAATAAATAAATAGTGTGTTTCCTATTTCACCCCCCCCAAAAAAATAGGTAGGGTAGGTAGGTAAAACATTTTATTTTATGAAAACTTTTTATTTTTTTCTATTGATGACGACAGAAAAAGGTTCCAAATGAAATCATTTGATGTGCCTGCATGCTTTCTTGATATTTATAATAGTACTTAAATCTACAGCTTTTTTAATTTTCCGTTTTAGTTCTCTGTAAGAACTATGAAAATATACTTTAATGCAAATTTTATGAATTCCATGCGTCAGGAATATGTTCTTGTCGATTAATTATTTTAAAGCAAAAATGGCAGTGAAAAATCTGGCATGGTATTATTTGTTTGACCTCGTTGAACCTATAACAATGTGAATGACACTCATGGTATACATGTGGGAACAGATTCCTACTCCCTTTTTTTATAAGTAAAAACACTACAAATCAATGCTAAGCAGTGACTTATTATGATTTGTTGAGGGGTAATACTCTTGCACCCTCTTTATTTAATAAATAGATGTGTTTTGATGTTTGACAGAATTTAATCTTGAAGAGTGGGGTTCTGACAATATTAAAATTCCAGGTTTTGAGAAGAGTTCATGAGAATCTATGGAAAAAAATGTAGATTAATGTATTAATAGGACATTAATTTTTTCCTTCTCTAGTATAAACTGTTGTGGGACCAGCCAGAAAAAATTTAAAAGAATAAAAGTAGACATGGTGCAGGGGCAGATTCATTTGTAAATGAACATGAATCATACACCATATCTGCCTACTGGGGAAAGCTTTCTATTTTTTGTTACACATTGTCTGCCCCCTTGTTGTCACTAACTCAAACTGTCAAATTCTCAAAAGCATTAACAGCCGTTTATGTTTATGTTGCGTCCTGAGAACATTTTTTTACAACATAATAAATTTCGTAAGAGCATTTTTTACAAAAAAAGCTGGATTGATTTTAGCAGTACATTGAGCTCATTTTACTCTTAAATTATTTGTCAATTTACCAACAGATTTAGACAGTTTTACAGCCTGTTCAATCTGAAAAGGAGGATTTGTTTTTAATCGGTTATTTATTTTTGTAAACTAAGAGGACAGATTATTCATTTTCTGCAAAAAAGATTTTGAAGGGTTTTGGAGCCACTGAAGGCCCAAGAAGCAGAGATTTCAAGAGAGACGTTCTTTCAGTTTTTAAAGGAGTACATGAAATCAGAAAATGTGAAGTGGTTTCATCCTCTTTGCCACAGACTCTGCAGTTGGCAGATACCTCATTTTGATTAAATTTACCTCTATTTGTCTGCAAGATGTAATTGCCAGTTTCAAATCTTGTCCTAATTGGTAATTTGATGATGTCTCTACAGTTTGATGTATTTGTTGTAAGTATTGGATGTATTCTTTTTGTCTTATATTCACCAGATATGTATTTTAAGCTGGGTTATCTCTCAGTCTTTATTAATTTTGTCATTCAAGTAGGTACATGTATGGTTTTTTTTTTTTTTGTGATGGAAACTTTTCCATTGCTTTGACTTTTTTTGTAGACTATACATGTATGATAAAAATTACATTGGTGGATAACATGGCAATTTAGAAAACTTACCAAGTAACTGATTAATCTTAAAAAAAAAGCTTTCTCTAAATTGAAAGTACACTTAAAATCATGCAATCCTGGGAAACACCTGACAAAACCTGGGCGCAGACATTTTGGAAAAATCAAGGTAAACAAGACGCTTGAATGTAATTCAGTGGATAACTTACGTTAATTAAAACATTTTAATGATTCAATTTAAAATCATTCTATTTTCCTTTGGCGGTTTTGAACCGGTTGAAGAACATCAACAAGGATTGACAGGATAGGCTTTTGCCATATGAAAAGGTTACTTATTTATGATGAGACAACAAAAAGTTTGGTTTTTCCCTGATGTAATTACTGAAGGAAAACATATGTATCCCTCAAATCTTTTTTTATCCTTTAGAATTATTGTAGTTCATGGCAATGGTACAATGTGGTACCTACAATGTAGTCCAAATAATTATGACGTCTGGCAAGGCTATTTTTTATTCTTTCTGGGACGCCTTACCGTAAATATATTTTTTCAGTCATTGTCAGTTTTGTTCAAATACAGGTACTAGACTTTCTATCAATAACAATAACATATAGATAATGGGAAGAAAATAGTTTCAATTTGTATTCTAATTCGTCACCTTCAAACGTATATAAAGTATTTATAAAAAAAAAAAAAACACTTATTTCACAGAAATAGCTTGCCAGCATGTGCAGCGTACTGTTATATTTTATTCAATCAAAATATTAAGTTCCGATGTCATGATATCGGCAACACTGCTGCGTAGTACACGAGATTCACTTGTTGTCGAGTATCGAGTTGCGAGTATCGAGTTGCAAGTTACAAAAGTCGAGTTGCGAGTTAAGAAAGTCGAGTTGCGAGTTACAAAAATCGAGTTGCGAGTTACGAAAGTTGAGTTGCCGAGCCTGGCAATAATCGTTAGGGACCGCAAAATTTATTCTTTGGCACTCAAAATTGTGGACGTTAAAATTATATATATCTACATTGGCTAGAGATACAGGGGAAATGATGTGCGTGCATAAAACAAGTTTAAACCCGCTGCATTTTTGTGTCTGACCTAAGTCAGGAACCTTTAGCCTTTGTTGCTCTTGTATATTTTTTTTATTTTGGTTCATCTTTATATTTAGGAGCATAGAATGGCGTAAATATTCTTGATCTAACGATATATAACACTGTGTTTCGGGGCCTGCTTGGGGCTCCCTCTAGGTGTGTGATTTCTCGCTGTGTTGAAGACCGAATGGACTTCGGTTGAATTGCATATTTTGGTTGGGTTTGCTGTCTCTTTGACTCATTCTCTGATTTTATTCTTTGGTCTATACATGTAGCCATCAAAGATACTATTGTAAAAACTACATTTGCACCCTTTTACAGGTAAGGTTTAATTGGAAAATTTAAAATGTTTAGTGCTACATTGTGAATAAGATTTTTTTTAAAGTATTCCTCCTGGGTATTGGGTAACTTATAAAACTGAGTCACTTAGGTTTAAAATTATATAGTGTTCACACGTTTGAGATTGTCAATTATGAATTAATTAGTAAAACGGTTTCCGGGAAACAACGGATGATACTATGGTAATAACACCCGATGCAGGACGTAACGGCCATACTGCCATGACGTCCATAGAGATGTTCGAAATGTAAAGCCCCGATCACAACAGATCATACGATTTTTTGTCGTGGAAGAGCGATAAAAAAGTTGTCGTGCAAAATCAAATGTCAAAAAAATATTGCGAGAGGTCACATCAGCTACGACATGTCTACGATGGTTCCACGATGGGTACAGTACAGGGAAAAAGAGTTGTAATTGTACTGTCATGGGTTTGTCGCAAGTGAGTCTTGTGAAAGTCGTGCGACTGTCGTACGACAATCATGAGTTGTTGGGTCTATTTTTCAGATTTTCATGTCATGGAAATATGCGTGTTACCGTCGTGTCACTGTCGTGCCACTGTCGAACGACTGTCGCACAACAGTCATGTGTCACTCGTACGTTCGACTCCGAACTGCTAGTATATAAAGAAGGCCTGATTTATTGCGTGCCATTTGCCATTTGCTTTCAATATTGTTCAGTGTCATCATAAGTTTGGTCCAAATAAATGACGTTATTCGTATTATATGAAAAAGAAGATGTGGTATGATTGCCAATGCGACAACTGTCCACAAGAAACCAAAATGACACAGAAATTAACAACTATAGGTCACCGTACGGCCTTCATAAATAAACAAAGCCCATACCCCATAGTCAGCTATAAAAGGCCCCGAAATGGCAATGTAAAACAATTCAAAGGAGAAAACTAACTGCCTTATTTATATAAAAAAAATGAACGAAAAACAAATATGTAACACATAAACAGACGACCACCACTGAATTACAGGCTCCTGACTTGGGACAGGCACATACATACATAATGTGGCGGGAGGATGATTTCCTAGGAAAATTAGTCTTGGGACATACATTTATTATAGTTACCTTTAAAACTAAGGGCTTGGACATTTTAACCTAGAATTGTTAATGACATGAACATGATTTCCTAGGAAAATTAGTCTGGAGACAAATTTTCTTAAACAGATTGATACACAACTCTTTCGTTTTGTCTTTAACAATATTAAAACATATTACATTCATATTCACCTTTTAAAATTAAAGGCATGGACATTTTAACCTTAGACTATTAATGGCATGGACATGATTCCATAGGAAAATTAGTCTGGGGACATAAATTTTATCAAAAATATAACTATGCAACTCTTAAACATAACTAAAACATAACATCTAAATTTCCATGGTTTAAATGTAATTAAATTATTATAGGATTTTATAGGACATGATTACCTAGGAAAATTAGTCTGGGGACATATATCACTAACATCGGACTAAATATACTAGTAAATTCTGTAACCATGGGCTTTTTATACAGTAATATTTGTCTGCCCAGACATATTTTACCAGGACAAATTTATCACTTACACACACATGCTTTGTTTATCAACTCGCAACTCGACTTTCTTAACTCGCAACTCGGCTTTCTTAACTCGCAACTCGACTTTTGTAACTCGCAACTCGACTTTCTTAACTCGCAACTCGACTTATGTAACTCGCAACTCGACTTTTTTAACTCGCATCTCGACTTTTGTAACTCGCAACTCGACTATCTTAACTTGCAACTTGCAACTCGACGATAAGAAACCCTCGTAGTACACGTCAGCCTACAAAATAGAAAAACAAAATCAGAAATCATATATACATATATATCTTAATAATCAAATAAACAATGTCCTACTGATAGTATAAATATCTATCTATGCGTGAAAACATTTCAAATATACAAGCATCTAAATCCGGGGAGGGGGTCTTTACCTAAACTAAGCTGCCTTACTGAAAGATTTAGGAGCTTCGATTGACAATATATCTTAAATTACTTAAACAAGACAACTATTTGCACTTTAAAAATCCTGTGCTATTTACATAACAAATATCATACTCAATATATAATTTGCGCAATGCGACAAATATTGACCCAGGGCTCACGCTACCAGGCGACTTGGGCGAAGAAGTCGCCCTCCCGACCGTCACTTCGCTTTCCCCGACCCCCAAAAGCGAAAACAAGTCGCCCTGTTCTTGACGAAAGTCGCTTTCAGTCGCTTCCGTCATCGAACATTTTCAATTTTTACCAAGTTGATGAAACATCAATTTTTTACTGATAATTAAAGAAATTCAGACATAAACTATTCATTATCTTTAGAAAAGAGGTTGAAGCATTGTCTTCGCAGTGTGTATCAGGTTATTTGATAAAAATACAACTTTTTATCACTTCGTGCATTTTCGCAAGTTCCGGTGCTTGTTACTCGAAAACGTACATCAACCTAAATTTCGGCGGCAAAATAAGTTTGTTACTTCATTTAAACGTGATAAAAGTTGCCTCCAGTAAATGTTTAATCCATTTATTGCATTAAAACTGTCATGTTCCTTTCCAAATAACTTGTCAAACATCGTTTATTTTTGTAAATTTTCTTGCATTCGTCCGCCATTGACCGATTTCTAAACTACGGATCTGAACCGGACCAGCTATGACCGAAATCCATACTTTTACAATAATTACTACGGACGCACGGATGGAACAGCTGACAGAAGAATATTGATCCCAAAGGGAAAAATTACGCATCCCACACGCATTAAGAGACTTTTGGTTACATCTAATTGATTGGTGTATATAATTCCCTATATTTTTTATGAATGTTTCAAACTATTGATTAAAGTTGCTTAACTCTGAGACTATTATACTAATATCAATATATTATGGCCCAGCTTAATAACTTTTATATTTTTTTTTATGAGAAACACTGAATTTCATACACAAGATAATTTTTAATTAAATTGTAATTGATATAATTTCTTTACATTTTTTAAAATAATTTTTTTTTTTAGTGCTAGATATTTAGTTGGTAGTTTCTCACAAGAACCTTAGTAAAACTTAAACAACTTTTAATTTCAAATGTTACTTTAATTGTAATTTTTTGCTCATATGAATTGAACAACATAAAAAGAACATTATTTACATATGGCCCTTTATACTATTGTAAAATCCAAACATTGTAGCGCACCCGCGCGAATGAGCACTTCTCTTTCAAATCTCACCACTTCTCCCTATCAGTTTCAAAAAGAGAAGTCACTTCTCCCTATAATTCTGAAGTTGTGTGAGCCCTGTTGACCAATCCAAAATATCATATATTTAAAACACAAACCTGTTTATCTAATATAAACACCAATAGATGACCACTATGCGGACACACAATCACGTGTGATTGTTTACATAATAGAAAACACTTGTATGCTCAACTTTAATAAATACCTGTATACGACAATGTCTTTTTTGTATGCAATGACACACACATGATATAGTAAGATCCCCACACGTTAGTATGTTGATGGATTTCTGAAATATCGGTCTCACTAATATGTCACTTCTGGAATTATGTCTTTCAGCTGAAAAGATCATCACTTTTGCACTCCTTTATGATCTTATTTACCAGATAGAAGTGGCGCCTGTACAAATGTATCCCTGGTTTCAAGTTTCCAACACTTTCATAATTGTCATTCTGTAGGATAGTATAGAAATAATTTATGTTCTGAAAGTACATAATCTTGATTCCTGTTCGACTAATGCTGAGGGTGGGTGACCATCTTATTAAATTTAATTTCCTAAATATTTTGTGCAGTATAAAATCAAACTTTTTCACCTATTTGCTCAACATATGTTGGAAAAAACGATGCATTTTTTTTTGTCACATGGTAATGGAAGTCACATGACAGATTCATCTGAAACCCTTATCCCAGAATCGAACTGGCCTGTTGACAACAAGTAGAAAAAAATTATCGACAAGAAAGTTTATTTACTTTAAAGCTATAGATTTATAGAACTTATACATCGTCTGATTATATGTATACTGAGGATCTATAAAAAAATTAGAGAAAAATGGCAGTTAATTTTTTTTTATTGATTATAATGACAATGAATGAAGTCAGAAATAAATCAAGAATATGTTCTCTTATAATTTAATTTTGAATCTTTGATAAATAAACCATGCCGACTCTACATCGACTTGGCATGTAGTTTTGTAGTTTTCCTGTGTTTTATGATTTTAGGGTTAATAGGTCATGATGAACATGGACATGGAATCAGATAATTTCAGTGACCTGCAACAGCAGGCAGAACAGCTGACAGCTGAGATGGAAAGTGGCACAGATTTACCTAGAGTCACACGTAACTTAGCTCAGATCTTAGAAGCTGGTGAAAGATTATTGTCAAAAGTGGCTCCTATCAGTCAAGACTCATCTGATGTGAAAGCGTAATTTTTATAGATATATATTATTGACAAACTAATAGTTATGATAGTAATGCTTACATTTAAAATCAAGCTAAACTACATTTTGTATCAAAAGCCTTATAAAATATATGTCTAAAAAATAATTGGTTTAAGTTCAATGGATAAAAATTATGGTTTGTTTGTTTGTATATACTTGATGCCATAATATATTGTGTATTTATACAGAACATTTCAAAACAAACAAATTCCAACCTCTAATTACCATTTGAAATAATTAGAATATGAATTTATATTTTTGTGCATTATGTTTTAGGTCAATATTACTTGGAACTAAAGGCTTTGACGTCCCAAAGATATCTCAGAAATTAGAGGGATTAAGTGCTGCTAAGACCTTTGAACCTTTGGAACCTGTCAGAGATACAGATATACAGGTTAAATTTAAATTACTGCATCTATTTTTAAAAAGGAAAAGATTTATTGTCAGTCAAAGACAAGATCGTTTAATTTTCATTAATTTCAATGAGACAGGCAAACCAAATATTGAAAAACTTGAAAAACTGTGGATTCATTTATGTTTGTGGTTATTAATTTTTATATAAAAAGTTTTAATTTGTGGATCCCCTGTACTCAGGGCATCCACAAACATTGGTTATCAATGAATAATAATGAATCCAAATATAGTTACAAAAAACATACTTTTATAGTTATCTTATAATTGTTTTAGTTGCTTAATGTCCAGTGGCAAATATTTTATGCAATGAATTCTCTATGTTCTCGAAGTGAATAATGAGGAAAGTTCCATATTTACTTAAGATATTAATTTGGATAATGAAATAAGATTTTATGATATTATGCAAGAACCTTTAATAATGGTGGATTTAATTTTTTAGAGCTTTCTGAAAAATGAACGAGAGAATGCATTGTTAGCTGTAATAGAACAGACAAGAAAAAATGTAAGTACTTGCATTCAAAGATCCAGAATTATTTTCACTCCATTTTGGGAATTTGTTGAGGAATTGTAAGTCAGGTTGATTTTTTTTAAAACTGAATATATATCATTTGATTTGACATGAAATAAAACATGCAAATTAAAATTAAGCATCTAATTTTCTCTTTTTAACAAGAGGTGAAAAGCTTACATGCATGCATAATGTACAGCATGTTTATTTGTGAAAAGTTCTTTTATTTACCAAACTAGATCAAAAGTTTTTTTTTGAAAATCTTAATTATCAATAGCCTTTGCTGAAAAACTAATATTCAAGAAAATCATTTCCGTCTGATTCACATTATAAACAATTAGGTTTCAACACAAGAAAAAAGATAAGTTTTTGAATTTACAGACATGTTTTCTGTGATGCAACGTTCATATAAATACTTAGATAAATTCATTTATATTGTGTTTCTTATTTTTATAAAAATATTAGCAGTTATATCAATGATTGAAATTAAAATACATCTTTAATCATGTTTGGTATAAGTAAATTTAAATCAAGTAAATTGTTCCTTTTTTACAGACGTTTGATGAAGTGGAAAGACGACATTGGGAGTGTATGGAGAATGAGTGGGAGAGAGAGAAACAAAAGATTTTAAATTCCTTACGAGGCCTGGGACAAGATACAGTAGATTTCCAACCAGAATCTGAGGTATAAGGCCACAATTAAAAATATTTCAGTTTGCCCAAACCCGACCCATGATGACTGGGTGTGGGTAGGTAGGTAGGCAAATTCTTTTTTTTTTTTTTATCCGAATTTGCATGAAAATATTAAAAGATCTTAAAACAGTATATCTTTTTTTTCTCTGTCAAACCAGAGACGTATATATGTCTCTGGTCAAACCTTTGTAGAGACAACCAAAAGCCATGAATTTAAAACCTCTATAAATAAATTAGTCTACTCTATGATTTGTATCCTGAAATGTTTATAACCCTGACAATTGCTAACTGTGTGAAAGGGCTGTTGAATTTGTGAAGTGATTTTCAACAGTTCCATCAACACGATGTTTGTGTAAAAAAAATATCAGCTGATTATATAATGATTAAATTTGTTTGCAGTTTTTAAATCCTATTTCTATTGAAATAGATTAAATGTCCTAAAATATTTATATGAATTATTATCTACCATCCTTAGTTTGTGTCTTTTTTATGTTTTGAAAACAAATTTATATTTTACATTATCACACAGGTAAACTAATTTGGCTATAAATAGATCAAAGCATGTTCTGTAGAATCTCCAAACTAAAAACGTATTTGTTATAATTTTATTTCTTTAAATAATCAAGTTTAAATTTTTGAAAATAATCATTATTGATAAAATATAATTGCATAAAGTTCACGTTTTCTGAAGACTTTATTTTAAGGTCATGGTTCTAGAGGCTTCCTCACAAATTGTATAAAAATCCAATATGGCGTCCATAACATGTTTTTACTTTTGCACATGTGAAAAAATATTTCTGACAAAAGTCAGATTTCTCTTGTCAAAAGGGATTTATATTTATATTGCAATAAATTATTCAGAAGGAGTTACATTCAGTTAAGATTATATTTCTGATTCTGTGAGCAATTATAGTTTTATCAAATTCTCCCAAACAGCAACGTACTGACTGTCTAATGAGACTTGTAAATTTGAACTATTTGAATAAAAGGGCATCTAATTTACATGATAAAGGAAGATTATAATTAAAGACAACAATTTATCAAGAAATAATTCCTTTTTATTCAGTAAAAACAAAATCTTCTTGCAAGATTGTAAATTCGCAACTTCCGGATCCATTTCCTGTCAGAATAACATTGAAAATATTCGATTGCACATGGTTTTGAACAAATCTACCTGAATATTCTTATCAGATATTCGATAACACGATGAAATTAACATTGAGCATATAGGTAAGGGTTTGGTAGTACAAACAACTACAGTGTAAAAAAACTGTGCCACTTCACATGTTTTACTTCTTTACGTTCGTTAAATCAGAAGATAAAAACAGAGAACATCGAATATCGATTAACTGCGTCTCTAATACGCTTTGTTTTAATCTTATTCACAGTTACTTTCAAACGCAAAGACGACAAACATTAAGTTTTGTACGATGACGGAGCTGACCCAAAATAAATCCGAAAAAAAAAAATTCTTCCAAAAAACGTCAAAAAAAGAATTTGAGTCGGCGGGTTTATTTTGGGTCGGTCGCGTTTGGGCAAACATACAATCTTTTTATTTTGGCCTAAATCTATTTAATGTACTTATATCATAGTTATTTATAGATATAAGAAGATTTGGTATGAGTGCTAATGAGACCACAATCCATCCTAGTCACAATTTGTAAAAGAAAAAACATTATAGGTTTAAGTATGGTCTACAACACAGAGCCTTAGCTCACACCGAACAGCCAGCTATAAAGGGCAATAAAACAGGGATGAGTGGATGATTATGTTTGTCTGAACCATACCTTCATGTTTATGAACAGATCAAACCAGTTTATTTTGATAGTTTAATTGATATAAGTTGTAATTCACTTAGTTTAGAATAGAAAATTTCTTTTTATAAAAGCTATATCACAGATAACTTTTCATGAAAATTAAGATGTGTATTTAAAAAAAATCAAATTAATTTAAAACCAAAAGATTTTTTTTATGTTTTCAAACAATTCATGTTTATTATTTTACAGAGCTTTTTAGCTGAACCTGTCAGCATCCAAGGTCGTAGTAACCTTGACAACATAGAAATGGCATATGCCAGACAGGTAAGTTACAGTACTAGAATCTAAGTACTGTGGATTCAGTATTATTCGTTGGATACTAATTTTCATTGGTACAGGTGAACCAAGAATTCAAATATTCAACAAATTGCACATTTTCTATAAGCTTTGTATGCAGAGATTGTTGAAACCACAAAATCAAATATCCACCAAGTCTTCCTCAATCCACAAAAATTGATACCCATGAAAATAAATGAATCCACAGTTTGAAAATTGACTACATTTCATTTTGTATGTTTTTAGGGAGTGAAATATGATTAGAGCTCCAGATAAGAATTCACAAATTGGGGGTTTTACCCACCATTTTTTTATGTAATTGGGTTTTAAAGTTTTTTAATTGCATTATCAATTCCAATTCACCCCTCAAGCAAATATCAAATTGGGTTTTTCACCACTAAGCTCCTCAATGTAATAGGTTTTTTCATCAACACAATATTGAATATTTAGGCATGTTACAGTCGATTCCACTTAATTGCATACCGCTTAATAGCATAATTCGGTTAATTGCATACTTTTCTCCTGCACAAAACCATTTCCCATTCATCTAATGTTAAATTGTACGGTTATATGCATAGCCCCACAAGTGGCATTTCGGTTAATTGCATAGAAAATAATCGCCAACTAGATATGCTTAGTTAAAACTGACGAGATTTTTGACCGGAAACAGCAATTTGGTAAGTATATTTATCTTGAATGCATTATAATTTTTTATATTATTTCAGATTTACTTCTGTGTTATTTAAATAAAGTTTTAACACAGTTTCTTTCGTGTTTATCTGATTATAAAAAAGGCCTCAATGTGTACACAGGTAAAATTTACCATATTCTATTTTAAGCCTCGAGGTCATAAAAATGTCAATCAGCTGATTGTTGTAAACACAACCATTTTATGATCTTCTATCTCAAAAGGTGTTAATTATTGATTGCATTTCAAACATTGTTCATAGATTACCTTTTGGGTGTATTTTTGAAACAATAACGCCTGCTAATTATCGAACATTATCCAATGTACAATCTCGTAATTTGGCTAGGGGTCATCTACATTTATGTTAAATATTACAGGGCATTTATATATGGTTGAAGAATTTCATACATCAATCTTTTATTTTTAATATTTTTTGAAAAGAACATTAACTTAAAATTATTATATTTTCTCACTTTCAACACTCGTGTCCAGCAAATAACCCTTGCAGGGCCCCATTACCTGTGCATACAAGAAACTAACGAGGTTAAAGTAACAGTGTTACATCACTGTGCAATCGGTAAATACTGCATATTAAAGGCAGTTCATTAAACATTTATTGTATCAAATGATTATAAACTGTGTAGCATTGTTTAACAGTTTGTTTTAATCAAAGAGTAACAATATAATTTGTACATCCGGGTCATAGAAACAAATCTATTTTTAGAACAATTTTATTTTCGTATCTCAGGTAAAGGAAAAGTCGGTACATAAATAAACTAAAACTTAATGTGTTTATAAACTTTATTGAAATAATAAACAATGAAATAAAATGCATGACACTAGACAAATAACTTTTATTAAAATAAATAATCATTCAATATGTTGTAAGTGGATTATGGACGTTCATCTTTCTTCAGGATTTCCTTTACTGATCTGCACTATCGATGTTATTTGACTCCGTATTTTGGCATTTCGGATATAAGCATACTCCGCTTTATTGCATAATTTCGGCTGACAAATAGGCTATGCAAATAACCGGAATGTACTGTATAATCACATTGTATCAACCCCAGATGTTTTTCCATCTTTAAATCTTTTATCATCATAACTTTCCCTCAGCTGTCAAAAATAAGCTGAAAACATGTTTCTTTTCAATATTTTTACTAGACATTTACTTTCGTTTTAATTCATTGTATGTTATGATAAATCCAGAGCAATTCCAGAAAAATAACAGCATGACACACGCTAATTGGATAAATGCTGAGAAGATCGAAATGTTTTCATAAACATGTGTACCTTATGAGCAACAGAAAGGACATTTCCAATTATAAATATTATAAAAATTATAAAAATAGATTAACGCGACGATAATCAGTTAAGGGTAAATAACGCAAACAATAGCAAATGAAAGTGTTAAGAACACATGGTTTTGGGATATAATTATTAGGGTCCCGCCAAAGGCGGTCCCCTATAGTGATCAGTCTGTCCGTCCGTCCGTCCGTAACACTTTGTGTCCGCTCCATATCTAGAGAACCATTATGATTTCATACTTTATACTTTACATGTTTATTAACCACCACCAGAGGGCGTGTCATGATGTATGTACAACTTCCTAGGTCAAAGGTCAAGGTAAAAAAACTTTGGTTTCAGTTGACAACCCTGTGTCCTGTGGTGAAGATCGTGTCCGCTCTATATCTTGAGAACCGTTATGATTTCAAAGTTTATACTTGACATGTATATGAACCAACACCAGAGGGTGTGTCATAATTTATGAACGACTGCCTAGGGCATAGTTCAAGGTCAAAAACTTTGGTTTCAGTTGACAACCCCATGTCCTATGGTAAAGATTGTGTCCGCTCTATATCTTGAGAACCGTTATCATTTCAAAGTTTATACTTGACATGTATATAAACCAACACCAAAGGGTGTGTCATAATTTATGTGCAACTTCCTAGGTCAAAGGTCAAGGTCAAAAACTTTGGTTTCAGTTGACAACCCCATGTCCTATGGTAAAGATCATGTCCGCTCTATATCTTGAGAACCTTTATCATTTCAAAGTTTATACTTGACATGTTTATAAACCAACACCAAAGGGTGTGTCATAATTTATTTACAACTTCATAGGTCAAAGGTCAAGGTCAAAAACTTTGATTTCAGTTGACAAACCCATGTCCTATGCTAAAGATACAATTTGTTAATGCACATTATTCACAGCGGGGCCCACAGAGATGGCTCCCATCTCAATGATATCTAGTTGGGTTTTCCTTTGAATTAATTGGGTTATTGAACCCTGCAATGGGCAATTGCTTTGGGTTTTTGTCAAACCTGCAACTTTTGTTGCAGAAAGCTCGACATAGGGATAGTGATCCGGCGGCGGCGGCGTAAGCTCACTTCTTAAAAGCTTTATATTTTAGAAGGTGGAAGACCTGGATGCTTCATATTTTGTATATACATGCTTCATGAAGTCTATGAAATTTTAACACAAGGTTTATGACCACAAAAGGAAGGTTGGTATTGATTTTGGGAGTTTTGGTCCCAACAATTTAGGAATTAGGGGCCAAAAAGGGCCCAAATAAGCATTTTCTTGGTTTTCGCACTATAACTTTAGTTTAAGTTAATAGAAATCTATGAAATTTTGACACAAGGTTTATGACCACAAAAGAACGGTTGGGATTGATTTTGGGAGTTTTGGTTTCAACAGTTTAGGAATTAGGGGCCAAAAAAGGACCCAAATAAGCATTATTCTTGGTTTTCGCACAATAACTTTAGTTTAAGTAAATAGAAATCAATGAAATTTTAACACAATGTTAATGACTACAAAAGGAAGGTTGGTATTGATTTTGGGAGTTTAGGTCCCAACAGTTTAGGAATTAGGGGCCAAAAAGGGACCCAAATAAGCATTTTTCTTGGTTTTCGCACCATAACGTTAGTATAAGTAAATAGAAATCTATGAAATTTAAACACAAGGTTTATGACCATAAAAGGAAGGTTGGTATTGATTTTGGGAGTTTTGGTCCCAACAGAATAAGGGGCCCAAAGGGTCCAAAATTAAACTTTGTTTGATTTCATCAAAATTGAATAATTGGGGTTCTTTGATATGCCGAATCTAACTGTCATGACTGTGTATGTAGATTCTTAACTTTTGGTCCCGTTTTCAAATTGGTCTACATTAAGGTCCAAAGGGTCCAAAATTAAACTTAGTTTGATTTTGACAAAAAATGAATCAGTTAGGTTCTTTGATATGCTGAATCTAAAAATGTACTTAGATTCTTGATTATTGGCCCAGTTTTCAAGTTGGTCCAAATCGGGGTCCAAAATTAAACTTTGTTTGATTTCATCAAAAATTGAATAAATGGGGTTCTTTGATATACCAAATCTAACTGTGTATGTAGATTCTTCATTTTTGGTCCTGTTTTCAAATTGGTCTACACTAAAGTCCAAAGGATCCAAAATTAAACTTAGTCTGATTTTAACAAAAATTGAAATCTTGGGGTTCTTTGATATGCTGAATCCAAAAATGTACTTAGATTTTTTATTATGGGCCCAGTTTTCAAGTTGGTCCAAATCAGGATCTAAAATTATTATATTAAGTATTGTGCAATAGCAAGTCTTTTCAATTGCACAGTATTGCGCAATGGCAAGAAATATCTAATTGCACAATATTGTGAAATAGCAAAGTTTTTTTAATTAGAGTTATCTTTCTTTGTCCAGAATAGTAAGCAAGAAATATCTAATTGCAAAATATTGTGCAATAGCAAGATTTTTTTTTAATTGGAGTTATCTTTCTTTGTCCAGAATCAACTTAAATCTTTGTTATATACAATATACAATGTATATTCACTTTTTACTACCAACTGATAAATTAAAATAATCTTTACCATTCAGTGATAACAAGCAGTTTTTTTACATCTTAATATTTTATGATGTATTTAAATGAGTAGTTATTGTTGCAAACTCCATTAGAAATTTTAATTGAGATTAGTTTTGGAATAAGGGAAAGGGGTTCAATTTTTCTCATTTGAAATTTCATAAATAAAAAAGAAAATTTCTTCAAACATTTTTTTGAGAGGATTAATATTCAACAGCATAGTGAATTGCTCTAAGAGAAAACAAAAATTTTAAGTTCATTAGAACACATTCATTCTGTGTCAGAAACCTATGCTGTGTCAACTATTTAATCACAATCCAAATTTAGAGCTGAATCCAGCTTGAATGTTGTGTCCATACTTGCCCCAACCGTTCAGGGTTCAACCTCTGCGGTCGTATAAAGCTACGCCCTGCGGAGCATCTGGTTGTGTTTTGGTCAGTTTTCTCATACTATATGCAATAGGTCTACTATATTTGTTGTATGGAATGATTGTAAGGTGTACATGTCTAGCGGGCAGATGTCATGTGACCTTGACCTCATTTTTAGATTCAGTGGTCAAAGTTTTTGAGTTTTGGTCTTTTTATCTAATACTATATGCCATAGGTCAACTATATTTGGTGTATGGAAATATTTTATGATCTTTATGTCAGTCGAGCAGGTTTTATTTGACCGTGACCTCATTTTCACGGTTCATTGCACAGTGTTAAGTTTTTGTGTTTGGTCTATTTTTCTTAAAACTATAAGTAATGGGTCAACTTTATATGTTGTATAGAAGCATTGTTAGCTGTACATGTCTGCCTGGCATGGTTCATCTGACCGTGACCTCATTTTCAAGGTTCATTGGTCTTTGTTTAGTTATCTTGGTTAATGTTAAGTTTATGTGACAGTTGTAATAAAGCTTAGCTTTATACTGAGGACTATCAACATAATATCAATGATTAGTATAGAAGGCGAGACATTTCAGCGTGTGCACTCTTGTTAATTATTTGTATTGCATAATCACACAAATATGCAGCTTATCTGGAGCTCTGTATGTTTTAACTGTACTTTTACCTACTTGTTTAATCAGGTGAGGAAAGAGAATACCTCAAGTGAGTTAAAGACCAAGTTTATCAAGTTCTGTTCAATCAAAAGTTTTCTAGTGTGATATTTCAATGTTAAAAGTTATCATCTACCTAGACCAATTAGCCAGAGAGGTGTATAGATTAAGTACTTCTTAAACATTTCAAATTGAAAAGTATTTTGTAAGACAAACATTTTTTTACAAAAAGAAAAGAACACATTTCTGACTAGTAGTTTAGTTTAAACATATTTATTTATAGTGGATTGGGAAACAAGTTTTACAACTTATATTAATCCCTTTCCACTTTGCAGGTGCGAGTGCTGCCTTGTAGCGGCATTAGCTTGCTCTTTTTCGAAATCTACAAGGGTGTCTTAAACGTGCAAGAGATATGGCTCTCTCTTAACACGGGTCAGCCATTTATTGTCCCCTTTCTGACTAGTGACAGTTTAAGTCACCCCAGAAATTTCTATACGAATAAAGTTACTGATTTTTTTCAGGTTTATGTTTACAATGAGCACGTTGTTGCAGGCAGCATCAGACCAAATCTTGGAGATAAGTTCCTAGATGTAGCCAAGACAATTGATGATAAGGTATGGTGCTCTCTCTTTTTAAAAGATTGGATTCAAAGTTTAATCCAATGTTATCTGACAAATAATTTAATTTTGGATGTAACACGTCTTCTGATTGGCTGACATTAAATTGTTATCAGCCCATAGACATAATTTAGTCATGTGATCGTGACGTCATCAACGTTTTTTCATGGTTTTTGTCGAGTCTTCAACTTTTGTTGCAGAAAGCTCGACATAGGGATAGTGATGCGGCTATGGCGGCGACGTTAGCTAACTTCTTAAAAGCTTTATATTTTAGAAGGTGGAAGACCTGGATGCTTCATACTTTGTATATAGATGCCTCATGTTACGAACTTTCCATCCGTCACATGTCCAATGTCCTTGACCTCATTTTCATGGTTCAGTGACTACTTGAAAAAAAAATTAAGATTTTTGGTAATGTTAAATTCTCTCTTATTATAAGTAATAGGATAACTATATTTTGTATGTGTGTACCTTGCGATGTCCTCATTCCCATCAGACAGTTTTCACTGGACCTTGACCTCATTTCATGGAACAGTGAACAAGGTTAAGTTTTGGTGGTCAAGTCCATATCTCAGATACTATAAGCAATAGGTCTATTATATTAGGTGTATGGAAGGACTGTAAGGTGTACATATCCAACTGGCAGGTGTCATCTGACCTTGGCTTCATTTTCATGGTTCAGTGGTTATAGTTAAGTTATTGTGTTTTGGTCTGATTTTCCTATACTATATGCAATAGGTCTACTTTAATTGGTGTATGGAATGATTGTAAGGTGTTCATGTCTAGCTGACAGGTGTCATCTGACCTTGACTTCATTTTCATGGTTCAGTGGTCAAAGTTAAGTTTTTGAGTTTTGGTCTATTTTTCTAATACTGTATTCAATAGGTCAACTATATTTGGTGTATGGAAATATTTATGATCTATATATCAGTCGCACAGGTTTTATTTGACCTTGACCTCATTTTCACAGTTCTTTGCTAAGTGTTAAGTATTTGTGTTTTGGTCTGTTTTTCTTAATTTATAAGCAATAGGTCAACTATGTTGTATGGAAGTACTGTTAGCTGTACATATCTGCCTGGCATGGTTCATCTGACCTTGACCTCCGTTTCATGGTTCATTGATCAATGTTTAGTTTTCTTGGTTAATGTTGAGTTTATGTAACAGTTGTAAGAAAGCTTTATATTTAGGACTATCAACATAATATCAATGATTAGTAAAGAAGGCGAGACATTTCAGTGTGTGCACTCTTGTCTACGGTTTAAAATGGAATTTAGAATTAAATTATAAGAAATGACTGGAATATTTTTTCTGTCTATTCGAAATAACATAAAAAATGTGGTGCACACTGTAAAATAACTCGCTACGCGCGTTCTTCAGTGTGCACCAATTTTTTCTTAATAAACAGAAAATATTACAGTCATTCTTTAATTAAGACTTTTTAATGCAAAGAATGTTCAATTTATGCTTATATAATTTAATTTTGGATCTTCAGATTGGCTGACGTTGTTTTGTTTATCAGCTTATAGACATAAATTTGTCATGTGACAGTGACATGTTATATTTAAAGTGTGCACCACTTTTTTCTATGTTATTTCAAATAGATAAAAAAAATATTACAATCATTTTTTCTATTTTAGTTGAGATTTTTAAAAGGGAGATAACTTACAGATTTTTTCTCTCTGTTAAATGTGAGATAACTCACTATCTGGCATAATCTCTCTTGACATTTTGGTTATTTACAGTATATATATTATAATTATTTTAGCAAGTAACAGAATTGTGGGAGATGGTTAAATGTATGGTAGAAGTTCCTCTGATCTCTGCTAAAAGTATCAAAGACACGCGACAAGACTACAGAACACAGTCAGCATTTGTTGATAAAGCCAGGGAATACCTAGAACAAACGTAATGTTTCTACTCAACGATCATCACACAAAAGTTGTAAACCTAGAACAAATGTAACGTTTCTACTTACGAATCATATCACAAAAGACTTAAACCATATGAAGATTTGCTGCATTTTAACAAATTAATCTGGTCAGATATTTTGAAGCAGATATAATTGGATGTTACATCTTTTTCAAGGAAAATAAGAAAAATATCAAAACACAAAAAAAAAAATATATATACAATAATAAATATGATTCTGATTTATGGTTGATTTATGACAGAAGTGGTTGTAAATATATTATTTATTTTATTAAGAGCTTAGAAGGTGGGGAGGATTTGGATCTAAGATTTTGGATGACATTTGCCGTCAGTAATCTAGTGTGACCAGGAACTTTTTCGGTATTGTACTTTTTTTTTTTAAATCTACCTCTTGACTGTGATGTATGTTGGTTTTTTTTACGAAGTTACTTTTTTTTATGATGAATACATCTTTTACAATTCTAGTCATTAATAATATGTTAAGTCAAGTTATGTTTAAAAAAAGTGAATGGACTATGGGGATGAAAAGAATTTCTTGACTTGAGGGTATTGATTTGATAGTTTTTTTCTTTGCAGATATGCTAAATACATTGATATAACAATTAGCAGCAATCTACAACAAGCTCAGAGAGGTGGAATACCTGGAACATATAACATAGTGAGAAGTTTTCTCAATGTCAGACCACCAAATATACCCAATTTAGAGGTAATGATAGAATACTTGATACTTTTAGTATTTATCAAAGTTTTCTTGATTTCAGACCTCTAAAATGTACCCAACTTAGAGGCTAGTTAGCCAAAAGATTGGAATACTTGATACATATTACATTTCCCAAAAGTTTTTTAATTTGTTACTACCAAATATCCTAGTTAGAGCTAAGATACCCACAAGGTAAGAATTCTTGATCCATTTATTCATTTTTAAGTTATTTTAATGACACACTACCAAATATATCCATTTTCGAAATATGATACACAAAAGGATAGAAAACTTGATAGATTCAACATTGTCAGAACTTTTATTTTTTATGTCAGATTTCCAAATATACTCAATTTAGAGATATTAAAGATACAATGTTTGATAAATATAACATTGTCAACAGTTATGTACAGTGTACAATGTTTGATACACATAACATTGTCAACATTTATGTACAACATTGTTTCATTGTGAATTTAAGGATGGTTTAGTAGATGGACATCCCACATGGGCCATGATTTATTACTGTTTACGTTGTGGCGATTTACAAGCTGCACAGCAAGTAGTTGATAAATGTGGGTAGGTATTTAAAATTTTAAACGATAGATGTACAAAAATAGCTAATATAAAAAAGAAGATGTGGTGTGATTGCCAATGAGGCATAGAAACTAACAACTAAAGGTCAGGGTAGGACCTTTAGCTATTAAAAAAACCCATACCGCATAGTCGGCTTTAAAAGGCCCCCAAAATAACAAATGATAAACAATTCAAACCAGAAAACTAATGGCCTATTTATGTACAAAATGATAAATAAAAACAAATTTGTCACACAGCAATGAATGAATACCATTTGAATTCCAGGTTTCTGACTTGGAAAAGGCACACACAGAATGTGGCGGGGTGCAATTTAGTTAGTGTCTAGTTTGTAAAAATTGAAATGCTCCTGTGCAACATATGTGTCTTTTTTACCTCTATATTATTATTGGTTGTATATATTTCCAGAAATTGAAAAAATGATTGTCAAACCATTGCTTGTAAACAGAAACAATGTATAGCATTGAATGAAAATAGCTGTCATTATTCTGAAATATTTTAACACATGTATTTATATCAACAAAATTACATTACAACTTATATATACTATTACCCCATGTATAATTGATTCTATTTCCAGGCATAATCTTGGAGATTTTAAGTCTTTCATGCATGAGTATGTTTCCAGTGAAGATCACAGGTAAAATATGTATTTTATATGGGAATTATATTTATCCATGATGTTCCCTTTAAATTGATACTTGGCTAGGGTTGGATAGTTTAAACATATATTATTGTCCAAAGATATTGGCAATAGGATTAGACATTAGTTTTGCAACTTAGAACAGCTTCTCCATATAGGGTTGGATAAAGTCATAAAACTAGTTTATAGTATATCGTGATGTAGGGTTGTAGATGGGCTGGCAGAGAAAAGAGGGTTCATAATTTGTGTATTTGACTCCTATAATTTTTAACCCATATTCCTGAAATGTCACAGAAATATTGCAGGAGTTCTGATGTTG
Organism: Mytilus galloprovincialis; assembly: GCA_037788925.1. Lineage (NCBI taxonomy): Eukaryota > Metazoa > Mollusca > Bivalvia > Mytilida > Mytilidae > Mytilus > Mytilus galloprovincialis. The sequence continues at coordinate 95,660,283 of CM075333.1, forward strand.
TGCACTGTTATTTAGAATTGTATGAGGAATGTTTTCTTATTTTTCAAAACTCAAGAACTAAGTTATTTAATAAACCTTTCTTGTGGAGTAATTGTCAACAGTGTGTGCAATATTATTGAATAAAAAAAAACTTGGTATAACCAAAAAAAATTTAATTGGGAAAATTATTTTGAAAAGTGGTGTATAAGGATCCCATATATATATATATATAATAATTTTTATGTTTCTTACAGATTAAGTTCAGGTAGTGAAACAAAAATCCAGTTACAATATAGAAGAATTGTAAAAAATGGTACAGATCCTTTTAAAAGGTGAGTATGTTTTATTATATTTGACAATTCCAACCCAGCAGATATTGCTCAGCTGTCAATGTACACAATAAGTCTATCACTGTAAGCTCTGCCCACACCATTTATCCTTGAACTTTGATGCTGACATTTATGAAGTGTTGGAAAAAAATAACATCTCCAAACAATATCATGAATATTGGACATTATTTTATTATTGTTTGTTACTGTTTACTTATAAAATATAATTTTACATAAACAGTTGTGATTTTATCAAGTAAACAGGTGATCAACTGATTGTGCTGAATTCACTTTGTAAATATTATACTAAGACTTCAAAGTGAAACTAAGCTCTCATTGTTTTCTAAGCTGATAAATGAAAACACAGAAAAGATGTTGTCTAAATCACTATTAAAGTACATTAGGACAGTTGGAATTCAAGTTGAATATTTTGTGTTTATCTTTTACTGTTTTCTTTCCAGAGCTGTCTATTGTGTAATAGGTCACTGTGATCCAGATGAGAACCATCCAGAAATAGCTGATAAAATAGACGATTATTTGTGGTTAAAACTACGACAAGTACAAACAGATAGCGATGATCAACATAATCAAGACAGTTTTACATTAAAAAAATTACAATGTTTATTGTATGAAGATTTTGGTATGTTATTGACTTTCACCGTTTCTCATATAAGATTATCATATGAATTATACAGTGGAATACTAATACATTTAAATGGGAATACACATTCTCATGATATATGAATGAAAGGAGATTTAGAGCAGGGCTTCCAAAAAATATTTGAGCCATCCAGACATTTTATATCTGATCCCAATTTTAATCCCTTAAGACTTAGTCACAAAAGGCAATTATGGTAATCAGATGGCTATTCCAATGATTGACATTAGATTAAAAAAAAAAACGATTTTATATATTAAACTTTACTTTGATATGAATTTGATGTTCAGATGTAAACTGTTAAATTGGCAGTGTATCATTCAAATTATGTACATCAGCGTGCTGATATCTGCCTTAGACTCTTTATTTGTGCAAAATGACATTGTCAAAAACTTTACTTTTGTTTTTAAGTCACATTTTCATAAAACCGGATGTTGACTTGACTATGGTAAAACATGGACCATAAATGGATACATAAAATCCGTGTTCGTTTACAAAGCACAACTGAGTTCCACATTATTTCTTCAACAAAATACTTGAAATGAACGTTATATACAGGTATCAATGATAATTTTAGCATTTTTGAAGAAATGTAGGATGCATAATTAAATTTCCCACCTGTGCACACTGTGAAATGTAAGAAAATAATTGTGAATAGACCAATCAATTTATACGATGTCCGGTACTGAAAATAGTTTACCTGTCACCTGATCAGGTAGATTTCAGCTGTCCAAGAACTAATTAGCCTTGATTAAAATTAAAAGTATTGAAGTAGGGGTTGTTTTGATAGTAATTAATCATCATGTCACTTTTATGACCGGAAATGTGTGGATGTTAAAGGCAAACTGTTGGGTCAAATAGATCGTGAATTATGTTAAAATGACTGAAAAAGCCTTGATAGCTAAAAAGTAAATGACAAAAAACAAGGTTCCTGACTTCTGGCTTTCAACAGGTACATCAAATAAGACAGGATTGAATAAGTATTGCCAGATTTCATTTGTTGTTCAAATCTTATTAGTTTCATCTGTATATAATTTTATGTCGAACTCTTTTTTTTTCTTTTTTTTTTTACAAAATTTCTAAAATAAAACTACATGTACTCTAGTTTCTTGAAGACCAAAGTGTACATGTATATCCTTTTAAAATTTTATAATCATACTTTTTTTGTCATTTTTGTCGAGCCTGCAACTTTTGTTGCAGAAAGCTCGACATAGGGATAGTGATCCGGCGGCGGCGGCGGCTACGGCGGCGGCGGCTACGGCGGCGGCGTTAGCTCACTTCTTAAAAGCTTTATATTTTAGAAGGTAGAAGACCTGGATGCTTCATACTTTGTATATAGATGCTTCATGTTACGAAGTTTCCGTCAGTCACATGTCCAATGTCCTTGACCTCATTTTCATGGTTCAGTGACCACTTGAAAAAAAAGTTCAAATTTTTTGTAATGTTGAATTCTCTCTTATTATAAGTAATAGGATAACTATATTTGATATGTGCGTACTTTGCAAGGTCCTTGTGTCTGTCAGACAGTTTTCACTTGACCTCGACCTCATTTCATGGATCAGTGAACAAGGTTAAGTTTTGGTGGTCAAGTCCATATCTCAGATACTATAAGCAATAGGGCTAGTATATTCGGTGTATGGAAGGACTGTAAGGTGTACATGTCCAACTGTCAGGTGTCATCTGACCTTGACCTCATTTTCATGGTTCAGTGGTTATAGTTAAATTTTTGTGTTTTGGTCTGTTTTTCTCATACCATATGCAATAGGTCTACTATATTTGGTGTATGGAATGATTGTAAGGTGTACATATCTAGCGGGCAGATGCCATGTGACCTTGACCTCATTTTCATGGTTCAGTGGTCAATGTTAAGTTTTTGAGTTTTGGTCTTTTTATCTAATGCTATATGCCATAGGTCAACTATATTTGGTGTATGGAAATATTTTATGATCTTTATGTCAGTCGAGCAGGTGACCTCATTTTCACAGTTCATTGCACAGTGTTAAGTTTTTGTGTTTTGGTCTATTTTTCTTAAACTATAAGTAATGTGTCAACTATATATGTTGTATAAAAGCATTGTTAGCTGTACCTGTCTGCCTGGCATGGTTCATCTGACCTGGACCTCTTTTTCAAGGTTCATTGGTCTTTGTTTAGTTATCTTGGTTAATGTTAAGTTTATGTGACAGTTGTAATTAAGCTTAGCTTTATACTTAGGACTATCAACATAATATCAATGATTAGTATAGAAGGCGAGACATTTCAGCGTGTGCACTCTTGTTTAATTGTGGAGTGTTTATTTTTCAGGTGAAAATTATTTCAGTGGATATCAACAGCCATTTCTGTATTTTCAAGTGCTAATATTGACAGCTCAGTTTGAGGCTGCCATAGAATTTATATCTCGTATAGACAAGTTATTATGTCATGCTGTTCATGTGGCTTTAGTGTTGTATGAATCTAACATGTTATTACTACCACAAACAAACCAAGCACAGCTATGTAAGTATAGGTCTACATGTAATCAACTTGGATGTGTGATTTGTGTATAAAACTGAACTTTGTTAGGTGCACCATGAACACAGTATAAGGGGGTCTCATTGGGGGGTTCCGATCCTGTATCCCGCTTACTGTTTTGTTAGATTCTCGTATCCCGCTTACACTATATGGGTAAGCAATTCTCATTTTTTTGTCATTTCCCAGATCCCGCAAGACCTCATTTCCCGTTTTCACGACACAATAATTTGACTTTCACGTTTCACGCTTACGAAAAAATCGGCAATCCCGCATCACACTTAGACCCCAATGAGACCCACTATAAGCTATTGTAAATATAGAAACAGGTTTTTAGAAATCTTCTGTTACCTGTTCCATGTTTTGGGAGGGAGGGTTTGTTCAAAGAAAGATTTACAGGTTTTTAGAAGTCTTCTGTTACCTGTTCCATGTTTTGGGAGGAAGGGTTTGCTCAAAGAAAGACTCATGTTACAAACCTGACCATACATTATAAACATTTCAATACTTTAACTATGGATTCAGTATTTTTTGTTGGATACCAATGTTTGTGGATTTTGTGGGTACACATGAACCATGAAATAAAATGTTGAACAAACAACAAATTTCCTACAGGCATGCAAAAATTCAATATTCATGAACATGTAAATATTCCTTAATCCAATTGAATCTACAGTAGGAAAAGTTTTTTTGTATGTTTGTTGAAAATATGGCCAACCAACAGTTTTTTTGATTGAAATGCCCCAGCTCCAGTCACATGATTCTGTAACAATCAAGTAGAATACATTCCATGAAAAATTACAAAAAAAAATATAACATAGTATTAAGTTAACAATCTGACAGTGGGAGATATTTGTAATCAGCCCACTGTACATGTTGCAATATACTGTGGATTCAATAATTTTGTAAGATGCCAACTTTTGTGGATTTTGATGGTAGCTGTTTACTACAGATTTATATGTTTACCAAAGCCTTGTATACAAACTTTTATTAGCAAATCCTCTAAATAAGATAACCACAAAAGTACAAATTTTCATTAATTCACAAATAATAGTGTCCATGAAAATAAATGAATACACAGTATATCATATATTGAGATTTAGTAATCAATCAGTTGATGTTTGTCACTATTTTAACACTTTACCAAATTATCTCAATAAAATTAGCTTAATTCTATCATTTGTGAAGACCTCTTGAAATGCCAACTTTAATACTAGCTAAAAATCTTATTGAATATTAGGTTCAAAAACTTTCTTGGCTGTATATATACTACTTCTACATGGGGCAATATGCGCAATTGTTTCTCCATAGGCCGTAATGGTAACGTTTTCTTCTGTTGCTCAGCCCATATCGTAAACTTGTGTATGTATGATGGCTTGTTTCGAAGCTGAGACATTTTTACATATGTGGTTAAATTTTCGGGGTACGAAGTGTGATTCATTTTTCCGTAATTCAGCAAACCCCGAGTATCCTTTTGCGATGTGGCTCCTCATGGTAAAAAATCCCATTTTTAACACAATAAGTTCTTTGAAATTTTAATACTTTGAACACATTTAATAGCTCCATGGTTTTTACACATTTATTCTGTGTTCTCTTACTTTCCAAATTAACACTAATGGTTCAGCTCAGTCATTTGTTTATCATAGAAATGTGTCAAATATCACTACACAGAGATTTTTTGTTTACACGTGACTTTTGTGTTCCTCATTTGAAGGCGCATTAGGGGTATTGTCCCATATTGAAATCCTTAGTTCTGATTTTTCCAAATATTTTTAGGTGATCTTCATCGGTATGACATTCTGAATAAATCTGTGTATTTTTGTCCATTTCTGAAAAAAAATAAAGTCGTTTCAACACTATATGGCAATGACACTTTTATCGCTTTATTCATTTATTTTTAAGACAACGTGTATGTACAATTAATTTCTTCCAGTATACCTTTACTAGTCCAAACAAGGACAAAACTTCTGATGATAACCTTAAATTACAATACACAGACCCTATTAAAGCATTCCATAACATTTTCTTGTGTCTTAAAGTGCATTTTGACAGAGAAATTATGCAAAAATGTAGATTTCATAAAAAAAAAAAAATAAAAAAAATAACTATTCTTACTAGTGGACATCTGGTATATAATACTGTGGAAACCCCTCAAAACTACTGGGAAAGTCATTCTTATCATGTAATTAGAGTGCAATAAAGTGCAAATTTTCAAAACTTGTCCATTCACATAATTCTATTTGAGAAAAAAAGGCTTTTTACATGTATTTCAGTGAAAACCCTTTATTGGTGAGAAATCCACATGAGGTATTAAAGGAAACATTGTGACATCACACGTATTATGGCGTCATTAAATAACGACAGATCAAAATAGTGCTAAATAGAGTTTGCAGTGTTACATGAGAATCAGTTGCCGCAAGATTTAACTCGAAATGTTGAGTCGAAAAGATCAGTAACCAAGCCTTTTCATTTAATATCAAGACCATAGCAACAGTTTTCATATAAGCATATTTCTAACATTCCGACTGTAATTTCATTTGCACAAATACCATAAATAAATAATTTAGAGCTTACCTAATAAATCAAAATGCTTACCAGTTATTCAGGACTTTTTAAAACCTTTAGTTTGCCATCTCATGTTTAAAAGTAATGATATGTCTGGAACTGAAATAAGACAAAAAAATTTACTCAGGCTGTGTTATCATTTAATTTAAATACATAAGTAATATTGAGAGAGAAAAATCTAATTCTTGAAAGTTTTATCACAAAGAAAGAAAAATGCTTCTCCCTTGTGGCTTAGCCACCTTCATTTAAACTGTTTATATTAGATGCAATGAGTAGTAGCTAACTAGCTTAATACATGTAGTTGAATAGCAATATTGTTTTCAAGAAGGTTTGACCCTCCCCCTTTTTCACTGAGAAATGACAATATCTTGTGTTTTGCTCGTGTGCATTAACAGTAGTATTTCATGATTTACTTAATACATGTACATGGTTTTTTTCTGTTTATTTGCATATGATATCTACTGACCAGGGTCAAATCATTGGATAAAAGCACATGTGCTAATGTATCTCACTTTAGTCGTGTGAAGTGTGTTATCTCCCTTGGTTATCAGCTATTCCTGTAGACCAGAGTGATAATTACATAACAAAGACTATATTGTGTCATGTTTACTTACAATTTATATATATTACATGTAAGTTTTTTCTTGTCTTTTTCAATTAAATAAACAATTCCTTTCGGATCTCTCGGGGGTAAACAAAGTTATGATTGTGCCTAAAAAAAGTGTTCAACCCCGTGCCAGTAATGCATTTTAAAAGCGAAAATTTCATTGAATTTTTGCTGTTCTGTATCAATAATATTTATCTTAAATCATTTATGATAACTAGGTATAAATAAAAAACTACTAACCATAATTTTCACAATTTTCTGTGGTGTACAAGGTGAAATTATCTAAAGATATCTCTGGATCTTTTCTTAGAAGATGGGGCAATATGCGCAATTGTTTCTCCATAGGCCGTAATGGTAACGTTTTCTTCTGTTGCTCAGCCCATATCGTAAACTTGTGTATGTATGATGGCTTGTTTCGAAGCTGAGACATTTTTACATATGTGGTTAAATTTTCGGGGTACGAAGTGTGATTCATTTTTCCGTAATTCAGCAAACCCCGAGTATCCTTTTGCGATGTGGCTCCTCATGGTAAAAAATCCCATTTTTAACACAATAAGTTCTTTGAAATTTTAATACTTTGAACACATTTAATAGCTCCATGGTTTTTACACATTTATTCTGTGTTCTCTTACTTTCCAAATTAACACTAATGGTTCAGCTCAGTCATTTGTTTATCATAGAAATGTGTCAAATATCACTACACAGAGATTTTTTGTTTACACGTGACTTTTGTGTTCCTCATTTGAAGGCGCATTAGGGGTATTGTCCCACATGGGATGTAACTCATGCTTCCTTCAGAAATAGTCCAGATTTTTAAGTTTAACAAGGGAAGTAACCTATCCTTGCTTAAATTATAGTATCACAATTGTTGCATAATGCATGCATTCTAGAAAAACCATCTTGAATCTTGATACCTCACAAAATATAACTTTTATGCAGCTGAAAATTGATAATGACGTTTATTTTTTTACAGTAACAACAGATTCCTCTGATGATGGTTGTATAAGGAGGTTGAATTTTGCCAGATTAATAACATTATATACCAGAAAGTTTGAATCAACAGATGCTAGAGAAGCTTTACAGTATTTCTACTTCCTCAGGTAAAATGGCATGTTCAAGACATACTGGCCTGACAACACAGTTATTTAGAAGTGCATTTCGTTTAGACAATAAATGAAAATTTAAAAAATCCCACTTGCACTTTCTCAATGATATTTTACTGTGTGTTGTACTACTTTTGAGACAATTTATATCAAAATTATAAAAAAAACTTCATTGGCTCCAAGGACAATTTTATGTTAAGGGGTTTTTGAAATCATTTGACAGCTTCCAAAAATGCTAGTTTTTAACCTTTTTCAGCTGTACCAAATCACTGCTTTACTTTAAAATTTATCACCAAATTTTTTTGGCAGTGTAATTATATCCCCCTACTTGCTATTTTTAGGCATAAAACATTAAGAAAAAAAATTGAAAGGGATATACAAAATTGCCAAGTAACAAACTGTCCACACTAGGGACTCTATTTTGGACTATGAAAATGAATGGACTTAACTGTGTTCCCGGTCCTACTACTGCATGGATAGGGCTCTATGTTCTACACTTGTTTGTCATCCCATTATATTTCAATTGGTTTTGGAACATTTGTTAAACGTACTGGTTAAAAGTAGTTTGCACTATTAATCAAACAAGTTAATAATACAATTCCATCAGATGTACTGTTTTCTTTATTGCCTTTCTGATTTTTGTAGGGACTTAAAGACAGCACAGGGAGAGAATTTCTTCATGTCATGTGTCAGTGAACTTGTACTGGATACCAGAGAGGTCAGTCTATATACCAAATAGAAAATATAGAAGATTGTTAGAAAGAAATGAATGAGAATAACTTATCAAAGAATTCATATAGAGAAAACTATACAAAAAGTGACCCAACAACATATTGATTCATGAATGAGCATTATCCAACCCCCTTGATCCTGGGTTGGGACCCACCCCCTTTTTAAAAATGGCTGGATCTGACACTTTTAACTGTCATTCAATCTACATTTTAAGTTAAGTATAACATAACTAAAAATTTGATTTCTTTTATTGTGATATTAGATAGCCAGAAAATGAACTGTACATGTTACTATTACTGAAAATAGAAAAATTATCATCAGCTGACTTAACTACTACTTGGTCTCCTTTCTTCAGATTTAATATAATACTGGTTGTTCCAGTCTCATGTTTAGGACCTAGCAGCCAAGTGCTGTGTTGTTTGGTATTATTAAGAGTAAGGTAGACAACCAGGTATTTTCCAATCTCAGTCATGACTGTATAAGAAAAATGATAAACTCCAGGAACTAGTGCAGTAAAAATACCAGAAGTTGGATTGTAGCCATTGAGTATATTGGTGACAACTTTGTCAAACTTGATAGCTTTACCATTTCCAGGGGTTAGTGAATAAGTCAGCATAGCTGAAAAGGCTGGGATTTTGGTTCTTCTCCCACACTGACAGACTTTATCTAAAATAGATATAAGCAAAACTGAAAATGACTGTTATGTATGGCACATAGTAAAGAACAATTAAAATTGCTTAAATTATAAAACATTAAAAAAATAATGTTATATTAGTCTTATGGTTATATGTCTTAACTCTAAAATGTATAGTTGTTTATTTTACTACATCTTTGAAAACTGTAACAAATGAGATATTTTTGACAAAAAATTTAGTTTTACATGTATTGATTTGATTTGGAAGACGTCAATTTAATGCCAATCTGTATACCTTCACTCGGTCATTTAGAAAACTCTCAGAATTTTTTTTAACATTACGAACAAGGCTTTATTCGATCAATGACTATGAAATGCTAAAGTTTATGCATTTACAGCATTTAGACTGCACTTAAAATAGCTCATTAGTTGTATAAAAGAAATAAGTTATGAAAATTACCTGGACTTTTTTGTTTCATTGCCATTTCTAGCAGATCACTAAGAAGTGAACAATCTGAAATAAATGTTCAATTATAAATAATAAGTTTTTTATCTAAAATTCTTTTTGTACCTTAATAAATCAACATGACGATAATTTACACTTAATGTTTTCTTTTGTTTCTGATAGAGAACTCACTAAAAGAATTAGTTCCTTTTGAAAAATGGGAAAACATATTAATGTTATCTTCTCAGCTGATAAAGACAGAAAAATAGTATTTTTCAATTGAGTGATTACTCAAAGTACAAGTTTCTTAAATAAATCTATATGTTTGTTATCTTGTAAGCTTAAAATCAATATTATATTAATACCTAATTTTCTGTCAGACTCACATGTTCCCATAACCATTTCTGCACATAACAGTAGTATCAATATGTAAGTGAAGTAGTCAGTCAGTTTCATCTTGAAACCTAGACTTCGAAACAAACTAATAGTTTCTGTTCTGTGACATTTTTATATGGATGGAATTGCCTGAATTTATGAAAAACAAGCCAACAATTAAAATGAAATGGATATTGTTAATGAGCTTTTGTCACACACTTTGACATGCTAGCAATATTCAGAATTTAGATTTCATGTCTTTTCAGTGATAGACCAATGATAAGTTGCATTACTATCAGTAAATATCAGTTTGAAGACTATTTCTAGGTAATCTCTAGGTCAAGGCCCAGTGACTTTGTATTAACTAGCAAATTTCAATGTTAAGTTTGATAGGAACTTTTATGATAGACAATGATGTTTTCTATAAGTTGCATTACTATCAGTTCATCTCAGTTTTCTCAACCATTTTGGCCCTGCCACCTATGTAGTCCAGTGACATTGAATTAATAAGCAATGCTGTTATCCATCAATAATTATATGACAATTTGAACATAACCTGTACTAACAGATGTCACTTTTATTTTCAGTTTGAGATGCTGTTAGGAAAAATAGAACGGGATGGAACAAAAAGGGTAATTATTAAAAAACAAGAATTGAATGAATGCTTTGTAATAGGGACTTTATCTGTCATTTTTATTGATTTAACCCAAATTCTCAATTTTTTATGAATTACATACTACAAGTATATCCAAATTACAAATAATCCAAAAGATACAATTAAAAATGCATGGACTTAATTGCATTGTCTACATTGGTGTACTGATATGGAAAAATGTAGTCTGCCTGCTACAATAGCATACTATTTAACAGTATGGTCACTATCGATATGGTAGGAATTGACCGATATATACATTGACTACATTGGATGTTCTTGGTTTACAATTATTGCATCTGTGCTTTTTATGCCCCACTTAGGGGCACTATGTGTTTTGGTCTTTGCGTCTGTTTGTCCTTCCATCAGTTCATCCATCTGTCCTACTTCAGGTTAAGAAAATTTGGTCAAGGTAATTTTTATACGACTACCAATAATTTTTTGGGATCGTTTAAAGGTATGATGTCGTCTACATCGTCATCTGCGTCGTCCTCAGAAGACACATTTGGTTTCCGGACAATAACTTTAGTTTTTTTGAATGGATCTCTATGAAATTTAATGAGAAGGTTCAATACCACGAAAGGAAGTTTGGTATTGATTTTGGGGATGAAGGTCCAAACCATTTGGGAATAGGGGGCCCAAAAAAAGCATTTTTTTACTTTCAGTATAATAACTTGTGTGTAAGTGTATGGGTCTCTCTAACATTGTACCAAAAAGTTCCATATCACAAAATGAAGGCTGAGATTGAGGTTGGGGGTTATTGCCCCGTTCATGTAGGAATTAAGGGCCAAAAAAGGACCAAAAACAAGCATTTTTCTAGTTTCAAGAAAAAATAACTTGTGTTTAAGGGTGTAGGTCTCTCTGAAATTTTACTACATGGTTCCATACTACAAAGGAAAGGCTGGGATCGAGTGTGAGGGTAATTGCTCCAAGTGGGGATTCAAAAAGTTTGGGGGTTCCTATTTTTTTAAGGAGTTCAATTATTTTTTCAAAATTTTGTCAAATTTCAAATTTTTAATCTTTAATTGCACAGTATTGAGCAACAGATTTGAAAAATCTTGACATTTGATATGTGTCAGAAACCTATATTGTGTCAAAATTTGATAATCCAAATTCAGACAGTGTAAAGCTTGAATATTGTGTCCAAATTTGCCCCATTTGTTGAAGTCCAATCAACTTGAACACATGTTCTCTATGATATGATTTTTCTTATTTTGACGCCAAATTCGAGTTTTGACCTCAACTTCACAGTCCACAGGACATAGAAAATGATAGTGCAAGTGGGGCGTCTGTGTATTATGGAAACATTTTTGTTTTAGCATGTGACTGGGTAACACTGGTTTTAGTACTAAAGTTTTCATCTTTTATAGCTACATTTTTGCAAAGTTTATATAAAAAAAATCAGATCCTTTTTTAGTTTTCTGTTGATGTTCTCGATAAATCTTTATCTCAGGTTAAATGCTATCAACAAACACAATTTTACACTTGATTTATCATCATATTAGGTGTCAATAAACATAGTGGTCAGATTTTTAATGAAACAAACTTATTGATAAAACTAGTTATCTGTGTTCTTAAAAAGTTAGGGTATGAAGTTTTTGAATCTTTTAATCTCAAAATATTGCATTGGACCACACATTTTTCATTTTTGGTATTATTTGATAGAAATGATAGTAAGAGCCTGCAGATTTTCTTCAAGGACTACCAGGAACAAAAAGGATTTTGAGAACTCTGAATACTATAGAAACCTATTGGAATCTACCAATGAAAACATTTGATTTGTAACTCAATATAATGACCAAAGTTTCATGTACTTCCAAACATTGACAAATCCAAGTTAGTTTATAGTCATTTATCTCAAGAGGACATAAAAATAAATTGTAGGTAACAAAGATATCATATCAATTAAGTTTGACTAATCAGACTTATAATGCATTGAACAAACTGAAGTTTGACCAGGAAGAGTTACACACCATATTATTTGATGTATTAAGTCATGTGATTGTATGTAGCAGCTTTCTATTGGCTGACCAGATTGTATTAAACCTAATTAATTCTATGATATCATTGAATACATTTGATTTCTTTATCTAAATTTGGTGTTAACTACGAAGTTTCAACTAATTTTCTATAATCATTAAAAGAATAAGAAGAAATACCTTTTACAACAGCTGCTAATAAAGTATACTTTTTATGTGTTTATGTGTAATTTATTACATTCATATGCAGCAAGTATACTGCACCAAGATCAGATTGATATGATATTGTTACAGTTAATAAATGGACAGTCACAAATTGTTCATATGTTCACTTATTTTTTTTTTTTTTAAGAAAAGTGATTCAACACCCCATGATGTTAATGTAGTAACACTTTCTAGAGTGACAAATGATTTATAGCCAAATGATGTTGATATAGTAAAACGTTTCAAAGTGACAACTGATTTAACAACCTATGATGTTAATGTAGAAACACTTTCCAGAGTGACAACTGATTTTACACCACATACGGTTATTATTGTACAGTCTTTCGGATCTTGACTTATTTAAAACCCTGTGTAATTAATTTTGTACAGCATTCCCGAGTTTGAAGTTCCTAAGATTGTGTGACATCCTAAGTATAATACTGCAAATGGTCCTTCCATAGTTATGGCTAGAGTTGTTGGAAATAGTATCCTGATGTCTTTAGTATTGTAGGTGGTCAGTAGCTGACCGTTGTGGTCCAGTATATGTAGTGTATGGTTGATATCATCAGCCACAATAACATTGTCTAATGGTGTGGCTACTATTGACTTAGGACTAAACTCGCCATACCTGTTGATAGAGGGTGCTCCGACATAGTTATTGATGATATCTTCTTTCCCTAAGACAACCACACTCTTTTTAATTGATGTTTGTATCACAAAAATATTCCCATTAACTGTACTGGTTATTGAACAAATTAATCCATCAAATATAGATTCATTGTTTTTATCCTTTTCATACCTTTTCAGATGGTTGCCATTTGTATCCATAACAACAATGAGAGTTGTTCCCCCTACTATCACTCTTCCTTCATTTGTCACATGTACACTACAAAGACCGGATAATTCTTCACAGTATACCGAGTCTGTCACATAAATAGATCCTGCCTTGATCTGCTTCAGTCTGGATTCTGATGTAGCCAGTAGAATGTCATTGCAAGGAGTAACAGCTATATCACTTACTATCAAATTAAAACTGTTTCTGATTGTGAATTTATCTCCTACAAGTTTACCACTCTGGAGTGCTTTATATGATCCAAAGATGTGGGAACTTTCCTTATCTCCATTACCAATCCATACTATGTCATTCAAGGATACCGCCAAAAACTTTATATCCAACATTTTGATTGGATATTCTTTAATGTTTATTAGTTTCATGTAAGTTGGAGAAATCTTGACTAGTTTGAAACCAGATAGGGTCGCCACTTTCTTGCCTTGTGCCGCCTCCTTGCTTTGTTGTCCTTCTTCTTTTTCTTGTTGGCCCACCTCCTTTAGGTCAAGGATTTTATGTTCTTTGTCAGCCTTGAATTTAGAATGTACTTTAGCTTTACAGTTACTACACATTAATAAGTCACAGTCGACACATTTCCATTTGACTTTAGGATCCCTATCACATAACTGACACTGTATAGGACATTGTCCAAGAGGATAGGACATAGCCATATAGAAAAAAATCAGTAATATATATGTACCTAAAATCAGTAATATATATGTACCTACAAATCTAAGATTAGATATTTTTTGTATGTCTGAAGATTTGATAATATATAAAAGATAAATATGGTGTAAATATCAATGAGACACATTACGTTATCAAACCAAAACATTAACTTTAGTCAGATTCTGCTGGTATTTTGGTACTTTATATCTCCTGCAAGGTTGGAAAAGTTAATTGAAAAGATATTGATACCCAATGCCAAAATTTTAATTTAACTGTCAAGATTGGATAAATACTGTATGCAGTAGTAGAAATACAGATTATCGTTTATTATCTACCAAGATTGATTTTCTCACTTGAGCGGAGATGACCAAGGATAATATGTTTATTGCTACTGGTATTTTACCTGTGACAAAGTTGTTACTTTCATTGACAACCGCCATGTGCACCCTCAGTTTCTAAGGATAAATTTTTGTTTCACTCAACTTTGCTGAGAAAGGAAATTATCAGTCAGTAAGATCAAAGGAAAATTTCCTAAAATAGCCATAATATTATCATTCATTTAAGCTTGAATCCTTCGAGAGATTTCTAAAGAATTGTTTTTGAGACTGATTTACCAATTAAAAACCCAATAACTCTGGAATTATTTTAAAGGTACCTATATAAAAATGGAACCTATCTATAGGTTGTGGTGACTTTTTTTTTCATTGTACCCTATCAGAATTGTATAAAAAAAATATTTTCTTTCCCTCTGCCCTGGTCGGGTTGTTATATCTTTGAAACATTCCCCATTTCCATCCTCAATTTTATGTATAAGATTAAACACAAATATAATGAGAGTCATTTTAAAATCCATGCAAATGTAGGTCGCCAACACAAATATATACAGCTGTGACTTTCATTGTTATCAGCAAAACATAGTTATCTTTGTGCCCATTATCTTACAGGTGTATGTGAGGAAAAACAATATAAAAATATGTAAATAATATAAAATTAAAGTCAGTTGAGCTAGTAATTTTATTAGATATAGAATTATTATTGTTATTCAGAGGCTTTTTTTTTATTTCACGATTTTGTTTCTTCACATGTATTTTCTATGAACCTTTTCAAAAAACCATCCATTGTGTTTGTTATTTATTTACACTAAGAATATAAGGGGTGAATTTAGTCTTTACTAAACTGTTTATGTATCAATTGAACCAAGAAATCTGCTGAAATGTTAATTTTGCGATACCGATTCAAGTACAAATGTACAATCATGGACAAAGAATGATAACTCAAATTCATATTTATAATTTGCCCTACCTAAATACAATTAAATGTTTCAAAATTACAAGCTATCTTTACCCTTCAGTGCTTACAAGCAATTTTATTTTTATTTAGAATTAGACAGTCTCAGGTATAAATTTAGGTACTACTACAGATAATTTGGGCTACAGTTCTTGAAGTTGCCAAAAGGATACATTCAGTTTGTGAGGGTCATTTAACCAATGCATTCACTATAAATGCAGTTAAATAGAAGTCCTCAAGACTTGATCATTCATTAAAATTTAATCCATTGATGATAATATTGATAATGGCAACAAGAAATGTTAATACAAGCACACATGTGTTCAATCTGTACATTAATCTTTTCTTTCTTTTTCTCTCCTCTTTTTTTACTGGATCTATTCTAAATGAAGTTTTATCATCATCTGGACCAATTTGATAAGAAGCATCTGCCATTGTTTCCTCTTTTATATGTTTAGAAATGTAAGCCTCCTTTTCTCTATCTTCCTCTTTCATCCGTTTGACCATGTACTGTTCCCGTCTAGATAAGATAACAAGCATCACTCCTACAACTATCTGTAACATGATCGACAAACAAATGAGTAACACACCAGCAATACAAACAGTTTGGAGCTTACATTCCTTCTTCTGCAGTAAAGTTTTTACCAGGCTTACATTGGAGAGAAGTAAAGCAGTAGTAAGACTACCCTGGGCTTTAGCTTTCTGGTTAACATACGAATTGTTCATGGTCCCTTTGCTTTTTATCACTTGAACTTTTTCTTTGTTCATTTTGGGTATAATCTGTATATTGTCTGAAAAGTATAAAAAAAAACAAATATACTTGTTTAATTTTATTTCATTTATATGTTTAAGAGTTTAGTGTGACTTCCATTTTCACTGAACTAGTACACAAATTCCCCTGGATCCGCAACTGATTTGCTACTATAAATGTGACATAGATGTGGTATTTCTGTGTGAATTAAAGAGAGGATATGTAATTATGCTTATTATGTTAAAAAAAAATCCCAAAAAACATAATTTTCTCTGTACTTAAAGGGGCACTAGCTGTCAAATTCATGTTCACCGAATTTAATCAAATTCTTATATTTGATTAATAACAATGTCTAAAACAAACAATTAACAGGGCACAGGCATGAAAATACATAGCTTTTTTTCGTGAGTATTTTAGTCTAGACGCCATCTACTTAATTATCGAGTTGTCCTCTAAAGTCATCTGATGACCATATAAGCGATGTAAACATAAATATAGATATAAATAGATTAAGTAAACTTGTGCTGTTGGATTATTCTAGGTCTATTTAATTTCATTTGATAGATAAAAAACAAAGGTTAGTCATCGTTTTTACCTATTAAAGAATGATTTTTTGCCGGTAAACGAATGATTTACCTTTGTTTCACTTTCAATGTTAACATTCTTTTTCTTTAAATAACTTTACTCATACAATACACGAGTTATCCATCAAGCTAAGGGGTTAAATTAAAGTTCACATGAATACGGATTCAATGAGGTCGAATTATTCACTTGCAAGTGAATAATTCATAATCAATGTTTTTTAGCTTATGTTGACAAAATTGAACCATACTGGCTGTTAAAAGCAAATTTTTATTTCACTATTTGTATTTCCTTATTGATTGAGCAGAAAAAAATAATATTTTATATATCTCGTAGCTATTGCCCCTTTAATAAGATAAATGACTGATTTATAAGATTGAATGTAATTGTAACTGACTTTCTGACTTTCATATGAGGCTGCATTTTATATAAATTATATTTCCTTTCTACTTACAGTAATTGACAATGTCTTACCAGAATATAATGTTTCACCTTGCATCAATTGAATATTAATAGTGATGTTTAATTATATAGATTTTTTAGAATCCTATTTCTTAATTTATCATTGTCTATGAATAAAAAACCTAGTAATTACAATTTTTAACTTTTTAAGGATCAATGCCAAAAAGAGATTAAACATTTATTTTTTCAGTACATCCTTTTATGTTATAAAAGATAAAATCTGTTTTGGTTTATGTATCATTCCTTGAATATCTCAAAGAGAAGCTTTTTTACATATTTGCATATAATTGTTGATAAGCAATACTTTTCTTAGGGTGAAGTTTTCTTTAGATATTTAAAAGTGAGAACTCAATTAAGGAATATATATCTCTTCTTTGAACATTAATTTTACCACAATTTTTATTTTGTCTATGATAAAAAAAAATGATAATTACCAGTAGCATTTTGAACTTTTTAAGGATCTATGCCAAAAAGAGATTAACATTTTATTTTTGATTTACATCCTGGTAGATTATACAAGTTAAAATATTTTTTAAAGTTATGTCTCATTCCTTGAATATCTCAAAGAGAAGCTTTGTACATATATGCATATAATTGTTGACAATCAATGCTATTCTTAGGGTGAAGTTTTCTGTAAATATTTGAGAGTGAGTGCTCAATTAAATTATTTAGGAAATATATATCTCTCATTTCAATTAATTTTACCACAATTTTTCTTTTGATATTCTAAACAAAATGTTCAATTTATGAATTATATATTTCTCCTACAAACAAGTATTTTTCTAGTTTCCAGACAATAACTTGTGTTTAAGTGTATGGATCTCTCTGAAATTGTACTACAAGGTTCCATACTACAAAGGAAAGGCTAGGATTGAGTTTTGGGGTTATTGCTCCAAGGGGGTTTCAAAAGGTTGGGGGAGGGATTTTTTCCCCAATTTTTTCCCCAATTTTTTTTTTTTAAAGTTTCAACAAGAAATCTTCAATTGCACAGTATTGCACAATATATTTGTAAGATCTTTGACCACATTAATTTTGTGTCAGAAACCTATATTATGTCAAAAATTTGATCACAATCCAAATTCAGACAGTATCAAGCTTGAATATTGTGTCCAAATATGCCCCAACTGTTCAGGATTCGACCTCTGTGGTCATATCAGGCTGTGCTCAGCGAAGCATTTTATTAATGTTTTGGATTACTGTTCATTTATTTATAACTTTTATTTACAGCCTGGTGCAATAGATAAATTCCATGGAGATACACATAAAATTATAGATTTAGTTGCTAAGGATACAGAAGCCAAAGGATTGTTTGAAGATGCAGTCAGATTATATGACCTTGCTAAGGTAATAATGAAATAGGTTGCTGGGGTAATACTGACCTAGGTTGTTAAAGTAATAATGACAAAGTTTGCTGATGTAATGATGGTGAAGGTTGCTTAGGTAATAATGACGTAGGTTGCTGGGGTAATACTGACATAGGTTGTTAAAGTAATAATGATAAAGTTGCTGATGCAATAATGGTGAAGGTTGCTAAGTTATAAATGGCAATTGTTTCTAGATAGTAATTACCTAGGCACAGTATGTTCTTACAGTAATAATGTTTTAAGTTTTTTAAGAAGATTTTCACTAAATTTAAAAAAGAAGATGTGGTATGATTGCCAATGAGACAACTCTCAACAAGAGACCAAATGACACAGAAATTAACAACTATATGACTATAGGTCACCATATGGCCTTCAACAATGAGCAAATCCCATACCACATAGTCAGCTATAAAGTTGCTAAGGTGATTTTAACCAAGGTTTCTAAGGTAATTTTGTCTGAAGTTGCTAAGGTGATTGTAACCAAGGTTGCTTAGGTAATAATGACCTATATTAGTGTGGTTATAATGATACTTATATTCTCATCACTTCGTTGGAGTCAATTATTTTTATATTTTCTGCTTTTTGACTGAGAATTTTGTATGAAAAGTGCTTCAAATGTTTGATAATTTAGTTTGAATATTAAACATGTTAACTACGTTGAATGATTATGTTGTAGCAACACGACAAAGTGTTGGAGTTACTGAGCAATTTAGTTTGAATATTAAACATGTTAACTATGTAGAATGATTATGTTGTAGAAAACACGACAAAGTGTTGGAGTTACTGAACAATTTAGTTTGAATATTAAACATGTTAACTATGTAGAATGATTATGTTGTAGAAAACACGACAAAGTGTTGGAGTTACTGAACAATTTAGTTTGAATATTAAACATGTTAACTATGTGGAATGATTATGTTGTAGAAACATGACAAAGTGTTGGAGTTACTGAACAATTTAGTTTGAATATTAAACATGTTAACTACGTAGAATGATTATGTTGTAGAAACACGACAAAGTGTTGGAGTTACTGAACAATTTAGTTTGAATATTAAACATGTTAACTATGTAGAATGATTATGTTGTAGAATGTTGTAGAAACACGACAAAGTGTTGGAGTTACTGAACAATTTAGTTTGAATATTAAACATGTTAACTATGTAGAATGATTATGTTGTAGAAACATGACAAAGTGTTGGAGTTACTGAACAATTTAGTTTGAATATTAAACATGTTAACTACGTAGAATGATTATGTTGTAGAAACACGACAAAGTGTTGGAGTTACTGAACAATTTAGTTTGAATATTAAACATGTTAACTACGTAGAATGATTATGTTGTAGAAACACGACAAAGTGTTGGAGTTACTGAACAATTTAGTTTGAATATTAAACATGTTAACTACGTAGAATGATTATGTTGTAGAAACATGACAAAGTGTTGGAGTTACTGAACAATTAAGTTTGAATATTAAACATGTTAACTATGTAGAATGATTATGTTGTAGAAACATGACAAAGTGTTGGAGTTACTGAACAATTTAGTTTGAATATTAAACATGTTAACTATGTAGAATGATTATGTTGTAGAAACATGACAAAGTGTTGGAGTTACTGAACAATTAAGTTTGAATATTAAACATGTTAACTACGTGGAATGATTATGTTGTAGAAACACGACAAAGTGTTGGAGTTACTGAACAATTTAGTTTGAATATTAAACATGTTAACTATGTAGAAAGATTATGTTGTAGAAACACGACAAAGTGTTGGAGTTACTGAACAATTTAGTTTGAATATTAAACATGTTAACTATGTAGAATGATTATGTTGTAGAATGTTGTAGAAACACGACAAAGTGTTGGAGTTACTGAACAATTAAGTTTGAATATTAAACATGTTAACTATGTAGAATGATTATGTTGTAGAAACATGACAAAGTGTTGGAGTTACTGAACAATTTAGTTTGAATATTAAACATGTTAACTACGTAGAATGATTATGTTGTAGAAACATGACAAAGTGTTGGAGTTACTGAACAATTTAGCTTGAATATTAAACATGTTAACTATGTAGAATGATTATGTTGTAGAAACATGACAAAGTGTTGGAGTTACTGAACAATTAAGTTTGAATATTAAACATGTTAACTACGTGGAATGATTATGTTGTAGAAACACGACAAAGTGTTGGAGTTACTGAACAATTTAGTTTGAATATTAAACATGTTAACTATGTAGAAAGATTATGTTGTAGAAACACGACAAAGTGTTGGAGTTACTGAACAATTTAGTTTGAATATTAAACATGTTAACTATGTAGAATGATTATGTTGTAGAAACATGACAAAGTGTTGGAGTTACTGAACAATTAAGTTTGAATATTAAACATGTTAACTATGTAGAATGATTATGTTGTAGAAACATGACAAAGTGTTGGAGTTACTGAACAATTTAGTTTGAATATTAAACATGTTAACTATGTAGAATGATTATGTTGTAGAAACATGACAAAGTGTTGGAGTTACTGAACAATTAAGTTTGAATATTAAACATGTTAACTACGTGGAATGATTATGTTGTAGAAACACGACAAAGTGTTGGAGTTACTGAACAATTTAGTTTGAATATTAAACATGTTAACTATGTAGAAAGATTATGTTGTAGAAACACGACAAAGTGTTGGAGTTACTGAACAATTTAGTTTGAATATTAAACATGTTAACTACGTAGAATGATTATGTTGTAGAAACATGACAAAGTGTTGGAGTTACTGAACAATTAAGTTTGAATATTAAACATGTTAACTACGTGGAATGATTATGTTGTAGAAACACGACAAAGTGTTGGAGTTACTGAACAATTTAGTTTGAATATTAAACATGTTAACTATGTAGAAAGATTATGTTGTAGAAACACGACAAAGTGTTGGAGTTACTGAACAATTTAGTTTGAATATTAAACATGTTAACTATGTAGAATGATTATGTTGTAGAATGTTGTAGAAACACGACAAAGTGTTGGAGTTACTGAACAATTTAGTTTGAATATTAAACATGTTAACTATGTAGAAAGATTATGTTGTAGAAACACGACAAAGTGTTGGAGTTACTGAACAATTTAGTTTGAATATTAAACATGTTAACTATGTAGAATGATTATGTTGTAGAATGTTGTAGAAACACGACAAAGTGTTGGAGTTACTGAGCAATTTAGTTTGAATATTAAACATGTTAACTATGTAGAATGATTATGTTGTAGAATGTTGTAGAAACACGACAAAGTGTTGGAGTTACTGAACAATTTAGTTTGAATATTAAACATGTTAACTACGTAGAATGATTATGTTGTAGAAACACGACAAAGTGTTGGAGTTACTGAACAATTTAGTTTGAATATTAAACATGTTAACTACGTAGAATGATTATGTTGTAGAAACATGACAAAGTGTTGGAGTTACTGAACAATTTAGTTTGAATATTAAACATGTTAACTACGTAGAATGATTATGTTGTAGAAACATGACAAAGTGTTGGAGTTACTGAACAATTTAGTTTGAATATTAAACATGTTAACAACGTGGAATGATTATGTTGTAGAAACACGACAAAGTGTTGGAGTTACTGAACAATTTAGTTTGAATATTAAACATGTTAACTACGTAGAATGATTATGTTGTAGAAACATGACAAAGTGTTGGAGTTACTGAACAATTTAGTTTGAATATTAAACATGTTAACTACGTAGAATGATTATGTTGTAGAAACACGACAAAGTGTTGGAGTTACTGAACAATTTAGTTTGAATATTAAACATGTTAACTACGTTGAATGATTATGTTGTAGAAACACGACAAAGTGTTGGAGTTACTGAACAATTTAGTTTGAATATTAAACATGTTAACTACATAGAATGATTATGTTGTAGAAACATGACAAAGTGTTGGAGTTACTGAACAATTTAGTTTGAATATTAAACATGTTAACTACGTTGAATGATTATGTTGTAGAAACACGACAAAGTGTTGGAGTTACTGAACAATTTAGTTTGAATATTAAACATGTTAACTATGTGGAATGATTATGTTGTAGAATGTTGTAGAAACACGACAAAGTGTTGGAGTTACTGAACAATTTAGTTTGAATATTAAACATGTTAACTACGTAGAATGATTATGTTGTAGAAACATGACAAAGTGTTGGAGTTACTGAACAATTTAGTTTGAATATTAAACATGTTAACTATGTGGAATGATTATGTTGTAGAATGTTGTAGAAACACGACAAAGTGTTGGAGTTACTGAACAATTTAGTTTGAATATTAAACATGTTAACTATGTAGAAAGATTATGTTGTAGAAACACGACAAAGTGTTGGAGTTACTGAACAATTTAGTTTGAATATTAAACATGTTAACTATGTAGAATGATTATGTTGTAGAATGTTGTAGAAACACGACAAAGTGTTGGAGTTACTGAGCAATTTAGTTTGAATATTAAACATATTAACTATGTAGAATGATTATGTTGTAGAAACACGACAAAGTGTTGGAGTTACTGAACAAGTTAGTTTGAATATTAAACATGTTAACTATGTAGAATGATTATGTTGTAGAAACATGACAAAGTGTTGGAGTTACTGAACAAGTTAGTTTGAATATTAAACATATTAACTACGTAGAATGATTATGTTGTAGAAACACGACAAAGTGTTGGAGTTACTGAACAATTTAGTTTGAATATTAAACATGTTAACTACGTAGAATGATTATGTTGTAGAAACACGACAAAGTGTTGGAGTTACTGAACAATTTAGTTTGAATATTAAACATGTTAACTACGTAGAATGATTATGTTGTAGAAACACGACAAAGTGTTGGAGTTACTGAACAATTTAGTTTGAATATTAAACATGTTAACTACGTAGAATGATTATGTTGTAGAAAACACGACAAAGTGTTGGAGTTACTGAACAATTTAGTTTGAATATTAAACATGTTAACTACGTAGAATGATTATGTTGTAGAAACATGACAAAGTGTTGGAGTTACTGAACAATTTAGTTTGAATATTAAACATGTTAACTACGTGGAATGATTATGTTGTAGAAACACGACAAAGTGTTGGAGTTACTGAACAATTTAGTTTGAATATTAAACATGTTAACTATGTAGAATGATTATGTTGTAGAAACACGACAAAGTGTTGGAGTTACTGAACAATTTAGTTTGAATATTAAACATGTTAACTATGTAGAATGATTATGTTGTAGAAACATGACAAAGTGTTGGAGTTACTGAACAATTTAGTTTGAATATTAAACATGTTAACTACGTAGAATGATTATGTTGTAGAAACACGACAAAGTGTTGGAGTTACTGAACAATTTAGTTTGAATATTAAACATGTTAACTATGTGGAATGATTATGTTGTAGAAACACGACAAAGTGTTGGAGTTACTGAACAATTTAGTTTGAATATTAAACATGTTAACTATGTAGAAAGATTATGTTGTAGAAACACGACAAAGTGTTGGAGTTACTGAACAATTTAGTTTGAATATTAAACATGTTAACTATGTAGAATGATTATGTTGTAGAAACACGACAAAGTGTTGGAGTTACTGAACAATTTAGTTTGAATATTAAACATGTTAACTACGTTGAATGATTATGTTGTAGAAACACGACAAAGTGTTGGAGTTACTGAACAATTTAGTTTGAATATTAAACATGTTAACTATGTGGAATGATTATGTTGTAGAATGTTGTAGAAACACGACAAAGTGTTGGAGTTACTGAACAATTTAGTTTGAATATTAAACATGTTAACTATGTAGAAAGATTATGTTGTAGAAACACGACAAAGTGTTGGAGTTACTGAACAATTTAGTTTGAATATTAAACATGTTAACTACGTAGAATGATTATGTTGTAGAAACACGACAAAGTGTTGGAGTTACTGAACAATTTAGTTTGAATATTAAACATGTTAACTACGTAGAATGATTATGTTGTAGAAACACGACAAAGTGTTGGAGTTACTGAACAATTTAGTTTGAATATTAAACATGTTAACTACGTAGAATGATTATGTTGTAGAAACATGACAAAGTGTTAGAGTTACTGAACAAGTTGCTTAGTCAAGTCGTGTCACAGGCTAGTTCTACACAGTCATCTAGAGATAGATTGAGAAGTCTGGCCTTTGGTATTGCTGAGAGGTATATAGATCTCCATTCAAGTCACAATTTACTTAGTTATTAAAAACCCCAACACAAGGATTTATCTTTTTATGCCCCACCTACGATAGTAGAGGGGCATTATGTTTTCTGGTCTGTGCCTCCGTTCGTCCATCCGTCCTTCTGGTCCTCCGTTCGTCTGTCCGGTTAAAGTTTTTGGTCGAGGTAGTTTTTGATGAAGCTGAAGTCCAATCAACTTGAAACTTAATACACATGTTCCCCATGATATGATCTTTCTAATTTTAATTCCAAATTAAAGTTTTGACCCCAATTTCACGTTCCACTGAACATAGAAAATGATAGTGGGAGTGGGGCATCCATGTACTATGGACACATTCTTGTTGGTTCCTGAAAAAGGGATAAGCAACTGAAGATCAAATAAAAAAAAACATTTTTAGTCACAAATTATATTGTAGTCTACAATGTTGGAGTTTGACCAAGATGAGCGATACAGGGTCTTACGAAACTACATCTTAAATGGGTGTCAATTTTTAGATATTTTATATAGATTATGTACAGAATTTTTTTTTTTTGAAGGATTAAATTGTCAGCAGAAATTGATGAGTTTTATGGGAAAACAATTTAAGTCTGTCACTTGTTTTTCTATAGGATGCAGTATATTTTTAAGTATCTTCCATTTGAACTGAATACTTTTGTGAAAAAATCAAATATTCTTTGCTTGATAAAGTGAATAAGTGAATATCTATCTTGAAGAATAAGCGGACAATATTAAGCAATGTCTACTGCAAAAAGTAAAATCACAAAAATACTGAACTCAGAGGAAAATCAATTCGGAAAGTCCATAATCACATGGCAAAATCAAATAACAAAACGCAAACAAACTTTTAAATGATACCAAATTATGAAATAAGAAACAAGTCAAAGTTAAAAAATCTTCTAAATGCTCAGTTAGATGTCATGGGTCTACCTTAATATATATAATTGATCTTACAACTAAATGAAATATTTTATTGTACATAAAAATGAGAATGGAAATGGGGAATGTGTCAAAGAGACAACAACCCGCCCAAATAAAAAACAACAGCAGAGGGTCACCAACAGGTCTTCAATGTAGCGAGAAATTCCCGCACCCGGAGGCGTCCTTCAGCTGGCCCCTAAACAAATATATACTAGTCCAGTGATAATGAACGCCATACTAATTTCCAAATTGTACACAAGAAACTAAAATTAAAATAATACAAGACTAACAAAGGCCAGAGGCTCCTGACTTGGGACAGGCGCAAAAATGCGGCGGGGTTAAACATGTTTGTGAGATCTCAACCCTCCCCCTATACCTCTAACCAATGTAGTAAAGTAAACGCATAACAATACGCACATTAAAATTCAGTTCAAGAGAAATCCGAGTCTGATGTCAGAAGATGTAACCAAAGAAAATAAACAAAATGACAATAATACATAAATAACAACAGACTACTAGCAGTTAACTGACATGCCAGCTCCAGACTTCAACTAAACTGACTGAAAGATTATGATTTCATCATATGAACATCAGGCACAATCCTTCCCGTTAGGGGTTTAGTATCATACCATCATAACATATATGAGAAGAACATAACCCGTGTCATGCCAACAACTGTTTTTAGAATAAATGTGTTTAGTTCCGATGCAAAGAACGTATCAGTGACTCAATATTAACGCCAAAATATGCAATCTTTAATGACTTGACAACAGTATCGTAATTATATCCCTTCTTAATAAGTCTATTCAAAGGTTTTGTAAGTTTCTGAGGTGAATACTGACACCTTTGTGCTTTATAAAGAATATTACCATAAAAAATTGGATGTGAAATACCTGAACGTATTAGAAGTCTGCATGTTGAGCTATATTTACGAATGATGTCTTTATACCGATGATAAAATTTAGTAAATGTTTTGACTAGTTTGTGATATCGAAAACCCTGGTGTAATAATTTTTCAGTAATACATAAATTTCTCTCGTTAAAATCTAAAACATTGTTACATACACGAGCGAATCGTACAAGTTGAGATATATAAACACCGTAAGATACTAACATTTAAGATATGTATATTTTGTTACTTAGGTACAGAGCACAAGGAGCTGAAGGGAACTTATCCAATGCTAGTACATTCTTCTTGTTACTTGACCTTTTGACCTTCTTTGATTGTTTCCATGATGGCAACATGGATGAAGCTCTAACCGTAAGTTATTATCTTGGTATTTTTACAAATTTAATCAAAGATAAATTGAGGTTAAAATTGAAATGTCTTGTGTTTTGATACACAATTGAGTTCAATTTTTTCTTTTAAATTTGATAAAGAAAACATATTCAATGTATCCAATATATGACATTAACATGTCATATATTTCTAATAAGTGAAAGGCTTACAACTTGTTGGTTACATTGAATATGATTTCTTTATAAAATTTAAAAGACAAAAGCAAACTCAATTATGTCAATCTTTAAAAGTCTTCTTTTTTTTTGCAGATTTATAGTAATTTGAATGAGATTAAAATTCATAGTTAATATTAAATTTGATTGAGTTTTAATACTTATAATAATAAAGGAGATGCAGGTATGATTGTAAATGAGACAAATATCTACCAAAGTTCAAATTAAGTGGATGTAAGCAAATTTAACTGTAAGAACTGTTAGTATTGAATGCTTTGGCATCATAACCTTTTTGCTGTACACATTGTTTTACACAAATAGAAGATAATTTATTATAATATTTTGTTTGCTTAGGTGAATATACACATCATATTTGTATTTAAATTTTCAATTTTATTTCTAGGTGATTAAACAGTTGCAGTTACTTCCCTTGGCAGAAAATGCTGTAGAAACCAAAGTAATGGCCTTCAGACATTATAATGATGAGGTAAACATACATGCTGTATAAGCCTTGATTTTAAATCTTTATATTTGTATGGAGGCATGTCCTTAACTAGATTATTCTCTGATAGTTTTTATATTCCCTTCAATTTTAATTCACATATATGTGTTTTAAAGGAGATAAGGTATTGAGTAACTGCCCCTAAAAGGAAGGACATCACTAATTCATGGTCCCATTGCTTTCTATGTTAAATTCCTCCATTTCAAGCAGTCACACCTCTTTCATTTTAAGTTTCAAATAAAGTGGCAATCATTGCATGTCAAAACAACACTTTATGGTGTCTTCTACTGAAAAAATCAACATACCTTTAATGGCATATAAGAAGAACTGGTTCCCGGAACTTCGGATGTACCAAAACAGGTACTTCAGATCTGACAAACAGACAAAATGTACCCTCTTTTTAAAATTTGGTGCAGTTTTTTCAATATTTAAAATTAAAAGTCCAAAAGTGTTCTACAATGATCACAAGCCCTTCAGCTTTCATTTGATGCCAAAAATACCTAAATATCCTACATATTTTGAAAGTTACACTCATGTGTAGGAACTATTTTGCGTTAAATGTGTACTACTTTTTGATATGTGCTTTCTGGCCAGGCCCGAATTAATGGCTTTACACCTAAAGGGGTAGACTAACTATTTTCCTATTAACTTATTTGTATGGATTAAGTAATAATTGTATTTTCAGGGATAGTAATTTCGTGGTTTTGCCAAAGTCTGAATACAAGCCTAAAAAAAATAATGTATACTTAGATGAACATTTAAATTTGTGGTTTGCATTTACCCGCAGAATGCATGAGAAATGGTATCCCATGTGTAATTTTGCTTCCACAATTATTGTAAAATTTTAAATCTCAGTATGTGTTATCTATATATTCACATGAAACCAGATTTTCTTGTAGGAGGATATATTTTCATGAATTTTATTATAATGAAATCAGATAATATCAAATGTTTATTCCTCTGACACATGTCCTTTGTCCAATCATTTTATTTTGCAACTGCCTAAAACAGTTGAGTAAAGTTTAACTTTGTGTAAAATAGTTTGACTCGATTGTGATTTTAACTATGAAGACTACTACTGTTTAACAGTTGTCTGTAAATCAGTTAATTAATATTTTTGCTTTGAATATTAGTCTTATAATATATTTGGACGGATTTGAACCAATAAGATACTAGTTGAATCAGTTATCTTTTCTGCAGCTTATAATTTCAGATCTGTGTCTCATGGAGTATTAAGGATGTACACCTCTGAGGAGCCAAAAATTTCTAGAATTAAACTTTTTTTCTGAACCTGATTTTTGGGTTTATAAGACTTTAACAAAATAATTGTTGAAGAAAAAATCATATGGTGATGCACTTCTTTTTTTGCTACGGCCATTTGAAAATGTCCAATTTTGATGATTTTCAAATTTGTCATCGATTTTTACCTATTTTTGGGCTATTATCGTGATAAAAATCACAGTTTCACAATTAAACTTTTTTTCATACTTTCTATAAAGATGAAGTGGACCAATCTGAATAAATTTTACTTAAAAGAACAATAGGGAGGTGTTAATATAAGAAAGTTTTATCATATTTTGACGCTTTTTTATGTAAAATTTACCATGCCGTCAATTTTCTATTTTTGTGATTTTTCTCAGTTTTAAGAACAAAAATGCAAATTATTTCAACTTTTTTGTTATAAATGATTGGAAAAATAAATATCTAAGAAATTTAAAAAGACCAAAATGCTTTGGGATGTACATGATTCTTGTAAAATCATTTTTTGAATCCCTCAGCCATTTTCTCAAAATTTTTGCTAAAAATACTGACTTGATTGGTCGTAAAATTTGAAAACTGGATTACTCAAAAACCGTTCATTGTAAATACACAATTTTTTCACAGAGTTATGTTTGATTATAATATTTTTTAAAATTCATTGATATTTTCCACTTGTATCACATGTTTTGGAATTGATTCAAGAACGAGATTTCAACGAGTTGAAACATCAGAAGAATACATCCTTAAAAATAAAAAATTAATGATTTGATGAACTTTTGTTTTTCTTTGATAAGAACTTTAAAAATAATGAAACCTTCCAGTTTGGAATTTAATACAATGGGACAGGAAGACTGATTTTCACAATGGTAGAATTTACCTTTATAGAGTTATTTCCCTTGAAAAAATATGATTATTATTTTAAGGACTTTAAATTTGATTATTTGTTTTGACATTTTTGTAGGTGAGGAGATGCTTACCAGATATTTTATTAGCCACAATGAACATTCTACACAGTCAGTATAAAAATGCCAAGTAAGTTTAGTTAAGAACTTTAAACCGACACTTAATATCAAAATAATTTCAGATAAAATGGAAATAAAAGGAGAATACATCAATGAGGCAAAAACTAATGACAGACCGAAAAACAAGAAGTCAACATTCTACCTTCAACAATAGACTAGTATCTATACAAATTGTTTAGCTCTGCCCAGAAACTAAAAAAAATAATATACTTAATAGAAACTATCAAAGAACTGTCTGACATTACAACCACTCCTGAGGTTTTTTACATTAAAAGGTAAAATAAAAAAATACCGAACTGCAATGAAATTCAAAACTGAAACTCACTTATCAAAGGACAAAATCAAAAGTTCAACCACATCAGGCAAATGGATAACAACTAAAGTGATCCTCATCTGTGATCATCTCACATAATGTCAGATTGAATTCTGTTTTTTATATAATTTGTTGTTGACTGATATTTATAAAATATGGAGATGTGGAACGATTGCCAATGCGACAACTCTGCACTCCAGACCTAATGATGTCGGTGCAAGCTAGTAAAGGTCACCTGCACAGCCTTCAACAATGAGCAAATCCATACTGCCTAGCAAACTATAAAATGCAATATGTAAAACAATTAAAATAAGAAAATAAATGCCCTAATTTATGTACAAAACACCAAATGAAAAACATATGTACAAATTTTCTAAACACATTTAAAGTAGAAATCATCACGCCATGAATCAGAGTATCTTTGATATCAGTATCCTTGAAAATAATGAATACACAGTATATATTGAATTTTTTAATCTAAACAGACAGGTATATCTTAAAGTAAATTGTATCATGATTTATATTTTAACAGAACAACAACATCACAGAGTCCGTATTCTGGCTGGACAGGGCGAGGTGAAGATGGCGGCAAGGAAACTGTAAGTTACTAAGTCCTTTTTTTATTCATGTACTATGTTTTGCCTTCTTTTTAAGGTGGAAAAATATACATATGATTAGTTTTTTTGATGCCCTCCCCTCTGTAGTTAGTTCTGTATATGGTTAAATTGTGGTCAAGGTAGTTAGGCCTTTAAGATTTTGGGCCCCATTATCAAATTGGTTCACATTGAGATCCAAAGGGTCAGAAATTTAAACTATTTTTGACTTCATAAAAAATTGAATTCTTTAGGTTATTTGATATGCTGACCATAATTGGTAAATGTCCATTTTGAAAATTTTAGGTTTTAAGACCTCGTTCATTCTGTGTTATAAATATATTATACAATCCAAAATTAGAGTGTAATCAAGCTTGAATGTTGTGTCCATATTTCTCTGAACTGATCATGGTTTGTCCTCTGTATCAAGCAGTAGTATGATTGCCAATTAAACAACTCTCCAAAAAACGACCAAATGACACAGATATTAACAACTATGGGTCACTGTATGGCCTTCAACAATGAGCCGAACCCATACCGTATAGTCAGCTATAAAAGGCCTTGAAATGACAAAGGTAAAATATTTTATTCGCATTTAATTTAGAAACAGGCTCATATTTTTCCATCCAAACATTAAATATATGTAAGATATGTAGCACTTTTAAAGTGTTAAAAGAATGTTTTGCTTTTCAGTCATATTTGGACAAAATCCTTGGTAAACGTGCAAAATATAAAAAAGAAGATGTGGTATGATTGCCAATAAGACAACTATCCACAAAAGACCAAAATGACACAGACATTAACAACTATAGGTCGCCGTACGGCCTTCAACAATGAGCAAAGCCCATACCGCATAGTCAGCTATAAAAGGCCCCGATAAGACAATGTAAAACAATTCAAACGAGAAAACTAACGGCCTTATTTATGTAAAAAAAAAAGCTTACTATAAAAAGTTATACAATCTACAGTGTTTTGTCCCTGAAATGATTGTTTAATAAAAGCTAGGTAAAAGGTTGTAACAAAAGAAACACTATTTTAGTTGCAAATTAACAAGTTTTTATACTTATCTGCTGGAATCTCATTTGTAATTGTGATCAGGCTAATTGAATGGCAGACATTTTATTTCCGTATGTGGAAATAAGAAAAAATTACCTCAGAATCATCGACAAATAGTATCAAGTGATACGTGATTCTAAATGATGACCTCATAATCATCAACAACAATTATCAAGTGATACGTGATTCTAAATGATGACCTCATAATCATCGAAAACAAATATCAAGTGATACATGATTCTAAATGATGACCTCATAATCATTGACAACAAATATCAAGTGATACATGATTCTAAATGATGACCTCATAATCATCAACAACAAATATCAAGTGATACGTGATTCTAAATGATGACCTCATAATCATTGACAACAAATATCAAGTGATACGTGATTCTAAATGATGACCTCATAATCATCAACAACAAATATCAAGTGATACGTGATTCTAAATGATGACCTCATAATCATCGACAACAAATATCAAGTTATACGTGATTCTAAAAGATGACCTTAGTTGTATAAAACCAATTTTAGAGGAGTAAAAGATTTTATACAAAAGTTCAACTCAATTTGATGTACGGAATAAAAAGCGGCAATACTATTCCACCATTGTTCTTCCCATAATGGACTTTGTTAAATTGGCATTTTTCAAAAAAAATGTACATAAATTATCATTGTTTTTGATGTAGATATACTTTGCTTGAATAAAGTAATATCCTGTTTTGTACTTAGTACAGAGAAAATTTCAAACAACAATTCATTGCAGATATGAATATAAATAACCATCACTGAAAGTAAACCAATGAACAAGGTCACCTCAAGTTTCCAAATATTTCATAGGAACACCAAATAAAAAAAGAATGGAACTTTGAACACAAAATATATATATTTATGATTCAGAAAAAAAATTCTGCAGTAAAATGCAGGGTTAACTAATTACCTACATTTTCAACTCTTATTATGCCTTAATTTTGGTGGAGGGGCATTAAGTGTTGCCTTTGTCCCGTCCATCATATTAACATCCTAAAATTACTTTTCCCCTCCATCCATATTTACATCCTAAAATGTTGCCATTGTCCGGTCCATCTATATTTACATTCTAAAATTACTTTTCCCTCTCTAATTTTAGTTTTCCTCAACCAAATATTATCAAACTTATACACACAGCTTATTTCCACAAAACACAGATGAAGATCGATTTGGGAGGTGTCATTTTTACCGTTCTTGAGTACTGTCCCAAATAACGTTCTATGCAAGCGTGGTCTCACTTGTCCTATATGACTTTCTAATAAAATCGATTACTTAGGCACATTTTATCTTACGCTTCTTAACTTAGGATCCTAGCCAATCTGAAATAAAGTGTCACTTAAAACTAAAAAAATAATAGAAAAAGACAATTTAAGACATTTTAAATGGATTTAAATACAAAAATTCCATTGACTTTGATTGACATGAGAAGAATCATGTATTTGAAAGTGAATAATATAATTTGTCCTATAAAGTTATATTAGAGATATAATATTAAAGGTGAATAACAGTTTTTTATAACAACAGCAGTTTGTAACACCACATGCAAAAGTTATATTGCTATTGTTTTTTTGAAATGCCAATTCGGAATATTGAATGAAATATGACTTTTGCAAATGTTTTTGTTTAAATGACATTGCTTTAAGGGGGTAAGTGTAAGACATAAATATTATTCTATTGTTCAAGCTTCAAAACTGTCAAAACATTTTTAATTAGCACCAATTTACACCTATAATTTACAACTTGTTTTAAGTGCAGACTTTGAACATGAAATAAGCAATACAAAAAAACTTTTGGATATGTTATCTTATGTTCTCACACACTACAGAAGCAGCTGGCTGCAGATAAGGATTTTTTTTTTTTTTTTATCATCATCATGGATTTATTTTTGCAATAGTTTAGTAGGTGAAGAAAAAAAATACTTCATACACAAGGATTGAATTCTATTCCTTCAGATGCTAATAATTTTCAGAAGTAAATATGTTAAACCAAAATTTTTCAAAATTTGTCCACACCCAATATGGACTGAATTTTCAGTTGAATGAGAACACAAAAAAGAACAATGTGACATAAGAGTGTGACCTTTTGATTTAGGTTTAAAATAATAGGTATCACTAAAGTGGGAATAGAGTTCTGATTGGACAGGTTTTTGCTTAAGTTGACCTTTCCACCAGGTTTGACTGTAGTTAAAAAAAAATTTAAAACTCTTTACATATCCTTTTGAGTCAAACTCAGTATTAGTTATATTTTTCTGTTTTTATGAATTTTAAAATCACTAGAAATTCATTGCCTGGACACCATAGTTTTAGCAAGGATTTTGATAGTACATTTACTATACCATTCCTTGGTTTTAGTAACGGTTCTATATTATTTCTTTCAGAAAAGTACATACAAGCTGAGTGAATGAGGAACAGAAATCAATCATTATTTTTTATTTTAAATGTGTTGCTAAACTAAATAATATGCCAAACATAATCAATCATCACGTTTTTTGTTTGTTTATTTCAGTATCTGAATTATATAAGAGGTCAAGCTAAAGCCCTGATCATGTTCGCAGGAATGCTTCCATACAGACTACCAGGTGATACTAATGCAAGACTTGTTCAGATCGAGGTTTTGATGAACTAAGGAGAAACATCTCAAAAATTACTGTTATATATTGTAAATTTTCATATTTAAAAAAAATTGAAATAAAAATCATTAAATATAAATCATTCATTTTGACTTCACATTTATGATTAAACATTCTAGGTATCAGTTAGGCTAAAATAAAAAGTATGTGTGTTTATTGTACCCCTACCTACCCTTAAGTTTTTTTACCAATTTTATTAAGCACTGTTAAAAGTCAAATTGTTGCTCTTAGACTCAATGTAAAATAAAAATTAAAGATAAAAATAATTCCGTACCTACCTACCCTGATTTTTTCAGCATGTCACAGTAAACACACATAATTTTTTGTTTGGCTGTAGGTTGAAATGGGTATAATAGGATTTGATACATTTTTCTACAGGTTGTGTTAACTTGGTCAAAAACTTCATAAACTGAATAAAAGTTTTTTAGGAGTCAGGACTCACAAAAAATAAAATTGTGAACAGAAATAGGGAATGTGTCAAAGAGACGACACCCTGATCAAAGATCAGAAAACAGCCCAAGGACACCAATGGGTCTTCAACACACCAAGATAATCCCTCTTCTGTATGCAGGCTTTGGCTGGCCACTAAAACAAAACTATGTACTAGTACAGCTAAAATGGACATCACACTTAGCTCCAAAACATAAATGAAACAATATTAAAAAGTCAATGTGTTATGATTGCCAATGAGAAAATTATCCACTAGAATAAAGAGTGAGGATGAAAAGAACTTGCTTTTTAATTATGAGTTATCTCTCTTTACATTTAGTGAACATTTGGAATTCTCAAATTTGATTATAATAGCGGCAAAGGACTTGTTTTGTTGTAAATTACAAAAGTTAACAAACATGAATAACAGTTGTAAAGGTACAAAACCAGTCTTCAACAATAGACAAGAGCTTTAACCATATGTCCAATAGACAAGAGCTTTAACCATATGTCCAATAGACAAGAGCTTTAACCATATGTCCAATAGACAAGAGCTTTAACCATATGTCCAATAGACAAGAGCTTTAACCATATGTCCAATAGACAAGAGCTTTAACCATATGTCCAATAGACAAGAGCTTTAACCATATGTCCAATAGACAAGAGCTTTAACCATATGTCCAATAGACAAGAGCTTTAACCATATGTCCAATAGACAAGAGCTTTGACCACATGTCCAATAGACAAGAGCTTTAATCATATGTCAAATTCTTAATTGGTGCTAAGTTTTAAATCAAGTTTGTTTATAATGAAAGAAATTGTGTGACTTATTTTTGTAAGAAATTTTTTAAGAGGAATTTTGCTGGTAGAAAAAAATTTGAATTTGGAAAAGCACTATAAAGAAAAAACACAATTATTAAAAAAAGGTGTTTAGAACAGGGTAACATGAAAAAGTGAGATATATTGGTTTACAGTAATATATTCAAATACATGTATTCCAGAAAATACCCATTTTCATGATTTCTCTCTTGTAAATCTGTGCTTCCACATTAAATGATTCTTAAATATATATGAGATTATACATAGGGATTCTTCTGTCTATTTGTCCATCTGCATGTGAAACATTTTGTTAATTACTCTCATAATGGAAAATCATTTAGATAATAGTTGGATCACCATGACCTTCATTTAAATTTAAGCAAGTATGGATAAGGTCCTTAAAAAAAACATTCATTTATTAATGATATTTTACCATTACATTAAGAATATATTATTTATATTTAAACAAATTTGAAAAACACAGTTTATAGGGATAATGATCCGGCATCTACGGCGGCAGCGGTGTTAGCGAACTTTTTAAAAGCTTTATATTTTAGAAGGTGGAAGACCTGGATGCTTCATACTTTGTATTTGTTTGGCTTTTTAACTATTTTTATCTGAGCGTCACTGATGAGTCTTATGTAGACGAAACGCGCGTCTGGCATATAAAATTATAATCCTGGTACTTTTGATAACTATTGTATATGGATGCCTCATGTTTAGATGTTTCCGTCAGTCACATGTCCCTGACCTCATTTTCATGGTTCAGTGACTACTTGAAAAAAAAGATAAGATTTTTTGTAATGTTAAATTCTGTCTTATTATAAGTAATAAGATAACTATATTTGGTATGTGCATTCCTTGCAAGGTCCTCATGCGCGTCAGACAGTTTTCACTTGACCTCGACCTAATTTCACGGATCAGTGAATAAGGTTAAGTTTTGGTGGTCAAGTCCATATCTCAGATACTATAACAATAGGTCTAGTATATTCGGTGTATGAAAGGACTGTAAGGTGTACATGTCCAACTGGCAGGTGTCACCTTGACCTCATTTTCATGGTTCAGCGGTTATAGTTAAGTTTTTGTGTTTTGGTCTGTTTTTCTTATACTGTATGCAATAGGTCTACTATATTTGGTGTATGGGATGATTGTGAGGTGTACATGTCTAGCTGGCAGGTGTCATCTGACCTTGATCTTATTTTCATGGTTCAGTGGTCAAAATTAAGATTTTGATTTTTTTGTCCTTTTTCCTTATACTATATATGCAATAGATCAATTAAATTTGTTGCATGGAAATATTTTATGATCTATATGTCAGTCGCGCAGGTTTTATTTGACCTTGACCTCATTTTCACGGTTCATTGCTCTGTTAAATTTTTGTGTTTTGGTCTTTATTTGTTATATGGAAGATTGTTAGCTGTACATGCCTGCCTTGCATGGTTCATCTGACCTTGACCTCATTTTCATGGTTCATTGGTCAATGTTTATTTTTCTTGGTTAATATCAAGTTTATGTGACAGTTGTAATAAAGCTTTATATTTAGGACTCCACATAATATCAATGATTAGTAAAGAAGGCGAGACATTTCAGTGTGCACTCTTGTCTTTCATAAGCATGTGAAAAATTTAAAAATAGCAATGTACTTAGTTTTTGGATATTGCACCATTACATGATAATAGGTAAATGTTCAATTACAGATTTTTAGTTCTTTGACCACATTTATTTTGTGTCACAAACCCATGCTGTATCAAATTTTCAATCACAATTCAAATTCAGAGCTGTTTTAAGCTTAAATAGTGTCCATTCTTTCTCAACTGTTCAGGGTTTGACCTCTGCAGGAACATCCAGTTTGTTTGCACCTGTTCTAAGTCAAAAATCTGATGTTCAGTAGTTGTCGTTTGTTGATGTGGTTCATAAGTGTTACTTGTTTCTTGTTTTATATGAAGATTACAATTTGGAGTTTAGTATGGCGTTCATTATCACTGAACCAGTACATATATTTGTTTAGGGACCAGCTGAAGGACACCTCTGGGTGAGGGATTTTCTCGCTGCATTGAAGACCTGATGGTGACTTTCTGCTGTTGTCTGTTCTATGGTCGGGTTGTTGTCTCTTTGACACATTCCCCATTTCCATTTTCAATTTTAGATTGTTGGTTTTCCTTATAGAACGGTTTTACACTAGGAATTTTAGGGGCCCTTTATAGCTTGTTGTTTGGTGTGAGCCAAAGCTCCTTGTTTAAGACCATATTTTGACCTATAATGGTTTGCTTTTATGAATTATGACTTGGACTGAGAGTTGTCTCATTAGTACTCATACCACATCTTCTTATATCTATTTACTAACAAAATTCCTCTCTCTAAGGGTTATTTTCATATTGAATGGTAAAAGTATGTATGGTATGATATGTATGAAACACAAAAGGAAAAACGAATATTTACTCAAATATTGGTGAAAATTGAATGCATTATTCACCAGATACATAAAAAAACATAAAGTCTAATGTTATGACCATGACCTTTATCAAAGGACCTCAAAACCAGGAGAGAGCAAAGGACAAACCAATGGATGCTGAGTTTCTTATAAGTTGTGCTCTGGATGTGATGCTTGAATGTTTGGGTGTAAATGTATTCAACAATCAATATTATTCCAAAAAAATCAGTTTCCTTATTGCGATTGTTACCTTGACCTTAAACCAAATGACCTAAAGGCCGATATGGATTTGTTATGCTACAAGGCCCATAAACCAACAAAGTCATCTAACTATCTGATGTATTGCTTGAAATATATTGTTTGGAAATTAAAAAAATTGTTTTACTGATTGGCACTCTGATCATGGCTTCTAATGTGACACAGAAATCAGTAGAGGTCCTGCACTTTCAAATGCAGACCTATATGGTTCCAAAATTCGGCTAAAATTCCTGTTTTTCAATTGCTGCTATGACCACATCCTTTGACCAACTGACTTCAAAACTAATGAGTATCTGTTTTGTTCCTAGGCAATAATCCAACAGAGACTTGTAAAGATCTGATTAATTGCTCAAAATATTTTGGCTGGTTACAAAAAATCTAAAAAAGTTAACATTTTTGATAGGAACTGTGACATGGACGTCAAGTTGGTTACTTATTCTCTATTCCCTATTCCCTGTTCGTTACCTATTCGTTACCAACTGTGACCTTGACTTTTGATGTGATACAACTATCATCAGAGGTTTTGCACTTCGAAGTTTTCAAGTTATTTTCATAATGTCAGACATATGGTACCAAAATATACATTTATACCTAAAAACGAAAATCCCGTTAAAATTCATGTCTTTCAATTGCTGCTTTGATCTTGCCCTTTGGCCTAGTGGCCAAAAAGGGAACGTGGTTTGTCATCTTTTAGTAGGAAATGATCAAGATTCAACTTGGTAAAGATCTGATTTTTGGATCAAAAAATATTCAAATTAATTTTGGGGCCCTTTTATATGATCTCAATATTGACGACTTCAAGTCTTAACCACCTGATTGCACCTGTGCTAGTTCCAAATTCACATATAATCTGGCTGACCACGTTATTATAGGTGACCTGAACATTGTCAATAACACTTTCCTGCAAAATGTGTTATCCAAAGCTCAGAAATATCAACTGAAAATTCAAAATACTGATGGATTCACGGTCGAGGATTTTGCCAGGCAATGGGCTAAACGCGAGAAAGAAGACGTAGATACTCTTTCCGAATATGTTAAGGCTGTGAGGTCGTTGATACAAATCAGAATTAACGGGTCTATCAGTACCCATGCTACATCAATCTTTAAAGACCCATATGTTGCTAAACACTTCCTACCTCCATGACAATTATGTTGTCGTCCCCGCAGATAAAGCCCCAAACAACCTCGTTTTTGTGTGTAAATCTCATTACATAAACTGCTTGGTAAATGAATTAGGTGTTGACGATTCACTTGAAAACTCAACGTATACCTTTACGATACTAACCAACGAGGAAATGATCATAGGTCTGTTCTATGTTCCTTTGGAATTTCAACCAAAGATGAAGATCTGGATCTTCCATCATTGTACTGGATACCTAAACTACATAAGTGTTCTTACAAACAACGGTATATTAATGGGTCTTCCAAGTGCTCCACGAAACCTCTTTCTAAATTATTACCATCATTTTATCAGCAAATAAAAGCGGGCTTCAAAGTTATTGTGAAACTGCCTGTTCTAGAGGTGGCGAAAATCAGATATGGATACTAAAAAATTTCAAAGATCTTTTAAAGTACATACAATCCAAGACTCTTTCGTCTTACAATAGTATTAAAACATTTGACTTTTCTTCACTTTACACAAGTATTCCCCATTCCGAACTAAAAGACAAATTGAAAGCGTTGGTAATGCTTTGATTCATAAAAAAGAATGGTCAATGTAGATACAAGTATCTTGTTTTAGGGAAAGGAGGAATAAATCTTACTTTGTAAAGAATCACTCTGATTCATTTTTTATACGACCGCAAAAATTTTAATTTTTCGTCGTATATTGCTATCACGTTGGCGTCGTCGTTGTCCTGCGTCGTCTTGCGTCGTGGTCCTGCGTCGTCTTGCGTCGTCGTCGTCGTCCGAATACTTTTAGTTTTCGCACTCTAACTTTAGTAAAAGTGAATAGAAATCAATGAAATTTTAATACAAGGTTTATGACCACAAAAGGAAGGTTGGGATTGATTTTGGGAGTTTTGGTCCCAACATTTTAGGAATTAGGGGCCAAAAAGGGCCCAAATAAGCATTTTCTTGGTTTTCGCACTATAACTTTAGTTTAAGTGAATAGAAATCTACGAAATTTTGACACAAGGTTTATGACCACAAAAGGAAGGTTGGGATTGATTTTGGGAGTTTTGGTTCCTACAGTTTAGGAATTAGGGGCCAAAAAAAGGGCCCAAATAAGCATTATTCTTGGTTTTCGCACAATAACTTTAGTATAAGTAAATAGAAATCTATGAAATTTAAACACAAGGTTTATGACCATAAAGGGAAGGTTGGGTTTGATTTTGGGAGTTTTGGTCCCAACAGTTTAGGAATAAGGGGCCCAAAGGGTCCAAAATTGAACTTTGTTTGATTTCATCAAAAATTGAATAATTGGGGTTCTTTGATATGCCGAATCTAACTGTGTATGTAGATTCTTAATTTTTGGTCCCGTTTTCAAATTGGTCTACATTAAGGTCCAAAGGGTCCAAAATTAAACTTAGTTTGATTTTAACAAAAATTGAATCCTTGGGGTTCTTTGATATGCTGAATCTAAAAATGTACTCAGATTTTTTATTATTGGCCCAGTTTTCAAGTTGGTCCAAATCGGGGTCCAAAATTAAACTTTGTTTGATTTCATCAAAAATTGAATAATTGGGGTTCTTTGATATGCCAAATCTAAGTTAACTGTGTATGTAGATTCTTAATTTTTGGTCCCGTTATCAAATTGGTCTACATTAAAGTCCAAAGGGTCCAAAATTAAACTAAGTTTGATTTTAACAAAAATTGAATTCTTGGGCTTTTTTGATATGCTGAATCTAAACATGTACTTAGATTTTTGATTATGGGCCCAGTTTTCAAGTTGGTTCAAATCAGGATCCAAAATTATTATATTAAGTTTTGTGCAATAGCAAGAAATTTTCAATTGCACAGTATTCACCAATAGCAAGAAATCTTCACTTGCACAGTATTGTGCAATAGCAAGAAATTTTCAATTGCACAGTATTGCGCAATAGCAAGAAATCTTCAATTGCACAGTATTGTGCAATAGCAAATATTTTCAATTACTCAGTATTGCGCAATAGCAAGAAATATCTAATTGCAATTTCAATTGGAGTTATCTTTCTTTGTCCAGAATAGTAGTTGAATCAACTTAAATCTTTGTTTTATACAATACAGATATATAATTAATATTTCAATTGGAGTTATCTTTCTTTGTCCAGAATAGTAGTTGAATCAACTTAAATCATTGTTTTATACAATATACAATGTATATTCACTTTTTCTACCAACTGATAAATTAAAACAATCTTTACCATTCAGTGATAACAAGTACTTTATTTTACATTTTAATATTTTATGATGTATTTAAATGAGTAGTTATTGTTGCAAACTCCATTAGAAATTTGAATTGAGATCAGTTTTGGAAAAAGGGAAAGGGGGATGTGAAAACAAATGGGGTGGGGGGTTAAATTTTTCTCATTTCAGATTTCATAAATAAAAAGAAAATTTCTTCAAACATTTTTTTGAGAGGATTAATATTCAACAGCATAGTGAATTGCTCAAAGGCAAAAAAAATATTTTAAGTTCATTAGACCACATTCATTCTGTGTCAGAAACCTATGCTGTGTCATTTATTTAATCACAATCCAAATTTAGAGCTGAATCCAGCTTGAATGTTGTGTCCATACTTGCCCCAACCGTTCAGGGTTCAACCTCTGCGGTCGTATAAAGCTGCACCCTGCGGAGCATCTGTTTTTTTACTGAAACTGACATTATCAAGATGCTTGATTTCTTGA
The DNA here is from genome assembly GCA_037788925.1 of Mytilus galloprovincialis. Lineage (NCBI taxonomy): Eukaryota > Metazoa > Mollusca > Bivalvia > Mytilida > Mytilidae > Mytilus > Mytilus galloprovincialis. The sequence goes on from CM075333.1 coordinate 95,702,770, forward strand.
TTGACAACATATATTTGTTACGTTTGGAGGACGTGTTTTTTCAACAGACTGTCGTCATTCCAATGGGAACCAATTGTCCCTCTGGTATCTTTCGTCCCTCTTTTATATCCTGCTGTTCGGTGTGAGTCAAGGCTTCCGTTTTGAAGACTGTACTTTGACCTATAATGATTTACTTTTATAAATTGTGACTTGGATGGAGAGTTGTTTCACTGGCACTCATACCACATCTTCTTATATCTATATATGAAAAGAAAATGTGACATTTAGTATATACTAGCTTGATGTTGATTTGTCAGGAACATATATATTGATAGCACTGTTCCAAGATTTGGTACTAGTAATTTGTTTTTTATAGAATTACTTACCAAACGAATTTTTATTTATATATTTGATCAGTTTTTCGGAGATACCTATAGAAAACAATATGGATTCACCCCAGATGTAATTATCATTTATCAAGATATTCACTTTTGAATTTTTAAATAGCTATATGTTTATGGGCAGTTTCTCAATTTTTACCAAATTTCAGTGGAAAAACATTGTCAATAGTGCGATAAACCTGATTGAGAGTGTTCAAAAGGAAGAACGAATGCGTATAGTGAAAACGATTTTATACGATTCCTACTAAGATTGTCAGTGAGAACAATGGCTATGATTTCCTGTGGCAATATGCAAAAATTAATATGTGCACAGAATTTTAAACACAGATACTTGCTATATCATACATAATATAATGGAAGCACAGGGTTTCCGTGAAAGCTAATCTGGGGGACTGCACAAACCGTATCATACACTGCGACGGACACACACCAAGCATATTATGGTTTGCTGTATACATCATAATGGTTTTTCGTTTATTGTTTTGAACATAAAACTGGTCGTTAGTTTTCTCATTTGAATTGTTTTACATTTAACATTTCGGGTTCTTTTATAGGTAACTAGGTGTGTTTTTTGCTCATTGTAGAAGGCCGTACGTTGACATGTAGCTGTTAACTTCTATGTCATTTAGTCTATTGTGGGGAGTTGTCTCATTGGCAATCATACCACATCTTCTTAGTTTATTACATATGGTGTCCATGTATGCATTGGTTCACATTTAATAGTGTCTAAAACTGTTTTGATGTAAATTGTGATCGTTGTGAAAAAGATATCTGTGAAGTTTTCTAAACTAATTCGTTACTTAAACGTGACACTGACCTCAATGCTAAAATATTTTCTCTAATGTTGAAAAATCACAGGTGATGAAATTTAAAGGCAAAAAAATCCTCACTTCAAGTAATGATTAAATGGCAATAAAAAGAAAGCATAGTTTACTCTCTGAGGAAGAAAACACATATATAGATGCTGTCTATGTTTAAAAACACGTCAGTAGAGTCTACTGGTGACACAAACGGTTACGCATTTAATGCTCTAAAAAATTGGGGCAAACTTAAAACAGCTTTCTCCTGCAGCTTAATATCAATTAAATTTGTATACGGCAATGACATTAACAGTTCAGCAAGAATACAATAGAGCATTATATTTGCGCACATTTCCAATTTCATTTGCGAGTGCTATCTTCGAATTTGCGCACATTTATTTTTTAGTTAATCAGACATATTTTACAAGTTAACACACGTACATGTTAGGAAGATATCAGCATAATTATAATTTTCATAAAGGATTACTTGTTTTGTTTATTGAATGGGTGAAAAGATTGGTCCTCAGTGGCGGATCCAGGAATTTTCATAAGTGGGGCCCACTTACTGCCCTAAGAGGGGGCCCGCTTCAGTCACGCTTCAGTGATTCCCTATATAAGCAACCAATTTTTTTCCCCAAAAGGGGGGGGGGGGCGGGCCCCCTGCCCCCCCCCCCTAAATCCGCCTCTGGTCCTGGAAGCAACAAAAAAAACCATGCACGGAAACTGGCAAAAGTCTTCATTTTTACAACCTGTTCGACGCCACTGCAGTAGTACTTCTCGTCCACGGGGGTCGAGATTATCACCGGCCTAGTTGTCAGCACTTTTACGTCACATGAAATATCATTGATGCTGGGGGAATACATTTTTATGTTAACCTGTTTTGGGCTTTTTCAAGGCGTGTGTAACTGTTATATGAAATAAAAATAAACTGTTAACTGTTAACCCCCTGTCTGTTATCTGTTTTGTTAAAATTTCCAATGTTGAGCCTCCTGATGGGGTTTTTGACTATTTACGTGATAACTTGGCAATTTTTGAAGTGATTATTTGATTACCAGACCAAATATTTTATGATTATTTGATATTTTAGGACTGTATTGTTGATTATTAGAAGTATCTTGTTTAAAAAAGAATTAATAACTATGTGATTATATTGGCAAAAACAAATGTGATTATGTGATTACTTAGACACCCCTATGTTTAACCCTGTCACATTTTTTCAATGTCTGCATGCCTGTCCAAAGTTAGTAACTTGTGGTTGTCGTTTGTTGCTGTATATCATATTTGTATTTCGTTCGTTGTTTTTTCATTAATCAAGCCGTTAGCTTTCTCGTTTGAATTGATTATTTTTTTGCATTTCTGGGCCTTAATAGCTGACTAAGCAGTAAAGGATTTGCTTATTGTTGAAGGCCGTGTGATGACCTACAGTTCAATGTTAAATTCTATGTCATTTGATCTCTGTTGGAGAGTTGTCACATTATCTTCTTACTTTTACATGTTTAATGCAGACAAAATGATAAAGCAAACTTATTAGCCATGCTTTAAATGTTCATTCCAAAAAAATCAAGACATGTTTGTAAAAGATCTAAAACAAAATACACTAAATAGACGTGAATGCGTCAAAAAAGTTTTTTTTTCCATTTCTCGAAAACAAATCAATCAATATTTTTAATGATTCGATATTGCTATGACTGAACATTTAAATTTTTCGCGATAATGGTATAAACTTTGTTAATTTCCATATTTTCAAGGCCAGGATATTTATTTCCCGGCTACAATACTCTTTCTTGCCCACACCCTAAGCATATCAAATGTTCGCCCCCTTATACATCTCGAGTCTCTAACATTTTTATCCTTCAGTTTTTCGTACTGAAATTGAATGCATGACATTTTGTCCACTGCGCGTTAAGCAAGCAAATACCAATCAATCATAATGTTTATTGCATTGTCTGTATTTACTAGATTTTACAAAGCTAATTATGTATGATCAGCGGCGGATCTAGAAATTTTCATAAGTGGGGGCCCACTGGCTGCCTAAGAGGGGCCGCTCCCGTCACGCTTCAGTGATTCCCTATATAATCAACCAAGGATTTATATAGTCTAACTATGCAAATCCTTGAATCAACCAAATATTTTTCCCAAAAGGGGGACCCAGGCCCCCTGCCCCCTAAATCCTCCTCTGATGGTTAGGAAAATATTGAGGATCTATAAAGTATTTGAAAAATCGATTGCGACGTCATGTCTAAATACAACAGGTGCGCGCTTTCCGATCCTTCGAGTTAATATTTTGTTACACTTTTATTTCCCTTTTCTTTCTCTCTGAAAATATAAAAAACAGAAACTTCTGTCCGGAAATTATTCTCGTTTTGACATAAATGGTAGTTGCATGCCTGTTACAAGAGACATTAGTACTCGATCATACATGTATCTTAAACTTAAACTTTGGAACGAGTAAAGTTGCTTAATTGATAATACATCCAACAGCTGTAGAAAATTAATTATCAGTTTATTAATTGACATTTAATTTAATATAATTTTGAACTTTACGTTCGCCAAGAATTCGTGTGACCAGCAGAGACATATTATTATATGATACCGTTACAGTACAACACTCTTGTGAGGTTCTCTTTTTGTAGTAAAAAAAACTACACATGTTCACTGGCCGTTCACAATCTAATATTAGACCAACAAAAAATGTAGGTCAACGGTAAAAAAAGTCAGTTCAGTCGCTTCAGGTGTATTTTTACGTAATCTACCAACACACAGTTTTAACAGGACAATATGTTACTTTAAAATATTAGAAAAATATAAGAAAAAACATCCTTTTTGACGTCAGTCGGAGAATTGTGCAAGTGCGCAGACAGTCGAATGCGCAAATCATCAAAAGTGATGGCGGGTCTGTGTATATCGTCTGAGAGTTAAGTCTGCACAATAAACAGGATATATGACCACTGCAAGGGGAACCGAGACTCTATGCATCATCCCGTCGGAGTGGGAGGGTCTCTGTTCACCTAGACATGCTATTTTGTTTTGGTCTTTTTGGTAAGTATTTATTTTTTAGTCTTTGGAATCACGGTGTCTTAGGTTCCATGTGGACTTCCGGTCTGTAGGTGCAATTAACTTCCTGCAAATTTATTTAATTTTCTCTTCTTTTGCAGCATTACTTTTGTACAACACGGTCGTTGCTAACGGTAAGTTTATTTTTGCATTTTTAACTTATGTTTACATGTGATGTCATTTAGTGTATTGGAAGGGTTATCAGCCCCAGACAGTCGGTAGACGAATTGACAATCAACAAAGCTGAATGTTTGATTAGTGAGCTACTCTTACGTAACCGCAGACGGGGCAAAGTTTAAGCAAGGTAGACTGCATATTTATTCATTGCACGACATTGCTTTGCATATATTATTTCATTGTATCGAAATTATGCTAAATTATATATGCAGTAGTGAATTAAAATATGTAGAATTAGTCTGGACAGTGACAGGTGAAAAGTTATTTATATCTATAGGTGTTGGTCGTGTATATTGATAACTACACTTTGTAAACAATAGAAACAAAAAAGCATAAAAGATGAAATATTTGTATTTAAAATATACAATTTTGTAAATGTGAATTTAAAAAAAAAAATGTGAATGTAAAAGTTGAAGAAAGATGTCATTGTGCATATTTGGAATATATATTTATAGATCTGTACCCTAAATAATATCCTTGCAGTAAAAATGAATTGCAAATGTAACTTGAGAGTATATGAAGCTATACATATATATTATATAGACAGTTCAATACTGAACTCATTTGAAGCAAATTCGGGTATTAAGTTTTACAGACAAATGATGAAATCCCTGAGTTTATTGAAATAATTTTGTAATTATGTGGTTTTTTTTTGTTTTTTTTTTTTTATCAAGATCTTTTTAGTGATCAAATGGTCAGACTTCCCAAAATTCAGAATTTATTACAGTTCTGGAAGAATAGAAAAAAATATGCAAGATGAATTATTGCAATTTAAACAAATCTGCATCTAGATATTGGTATCAGATACATGTATCCATATTGGAGTTTTCATTATTGGGTTTCTCACCAAGTTGCTTTATGACAATAATTTCAAAACTTACAGTACATTTATGCAATATGGGTCAGACAAAGCTGTCAATTAACAGTCATCATGAAATATGTTCTGGCCTTCAGCCAAACTATCAGTCAAATATCTTTTTCTTTTTACACCATTTAAAGTATTTTTTAAAGGATATATATAAGGTTTCATGGGCAGGTGAGCATGTGGTGGAATTATAATATACATCTGAATCTGCTTTTTTTCATGAACAGCCAGGTCCCCCTTTTTTCTTATTTTTATTTAGCTGACCAGATGAATCATTGCATCTTGTCTGATTAAATAATTGACAATCCTTTGATGATTTTCAGGAAGTCTGGTAAATTATATCACATATATCACACACATGTATATATGACTCAATTGTTACCTTTTTCATTCTGTTGAATTTAGAGTGGAAAATTGAACTCTTAAATTTATTCAGTAAATTAGAGTGAGGACATGTTATAACTTCACTTATAAGCATGATATCATAAAGAGTCTGAGCTGCTGAAAATATTGTTCTTATACCACAGACTAATAAGTAGCAATAAATATCAATTATCTGAGATTAACATTTTCAGTTTCCTTAGTCAAATTGTATGGCAAATGACCTAATAACCTAGATAGTGTTTTTTAAAGATTTTTTTCGATTTAAAATCCATAATGATTTTTTTATTAATATGTTTGCATCTCTGTATCTGAATCTGTATTCAAACATCCCCTGTTTAAACAAGAAAAAACTCTTCTATCCCTCACCCTCAACTTTAAATAAATCAAAAAAGAAAACTATTCACAAATAAAGATGATTTATATATACTTTGCCTCAAATTTAGCCCAATATATATATATAGATTTTAAATACTGAATATATGCAATATATTGAATTGTAAATTTCACATATATACAAACAGACAAACAGTATGTGAGGATTTAAAATATCACTTAAGACTGAAACATCATAAAAAATTAGTAGATGTTTTAAATAAAAGTACAAATTCATGAATGATTTTATTTGTTGGATACTGCAGAATGTAAAATATTACACATTCAAACTTTTTATAGTTGTTATGATGATTGATCAGTTAGTCCAGACTAAAACATTGATTTTACGAAGAATTTCTATTTTTTCAATCAGTCTTTTGGCATGGTTAGAAATGAGAAAGCCATTGACTAAAGGAAACATGGGAGCCATAGTATTCCACCATTAACGATTTAAATAAAATCATAACCAATATAGATATGTGCTGGAGTCACACAGCAGACTTAAAAAGTTATATATAATACAAGATCTTTGACTTATGATGCAAAAGTTTTTTGTGACTTGCAATTCTATAAATTGGACCCCAGTAAAATATTTGTGTTTTCTGGTAACCAGACCCATTTGATATTTATATATATATTTATATATATATCTGTATATAGAAGGGGAAAATGTATAACATTTTGTCATAAAATTCATTAGGGATAGACAAACAAGTTTCTTTTTAGCTTTGATTTGAAAGTCATAGACTAGTATTGAATGCTGAAGAAATGATATTTTAGGTTCTTGCACTACCAACCTTGAATTTGATCATGTATGATATCCTGAACATTCTGTTAAAAATTTTGTAACAAATTACCGTGAAAGAAAAAATCATTTCCTTATTTGAGCATTACAGGATTACATGAATGATTTCTTCTGACTGCATAATAAAGGTCTGATAAGATCAAATTTGATCCAGATTTCAGTCAGACAAAAATTATAGATAGATTTGTATTTATGAGAATACATATAGCTACATATTAAGGCATGCTTTATTGTTGACTTTTTCAGATAGCTGTAAATTATGTAGCTATTTATTATATTTAGCTTTGCATACTGGCTAATAAATTCATGTACCTTAACATGGAAATAATTTTGACTGTTTTAAAAAATTAAAAGTTATTCATGATATCAACTGTTTAATAGAACAATGAAAAATGAATAATATTGAGACATACTTTTAAGGGTATTTAACATATTTTGTAAAGGAGTAATAAAATCCTGACCGGTCCCAGACAGGTGAATGGCCACAGCCTACAGGCAAACATAGTGATTGGTTAGGTTATTTTGACCTACCTTTGCATGTAAACTTATTTACATTGAACAAAGGTTATCCCTGTTAAAATGCATTTGTTTCTGGTGAAAGGACATGTATGAACATTCAGGGTCAGGTGTAAACTATATAATGCATTAATGCTAATATCCATCTGACATGCATGTGTTCCTACCTTAAAGTACATTTTTGTATTACTTTTAATGCATGATTAAAACAGAAAAAAGGAGTTCTTATAAGCAGAAGCATTGTATCCATACCACTTCTAAGATTCTGAAACTTGGACATGTTGGAGGCCACAACCCTAAATTTCCATAATTCCATTCTAAGGGTTGTGGTTTGTGATTTTGAACTGGACCTTATTTTCTAAAGCAGTTCAAGGGGAAATTTAATTATTGAAACAAATGTTCCCTTCAAATGAAATTATAACATGATAAGTTAGGAATATTATCTGTTGACATCAATATAAACCTAAAGAGCTATCCAAGATGTGGCATATACATCAATGAGACAGCAACCCAACAAAAATACCCAGAGGACATCTAGAGGGCAATATACAGTCCCAACAAAACACAGGCAGTTGTCTCAGAATTTTTGACCCCTATATATATATATATAGAAAAGAAGATGTGGTATGATTACCAATGAGATGACTCTCTGCCCTTTATACCTTTATATAACACATGTTATACTATAATAGTAAGGTATATAAGAAACAAAAATTTTGAGACAAGTGCCTGTACAAGAAAATGACTTGTCCAGGAAATAAGTCTGCAGAATTTCAAGCTCTTAGTCACCCTGAGTTTATATAAAAATTTTGAAAAAAAATAATATGTGCCATTAGAAAGCATATTTCCATTTATCTTTAATTCTTTTTATACGACCGCAAAAATTTTAATTTTTCGTCGTATATTGCTATCACGTTGGCGTCGTCGTCTGCGTTGTCTTCGTCGTCATCGTCGTCGTCCGAATACTTTTAGTTTTCGCACTCTAACTTTAGTAAAAGTGAATAGAAATCTATGAAATTTTAACACAAGGTTTATGACCACAAAAGGAAGGTTGGTATTGATTTTGGGAGTTTTGATCCCAACATTTTAGGAATTAGGGGGCCAAAAAGGGCCCAAATAAGCATTTTTTTGGTTTTCACACAATAACTTAAGTTTAAGTAAATAGAAATCTATGAAATTTTGACACAAGGTTTATGACCACAAAAGGAAGGTTGGGATTGATTTTGGGAGTTTTGGTTATAACAGTTTAGGAATTAGGGGCCAAAAAAGGGCCCAAATAAGCATTATTCTTGGTTTTCGCACAATAACTTTAGTTTAAGTAAATAGAAATCAATGAAATTTAAACACAAGGTTTATGACCACAAAAGGAAGGTTGGTATTGATTTTGGGAGTTGAGGTCTGAACAGTTTAGGAATTAGGGGCCAAAAAAGGGGCCCAAGTAAGCATTATTCTTGGTTTTCGCACCATAACTTTAGTTTAAGTAAATAGAAATCTATGAAATTTAAACACAAGGTTTATGACCACAAAAGGAAGGTTGGTATTGATTTTGGGAGTTGAGGTCTGAACAGTTTAGGAATAAGGGGCCAAAAAGGGGCCCAAGTAAGCATTATTCTTGGTTTTCGCACCATAACTTTAGTTTAAGTAAATAGAAATCTATGAAATTTAAACACAAGGTTTATGACCACTAAAGGAAGGTTGGGTTTGATTTTGGGAGTTTTGGTCCAAACAGTTTAGGAATAAGGGGCCCAAAGGGTCCAAAATTGAACTTAGTTTGATTTCATCAAAAATTGAATAATTGGGGTTCTTTGATATGCCGAATCTAACTGTGTATGTACAGTAGATTCTTAATTTTTGGTCCCGTTTTCAAATTGGTCTACATTAAGGTCCAATGGGTCCAAAATTAAACTTAGTTTGATTTTGACAAAAATTGAATCCTTGGGGTTCTTTGATATGCTGAATCTAAAAATGTACTTAGATTTTTGATTATTGGCCCAGTTTTCAAGTTGGTTCAAATCGGGTCCAAATTAAACTTTGTTTGATTTCATCAAAAATTGAATAATTGGGGTTCTTTGATATGCCAAATCTTACTGTGTATGTAGATTCTTAATTTTTAGTCCCGTTTTCAAATTGGTCTACATTAAAGTCCAAAGGGTCCAAAATTAAACTAAGTTTGATTTTAACAAAAATTGAATTCTTGAGCTTTTTTGATATGCTGAATCTAAACATGTACTTAGATTTTTGATTATGGGCCCAGTTTTCAAGTTGGTTCAAATCAGGATCCAAAATTATTATATTAAGTGTTGTGCAATAGCAAGAAATTTTCAATTGGACAGTATTCAGCAATAGCAAGAAATCTTCAATTGCACAGTATTGTGCAATAGCAAGAAATTTTCAATTGCACAGTATTGCGCAATAGCAAGAAATCTTCAATTGCACAGTATTGTGCAATAGCAAATATTTTCAATTGCACAGTATTGCGCAATAGCAAGAAATATCTAATTGCACAATATTGTGCAATAGCAAGAAATTTTCAATTGATTGGAGTTATCTTTCTTTGTCCAGAATAGTAGTTGAATCAACTTAAATCATTGTTTTATACAATATACAATGTATATTCACTTTTACTACCAACTGATAAATTAAAACAATCTTTACCATTCAGTGATAACAAGCACCTTTTGTTACATTTTAATATTTTATGATGTATTTAAATGAGTAGTTATTGTTGCAAACTCCATTAGAAATTTGAATTGAGATCAGTTTTGGAAAAAGGGAAAGGGGGATGTGAAAAAAAAAAATGTGGGGGGGGGGGGGGGTTAAAATTTTTCTCATTTCAGATTTCATAAATAAAAAGAAAATTTCTTCAAACATTTTTTTAAGAGGATTAATATTCAACAGCATAGTGAATTGCTCAAAGGAAAAAAAAGTATTTTAAGTTCATTAGACCACATTCATTCTGTGTCAGAAACCTATGCTGTGTCAACTATTTAATCACAATCCAAATTTAGAGCTGAATCCAGCTTGAATGTTGTGTCCATACTTGCCCCAACCGTTCAGGGTTCAACCTCTGCGGTCGTATAAAGCTGCGCCCTGCATAGCATCTGGTATTTTTTTTACTACATTGTCAGATATAATGATGTTTATTTCTGTTGAAGAAACCAGGATATGATAGTAAATGAGAATGTAATCGATATTTATAAGTCTGAGACACCTTACTGAAATCACAGAACATGTAACAGATATTTATAAGTCTAAGACACCTTACTGAATTCACAGACAGAATGAAATTCCAGAAACCAGGAAGAATGAATTATTAATGTTAAATTCAATCAATATTTGTCACAAGGTTATTTAGGGCTTAGGAACTTAAATTTTACTATTTGAATTGCTGTTTTTTCCAGTAGCTCTGTTACATGTTATGTTTAAAGATACCTTCTTGTTTTTGCTTTGCCATTTTCAACATAGAATGAAACTTTTTAATAATGGTTGCTAATGTTGATATCTTATTTATTCTATTGGATTTTCCAGAAATATGTGTGAGCACACAGCTTTCCCTTCGGTTTAAAAATAGGATAATTGTATCTGATAAATTGGTTATGATTTTCATATATTTGCAGTTAGAGGTAATGCAAAAAGTCAAAGTGTAATCTGATCTTGATCTGTAATATAATTGTGTAAGTTGAAAGCAAAAAAGAAATTAAGATCATAGGCAGATTTAAGGGGACCTGAGCCCCCTCCCCCTTTTAGTGAAAAGTTTTTGGTTGATTATTTAGGGAATCAATGAAGCATGACTAGAGTGGGTCCCTTCTCAAGAAGTCAGTGCCTCTTCCCCCCCCCCCCCCCCTTCCATCATTTTATGAAAAAGTCTGTAAACACTGCTGAAGAGTCCAGTTAACCTAAACTTTTCTGCTATTGATATTCATATAAAAATTCATTTGTATTAGACATAAATGGGATCCTAAAACTAGGATATCTTATGAAGAATCAAAATTTTAGGTAGTAACTTAAAAAAAAAAATCTTGAATAGCCTATTAGGTTCCCATAGAAGTACAAGTTGGTCTCCAGTTCAGGCAGTTGGGTTCTTTGAAAGATGACAACAAACATGCATGTATCTATGCCACATCCCAGGTGGTTAAAACATTTCTTCTGTTTTATCCTTGTGTCATGATGGTTTATTAGGGGCAACACTTATTTTAAGACTCTAATGACTAAAATGTAAGGCATGAAAATTAACATTTCTGCTTGAAGGACTTCTAACTGGCCATGATCAACAAGAAATGTAATCAACAAAATTTCATTTTGAGGAATAGAACAGTTGTAAACCACTTAGTAACAAGTAAACGTCAGTTCTGCTTAAAGAAGAAAAATAAGTTTTGAAATCTTGATTGAAGTGGTGATATAAATAAGTAAGATTCTTTGTAAATGTGAACTAGGGTGAAAGTGGTGTGTTTAGTTTGTGCATGCCAGGAATAGCTGGCATAGAGTGAAGGCTATAGAATGGTAGGATGAATTGTATGTATAGTTAATTAGCACTGAACAGCCAACTGTTTTTAAGAATGAAGCAATTGATTAATGTAGAAGTTTTAATGTTCATTTTGGAATTTGTAGGAAAAAAATATTGACATCATTTATAACAGACAGACCTATTACAGGCTATTAATATGCAACAAAAAAGTGGTATATGAGATACATAATGTGAAAGTTCATAACCTTAAATACTTTAAATTGACATACTTGTTCCACCGCACATGTAAGCTAACTTACATGCTTTATGTACTAAGATTAATATGCTTCAACAGGATTTTATTGAAGACCCACTGGAGGCCTTGACACATTCCCCATTTCCATTCTCAATTCGATTAAAAAATGTGTATGTGTATGGTAACTTGAAAACTTTGTACATTTGTGGTGCAGCCACTTGACCATTGATAGTTTATTTGTTTAAGTTTGCAGCCACTTGACCATTGATAGTTAATTTGTTTCATTGATGTTCTGAATCTGTCAACATATTTGTTATATACACAATTAAAGCATATAAGAACAGGGGTAGATCCAGCCATTTTCAAAAGGGGGGTTTCCAACCATATGATACGTCCCCATTCAAATGCATTGATTGTTAAAAAAAGGGGGGAGTTCCCATCTCTCGGAACACCCCTTCTGTATCCGCCACTGTTAGAATATGGATTGTAAATGCAGCTCATTGTTTTCTTTGCAATACCTAGATTTTTGTTCTACCTACAAATTCTAAACAAACATCTTTTATGAAAGCTGACAGACCTGGTGACATTTGCTTCAGGAAAGTAGAACTGTATTTGAATATCACTGGTGCTTAAAGGTTCATTGTTTTTTTTAAGTTTTTCTGATTCTGTTTGTATAATGTTGTGTCCTCCCATTCTAATTAATTGTGTTCTGAATAAAGAGGATTACCATATTTAACTATAGAAACATTGTTCAATGCATGCTTTTTTCAATGGTTATATAGCTATAAAGCTAGCAAATGATTTTCTAACATAAACAGTTCAGGGATTAATAATTCAAATAAAGTGCAACTTCTTAATCCTTAACAAAAGTTCAAGCACATCAGTAACAGCAGATTTATTCTGACTTTTATGAAAAAATATCTTACTGTTGAAAACATTTATGTGAATAAATAAGAATTTATAATTTTCAACTTTTGACCTTGACATCATACATTCTGCCTTGCATCAACTGATAAAACAGCCATCAGACTTCATCTGTGTGCAATAACTGATAAATAATCATTACACACTTGCCAGATTTAAGCTTTTTTCAATGAAAATTTCTTCAATCAAATCTAATACAGCTTAAGTTTATATAAAGAAAACCATTGATTCAAAAAATATAATTCTGGAAGCCGGTAATTTGGATTTTTTTTTTAGATTTACTGGAAGCATTTATTATGGTAAAAAGTACCATAGTTTTATTTGAATACCCATACAGAAAAAATGATAGGATGGCCAACTGCATTGCTCAACTGGTCGCCAGTTGAACTAACAGTTGAGGGCCAGTTGAGGGCTAGCTGGCCATCAGTTGAGCAAATAGTTGAGGGCCAGTTGAGGGCTACATGGATTTTTGCCATGCAAATTAGGTAGCCCTCAACTATCAATGCTCAACTTTATGCAAATTAGTTGAGCAATGTTGAGAAAATATCATAGTTGAGGGCTAGGTGTCCAACAGTTGAGCAATTAGAGTTGAGGGCTACCTGGCCAACAGTTGAGGACCAGGTCATTAAAAGTTGAGGGCTAGGTGGCCAATAGTTAAGGGCCAGGTCATTAAAAGTTGAGGGCTAGGTCTTTAAAAATTGAGCATTATCTGGTAATTGCTAACTGATGACTACATACTGTAGAAAAAATAAATTTAAATTGTGTATTTTTATAGCCAAAATACTGCAGAAAGATCTCAACTCACAACAGACTACATGAATGCTTTATCCTTTCTTTTTAAAAGTTATCTTGTAAATAAAAACAGATCTCTATTTTTATACCAAATTCATTATATTAGAATATTCTGATTTTATAAGTAATACCTTCTAAAAAAAATTGTCTTAATAATAAATAAATATGTCTCCTGTCTTACGCATTTTGATAATATATAAATTATAATTAATGCATGAATATATTGTCTCAATTTTTTTTTTCACTCTAAAAAGTTATGAGAACACTTTAAATATCACTATTTATAATAATACTTCCTGTCCACTTGCACTAACATTTATATCACCAGGTCATATTTCTAATTGCTCAACTTTTCCTCAACTACAAAAAATTCAAAGTCTAAATGCTCAACTTTTCCTCAACTACAAAAAATTCACAAAATTCAAAGTCTGAATGCTCAACTTTTGCTCAACTATATGAAAAACAAAGATCAATTGCTCAACTTTTCCTCAACTTAATGGCCAGCTTTAGTTGAGGGCCAGTTGAGCGACATCTATCAAACATACAGTACTTGGCCAGGTTTGAGTTGAGCTAAGATGCTCAACACCTAGCCCTCAACTATTTTGCTTAAAACAGCTAGCCCTCAACTGTCCGCCACATGGCCATCAACTGGCCCTCAACTTTTTTTTCTGTAGGGGTTGCTTAAAATGTGACCTTTTTGAGTTTTTTCATTTATTGATGTTGCACTGTTGTCATGTCATTTATCAATTGTTTACAAGTTAAGATTGCCTTAACAGATCTTCAAAATATTTATGTACAATGTTTATACTATAGAAGAAAGGTTCCTTTGTCTTTTTTTGTGGAATTTGAATTAAAATTGTTGTAGAAAAGTTGTTTTTGTTTTAAACTGTTTTTTAGAAACACATTTTTGTGCTAGAATTTCAAAAAAAAATAGACAATGTGTTATATGCTATTTAAAAATTAATTCCCAAATGACAAAAATGTTCTTTTTAGCTCACCTGGCCTAAAAGGCCAAGTGAGCTTTTCTCATCACTTGGCGTCCGTCGTCCGGCGTCCGTCGTCGTCGTCCGTCGTCGTCGTTAACTTTTACAAAAATCTTCTCCTCTGAAACTACTGGGCCAAATTAAACCAAACTTGGCCACAATCATCATTGGGGTATCTAGTTTAAAAAATGTGTCCGGTGACCCGGCCAACCATCCAAGATGGCCACCATGGCTAAAAATAGAACATAGGGGTAAAATGCAGTTTTTGGCTTATAACTCAAAAACCAAAGCATTTAGAGCAAATCTGACATGGGGTAGAATTGTTAAACAGGTGAAGATCTATCTGCCCTGAAATTTTCAGATGAATCGGATAACCCGTTGTTGGGTTGCTGCCCCTGAATTAGTAATTTTAAGGAAATTTTGCTGTTTTTGGTTATCTTGAATATTATTATAGATAGAGATAAACAGTAAACATCAATAATGTTCAGCAAAGTAAGATTTACAAATAAGTCAACATGACTGAAATGGTCAGTTGACCCCTTTAGGAGTTATTGCCCTTTATAGTCAATTTTTAACCATTTTTCGTAAATCTTAGTAATATTTTACAAAAAATCTTCTCCTCTGAAACTACTGGGCCAAATTAATCCAAACTTGGCCACAATCATCTTTTGGGTTAGTAGTTTGAAAATTGTGTCCGGTGACCCGGTCATCAAACCAAGATGGCTGCCATGGCTAAAAATAGAACATGGGGTAAAATGCAGTTTTTGGCTTATAACTCAAAACCCAAAGCATTTAGAGCAAATCTGACATGGGGTAAAATTGTTTATTAGTTCAAGATCTATCTGCCCTGAAATTTTCAGATGAATCAGACAACCCGTTGTTGGGTTGCTGGCCCTGAATTAGTAATTTTAAGGAAATTTTGCTCTTTTTGGTTATTATCTTGAATATTATTATAGATAGAGATAAACTATAAACAGCAATAATGTTCACCAAAGTAAGATTTACAAATAAGTCAACATGACTGAAATGGTCAGTTGACCCCTTTAGGAGTTATTGCCCTTTATAGTCAATTTTTAACCATTTTTCGTAAATCTTAGTAATCTTTTACAAAAATCTTTTCCTCTGAAACTACTTGGCCAAATTAATCCAAACTTGGCCACAATCATCTTTTGGGTTAGTAGTTTGAAAAATATGTCCGGTGACCCAGCCATCCAACCAAGATGGCCGTCATGGCTAAAAATAGAACATGGGGTAAAATGCAGTTTTGGGCTTATAACTCAAAACCCAAAGCATTTAGAGCAAATCTGACATGGAGTAAAATTGTTTATCAGGTCAACATTTATCTGCTCTGAAATTTTTAGATGAATCGGACAACCCGTTGTTGGGTTGCTGACCCTAAATTGTTAGTTTTAAGGAAATTTTGCTGTTTTTGGTCATTATCTTGAATATTATTATTGATAGAGATAAACTGTAAACAACAATAATGTTCAGCAAAGTAAGATTTACAAATAAGTCAACATGACCGAAATGGTCAATTGACCCCCTTAGGAGTTATTATTCTTTATAGTCAATTTTTAACAATTTTCATAAAATTTGTAAATTTTTACTAACATTTTCCACTGAAACTAATGGGCCAAGTTCATTATAGATAGAGATAATTTTAAGCAGCAAGAATGTTCAGTAAAGTAAGATGTACAAACACATTACCATCACCAAAACACAATTTTGTCATGAATCCATCTGCTTCCTTTAATATTCACATAGACCAAGGTGAGCGACACAGGCTCTTTAGAGCCTCTAGTTTAATGCAACCGTATGTATGTCATCACTCAGAATGTGCAAATTTGAATTGGAGACATATATCATGCAACAATTCATATTTTATTTGACATGTAGATGACTTGCAAGAAGTATTAGCACAATTTAACATCTACTGCAAACTTTTGACCTGAATTAAAAAAAAAAGAGAGTATTGGAATAGCTTCTAGATTTAAAATTTGTAAACACTTGAAAGGTTTTACATTCTGTTTGTTTCTTTATTTGTTATAGTTAAGTGACTTAAGATCTAATCAGAATGATAATATTTGCTAATCTTGGAATCATATTAAGCAATGAAATTCTATTCTCAAAGTAGGCCAAGATGACCTACATTTTACACATGATTGACTTTAATTATGTTAGCAGTAAAGGTACACATCTACTTTGCATGTTAGCAGTAAAGGTGCAAATCTACTTTGCATAAAGATTATCTTTTGTTGAGGTATATATAGGGGGCTGGGCTATCCCTGTTTTGATACAGCAAGGTTCCTAAATTTCACAGAGAAATATATTCTGGCTGCTTTAAAGGTATCTACATGTACAATAAGAATAATGAATTTGTCAAAGATTCCTCTTCATTTGATGAAGAATTTGATTAAAATTTACATTTATGATTTGGTGCCAAGAATGCCCAAGGCATACAATATATGTTTGAAACCTTCAAATATAGTAAGATCTTTTTGCACTAGCACATAATTCACTTTCATTGATCATTTTGTCACTCAGCCGATGAATAAACTGTCTGCTGAAAAATTCAAGAAACTATTTAAAATCGTATCTGTCTTTGTTAAAAGAGTTCTACATTTGTTAATGGCTTAAATATGTAAATGCTGTGACTGACTTTTACCTTGAAAACAGCAATCATTAATCATATTTTGACACATTCTTTATAAAAAGAAGCTTTTACTGAAATTTGGCATAATCCAAGACTATGCCTCACAGTACAGGTGCCAACATTAATGTTTACCATTAAGTAAACATTTCAATGAAATGTAGTAAATTAGATTCCAACTTTATACTTATACACCTGTATGTAATCAGATTACTATTTATTTCTCGTTTCTGCCACCATTGCTGAGTTTTTATACAACCGCAAAATTTGAAAAATTTTTCGTCGTATATTGCTATCACGTTGGCGTCATCGTCTGCGTCGTCGTCGTCGTCCGAATACTTTTAGTTTTCGCACTCTAACTTTAGTAAAAGTGAATGGAAATCTATGAAATTTTAACACAAGGTTTATGACCACAAAAGGAAGGTTGGTATTGATTTTGGGAGTTTTGGTCCTAACATTTTAGGAATTAGGGGCCAAAAAGGGCCCAAATAAGCATTTTCTTGGTTTTCGCACTATAACTTTAGTTTAAGTTAATAGAAATCTATGAAATTTTGACACAAGGTTTATGACCACAAAAGAACGGTTGGGATTGATTTTGGGAGTTTTGGTTTCAACAGTTTAGGAATTAGGGGCCAAAAAAGGGCCCAAATAAGCATTATTCTTGGTTTTCGCACAATAACTTTAGTTTAAGTAAATAGAAATCAATGAAATTTAAACACAATGTTAATGACTACAAAAGGAAGGTTGGTATTGATTTTGGGAGTTTAGGTCCCAACAGTTTAGGAATTAGGGGCCAAAAAGGGACCCAAATAAGCATTTTTCTTGGTTTTCGCACCATAACGTTAGTATAAGTAAATAGAAATCTATGAAATTTAAACACAAGGTTTATGACCATAAAAGGAAGGTTGGTATTGATTTTGGGAGTTTTGGTCCCAACAGAATAAGGGGCTCAAAGGGTCCAAAATTAAACTTTGTTTGATTTCATCAAAATTGAATAATTGGGGTTCTTTGATATGCCGAATCTAACTGTCATGACTGTGTATGTAGATTCTTAACTTTTGGTCCCGTTTTCAAATTGGTCTACATTAAGGTCCAAAGGGTCCAAAATTAAACTTAGTTTGATTTTGACAAAAAATGAAACAGTTAGGTTCTTTGATATGCTGAATCTAAAAATGTACTTAGATTCTTGATTATTGGCCCAGTTTTCAAGTTGGTCCAAATCGGGGTCCAAAATTAAACTTTGTTTGATTTCATCAAAAATTGAATAAATGGGGTTCTTTGATATACCAAATCTAACTGTGTATGTAGATTCTTCATATTTGGTCCTGTTTTCAAATTGGTCTACACTAAAGTCCAAAGGGTCCAAAATTAAACTTAGTCTGATTTTAACAAAAATTGAAATCTTGGGGTTCTTTGATATGCTGAATCCAAAAATGTACTTAGATTTTTTATTATGGGCCCAGTTTTCAAGTTGGTCCAAATCAGGATCTAAAATTATTATATTAAGTATTGTGCAATAGCAAGTCTTTTCAATTGCACAGTATTGCGCAATGGCAAGAAATATCTAATTGCACAATATTGTGAAATAGCAATTTTTTTTTTAATTAGAGTTATCTTTCTTTGTCCAGAATAGTAAGCAAGAAATATCTAATTGCAAAATATTGTGCAATAGCAAGATTTTTTTTTAATTGGAGTTATCTTTCTTTGTCCAGAATCAACTTAAATCTTTGTTATATACAATATACAATGTATATTCACTTTTTACTACCAACTGATAAATTAAAATAATCTTTACCATTCAGTGATAACAAGCAGTTTTTTTACATCTTAATATTTTATGATGTATTTAAATGAGTAGTTATTGTTGCAAACTCCATTAGAAATTTTAATTGAGATTAGTTTTGGAATAAGGGAAAGGGGGATGTGATTAAAAAAATTGGGTTCAATTTTTCTCATTTGAAATTTCATGAATAAAAAAGAAAATTTCTTCAAACATTTTTTTGAGAGGATTAATATTCAACAGCATAGTGAATTGCTCTAAGAGAAAACAAAAATTTTAAGTTCATTAGAACACATTCATTCTGTGTCAGAAACCTATGCTGTGTCAACTATTTAATCACAATCCAAATTTAGAGCTGAATCCAGCTTGAATGTTGTGTCCATACTTGCCCCAACCGTTCAGGGTTCAACCTCTGCGGTCGTATAAAGCTACGCCCTGCGGAGCATCTGGTTTGTTTTGTTATTGAGCTTCAGATTTGATGAAATCTTGAAAATATTTTAAAGGTTTAAACAAAAAGCTTGGAAATGAAAAGAGTTATGTAAATTGGACACTTTTTCAACTGTTCTCATTCCTTTAAAAAGACATTTAGATGGTTCTTTCCAACAACTCAACTTTTGGTATATTGGTGAATTTATTTAATTTTTGGGGTACCAATTTTTGTGGTTTCAGGAAAACTTAGTGGATATTTGATTTGATGGTTTTGCCAATGCTTACAAGCCTATAAAATATTTCTACTTAGTTGAACATTTAAATGGTGGTTTACCTCTGTAACCCATGAAAATTGGAACCCGAACAAACAACCTCAATCCACAGTAGTAAATAACATTATAGCCTGACCACAACCACTAAAATTCTCTTCAACTTCATACTTTATTTGGTTTTAACTTTTTTGGTTTCGAGGGTCACTGATGAGTTTTTGTAGATAAAATGGGCATCTGGTGCAAATATAAAATTTCACCAATCCTGGTATCTATGATAAGTTTATTAATGTTACTTAAGTTCTGCCTTTACTTGTCTTTAAGCAATCAGCACTTGCACAAAACTGGACCTCTATTGTGTTTACACCTTTGGTGTGGAATTTGATATAGAATGGGGGACCAATTTACTTTTACACACCTCTATTACCCGCTATTTGTACTGCTGATGCAATAGATAACACAGATTCAAATCAGCTGTTTACACAATGGCTACTGAAACTGCAATAACTTATATGCTGTACTGGATAGGAATAACAATTTTTTGGAATTAATATCAAAAACAGTTGGAACCCCAAAGCCTGTAAAGGTATGGGTGTTTCAAGCTGTCAGTAAAATGGTGGTACTTTATAATCAATAAAATGTTATATTAAATTTAGACATCTTTCTCACAGTTGAAATCATTATTTTTCCTGCCAGTATTCAGGACATGAGTTTTAGTTTCAAATACATAGGTGTAGCTAAATTTACCATTTTCCTTGGCATTCGTGGGAGTAAAATTAGGTTTTAATCCAGAAATTTGGCTAAACATGTTCCTTAAGTCAGTCAGTGTATTGTGTCTAGACAGATTTATTTTTATAATTTATATATTTTGTATCCTACAATCAATATTGTTATACAGTTACACACAAACCTGTAATTTCTTCAGTACATATAATTAAAAGGAGATGGAGGTAAAAAGGTTAAAATAGCAGCAAGCCAACAATAGAGAGATTAAGTAGCCCCTCATGATATATATCAAGATCAAGCGCTCACAGAGTTTGTAATATTTCCTGCAATTCTTCCTTAATTTAGAATAAATGTATATATGGTATAATTAAACAGCAAATCATTACACAAAACTCTTTACTGGACAAAAGTCAGTGGCAGATCAAGAACTTTTTGTAGGGAGGGCCAGCTGACTGACTTAAGTGGGGGCCCTCTCCAGTCATGATTGGTGATTTCCAGACAACACTTTCCCACAAGATATACCTATGTAAGTCCTGACCATTTCCAATAACTTGCAATCATTTCTTTTCTTAGGTTTGTTGGTGAAAAAGCTCCAGAAACTTAAAAAAAACAGGAAAATTTTGCAAGCAAAGATAGATTATTAAACCTATGCCAGTTTACCCTTAATTTGGCTGTATGGTCTTTTACCTTTTTTGTGAAAATTTATCTAAATAGAGTAAGATTGAAGCACTTCTAATACAAAGAGTGAAAATGTTGGACTTGGGATTTCATTCACACAACTGAATGTGTGTCATAGTTCCAGTTGGACTTGGGATTTCATTCACACAACTGAATGTGTGTCATAGTTCCAGTTGGACTGACGCTTTTAAATTCTCCTTTAGTTGTAAATAAATAACTATTGCAATATTTTTTTCCTTGAAATTTTGAATTGTGAGATGCTTTTGATAGCTATCATCTATTATATAATAATTTAATATGGGTTCATTCCAATATTAAACTTGATCTTTACTTGATAAATAATGTATAATTGAATTCTTCAAAGAATTGGCAGTGGTAGTAAATTCAATTATTTAACTTGGTCTATGATCTTCCTTGGAAATTTGTTTCCAGTTTTCATGGTTATCCAGTTGTACACTGGAGTAGCACGCTGCCTATATAACGATTCTATCAAATTTTCCTCCAATTTCTCAGTCTGCCTTGGGATTTGACAGCTGCTACTGACTTGCAGCAATTGCTATAGTGCTTGTCTTAGGAATTTAGAAAGTTTGGACATTTTCCAGATATTAAAAAGGAAGCTTAGGACAGGAATTTTAATTTGTTAAAGATGTTTTAGTACAGAAGGATTATCTATCCTGTAATTAATATTCTAATCACGATATGTCTGAATAGGACCTATTATGAAGGACAATTTTAGCTTTACATGTATGGGGCCCTAAGTTGTTGGGAATGAGTATTTCAGTAATCTAGTTCTATCTATATTTTAAAGTTATTATGAGTAAAAGGATATGCGATATTTGCATGAATAAGAATGAGACAAACTATACAAAACAAAATGTAAATAAAGGAAATCTTAGGACCTTAACATAAGTCAAGCATCAAACTGTTGTGACGATATGTAATAGAGACCATTTGAGATGGATGCCAAATTCTATGAAATACAATAATGAAAGGATGTTACTTTAGACTCTGGCTTGGGGCAGGCCAATGAGCCACATATACATATGTCATGTATGGTAGAGATAAACTAAAGTAGTGAGCATTACCCTTGCCCTGTCAGTGGCGGATCCAGGGGGCGGTTCCGGGGTTGGAACCCCCCTTTTTTATGGCTGATCAATGCATTTGAATGGGAGCATATAGTTGGAACCCCCCCTTTACTCTGTGTTGGGAACCCCCCTTTTTAAAATGGCTGGATCCGCCACTGCCTGTTTATTTTTAGCAATAGAGCAGAGAATAGCCTACAATAATATGGTTCAGATAAAGCACTTACCTAGATGATTCAAGAATTTAAACAGAAAAACACAGATTCCTATATAACACAATATCAATTGTGCAGCATCTTTGTATCTTGTTTTAAATTTTTAAGGGGCATTAAGTTTAACCCTTGTACATCCTTAGTTCAAAATAAGTTTTAGTTCTCTAACTTTCGTTTGCCTGAACCAAATGCAATGGAACTTATACACAATACTTATTACACCAAAACACAGATCCAGTTTTAATTTGGTTGGTGTCACTTTAACTTTTCTAGAGTTATGCCCCTTTACAGTTGGACAAATTGCTGAATACTTTGTTGCCATTCTGTGATTTATGTTTGCCTCAACCAAATGTTATTCACTTGTGCTAAATGCTTATTACCACAACACACAGGTCAAGTTTGAACTTTGGTGATGTTACTTTTATTTTTCTACAGTTATGCCCCTTTAGAATTGGAAAAACTGCTGAATTTTTCATTTCTGTTCTCGAAGTTAACTTTGCCTCAACCAAATGTTATGAAACTGAAAAACACAATGCTTATTACTCCAAACTCAGATCAAGTACGAATTTGGGTAGTGTCACTAAATAAAGTTATGTCCCTTTCACTCCATTCTTTTGATTGGACCCTGCATGTTTATGCTAAAAATAGAATTTGAAGTTTACTCAATATTAAATTTAAACTGCACTGGTATCTGGTTTGAGGTATGCAAAATGGAGAGAAAAAAATGCATGTGTTTATTGTCAGCATGTTTGAAGATAAAATTGCATTCATTTTATAAAACATAATAGAGTGTTGATTTGTACGACATGTTTTATAACATAGAGAGATTCCAGATTGCTGTTTTTGCATAAATAGTTTGATGAGAATACATTATGTAATAAACTGCTCTGATATAATACTAATCATCAATGGTGTCTACAATTTGAATGAAACCTGACTCATACTTTTAGAATAGAATGATTTCTGATTCCTATTATTTTAGTTTTATAACTGCCATCAGTACATTTACTGCAGCTTGAGAAGGTGAAAGAAGAGGCAATAAGCTTTAATTGTAAAAATTATTTCTACTTTCAAGATCTGATTGTATGGCTAGACAACTGGTTAGAATTGATTTGATAATACTTCATAAGAAGGCATGTTGAAATGAGAAAAATTGATGAAATAAATTGATTCATTTTCCAATTTTCACCATATTTTTGTGCCAGACGAACTACAATTAGACAAAGTCTTGTCTCGCTTATTACTTGTCTGAGGATAGAGATTTGCTCAGAGGCTTAGCATTTTGTGTCTGACACATTAATCTGGTTGATTAGTCTTTGTGTGACCAATTCTGTTTATAAACCCACATCCACGTTGATGACCGGGATTTGGATACTGATACTACTCCCTGTCTATAGACTGATAAGCAGTTTACCGATATATTCATGGAGATTTAGACCTTGTCTGTCAGATGTTTACTCATTGTTACATATTTTAAGATGATGTTGTCTCGTAAAAAGGTGAACTAAGTTTTCATAAGATCTGGTGGTTTTAGGGTAGTTTGAAACAAATCTGTCTACTACTTGTGTTTGTGTGGGGGTTAGGGGAAGATTGTGTTTGTGTGTTGGGGGGGGGGGTACACAAAAAGTACAAGTATAGGAACGTTTAAGGAGAAGGTACATTTTTTTAAAAAGAAGGCAGGATATCAAAGTTACAGTGATGATTTTCATAAATGAGAGAAAGTAGCAGACCAAAATGGTGAAATAGAAGGTTTTTCAGCAGACTATAAAAACCTAAGGAAACTGATTTTATCATTAGATTTGACTTTTCAGTCAGGAATAACCTATTATTTTAATTGGAAAAGAATTGACCTGGTGTATTTTAAAAGTGCCAAGGTCACATTTTACTTAAAGGATTATTTAGATTGAATGTTTGTGGTTAGATTTATGCGTAAAAATAACTTTTATTTTATTAATGTGGAAAGTATTAATATTTGAATAGAATAGATTTTATAGATCAAATATTAATGCAGTCTGGTGGTCTGACCATTGACCAGACAGGAGATTGATCTAGATAAAGGTCAACCTGTCTGCCTTGGTAATCCTAATTATCAATGATTTACCTTTGTCAGATGTGTACAGCTTATTATTTAATGATCATTGGGACTATTTATAGATTGTTATGTCTGTTTAGCTTTTATCTCAATTTATATACCTGATCCAAGGTGTGTATTCGTTAATTATTGAATGAGATCATAAAATATAAAGTATTTAAAATTTCATTCACAGTAAAAGAGTGCACATAAGTTATCAAAAAAAATCAATCCTTTGAATAAAATATTCTAGACCTGGGATAAATGGTGAAAAGGATGATGTCATATAAATGCTCACAGTAGTTTAAAATGAAGAACATTCTTTTTTTGGAAAAGATATTGATTTATGAACTGTTCAAGGTTCTGTATAGAAAATAAAATTGGCAAACTATATTTATGTGGTATAAATGTAAAATTGAAATTGTGAAAAGAAAAATATAAAAAGATGGATATTGCAGTGCAAACATTTAATGTGATGGTATCTGTTTTAATGGTTTTACTGATTTACAACATAAGATTTTTTGAAGAAATCCCTATATTAATGAAGTCATAATTTTGATGACTTTCTTATCAAACTTTTCTTACGTTCCTGAAATTGATATTTTTTTTTGTCCATTTTCATTATTTATTTTACTTCTATACTAATTTTCTATTTTGCTTCTGCATGAAATCAACTTGTGGACAATGCGGGGATTTGACCAAATTCTGTCATATGATACCAATTTTAGGATGTAACCTTTCTATTATTCAAATTAAACAATCTCTGGTTGTGATTTACCTGTATTATATTGTCTGTGTTATATATGTATGTATGAATGTCAAATCTTTTATGTAAATTACTATTGAAACTCAGTCAGTTGTGCAATGCACAAGTTTTAAGTACATACAGATTTGATAATCAAAAAGACCTGTTACTGTTATCAAGCAGACAGGAAAATAATGGCCGTTACTAAAATCTGGGATTGTAATTGGGAAGGGAGGATAAAAAGCAAATAAATTAAAATAAACAATAGGAAAATCAAGTGTATTGTTGATTCCTTCTGAACATATCCAGGGGCGGATCCAGCCATTTGAAAAAGGGGGTGGAGGGGTTCCAACCCAGAGTAAAGGGAGGGTTCCAACTATATGCTCCCATTCAAATGCATTGATCGGCCAAAAAAAAGGGGGTTCCAACCCCTGGACCCGCCAATGACATCCTTGTCTTGATTCTGGTTTTGTTTTTTTCCTTTCATATTTTTGAAAAGTCTTGTGGTTTCCAGCTTTCATTGTATAATCAGCCACAATCTTTATTTCAAATAATGTGTCAGTTTGACGTCCTTGTATAGAGGAAGGCATGTAAATACCTTAGAGGTTACTCCCAGTTTGAGCCACTGTGAGGAAGGCATGTAAATACCTTAGAGGTTACTCCCAGTTTGAGCCACTGTGAACAGTTCCTTTTGTTTTACAGTGTATGCAACACTTTTTGATTTTCTTTCATACAATAAACTGTGGATTCATTATTATTAGTAAAGGTAAAAATTTAGCTGTTAAAAGAAAATACTTTTTTTTTCACTATTGATGTGGCCTAAATTAAAATATTGTTTGTTTGCTCTTTTCCAACCCTAGTTTTTGAAACAGGGTAGGTAGGTAGGTAAAATATTTTATTTTTCTTTCCTCGGTACAATTTGTGTCATGGGTAGGCAGGTAGGTATAATATTTTATTTCATAGATACAAAATCTGCCTGATATCATTTTTGTCGGTACCGGTATTGCTTTTGTTTCTGCCTGATATCATTTTTGTCTGTATTGCTTTTACTAATAAGTTTCTGGGACTATTAATTAATATAATAGTCCCAGGAAGTTTTGAAAGAATGTGGAGTTACTTCATATGCACTACTATTTTTTTTTTCTTCAAAAATCAAAGTATAGGGCTGTGCAGGGACTTTCTATATAGTATAAATAGTTAGCAGCATGTTTTAAACGTTTATTTCCCACCATCATCATCGTCATGAAACCAGTTTGAAGAGCAAAAACTAAGCATTTATCTTATTTTACTTACAACCCTGAGAGTGTTTAAATTTTCATGTGTGCCGATGTTTCCAATAAAAATGCTACAAGATTTTGAAAATCAATTGTCACGTATTTTTCATCGCATTTATAAATGGTCTGTATGGAAAAACTTGGCGATTTTACTGCCAATTATTTTCCACTCTACAGGCCTTTGGTTTATGTCAGATGTAAATATTATGTCAAAGCTGGTCAAAGGCATCCTTAACATAATCATCCTGATCTATGGATCACCAAAGGCCATCCACTATACATAGGATGCAATGTCCGTTTACAAAATATTTTGTGCACACGTTGATAATTTTGTATTGGACGAGCTTTTTAGAATGAACCCTGCTCTTCAAGTATAAAGACACAGGGTTAACATTCATCATAGCATGATTTCAAAACTTTCAAAATCGATTTCAAATAAATGCTTTGAATCTCTAAATGGAAGTGTTGATATCAAACGCTCACATGATACCAAACAGACTAAATCTTGTACAGGGACGATAAAACCCAATGATTCCTTTAAAAAAAGTTTTGAGCGGGAAATACAAATATTAGATTTACAGTTGGAACAAAAAAATAAAATAAAATAAAATCTTGCAGGTAAATACAAATCAGTCCGAACGAATTTATAGGGTCGGTCGATAAAGGGCAAACAAACAATATTTAAATTTAAGCCTGAAAATTTGCACCCACAAAAATATATGTACAGAATGCATTTATAATGCAGCAGATTAAAATGTACAATTGCCATGATCATTGCTTGCACAAGTCCAATATATACACATGACCAGTTGTCCTCTGTCTTTTTTTATGTACTGTTTTCAGTTCAGAAAGAGTAAAATTGAGAATGGAAATCATGGGAATGTGTCAAAGAGACAACAACAGGACCATAGAACAGACAACAGCCGAAGGTCACCAACAGGTCTTCAATGCAGCGAGAAATTTCCACACCCGGAGGCGTCCTTAAGCTGGCCCCTAAACAAATATATATACTAGTTCAGTGGTAATGAACGCCATACTAACCTCCAAATTGTACAAAAGGAAATGAAGGAATGCAGAAAATTTTCTAACTAGCTTAATTTGATAATTTTGTTTTCATAACATGCCCTTCTTATGTCCATTCCATATGCCATTCCCTGTTGTAGTATGTCCCACCAAATACTTTTCTAAAAGCTTAAATGTTTTATATTATGATAGATTCTATTTATAGACCAAGCAAAGTGAAAATCAGCTGTGTTTGATAGGTAGAGTATAATTATCAAGGAGAAATGTTTTAACTAAACACCCACATGCTATTTTATGCATTTGTTTGCATGTAAAATATACAGACATACCATTATGCAGGAAACGTAACGTTAGATTTGGAATGAAATAAGATCATGTGGGTAGTTAGTTTATATTTGAAAAAAATAATGTTTATTAAGTTGAAATAAGAGGAATGAAAATGTTGGCATCAACACATATCTGTCAGTGGTGTAGCTTGCATGTATGCTCAGATGCTCAAGCATCCACATCAATTTGACAAAAAAAAAATGTTTTTAATAATTATATAATGACAGTTGACAGCATATACACATAATAGTATCCGAATGTATATGAGAATAGGAGAATCGCTTCCAATCATTTCCAAAACCGTATGCGTGGTTTTTCCTTTATGTAAACAAGATGGATAAAAAATCTCTGAAAACTCATATCCTAATATCGTTTCCTTTGGCACGAAAGACGACGACTCTAATTTTAATGAACTGTTTTTATTCCAGGGCTCACGAATACCCCTTTCCATCTAGGTACAAATATGAATGTTGTTTTCAATAAAAGATCAGAGATCCAATGTCCCCCGCATCCAAGATACATTTTTATGTACAAGAGGGAAAAAACTAAACAAAGCACTTTTTCTATTTTTAATTTATATCTCGAGAGAAAAAGCTTCCAAACAAATACAATGAGATTTGCGTTTATAATTTATATTTCCATAGGGCATATATATTGGCTAAAAATATTTGAACAGGATTTATACTTGCATGTGTGAAAGACATTGCTGCATGATGATATAAGTTTCACAAAAATCTGGCAAGAATTGTACAAGACTGAACGGACAGACGCCCGGTATTTCCATATCCTCTCGCAGCAATGAGTTAAGACAAGTAATCAAAAACCCCATTGGGAGGCTCAAGTTCCAGGAAAGGAGGGGTGTCTCTTCGGTTCCTATATTCCGAAGTTCCATATACAGAAGTAATGGGTTTGTTTTTGAGATGTCAAATATAAGATTTGGTGTGAAACTTTTACATTAAATATTTCTGAATTTAATGATGATGGTATTGTTCATAAAATTCTGTTGGAAATATAATGTATACTGGTGTGTAATTTTAAATTAAACGAAAATCTAACCAATGTCGGATTCTAGGGGAATACAGTGACATGCATACAGGAAAAATTTAATTTTCTACATAAAAAAGTCCGAAAAATTTGCGACAGTTCGCATCCACATCGTTCCAACCCTGGCTACACCACTGTCTGTCCATGGAGTTGATAATGCTATTGATTGGATAGTGGGAAAGAAGGATATATGTTGCTAGAAATCTGTTCATTTATTTATTAGGAAGCAGTCAGTACATCTGAGGAAAACATTGCTGTTCTTCATCCAGACGATTGCTTTGAAAACCTTGCAGTCTCATCAATATAAAGGAGATGTGGAATAATTGTCATTGTCTTTTATATTATCATTTCAACCATAGTTGCTGGAATCTTCAAACGAAACCTTGCAGCAGTTATCTATAAATATATAAAATACATTAATCTTTCACAGATAAAAAGCATGCTTTCTTGTTGTATTTCATCATATATATTTTATAAGTCTCCAGCAAAGCAGCTAGGGGAGGGGAAAGAAAAAAGAAATGTCTGCTGGTAACACTACAAGAAGGTTTTTTTAGCAACCTTGACTTCCAATGAGGGTCTTGCCACAGTGTTTTTTTTCTTCTGTTGAGGCATTATATTAAACAGCATTAAAATGCAGGGGCGAATCCAGTCATTTTGCAAAAGTAAGGGTTTCCAACCATATCAGGGCGAATCCAGCCATTTTAAAAAGGGGGGTTCCCAAACCAGGACAAAAATGGGGGTCCAACTAAATGTCCCCATTCAAATGCATTGATCAGCCAAAAAAAAGAGGGGTTCCACTGGATCCACCAAAGACAATGTGGTTAGAAATCATTGTTTCATTGTTTACTAGTCTATCAGTGCATCTGTTTCTTAGGCTGTTCTATAGGTTCTTGCACAACATGGGAAAGTTTTGGTTTTAGTTTGTTTAATACATTTTTTGTATCATGATTCATGAAGTTGTGGTCAAGTCTGTCAACTTGCAACATTATGATTTGAACTTTTAAAAATATATATAAGCCAAATTTGGCTTTGAGCAAAACTTTGCAGTCCGATATGCGGTTTAAATAGAACAAAAGAATTCGACCTCTTGTGTTTAGAAGGTAGAAAAGTGAAATGAACTTTGTATACGGTTGTCAAGATGTCACAAAAGTTACTTTCCGTAAAGTCATTATAAATATTTGCATGCACGTTGTTTAATTTTCATATTGTACAATTGTTAACAATGCAACTTGCAAACAATCGTTTTTAAAACGACCATAAGTCAAGTTGTTACGTCATTTAGGGGGGCTCCTTATAAACTGCTACTTTTTTTTGCCCGACATAGAAAAAATCTTGGAAAAATTACCAAAATTCAGAAATGAATTGTCAATCGTTTAAGACCATTCCCAAAGTGGCACACCCACATTTGACATTTGTACGCAATTTCAAAGTTGGATGTTATATGACGGGATTTTGTTAATTAATTTACGCATCGAACACACCCGTCCTATATATGTAACATCACATGACTTCTAAGTGATTTAAACTATTTTTCTTAAAATAATATTTGCATGTTTGACATGTTTTTTCTTAAACAATTACAATTACACCGACAGTCATAATTTCTGAATTATTTTAAAAAGTTTTGTTACCCAGTTTGTTACACCTTAGTTATACAGTAACCCGGATTGGTTGACCATTGTGAAGTTGAGTTTTTGGGGTAGCATAGATTTATATCGTTGTATTCCTTTTGTTTGTGTTAACCAATTGTACTTTCGGAATTATTTTGTAATATATCATTTATTGATCTTGTAATTTAGTTTGCGTCTTATTTCTTTGGTGTCATATTTTGGCTATGTTTGTATTCGATCATACAGTATAATAATTCGGTAGTTGCCCGCGAATGGATTTTTTTTAATTTCTTGTGACTCTTTGCGTCTTATTTGTTGATTGCAGTTGGTTTTTGTTTTGTGTCATGTGGCGACATGGTGTGATTTTTTTTAACTTTTTTTTATTTGTTTGCATCTTAAATTGGGATTGCACCGGGTTATTTCATGATTTCTTTTGTGTAAAATTTTCGATACATTTTTATTCTTTCTTATAGCATTTTACAATTGTCCGTCGACATAATGTGATACTTTTTTGTTCGCCAATATTATTCATACGATTCATACGATTTAAATTTACTATTTATATCTTTTTCTTTTCTTAATAGTTTACCTACAGTCGAAAATTTGACATCAAGAGTCTTTACTTATTTAATAGTTTTACATTAGACTCAATTTTATTATAGTTTATCCCATAAAGACTCGATTGTATTATAGTACTTTACTTGAATGACCGTCCCACTGTTAGTTGTATGTTAGTTCTTCACAACTCAGAAACAGATTCAAGAATATCAAAGTTCCCTTAAATTAATTGTTACCGTATACGGTGGCTCACTCTATTTTTTCTCATACATGCTCACTATTACAAGTCAAGTACTAGTAGTACACGGGTGTCTTCATATTTCATGTACTACACATGTGTATATATAGTACTCGAGAGTGAAACATGCAACAATACTCTACCAAAGTCTCGTCCTGAATATGCATGAAATATTTGCCACTGGACGTTAAGCAACCAACAATCAATCAATCTACCAAAGCAAGCCAGGAAACAATCCATCAACAAGGAAGTAAGTTAATTATTTAACTTCAAAGGGGTATGTTTTTTATTGTCTGAGCGCGAACATTTATTGTCCGCCTCCATCAATCAAATATTTTTTTCTTTCAAAACTTAACACTATACGGTTTTAGAAGATCAGAATTCATAATATTTTTTGGGGTCTTAAATTTTGCCGGACAACAATATTTTTTCGAACGAATTTTGGATCAGACGATATTTTTTTGGAATGAATCTTGCCCCTCACTCTTTTTCACAATTTGAAGTTAAATTTTCGTTCCCGTATGTAACATGTGTAACCAGCACAAAGACTTTCATTATGTTTTTTTTTTTTTTTTTTATACATTTGAAGACTTCCTTCACACTGTTCAAGCCAATATTCAGTGGCGGATCCAGAACTTTACATTATGGGGCGGGTGACTGAGCTATGGGGATCCCGCTCGAGTCATGCTGGAGTGATTCCCTATATTTAATCAAACATATTTTTCCGACTATATATTTTATGTAGAATGTACAACCTGTTTTATTAAAAAAAAATTGACGATTCTAAAAGATAACGAAAATTAAGCATATGCTCTTTTAACTGTTCTTGAACAGGGCTCCAATTAAAACAAGGAGAAGGGGAAACCAATGGCACTGCTATATCATCTCAGAAATTATATAAATTATTACCATCAGTCACAAGACTATGAAGGATGCATAGACAGCATTCACATCTCTTCTGTTATGGATACGTTTGACAAATTCTGTATACAAAAAAAAACAAGTTCCTTTTGTGGCATAACTTTATTCATATAGATTATTTCTCCTACATATCTTTATATATTGCTTTCTTTAGTTAAAATTGGAATCTCAGATTAGCATCTGGAACTTTAAAACCTCTACTCTCTGTTCCATGCCTCTGGTCTACATGTGTACTTCAGAATAATTCCTGACTGTCAGATGTATAGTGGAACTTTCACATTCTTGATAAAACTGCTGTCTATCTCCCTTTTCGACACTGCAAACAAAAAATCGAACAGGCATTTAAAGAGGGACCGGATTGCAACCACATTTTCCCCGTACAAACAGATCGGAAATCCGAGCTCTTTCCCGGATCTGTCACTGGATTTATACATTAGATGCATCACAAAATATAAACATGACTTTGTTATGAAATATACTAGAACATGAAATAAAGAAAAATATAAATCGAAAATGTTGAATTATCATTTATGTCTACGAAACCACAAGATCCTACTTAATTGGCCATGTTTTCAAATCATATCAAATGCTTTCATTGGTCTTCACTTGGTAGAAAAATGTACTGAAGTTATTGTTAGGTAAATTATCAATGTTAGGTTATTGCATATTCTGCAGAGCTGTATCTTGAACTAATGAATTGAAAAAGAGGGGATGGATATACGTACTAAACATTTGTCTGTATTTTCAACATATCTAACACACATTTGAGAAAAAATAGTTTTAGAATACGAAATATTTCTCTCAATCTGTAAAAGATATTGTAGGATTGTTAAGGTATTTTGTTTTTTTTAAAAGCACCCTCCTTTTTTTTGTAATATACACCACAATAAAAACAACATTTAGTTAGGATAAAGAACTAATAAACGATAGTCCTATAATGTAAGGCTTTAGAGTTTCATATCATTTTTAATACATTCAACATGTTTATCGGATTTTTTTTAGTATCAATGTTGAACCGTTAATTTTTATCGGATTTTTTTTATTTTTTTAACTACCAATGTTGAACCGTTCAACATTGATAGTAAACAAAAATTCGATAAAAAAATGTTGAATGTAAATGATATAAATTTCCGGTCTTATATTAAAGGACGATATATACGACTCTGAGGTTCATATCATTTACATTCAACGGTTTTATCTGATTTTTTTTTACTATGAACCGTTCAACATCAATAGTAAAAAAAATCCGATATAAAACGTTGAATATAAGTGATATGAACCTCCTAAGTTTTATATAATAGCACTGATGTAAATAAAATAATTGAAATTCAGTTATTTGAGTATGGGAGGCTATTTTAATCCACTTTATGAGTGTATTATATAATGTTACAATGTAACAAACCTATCAAACACACCGTGAAAAATAACATTATCTCCCCTGGAAATGCTTAACAACAAGACACAAAAACTGCTACCTTTTTTTGCCCTACATCACATAATTATGAAAACACATTACATAGATAGGGAATACTGTGCTTGTGTACACGTTTGAATGTGTAGGTGGCACACTCAGAACGATCGTCTCTAGATTTTTTGAAAAAATTCTTCCATCGCTTTCCGGGTTCACGTAGCAACACGTTTCTTTTCCTTCCAGCTATTCCTGATTATGAATTAATCCAAAACATGCAGTTATCCCAAAGCAACAACTATTAAACAACTCACCTATACCAATGGTGATCGTCCAGTTCCTAGCCGATTCCTTTAATCGTAACTTTCTTGACGACACCCATCGTTGTAGCGTCTACCATTGGAGTTAGCGATATTACATGATTTGACAGGAGAGCGAAATAAACAAGGGGAGCAATTTTATCGAACCGCATTCCGGACTGTTTGTGGTTGATTGAACAGGTTAAAGTTTTGATTGAATACCATAAAGTTGTGGTCACATCAACCTGAAGCTTTATAAGTACACATGTTCTTATAATATGAACTAAAAATATAGGTCAAGTTAGGGGTTTCATCAAGATTTCATGGTTCACTGAACAAGGAAATTTGATATTATTACTAATGCAAGTAGGGCACCATTAGTTTAGTCTGAACACTTATTATTGTAAATTGTAAATGGAGAGAAAGAAGGATTTGATATTCATTTTCTATCTTCATAATACAGAGGTAAAAAATCCTAGTTGACAGTTAAAATAAGTCAAATAAAAAAATCTACAACATTTTGATTCTGCTGTTCGTGTTGCAAAGTATAAGAATTTGCTTTGCCTGAATCTTGTACATTTGTACTATACAAGAGCAGTAGCACTTATCAGATTATTGTTAATGATATTTTTTATTAAAAAAAAATAATTGCATTTTTTTGTTGTGGATATGATATTTTTTTTTCATTATCAATTTTCATCGTTTCTGCCATTTTAACAATATTTACTGTGGATTCGGTATTAATTGTTGATACCAATTATCTGAGATTTCATGGGTAAAGGTTGAAATACAAACATTCTATAGACATGTAAGCAGACTTTAGCTAAACCATGAAACCATATACCCACAAAAGTGCAATTTTTCATTAATCCACAACAATAGGTGATTACGAAATTAATGAATTCACAATACATGTTTTATTTTTTACATAAATATTAATAAAGTACCTAAGTAACAGGTGATGGAAGTAACAGAATTAAAGATATTAATTGTCGTCTGCTCGACATCTGGTCTGAAAATAATTGTCTGTCTGTGGTCATTGATCTGCAGTTTACTCAGAAAAATTTGAAAGAAAAATATTTATGTTTGAAACAGTTGCTCAAACAGAAATTTTTGATCATATATTCTTGTTGATTTGAAATTTTATTTTTCTGACATAAAAGTGTGTATTTAATTTTGATAATATCAATAACATGGCATGAATGATCTAACCATGTGTTGCATGTGCTTGCTCCCTCTCTATACATGCTAGATAGATGATGAATTTAATTACATGTTTAAGTGATATAACATTGTTAAATAAATGGATCATTGTTAGATGGTACACTTATTTCTCAATATGCAGATGGTATAGGAATGGAAACAGTACAGTATGTAATATAGTACTAGTATACGTGTCACTGATGAGTCCTCGGTAGACAAATCAGGCGTCTGGCATGGAAATTTTAAGTCTGAAGTATCCATGATGAGTTCATTTGTAGTGCATTGTAGTTTTCTCCATATATTAAATATTGGCCTTATGTCATATTGATAATGATATTAAGCAATGAGTGCTGTGCATTGTCGAGACAAAAAGAAAAGGGTACATATTTTGTTGCTAATGATAAATGGACACCCAAAAGATGCGTCATAGGATATTTTGTTAATTCTTTAAGTGTATATTCTGAATAATCAGATTTCCAAATTGTTCATATTATAATTTATTTACCTGATTTGCATAAAACTTGATATCAGATAATTTTCTCTAAAGGGAAAAACCTGAGGTTTTATTAAGGTCACCCTCTTCTAATGTACAACTGTAATAATAGATTGGGTTTGAGCTTCAATTAATGGTCACCCCTTAAAAGGATAGTTTTTCAGAGTCCAAGGTTGACCTTTTCATGTAACCCCCAGTTTAACTGTATTACACTTATACACCAACAATTTGTCTGTGAGACATTTTTTAAACAGATCCCTTAGAAATTACCAGCACATATAGTACAATTGTTCAAAATTTGTTTGTAAAACCAGTTGATTAACCGGATTTTTGTGACAAAAATGTCGGTTATTGATTTGGGGATGTACGGCGGGCAGGCGGCAATCAAATGTTGTCCGTGCATTAACTCATGAACCGTTCAACCAAAGCTTTTAAAATTTTAATATGTTATTACTGACAACTATACGAAGGTCAAGTTCAATAATGGCGATTTTGACTTTTACCGTTCAGGAGTTATGGTTCTTGAAAGATTGAAAAATGGAGTTTCCAGTCGTGTCCGTGCATTTACGCATGAACTGTTCTACCAAAGCTTTCCAAATTTTAATATGTTGTTTATGATGACAGAATGGAGGTCAAGTTTAATAATGACGATTTTGACTTTTACCGTTTAGGAGTTATGATTCTTAAAAGATTGAAAAATGGAGTTTCCAGTCGTGTCCGTGCATTTATGCATGAACTGTTCTATCAGAGCTTCCGAAATTTTAATATGCTGTTACTGATGACAAAATGGAGATCAAGTTCAATAATGATGATTTTGACTTTTACCGTTCAGGAGTTATGGTTCTTGAAAGATTGAAAAATGGTGTTTCCCGTCGTGTCCGTGCATTTTCTCATGAACCATTCAACCAAAGCTTTTGAAATTTTAATATGTTGTTACTGATGACAAAATAGAGGTCAAGTTCAATAATGACGATTTTGACTTTTACCGTTCAGGAGTTATGGTTCTTGAAAGATCGTAAAATGGCGTTTCCATTCACGTTGTTGCATTTACTCATGAACCATTCAATCTAAGCTTTTCAAATTTTAATATGTTGATACTGATGACAAAATGGAGGTCAAATTTGATATTGACGATTTTCACTTTCACCATTCATCAGTAATGGTTCTTGTGATATTGCCAGGACACAAATAAATGTTAATAAATCCGGTTTACTGTCGTTGTGACAGCCTCTTGTTTTTTAAATGTTTTATCATGAAATGAATATATATATTCTGAAATTGAATGCCTGAAAGTTTTGTCTAGATTTGTTGAGTGACTGTCTGCTGACATACTATTGAGATCTATTGATGATTGTCTGAAATACAAGACAGACAAGCGATCAATGTCTTACAATGGTGTGTATTGATAATTAATACAGTTATCAGATTCAAGCCTGCTAGCTTATTATCACTTTATACTTACAAAATCATTTGAATTTAAATACATGTTATTCAGTACTTCAATTTTGACAGCTGGTAATGAGAAAAATACGTAATTTTAGTTTGGTATAGATATGTGAGTCAGTCTTTTCTCCCTATTTATTGTAATGGAATGTCCCACCTGTCTGCAAAGGATTGGGTTTTGAACAATGGTTTTACCTGGGCAGGTAAATTAGAAGAGAAATTTGAGATTTATGGAATGTTTGTACTTTAATGCAAAGTTGTTAAGGTAAGGCCATGTTTATCATTTTACGGCCATTTCACTCTTAAATAACATCAGTTTGTTTTGTAGCATAGTTGAATGTCTTTATAGTTTTCCAAATGCTTTATTCTGTACAATTTACAACTGAATATAAATTATTACTGGGTTTCACAATAAGCAACTCATATTATTCCTGGTACTAACAGTGAAAACAGTGCCTTTCAATGGAAATCAAGTACAATTTGGAGAACTATTTGGATCTCATAAGAAGAATATGGACTTGAAATATGAATTGTAAAACAGACCCACTATTTATAAGTTCAATGGTTTGCTACTGACCCCCTACAGATCTATAGAGGGTTAGTAAAATTAATAGGGGGTGAGGCTGCAGGCCGAGTCTCCTATGGATTTGACTTACCCTCTATGGACTAGTAGGGGTCAGTAGTGAAACCGTATAACGAATTTGTCACACACAGGACTTTTCCTGTAGGTCTTGTAGAAAAATAAACAATGAAATACAACAATATCAATAGATGATGTCACCATTAACAGTAGACGTGATGTCATGAACCCCCTATGAAATTTACTAACCCCCTACGGATCCACAGGGGGTCACCATGTGACGGCGTTTAACCAATCACAGTGCGATAATATTTAAGATAGTCTTCAAGGGTCCTTCAATTATTCTTTTCTTAACGTTGCATAATTGAGAAGTCCAGACTGATTATTTTTCCAGATAAAGTTAAAAATTGTACCTCATTTTGTAGTCTCAGTGCTTGAGAAATAGGTTGATTGTATTTGGGGCACACAGAATAAAAAAATCTGAACTGTTTTTGAAGATACTACCGGTTTTGTGAATTCATTTATTCTTGGGTACAAATTTTTTTTGGATTGAGTTAAAAAAGTGTTTTCTGGGATATTTTATTTTGTGGTTAGTTAAAGTCTGCAGACAATATTATCTACAATTCTTTCTTCAGGGAAGATTTAAATTTGTGGTTTACCTTTACCCACAAAGCCTAATTGAAAATTGTTATTTTGATACAGGGACAGATTGATAATGAAACTAATGGAATAAGTAAATATAGAAATTTAATACATTGGCAGGGGCTGAACCAGCCATTTATAAGGGAGGGGGGAGGGCGTTTCTAACCCAGGATTAAGATGAGGTCCCAACTAAATGTTATTCAAAAGCGTTGATCATAGAAAAAGAATGGGTTTCAACTGTGGAACCCACCCCTAGACCTGCCACTGATAGGTATACTACATGCTTATGTATATCAGTTGACTTACAAGTAGACAGACCCTATTAAAAGCATTAAATATTTTGTCAATAGTATAAAACAGGTAATTCCATTCAGATTTCAAGGTCTTTATTATTTAAGATTTTAGTTTATATACTTTACAAACTGCAAGTAACTTTAAAAGTTTGAAATTACACTTATTTATTCTTCTAAACTTTCAAGCATGAAATTATACTTCTATTAAATAAAATATTATCTTAAAGCAATGAAAATTTGAGCAAAAGAAATCCTATGCAGCACCGAGAGACGGCCTTCAACTAGCCAATAAACAATTTTTGCATATACTTGCTGTTATGAAATGGATGCCATGCTAAACTCCATCATTCAAATGAACAATTTACAAATATAAAAAAAAAAAAAAAACCACACTAGACTTGGAAAGACCAGAAGTTCCTGACTTGGTGCAAAAATGTTGTGGGGTGACCGTGAAACATGCCTTGTGAGATGTTTATGACCCTCCCCATAATATCTGAAAGTCAGAAAGTTGAAGTATTTATATAAGGGTAAATTACAGTAGTAAATGCCGCGCCACATCTTATGTAGTAATACAATAAAGAAGCCAATAACCTTATTTCAAATCATGGCTTGAAAATTTTTAACATTGCATGAGGGAAACAGTTGGTTGGGATTTAATTGCAGTTTTGTATGATGCAGGACTTTGCGGCTATTACGCAATTTGGCCAGCAGGTGATCAATAGATTTATTTTGGTAATGTATTATATTTAAAACATGTAACAGTCATGTTTTTGTCTGGCTTTTAAGTCAGTGTTGACATCTATTTAAAGTAGTACAAATGAATATTGTTAGGTTGATCATATCTTCCAAGGATTTTTTTTTTCAATATGAAATTTGAAAGTCATTTTGAAAAGTATTTGTTCAACTTTTCAACTTGTGAAAACAAATATCATGTCAAAAACAAATATTATGTTTTAAACTATTGGAAAAATCCTTGAATGTTTGCAATGACTGAACTTTTGATAAGTATTCATTGGAGTACAACAAAGAACGGGAGATGCTTTGATCTATTCAAGAAAAATTGAATCCTTCTAAGTTACGTAACTTTCTGTTTGCCTAATGCATTTGAAATTATTGCAAAATCATACACTCCAATATTAGTTCTAATGTAAACATTTGAAATATTGATTTGCCATTAGATTGTCTTTTAAATATTTTTTTTGGTCCATTGATTGCAGGAAGTCAAAATATGATATTGTTTCTTCTTCTAAACAATTGTCGTCGTTTGTAGTCCATATTACAGTTAATCTTTATTTAGAACAAAACAATTGTCGACAAGACACCTGACGTCCTGACCAGCCTCTTAAAAATCCAGAACCAACAAAGACTAAAAACAATGAATGTCTGATTTATTGTTTGGACCATAACCGATTAATACTGTAGATTCATTGTTATTTTTCTTTGGATACAAATTTTGGTGGATTTTGTGGGAAACCATTAATTTCAATGTCTAACAAATTACAACTGTTATTTAGAAATGTATGCAGACTTTGGCAAAAGCACGAAATCATCATATATCCACAAAAATGAAAATTTTCCTCAATCGATGAAAATTGGTACCCATGAAAAATAACTGAATCCACAGTAAATACATGTATGATTACATTTATAAGTTTTTATTTAAATTTTTTATAGTAAAATCACCCATTGGTCTCTGTGAATATATAACATTTATTTTCCTAAAAACTAGAAATTTGAAAAATTATGACCAAAAATAAAGCAAAATAAAGATATATAGTATTATTTAATTTAATGTCTTCGCACTGGACGTGACATACTTT
This sequence comes from Mytilus galloprovincialis, assembly GCA_037788925.1. Lineage (NCBI taxonomy): Eukaryota > Metazoa > Mollusca > Bivalvia > Mytilida > Mytilidae > Mytilus > Mytilus galloprovincialis. Next base: position 95,743,340 of record CM075333.1, read on the forward strand.
GTTGTCTCACCTGTATTAGGGACGACATCAAAAGTTCAATGAAGAATAAAAAACTTAATTCACATAGTTTTTTCACTGACCCCCCCCCCCCCCTCTTAACTTAATTTGGAAAAAATTGATTTACCAATAGGGATATATGTAAAAATCGATTTTAGATGTACAAAACTTGCAGAATTTTACCCCCACCCCCACATCCAAACTTTTTGATACAAGTTTTTTATCCTACATCGATCTTTTGATGTCGTCTCTTAACTGTGGTTGAATATGATATATTGGGATGCTCATCTGGTGACTGCATAAACTATTAGTATAAAGTTTAATATTTCAATAGGTAGTTGAGTTTGATAATCTATACTTTGTAGACATACCATATTGTCTGAAATTTTAGTCTGCATATGTTTCCTTTGTTAACATTCTAGACTAACAGTCACTGCATAAAACATTTTTTTTATTGTGATTTGTGGTGTTGTTGCACAATGGTTTATAATATGCAGAGCATGTATGGATTTCATATTTTTTTCTGAGGATTTTCATTTATTCGCTTTTGAGGTTGCACTGGTTAAAAATTATGAAAAAATGAGGTTTGTTAAAGATGTTGCTGTCACTGCCAGTGTGAACGAAACCTTGAAGCATCTGTAAAACATGGATATAAAATGATTGTAGATTCAATGAAAATGTCTCTGACAATTTGAAACTAGTGTCATAGTGCACATGGTTATATTGAACCTAATATACTCCTAGGGGGTAATATTGGGCCTCGATTTAAAATGGTCTCAAATTTGTATCATAGTGTAAAATAAAATCTCAAACTCGTATCGTATTTGTAAAAATTAACAAGTCTCATAGTTTGTACCATTTAATGGTTATTGAGTTTGAAACTTGTTCCACTTAAGTGTTAATATTTGGGTCTCACATCATAGTGGTAGAATAAAGTCTCAAACTCCAATCATTGTGGTAACATTGGGAATATCGGGCATAAGGTCTTTTCAGACAGAATGAAATCAAGAATATCTTACCTTAATTAGCAATTAACACCTTAACATTATTACCAATAAACTGACTTACTCTAATCTCTTGTTTTTGGTCTGTAGATGGTTGCATAAAGTATATAGGATATTTGAAGAAATATTTTAACATTGCTTCTGAAAAATCCACTGAAGACTCCGTACCTAAGTTCACTGAACATTGCTCTGTTGATTCCTGTAGTATTTGTGGGGTACTCATTTTCTAGTAGTGATATATATTGATGTGATACAGTAAGGAATTTATAAAGGTACTAATAGTTCATCTCTGGTATGAGGCTGAAGTCCACAGTGGTAATAGACCATGACACAAGTATGTCATTTACGTACTGAAAAAAGGTGCAATTAACTTAATGTTATTGTCAATGATATGTCTGAAGATGCCAAACTGTTTACATGAAATATAATACCACATATTGGTCTAATATGAGATAATGTTAAGTATATATGGATTGGAATTTATAATTTTCATATACATTCCAATACGGAACAGGAAGAGATGACTGAATTTAGTATTGGATCGAAGAACATTATTTCCTGATGAAAGTCTTGTCAAGCCAGACTTATATCAGACATGTCTCATGCTGAAAGTCTTGTCAAGCCAGACTTATATCAGTCATGTCTTTTACCTATATGGGGTTTGGCATTAATTGTTGGAAGATTGCCAGAAATATTCTTACCACTGACAATTTTTACTATGCACTCTTTGTTCGAAAAACCGAATTACAAAAAAAATGCTTTAACTAAGTCTTTATTATTACTGTGAATCGTGGGTTTATACAATTGATTAAATCTCTCCAAACTAAAATAGATAACATAATTACAATATTAGCCTACAGTTTATTATGCTTGCAGGAATTCTACTGAAGTCTTTTATTTTCTGGATAAAATTCACGCTTTTAATATTTTGTCTGACCTTGAATACGGAAGACTTGAGGACATTGACCTTGAGTGTGTCTGGTCTGTAATGATTAGTTTCAGTTGGACAGATACATTGGTGTTAGATTTACCCGTGTCTTTTGTTGGCATAGAATTATGATTGATAATAAGAGGTTTCCATCTATTGAGAAATTTGTAAGTCTTTAATAATGGCTAAATTTGACTTAAGATACATGTCTGAATAAGATTATTAAACATCTGTTTCATGCCTATCCATATTTATATATCATCATTTCATTCAACTTCCTTATACCAGTACATGTATATTTTTCTTTTGTACAATATTGTATCTGTCAAAAATACCTATTAGAATTCACTTTTGAAATTTGAACACATTTACACAAAGCCTTAGTATAAGGACAGATTTACAGGGGTGTACAAACTTAGTGTCAATTGATTAGTAGTTTGCATGAGGGGAGGGGAACTTTTCCACTCTACTTCTACATAATCATTAATTATAAAATTGGAACCCCATCTGTAAATTTAGCCCCAGGGGCGGATCTAGCCATTTTAAAAAGGGTGTTCCTAACCCAAGACAACAGAATGTCTTCATTCAAATGCATTGATCGTCCCAAAAAAAGGGGGGGCGGGTTCCTTATTAATTTTACCTTAAAAGAGGAAAATGTTAAATCATACTTTATACATGTACTTTTATTGATTAATCAGTCTATTGATTAAAATTAATAAAAACCTCTGAACTCAGTATGAACAAGATTGCACAAAAATATCAGCCTCTATCTGACTTTGATTTAGCCATGATTTTCTAAGGATGATTTCCTACTGCACTTCAAATATACCCTTTAAAGGTCATCAGACAGATTGTGCTAAAATACTTGATGGTAAAGAAGTGATATTATGTAACCAGACAGACTTAAACCATTTCTATGTGGAAAACCTGGTATTGACTGTAGAGATATCAATATAATGTCAAGTCTTCTACCTGGATCTAATGCTAATCATTAAATACATCCTTGGAGATTTAAATAATAATTATTATTAATGATAACCTCAATGGTATAAAGGATTACATTGCGGTTTTGCTTCATCACCACAAATATGTTGTTGCCCTTAAGTCCAGTCTGGTGTATTTCCCTTACAAATTTTAAATTTAAAATAAAAACACAGGTAGACAATAGGGTTCTATGAGTAGTCAAAAACTTTGTTTACTGAAGGACAGATAAAAATTTAAAAAATATTATACATGTTGATTTAGTTAACCAGGTGTTTATAAATAATTCTGTGGTTAGAGTGCAAGTTCCTTAAATTTTTTGTTTAGTTGTAGTTGCTATGAAAAACATATGATTTACCTAGCATAGATTACAAATTTATTGTTACACTCAATACACAAAAGAAATCAAAATTTTTGCTAGTAGTAGAGTGTTTTCTAATGTTTGTGATATTAATGTACCTACCGAAACAGTGAAACCTGTCAAAACGGAAACCTTTTAAGGAGTGAAGACTTCTGATTTTAGCTCACCTGGAACTGTAAAGCTATGCGCTATTGTCATCACTTGGCGTCAATCATTCGGGTTATAAATTTATCAAAGATCTTCTCTGCTCATTTGTTTTGCTTTTGACTCAAAAACTATATTCAGTGTTCAGTTCAGATTACCTGTTCAAAGGCAAAAACGATCCAGGATAATGTGAATATGACTGAAAACTTTGAATGACACCCTATGGATTTTTAAGTCTGCTTAAAACAAGTTTTTGACTTTTTTAATGTGGTTTTGAATAAAGGAGCTAGTTAAAAACTGCAATATCAAATTATCAGCAGTACGTTTACATGTTTAGTTCTAAGAAAACAAGATGCAATAAAGCTCTAAATTTATATCACATGGTATATTGTTTCCAGGTGAGCGCTTGTTTTTAGCTTTGGCATATTGTTTCCAGGTGAGCACTTATTTTTAGACAGGTGTTTCACTTTGCTATACACAGATTAAATTACCAAAGAATATTTACTGTTTGGTTTGATACAGTTCAGATCACAGAGGTTTCTGTTAAACCAGGTTCTGTTTAGACGGATTTCACTGATTTTGAATTAAAATTTCCATGTTAAAATATTTTTATGGTAAAATTAGGTGGATTTATTTATACAGAGGATCTGCCTGCACCATTTGAACAAGATGGAAAATTGTTCAATAATTACAATTTTCTTTATGAATTTAAAGGTTAGAGTTGTTTGCTGGTGACATTTACACAAACCTGAAAGTCACTACCGGTAGATACCAATAAAAAGAATAAATTAGAAGTCATATGAACATTCTGCATTTGAAATTATTGTAAGGTAATTAACATTTAATACATGCCAGTCATGTGTTAAATTATATCTGATTGAAGGTGTGTATTATGTAAGCTAACAGGATACAACTAGTCTACCGATTTTTTTATAGACTTAGACTAGACATGCATATCACTCCAAATTGGTATAGATGTTTTTTATGGTACTTATCTAATAATGGTTGCTAATAGTGGCCTGATATTTGGCCTGAGAACACAAGTATTTTGTACTGCATTTCTGATACATATCACAAGTTAAAGCATACATCTGAACTGGCCTTTCAGGTTTGTTTCTTTTCCAATTAGAAATATTCTTTCATGTCAAAACTGAAGTAAAATTCATGGACATATTGTAAATTCTAAAATTGATTAGATGTTTTTGAACATCAAAAATTTTAAAAGTTGTGGATGCATTTTATTTTGTTGCACTTTTCAAAAGGCTTATGCAGATAATATAAAGCATGAACAATTATCAAGTTTTCAATTTTTACAGTATAAATCTGGCCTTTTACATGTAGATTGTCAAAGAGCACAATAAAACATACATATTCGTGTTCATATTAAATTCACAATTAACAGTACAATGAAATCAATTATACTGGTGCAGCTGAAAATCTTGTTACATTTGTACAGAAGCAAGTGACAAGACAAATATTAAATTCAATTTAACAGCTCCAGCTGAAATTCTTGTTTGTCATGTTTTTTAAGAGGACATACATTCAAGTGACATATTGCTCTCTACTTTTTCGTGATTTCCAGTTTTGGGGTTTTCACTGAATGAATGAGAAAGCCTAAAAAGTGATGTAATTAAGTTATTGACATGACAGAAAAATTGTTTCAAATAATTAATTACCCTCCCGACACCTAAAAAAAATTAGGCTCGTTTCCTTCATCTGAACATGTCGAACATATCTCATGACTGGGTTTTTCAAAATTTATATTTTTAAACCTGTTGAAATTATATTGGTTTCAGTCTTGTAAATCTTTCATGTGTGTAGTATATAGTTGTAAAAATAGAGACATGTTTGTTTGTTGTTATTTTCAATACAGCTTTGCTAAATTGGCTATATCATGCTGATTTATGACGGACAGTTCTTATTGGTTGAGGAATCTAGAGCTTCACGCTTTAAATAATAAAATTTAACTGTCTTGAGTTGTGAAATATTGTAACACACTCATTGCAGTGGTAATCTATATTTCTTCTATGTTTTCATGTTACAGACTATCAAATCAGATTTACTAGGGATTACAAAAGAGAGATTCGTAGTAAAGTGGGTCCTAAGTATATCATCAGTTTTAAAGACCATCAAAACGTACTGATCTTTCAAAAAAGCCATTGACACTGATTCTTTTGGAAGTGCTTTAAAATGATAAGTTCTTCAAGATTTGATAATATGGTAGTAAAACTTCGAGGGGACTTAAAAAGCATCAGTTATTGTCTCTTCGTCAAAAGTTTGGAGTCGGTTATCTTGTAACACGTGGAGGAAGCCCATATCTTTTGTACCTTGTATTGATCATTTCAAATTAAACATGGATGAAGAGTATTGCATATACCAATGTTGTGTTAATAGCCTATTTTTGTTTTAATACTTGATAGATTTGAAATTGTGTGTAGACATTATGTCTGAGACTATAAGCTGGTATGATGTGGAGGTAGTAGGTTGTTATTGTTTAGAATCATCTAAACAGCAGGCAGAAATCTGTAATCTGTATATATATTGAATACTAAGATGGCAGGTAAAGTCTGCAAACTATTCAAATGTTGGTTTTTTTACAAATTCTATATGTCAGTTTATAGTTTATACCTGTTAAAGAATTCAGTTCCTATCAATTTTGTATGTACATTATACATACAAATGTATGAATATGAAAAATTTGAATAATAAACATTTCTCAAGCTATTGTACATTTGTAGATAAGTAAAACTACTGATTTTATGTAGGTGCACAGACCCAGTATTAGTGCATTGTTTTAATAATAGGAAATAATTTATGTACTTAAAACGCCACGGCATAATAAATTAAAACACTTCAAAAAGAGAACGCCAAACAATATCACTGTTGAAAATATTAAGGTAGCAATTGATGGCAAGTACTGATTAAAGGTTATTTTCACTATAAAGGGTGAATTCAGGGTAAAGGTTATTTTCACTAAGGGTGAATTCAGGGTATGTAAAGAAGTTCAATAACAGTACAAATGTCAACTATGTCACATATAAAAAGGACCAAAATTTAAAGACATCAAGAAGCCACTGAGCTTTCAGTTGAATGTGTATACATGTATTATATTAAATAACCAAATTGTAACGCCTTTTAGAACAATGTAAAGCCCCAATGTTTATATTAGGTTGAATACAAGAAAAAAAAGTCTCATAGGTTTTAGTGCCAATGGGTTATTTTGGAGTTGATATTTACTGCACTCTCCTTTCATTTCTATTAGTTGTCTGGGTCAGTTCAGAATATTGATAATATAATATTGACAATAAAGAATAAGTTTCATAATATTGATAATAATAAAGATTTTGTTATGATATTGATGATAAATATTTATTATTGAATACTATATCCTGTAGTTATTGTTAGTTGCCTACAAAATTACATGATTCATGTAAAATATTTACAGGGAATAGAAGGAATATGACACTGAATTCAAATGTTCAAGTATTAACAATGCTTTATTAAGCTATTACATAATTAATGTATTGATATTTTTTATTCTAAATGTCTAGTATTATGAATATGATTTGGGTTTTCCCATGTTTATGTTTTGTCTTGTTTCTAATCTAGACACAACACTGAAATAGTTTTTTCGATATTTTCAAAATATGAATAACTCTCGACACGAAATAATGACACGTACAGTTAATCTTCAATTAAAACGGTGTCATTTAGACAACCAGTGTTTTGAAGAAGTATTTATAATAAGATATGGTGCAAATATCTATTTGCATATTTTTCTTCGTTTTTAGTCAATATACTGCAATCCTATCTGGTTTATATGTCCAGCCTTGATGCATGCAGTTGTATATGCATTGGCACATCTTATTTCCATGGAAATTATTTAGCCCTGCACCCTAAGTCATGGTCTATTAACTATGAAACTTTTGAATAGTTTACATGTTTAAGTTTGTGTCAGTTCAAGGGGAAACCAGACAGACAAACTACAATAGGCAAACCAGACAGAAAAACAACACAAACCAGACAGACAACAACTTTAAGTCAAGCCAGACAGATGAACAACACATAATCAAACCAGACAGATGAACAACACATAGTCAAACCAGACAGACTAACAACACAGTCAAACAAGACAGAGGGATGAACAGCACTTAGTCAAACCAGACAGACAACAACATTGACAAGTAGTCAAACCAGACAGACTCACAACACATAGTAAAACCAGACAGACACACAGCACATAGACAAACCAGTCAAATGAACAACACATATTAAAACCAGACAAATAAACTACACATAGTCAAACCAAACATACAAACAAATCAGCACATGGTCAAACCAGACAGACAAACAACAGTCAAACCAGACAGACAAGCAACACATAGTCAAACCAGACAAATAAACAACACAGTCAAACCAGACAGACAAGCAACACATAGTCAAACCAGACAAACACACAACACAGTCAAACCAGACAGTGGTTCAATTAGTTTAAAGTTTAAAAAACTAAAGTGCACAGTAAAAAACCATCACAGTAAGGTTAGTCAAAATGTGTTGGTTATTACTAGTTTTAAGACGACCCTTTATGTGTTATTACTAGTTTTAAGACAACTCTTTGTGTGTTAGTGTAGTTGTAAGTCGTAGGTGTAGGCATTTAAAAGGTCTATAAGAACCTGCAGTACTTGCCAGATTTCAGTTACAACTAATACGTAAAAGTAATAATCTGACCTTCACTTTTAGGATGCACTTGTAGTTTGTAGTTTTATAGATTGATTGATTTGAAAGCCACCAACCTGTAAATAAACAAACATTTAGTTCATGTAATTTGTATAACTTCTTTAGGTCTGCATGAATGCATTAACTGAGTGGGTACATGCAACTAGGAAAAAAAATAAAATATTGCATTACATATGTCTTGCATGCTTTTTAAACTTTTATGCTTTCATTTTTAAAAGTCCTGATGTCCTTAAGTACGAGTGGCTCTATTATTCATCTTAAAGCCTTTGTAATTAAGTCTGATGGGTATTCTTTATGAGCGTTTGAACTCCAATCTTTTGTATACCAGTAGACTGAAAATAAGAAACTACACAAATGTATTGATAAAAAAAGAAGACACTTTTTGTAGTTATACAACAAAAGTGATATTTAAAAAAAAATTGTATTGAGGACTGTTGTCCTTATTTTAAAGGATTTTTATAAGTTAGTGTTTGTAATTCAATTTAACACTTCAGATATTATTTGCCAACTCTGAAGTTACAATTAAACTTCTGTTTTTATAATTTAGAGATTACAGCAGCAAAAAAGCTAGAAATAATTTATAGCAGCTGGTTGTTTGCTTTAAGTTTCACAAACGGATAATGCCCTATTTATAAAGAAAAAAAAAAAACACCCTTAGATCCAGAAAAGGAACAATTTACAAAAGCCTTCCCCTGTTTGAATGACATAGATCAAATTACATTGTATATTGAATATTTTTAAGGGCTATATATTCAACGAAGTTTTTAGCACCTCATATCAGAATATGAAACATCTAGTACTAGTTTATCAAAGGATAAAGGTTTGATTGCTGCCCTTCTGATCTAGACATGAATTTTCACATGTCCACAAATGTGTGGGAACGCTGAAAAATTTTCTAAGTTTATTTATAGATTGAAGGATGCTCCAACAAGCCTCCAATTGTGTGAGAACAGTTTTCTATAGTTACTTTAAAAATAGGGGGATGCTTCAAAAAGCCCACAATTATGATAGAACAGTTTTCATTGGTTCCTTTAAAGATTGGGGGACAAATCAAATTACATCAAAAGAAAAAAAATATTGAATGTTTTCTTAGTTATGTAAAGGAAGGAGTTTCCTTTCAAGAGAAGTCTTCCACGTATATTTTGGGTTGATTGCAGCATTGCACAGAGAGGTCAATTAGTGCAAAACGTGGCAGACGTCAGGTGCACACTGAGATTCTTCTCAGGGTTCATTTATATTTGACAACCATTAATTTTCATGAAACTGTAGACAGATATTTTGTTTTGTCTATTACAACAAAAACATTGCCTATGTAATAACATTGTTTTGTCTCTCTTTTGCAGCAGTGTGCAGTTTCACATACTCCAAGAAAGATAAGATCAACGCTATATCATCAGATTATCAACAAAAAGGATATGAAAGAAAATGTGAATATGTAATAACAGCACCAAAAAATAGTTATATTATTCAACTCAATTTCACTGATCTCGTTGGATTTAAAACTCTTCAGAGTTCCACGTCTTTTACTCCTGCCGAGGAATTGACTCGGTCAGACACTGTTCAGGAGGGGAAAAACTGTCTCCCCCCTGAATTAATAATTAAGGAAAGAACGTTAAAAGGAATAGAAATTAAAAGTAGAACTATTTGTAATTACGATTACAAACTACCGCAAGTCTTTCATTACAAGTCAAACTTTGTGAAAATTATTTTTGTTTGGGTGAAGAATGCAAGGAGTGGATTTAAATTAGATATAGACTTTCAAAAAAGTAGTAAGTACTCAGTTAATTATATTCATATATTCCCGAAACAGGTATATGACATGTTTTTCAGGTCTTAGACAGTCTCCGTATATAATGTTACATTCCCAGCTTAGGGTTCATATTCCTTATGGAGAGCTATCTCATAATGGCACTCATTATAACACATCTTCTTAGAATCTGCCTAAGTAGGGAATATCACATTCTATATCCTGTTTGAAACCTGAATTAGTCTTATGTTATAGAGTACCCCTGCCTTTATATCTATAATACTAAATTAACGAGGTCCAATTTGTCAGCCGTCATCGGGGGAAAAAACGACAAATCGAAGAATTCAACTTTATATACAACTTTTTATTTATATATAGGACTATGGTGTAGATTAAAAATTACACCACTCCAGACTCTTTTGTTTTCCACATAATTAATATTGCCAATAATTAACAAGTTCCGGGTCGAATCCGATACCGATACAATAGTATATTCACCTGTTACCTATTTCCTTATCTGTACGTTCCGCATCTGACAGCCGCACCAGCACCACCAAACGGTGTATTTAGGATTTTGCTATATACACGGGTCACAGGGTTGACACTACTAAGTTCAATCATTGTCAAATTGTTCCCTATTGTAGTATTTTAATCAGTAAGACTTTCTAAGATAACAATACGAATACTAAAAATCTGGACTTAAAATAAGGCGTATAGGTACAGTTTTCAATTTGTTAGCGGGCATGATGTAAAACAGCAAATAAACAGATTAAACTCCATTCCAGGACCTTTTGTTTTCCAAATAATTAATATTACCAATAATTGATAAGTTCCAGGTCGACGGGTTCAAACAGAAAGATTTTGAAAGCAGAGAAAACTGTGTATCTTATAATCGCCATGACTTTATCATGTTTATCAGATGAAAATACCAATACTTAAATAAGGCTTACACATAGTTATATACTTTAAATCAGTCATGGACCCATGATATCAAGGGTGTGTTCTAGTATTATATATGCAGTATATATTCAGTACTTGTACTTGTTTTTGTATATTTGGGTATCCCTCAAATGCATTATTTTTTTCATCATGAAAAATAGATTTTTTTTAAAGTTAGAAATATTTTTGCTGTAAAAAAAAATTACCTTTTATATGACTGTTTGTATGTAGATGATTTTTGTCTTTCCTGCAATGAAAATCACATACAGGGAGACATAGGGATTATAATTCCCCAATGAAGGAGTAAACTATTGTATAAAGCTTTTTTTCAGGATATAGAAGACCTTGATGCATCATATATTGTATACAGACATGACAGAAATGTTATGTTACTAATGCTAGTATGGGATCATTGCATTGCAAGGTGTATGTGTCCATAAAAAAAGGTTCACCTGACCTTGACCTCATATATATAATGGATCAGTAATCAATCAAGGTTTAAGTTTGTGTTGTAGCTCAGTAAGTCAACTATATTTGGTGTATGGAATGAGAATGTAAAGTTTATATGTCTGTCTTTCATGGTTCATTTGTCAATGGTAGTAAGAAGCAGCAGGTCAACTAAATTTGGTGTATGGATTGATTTGAAGGTGTTCAGGTCTGGCTGGCATGTGTCATTGGACCTTGACCTCATTTTCATGGTGCATTGGTCAATTTACAGGCCTATTCCAAAAGTTTTTACTAAGAGTCCCAAAAAAATATCAAACAAAAGTCATCTTCTATTTTCTGTCATGTTGGCTGTAGTATTCAAAGACTACCATAGTTCCTATTATTTCACCAAGAAAATTAGGATTGAAATAACTAGGAAACCGGAATCCTTAAGGGTAAAGTTTTCATGACTATATCATAGGGTTCTCATTATTTCTTGATTACCATCTTGTAAGATTGGCTCTGACTATTTGTTCACACACACCCTCTGTCACATGATTGAGTCTAAGAGCACCGATAATCATATTACATAATTGGATGCATTTTTTTTTTTTTATAATATATCACTGTCAAGAAGGAGATTTTTTTCAGCAATTATATTTTCATCTGTGTCCATAATAACAGTGCAGTCCCATTAACAACATAATTATTTTCTCCCAGATATTACCTAAAAGGAAATAGATGATCATTATATGTGTTTCTTGTCATAATCAAGATTTTATAAGATCATTCTCTGCACAGATTTATGAGTTTTCAGATTATCTTTCTATGCAGAGAAAATTATACAGAAAAGATTTGATATGTTTTTCACTGATAAGTTTATGTTGTAAAAGGTTTTCAATTTTCTGACAAGATATTGGTTATTTTTTTTGTTAACTTTGACTTTGGTACGGAAATCGTGTTCAAATATCATGAGTGATAAAATAATTTTCTTTTTTAAGTTTCAATTTCCAATGAGTTATTGCCTGTACACCTGGCTATGCCTGGCACACAATGTTACATATGTTGATTTGGTTGGGGTTTTATCAAAACTAAGTCAGTAACAGACACAAAGCATTGTATACAAAGTTTCTTCACTACAAAATTAAAAATTTTACCACCATTTTTTTCCAGTTGGATCTGACACACATGACATATAACAGTCAGGATTCTATTTCCTCAAAGTATCTCCCTATTACACAACCTATTGTTTTGTCATGAAAATGGAAGCCATTGTCAGAATGATGGACTGTCAATTTAGCTCTTAAAGACCAAGAAATGTATATCCACATGAAATCATTTCATGTTACATGGCAGTTGTGTTTTAAAATACAAACTATCAACTAGTTTAAAATAAAGCATCATTTAATGTACTTTTAGACGTTTTGTCAACTTCAAAATATTGTCTGAATTTTCAAAAGATAAAAAAAAACACAAAACGTTATTTGAATATTTGGAAGGGCAAGACCAAATATTTTTTCCCCATATACCTTTCAGAGTTGTAAATTTTTAATTTTTTTTAAAAAAATTTTTAGGAAAAAAAGGGGGGATTTATGTTTATGCATATTAAAGATGCAAATGTATGTTGCCCCTACTATAATATACTGTTTTGTTAGCTTTTCATTAAGAGGCAGTAGTGTAGTACACCAAATTATGGACTTTGAGCCTTTCACTAAGCAGTACACCAAATTATTGACTTTGAGCTTTCACTAAGTCTCAGTTAAGCAGCAGTACACCAAATTATTGACTTTGAGCTTTCACTAAGTCTTAGTTAAGCAGCAGTACACCAAATTATTGACTTTGAGCTTTCACTAAGTCTCAGTTAAGCAGCAGTACACCAAATAATGACTTTGCGCTTTCACTAAGTCTCAGTTAAGCAGCAGTACACCAAATTATGGACTTTGAGCTTTCACTAAGTCACAGTTAAGCAGCAGTACACCAAATTGTGGACTTTGAGCTTTCACTAAGTCTCAGTTAAGCAGCAGTACACCAAATTAGAGCCTTTCATTATGAGGTAGTAGTACACCAAATTATGGACTCTGAGCCTTTCTTGATGATCAGTTTTAATCCAAACTATAAGCTTGGAGCATTTCATTAAAAAGAAGTAAATACCAAGTTTTAGACTTTGAACGAGCCATCGTAAACCCTTACCTCCATAGAATTTTTTTTTACATACTTGATTCGCATAGGATTGTTTCAATAAAAAAAAAATCATCAGGTTTAAAGTATTAAGGCATTGTGAAAACAAAAAATTCATTAATAAAATTCCAGTCGTATATTCTCATGAATATCCTTTTTATATTAGATACAAATTTTTACTAAGTCTGATACAGATTTTTCATAGGAGAATGTTTTAACTGATGCATTACACAGTCGTCAAAAGGCGTCATTATGGAGAAAAAGCAGTAAAACACCAAATTGTAGACTTGGCAACTTTCATTTTAAGAGGTAGAACACCAATGAAATATGGACTGATCAGATACAGCTTTTCTTGGTTTTTGCTTGTATTTTCTGACTTCTTTGTTACTCAGATTCCATCAGAACTTAAATAGATTAAAGAAGAGGTAAATATCAATGAGATAAGATAGACCACAACTGTCTTTATACATTAAAATAGACCACTACTGTCTTTATACCTTAAAATAGACCACTACTGTCTTTATACCTTAAGATAGACCACAACTGTCTTTATACATTAAAATAGACCACAACTGACTTTATACCTTAATTGGTTATCAAAAGTACCAGGATTATAATTTTATACGCCAGACGCGCGTTTCGTCCACATAAGACTCATCAGTGACGCTCAGATCCAAATAGTTAAAAAGCCAAACAAATACAAAGTTGAAGAGCATTGAGGACCCAAAATTCCAAAAAGTTGTGCCAAATACGGCTAAGGTAATCTACTCCTGGGGTAAGAAAATCCTTAGTTTTTTCGAAAAATTCAAAGTTTTGTAAACAGAAAATTTATAAAAATGACCATAGATAGACCACAACTGCCTTTATACATTAAAATAGACCACAACTGACTTTATACCTTAAGATAGACCACAACTGTCTTTATACATTAAAATAGACCACAACTGACTTTATACCTTAAGATAGACCACAACTGCCTTTATACATTAAAATAGACCAAACTGGCTTATACCTTAAGATAGACCACAACTGGCTTTATACATTAAAATAGACCACAACTGTCTTTATACATTAAAATAGACCACTACTGTCTTTATACATTTTTGGCTCAAATTTTGCTGTCAGACCTTAAACTGAAGTGTTTATCCCTATAAGATAACAGCTGAAATACTCAGTGTTATAACTTATATTAAAGTGATCTGTTGGTGGGGAGACTTAAACCCAGACTTTGGATTGTTACTTTGAAGAGAAAATAATGTAGGTAACTCATCCATAGAATTTTCATTTGTAGCCATCAATGATGTAAGATGAATATTTTGGCTGCACTGTGTAAACTTTTATCAGAATAAGTTGGGTCACTTGGTACTTATCTTTCTAATTCCCATACCCATGCATATTCATTGCTTGTTGATCATGATTAATTAGATTATTCTACATATCAAACAAGATCACAAGTTGGGCAATTAAGAACAAATTAAAAGAATAAAATTAAAAGTACATTTATATATTAAGTTAGGTACACTCATCAGGTGAGGATGTTCTGAATTTGTTTCATAAGAGTCAATTTAATGTCAAATGAAGAAAGGTTTTTTTAATTACCATGTTTCATTAATTATTTAGAGACACAAAGTGGAAAGGGATAAATATAAGTTGCATAACTTGTTTCCCAATCCACTATAAATAAATATGTTTAAATTAAAAAAAATAAAAATTAAAGGAATATGTTGTGTCCATGAAAAAACTTATATATGTATTAGGAAAGGTGCTGGCTGATTTGATGCAAATTTTGTTTATGGAACCGTTTATCTTCCCATTTACCCACCAGCCAGTTGCTGCATAAAGATTTGATCACATTGTTGACTTTTAAGCTGTCTGATGATGATGATGACGATGAAATGGTACTAAGTTTTACTGAAGAACATCATCTGAAATATTAAAATTTGAACAAAATGCAGAAATTTACAGTTTGTAAGACTTGAAAATCATAAACCTTTTCTAACAAAATATGAGCTGTAACATATATGCAGCTAGGCCATGACTTATAAGTACTTTTGATTCAGAAATTAGTGCATGCATTTATTATTGTCACTTTGTAAGAATGAACAAAAATGCGATCAGATGTAAAGCGAGTTCTAATTATTGGGATACTCTGCAACAAGTTATAATATTCCTATTAATAAACAGCTAGCATACTTTGAGTACTAATACTACTATTCCTTAAATAGCTTTTAGACATCACGACATCCCCATATTTGTTTCCAATCATCAATGGACTTTTAATATTACATTGCCAGACATCATGAATGTTTGACTTGATACTGTATGAGGGAATTATTAACATGATATGTTTCCATATTGGGGTTGCTCTCTTCCAATGATTGACAATGACTGAAAGTTTTGTCTTAAAGTGAGACAAATAGAATCTACAAATACAATGCATTATATGCCCACCTAAAATTTCAGCAGATTACCATTTTGTTTTACTATTTATAACTTTCATATTTGGCATATTAAATCATGCAGTATTAGTCTATTCTCACAGCTACCCACATTTTAGGTAAAAAAAATGAACATAAGATGTGGTATGCCAATGAGACAAGTAAACATCCAAGTCACAATTTGTAAAAAGTAAACCATTAAAAGTCAAAGTAAGGCCTTCAACAAGGAGCCTTGGCTTATACCCAAGAGCCGTAGTGTAGTGGTTAGTGCATCAGACTACTAACACAAAGGTTCCTGGGTCGATTCCCGTTTGGGATGAAAATTTCAGGAACTCAATTTTCGGCTCTCCCTTGACACCATCTGCGAGTATGGTCTTGAGGAAACGATGATAGTCCGTCGGAAGGGGACGATTAATGGCTGACCCGTGTTAAGAGAGAGCCATATCTCTTGCACGTTAAAGACACCCTTGTAGATTTCGAAAAAAGAGTAGGCTAATGCCGCTACAAGGCAGCACTCACACCCGCAAAGTGGAAAGGGATTAATATAAGTTGCAAAACTTGTTTCCCAATCCACTATAAATAAATATGTTTAAACTAAACTACCCAATAGCAAGCTATGAAGGGGCCCAGGCCCTAAAATGACTAGTGTAAAACCATTCATACAGGAAAACCAACAGTATAAATCTATATAAAAAACGAGAAACAAAAACACTTATGAACCACATCAACAAACGACAACCACTGAACAATGAACCATATCAACAAACTACAAGCATTGAACAACAGGTTCCTGTACATATTGGAATAATACCGGTATGATGATATGTAAACTGAATTTGTCATAAGAATATATTCCTTTTGTTGTCTACATGTTTTCATTTGTTATTCTTTTCAGATGAGTGTGAGATATACTGTGATGAGTCCAAGTGTTTAGACTCCCTAGTCTGTAAAACAACAAGTGCCCCGTCATTAAATGATGTACAAAGTCTAGGTGCTTCTCCTTCTACTCGTAAGTATATACTGTAGTAACCTAGCCATACTTTATGAATTCAGGTCTGTATTAGACTAGTGGAAAGTAAAGTGGGGTTGTCAAAAGACTCTTAGTCATATGATTACCTAGGCATAAGTGACACAGTGTTGTGTAAAAACTTTTAGTCTTATGGAGTACTAAACTAGTCGAAAGTAAAATGGGGTTGTTTAAAGACGTTGTCATGAGTTACTGTATCATTGAAATATAAACTGCTTTTCCTTTTATTCATTTGAAAGGAATAAATACATTGTAGACATGATTTTGATAGAAAGTGATGTTTGTAATTATTTCTTTCGTTTTGAACATCAGTTTGTTGTAAAATTTTAGTCTATGTTTAATGTTATGTCTTTTTCTGTTTGAATGTTTCTTTGCTTACAAAAAGATGAATTTTCTGAATTTCAGTATCTGAACATGAATGATACTTCGAAGACTATCGTCCTTGAGAAACCTTGGAAATTTGAATCTCTTTGAAGATATAAACGCCCTGGATATCCATACTACCATTTCCCTACTATTGTAGACATACAAAATCATTGGCACATCTAACATGTGCATAGGATGCACCTACTTAAAGTGATCTAAAGTTAGCGATACCACTGTACATACATGTAACAGGGACAATATCCATATCAAAGGTTCTATCGTCTAACCACAACTTTATCTGCACTTCATATAGTTTGTTCAACACTGAAGTGTCTGATACAAACATCCCTTAATGACCCTGTAAACTTAGACAAAGTTGACAGTTTATTGCTAGAAACAAATGCATTTAATGTAGATGCGTGTTATAGTTTGCACTGTTTGTGTTAGTGACAAGTGCACTTGTGTGAAAAAATTACAAAATACATGTTCACGACACTCTGGCGTTAATATATGACTTTCAATTTGACTTTTTCCCAGTGTGCTTGCTATTTTGCTGTGTCATTGACATTGTATCAGAAATCGACAAATGTTTCTCATCTATTGACTAGACAGTTTTAAAACTGCATTCTTGAAGGGCTGTTTTAAGTGTCTAACATCAGTGTAAAAAGTGAAATTTAAATAAAATGAATTTATGCTCTTTCTTAAAAGATCATATAATGGTTTAAGTTCATGTTTATAGTAAAAAGAGTCGCTGTTTGTACAACCATTGTTTCTTGAAACCATAGTACCTTTTGCAGTACCCCCAAACTTTATAAAGGAATGCCAGCGTCAAAAAATTTACAATATTCGATTTATTAGCATTAGCCTTCTGTTTAAGTTTAAAAAACATTTAATGAAAACATTTAGCAAGGAAAGGCTTGTGTAATTCTATCTGAATAAACAGGTAAAACGAAAACAAAGATCCGCTTATAACTTCAGACAACATATGGAATGCCAAATTCTTATGCACTTGTTAACTTGCGTCAGAAAATTCTGTTGGTAAACAATTGCAATTTAGATATTACAGAAGATCCTTCCAGACATTAAATTTTAGGTAAAACTGATAAAGTCTATACCATATGTTCAGATGAATGAAAAATTCCCAGGCAAAATGTACATTTTACTATATTGGAAGGTTAGATGTACATAGTTGAAAGGCTCGTTTCAGCTTGCTTGTTTAACAGGCCACGGGAAGCTATAACCATCATTGGGAGTCTGTCATTGTTGTATACTTTTACAAAAATCTTCTTTTCTGGAACTACTCCTCCAATTGAAACAAACTTTTTGCACCCATGATGCTCAGGGTATCCATATTTTGAAAATGTGCCCCCTGTCATGATCAGGCATGCCAACCAAAGTAGCCACAAACTTTAAGATAAAAAAAGGAGTTAAAACCAATAAAGATAGAGAAATGTTTAGATTGAGAATTATAGCACTAATTCCCTTAAAAGATAATTTTTACTTTTTTTTTGGCGTATTATAAAAACTTTAATAAATAGAGATGAGAGAAACTGTTAATAGAAAAAGACATAACTTGTATTAGTTTGTTTGAACTTTGGTGAATATTTTTACTTAGGGAGTAGATTCAGGAAGCATGTGATTTGCAGAATAATATATATATACACGGTATGCACTGTGTTTCTCCCTTGACAGTAACTATATAAGACTTGCATAGAATATACTATTTTAAATTGATCATTCAATTTCTACGGTTTCACCTTGGGATTTTTCAGTTCCATTAATATTGGATAACATTTATTCAAGTGTGGCATTTCCTGAATACCTCTTGCAGGTGGCATCACTTCGTTTCCATTGAAGATTCACTTTTAAGTTTCTAAAAAAAGACATTATAAAAGAATGATGAATACTCATTACATATTTGAACTGAATATACCTGAGTTACATAATTTGTTTATTGATAATTCCAATAAATTACAGTGCCAACATTTCAAACATTACATAACTAGGTTGATAAAGAATTTAAATAGTAGAACCCTTTACCTGGTTACAGCTAGCACATGAGATTCTATCTGACATTGCTTGTCGCGGTTGTATAATGCATCTTTCATTTGATCTATATCATTTTACTTGTGGAGATGAACTTTCCTACTTTTTATCATTCAATTTAATTTAGACAAATTTATTGCAAGTCTGAGTGAAGGCATCCCCATTGAAATCAACATCATGATCTGAACACATGTCATGTTGATATTACCTTGCATGTATTATACCAAGGGAGTCAAATAATAATTCTTTTACAAACTTGTACATGTGTAGAACAGGAATTTTGCATAAATAATGTAGCTTACACCTTGTAATAGAGAATAAAATTATTCAAATGAAATAAAAATTGATCTCATTTTGCAGACAGATTTCTATCAGTGTAAGACGAAAGGTATTTTGGTGTTTTAGTATAGGTTTTACCCAAGAATTTGTTGAAATATTCATTTTTCTGTAAAATGCCATTACCAAGTTCTCAAAACCCACAGTAATCCGATTTCAATGGAAATTTTATGTAAATTCTAATTTTCTGTTTACTTAACTAAATGATAACAAGATGTTTTCAATGTTAGGTGATAATCAAATAAAAAAAACTTTGCTTCAATGTGTCTTAAGCTCAGGAGACACAGGTTAGTGAAAAAGATAAAATTACCACATTTTATTGTATTAATGTCTTATAGAGGTATACACAGGTCTATGATTAATCCCCATGTAATGGCTTGCATATTTAAGGACAAGGATAACAAGCCAGGCTGAGTTCACTTAGCGGTCAATAGCTTTTTTCATATTGTCAGAATGTAAAACATAAATATTGAATGAATATTTCAAGGATCATTCAGTCTTGTCTGAAAGGTAATACATCTTCAAGATGTCTGATTACATAGGAGAAGTTATTAAACTATTTATTTGTTGTCTGGGTCTGGCTACTGTGGAATAGGCAAAATGGAAATGATATTATCAATTTTCCAAATATGTTGGATAGTCGACAGATCTTGTAATAAAACATTGAATTGTAGTCAAATAACAAGGTTAGGATGGAAATGTCAGCTAGTCCTTCCTCATCATTTAATCAACATTGAATAGCTGTTGTCACATTTGGAATTTTTATCTGCAAAAGTGAGTCTGTCATGTTTAAATTTGATTAGCTTCAGAATGGTATCCTAATGTATGCTACTGTTAGACTAAAACAAGAATCAAGCATGCTTCCACTATACCATTTAGGAAGTTTCTGGTTTTCTATATTTTTCGTATTATTAATTTTTCTACTGATTGTCGCTGTCATAGGAAGTAATTCTGCTCCCTAGTTCCAGTGAGAAGTCTGAATAAAGTATTTTTGAAAGACCAGGTGATTGCAGTATAGCCCCACTTTTAAAAGTGATGTAAGCAACAGATATTTTTTATTGCCTTCAAACATGTACTGGATTAACCTTATCTGATGCTGAAGATAAGGATAATTTGTTCTTCAAAGCCAATACAAAACTGTCTGATATGGTGTTAACCTATATTTTGACAGCTGTCTTAAGGGATTCTCTACTTTTTATAAATGTTGGTGTCATTTCAAAGCCAAGTGCAGTGCCTTTTTTGTGTTAGAAACCTTAGGGAAATTGTTATAAAATGCTGTTAATGTGTTTGAGCATTTCTGACAAACTGATAAAGTACTAACACAATAGTTGAGATATATTATTACGTAACATTGTTTCATCAGTCTTCCCATAATAACTTTATTCTCATTATCCAATGATTCATATAACAACTATTATAGGACAGTCAGACACTGCAGCTAGATCTCTTGTCATTTTTAATACATCCACTATAATTTCACATGTCAATGCTCCTAAGCCTTTATGTTTTATATTTAATCCAGCCAAGTCAAAAATGCGACCATTCTCAGACGAAATCAATGACCTGATATGCTTCTGTAATACTCATTTAACAAAATGTTTGTCTCTGGTTGTATGATCGTAGCTTCCCATTAACTGGTGTGCCATATTTCAGCACTTGAGGTGTTTAGTTGATAATCCTTGCCAATTATGGAAAAAGTTTTACAATTTATTTCCTAATCCTTTCAATCAGTAATATGTCTGGAAGTCTATAGCTTCTAAACAAAAGTACAAGAAAATCGTACAAATCTCATAATGCTTCCTCTTTAAATTCTTATAACAGGTTTTATTATATTTTGTTTTGCATTATTTTGTATTCTTTAAATTTGATTTAATCTTGTCTGTTAGGCTTAGTTTAAGAGATTTTTCTGTGTAATCAGTTTCATACTTATGTTTTTTAGTACTTGCCAACTTATCATTTCCCATTACATAGAACTGCAATCTGTTTAAGGACGTGTCTACCAAATCAGTTCCTATTAAATGGATCTGCAATCTGTGTTTTACCTGCCTAAGTAGTTTCCTTTAATGCATGATTTACCTGCTAATTTGTTGCCTTACATGTAAGTTTTACCTGCCTAATTAGTTTCCTTACATGTAAGTTTTGCCTACCTAATTACAGTTTCCTTTCATGTACGATTTACCTGCTAATTTATTGTCTTACATGCAAGATTAACTTGCCTAATTTGTTTCTTTTACATGTCAGATTTACCTGCCTAATTAGTTCCCTTACAAGTATTATTTACCTGCCTAATAAGTTCCCTTACATGTATGATTTACCTGCCTAATTAGTTCCCTTACATTTTAGATTTACCTGCCTAATAAGTTCCCTTACATTTTAGATTTACCTGCCTAATTGGTTCCCTTACATGCCAAATTTACCTGCCTAATTAGTTCCCTTACATGCAAGATTTACCTGCCTAATAAGTTCCCTTACATGTCTGATTTATCTGCCTAATTTAAATAGTTCTCTTACAAGTCTGATTTATCTACCTAATTTAAATAGTTCCCTTACAAGTCAGATTTACCTGCCTAATTAGTTTCCTCACATTTTAGATTTACCTGCCTAATTTAAGTTTTCTTACTTGTAAGTTTGGCCTGCCTTGTAATAGACTGATTTTTCTATAAATCAGTAGGTTGTCTGACCTAGCCTGTACTTCCTAATCAATGGAAAACCATATATTGATCCTGTCTGCATGCTATCATAAATGTTAAACTGACTGACACACAAATGTACACAGTCCACAATCATTAACAGACATTTACAATAAATCATACTTTCTTTGCTTCTCAAACAAAAATTGACAATTTTTATTAAAAAAAAAGTTAAGTTTCATTTAATCTTTATCTGGCTCAGCTTGGCATTAGGTAAACACCCAGTTATTATAACTGTAAGAAATAACACATCTTTACAATATTGTCAGACATACTAAAATTTATTTGACTAACTAATCAGACTTATTTTTCTGGTCTTAAAGTGCATAATCGATTGTGTAGTCAAAACCATTTCACCAGGCTAGATAATTAGCCATATAAAAAGAAGTCAGTCATAAAGGTGTGCTGTCTGAGAAATTTGTAATTTAAAAAATGATGTGTTTGTGTAAAGACATGATATGTTTTTGTTAAAATAATGACTGTTTAACTTATATCATTACCTACAGGTGATTTGAACAAAATATAACTTGTCAGGTAAAATACCACAGGTGTGTATCTAGACATGCATCTGTTTGACAACACTTTATAATGTCTGATGTGTTAGGTGTACCAGAGATGGGTTTTTCCGCACTCAGCATCCTACAGCATAATTGTGTCAAGTCATTCTCATCAGCAGTGTAGAAAAACAAGATTTATTCCAAACTATCATGGAAATTAGTATGAAATTCTGAATTAATTCCATATGAGGTAATAATATAGGTCCAATAAAAAATTAGCCAGGAAGTCTAAAAAAAAAAAAAATACTGGTATAAAATTACTCAGTCTAGACATGTTAAATGTATCATTTAGATGGACAAGTCCTGATGATTGTCAAAAAATACCAATAACATGAAAATTAAAAGTTGATAATTATTGTATGGATATGATTGGTTTGT
Organism: Mytilus galloprovincialis; assembly: GCA_037788925.1. Lineage (NCBI taxonomy): Eukaryota > Metazoa > Mollusca > Bivalvia > Mytilida > Mytilidae > Mytilus > Mytilus galloprovincialis. Next base: position 95,766,620 of record CM075333.1, read on the forward strand.
CTATGAGAAACAGCTGTCAGATCTAGCACAGAAAAGACATGAAGGCTAACACAGACATCTTACATAATTATACACACATTCAGTCTGTTCTAAATTGATAAATTTTGACAAAAGGTTGAGTCCACAATTTAATCACCAGAAGGTCATAGGTAAGATACTAGAAATTGTTTGTTTTCTGTTGATTAGAATTGATATGACTGTCTGTAAGCCTCACAGACAACCTTTACATTGTAATGATGGTTGCACCCTCTAGACTACAGAATTGATGGGAAGGTTTATTTTGGGAAATAAATTAACGGTGTTTGGAATTTAAAGGAAGTTCAAGAATATGCAAGGCGTTGGAAACATTATTTTTATAAATCAAAAATAAATGTGGGTAACTGTGAGGAATTATTTCAGGAAAAATTTACATGTGGAAATATCTGTAATACTATATCTATAAGAAAGGATATGGATACTTTAATCAATTTTTTTTAAGGAGAGCAATATAGTTTAAGGAAGTTGAAACATGTGATTGATTTTCCCTTTGATGGGGTAGCTTAGAACCTATGTACCAGAATTATAGTTGAATGTTGTCTTGGTGTATTAAAATTATTAAACAAATGGATAGTTGATGGATAGTTGAAGTTTATCTAGGTGTACTAGAATTATAAAACAAATGGATAGTTGAAGTTTATCTAGGTGTACTAGAATTATAAAACAAATGAATAGTCGAAGTTTATCTTGGTGTACTAGAATTATAAAACAAATGGATAGTTGAAGTTAGATTATCTTGGTGTACGAGAATTATAAAACAAATGGATAGTTGAAATTTATCTAGGTGTACTAGAATTATAAAACAAATGAATAGTTAAAGTTTGTCTTGGTGTACTAGAATTATAAAACAAATGGATAGTTAAAGTTTGTCTTGGTGTACTAGAATTATAAAACAAATGGATGGTTGAAGTTTATCTTGGTGTACTAGAATTATAAAACAAATGGATAGTTGGAGTTTATTTTGGTGTATTAGAATTATAAAACAAATGGATAGTTGGAGTTTATTTTGGTGTACTAGAATTATAAAACAAATGGATAGTTGAATTTTATTTTTACATGGAACAATTAAAAATTGATATTTGAATGTGTGTATCTATGTGTGAAGAGTCACTCAAAAACTCTTGAAATTGATAGTATTTTGTTACACTTGTTTTTCAAGTTGGATTACAGACTTTAAACTATTGATAGACAGTGCAAAAAGGTTCCAATCAAACAATATCATCGACAGGGGTGATTAAAAATTTATAGAGAATGACTGCATATTTTATTCTACGTGGACATGGAAATTCTATCCTCGGTGGTAAAGGCATGAACCCTATGTAAAGATAACCTGAGTATTGTGAAATTATTACTAGTTAGAGACAGACAAATAAGTAAGTCATTAATTTTTAGTCACAAACCTGAACATATAGTTACTTTGATTCAAAATATTGAGTTTGATATTTAATAGAGGTAGTTAGATAATCATTTAGCTAAGTAAATTGATTTATATATAATGTAATCATTGTTTATTTTTAAAAGCATTTTAAAGTTTTAGTCTGAGTGAAATATGTGCATTTAGAATGTCAAAAGAACTAATAAATATAAGAAACACAATTTGTGGTCAGCAAATTGAAACAAGGAAAACAGAACAAAGTAAAACTGTAGTTAAATTTTGAATAATGTATATTGTCATATAGAACATTGATTTGATAATTTGTCCAAATTAAACATTTGTGAACTTAATTTAAATTAACTCCCCCCCCCCCCCCCCCCCAATTTGCATCTGATAGAAATCTATTTTCTCATGTTTTAATTGAAGGAATGTGTACTTTAACTCTATTGAAGACAGTTAATCATAAAGGAACTAGAATCATTCAGCCAACTTTTAGTAAGTGATGCATCAATAACTCAAAGGATCATAAAAGATTAATCCCCTATGTTATGATTTACAATTTTAAGTGCATTTTAATATTCATGTCTTATTATAGAGTATTGAGAACCAGCAAAAAAAAAGAATACTGTATAGAATTAAAGCATCTCCAGTATTTTGCGCAGTATGAATACCTTTATGTATTCTGTTTGATCAGAGAAAAATTTGCAACGTCATTTTATTTGATTTAGTATTAACTTAAATGACTCTCAAGTACAGAAAGGCTACTTGACTATAAAGCAATATCTAAATCCTGTTACATATTTTTGACACTGGTTGAATAGAGACCAAAACCAGGATATAATTAAAAGTATGGTGGGCGGGTGGTGAAATTTATATGTACCTACTTTGTGTTTTCATAAACCTTACACCTGAAACTGTGCAGAAATATTGCACACACGTAGAAGATGTGCAACTTCTTTAATGGAAATATTTGGAGAATTTTTCTTATTTTTTCCACACTTGGGATATTTTCATCAAATTTTTAAAAAATGGTACTTTTTTACCCAGATCTTGAAAATAATTCCATTTCAAATATTGCCGCCAAATCATGACAACCTGTGTGTCTTTAAAATTTCCTGTTTGCTAATTTATTGCATCCCACAATAATTTAATTTTGGATGTAACGCGTCTTCTGATTGGCTGACGTTATTTTGTTATGAGCCCATAGACATAATTTAGTCATGTGACCGTGACGTCATCAACGTTTTTTCATGGTTTTCTACGGTTTAAAATGGAATTTAGAATTAAATTATAAGAAATGACTGTAATATTTTTTCTGTCTAATCTAAATAACATAAAAAATGTGGTGTACACTGTAAATAACCTGCTACGCACGTTATTCAGTGTGCACCAAATTTTTTATGTTATTTCTTCATAGACAGAAAAAATATTACAGTCATTCCTTAATTAAACAATATTTTGATATTCTGTAAGAAGATATTAAGAAGTCTTTGATCCTTCTATTGATTTAAGAGACGGACAATTAGATGGGTGATAAATTGCCATCAACCAAATTACAATGTTTTAGTATTGCACAGTTATCTGCTCCAGAGTGGGAGTAACTCGGCACGGAAAATTTTATCAAGTCGTATAAAACGTTACCGATTAATGTTTTTTTACTGAAAATTTTAGCACCACTGGCAAAAAGTAAACATCACTGTAAGACTGATAGCACCAGGCTAAAAATTATACAATGCAGGCCTGTGGTCCTGTAAAGGCCTAGGGAGAACACTGGTATTTTAACCTTTCTAAAGCTGTACAAGTACATGTTCCATGTTATAAAACCTACTCTGTTGTCTTGTGGAAGGGTGCTTAGCCTGAAGTACAGAAGATCATTGGTTCAATACTTGATACATCAAATGCATGAAATTCTATAAAAGGAAGTTTTACACACTAATTTGAAACTGATAAACAAAAAAACGAAAATTTACAAAATTTACAAAAAATGTTGATTGGCATAGCAACATGTGTAATCTGGCAGTATAGATGTGCACCTGTGAATTAATTACCTCTGCCATATGCCCACTGCTTAGATATTTATAAATATAGATTTACTTGCTGTACTACTGTCTGTTTCACTTACTTAACCTGGAATATTACAAAATTAACCTTGATCAAATCATCCCCTATGGTCTAGAGAAAGTCTGCTAAAACGAGACCAATATCATGACAGAGTTTCCACAAGATGTGCACTTAAACTAAAGTTTGGGGACAATCTCCTATACCTAACAGGTGCAGTCTAATCATTCAGGAGTTTTGAAAAAAAGGGGGCACCTGCAAGCCAACATTTTGAGTGATATGTGTAATAAAGGGTCCCGTTATCGTATATGTAGCTCCATCAAGGATGCTGTTTTAGGCCCTATTACAATGAACTTCATGTAAAAGACAAAGAAAACTTAAAAATAAAAGTACTGTATGTGTAACAGTTGATCTGGTGGGGAAAACCTAAAACTTTCTTTACAGAACAATTTTTTTGTATTTCCATTATCAATACTGATGTTCAATAAAGTTTAAGTATATTAACATCATTATAGAATAGGCATGGTATAAATTTAATATCCGTTAATATATTTATCTTTATATCAGGCCAAAATAAAAAACATGTTTGTTTCCCCTCGCCCCGACCGGGTCAAAAATAAGCCCCCGAGTCAAAAAATTATTTGCCCCAAAAAAATCGGATTTTTTTTTTATTCCCGGAAATAATTCGTTTCCATTCCAACATTGGTTCCGATATTACCGGAAGTCTTCTCGGAACTCTTTGGAGTTATCTATCAATTTAGCGGTATGTATCGAGGGTAAACTGTCTGCTTGAAAGATGGGCGACAAGATCGCATTGTCGTCTTCTGTACGAATTAAGTACAAGGACGCGTCAAAGGTGTTACCCATCGTGGTAAATAGATGATACAGCTTTTCAAAAAGGTGCACATGGAACGACGTGTTGAACGATTTAACTACAGATGATGGTCACAACATAGATAAATTAGATGAAGTGACAGTTTCTGTGTTGTTAGTCCGAGATTACTCTGACGTCCAACGGCTGTTTTGCCAGACAAGCTGGGGCCGTGGTCCCACGGCCCCAATCTTGTCTGGCAAAACAGCCGTTTGACGTCAGAGTAACCTCGGACTATTTCTGTGTCTGATAAGATGGCTAACGGTGTGACTTTTGAGCCTGATTTTGCTGAAGAAATAAGAGTTATGCAGTTCATGACTTTGACAAGAGACTCAAATACGTCCAATTTGACATTATAAGGGACGCACCACCTTCAAATGACAAAAACAATAATCAGACTAATAGTAATGCACAAAATGCATTTGACGTCCTAATGAGAAAAGCTAATACTCAGGCAAACTCTAAAGTGCCTTCCAAACATGATGAAACAGCACCAAGATTTACTGGTAAGTATGTTAAAATTATTTAAGGTAAGAATTTTCTTGAAGGCTTGAGATGGTGTATGGTTCATGTCATTATAAATTAACCTGCCCCACACCAACCCAATTTCTATCTACATCCCAAACTTTTGGCCTGGAAAATGGTATGGGAGGGGCTAAAATGGTAACTTCCTAGGCGAAATGCTGCCGAAATTTTTTACAGGTGTGGACTTTGTCATTTTTTATACCCCGCCACACGTAGTGGCGAGGTATTATGTGATACCCTCTGAAAAATTTGTAGGTGTAAAGGGGAAATATTATATACCAAACATGATAGTGATTAATTTTTTAGCTCATCTATGTGGGCTATTGCTATTCACTATATGTCCGTCGTCGTCGTAAACTTACCTTTGAAAAGTTTACGACGACGACGGACAAATAGTGAATAGCAATAGCCCACATAGATGAGCTAAAAAATTAATCACTATCATGTTTGGTATATAATATTTCCCCTTTACACCTACAAATTTTTCGTAGGGTATCACATAATACCTCGCCACTACGTGTGGCGGGGTATAAAAAATGACAAAATCCACACCTGTAAAAAATTTCGGCAGCATTTCGCCTTGGAAGTTACCATTTTAGCCCCTCCCACACCATTTTCCAGGCCAAAAGTTTGGGATGTAGATAGAAATTGAGTTGGTGTGGGGCAGGTTAATTTATAATGACATGAACCATACACCATCTCAAGCCTTCAAGAAAATAAAGAAAATTCTTACCTTAAATAATTTTAACATACTTACCAGTAAATCTTGGTGCTGTTTCATCATGTTTGGAAGGCACTTTCGAGTTTGCCTGAGTATGAGCTTTTCTCATTAGGACGTCAAATGCATTTTATGCATTACTATTACCAAAAGGATTGATAATCTAAATAAATACACTCAAATTGAGCACTAACAACTGATAAGTGGTCTCCAGTGGACAAGTCATACCATCCATGACATCCAGTTGGAAAAAAAAAAAAATTACCTGCCTGCCTGGTCTGTTTACAAAGAGTAGACCCGGGGGAGGGGAAACAGACATTCTTTTAAATGTGGCCTCATTGCTTTGTACACATATTTTCCTAACATGATTTTTTTTTAAATCTTTTCAGTATAGAAGTTACAAATCATTTTGAAACTGCTTAGTCAGAAATATTATTGGTCTATGAATATCATGTCAGCTGCATTCACTAAATTGCATTAAAAAAATCAAAGCTTGTGTTTTCTTCAGTGAGTGGGTTCTCTCTGTTGTATTGATGTAAAGATGTCTGTGATCATTAAAAGTCAAAGGATGAAATTCCTGTCTGCTGGAATGTGGATTGTTTGATATACACCCTGCATATATTGATTTAAAACCATCTGAACCTAATGTTTGTGTTGGGAATATATAGATTGATAAATGTTAGAAATAGGTGTAATCTAGGAACTAAGAAAAAATGTGGAGATGTATAAAACTAAGACTTCTTCATCTTCTAATGAGATTTCTTATGAAAAGTCGTAGATATTGAAACAAACAGATAAAAAAGTTTTGAAAAAATCGTGATTCAGCAATGAGCAACAAGACTGAATTATGAAATCCTTAATGAAACAGGACACCAAGTGTCACATATTTGATCTACAACTTGAAAAAGTTTTCGATATAAAAGTTTCAGACAGCACAATTGGACTTACAAACTTCAATGCAGATGCATGTTAGTTCAATACTATACTAGATAGATTGTTTGTTAGTTGGCCTAACATCAAGTAACACACACAAAGTATAAAAGAGGAAGAATAAGATTTGTCGAGAAACATTATTTCTTAAAGGCGGATTTAGGGGACCCCTTTTCGAGCTAAATATTTGTACAATGCATAGACCTTTAACAATTCCTATATCTAATGTTGCCTAGTTTGTGGCAATCAGCTCTCCCCCCTTCCAAAATTCTTGATCTGCATCTGTTTTTGTTTTGTTTTCCATGCATTCATTGTACTCCCCCCTTCCAAAATTATTGATCTGCATCTGTTTTTGTTTTGTTTTCCATGCATTCATTGTATAATGGGAATACTTTATTCTATGAAAAAATTAAAGCAGATCCCAATTCTTTGATCTCTTACAAAGGTTGGATCTATGACAAATCATAATTATTAATCAAGATAATTTTAAGCAACAATTTGAAAAAGAACCCTAGCATTACTGTTTTTGTTCATTTAGTACAACATTACTGCTTCAAACCTAACCGCCTTCAAATAACTTTTGTCAATGATGATGAATAGAAATAAATGCTGATGTAACAAAACTTCTCTGCAACAATTAAATGAGACCTTTAATTGATGTTTTGAGCATGGTTGATTTCAGTTTAATGAAAGTGTTTAGAAATAAAATTAAAACATCAATAACTTGTACTTGAGTTATAATGACTAGTTGATTATCTTACAGTTGTTTTAACTGTTCTCTTGGAACATAGACTTTTATTTATTGTTGATGCATTTACTTGGAAAAACCTGTATTTTTTGCGGGGATGTTTAATTCCATTAGTAGGCAAATACAGAATTAATTTGCTATCCAGAAATCTTTGTTTGCATGATGCCAACATAGTTAATTTTTTTATCTGTGTCATCACAAAAAGCAGACAAATTTAATATGGAGCTATAGAGACTTGAAGTTAATTTGTGGACTGCAGACAAATACAATAAGCCTTGGGAATGGTTTAGTAATCCTCTTTTAGGCTTGGCCAAGTGCTTCTTTTGATCTTCATCAGTCATACTGGTAATGTCTTTTTGTGGAAAATAATAATGGCAATTGTCTGATGGTAATCATCCTCCAGTCTGGCTATGTATGCTTGTATCAGAGATCGCTAAAAAGACAACCAGTCATGCTTATACCAACTATTGATTCTTCTACTGTTACCAAAGCGTAGATAAGTGCTAACAAAAATGTCCCATGTCTGATGAATTTTTCCTGTAATTATATCAATTTTGGTTTTTTGATTCGTATCACTTCAAAAAGACATGTGTTGTATATACCATTAATGGCTCCTATTGTAGACTTTAGGAAAATATCACTTGGATTGTTTGTGAGTCATACTAACTTAGGCGTCCAAAAGAAATCCAAAAAATGCTTTTTATTGAAAATATCTGGTGAAGTTGCAAGATGCAAGTCTGTTACATGTTAATTATAATCCAAATATACATTACAGAGCTGATCAATATTTTTTTGATGAGTTGAGGATGAGTGAAGAAGATCCTTTATTTATGGCTGGATTCTTTGTCTGAGTTTGGCTTTAATGTTGGTTCATGGCTTTATCAACGTTTGTATTAGGTTTAGTTTTTTTGGAATGATTGATCCTTAAAGCATCACTAAAGAGACATTACTTGTCGCGATACACATCTGCTGCAGTGTAACATGGGTACCATTTCTTCTATAAGCCTCATCTTGTAGTTTCAGTCACTTTATTAATGCTTGGATGAAAGGATTCAGGACTTCATAAAATTGTTCATAAGGAAAAAGTCAAACAACAAAAATACCGAACTACAAGGAATATTCTAATGGAAAGTCAAGGCTCAAACACATCAATAGGAGAAAAGTAAATACCAGCTTAACTTTGAAGGATGTACATCATTAAATCAAAAGCATATACTTTTTTCCCACAAAACCACAAGTTGAGGAAAAGACTGATATCAACATTGCCATTAGAAAGATTTTTTTTACTCCTGTATTACAGTCACCTTATTTAATTCACCTTTCAAACAAAACTACACATTTACATTAATGTCACTTGAAGCAATAATGGATGCATATCTTTGTGTGAGGCCTACATGTTGATCACAATTGTTATACTGAATAAAAATATCAATGTGTAAGGTCACCGACCTGATGTAATTCACTATTGAATTCTGTTTTTACATTTGGGTTTTTGATGTGCCATAAAAAAAACATAATGATGCAAATTGTTTTATCACCTTCCATTAAACAAGAATGTTGCTCACATGTGTTTGAACTAGATTCCAGATAATAGCTACTTCTGTTTTAGCATTGTATGCAATACTCCAAAATTACCTTTGCTGGGGTCCTTCTTCTAGTAATTATCAGTATAATTTGCTACTGTTTTAAGCTGTCTAAAAAAGACTTTTCTTGATGTAATCGAAGATTAATTTGATGCTGAATGACAAGATATTTATTTTAATCAATCTACACAGTAGGAAATTGTCTTTGAATTTTTATTCATGAGACGATTTATTCAACCAATATGACCTTGAGCAGTCTACAGTGTATTTAAATAAAGATTGTCTTCTTGTCAAAGTAGTTTATAAGATTTTGTAGATAAAAATCTCCAATTGTAAAGAATAGTATAAATATAGAACCAGTTATGTAGGTCATTACCGTACTCTCTCTAAATACAGGTTCTTACGGAGTTTAGTGTCCCATTCAGTTCATAGTGTGTGTACTCTCTCTAAATCTATGTTCTTACAGCGTTTAGTGGCCCATTCAGTTTGTAGTGTGTCCTGAAACACTTCACTGACCTTATATAGTCTTATTCAGGCAGTTGTTATCTCGAGGTTGTTATATTAAAAAAAAAAATCTCACTGAAATATTGATCAATATTTGTTGAATATTAACCCCTTTCAAATTCTTATTCACTTGCATAAGGTCAATTTCTATCCAGCACAGCTCATTTGTTAAATATTATCCCCAAATCACAGGACCTTCTAACTTGTCAGAATTTGAAAAGGAATTATGAAGTAAAGTCCATAAGAGACCACAGTGACTAACTAGTGTATCAATTAGTTCATACCCTGCTTGACTGACTGGATTGCCAGTCTTATTGCCAAAGTTCTGTGGCACCCCCTAGAGAGAATCCTACTTTCTCTGCCTAGTGTACCGGCCATCATGGATGTAGCTAACTTCCTTTCAATTGTGGTTTCTTAAATTCATGTGAAACAGTTGTTTTGAAAAATGAAGAAATTTTTCAGACATATTAGTCATTAAATGTCTGTTCGTGAAATTTGACTTTGACCTTGAGGTTTTTGTGGTCTAAATAGGAATTAAGTCTCTCAGTCTATATCATTACACGTACACAAACTCTTATACAGAAACAAGTATAAAAAGGTTGTGGTAAAACTCCCATGGAGATCACCTTTAGGAAAGGTTTGAAAATTTAACACCTTAGCAGACATGCATCATTTATTTGCATTATAGTTCATTGAACTACTATATCCATCCCTTATCATTGGAGACATTTATACAATCTAAGTATGGGAAGAGCGTAATAGATTAAAGAATCAGACCAGTAAATTTGGTTTAATTTTATGAAAATAAAACATATATAAATGAATAAGTCTGATTACTTATTGAAAAGTTAACAAACAGAAAAGTACATTTCATTTTCCACTTGTGTGGTTCATCTGCCCACCAAAAGTTATATATGAGCAGTGCAAAAAGGACATGTTTTAAATTTTTTAAATGTTACAGTGATGATTTTTCATTCACACATTTAATTTACACACATGTATAACCTAGTTTAGAAAAAAGTGATCTATTTATCAGCTGAACTAGATTTCAGTTAGTGCATGTTTCATGTTTTCTGTCATTTCTTGCTATTTTATCAACAATACAGATTGGATATGTCTTCTCCATTTAATCATGATGTGAAACAACCAACAATCAATCAATCCATTTCTTAAGGTCCAATCTGTTGATTTATACAACTGGTTCCGGTCTTTTGCTGTTACCCCAGATATTGGACATTAGTTACATACTGTAGGTTATTGTGTTGTCAGATGGTTGCCATTTACATGTATCTTTTTTATTTGTTTTGACTAAAGTTAGACCTTAACATGTCTCTTTAGAATTTGCCTATTTACCACAGTCCTGAGTATGCTGACAATGAATATCAGTCCTATCTACCACAGTTCTGAGTATGCTGACAATGAATATCAGCCCTACTTACCACAGTCCTGAGTATGCTGACAATGAATATCAGTCCTATCTACCACAGTCCTGAGTATGCTGACAATGAATATCAGTCCTACTTACCACAGTTCTGAGTATGCTGACAATGAATATCAGCCCTACTTACCACAGTCCTGAGTATGCTGACAATAAATATCAGTCCTATCTACCACAGTCCTGAGTATGCTGACAATGAATATCAGCCCTACTTACCACAGTCCTGAGTATGCTGACAATGGATATCAATCCTATTTACCACAGTCCTGAGTATGCTGACAATGAATATCAGCCCTACTTACCACAGTTCTGAGTATGCTGACAATGAATATCAGCCCTACTTACCACAGTCCTGAGTATGCTGACAATGAATATCAGTGCTATCTACCACAGTCCTGAGTATGCTGACAATGAATATCAGTCCTACTTACCACAGTTCTGAGTATGCTGACAATGAATATCAGCCCTACTTACCACAGTCCTGAGTATGCTGACAATGAATATCAGTCCTATCTACCACAGTCCTGAGTATGCTGACAATGAATATCAGCCCTACTTACCACAGTCCTGAGTATGCTGACAATGAATATCAATCCTATTTACCACAGTCCTGAGTATGCTGACAATGAATATCAGCCCTACTTACCACAGTCCTGAGTATGCTGACAATGAATATCCGTCCTATCTACCACAGTCCTGAGTATGCTGACAATGAATATCAGTCCTATTTACCACAGTCCTGAGTATGCTGACAATGAATATCAATCCTATTTACCACAGTCCTGAGTATGCTGACAATGAATATCAGTCCTATTTACCACAGTCCTGAGTATGCTAACAATGAATATCAATCCTATTTACCACAGTCCTGAGTATGCTGACAATGAATATCAGTCCTACTTACCACAGTCCTGAGTATGCTGACCATGAATAGCAGTTCTTATTACTGGCGATTGTTGGTTATGACCATATGGTGACCTTTTATTGTGTAAATACTGGTTTTCCTTTATTGGATAATTGCAATCATTCTTCTTTTGTACAGTCATTTCTCTACATAGAGATCAGCCTTGGGACCAAAGAAAAATTCTGAAAACTGTCTGGATTATGACAAGTGTGCTAACTTTGAAATTGAGGTGCAAAATACTACGACTTGAATTATAACCTGCAAAAAAACTTAATAGAGTTAACTTTAAATCAGGTTGGACTGTATATACATATATATATGCCATAGTTATACACTGATATGCACCTGTCTTATGCTTTTTTATAAAGGTGAGACTTGTTAACATATAATTCTTGAATAACACACAATCCATCAAAACATATCTGATGACGTGCTAACTGTGTAGCCCAAGGGCACAATTTTCTTTTTAATTTATTAGCTGTTTAATAATGGGACATTTGTATTGTAGCTTTTAAAAAAAATTTAAACATGTAGAATATCAGATATATAATAGTCGTTTGTTAAATTTTTCAAACAAGCTTTTGAACTGGTGTTGTCAGCACAGACTGGTATTTGGACTTGGTTTGCTATCTATGTACTGTGATTTCATTATCATTTGTTGAAAACCAATTACTGTGGATACAAGTGAACCACATATTCAAACATTCAACACATTACAAATTTTTCACAAGTTTTGTTTACAGAAATTATTAAGACCAGTCCATGGAATCAAATATCAACAAAAATTATGACCTTGAAAATAAATGAATCCATACTGACAGTAAGTCATTTCAATACCTAGAAATCATTTAGATGGTACACACAGTTCCATTTGCTCGAGTCTGACTTGGTATCTTATTATCAAATTATACCTAACATACGAGTCTTTGACGACTTCCATGTGGAGCAGGATCTGCTTACCTTGCTGGAGCAACTGGGCTGCTTAGTCTTTAGTTTTCTATGGTGTGTCTTCTGTACTATTATTTGTCTGTTTGTCTTTTCATTTTTAGCCATGGCGTTGTCAGTTTCTTTTAGATCTATGAGGAATGTCCCTCGGGTATCTTTTGCCCCTCTTTCCCATTTGACTAAATTACTTGATTCTGAACGAAACGAAGTTGGGAATTTGAGAGTGGGAGATAAATAGCAAAACAATGTTTATGTTTGACTTTACAAGGGGAAGCCATATAAAGCATGTTTCCAATCTAAAACTCCTAGAACACATTGGAGTCCCAACAATATCTGAACAGAATCTGATAAAAATAAAGTGAGGTTGTATAGCCAAAAAATGAGGTTTTTAATATTAGGTTTCGATGGTTTGGACTATACTAGACTAGTTTTCATGTCTTTTATCTGGTTTAGACTTGAACAGATCTAAGGATAAGTTAACCAATGACAGTCTTCTTTAATTTACCTCAAATTACCACGGAAATCATACATAATTTGCTGTTATGTAATAATGTGTTGTTTCGGGCTGTTCATTACATAATGTCAGTCTAAAACAGAATTTCTGGTCAATAACTGCACCCATTGTTTGTGTAAATGCTTTGTCAGTATGTTAGTATAGCTATTGGAAGAGGCTGGGAATGGGTTATCCCATATTTGTTTGTTGGAATTACTTTAAGAATAGATATTTTCTAATTTTGACACTAAATGGTAGATAAAAATAGAATATAACGTGTCGTAATGACGATGAAAACTTAAAACCAACCTTAATCTAAAACAAAAGCAGAAATGTAGCTTGATGAAATGATGAAAGCAGTTCCTACTTTATTGAATCCTAAGCTTTCAAATCATATATAGCAGTTGTAAAGTTACAATGATAACTTGATAAGTCCTAAGGGTGGGGGACATAAGAGTAGTCATAGATATGATAGGTCCAGGAATGATTATACCACTTTTGTACAGGGTTTCCAACTACAAAGTTACAAAATGAATTGTTTCTGTACTTTAAGAAGAAATTATATACCAGTAATCAGATTCTTCAGCTTGACCAAATTAGTAGTTTATCAGCAATAAATGAGATTTACAGCTACAAGCAAAGGGGTAGCTTCCAAGTTGTGAAGTTGAAATCATCCCTTTGTAAATTTTACAAATTTGACTGTTCACAGATGATAGTGGATATATTTTCAACATGTCTTAACTACAATCCTGTCCCCTGTTCCCCAAATGTAACCTACCGATTTAGATTTATTACCCAGTTTGTACTAACATGAGCAACATAATGGGTGCCACATGTGGAGTAGGATCTGCATACCCTTCCAAGGCACCTGACATCAACACCAGTTCGTTGTGGGGTTCATGCTGCTCAGTTTTTAGTTTTCTATGTTGTCAGCTTATTATGAGGATCCCCAACTCACATGATGAAAACAGTTTATTGACCTTAAAATTGGTCTCAGTTGAACAAGGAACAATTTCCATCTGAAACAGGTTCCCTTTCCTCCCTGTCTGCCAGTTGTACCTGGTTTCCATTACAGATTACATCTAGTAAAGAGAAGACATCTGTCAGTCAGACATTAATCATTCATGATAAAATCATATTTATATATTTGAAAGTAGTTAATCATTTATGTGTGTATGATGAATATTATGGATAATAGAAGTAAAATGAGACACACATTCTACACCAACAGGAAAATAGTACTTTGTGTTTCCTCCTGGGTTATGTAACTGCACATTGTGTAGGCGTCCTCATGGATTATATTTATATTAAGGTTCTGTGGTTTGACCATGATCTTTTATTGATCTGATTTTCGGACACAGGTAAATTTGACTAGACCACATAATTTGATACAGGTAGGACAGGTGGGTTGCCTTTCATCTTACTGATTGATTTTAAATGTTCTCAACTAAAGGCAAAATACTATAAATGCTTTTTCCATGTCATTAAGGAAGGACAGTTAATACAAAAAAAAAAAGAAATGTCTACCCTCCATAAACTATGAACATGTATTTATATTTGTCTCATTTGCATAGCATTGTCTGTCTAGCCAAAATATCTTGACCTTTAAAAGTGTGTCACAAGGTCATTTAGGGATAAGCCACATAGTAAAGCTGATACATATCAAATATGTCAAACAAAAGCAAAACTTGTTAATTTCATTAACTTGACTTAGCATACAATAATTTATGCAGTTCTTTGAACTGTAAGCAATGTCCAATGAAAGATCTGTTTTTTTATATGGAAATGACCATTAATTATTTAAATACCCTTAACATCTGTTGTCCCTGGGTGAATTTTGATGATTCAGGTAAAAAAAAAATGAAAGCTTGCAAATTTTTGTAATGATCACCATATCTTATGAATAATGTGACATTTTTTAATTATTTTTTTTTAAAAGATTTCTTTTAACACCTGATGATTATAGAACATTTCACCCAGATAACATGTAAAAATAACAAATTTAAATTTTCTTCTTTTAAGGATTATGTACCCTTGTGTTGATTCAATGCTAAACATATGGAAATTTTCTCCTTGTACTCTCATATTTGGCGATTTGATGGCTGATAGAAATAAGATTATTGCATGCAGTGCTAGCATTGATTTCCTTAAAACAAGTTTATTATTGTAGTTATTGGTTAAAACAAATTAAAATATAGACCAAATCAAGTACACCTTTTAGGGTGCGCTCGACTTTAGTGACTCAGCACGAGGTATTTTGGAATTTACAGGTTGGTTAGAAATTTTTGTAAAAAATAAACACTAGCACATCATAGAAAAGCAAGTGAGTAATCTATGTTTCAAATTTTATAACAAAAATCTCTGTAATAAAGGCTGTGGATGATCTATAAAAATCTTGGTTTATTTGCCACAAAGTACTCTTTTTCTATTAAATGCAATGAAACAGTAAATAATTATGCATTGCATCAAGTTTCCCCTTGGTATATGTACAAAATTCATTATATCTGTAGTTTTGATACAATTAAAGTTTGAAAATTTCGTACAAAAATGGCTACAGAAGGGGTCATAAACCTTAATATCACAATAATCAGTAACAAAGAACAAATACAACTACAAAAGTCCCCATAAATTTTCTATAACAAAACAAGGAGCTGGCATTTCAAGCATATAACTTTTGATACCTGCCTAGGAATATTGGACACCGTCGTTTGTAATCATTTTAAATTTTGTATAAAACAGAACACATCAAGCTGTATTTTTGAAAAATATGATTTTAGAAATTACATTCAAAATGAATCCATTGAAAAACGTAGTATAATGTTGAGATCTAAGTGATGATCATTTCCCAAGTAAAATATATAGCTCAAACTTGAGAGTGGTAATTGTTGGGTGACATTCTTTCCAAAGGAGATATAACTTAGACTAAGGTGCTAAATGTTTCTTGACACAGAGAAGAGAGGTGAAATATCTTATTCACAAATGCTAGACACATGGCTCATAAAACCAATGGATTTGAATGGCTTCTATTCACTCTCAAGGCAGTGCATATGTACTCAAATTTGATAATTTATGAGTGCACACATGACCTCATGTTTTCATAAATAAACATTGATATCTGTCATATTGTAATAATTAAAGTGACTAGTAAAAACATTATTAGAGAAGCATGTGGAATAAAACCAGCACTCCAACTGGTATAACATGTTGCCACTTGAAAAATAACAATCTCAATAACTCTTAAGAAAAGATAATCAACTGATAGTTTATACCGGGTATGTACATCTGACAAAACCCATTTTGTCCTTGAGAACCGGAAAGGAAAAAAACATGCAGCATATTTGCTCAATGATCTACAGTGGTGGCGAATCCAAAAAATTTTCATAAGTGGGGCCCACTGACTGCCTCAGTTTGTATAATGTAAACCAAACCTAGTACAATTACAAACTATGATGTGTCAACTTTGCAACAGAAGGATTTTCACTCTATTGAGTATTTCCTGCATTTAATCCCCCTGAACTGAAAAATTTGATGTATCAAATGTTCATGAAACTGTACATTTTAAAATCCTAACATACCTATGGTAGGTCATCTTGATCCTATCCTAAGATAACAAGGCATCCTGCTCCTTTTAAAAATCAATTGCAGTCAATTGGCAATCCTCAGGTGAATCTACAACTCTACATGTATCTCTCTATTCCATTGAGTTAGCAAGATATGACAAGTGAATTTTTCATGATATTCAGTATGCTCTTTTACTAGACACAACCCATCCAAGATGTTTCATCAGCTGTTCTGTGACATCTTGCTCTGATCCTTTTATGCGATGCTATTTTATATTGATGAATAGTTTAGAATAGATCTACAATATCACGTCTATCATTACTGTGGATTCATTCATTTTCGTGGGTACCAATTTTCATGGATTGAGAAAATTTGGTATTTTCGTGGCTTTACTGTAGTCGGCATACAAGCCTACAGAAAATTTGTACTTCATAAGGGGGGGGGGGGGGGGGGGGGGGGATATATATATATGTTTTGCTTTGAAGACAATAATGTTTGTCGTCTGTATATGATGGATTTATAATTATTCCAGATGTCTAAGATGATAATATTTTGTTATTTCAGCTATATCAAAGATAGTTGTGATTATAGTGATTGTTGTTTTGATGCCCGTACTGGCTGTGTTTATCTGTGTTGTGTGTCCCTGTCGATCTACAGCTCGTATGTTACGTAGGTGGCGCAGTCGTGATCGAGGAGTGGAACATCGACAATTAAGACCTCAGTCTCAAGGATCAGAGGTGGGTTTTGTTGTGTATAAAGTTTTAAGAAGATGTGGTATGAGTGTCAATGAGACAACTCTCCATGCAAGTAACAATTTCTAAAAGTAAACCATTATAAGTCAAAGTACGGTCTTTATCACAGAGCAAATGACACAGTAATTAACAACTATAGCCTGTCTATAGGTCACTGTACTGCCCTCCACAATGAGCAAAGGCCATACCACATAGTCTTCTATATAGATATCGTAAATCACTCAATTTTATTATCAAAATTAAAAATGTATAAGTTTGATTCTCTTTCTTTTGAATGGTTCAAATCATATTTATCAAACAGGTCTCAAAAAGTAAAAAAATAAACAACATATCTTCAGAAAAAAAAAGTAACATTTGGTGTACCACAGGGTAGTATTCTAGACCCTTTATTATTTCTTTTATATATTGATGATCTCCCACTTCAGCTAAATCATACAAAGCCTGATTTGTATGCAGGTGACACAACTTTTAAATACTCTTCAAATTCCGTTGATGAAATATGTGATAAACTTAATGATGAAATAGCAACTTTTAAAATATGGTGTGAAAATAATGATATGATTCTAAATATTAAAAAATACAAATTGATGTTAGTTGGTTCACATAGAAAGCTTCATACAAGATACTTTAAAGATAGAATATAGTGGAATTCTTTTAGAAAATGTAAACAGTGAAAAATTACTTGGCATCATAATCTATGATTGTCTTTCGTGTAATCAACAAATAAACAAAGTATGTACTGTTATTAGTACTAGACTAGGTTTACTAAATCAATTAAAGCATTATATTCCATGAAAAGGTTTATGATTATTTTATAATGGATATGTACTTCGTCTTTTTGATTATTGTTGTACAATATGGACTGAAATATGTAATCTAAATATGGAAAAAATGTTAAAATTGCTAAAAAGGGCAGTCAGAATAATTCTTAACAAATCATATGACACACCATCAAAAACTTTACTTAAAGAATTAGGATGGTTAACTTTTCAAACAAGAATCACATATCACAAAGGAGTATTAATGTATAAGTGTGTAAATAGTCTTGCACCTGATTATCTTTGTCAATTGTTTAATAATAACCAAAATGTGAATGCAAGATATTCTTTGCGTTCATCGGACAATAATTGTCTTTTCATACCACGTCCGAGAACAAATTTTATGAAAAAAAAACATTTCAATACTCCGGAACAGTTCTTTGGAACAGTCCCGTTCAAATAAAAAAGATAGAAACGATAGAACAGTTCAAACAAAGTTTTTATAATTTCTTGTTTCTAAACTATAAAAGTCCATATATTTATCTTGTACATCTGACATTTACAGAATATGTTCATGAACCGATTCTGTATGTTTTTCACCTTTTGTTTTGCATAAAAAGTATATATGTAAATGTATATATTATATTATTGTATATTTTGAATTATTGAGAGGGCATCAGGGGAGATTAGTATTGTACTAACTGATTTTACCCTCTTTAAATAAAGTATTTATTAGATAGATTTACATAATGAATAGTATGCTTTTCACAAAATAATTATTTTTACAATATGCTGAAAAAGGGAAAAAAAATATCTTCTTAGAGTTATTATTGATAACCTTAGATCTAAATGCCAAACTTTTGTATGACGTCATGCTATGACATGATGTTATAATACATGAAAATCATTTATAGAGTTTCATCTTTTCTTTTCTTTTAATTTTATACCTTCTTCCAAGCTCTAATGAATTAATTGAATTTGCTATGCATTAGAATAGAACACAATCATGAATCATTTTGAAATTTTGTCAAATCGACATAGTGTTTGCACGTAGGTTACGATGCATACAGATTTTCTCGGAAGGTAAACTGCAACTACAATAAATACGTACAACAGTGAGTCTGTAAATCTATCGAGAATTTGATCACGCTGTTATATACAAAGCTATAGCAGCACGTCAAACTTTTTATACGGTAGAACTTGATAACTAGGTGTTAGATTTATCCGATCTTTTTATGAAACAGAAATTCGGTCATTGATGATGGATTGTACAAACATTTTTGTTACATAACACTAGTTTGTACTAACAAAAAAAATTCTCTAGCAAAGGACTTTTTTTCACAGTTTGAAGAAATGGTTTCATTATGTTACTTAAAAAGGTGTTTTGGCCAATAGGTATTTTGAAGGGGCAAAGTCTCTTCAGTTTTGTAAGCGTGGTAGATCAAATTATCATTGATACTGAAGTTGACCAAATGACTACTAAAAATACCATAATTTAAGAACCAAAAAAAGTTAATATTTGTAGTAACCATCAGTTCTGTTCAATTTATTTTGGGAACAAAATGATAAACATTGATTAAAATTTTGCTCAACATTGAGAAAGTTTTATTTATCTTATGTTATAACAAAAAGTTTAAAATAGTTTTGAAAAATTAAATTTTTATTAAAGAATTTTCAGACTCTAGATTATAATTTATCATAATAAAGATTAACGATTTTTTTTTTTTGAAAATTTGCTGTTGTAGACTATCTGTCTTGTATAATTTCCAGCATAAGAGGTTAATGTGTGGTTTGATTACCACAGAACTATTAAAACCAGATTAAAAACATAAATATGGCTTTCACTTAATCCTGTATTAGCCATGAACTTATGAAAATATGTGTGTTAATCTTTATAACCATTATAAACCATTCATCTAAAATGTCTATTAATTTCAGTTGTTTTAGATTCTTACTCCTTGAAAATATGGTAAATTAATCTGAAATACAAAGCGTTTTTTATATGACAATCTTTTTCGTCTGATTTAATGTAATTGGACCAGATTATGCATAAGTATATAGTCACTTGAGTTGTAGGTTGTAATACTATCAAATGATAAATTATTACGCAATTTCCCATTTTTCTGCGGTCATTAAATAAAAGTCTGTTTAATATGTAAATTACGTTAACTTCAGTTGCGGAACTTCCTTATGGAAGAATTGAAAATTTAAATCAGTGGATCAAATGTTATTTGTACACTAAAGGAGGAAAGCAATTTGTCAAACCTCAAAGGAGAATAGATGGTTTTGATGTGTAACTATAATGTTTAGGGTATGTGTTTAATCTTTGTAAGTTTTCTCTGTAATTATTTACAAAAACAGTAGCAAAAAATATTATTTGAAGTTCCCCTCTACATTGGGATTTATATTTTAAATAGATGATATTTTATTAATTATAAAATGTACTATGAACCCGATATGTTGCTGTTATGGGCAGTATTTAGTTTTTCCCTAAATGAATATCACATTTGATGCTCACTTTTGGTGTTAATTAAAAGTTTTCGGCACAAATAACCCTTTAGGAGACTTGTTTTTTTTCTGTTATAGTAGGAAAGTCCTAAACATGTAGATGGAACACAAAACCCTAAATGAAATCTGACCTTGACCTCATTTTCATGGTTCATTGGTCATTTGTGTTTTGGTCTGTTTTTTCAAGTTCTGTATATTCAAAAGGTCGACTATATTAGGTGTGTGGAATGTTTGCAAGGTGTACATGTCTAGTATCAACTAGAGTGTCAGACAACAACTAATAAATACATTCCTAGTTTAATTATAGTTTTAATTTTATATTTATATTACCACTGATCTAACAATATGGCTTTTTTTATATTAAAAGTTATAAATTCTGTTAAATTACATATTTATTTTAAGAAATATTGAAAATGCAGACATTTAGCTTATATAACATTATTGATTCTTATATTGTGATAAGAATTCAGGTTATTGTTGATCAGCTGCAATCATTTACAATGGCTACAACCATTTCTAAAATAGAACTGGACAAAAATTTAAATGATTAGCCCCATCATCAACATGCTAAAAAAAAATCTATTTGCAAATGGGTCAACAATCCTTTTAACTGTGTCTCAATGCAAGGAACCCAATTTAGTTTGTGATTCATATGATAAAGGACAAGTCTAAATAAGCTTTTATTAACTGGTGAACATTTATTTATTATGACACCCTGAACCACAATATTTTAAAATGTCTTAGCTTAGAAAAAAAAGCCTTTAGACATATCCCAACTTTATAAGAAGAGGTAAAAGGATTTTTCAGAAGTTCAACCTTAGAGTCATTGAATTCCAGTAATGAAAGTTGATGTCGCATTTTCATCACACTTTTACATGTGGTTCACAATTATTTTTTGTTCTTCAAGTTTCAATGAACCATGTTTCTCTTGCCCCATGGTACACATGTGTATAGGTGAAAGATTTCTATGACAAGATTTTTTTTCATTGTAATTTTTACAAATAAAGTAGCATTATTTGAACATTAAATAAATGAAATCCTTTTTTAAAATGAAACGTTCCTTGGTCTACATTAAGTATAGCTGTTAGTCTTAATAGGCAACAGCTTTTCCTTCAAATTACACTGAAATATATTTATAAAGGAATATGTTTAAATCAGCAGGTATAGAATATTCTCATTTGTTATTTATGTTTTTCACTTGAATAATTTTTTTCAACATTTTGTCTCAAAAAATAAATGATGTAATAAATTGCCTTTCAACGGTTCATTTATAGATAAAAAATGGACATCTGCCTCAAAAATAATTGATGCAATGGATTTAAACTAGATCAGAAAAAAACCAGGTCATCCCACCAGACTTGGCTTTGAACCTCCTTTTTGTGTTATTGTATTTCCATTTTCTAGAGAAGTTTGAAAAGAGTCTGTCCAAATCAGTAACTATGCACACTGTAGACATCCAAATACCTGGTGACACTGTAGACATCCAAATACCTGGTGACACTGTAGACATCCAAAAACCTGGTGACACTGTAGACATCCAAATACCTGGTGACACTGTAGATATCCAAATACCTGGTTACACTGTAGATATCCAAAAACCTGGTGACACTGTAGACATGCAAAAACCTGATTACACTGTAGGCACTGTAGACATCCAAATACCTGGTTACACTGTAGCCATCGAAATACCTGGTGACACTGTAGACATCCAAATACCTGGTTACACTGTAGACATCCAAATACCTGGTGGCACTGTAGCCATCCAACTGGTGACACTGTAGACATCCAAATACCTGGTTACACTGTAGACATCCAAATACCTGGTGACACTGTAGACATCCAAATACCTGGTTACACTGTAGACATCCAAAAACCTGGTGACACTGTAGACATCCAAATACCTGGTTACACTGCTGGCAAATAAATACCTGGGTTGTGTTCAATATCGTAGCATCTACGTAGCTGCTATCAATATCTATGTAAAAACTAAAGACTAGCTACAAGTTCAATAGACAAAATCTATATAGATATATTAAGCAGCTACGATATTGAACACAGCCCTGCTTACACTATACTAGATGATGAAATATATTTGTGGGCAAGTACATGGAAACAAGTATTTTTGTTGAACCTGAAAGACCAAACTTGTGTTCTATATGTTGACTGGCTAAGTAGATGTGTTTTAGCTTATTATACCCCTGCTTATAAAGTCTTGCATTCAGGCCCTTTTCTACAGTGACTATTAAGTAATTGTGGAACACTGTGGAAATAAATCAGTTTAGGTTAAAATCGTACAATTAACTATATTTTGTTAGATTTGCCTCAGTAAGAAATGAAAATTTCTTCTAAAATTTCTGACAATTTGAGTTGAAATAAGTAGGAAAGCAATGTCAGGGCATTGCCATATTTTTCTTTGTTCTATTACGTACTTAAAAACTGATCTTCTGAAAAATGAGATTTTCTGCTTTATAAGATATTTTTGGTTTTTGGTTTTGTTTCCTGTTTTGTGGAATTATATTATTCTGTTTATCCATTAAAACTGTATGTGACGTATAATCACAGTGACAGCTGGTTTGATGCAGTATGTTACAGACTAAAAATATAAATGTCTAACGAAAGATATGTACACATTTGGTTATTTACTTGATTTACTTTTGCTGGTTCAATACAAGATCTTAAAATATGTTGTAAAATACATGTATTTTAATTATAATAATCTTTCTTGTTGTAAAGCATACAAACAGCTTGTGGCAAACAAAATACAAATTACATAAATATATATAAAACATTTTTTATTTTTTAATTTAAATTTTTTAATGTCTTCTGTCTGAGAAATAGGCCAACTTACTTAATAATCTAGAAGGTGTTAGTTGCTTAATGTTTAGTATAAGACCAAAAAAAAGGCTGTATGGTGGGTGACCTATAGTTGTTAATTTTATGTCATTTGGTCTCTCTTAAAAAGAGTTGTCTCGTTGGCATTCAAACCACATCTTTTTTTTTATGCTTGAAAATTTTAAATCAGTATTAAATTAAAGGTGTTAGTTGCTGAACATGCAGTGTCAACACTACAGATTTCACCCAACACCATAAGGTTTCATACAAAAATTGTTCATTGTAGATTTTTTTCAATACAATTTTGTTCTGTTAGTTTATGAAATGATGGTCAGATTGATTTTCTAAAAAATGTTCCACCTCAAAGGTCATTTTGATAATTACCAGACAGAAATTTCAAAAAAAAAAAAAAAATTAGGAAGAATTTACATTTATTTTTGTATAGACTTGTTATTGTCTGAGCACTGATTGGATGTCTAGACTACATATCAGTTGTGTGACAAGTCTGACATTTTAAATTTTACACAAAGTTTGTCCCTTCATCAATAACTGGTGTCCACCTAGAGCATTCTTACCATTGATATGTTGAATATAGTGTGAAGTTATATAAAACATTAAGCATAGTATTAAGTTTAAACAGAAATGCTGGTTAAGACATTTAGATTGATTTTGGGAGTTTTTGTCCCAACAGTGTAGGAATTACGGGCCAAAAACAGGTCCCAAATTAGCATTTTTCTTGGTTTTTGCACAATAACTTCAGTTTAAGTTAATAGAAATCTATGAAATTCTGCGGTCGTATAAAGCTGCGCCCTGCATCTGGTTAGATTTTAATTTCAAAATTATTTCATGCAGAATAAAATCAAACTTTTTCATCTGTTCTCTCAACATGTGTTGGCAGTGACAATGCCTACATTTTGGTCAGGTGGTTATGAAAGTCACACATGACACATTTAACTAACTATTGTATCCTGGAACTAGAATATAAATACTTTTTAATTTTTCCATATTTTGAATGAAATTAACATGTTTTATTTTACACTTTTCTAAAGTACTACAGAACAGAATGACTGCATATTTGTGATTTGAAGAGTTGTACTGGTAATATGTTAGCATTTTGTAAACCAGTCTGACACCTTTTCTTGTTTTCCAATACTTTTACATTTGTCAATGAATTACAAGTTAGTGTTTCTAGCTGGAGAACATGTGCAATTTCGTTTTCCTCTCTGTTATATCTACTATCGTTCCTTGTTCTTTCTTTCTTTCTATGACGAGACTTAGTCCATATACAGAACATCCGTGTAAAGGGTCGTAGACATAAAGAACAATTAACAAAATTGATCACAAAAATAATTGTAAAAGCATTGTGTGTCCAGGAAGAATGTGTGATCTATGGTCCAAAAGTGACAAGTGCTCAAAATCAAAAATGCAATACGAAATATTTATAGTATGTAAAGTAATACATTATAGCATCTTTTTGCAGTTTTCCTACGTCATCATAGTCATACTTGTAGAAAATAAGAGACAAGAGTTCTCAATTTGTGTGGGCTACTTTTGACTTTTGATGTGCATTTATAACCTCCCCGAGACAGTGATGTAAAAATTATAATAATTCACCTGCCAGGACTTAGATGTCTGGATAGGTGTTAATAGTACAATAGACAAAATACCTCATAAAATAGTATCTAAACAAAATAAGGGTGCAGTGTTTGTATAATATGATTGGCTCTGCTAAAATAGGGCTTTATGGGTAATATTTTCTAATTTTCTCATTGGTTTAAAATACCTTTAGCAATTATACAAATATTATTTTTATTTTTGATAAACGAATGTAAAAATAAAATTTTCTGAGTTTCTTACAGACCAACGGACATCTTCTATAGGTTTGTTCAAAATTCATGATTTTGTTTTTAAATTGCAGAATGCATTGCACTGTTCTTGTTGGTTTCTCTTAAGATATCTGTTCTACAGTTAAATATGATATCAGAGAATATTTGGAATTATGGATTTTACAATTAAATTAGAATAAATGATTGTAGAATATATATAAAATATATGAACATGATGAATATAGATTGTATATAAATATAAATATATTGCAAAAACAGGGTTATAATCGCAATTATTTAAACTTGCAATTTAGTCTAAAATGCAAAATGGCAATAATAAATGCATGCAATCATTTCTGAATTTACAGTATTAGGTAGGATATTCTGAATTAGTTTTGATGGGATATCTCATGCAACAAATGGTTTATTCAAAATATATCAGTCTGTGCCAAACTGTTTAAGGGTTTGTCTGACCGAAACAGAAATTTCAACTTTTAAATATTCTATATATTCAACCAAAAAATTCTAAAGGTTCAGTCTGACGGAATGACTTTTTGTCTGACATTTTGTCGGTCGGACAGAGTTTGGGATACACTGATATATCTGAATGGTCAGAACTTGATTGTATGCCGAAATAAAAGGGAAATAAAAGATATTCTTTTGAACTATATTAAATTAACTAATGCAAATCTGTTTCCAAAAGCGAGGAAAATTATAAAAAAAATCACAGATTGTAGATCTATTTATTTGCATCCAGTGGCCAGTATTTTTACAGCAATAAATATACATTTTTTTTTTGTTTTCCATTTTTTTTAGAGAATAGATTTCCAACATTGAATATAATCATTTTAGTTTCCATTTTTTTTAGAGACTACTTTTAAAGCAATGAACATTTGTGTCTGCAGAGTGTTTAGTTTGTAATACTATTGTGTATATATTAAAAGCTACTTTGTTTTGTTCGTTCCAGGTTGTCTATGTGCCATCCACATCATCAACTGGATCAACCAATCAGGATAATATCGAGCATCAGACCGCTTTATTACGTGAACGCAATATCATAATGCAATCAGCACAAACTTCTGTTCAATTACCGCCCCATATCCCTATATCCAAGGATGGGGAGGAGGGTTATATAGAAAGTCAGAACAAATTGGAACGTCATCGAAGGAGTGATTATCAAATATGCTTTCGACCACCACCAAATAAAACTGTATACGATAAGGACAGTCCCCCTCCTTATAGTTCTCGGTCTACGTCCTCCATAGATAGCATTGGCCAAGCCAAAAATAGTAATTTAGTAACAGACAATAATAGTGGATGCCCTGTGTTGCGTTGTTACAGTATGTCAGAAAATAACAATCATTCGTGCTTTCAACAACCGCAGCAGTTTAATAGAACTTCTGTGTCCTCAAGACAACTTAGGCAAACTACACGTAATACTGGAGTTAATATGGACCGACCTCCCGATTATCCAGGAGGAGTCTTAGGAACAAACGTTTATCATAACAGTGCAGCGCCAGCAAAAAATTCTGTATGATTGTCGGTTGGCAGCCATTTTATCTCCTTCCATGTGCTTATTAAATTATTTGAAAGGGAGATGAAGCTATTGTGATATTCTTTTGGTTAGGTCTATCATTTGACAAAGGGCATGCCATTTTTGTGATACATATCTTTATGAGAGAGTTATAGAACTTGATTGTCCCTGCTCCTAATTAAGCATTTTATGTTGAAATGCAAAGCAGCACTTATTATCATTGTTATTCTTTGTGGCTTTACTGAATAGTTTTTAGTTATTTTGTTCTAATTTCAATATTGATGTTGATGTAGGCCAGTACATTGGTAGTCTTACTTCATTTCACATGGAAACACCTTTTTTTCTTGAACCTGGGAAGTTGATATTTGTTTTATCTAAATCTGTAGCTATCTGGTTGTGCCAAAATATTAAGTCAGGTTGTTTTTAGAACTGGAATCTGTAATACATTACTACTGGAAATTCAGAAATTATTGCATGCGTTTATTATTGCGATTTTGTCAATGTAGAAAAAAAATGCGATTTTAATTTTTACGATATTGAGAAAAGTCCTGTTCAATTCATATAAAAAACTTCAAAATGCAAGTTTACATTAATGCAATTATTACCTTGTCACATTTTTCGCAATAATAAAAACATCGCAATAATTTCTGAATTTACATTAAAATGAGAAACGTCAGTTAATAAATGTAATCCCCATGTAGATTATGGTTGCTTAGAGTAAGAATATTAAATAGAAATTAAGGAAACGAGGTATTTGTGATTTATTTTACTGATGTTCCATGCAAAACAAAATTAATTCTGTAAAAAGTGTTGAGGAAAAGAAATATTTGTCCATGTTAATTTTCCTAAATACCTTCCTTCTCTAAGTTTCATTATTATATATATTTATACATATTTATTTTTAAAAAATTATTTGAACCTTGAATTTGATAAAAAAAAATCTATTATACAATATGATTTTTTTCTATTTTTAACCAAAAGGATAACATTG
The DNA here is from genome assembly GCA_037788925.1 of Mytilus galloprovincialis. Classification (NCBI taxonomy): domain Eukaryota; kingdom Metazoa; phylum Mollusca; class Bivalvia; order Mytilida; family Mytilidae; genus Mytilus; species Mytilus galloprovincialis. Next base: position 95,794,510 of record CM075333.1, read on the forward strand.
GTTGATATCACATTATATTTCTGATCAGTATGTTAGGGGAGTTCATTCAAAGGGCTGTCAAATTAATAATTTAAAAAAAAATATATTTTAGAAACAAGTTGATTGTAATAATGTTTTTATTATTAAAAAGTATTTGAAACTAGGCTGGTAAAGGAATAAAACCCAATATGGCATAATTGTTAATATTGTAGTGACACTTTGAACTAAACCAAATTATGACATTTATACAGAAATATACAAACTGACAGGAAATTAAAACTTCAACTCAAAAGAGAAAATTTCTGTTCCGAGGGAAATGACATTTGCAGAATTGAAAACTTCAACATTCAGTTTTGTCATTAATAATTTATAGGTTTTCAATTAAGGAAAAATGCAATAATTTTAAAGGAAAGGAAAATAATGACATTTTTTTTTTAAAGAAATTATTTTTCTTAAGAAGATGGAATTGTTATATTGAATTGTCTTGTTCTAAAGATACCAGAGTTCATTTAAGATGAATTCACTCTCAAAGATTCCATATTATTAAAACTATTATTAGTCCTTTCTGGTCATGCAAGACTTTGTCTTGTGAAATTAATAAATTGAATAATTTTTTCAGTATTATGTAAAAATGCATTAACTGTATCTGAGAATGATAATACACCTATATTCATATTAAATATTTAAAATGCCAGGAGCCAATCACTATTTTAAAATCTAATCCATTTCTTGCTAAAATTTTCAAAATATAGAAAAAATTGTTAGGATGTGTAAAGAATGTCTTTTACCTTTAGTTTTGATTCTGAAGTGGCAAATTCTGTGTTTTATAAATATTATGAATTACTGGTTCTAAAAGATTGTTTCTAACAACAGGCATTTGATTACAATCTTACCTACTTTGATGACTTTATTAATGTTAATGGGACCATTTTTGTGTGCCTGATGAATGGATTTTGGATAGGGGATAATGTCATGTAAACACTTTGTATTTTTTCACAACCGAAACCATTTCCACTTTAATATGGTCAACTCATTTTAATTTAATCTGGAGCTTTAAAAAAAATTATGAAGTCAATATTGTTCAGATGAAGTTACATTCAAGCAATTCAGGTTTCAACACATTTTGATCTCTCAGCCTACAAAAGTATAATCTTTGTGTCCTTTTGTCCTAAATCTGGTTCAAGTTCAAAATAATTTAATGAAGGTCACATCAACTTCAAACTGATTAAACATTCTTATTATGACGACAATTTAACAAAAAATATGACAAAATAGGGTTTTGACCCAACTTCTACGGTTCAATGAACATGGAAATGGAACAATGAGGCATGATGTCCTATTTGACCCAGATTCTACAGTTCAATGAACATGGAAATGGAAGAATGAGGCATGTTGTCCTACGGACACATATCCTTGTTTAAAATGAATTTTTATCAAATATTCTGGACACACATGGTTTCAGTTGTGATCATAAAGAAAATATAAAATAAGGCATTAAATATTTTCATATGGAATAAAACTGCTTAAGACAAAGGATGGGATAAATAATCACTATTTCACTGCACTGTGATACCAGATTTTATTGTGAACCAGCTTTAGTCTCAAGTTCTTCAATTATTTTTCTTAAATCTACATTTTATATCTGGAATATTTCGAGATACTTGAGATAATAAGAAATAGAGAGGTTATATTTTCCAGTAGGAAATCTTCCTGCATTGATGTGAATGTTTATTGGTAAGAAGGGCCTTGCTAACTTTATGTCTTATTCCATTGAATTTCTTAAATTTATTTAGATGAATTTTCCTTGTAATTTGGGATTAAACAGTAACTACAATAAGGGAGGAGGGGTTGGGGGGTGGTTTATTTTTTGTCCTTTGTATTAAAATCATAGCTGTTAACTCTAGTGTAAGACACATAAACAAGACTATACCATTTCAAGTTAAATAAACACTAATTGTCTGTTGTATCATACACATGTAAAAAAAACTACATATTTTTACACACTATGTGTGTGTAGTCAATTGCATAATAACTGTCTGCTGAGTCTGACATATCTAGGCGACTACCAGTATGTTTCTATCAATAATTGTCTGCTATGTATCAGACATATTTCAATATTATGATTCCTATGATCTCATTGGAGCAAACAATTCTTGTCTATATGTAACTCTCTTTCTCTCTCTCTCTATCTCTCTCCATCTTGTTTCTCAATTATATACACCTTTTCTGTTTTAAAGAGAAATGACCTATGTGCATGTAGAAATTTCATTGTTTTTGTGACAATTTTAAGTGATAGAATTACTTTGCATACAAAATATCATGTGATTTTTTTGTAACATAATTTGTTTGTCACTTGTTTTGAAATACTGGATAAACATAATTTCAGCATTTTTTATTCAATGTTCAAAAGATAATTGTGACTTTCCCTTGTGTTGAATTATTCAAATAGTAGCATATCTTATTAGATAGAAATGAACTTTATGTCTGGTCCTGACATTTTCCATGCCCTTTCCTTCTTTTACTAAAACGAGAAATATAAAAATTTTCCCTACTGTGTGACCAACCCTACATCAGTATTTGATTCTAAATTTTTTTAAAGATAAGTAATAATTTAAAAAACAAAACCAGTTTAGAAAAAAAAAGGCCTTTATCAGGACTAATTGGTATTTTTATATTTTTTGTATAAATTTTTGCTTCAAAGTAGCATGAAGATGGATTATATTTAGGACACTAAAACTTCAAAAACCAATATGGATGAACTGTTCAGATTTTAAAATGCTCAGCGTATTTTGTTCAAAGAGGAGTAACTCTATTTATTTTGAAATTCTTGGGATTAAAAAACATTGTTGCCTTGAACTAAAAATCATTGGGAGAAAAAAAATACATATTTTAATAAGGATTCAGACACTACCAGTTTATTATAAGAATATTGGGTTAAATTATACAAAAATCTGTGCCAACTATGATGCTACCAATTAAACCAAGAACTCCTCAAGATTGATTATATCTAAGTTTTGTAAGGAAATTTGCCTGGATGCCTTTTCAATTGTTTTTAAATGACATTTCTGAACTTAACTTCCCAAAGCATGTACCTTAACTTTGTTTTTTTTTAATGTTGGTTTCTATGAAAAATACGCAAATGACTTGAATATATATTACACTCTGTTGATCTAATGAGCAAATCAATTCTTTACAGGACGAATAATTAGCCACTGTAACATTGTTATTCATACCTGTAATATATACTGCCTGATAAGTACCCTACTCCATAATTTTTCAATTCAAAATGCTTCCCATTTTTTGAAACAAATGATATTGCCATAGTAACGACACTATTTGCCTTTATTATCCCAGTACATTTAACTGTGATTCCAGAGTGCAGATTTTGTTGAGAATAAATGTCCGTTATAAATGGTTGCCTGATATAACTGATCAGGCGGAACGTGAAACAGGCATACTCTAAGTATGTCTGTTATATGTATGTATCTCCTTTGTAAGTACCTAAGGTGCTTTGTATAAAGATCTTCATTTTTGTTTTCTTTTTGTTACACATTACCAGAATAGGTTTATATTTTTACTTGATTGTTGGTAGTTTTCATGCACAGTATTCTACACATGCAATGTTGCAGTGAAATAAAGATACATTGATTAACTACATTATTTTTCACAGAATATCATGAGTGACGACCAGTTCATTTTAATAGGAAAAAATGTAATGTGACCTGATTTTTGTGAGAAATCTACATATTTTATAGTTAGGTAAAAAGATCATGTTATTATGAGTAGTTTTCAATAATAATTTGACATTTTAAAATATCAAATTGTAAATTTATGTACTATCTACTTATCAATTTTGAAGTACACAATTGGAAGGTATACTGATATGTTTGTAAAAGACCCTTCAAGTAATTTATAATTTTACCCCTCCCATACAGCACTTTACTTTTACTGATATCAAACAATGCAGTCACATAGATCTAGCAGAGCAAACAATGCAAGGACAATGTTTATTCTCATATGTGTAGTTTATATGTTATTATTATGTGTTTTTGTGTTTTTTAAAAGGAAAAATATATTTTTATGTTAGTTTGTATGAAAGATATATATATGTTTATTTACATGTAATGTTAAGTCAAAGATAGAATGAAGATGTTGATAAATGTTTAATTTAATTTCCAAACAAAGTTGACCATTGGTCAGTTAAATAGTAGAGGTGTGCTGATGTAGATGTTATTTGGTTTATGTGTATAGTCTATGTGTGATTTCTCTCGTCACTCTCTGGTCGTGTGTTATATGTATAGTGGAGTACAGAGTACATGAGGGTATGTCCTACATATTGACCTCTCCTAGTACAAATGTTATTCAACCAGGGCAACTATCAAAATAGCAGCAACTGGCCTCTTTTCCTTGACATTAGTATAATTTTGATTCAGTGGTAAATATTTTTATTAATTTAAATAAGGCATAATTAATTTATAATATACATAGTATATATAATAAAAACATTTAACACACATCAGAATTGTGTGACAATACAATTTGTGATAATTTAGCTTTCATCGTAACCTGCATCAGGAATATGCATACAAATATCTGCCACTGGAGGTTAAACAATCAACCTTCAACCTTAAATAAAATAATTAACCTACACATATAATTTAAAACTATGTCATTTTACTTGTGGGGTTTTGGACGCTTTCACTTAACTAATCTTGTTTATTAGTTGGAATCTAATAAATTAATTATTACTACTTTTTTGCCAAAAACAAAATTTATTTATTTATATGTGAGCATTGTAAACAAGAGAGAGTATGTGTGTGGATATTTTGATGGGTGTAGTATGTATTGTATACTTGTATTTCATTTGATATATACATTTACTTTTGTTCCCTAATTCATGCTTTGTCCGTCTTTCAGCATGATAAAAGATTTGGTTTACAATAGTCAATGCAATTAGTAAGTCTGCTTATTAATGTTCTCCACAAGTTGTTTAAACAAGATTTTAACTGTTATATATTAATTCAGTTGGCATTTTGTTTATGGTTTTCAATGGAACTCATTTCAAAAACACTGAAATAAGTTACAACTTATATTTATTTTCTTTACTGTAACATTAGTTGTTAGTGCTTCAGATATTTATTGGATATATAAACTTCCAACCAATTCAAGAAGAAAAATATGTCCTAATGCAAAATTTTAAGTAAATTCATTTTTCAGATTTAAAGGTCTTATCAAAAATACAATCTTCAAACTGTTTTAAAAATATATACAATTTGTTCATGGATAAAACAAGGCTGTAAAAAGGTTGGTTTGGATTTAATTATAATTTTTTTCAATAAGTATTTTACTTTTCTGAATAATTTGGCATTAATGAGATAGCAACACAAAATAGGCCATAAAACCTGCAAAGTTTTGTTTTGTTTTTGTTTTTTTTTTTCAATAAAACTAACTGAACTTATTTTTGTGTATTTTGATTTTTCAATTACAGATCACTTTAGCAATATGTAAGATATCCACCATCTTAAACCAATCATAGAAATCGGTTTCAGGTTTTGACTTTGAAAAAAATATTTGAAAAAGTAAGAATAAGCATTGAAGTGTTTTGTTATCGTAAGCATTTTTTAACAATTATTATAATATACCTTATTCAGAAGACTCTTTTTGTTATGAAAGTTTATATATTTAACAGACGATTGATGGTCAGAGTAATGCACCTACTTGGAAGGTTCTCCACAGTAGGAGTTATTAACATTACAAAAATTAGTATCAGTCAGAGCTGTATTAAATGAAATGAAATGATTTTTTCCTTTACAATATCAATAAAAAGAGATTTATGTTTGTGAAAATGTGCATGAAAACTGTCAACATTTCATTGTCAATTGCAGTCTTGTATGTTTGTTTTTAACAGTCTTATCAACTGTTTATGAAAAGTATAAAAGATAATGCTTATTCTCATCTGTTTCACTTGTGTTGTATTTGAGAAAAAGTGCTGAATATAAAAAAGCTATACATTATAAAACTAAACTTGTTATTATTATACCTCACTTGTTTAGAGTTGGTATACCACAATGCCATTGTCTGTCTGTCCATCCCTCTTATTTTGTACATTCATCTGCCCTATATTTCTGTTACAATTATTACTTTTCTTGGGTTTTAAGGAATGGCTTGATATTTGATCTTGAACTTGATAATGAGATTTCCAGATTGTCTGGATTGTCCCTTCCTGATTGAGGATATGTTGACTTTTTGTCTGGCCTGCAACTTTGAGACATGAATACTAATATAGCTCTTTGTAAAAAGCTTCATAATTTCATATCTTGTATGCAGTTGCCTTGATATCAATGGGTTGTTTTGCCTTCTCAGATTGTGAAATAGCAGTAAGCAGTCAGTCTCGAAATATGCAAGAAGAGTTCTGTCTAAATGAAGAAAAATTATGTGTTACCAACAAATAATATTAAATTTTAACTTATATCCATATAAGGGGAGGTAACTTAGATAACTATGAAATATATGTGTAGTAAATTTACATATTTGTTTTGCAGCAAGCAAACAAGTCTTGTGAGTTCGGACCCAAATTTTATTTTCTGATATGAGCTTTTTTCTAATATTTATACCTCTAACTACGAAGTCCGTTTATCAGTCAACTTTCATTTCTGGAAGTTAACTCAAATACTTTATATTAAAGTATTGGACTGCAACCTAACTTTGATATATTTTCACACATATTGAAAAGAAAATCTCAAATGATCTTGAGACCTAAACTTGTGCAACGTTATGTAGATGTAACATGCGTCTGGCGTATTAAATTATAAGCCTGGTACCTTTGATAACTATTATGCAATTGAACCATTAGTCCCTCTCTCCAGATTGATTCATGTGTTGTTGTTTTTTTTCAAATAGATTAAGCCTTCCCAGATTATTTCTCCCTTAATGTATTTGAATAAATCTCAGTAGGCAGTTGGAGGCAGCATGGTTTTTCCTGAAGCCTTCCTGGTTTACACCAATAATCTGCATTCCTTCTATAAAGGCTACAAGTTGGTTTAGGATTATTCTCTCTGTTGTTTTGTTGCTTTGATTTTGTCTTCCATCTTGCATATGTTTTATACTCTTCCATTGTTTATTTATAGAATGTATCATCGACTTGTATTCACTTCATCTGTCCTCAAGTGTATGCCTTTAAAGATCGTGTCTTTCAAAATAGTGCTAACAAATTAGTTCAAAATACTATAGTATCTTATCATGTTGATGTGTTTCCTTGGGTTATAATTGTAATTAGAATTTTTCATCGCTTACTCAATTCATTACTAATGAACAGCAATATACTACTGTTGCCTTTATTGACATATTTTTGGCATATTTGACAGAAACTACAGACAATACATTTTGTCAGCAATACAAAATGAAACAAAAAGTGAAATAGTCATGAATTATATTTTAGGCTACCGTATCTGTTTAAAATTGGAAATGTGTTTGTGGGTACTCCAATGTGTGCAGACGATCTGGTACTTATCTCTTCAAAACCTGATGAACTCCAGACTATGATTAGCTATACTGCCCATTTTACAGAGACAGAAGAATATAATATAAGTAAGGAAAAAACTAACGTTATGATATGGAACTCACCTTTAAATTGCAACCTTTGGAATCAAATGGAAAAGTTCCACATTGTCCCAGAAGCATTAGAAACTGTAGAAAATTATAAACATATAGGAATTGACAAAGACTCTCGTGAAGTAGAGGCAACAAGAACAATTATTGGAAATCGTCTAAAAACCGCAAGACAGACATCTTACGCACTTATGGGCTCAAAACTGCATAGTTTAAATGGACTTAACCCAGAGGTGTCATGTAAACTCTGGTTAACGTACAATGTATGTGGTTCCACGTTTGTTATTTGGACTTGAAATTGTAAATCTTAGTGCTAAAGATATTTCCCACTTCGATATCTTTTTTAATAACTTTCTGAAACAAATTCAAAATCTACCCGCTAGAGTTCCAACGCTGGAGCTTATCTACTTTTAGGTCAATTACCTATAATTGCACTTCTACATAAAAAGATTCTGATAACGTTTGGTACCATAGCTAGAAGTGACTCTGTCGAAAATGATCTTGCTCAACGTCAACTTCTACAAAAGGAAAAAAACTCGAAAAGCTGGTTTATTAGGGTTGACAAGATTTTGAAACATTGTTACAATATAACTTACCGTGTGCCTTAGAGGTTTTACTTAAACCAGAGACAAAATACAAGTGGAAAATGAAAGTGAAAAAGTGTGTTGATGGCTTTTGGTCCGAAAAACTGTTTACTGAAGCCAAATCAAAACCGTCATTACGGTACTTAAATATCAAAAACTGTAAAATTGGTGTTGTTAATTCTATATGGAAGAGTGCTGGTTCAGAACAAATGTGTATACGTAAAGCCTGTTATAAGATCTAAAAAGAGGGACGAAAGATACCAAAGGGACAGTCAAACTCATAAATCTAAAACAAACTGACAACGCCATGGCTAAAAATGAAAAAGACAAACAACAGCACACACGACACAACATAGAAAACTAAAGAATAAACAACACGAACCCCACCAAAAAACTAGGGGTGATCTCAGGTGCTCCGGAAGGGTAAGCAGAATCTACTCCACATGCGGCACCCGTCGTGTTGCTTATGTGATAACAAATCCGGTAAATAGTCTAATTCGGTAGGTCACATTCATGAAAGGGAAGGGGATTGTAGTTACGACGTAAGGAACATATCCGATATCATTTGTGAAACGGTTATTCCATAACGGTCAACCAACTCGTGATGGCGTCCGTTAAATTTACGAAGAGATGATTTCAACTTCACCATTTGGAACTCTTGGTTTAATAGCTTCCTTGTGAGCAGCAATCCTCTATCAAGAAAATCATGATAGGAAATGCAAGCACGGGAATACCATATCAATTGGGAGATTTATACCCCGTATGCAGGTGCTGCTGGAATGTTGCTACTTAGAAATGGAAAGTTCACAATTGGAAAGCTGAAATCATCTCTTTTGTCGTAAAGTTTTGTTTTCAACCGACCCTCATTGTCAATTTCTAGATGTAAGTCAAGATATGAGGCCGACTTAACTGTATCTGTAGTATCCTTTATCTCTAGCTCGATTGGATAGATGCGTTCCACAAAGTCACCAAATTTTGAATTATTTAGTGAAAGAACATCATCTATATAGCGAAAAGTAGAGTTGAAGGACATTGCTAACTTCTTATCTTTCTTCCTAAGAAGTTCCTGCATGAAGTCAGCCTCATAATAATAAAGAAACAAGTCGGCAAGTAGAGGGACACAGTTTGTTCCAATTGGAATGCCGACAGTCTGTTGAAAAACACGTCCTCCGAACGTAACAAATATGTTGTCAATCAAGAAATCAAGCATCTTGATAATATCAGTTTCAGAGAATTTTTTGTTCGAATCAGAGTGATCCTTTACAAAGTAGGATTTATCCCCCCCTAAGACAAGATACTTGTATCTACGTTGGTCATTTTTTTTATACGACCGCAAAAATTTTAATTTTTTGGTCGTATATTGCTATCACGTTGGCGTCGTCGTCGTCATTGTTGTCATCGTTGTCGTCGTCGTTGTTGTCATCGTCGTCGTCGTCCGAATACTTTTAGTTTTCGCACTCTAACTTAAGTAAAAGTGAATAGAAATCTATGAAATTTTAACGCAAGGTTTATGACCACAAAAGGAAGGTTGGGATTGATTTTGGGAGTTTTGGTCCCAACATTTTAGGAATTAAGGGCCAAAAAGGGCCCAAATAAGCATTTTCTTGGTTTTCGCACTATAACTTTAGTTTAAGTGAATAGAAATCTATGAAATTTTGACACAAGGTTTATGACCACAAAAGGACGGTTGGGATTGATTTTGGGAGTTTTGGTTCCAATAGTTTAGGAATGAAGGACCAAAAAAGGGCCCAAATAAGCATTATTCTTGGTTTTCGCACAATAACTTTTGTATAAGTAAATAGAAATCAATGAAATTTAAACACAAGGTTTATGACCACAAAAGGAAGGTTGGGATTGATTTTTGGAGTTGAGGTCACAACAGTTTATGAATTAGGGGCCAAAAAGGGGCCCAAATAAGCATTATTTTTGGTTTTTGCACCATAACTTTAGTATAAGTAAATAGAAATCTATGAAATTTAAACACAAGGTTTATGACCATAAAAGGAAGGTTGGGTTAGATATTGGGAGTTTTGGTCCCAACAGTTTAGGAATAAGGGGCCCAAAGTGTCCAAAATTGAACTTTGTGTGATTTCATCAAAAATTGAATAATTGGGGTTCTTTGATATGCCGAATCTAACTATGTATGTAGATTCTTAATTTTTGGTCCCGTTTTCAAATTGGTCTACATTAAGGTCCAAAGGGTCCAAAATTAAACTTAGTTTGATTTTAACAAAAATTGAATCCTTTGGGTTCTTTGATATGCTGAATTTAAAAATGTACTTAGATTTTTAATTATTGGCCTAGTTTTCAAGTTGGTTCAAATGGGGGTCCAAAATTAAACTTTGTTTGATTTCATCAAAAATTGAATAAATGGGTTCTTTGATATGCCAAATCTAACTGTGTATGTAGATTCTTAATTTTTGGTCCAGTTTTCAAATTGGTCTACATTAAGGTCCAAAGGGTCCAAAATTAAACTAAGTTTGATTTTAACAAAAATTAAATTCTTGGGCTTATTTGATATGCTTTATCTAAACATGTACTTTGATTTTTGATTATGGGCCCAGTTTTCAAGTTGGTCCAAATCAGGATTCCATATCAAGTATTGTTCAATAGCAAGAGATTTTCAATTGCACAGTATTGCACAATAGCAAGAAATATCTAATTGCACAATATTGTGCAATAGCAATTAATTTTCAATTGGAGTTATCTTTCTTTGTATAGAATAGTAGTTGATAATATATGTTGGAAATTTGCCAGACATGACTATGATGTCATTTTCTATTTTTATTTGCCAATAACTTTATGTAAATAACTTCATTGGAAATTTGCCAATATAAAATGTTGTTGATGAAGCTTTTTTTCCTTATCTTATCTAAAATGTTTTTAGATAATGTATGTTGGACATTTGCCAGACATGACTATGATGTCATTTTCTATTTTTATTTGCCAGTAACTTTATGTTAATAACTTAATTGGAAATTTGCCAATATAAAATGTTGCTGATGAAGTTTTTTTTTATTGTTTTATACAATAAACAATGTATATTCACTTTTACTACCAACCAATCTTTACCATTCAGTGATAACAAGCACTTTATTTTACATTTTAATATTTTATGATGTATTTAAAAGAGTAGTTATTGTTGCAAACTCCATTAGAAATTTGAATTGATATCAGTTTTGGAAAAAGGGAAACGGGGATGTGAAAAAAAAATGTGGGGGGGGGGGGGGGGGGGGTTAAATTTTTCTCATTTCAGATTTCATAAATAAAAAGAAAATTTCTTCAAACATTTTTTTGAGAGGATTAATATTCAACAGCATAGTGAATTGCTCAAAGGCAAAACAAAAATTTTAAGTTCATTAGACCACATTCATTCTGTGTCAGAAACCTATGCTGTGTCAACTATTTAATTTTAGATTTAAATAAGTTTGAAGAAGAAATCTTTAATTGATTTGTAAAATCTTGACATTTGTTTTGTGTAAAAAAAACCATGTAATGTCAAAAATTTGATCACAATCCAAATTCAGAGCTGTATCACGCTTGAATGTTTTGTCCATACTTGCCCCAACTGTTCAGGGTTCGACCTCTGCGGTCGTATAAAGCTGCGCCCTGCGGAGCACCTGGTTTACGAAGCAAAGCAAAACCAACTCTTTCAATTTGTCTTTTAGTTTGGAATGTGGAATACTAGTGTACAGAGTAGAAAAGTCAAATGTTTTAATACTGTTACAAGATGAAAGAGAGTTAGATTGTATGTACTCTAAAAGATCTTTGGAATTTTTAAGTATCCACATCTGATTCACGCCCCCTCTAGAATAGGCAGTTTCACAATAACTTTGAAGCCCGTCTTTGATTGCTGATAAAATAGATGTTAATAATTTAGAAAGAGGTTTCGTGGAGCACTTGGAATACCCAGCAATATACCGTTGTTTGTAAGGACACTTATGTAGTTTAGGTATCCAATACAGTGATGGCAGATCCAGTTCTTCATCTTTGGTCGAAATTCCAAAGGAACACAGAACAGACCTATGATTATCCAGGATTTCCACTTTGGTAAGTGTCGTGAGGGTATATGTTGAGTTTCCAAGTGAATTGTCAATACCTAATTCGTTTATCAAGCAGTTAATGTAATGAGTTTTACATACAAACACGATGTTGTTTGGGGCTTTATCTGCGGGGACAACAACATATTTGTCATGGAGGTAGGATAGGTGTTTTGCAACATTTGGGACTTTAAAGATTGACGTAGCATGGGCATTGATAGACCCATTCAGTTTCTTAATTCTGATTTGTATCAACGACCTCACTGCCTTAATCCATTCGGAAATAGTGTCTACGTCTTCCTTCTCGAGCTTAGCCCATTGCCTGGCATAATCCTCAACTGAATCAATCAAAATTTTAAAGTTGTATTTCCAATTGATGGATTTAGGCTCACGATATTTCGGACCTTTCGATAACACATTTCGTAGAGAAGTGTTATTAACAATGTTGAGGTCACCGGTAATAACGTGGCCAGCAGGATTATATGTGAATTGGGAACTAGCACAAGTGCAATCAGGAGTTTTAGACTTGAAGTCGTCAATATCGAGATCCTGCAAAACGTGTTTGTAATTGAAAATTTTAGTTGCAATAGGTTTGGTATAGGTATACGAAATGATTGGTACAGACTGGTCTTTGGAATAAGGAGGTATTTTCGATTGAACTAATTTATGATGAAGGATATTGCCTAAGGTGACGCCATCGATACCTTTGTTGGCAAAGGAAAGATTAAGGAAAGATCTTTTCTCTTTTTCATCTTTGCCAATGCGGAGTGGCTTAAAAAGTCTGTGACTTGCAATATCCGAAATTATAGCTGTAATTTTGTATTGGTTTGAATGAGGCTTTGTAACAGTGGATTCCAAACATAAATTGAACAGAGAATGAAGTTTTGAAAGGGGTAAAGTTTCGTGCGAATGTGATGACTGATACCTAACGGCTTTTGTATAAATGGCAGCAAGTCATTAATAGATACATCAAAATGCTTTTGGATACATATATTCTACAGTACCACCGTTCAAAATTTTCAAATGGTCAAAAAACTTCAATTTGTCCGCTGTGTGAGGAAGGAACTGACAATTTAGATCATTTTCTTGTCGTTTGCTCTGCCTTAACAAGTATTTAGAGACATTTTTATCTCAAAGCTTTATACAGTTGTTGTACCAAATATTGGGACTGCTGCATGGACTGACATATGCGTTAGCAACTCGAAAAGGAAAAAAATAATCTTGGACTGTAGTCTTTTTGATTGGTACTATGTGTTAGAGAAAAATGACATAAATTTGGTGGAATGAATCACTAGAAGCCTGTGTTACTCGCTCCATGAAAAGCGTAGTGCGCTCCTTGAAAGTAAATAAACATTTAAAAGTTGTAAGGTTTACCAAACTCATAGGCTGTAAATAGATAAAAATTGTTTAAAGATCATGTATAGTGACTGGAAACAGATGTACATATCAAGTATCAAAATTTTACTTGATGAACTCCAGGTTCTCCTGATAGAGGAGGGATTTACTGTAGGTAACAGGTAACAGGTAACAAAACTGAGGTATGCGAGATAACTCTATGTAGTTCTAGCTATGACCATGTAGGAACGACATTTATTTATTTATTTATAGCGACAAAAGATAAAGTTCAAAAGTTCGTCATCTTTTCAGGGTCCAATCAAACATTGCATTGTGAAAATTGTGGACGTCCTAGCCGACAGCTGCGTGTCGACCACTGTTACTAGAGAAAAGCTAGGTTTGTGATTTCACTTCATTAAATACTAAAGCATTATGGAATTTGATCGTCCATGCATGGCAAGTCACAGTGAATAATTCACGCGTTTTCACCGGCTATCGGCAGACATATGGATATGTTGTTCAAAGGCAGATGAGACTGCTAGGTCAAACCTAAAGTCTACAAAATTCATGTGGATGTATTTCCATCAATAAGTTTGAATTCATTTATCTCCAATCAATCCGTTTAAGACTACATATAAAGTTATAGTGTATTGAGTTGACGACACACATGCTATCACTCAAAGTGTAATAACATTAGGATTTGTATAGTGGGACTTCACAAATCCTTGGTAACATCATAGTCTACATTGTAAGCACAGGCACTTTTCTCAGATTTTATTTCTTTCTTATATACCTTAAGATAACATTACATTAAGGTATACAGGAATTTTTTTTCTGAGACAAGTGCCTATGATTGTAAGCATTGCAAAAAACGTCATTGCAGATTTAAGATGAAAGAAATATTATACGTTCGTTATTGCGATTTTTCAATATATAAATAATTACAGGGCGCTGTTTCGTACAGCATGAACAGGTCAAATATGAATTATAAACTTGGACAAGGAAATTAAGGGAATGTTATGAAGAAATTAAACACATTATCAGCATGACTATAAATGAAAACTGAGACTTTCAGATTTGGTCCTTTTTAATATTCTTACCCTAGTAGGAAAAAAACACACTATGTCAGTATTTGGTAATAGAAAAGTTGTCAGACAAAACACTATTTTCAGTCCTCTTAATAAAATTAGACCAAATCTTATAAGGGGAATAAACGGTTGTTCGTATTTAGGACTTTTTTATCTCGATAAAAGTACATGATATGTCTAATCTGTTGACATGGTCAAGACAATTATGTATGAATTCTCTATAAAGATAACCTAAATGCACTTCCAAAAACCTCCAAAAAAGCAAAGATTTTATGGAGAATTAATCTTTTATATTTCTCAAATTTAGTGAAAAACAAGTTTTTGCCCACTTTCTGACCCTTTTACAAAATTGGTGATATCATAAGTCAGATTAAACTTCTTTCTTGTAAAGGACAATTTAAAGACTGACTTTGGTGTCTAATCAACAGTATATGATAATTACAAATTTTATTACAGGTTGACAATGGATAAAATGTTACAATGTGTCATTGGTGTAGATGTAGGAGGTACCAATACCGATGCTGTCATTTTACAAATTGATTGTAAACAACCCCAAGTCTTGTCGTCTGCTAAATCAATTACAACCAAAGATGTCACTACCGGTATTTCACATGCTATCCTTCTCGCGATCAGTCAGAGAAATAAGCAGCAGGAACTGGCAATACAACGCGTCAATATTGGAACAACACATTTCGTAAACGCAGTAGTCCAGCGAAAAGAACTGACAAAAGTTACGGTTATACGATTATGCGGAACAGCATCACGACAAGTGCCGCCATTTTCTGATTTTCCTCCTGATTTAGCTTCATACTTAAATGGTGGGACGCACTTCGTCGGTGGAGGTTATCAGGTTGATGGAAGTGAAATTTCACCCATTGATAGACTTGAAGTTTTAAAGATAGTTTCAGAGTCATACAAAGAAGGCATTACAAATTTTGTGATTTGTGGGATATTCTCTCCGTTACGGAAAGATCAGGAAGAGGTAGTAAAAACTATAATCCTATCTAAATTTCCAGATACAAGCATAACATTATCACACGAGATAGGTCAAACAAGTCTGATAGAAAGAGAAAATGCCGCTATTCTGAATGAAAGCTTGAAACCATTGTGCAAAAAAACTATCAAAGGGTTTAAAGACGCTTTGTTCAGTTTAAAACTTACATGTCCATTATACCTTACGCAGAATGATGGTACAGTAGTCGGAGAAGAATACGCTTTGGAACATCCGGTTTGTACTTTTGCATCTGGACCGACAAACAGCATGAGAGGAGCTGCATTCCTGTCAGGAATCAAAGATGGTGTTGTTGTTGATATAGGTGGAACAACAACAGATGTTGGAATTCTAAGGAAAGGGTTTCCAAGAGAAGCATCTACAGAAATAAAGATCGGCGGTGTAAGAACAAACTTCCGAATGCCTGATGTGCACAGTATAGGTCTAGGAGGTGGTTCGTATGTGGGACAACAAAAGGAAGATGACAGATGTGTAGTCACAGTTGGACCTAGGAGTGCTGGATATAACATAATGAACGAGGCATTTATATTTCAAAACGATACATCATCGTGCAAAATGGATTGTTTGACCGCCACAGATTTAGCGGTTGCTGCTGGACATTCCACCTTGGGTAACTCGGCTAATGTTTCTCATTTGTCACGTGACCTGGTCGAGCAAGGGATCCAAAAAATAAAATCTATGGTAGAAATTGCTATTGACAGCGTCAAACTGTCAGCAGAACCACTTCCAGTTATATTAGTCGGCGGTGGTGGAATAATTTTAGATATACAGAAGGGATTAGTAGGAGCATCAGAACTCCTTTTCCCGAGTCATTTTGAAGTTGCAAATGCCGTCGGAGCAGCCTTGAGTCAGATGTCTGGATCAGTAGAATATGTTGTTCATTTAGGTGAGGAGATTAGCGAAGAAGATATTAATGCCAAAACTACAAATGAAATGGAACTTAATCCTGGAGAAAATTATGACGATGTCAAGAAAAGAATTAGAAAAACCATCATGGAGGAGGCGATACGTAAAGCAAAAGAAGACGGAATTAAATTTGCAACAGACGTGGCAGTGAAAGGTGGTGTCGACAAAGAAACCATTATCATATTAGAAAAATCCGACAATCCGATAACTTATTTACCTGGAGATGCTACAAGAATCAACTGTAAGGTAGTAGGTGACATGCAATCGGTTAATGAGGGTACTACTGTTATCATTGACGAAGATTTTATCCTTCCCTCCGAACAGACGTTTGAAAATTCTAGTAAGTTCGGGAAAGAACATACTGAACACATAATAAATACCGAAAAGCAGGGTGGAATTATAGAACAAAGTGCTCCTTTCATTAATGAAAATAATGAATGGATTCTTTCAGTATACGATATTGAATGTATAGGAATAGGAGCGGGAATATTAGGTTGTGGTGGTGGCGGATCTCCAAACCTTGGTAAAGTCTTAGCAAAACGTGCAATAATCGATGGCAAGCAAATAAAAATCGTTAATCCAGATACTTTTTTTAGGTACAGAAGTGAAAATAACGATTTGATTGCTTTGCCTGCCTTCATGGGTGCTCCTTATGTTGTTTCAGAAAAATTAGTGAGTGGTGAAATATTAACTGCCCTTCAATGTATGAAGGATCTATTTCAAGTAGGACAATACCAGGATGGCGATCTTCATAGCAAAGATGGTGTTGATATTGAAACAGGCAATGGATGTACTTACATTAAGGACTACGCGAAGAACCCGAAAGGAGACGGTGGATCGATCACTAACTTAGAAGGAAAAAAGAACATAGTCGGCCTAATGGGTGCTGAAATAGGAGGACTGAATGCCATTGAACCTTTATTGGTTGGAGCAGAGTTGGGATTGCCTGTTCTTGATTGCGATGGGATGGGCAGGGCTTTCCCAGAACTACAGATGTTTTGTCCTTTTATTTATGGTGCCAAACCGTATCCTGCCACACTAGCAGACGATAAAGGTAGAAGAGCTGTAGCATTACATATGGATACTGCTAAAGACCTAGAAACTTTTTTCAGACAGGAGACTATCGAAATGGGTTGCATGGCGGGAATCATTTTTTCAACCCTCACAAAAAGTGAAGTTTTAAATAAAACAATCTTGTTATCATACAGCAGAGCATGGAATCTTGGAAACATAATAATGACGTCGCGGAAGGAGAAAAAAGATCCAATAGAAGCAATAATAAACCATGAGAACGGTAAAAAGTTGATATCGGGGAAAATAACAGACGTTAGACGCGAGACAACGGGAGGTTTCAGCAAAGGTTTTGTGGATGTAACTGGAACTGATAGTTTTTCTGGACAATTTCTCTTCATTGAATTTCAAAATGAGAATCTGATTGCACGTAAAAGTACCGAAGAGAAAAATAACCCACCAGATGTCGTTGCTTGTACCCCTGATTTGATAACAATTGTAGACAACGATACTGCCGAACCCATTACTACTGAAATGGTTCGTTATGGGCTTCGGTGCTCTATCTTGGTGCTGCCTGTAGCAGATATAATGAAGACGTCAAGAGCCTTGGAAGTAGTTGGACCACAGGCTTTTGGATATCCTGTTAACTTTACCCCTGTCGCAATTTACAAACAACCTAAGCCGGTTACTTCTTAAGAATAAATCCGAAGACATTAAATTTGCTACTTTCTAGTATATACTCAGGGGATGCTAAGTACTAACCGGAAATAAGAAACCCATATCAACTCAGAAGTGTGTGCATTTAAGAGTTTTTCAAAATCGTTAAAAAATATAATCTGGCTATAGCATTCGGAAAAAATATCATTTATCATTATTGTTTATTCATATTCCATTTTGTTTCGATGCCAAGCTTCATCAATAGGTCCCTCAAGTTCCTTTAATACATATATTTTGCAAATTTCTGCATATTGTCTATGAGTGTCAGGTTTGTATCCTCTGAGTCGTAAAAAACTAGATGGATATAGGACATAACCAGGAAATATGAGGTTATATATGCAATGTGTAGCCCGAATAACAATTGTATAATACTGGAGTGCACTGGTTTCGGAATTAATTACCATTCTGGTGTTCACAGGGTATATGGGTTCTTATCCTCTGTCAATGTTGCCAATCAAATTTCGGGATCCCGCTCCAGTATAGTATGCTAGGGCTACGCACATACCAGATTTCCCGATATACTTCAAATGATATACATGTAAATTAACAAGATAATAAATACTAGTATTTGATTTTGGTTGTTGTCTGTAATCATCAATTGTATTTCCACCACGAAATAAATATTCTTCATGTCATGTGATGGTGACGATAACTTCGCAACTGTTTCACAAAGGACATCACATTATCAAAGACTGTCGCATCAAATGCTCGTTGCACCGTTGTCATTTGCTGTGTAGCGCAGCGAACACTTATCATGCGTAAAGAAATCGACATTACACGTAGTCATTATGAATAGAAAATGCCTGGTTGATCAATAAGGTTATATGGGATACATAATCTAGTGTCGTATGAAGAGTAGTACTTTTAGGTAGACCATAGTTTATTTATGCAGGGACACAGCAAACATATATAAATATAACAAGGCTTTACTAATAAAAGAGGGTCGGGATAGGGTTTACTGGTTGGAAAAAAATGGTCCAAATAAAAAATTGGAAAAAAGGGGAATTCAAAACAGCCAACTCAATAAGATGCTCCTAAGGAACGACATCAAAAAACCAATGAAGGATAAAAAAAAACTCAATTCAAATAGTTTGGGGGAGGGTTTGGGGTAGACATTGCTGCAAGTTTTGTTTATCCAAAATTGATTTTACATATATCCATATTGGTCAAACTCTTAAATCGACAACGCCATGGCTAAAAATGAAGAAGACATACAGACAAATAATAGTACACAAGAAACAACATAAACTAAAGACTGAACAACACAAACCCCATCAAAAACTGGGGGTGATCTCAGGTGCTCCGAAAGGGTAAGATAATCCTCCTCCACATGTGACACCCGTCGTGTTGCTAATGTTATTACAAACCCGGAGAACAGTCTAATTAGGTAGGTCACAATCATGAAAAGGGAAGGGGATTGTAGTGACGACATAAGAAACACTTCGATATCAAAATTTTGAGAAACGGTCAACCAACTCGTGATGGCGTCCGTATTTACGTAGGGATGATTTCAACTTCACCACTTAGAACTCTTTGTTTAATAACGTTCTTTTAAGCAGCAACCCTCTATCAAGGAAATCATGATAGAAAATACAAGCGCGGGGAATATCGTATTAATTGGGAGATATATACTCCGTATGCAAATGCTGGAATGTTGCTACATAGAAATGGAAGTTCACAATTGAGAAACTGAAATCATTTGTCGTTTGTCGTAAAGTTTTGTTTTAAACCGACCCTTATTGTCAATTTCTAGATGTAAGACCAGATATGAGGTAGACTTAACTTTATCTGTGGTATTCTTTATCTCTAGTTCGATAGGATATATGCGTTCAACATAGTCACCAAATTTTGAATTATTTAGTGAGAGAACATCATCTATATAGCGGAAAGTAAATTTAAAGGATATAGGTAACTTCTTATGTTTCATCCTAAGAAGTTCCTGTATGAAATCGGCTTCATAATAATAAAGAAACAAGTCGGCAAGAAGAGGGGCACAATTGGTTCCCATTGGATTGCCGATAGTCTGCTGAAAAACACGTCCTCCAAACATAACAAATATGTTGTCAATCAAGAAATCTAGGATCTTGATAATGTCAGGTTCAGAGAATTTTTTGTTTTCGAGCCTGCAACTTTTGTTGCAGAAAGCTCGACATAGGGATAGTGATCCGGCGGCGACGTTAGCTCACTTCTTAAAAGCTTTATATTTTAGAAGGTGGAAGACCTGGATGCTTCATACTTTGTATATAGATGCTTCATGTTACGAAGTTTCCGTCAGTTACATTTCATGTCCTTGACCTCATTTTCATGGTTCAGTGACCACTTGAAAAAAAAGTTCAAATTTTTTTTGTAATGTTGAATTCTCTCTAATTAGAAGTAATAGGATAACTATATTTGGTATGTGCGTAACTTGCAAGGTCCTCATGTCTGTCAGACAGTTTTCACTTGACCTCGACCTCATTTCATGGATCAGTGAACAAGGTTAAGTTTTGGTGGTCAAGTCCATATTTCAGATACTATAAGCAATAGGGCTAGTATATTCGGTGTATGGAAGGACTGTAAGGTGCACATGTCCAACTGGCAGGTGTCATCTGACCTTGACCTCATTTTCATGGTTCAGTGGTTATAGTTAAATTTTTGTGTTTTGGTCTCTTTTTCTCATACTATATGCAATAGGTCTACTATATTTGTTGTATGGAATGCATGTCTAGCGGGCAGATGTTTTGGTCTTTTTATCTAATACCATATGCCATAGGTCAACTATATTTGGTGTATGGAAATATTTTATGATCTTTATGTCAGTCGCGCCGGTTTTATTTGACAGTGACCTCATTTTCACGGCTCATTGCACAGTGTTTTGGTCTATTTTTCTTAAACTATAAGTAATGGGTCAACTATATATGTTGTATAGAAGCATTGTTAGCTGTACATGTCTGCCTGGCATGGTTCATCTGACCTTGACCTCATTTTTGAGGTTCATTGGTCTTTGTTTAGTTATCTTGGTTAATGATAAGTTTATGTGACAGTTGTAATAAAGCTTAGCTTTATACTTAGGACTATCAACATAATATCAATGATTAGTATAGAAGGCGAGACATTTCAGCGTGTGCACTCTTTGTGTGATCCTTTACAAAGTAGGATTTATTCCTCCCTAAGACAAGATACTCGTATCTTCGTTTTCTATTCTTTTTTTACGAAACAAAGCAAAACCAACTCTTTCAAGTTGTCTTTTAGTTTGGAATCGGGAATACTTGTGTAAAGTGTAGAAAAGTCAAATGTTTTAATACTATTGCAAGATGAAAGAGTCTTGGATTGTATGTACTCTAAAAGATCTTTGGAATTTTTTAATATCCACATCTGATTCACGCCATCTCTGGAATAGGCAGTTTCACAATAACTTTGAAGCCCGGTTTTGCTTGCTGGTACAATAGATGTTAATAATTTAGAAAGAGGTTTCGTGGAGCATTTGGAAGACCCAGCAATATACCGTTGTTTGTAAGGACATTTATGAAGTTTAGGTATCCAATACAGTGAAGGAAGTTCCAGTTCTTTATCTCTGATTGAAATTCCAAAGGAACATAGAACAGACCTATGATTATCCAGGATTTTCTCTTTGGTAAATGTCGTGAGGGTATACGTTGAGTTTCCAAGTGAATTGTCAATACCAAATTCATTTATCAAGCAGTGTATGTAATGAGTTTTACAATTATAAGGCAGACTTAACTGTATCTGTCAAATCCTTTATTTCAAGTTCGATGGGATAGATGCGTTCAGCATAGTCACCAAACTTTGCAATATTAAGTGCGATGACATCTATATGTCTACAACTATATAGTATAACAGGACGTGTATTAAATCCGCCTACTATGAATAAAGGAACAAACCGACAAGAGAGGCACAGTTTGTTCCCATGGGAATATCGAGCGTATGTTGGACAGCAAGTCCTCCAAATGTAAAGAATATTTTGTCAATCAAGAAATCATGCAAGTGCATTTAACAACAAATTAAAAACTCGAAATATAGCGAGCCTTATAATTACTCAATTTGAAACAGAATTTGGTTTAGCCATCCATCGCGAGTTGGATTTAACATTATTTGCTAGAACATTTATGTAATTCCGGTATCCAATACAGTGATGGCCGACCATGCCAGTTCCAAATTAATATAAAATTAAAAGTGTCCGTTTCAGAGTATTTTTAGTTATCTCTCCATAAGACAAGATATTAGTATATACGTAGGCCATTTTTTATATGAAATTAAGAGTGGGGAATATTTGGGCAACGCGTAAAAATAAATCAAACGTTTCAATAATGTTGCAAGTGGCGAGAGACTTAGATTGTAGGTACGCTTTGATTGTTGATCAAATGAATGTCAATTATTTTGAATGAGATTTCTGGAGCATCCGAAAGACCAAGCAATTATCACGTTGTTTTTTATGACATTTATGTAATTCAGGTATCCAATACAGTAAATGCAGATCTAGTTCTTTCTCTCTGGTTGACATTTCAAAAGAAACATATATCAATTCTACGATTATACATTGTTTCTTCCTTGGTTAGTGTCATTGGTGTATATGCTGAGTTTCCGAGTCAGGAATATGACAGTTGTTATCCATTCGTTTGATGTGTTTGAGCCTATGATTTTGTCATTTGATTAGGGACTTTCCGTTTTGTGAATTATCAATTTTCTTTTTTTCCAAGTAAATTGTCAATAACTTATTTCCTTTTAAAGCAGCTTGTGTAGTGTGATTAACACAAAAACAATGTTGTTTTGGGCAAAACAATGTTGTTTTGGACTTCATATTTGGGGACAATATCATGTTTGTCTTGGAGGTATAGGACAGGAGCCTATCAACATGGCTCGACGAACCAGGTGTATGCATAGACTCATTATGTTGGGTTTTTTTATATCAATTTGAATCTACGACTTCACAGCCTTAACTCATTTGGAATGAGTATATACGTCTTCTTTCTGGCTTTGAAACCATTGTCTGATCCAATCCTCAACTGATACCTCAGTATTTTTAAATTGGGTTTCCAACTTATGGATTTAGGATCGCTATAGTTCGTGGGCTTTATGATAACACAGAGAAGTGTCATTTGCTATATTCATGTCATCAGATATAACGTGGACAACTGGGCCATATTTGAATAGGAGGATGAGACTTAACATCATTGAGACATATTTGAATAGGAGGTTGAGACTTAACATCGTCAACATTGAGATCCTGCAATGAGTTTGTAATTGAAATGTTACGTTGCAATTGGTTTGATATAGGTATAAGAGATGCTAGGTACAGACTGATCGTTAAAGTAGGGAGGTATCTTCAAGTGAACTGATTTATGACGAAGGATATTGCCAAACATGATGTCATTGCTAATTCTTAAGTTTAAGAAAGAATATTTTCTCCTTTTCGTCTTTTTCAATGCGAACCGGTCTGAAAAGTTGTGACTTGCATAACTAGTATTCGAGATGGTATACAGTAGCTGCAAGTTTGCATTGGTTTCAATGGGGTGTTTGTGACATTGTTTTTAATCAAATGTTGTACAGACAATGAAGTTTTGAAAGGGTAAGGATATTAAGATTCGTGCAAATGTGATGAATACTAAATGATATTTTTTTATAAATGACAGAATATCATGAATAAAAAACATGGAGTATACGGTGATGTATGATGACTTACTATCACCATGACTACGCCTACGTCGAAGAGCAGATTTGAAAATATTATTTTTGTTCGCTGAATTAAAGTACGAACTAGAAAAAAAATACCTATACCATTTTTATCATTTTTGTTGTTGTTTTTTCTAATTCCTTTGTCAATTATAGTGTCTACGGAGATATGTTGCGAAATAAGGATTGTTAGTCTAGTGGTATATTTTTTTTTTAATTTTAGGTATTCTCTAAAATGCCTGCAAGATTCAGTCATAATTACATAATGACTAATTTTTCAAGGCATTTTACAAAATGCCTGAAAAAATTGAAAGGCATTTTACAAAATGCCTGAAATTATTTTAAATAATGAAATATTAAAAATTAAAAATAAAAACAATTGAACGCGCTGAACACCAGAAGAGTTGTATTTATGATAATTATAACTGAATTAAACAAGAAGAGTTTAAATAATCAAGAATAATTTTACTATATTATTTCAATTACTGACTTATTATTTATCATTTCTCGGGCAATGTTTGGATGGCAGAGCTGCTACACAATATTTGTCCTGAATTTTCGTAAATACATAATTGTTTGGCGTAAAATCTGGTTTTAGCACTTCAAACATTTTTGGAGAAACCTGAATCATCACATTTAGCTCTTTCGTTACAATTACTGAAAAAAACATTCGACAGCATTATGTTTCGCAATAAGCAATTGTCAATTGATCCCTTATGGAGTTATTGCCCATTATAGCCAATTATGAACATTTTTTTTAATTTGGTAGTCTTTTGCACAGATAAATTTAAACCTAGCCACAATTTGCAATAGGCTGTCTTGATGGCAAAAATGTATCTGATGACACTACCAACCACATCTTTGCATCATATCAAAACACAGCCTTGTATGGCAAAACCTATATTGTAGAGGGGAATTTGTGTCGATGTGGGTGTATAAAATTAAAATTCTCATTATTTCTGAATGGGAATATTAAATATTGCCATATGTTAGTAAAATTCAATACTTCTACATTTTTAAATTTTTCTTTATGGATGTTCTGCAGGTGGAATTTTCTCACGGTCCTTATCCAAAATACCTTCATTTAAAATTCAAACAGCAGTTGAAATTTCTGTCATTTATCCTGGTCAATCCCCTACAGAAATAACCCATATGAATTATAAACAAATTGTTCACGTCTAAAAAATGCATGACATATTTGCAACTGAGAGCAAACAAAAAACAATCGCCGGTCAATTAAAACAAATCTTTTTCTCTGCTTTATATGTTAATTTTAATTTTCTGTTTTGAATCCAGAATTTCTAAAAATTCTATTGTAAATTTTGTGCTATCGACAGAACAATTAGTCCTTCTGCAATTTTGACAAAATAGTCACAAATTCACTACTGGTATCTGAAATACAGAGTGAGTACATACTTTATGTAGTTTCACTAAAAAGTACACATCGTATGACATATAAACCTTCCCAGCAGTTTTTTTTAAATACATTAATTTTACCAAACCAATAGATATTTTCTTTTGTCCACTTTTGTCAATAATAACCTTCTTTCTACAAATTGCCTGAAACTGAACAGGCAATTTGTTAAATTTTGCTTCAAAATTTCAGTCATTTTGCAAAAACGTGACTGATAAATTTTCAGGCAATTTATAAAATGCCTATCCTTGGGAGGCATTATACAAAATGACTAAAAATACCAAGGATAGGTATTTTATAAATTGCCTGAAAATTTAGTCATTTTACAAAATGCCTAAATTTAGAAAATGCCTGTAACATACATACAGAAATAAAATTGAGAAAGGAAATGGGGAATGTGTCAAAGAAAGACTTCCTTTCTTTTCGTCGACATATTCTAATTCGCAAACGTTACAGTCTAAACAGTAGACGACACAATTTAGATCACCGTAGCTCCCGATTGCTAGAAATTAAGCATCTGTTATCAAAATGAATACATTAAGTTTTTTGGTTTAACATTGGACTGTTTATTAAAACAACAACATTGTCAAACATGTTTGAGTTTTATTGATTTGGTTATATGTAGAATTTACAAACAACAGCGTTTTACACTAAGTCCGCATATATTCATTTAATTAAAAAAGTCCACCATTAAACCAACTATAATAATAATTTTTCTCAAATTTGCTCATTTCAATCAAAACCTTAAACGGGAAAAGTACGAAAGATAAAAGTCACAACGATGGTGCATAGAAAGCTAAACCTTCAAATTTAACAACATTTTTGTTTGTATTCACTAAATATATCCGCGTTAAAATATTTTTTTGTCAACATTTTTCTTCCATTTTCTTTATGGTAGATACAGAAGTAAAACGCCTGTAGCACAGTATCAAAAAATAACATTGACACTATAGGTCAGTAACAATGTCGTCCCCAGAAATTTTCGTTAGAGGGGTCCATTGACTACTTAATAGGGGGCCCGTTCCAGTCTAACCTCAGTGATTCCCTATGTAATCAACCAAATTTTTCGGCTAAAAGGGGGCACCCTGCCCCCCCCCCCCCTTCCCCCACCTAAATCCACCTCTGAGTAAAAGTTTGTGTTTGAGTTTATACGCTCGTCTCGCACCTGTATATGTTTTAACTAAAAACTGAGATGCTGACTTATATCGGAGGATACCTGTAACGTTATAGGCTATGGTGGATTGGTATTTATCATCAGTGACAAAAACACACCATGCATTTCCGATTATTAATTGATGTTGCTTGCAGCCTTATGAGTTTTATTTATATAAATACCCATGACGCGAATTATTTTTTAAATAACAACCAATCAAATAATTAGTTGGCGCAAGGTATTAGGTAGGTCGGCAGGACGGAAGGTATTGACACTTGGAATCGGTTTTTGGAATATGATGGATGTTGGAAGTTTTGTACATTGCCTTGTCACATACAAAAAACTGAGAGAGTTGTTGCAAGCTATATGTAATTATTTGACGTACAGAGAACGTACGTGGCACTTGTAATGATTTAACATCACCATTACAACTCTGACTTACAACTGGAGGGTTGAGCGCTCACAAATATTGCTTAACCCCACCACATTGATTAATTCTTTATGTGTCTACCCCAATTAAGACAGTTGCCTGTAGTTTCAATCAGTGGTTGTCGTAAGTTCATGTCTGCCATATTTGTTTTTCGTACATTGCATGTTTTGTTATTAATGATGCCGGCCCGTTAGTTTTTTTGTAATCGTCCGATCGTCTGCGTCGTCGTCCGAAGACCATGCCAAGAAATTGCCTCCGTTGAAATTCTGCAAACACCCCATAGAGCAAATTACATGGATGATTAATATTGACCATTTGGTATATGGCCGTGTTCTAAGCGACACGTACATGAAGGTCATAAATTAATTTCTTGAATGAAATCAAATCTTTAGGGGGTTATGGTTCAAAATATTTTGGAATTAGGGGCAAAAAAGGAGGAAAACTAGGTTTTTCTGGTCAATGGACAATTAAGACAATTTAAAAGCAGTGTAAAAAGTAAAAACACAAAAATACTGAACTCCGAGGAAAATTCAAAAAGGAAAATCAAAAATCAAAAGGCAAAATCAAAAGTCCAAGCACATCAAACGAATGGATAACAACTGTCATATTCCTGACTTGGTACAGGCATTTTCTAATGTAGAAAGGGAGGTAATTCATAAACATTTAACATACAATGTTGGGTATGTTCAGATTTACCTCCCTATACTACTTGTTAATTATGTATAAAGAAAAGTCAGGTTATGGACTAATTGAAAAAAAGGGGGTGGTAGTAGTTTTCATGTTTTTTTTCAAATTTTTGAAAAGTTTGAAGAAGAAATCTTTAATTGATTTGTAAGATCTTGACATTTGTTTTGTGTAAGAAACCTATATAATGTCAAAAATTTGATCACAATCCAAATTCAGAGCTGTATCAAGCTTGAATGTTTTGTCCATACTTGTCCCAACTGTTTAAGGTTCCGGACCTCTGCGGTCGTATAATGCTGCGCCCTGCGGAGCACATGGTTATCATTTGATTTTTTTCCTTGTTTCATGTCGGTTTTTTTTATAGACCACTATGCGCTATGGGTTTTTCATTGTTGAAGGCTGCACGATTGCCTTTATTCATTGGTTTAAAAATACATCATTAAGTTCACTTGATTTGAACTTTGGTTGATAGTTGTCTCATTGGCATGTGGGATTAAACATGTAGAAGTCAATGGTTGAGCCAAATGCATGAACCAAATAAATGAACAAAATACATGAACCAAATACAATAACATGAACCAAATACATGAACCAAATACATGAGCCAAATACATGAACCAAATACATGCACGGTATTATGGGAAATGAACTATTACTAATAAATTAATAATCATATGTTTAGGACATAAACGGAGGAAGTTACCGGCAAAAGTGATAAATTAATAAGTATATGTTATGTATATACATGTAGCGGGAGTAACAAAAGTACTTTTAAATCATTTAATTCTCCTGGTATCTTAATTACTTTAGATATGAGCAATAGATTATATAATACGATTTACATAACAGTTCATTTTGGTGTCCTTGATCTTGGATATATTGATATATTATATCAATAAAGCGATATCATCATATGCATTTATAAATTTATCACAGGAGTTTATATAGAAATCGACCCACTCTTTGACGTTTAACTTTTTTCAATCTAAATTTCTTTAAATTTGATGTATTTCAGTATACACAGTGAATTTGATGTATTTTCCTTGGGGTTTCATTTCAGATAGTGGGTTTTTTTTTTATTCTCAAAATAATTCAGTATTGTTTGCTATCGTCAACTTCTATTTGTATGCCAAATATATGATCATATATACGTAACACCAATAAGTATGGGACGCCAAAACTGTCATATAATAATCATTTTTTTTATATGGTATGCTTTTCCAATTGTTTGTTTGATTATATCTTGAAATTAGGTTGAACTGATATTATTTGAGCAATTGTCATTGTATGATGTGCAAATGTCAATATATGATGTGCAATTGTCATATCAATATTATGTGATTTTGTGTCATGATTTGAATCCGAATTTCTAGTTTCTATATATGTATTCACAGATATAAGAAGATGTGGTATAAGTCCCAATGAGACAACTCTCCATCTATCAAAACATTGGAATATAATATCTTCATTAAATTACATATATTCATAATAATTTTGATGTCCAATTTTTCAAGTTCTCCTTCATATAATAGACATACGCACGCTCTGTTCATTAAAAAATGAAACAAATGCACATGCACTGGGTGTCCCTTTTCATAAGAAAAAAAGAGGAATCGACTGAAGCGATTATTAGATATATTGTCTCCAAGTTATTACTAAACGTCCCATTGTGACTCAAGCCTGATAAAGCAGTAAAATCTCGACATTCCCCACCTTCTCAGCCTCATACAATATTGTATGTGTATCCAAACTTCCCCGAAAACAGACAAACTGAATGATATATATTACTCATAAATTTCATTATACCTATAATTATGAATATGAATATGTATGTATGTAAAACAGAAGGTGTTGTATGATTGTCAATGAAACAACTCTCCACAAGAGACCAAATGACACAAAAATTAACAACCATAGGTCACCGTACGGCCTTCAACAATGAGCAAAGCCCATACCGCATAGTCAGCTATAAAAGGCCCCGAAATGACAAATGTAAAACAATTAAAACGAGAAAAATGACGGTCTAATTTATGTTAAAAAAAAAAAACGAAAAACAAATATGTAACACATCAACAAACGACATCCTTTGAATTACAGGCTCCAAAATAGGGAAAGGCACATACATACATAAGGTGGGCGGGGTTAAACGTACATGTTAGTGGGATCCTCCCCTTAACCTGGGACACGGTGGTGTAAAAATGCATGTTTTTATATGATATTCATGATACATTTAACTGATAAATTTATTTATGTTTATTGATACTTTTTATTATTATTCATTAGGTTGTGTTATTCCTTGTCGTAACGTTTTCATTATTTGAGGTTTTTAATCCGGCTCAGATATTATCAGTGTTAGTATACGATATCCGGAAAACACTGCTGTACAGTTGTTTGGAAACTTGAGATTAAAAAGGATAATGCGAGACAACAACCGGGTTGTAAATTGACTTTAGAAGGATACATTTTGATTTGTAAAACCAATATGTTAAGTAAATAGGATAAATGTTATTGTTTTGACATTTCTATTATCCTGCAAGCACACACACACACACCGCAATAATTAAGGATAAAAACATTTTGAGATTAAAAAGGTGCCGGATTTTCATCTTTAAAAACTAGTTTATCCCTACCAAAATGATATTTCTAATTCAAATTCATATCTATATTAACTAGCGTGGTCGTACGAGGATGAGAAATCATAAATCTATATTTTAATTATATTGATACTGCAAAATACATTGTATGTATGTAGTTATAAGAAGATGTGGCCATTATTTGTGTAAGTTTTTTTGGGGAGGGGGATATTTATTTCTGTATTCCTTCGTTTTCAGCCACTTTTTCTCTATTAAATATATTTTCCCCATCCAAACCGTCAACGGTATGAAACAGATTTATTTTAATGAAGAAGAATAAAAGTTGAACGATATGCATAGTTCTTACAATGATTTTGTTACTGCTACTGTATTGAATTCCAATTTGCTTAGCCTTTTGGAGGAAAAGTTTTATCCCAAAATTCAAACAGAAAGTTTTGACTCTTACTGTAACCGGATATTTTTAAACTTAATTTATAAAATTGGGGGCAAGTAAATCAGTTTAACACATATTAAAAGTGTTTCGGTGACTACTTTATGAGGGGGAAATGAATTCAATAGATAATGATCTTACTACCTTTTACTGCATGGGTGTAGTTTTATACTATTTTTCCACTAATAGAGCTTTTATGTTTGTTCATCTGATGAGTTAAGCCTTTTTCAACTAATTTTTGTCGAGCCTGCAACTTTTGTTGCAGAAAGCTCGACATAGGGATAGTGATCCGGCGGCGGCGGTGTTAGCTCACTTCCTAAAAGCTATATATTTTAGAAGGTGGAAGACCTGGATGCTTCATATTTTGTATATAGATGCCTCATGTTACGAAGTTTCCGTCAGTCACATGTCCATTGTCCTTGACCTCATTTTCATGGTTCAGTAACCACTTGGAAAAAAAGTTCAGATTTTTTGTAATGTTAAATTCTCTCTTACTGTAAGTAATAGGATAACTATATTTAGTATGTGCGTACCTTGCAAGGTCCTCATGCCTGTCAGACAGTTTTCACTTGACCTCAACCTCATTTCATGGATCAGTGAACAAGGTTAAGTTTTAGTGGTCAAGTCCATATCTCAGATACTATAAGCAATATGTCTAGTATATTCGATGTATGGAAGGACTGTAAGGTGTACATATCCAACTGGCAGGTGTCATCTGACCTTGACCTCATTTTCATGGTTCAGTGGTTATAGTTAAGTTTTTGTGTTTTGGTCTGTTTTTCTCATACTTTATGCAATAGGTTTACTATATTTGTTGTATGGAATGATTGTAAGGTGTACATGTCTAGCGGGCAGATGTCATCTGACCTTGACCTCATTTTCATGGTTCAGTGGTTATAGTTAAGTTTTTGTGTTTTGGTCTGTTTTTCTCATACTTTATGCAATAGGTTTATCATATTTGTTGTATGGAATGATTGTAAGATGTACATGTCTAGCGGGCAGATGTCATCTGACCTTGACCTCATTTTCATGGTTCAGTGGTCAAAGTTAAGTTTTTGAGTTTTGGTCTTTTTATCTAATACTATATGTCATAGGTCAACTATATTTGGTGTATGGAAATATTTTATGATTTATATGTCAGTCGTGCAGGTTTTATTTGACCTTGACCTGGTTTTCACGGTTCATTGCTCAGTGTTAAGTTTTTGTGTTTTGGTCTGTTTTCTTAAACTATAAGCAATAGGTCAACTATATTTGTTCTATGGAAGCATTGTTAGCTGTACATGTCTGCCTGGCATATCGTTCAACTGACCTTGACCTCATTTTCATGGTTCATGTTAAGTTTATGTGACAGTCGTAATAAAGCTTTATATTTAAGAGTATCAACATAATATCAATGATTAGTAAAGAAGGCGAGACATTTCAGTGTGTGCACTCTTGTTATAGTTCGTTCTTATGTTGTACTTTATACCACTGTCCCGGGTTAGGGGGAGGGTTGGGATCCCGCTAACATGTTTAACCCCGCCACATTATTTATGTATGTGCCTGTCCCAAGTCAGGAGCCTGTAATTCAGTGGTTGCCATTTGTTTTTGTGTTACATATTTGTTTTTCGTTCATTTTTTACATAAATAAGGCCGTTAGTTTTCTCGTTTGAATTGTTTTACATTATCTTATTGGGGCCTTTTATAGCTCACTATGCGGTATGGGCTTTGCTCATTGTTGAAGGCCGTACGGTGAACTACAGTTGTTAATGTCTGTCAGTGTATCATTTTGGTCTTTTGTGGATAGTTGTCTCATTGGCAATCATATCACATCTTCTTTTTTATACTTACGAGAGAGAGAGCATTGAAATTATTTAGGTAGAGCACAATTTGCTTCCAGTAACTGTTGTGTCTGAGTATCAGAAGGTCATATGGATTGCTGTTTAAACCTTCATGGTTGTTTTTATTTTTATAACTGAGAATAACTATTGATTTCAAGGCAAACATATAATCAGATGTCTCAAAGAGTA
The DNA here is from genome assembly GCA_037788925.1 of Mytilus galloprovincialis. Lineage (NCBI taxonomy): Eukaryota > Metazoa > Mollusca > Bivalvia > Mytilida > Mytilidae > Mytilus > Mytilus galloprovincialis. The sequence continues at coordinate 95,827,174 of CM075333.1, forward strand.
ATGTTCCTCTTAATGATAAAACCAATCGTGTTATAACTATCAATAAAATTAACAGTATACTTTAAGATAGTCTAGTTAAACAAATTTCCTATATTAAAACTTGAAATGAAAATACTATGATTTAGTGGACCAAATGAGGTTCCCATGATTTATATGAAAAACTTCAGTCTAAATACGGTTCATTCCATATCTTTAGAACATGCCAGTTCTATTGAAAGGTTTGTGTTCCCCGAATTCATTAATACAATATAAATAAGAAAGTATGGTATGAGTGTCAATGAGACAACTTAGTCTATTTTCAAGCCAAAATGTCAATGGTAAAAAGTGAACAATTTTATGTCAGTACGGCCTTCAACACGGAGCCTTGTCATGTAAATTTACTATTTCATATCAGATCACTAAATTCGATTTGACCTTCCACAAACAATCAATGATTGTCTGTATATAAATAGCTGGTGAAATATGATGTTATATGTTTATCAAATTATAATTATATATGCACGCACCTTTTTCTTTTTTTTATGAATGTAGTGTGGTCTAGAGATTTCCAAAAGTTTTGATAATGTTTACTTTGAAGGTACTTTAACGATAAAACATTTTTTTTATAATTTGGAATGAAGTCAAGTCATCAAATGGTGTACTATATCTACACACTGAGACTACTATATTATGTGTTATATAAGTCTCAGCTGCAAAGCAGTATTGTAATCCCCCCTTATAAAAAAACCTAGCTTTTATTTACATGTATATCTGTTTAATCCTTCCTGGATAAAAAAAGATGACTTACAGATAATTGACAATGGTGTGATATTATAAAATTAAGCACATAGTAGGATCAGATTAATGATCCGACTGGGCTGTCATACTTTTTATCAGTTGAATGTTACTATAAATTTGATTGGTTTACTTTCATCACTCATGCCAAATGGAAAGCTCTGTTTTAAGAAGTTAAATGATTGGTTAAAATTTTGCATAAATATAAAGTGATGTCGATAATCGGTCTCTTCTTTAAAACGTGGTCGTTGTAAACGAACGTGTGTCAATTTAACAAACAAATCAACATGACAGCTAAACCTACATACAAAGTTGGTAAGTATAAACCTAAGGTTAATAGATTTAATAAAACCTTGTATCCTACCGTAGTCTAAGATCGTTCATCTTGTCAGTTCGTTAGGTATTTGTGTTTGAATTTAACAAACGGGGAAACTCCGCATTGATGTCACTACGGTACTTCTGGCGTAGAAAAACAGTGCAAAATACGTTTTTTCTGCACTTTTGAATAAAAAAACATTTCTAAAGGTAAGTTTTCATTGTTGTTCTCAATTATTGCCAAAAAATGCCAATTTTCTAATGCCCGTTTCAATCCCAACTTCTGAATATTTAAAAACATTCTAGAACTTCACAAAATCCCATTTCCTGCCTCCATTGCTTTGTGTACATTCCATTCAGCGTCATCAATCTTGTGGCAGGCAATACAGGTCAAGCAAATCGTATTTTTAGGAATTTAAAAATGACATGCTCCTTACCTCTTTCGCGATTTTCCCGCGAAAAAAGCCCAACCAAAATGAAAGGAAAACTATATGAAAAAACGATGTCCATGCCATAATTTTGAACAGGCATATAGAGTTGGTTAATAAGAAACAATTTACATTTATTTTTCATAGAATTTTCTTTTTATTCATTATAAAAAGATCGATATTCTGACCATCATGACTGTAGGTAAATATTCATACAAAATTCCCTTTATGTCAAAAGGGATGGCAAAAAAAGAGTTTTCCTGTTGAATAAAACCCAGAACTATTGCAAACTATTTTGAAGCAATATCCCAGAAAGAAATAACGTAATTGCCGTAGATTGAAAAATCCCCTAATTGACAGTAGAGCAATTTGATTGGATATAACGAATTGACATCACGTGATTTTGACGCCATTGAATTTTTAATGTAAACAAACAAGGTCAGAAGGTTCCGTATGGGACATCATCGTACATTTAGTTACTGACAAATAATTACGAGATATCAAGCTTGCCAATGCATGGTTATAAAAAATTAAAGCTAAGTCTACAGAAAAAATAAGAAAAAAATAGCCTTAGTATAACGACTTATCATTACACCTGGATATGAAAGATATTTGCAAGCTGTCTAATTTTTAACTTCCCCTGATAAGGGTGATTATATAAAAAAAAAATCAAGCATTGAAACAGGGGATGCCGGCTGGTCCTAGATTATGACCCCAGTTTAAAAATATTTTTGATGCTGATCATTTGAACCTTTGTGAATAAGAAGGCTGATAAACCAGCAAACATGATTACTCCCCTTTGAACCATTAAGTTAATATTTTACAACTGCAGTGAAATGAGGTGGTTATTTGGGACTGGAGATATAAAATTATCTCAAGCTTACAGATCTTTCAATTCAAGTTTTATCTCTAGGTTTAAAGTAGAATTATAGTGACATAGTTTGTCACACAACTGTCAATTATATGCTTGTTGGCAGGTTGTAAGAGCACCTGCTTTGATATTTATGTGAGGCAGATTTTTTTCAGATATTGTGTCACATCACCTTTTATTCATTCACATACTGTAGTATCTAGTACTTGTAGTCTTGTAATTATAAAAATATGAAATTTTCCTTAGTCAAAATCTAATACACCTTATCGCTATTCCCGGCTGACCCGTCCGCTTGAACTTTTGACGTCAACAACAATCACTTTTCCATTGTGGCGTCAGACATTTTGTTTTATGACGTCAAAATTTTACGGGAACCTGTGTGATTTCCAGCAATGGCGGACAAATAGCGATAAGGTGTATTGAATAATTGATTCTTGCCTGCTACATGTCTAGTAACAAATATTTCAATTATTAAAGCAATGGAAAGGATGAGAATTAGACCAGATTCGGTCTAGATGAGAATATATAAATATCAAAGTGCAAAAAATTCAAAGAAATAATTCAATTTCAGGCTGTTGTATTTTGATATATTGATCAGAAAAAAAAAACAATGTAAAAAATAATTAAATTCCCACCGCCTTCATGACCAGCAATTGTTATGGGGTTGGTATATTCAGTTGGTATATTCTGTCCCTTGAATATATATGTACAAATGTATATCAATATTTATATGTTTTTGTCACTAAAATTCAAGTGACAGTGGAAAATTGTATGAACAATTTACTTCAATATTCATTAAGGATGTACATGTACACCTCTGAGGAGCCAAAAATTTCTAGAATTAAACTTTTTTTCTTAACCTGATTTTTGGGTTTATAAGACTGTAACAAAATTATTGGTGCAGAAAAAATTATTGGTGCAGAAAAAATCATGTGGTGGTGTACTTCTTTTTTTGCTACAGCCCTTTGAAAATGCCCAATTTTGATGATTTTCCCATTTTTCATTGATTTTTACCTATTTTTGGGCTATTATCGTGGAAAAAATCACAGTTCCACAATTAAACTTTTTTCATACTTAAAGATGAAGTGGACCAATTTGAATAAATTTTACTTAAAAAAAACTATATGTAGGTGTTAATATAAGAAAGTTTTATCATATTTTGACGCTTTTTTGTGTAAAATTTACCATGCTGTCAATTTTGTATTTTTGTTTTTTTTCTCAGTCTTAAGAACAAAATGCATAGTATTTCAATTTTTTGTTATAAAGAAATTTGAAAAGACCAAAATGATATAGGATGTAAATTTCTTGTAAAATCATTTTTTGTATCCCTCACCCATTTTCTCAAAATTTTGGCTAAAAATACAGACTTGATTGGTCCTAAAATTTGAAAACTGGATCACTCAAAAACCATTCATTGTAAATACACAATTTTTTCAGTTATGTTTGATTATAATATCTTTTAAATTCATTGATATTTTCAACTTGTATCACATGTTTTGGAAATAATTCAAGAACGAGATTTCAACGAGACTGAACAAGACTGAAAAGTCAGAAGAATACATCCTTAAAACATGGCTACTATTTATTTTGTAGCTGACATCGGTTTGGCTGATTGGGGCAGAAAATGCATTGAAATTGCTGAAAATGAAATGCCGGGTCTGATGCAGATGAGAAAAATGTATGGAGAATCCAAACCTTTGAAAGGGGCACGTATTACAGGATGTTTACACATGACCACACAAACAGCTGTTCTGATTGAGACCCTGACAGCACTAGGGGCTCAGGTCCAGTGGAGCAGTTGTAACATTTTCTCCACTCAAGATTTTGCAGCAGCAGCCATTGCCAAGACAGGTGTCCCTGTTTATGCATGGAAAGGAGAAACTGATGAGGAATACATATGGTGTATTGAACAGGTATAGACTGTCATTTTGATTTGTAAGACTTATAGATATTAAAGATGTGGTATGAGTGCCAATGAGACAACTCTCCATCCAAGTCACAATTTGTAAAAGTAAACCATTATAGATCAAAGTACGGCCTTCAACATGGAGTTTTGGCTCACACTGAACAGCAAGCTATAAAGCCCCCCCCCCCCAAAATTAAATTAGTGTAAAACCATTCATCTAGAAAATCAAGTCTAATCTATATGAGAAAAAAAACAAAGTGCATGTAAATAGTCAAACTTAGCATTACTATGGTTAGAACAGTTAAGCTAGGGTAAAGCAGTTCCTTCATGTATATGAGTATGTAAATTGTTTATGAACACATTCTTTTTATAAAATGCAGTTAGTGAAAATTCTGAATATAGACGAAACTCTGTGAACGGATACAATATACTGCCTGCTGGTACAAATGTTCAGTTATTCCACTCTTTATCTCCTTTGAATTGGCCAAGTTTCAGAATAGGTTTCACAACCTTGACCGAATATTGATACTAAGCTTGAAAGAACATGCAAATAACAATATCTGACTGTAGGTCTGACAATGCCGGCCACTATTTACATGTTGAATAGTATGAAAGCTTATTTTTTTCTGTCTCGTAAAATTAGGAAAATGTTGAAGATAGTTAAATATATAATAATTGTGGCATGTCTTTTATCCTTTATACAATAATAATTCAATATTTGTTTTTTTGCAGACATTAGTCTTCCCAGATGGACAGCCATTAAACTTGATCTTAGATGATGGCGGAGATTTAACCAACTTGGTCCATGAACGTTTCCCACAATACTTACCAGGTAATATATAAATACAACATTCTCTATGGAATTCATAACCATTTTCTGTCTGAATTTACTGGGGTCAAAAACGATGTCTGTGAACGGCCAGTGAAATTTATGTAGCTATACTGTTAGGGCAAGTAAATACAATTGAGGGCAATTTAAGGTGGTACCTAACACTACTTAATGAATGGCTATTATCTATTTTGAATTTATTGAACCATAAAACTAATTTTTGACTCTTCACATTGAATAATCCGCGAAGCGGATTATGTTAAATGTGAAGAGTCAAAAATTAGTTTTATGGTTCAATAAAATCAAAATAAATTATTGCCATTCATTATAAATAAATTTCTATCAAAAATAAGGCTCAAAGAACTTTTTATATTATTTATATTAACAATAACAACACACACACATGTTGGCGTATGAATACACAACGTCAGAGTGGGCGTGTCCACATCAAAATTGACAACATTGAAAATAAAACTAATAATTTTAACCAATCAGAAGACAGTAAAAACACCAAATTTATTTATAAAGAGATAACCCTGTAAAATCAGCTAAACATTTTAATTACGTTGGGTTGTTTAGGGAATATTTAGTTTCTCAATGATCAAAATTAGTGTTTGTCAAACTGCTACATGTATATACATGTAACCAGTGTAATTTTTCTGATAAATTGGTTGGTTCAAATATTTTGAAATTTTTATATTTTTGTCAAAGGGTCAAAGTTAATACTTTGCTAAAATTTTATGAAAATTAAACGAGCCAAATTAATTTTAGTGAAGGTGTTGGGTACCACCTTAAAAAGAAAATTGCATTTTTGGTCAGATGGAAATTAATTTCTTGTATGGAAAGAAAGTAAATAAGTCCTTTCTCTATACTACCACCTTTAGTTATTTGATTTATTTCCCTTTGACTGAGGGACTGCATGTTTATTTTGCCACTGTCTTAATGTAGTAGTTTAGAATTTACTATATTTAAATAATGCAGGATTTTGAAGTCAGTTTGTTTATTTTACAGGAATTGCTGGTTTATCAGAAGAAACTACAACAGGAGTACATAACTTACACAAAATGTTGAAAGACGGAAAACTGAAGATGCCAGCCATTAATGTCAATGACTCAGTCACAAAGGTATACCATAATGACTTACATCAGAATAGTTTATAACATAACTATTGCCCAAATAAATAATTGGAAACAACAATCTGTACTGGCCTTTCAATCATGAAACTTTGACTATTTGTGCTGTAACCACCAAATCCAGTATTTTAACTGCTTGATGTCCATGTTTGAATAAAGGTATTCAAATAAAGACCAGGTCTGGAATGAGTTACTGTTGAAAATTCAGATTTTCTTGATTGTTTTAGAGGAGAGAGATGGTTGGAAATATTATATATACATATAAAGGGTAACCAAATGTTAGATTTAGAATTGCTGACATTTAAAGACTTTGGATATTCATAGTATCAAAGAATGAAGGTTACTAGTCTGCAGATGTTTGAAATTCTTTTCCCATTTCTGTCTTGGAGCAGAGTAGAAATCAGATCCTGCAGAACAGAGATAACAGTCTGATGTCTGGCTACTTTCTGCATGCTATCCTGTTGCTATAGTAAAACAAGGAATATTAATTAAGTTATAAAATACTTAACTGAGGAAGCAGATGTATTTACAGATAACCAAATTCTTTTATTTATTTAACACCTTGAAATAAATTTTCTTTTTCCAGAGTAAATTTGATAATTTATATGGATGCAGAGAGTCATTAGTTGACGGAATCAAAAGAGCAACAGATGTCATGTTAGCTGGTAAAGTTGCCATGGTAGCTGGATACGGAGATGTAGGAAAAGGTTGTGCACATGCTCTCCGAGCCTTTGGTTGTCGTGTCATGATTGTAGAAATTGACCCAATCACTGCTCTACAAGCAGCTATGGAAGGTATATATCATAATTGAACAAATATTCATGGACGTTTTGAGGGGGATCTATAAATCTCATTTCTGTTAAAGAAATATGCCAAAGATTATAAACTTTGCTTCTGCAACAAAAATGTATATAAAGCTGCATCATAGACATTTTTAAAAGTTAAAAAAAAATGTCTTCATGTGATTAATATTTAAGTCTAAATAAGGTGTTTTGATTATCACAATCAATGTCCTTAGTTGGCTGTCCTTCAGTCAGTAGGTGGCCTGTTGCAAGGCAAAATTGCTGTCCTTAACCAACAATCAATCAATCAAACGCTACATTTTCACATTTACTTTCACAAGAATTCAACAGAAGAAAATACATTTTATATTGCAATAGAAATAGTTGACAATATTTTAACCTCCACATATCTTGTAGGTTTTGTAATTGAAATTAGTTGATATCATCTTTACGGTCTTGTAGTAATTATTAGTTGATATAATATTTTAACCATTCACACATCTTTCAGGTTTTGAAGTAACAACAGTAGAGGAATGTATACCAAAATGTAGAATATTTGTAACAGCAACAGGATGTGCATCTATTATCCATGGTAACATGTTTGAACAGATGTTAGAAGATTCTATAGTGTGCAATATTGGACATTTTGATTGTGAATTAGAGGTCAAATGGATTAATGAGAACTGTGCAAAGAAAGAACAAATCAAACCACAGGTACGTTTTATTTTTACCTGTGTCGATAAAATCAGAAACTGGATTAGTTACTTTTCTAGCATGATATTCAACACATAGCTAAATATCTGTAAGGAAACATGTTTATATTGTTAATCAGAATTTTATAAGTTTTTGCACATCTGCCTTGAAACTGCAACCAACATCAAGGGTATTTTTTCAATCTTAGACTAGACAATGGAAATGAGGAATGTGGCAAATAGGCAACAACTGTTGAAAAAAACAGATAAACAGCTCATGGACACTTATAAGTCTACAAAGCACCCTGAGCTCGAAGTGACTAGCCCCTAAATAATAATATATTCTAGTTCAATAAAGTGGATGCCACACTAAACTCAAAAACATACAAATAAATTAAAATGAGAAAAAAACTAACAAAGGCTAGAGGTTCCTGACTTAAGCCGGGTGCAAAAATGCTGTGGGTTTGAACATGTTTTGTGATATCTAAAACAAAATATCCTCCTACAGTAACCTCTGGTCAATGTTGAATTAAGAAACACACAATAAAATGTACTGTTAAACTCAGTTTAAAAGAAGTCTTAAAGCCCATTGAAATTGTGTTTTTTTTTTCACATCCAATTTTCCAATTTCATAGGACATTTAAATAATTGGTAGACACCTACTCATTGGATGTTTTAATTTTCAGGTTGACAGATACACAATGAAGAATGGTAAACATGTAATTCTGTTAGCTGAAGGTCGTTTGGTTAACCTTGGGTGTGCTCATGGACATCCTAGTTTTGTCATGAGTAATTCATTTACAAATCAAGTTCTTGCACAAATTGAACTGTGGACCAAAAAAGGACAACACAAGATTGGAGTTGAAGTATTACCTAAGAAGGTATGTTTTATACATGTTTATGCTTCAAAATTAAAATAGGTGTAATTGCTGCTTTGTTTATCGGTTTGATCCAAAAGCTGATGGTTTTTTAAATGATTTAAAAAATGGTTAGCCATGAAATATACATTGTTTCAAGCAGAATATTTGAAGGATAAAGATATATGATAAGCAAATTCAGTGTTCAGCTACTGTTTTTATGCCCCACCTACGATAGTAGAGGGGCATTATGTTTTCTGGTCTGTGGCTCCGTTCGTTCGTTCGTCCGTTCGTTCGTTCGTTCGTTCGTTCGTTCGTCCTGCTTCAGGTTAAAGTTTTTGGTCAAGGTAGTTTTTGATGAAACTGAAGTCCAATCAACTTATAACTTGGTACACTTGTTGCTTATGATATGATCTTTCTAATTTTAAAGCCAAAGTATACTTTTGACCCCAATTTCACGGTCCATTGGACATAGAAAATGAAAGAGGGAGTTTCAGGTTAAAGTTTTTGGTCAAGGTAGTTTTTGATGAAGCTGAAGTCCAATCAACTTATAACTTGGTACACTTGTTGCTTATGATATGATCTTTCTAATTTTAAACCCAAATTAGACTTTTGACCACAATTTCACGGTCCATTGAACATAGAAAATGAAAGTGGGAGTTTCAGGTTAAAGTTTTTGGTCAAGGTAGTTTTTGATGAAGCTGAAGTCCAATCAACTTGAAACTTAGTACACTTGTTGCTTATGATATGATCTTTCTAATTTTAAAGCCAAATTAGACCTTTGACCCCAATTTCACGGTCCACTTAACATAGAAAATGAAAATGGAAGTTTCAGGTTAAAGTTTTTGGTCAAGGTAGTTTTTGATGAAATTGAAGTCAAATCAACTTGAAACTTAGTACACATGTTCCCTATAGTATAATCATTCTAATTTTAACATAGAAAATGAAAATGGAAGTTTCAGGTTAAAGTTTTTGGTCAAGGTAGTTTTTGATGAAATTGAAGTCAAATCAACTTGAAACTTAGTACACATGTTCCCTATAGTATAATCCTTCTAATTTTAATGCCAAATTAGATTTTTACCCTATTTCACAGTCCATGGACAATGATTGAGTGGGGCATCCGTGTACTTTGGACACATTCTTGTTTTCTAATTGTTCATGGAAAAACATGAAAGTTTGAGGGAAATTGTTGATATACCAGTTTGTTATTTTCTCTTCCATATTAATTTTAATTCATGTTTTCTGGAGTGCTAGTTACTGCTGACTTTTTATGCCCCACCTACGATAGTAGAGGGGCATTATGTTTTCTGGTCTGTGCGTTCGTTCGTTCGTCCGTCTGTTCGTTCGTTCGTCTGTTCGTTCGTCCGTCTGTCCCGCTTCAGGTTAAAGTTTTTGGTCAAGGTAGTTTTTGATGAAGTTGAAGTCCAATCAACTTGAAACTTAGTATACATGTGCCCTATGATATGATCTTTCTAATTTAAATGCCAAATTAGAGTTTTGACCCCAATTTTACGGTTCACTGAACATAGAAAATGATAGTGCAAATTTCAGGTTAAAGTTTTTGGCTTCAGGTTAAAGTTTTTGGTCAAGGTAGTTTTTGATGAAGTTGAAGTCCAATCAACTTGAAACTTAGTATACATGTGCCCTATGATATGATCTTTCTAATTTAAATGCCAAATTAGAGTTTTGACCCCAATTTTACGGTTCACTGAACATAGAAAATGATAGTGCAAATTTCAGGTTAAAGTTTTTGGTCAAGGTAGTTTTTGATAAAGTAGAAGTCCAATCAACTTGAAACTTAGTATACATGTTCCCTTTGATAAGATCATTCTAATTTTAATGCCAAATTAGAGAATTTATTCCAATTTCACAGTCCTTTAAACATAGAAAATGATAGTGCGAGTGGGGCATCCGTGTACTGTGGACACATTCTTGTTGTTCTCTAACTTTAGTTTGCCTCAACCAAATGTTACAAAATTGTACACCATGCTTACATTTCTCAGATCAAGTAAGAATTTGGATACCATCACTTTTATCATTCTTGAGTTACATTTGTATGTCCCTTTATAACATTATATGCAAGCTGGGACATCATCAGTGTCCCATGGACACATTCCCCATTTATTTATTTATTTATTGCATCTTCTGCCAAAAAAATATTATTTCAATTCATTTAGTAATTTATTTATTATTATTTTCAGTTGGATGAGGCTGTTGCTGCTGCTCATTTAGACCATCTTGGTGTCAAATTGACAAAGCTTACAGACGAACAAGCCAGTTATCTAGGTTTACCTAAAGATGGACCATTCAAACCAGACATTTACAGATATTGAGAAATCCAGCTACCATGGGGGACCTTTTTTTTACATGGGATTTTTTATTGTTGTATCAATCATTAGATGGGGACAATAGTGATGAACAGTGGAGATTTATATAGGAATAATACAACCATCAAATATGGTGGACCTTATAAAAGAACTTCTAATTGTTAATTTATTTGACCATTATGTTTTGTTTGTTAGATATCAATTATTAATGTCCCAACATTTCATATTTATTGCTCAAGGTCATGTTTTATGAAGCGCAATCATGCTACATATTTAATTGATATTTGAATTTTAAGATTGATTATGGTCAAACTTGTATTTACAAAAGGCTGTATTCATTCCTATAAGAATATTGCTGTTTTCAGCTGATAGAGATTAAAAAAAAAATGTATTAGATTTTAGTTATTTTCTCAATTAGTGCCAAGTACGTAAATGTGTACATTGATAAATGAGATTTCTGAACAAAGGACAACTAGGTGTTCTGCAGGGCGCAGCTTTATACGACTGCAGAAATCGGACCCTGAACAGTTGGGGCAAGTATGGACACAACATTCAAGCTTGATACAGCTCTGAATTTGGATTGCAATCAAATTTTTGACATAATATGCTTTTCTGACACAAAACAAATGTCAAGATCTTATAAATCTATTGTGCAATATTGTGCAATTAAAGATTTCTTATTTTGACTTTTCAAAAATTTGGAATTTGAGAAATTTGAAGAAAAAAATATTGAAAACAACTACCACCCCCCTTTTTTTTTAAAAATTAGTCCAAAACCTGACATTTCTTTATACATAATATACAAGTAGTATAAGGGAGGTAAATCTGAACATGCCCAACATTGTATGTTAAATGTTTTAGAATTACCTTCCTTACACTGCTCTTAATTTGTCTTAGTTGTTCATTGACCAGAAATACCTAGTTTTTCCCCTTTTTTGCCCCTAATTCTGAAACATTTTGAGCCATAACCCCCAAAGTCAATACTAACCATCCCTTTATGGTATGGAAACTTGTGGTATAATGTCAGAGAGATTCACACACTTAAACATAAGTTATTGTTTGAAAACTACAAAAATGATTATTTTGGGCTCCCTTTTTGGCCCCTTATTCCTAAACTATTGGGACCATAACCCCCAAAATCAATCCAAACCTTCCTTTAGTGGTATTGAACCTTCTTGTAAAAATTTAAAGAGATCCATACACATAAACACAAGTTATTGTCTGTAAACTAGAAAAATGCTTTTTGGCCCTTTTTTGACCCCTTATTCCTCCATATTCGGGAAAATTAACCCCATATTGAATCCCAGCCTTCCCTGTGTCACATGGAAACTTGTGGTACAATGTCCGAGAGATCCCTACAGTTAAACACAAGTTAATGTCTAGAAACTAGAAAAATGCTTGTTTTTGGCCCTTTATTCCTAAACTGTTTGCCCAATAATCCCTTAAAATAAATCCCAACCTTCTACTTATGGTATTAAAAACGTTGTGGTATAATTTCAGAACAATTGAAATACTATTACACAACTTTTTGTCCTGAAACTAGATAAAAGCTGTTTTTGGCCCCTTTGGGACCATAACCCCCAAAATCAATCCCAAGCTTCCTTTTGTGGTTAAAAACATTGTGTTAAAATTTATTCATTTCTATTAACTTATACTAAAGTTATTATCCGGAAACCATCCGTCATCGTCCAATGACGATGTGATACCAATATTCGACCAATTTTTTTTTATTTTTGCGGTCATATAAAAATAAGAATAAATTTTAGGATATGCTGCATACAAGTAATGCTCTTAAAATTCAAAGTGCAAAGTTATTTTTGAAACGTAAATTTTTTTTCTCAAAAAAAGGACATTGCTAAAATTTGAGAATTTAGTTTGCTGTAAGCTTCGTCATTAACTGTACTTTACACTTCTTAATATAACGACATTACGCAATTTAGAAGTATGTGTTTAGAATGACGATTATTCAACACAAATATTTAAAAGCACCAAAACACAGCTCAGGGTGTTGCAATCCTAGTTTGAAGACGATTGAAAATTAACCAAGTATGGTTTGTTTAAATTGTGGAGTGTGGTACTGACAGGACATCAGCATTGACCCAGAAGTCCTGTATTGAACTGTCAGGTATAAACCTGCACACAACACATGTTTGTAAATTGGGACATTCTTTTTGTTTATTAGTTAACTTTGAATTTGAAATTAGAGGACAACATACAGTACAAGTTGGTATTTATATCCAGTGATAAAAAGTAGAGGAAGTCCAGTAATTTTACCTGTTTGTTAGGTCATCAGTTCCTCTAGCAAATTTGGTTTCATGGTCATAACTTGGTTTTGGATTGTGTTTACAAAGTAGTCTCATTTACAAGAATTGAAAGGAAGTCAACTTGTAAAAGGATAAATTTAGGGACCAAAAGGAGGTCCTACATACTTCTATGGTTCCATGGTCATAATTTGAGAACTTGGCTTTGGATTGTGTATACCACGTAGTTTCATTTACAAGAATTGAAATACAATACTGAAGTCAACTTGTTGAAGTTTGAGGTCACATGTACTAAAGAGTAGGACCAAAGGAAATCGGTTTTGGGACAACAACCAGTAAAATTATCAGTTTTGCTTATTATTTAAATGCCTCAAGTCCTTCACAAATCTGTTTCTTGAGGATGACGACAATAACCTGACATTTTGGGTGGTAATTAATTATTTAAAGAATCAGGATTTTAGAGGCTGTTGTTGGGTCTTTTTATGTCCCTGTTGTAGCGGTCAGAGCACCAAGTTGTACCCTTGTCTGTCTGTCCTTCTCAAAATGGTTTTCAGTTCTCTTAAATTAAGTGTGCCTCGACCAATTTTATAAAAATATTATACACAATGATTATTACCACACAACACAGATCAAGTTGAAATTTAGTTGCAGCTTTTTTACCGTTTAGAGTTATGTTCCTTCAGAAATGTAAAAAATGCTGATTTTTTCATTTTCTTCTCCAGCTTTAGTTTGCCTTAATCAAATTTTATGAAACTAAAACTGCTTATTACAAGTCCAGTTTTATTTTCATGGTGGTGGTGTCACTTATACCCATTTAATGTTGGCACTATTAGTATGATAACCCCAAAGTTATGCCTCTGAAAATGGAAAAGTTGTTGAATTTCTCTTCTCCGTTCTCTTAACAAACGTTTTCTTCGACCAAATGTTATGAATCTTGTATAGAATGCTTTTTACCACAAAACAGATATATTTTCGATTTTGGTGGCAGTACTTTTTACCGTTCTAGAGTTATGTCCCTTTATAACGTTATATGCAAGCCTGTGTCCCATTGAGATATTCTCCATTTATTTATTTTAGTCAGTACACCACTCTTTCGTGATAAATGGATATCTCACGGGAATATATGAAAGAAAAATTTATAAATTCTTCTATATTCAAGGCCGTTCCACAGAGAAAAAATATTACACAATGGCATTATCACCACATCATCAAATTTACGTAGTCGATAGGTTTTATATATATTGGCTACTTAAATTACTCTAAATAAGTCAAATATCTAGTCATCTCGAATAATCGAATACAACGTATGTTTCTGTCATTTTAAAAAGTTCCCTTCTTGCAATTGAAAACTTATTATTTACTGTTGTATTGAATCATGTAAATAGAATGGAATTATTTTAGGAGTGTTAATTTTTTGTGTGGATGTTTTAAATAAATAACGTGATTTTGATGGTCCTTTGAATAAATAGACTTTCTCTTCAACTCTATCGCACATAAACTCATCAGGCAGAACTTTTCTTAATGAAATATGGTCCTCTGAAAATCTTATTGCCGTAAATTCATTTGCTGCTATATAGATGATGTTCTCTCACGAACTTAATTCGAAATTTGGTGACTATGTTCAACGCAATTATCCCATTGAACTTGAGATAAAGGATTCAACAGATACAGTTAAGTCTGCCTCATATCTTGACTAGAAATTGACAATGAGGGTCGGTTGAAACAAAACTTTACGACAAAAGAGATGATTTCAGCTTCCCAAGTGTGAACTTTCCATTTCTATGTAGTAACATTCCAGCAGTGCCTGCATACGGTGGAAGATTTCCTTGATAGAGGGTTGCTGTTCACACACTGTAAATATACCTGACGCCTGACGCGTCCGGACGCGTTCAAAATTTGTACACCGAATGTTCATTATTTTAACGTCATATGTTAATGCTTAGAGACGTGTTCAAAGTTTTAACGTTTGTGTTAAAACTACTAACATGTGTGTTCAGACACAGTGAACACCAGTGTTCAAATTCTGATGTAAAAAAAGAAGACAGTCGTTTGTCCGATTTTCTATCCTTCTAATTGGCAAATTCAAAAAGAAATTCTTTAAAATATATGAATGTATGTACGCAGGATGATGATCTGTGAATTTTTTACTAATATTTTAGTAATTGGGAAATATTAAACTTCCAAGCTGGCATATACAGGATATATGTATAGTTTATGAACTTATTTTATTATTATTACTAGTTTTACTTACAAGTGACAAAATAATGCATATCAATTAGGCCTGTTATGATAATATCGTAATAAAAATATGTCGATGTTTATCTTATTTCATGATCCGTTCAGTTTATTAACATTACATGTTCAATCAGTGTTCAAATCGCTCGAAATTTTGAACACCTCGCGTTAAAAAAAATATACCAGGGTACCAAATTCCGGAAACAGATATCGGCTGGTGATTTAGGCGGTTTAACGAAGAATGGATACACATAAGGAAGAGAACTGGAGAAGGGACTTCTATCCCACATGAACATGAAAGAAGTGAGTAACAAATTAGGATAATCTCCATAGGTAGTTCGATGGCTTCCTTGTTATTTTCTCATGTCAGATATATATTTGTCAAATATTCATAACTGTTATATCCAAATATTCAACAAAATAAAAGACGAATTAAAGAACAGGATTTAGATTAAACGTTCATAACAAATGATTTCCTAAACTGATGAATAACCAGTCTGTGATCGTCTGTCTGTTATACAGAATAAATGATGATTGTTGCCAAGTTATCCACGTATATTAGCTGAAGATCACTGAACACTAAGTGTTAAGAACTCTAACATCAAGTGTTCAAAAATGAAACACAAAGGCATTAAAAACTGAACACCACACATTCAATTGATGAACACTAAGTGTTTAGAACTCTAACATCAAGTGTTCAAAAATGAAACACACAGGCATTAAAAACTGAACACCACATATTCAAATGATGAACACTAAGTGTTAAATAACTCTAACATCAAGTGTTCAAAAATGAAACACAAAGGCATTAAAAACTGAACACTGCACATTAAATTGATGAACACTAAGTGTTAAATAACTCTAACATCAAGTGTTCAAAAGTGAAACACAAAGGCATTAAAAACTGAACACCACACATTCAATTGATGAACACTAGTGTAAACATTTGGAACACCATTTCAGTTGACTTAGAAAATGCATTCATTTTTTTTTATTTGCAGGAATCGTTAGATTGAAATGTTTGAATTAGGAACCGGTAGCCAATAATCCCACGAAGGTCATTTCTGCATGCTATAAAGTGTTGGAAAAAAAAAAGATATAAAAAAAGGTATGACAATATATGTTTATTAATAGCTTATGTGGGTGTATCATTTCTATATCTGTATACCTTAGGTCAAGAAATCGACTTTTGTAATTTATAATGTCAAAACTTGCATTTCAGTGCCATAGAATATCAATTTGTACTCTAGACGTAGTAGATATCGAAATTAAAGCATAACAATCATTGCATAATTTGATGTTTTATAAAAAAAAAAACTCTCTTCTATTAATTTTAAATTTTATTTTGCAGGATATATAGGCTCATAGACATTACTTGTTGTGGATGACTTTGACATTTGGAAGTTGATAACAACACATAAAATGCC
Source organism: Mytilus galloprovincialis (assembly GCA_037788925.1). NCBI lineage: Eukaryota > Metazoa > Mollusca > Bivalvia > Mytilida > Mytilidae > Mytilus > Mytilus galloprovincialis. Next base: position 95,844,011 of record CM075333.1, read on the forward strand.
ACTTAGTTGATAGCTTTAAGTGAAGATGCACTGAAAAGTGGAGCGTTCATTGTATGTGATCGTACAAGAACTCTTGGAATTTGCAAACTTTTAAACTTTCATTGTGACAAATATCTATATCATAAACTATCTACTTATCACTTTGACATGCTTTTTCGGTTAGGATACACATGATGTAGCAACTATCTTTTCATGTAGGGGTAAATACTTATTTGTGATGTGAAGTCAATTTAAAAACATTATGTATGTGATTTCACTGACTGTTACTTGTGATATCATAAGGTATTCTTGTGTACTTTTTCTTACATGTCTTACATATATGCTCATTTGATTATATAAAGAATTACTTGTTAAAATATGTTTTATTGTTATATTTTGCCTGATTCAATATAGTTTTTATAACAGTTTAATTAAGTTTAGTATTTATGGAACATTATGTACGCTTGAAAATAGAACATGTTCTACATTTGAACACCATCACTTTGAACACCTATGTCAACTGTTCTGAATGTTAACATCTGGTGTTCTGGATCTTAACATTTCTGGTTTTGAACATGTTCAGTGCGTTCAAAAAGTGTTACATGGCTGTTGAACGCGTCGACGTATTAAGATTTTGAACATTCGGACACGTTAAATCGTTGAACACTAATGTTAAGGTCTCTAACATCAAGTGTTCAAAAATGAAACACAAAGGCATTAAAAACTGAACACCACACATTCAATTGATTAACACTAGTGTAAACATTTGGAACACCATTACACGTTCAAAAAGTGTTACAAAAAAGCGTTCAAGCCGTGTTCTATTTGTTAACACTTAGATTTACAGTGCAAGGATGCTATTAAACCAAGAGTTACAAACTGTGAACTTGAAATCATCCCTTTGTAAATTTTTCGGACGCCATCACGAGTTGGTTGACCGTTATGAAATATCCGTTTCACAGATAATATTGGATATGTTCCTTACGTCGTAACTACAATCCCATTCCTTTTTGACGGTCGAATGTGACGTACCGAATTAGACTACTTACCGGGTGTGTAATAACGAGTACTACGTTCCAAGTATTAGCTGATAGCCATACGCTGTCATGTTATATTGGTATATATGTGCAACATACTGAATATTTCGATCGGGAAGCAGTCTATAACATGAGCAACACAACGGGTGCCCTGTGTGGAGCATGATCTGCTTACCCTTCCGTAGCACCTGAGATCACCCCAGTTTTTGGTGGCCGGTTCGTGTTGCTTGGTCTTTAGTTTTGTATGTTGTGTCGTGTGTACTATTATGTGTCTGTTTGTCTTTTATTTTTTAGCCATGACGTTCTTAGTTTATTTTTTAGCCATGACGTTGTTAGTTTATTTTCGATCTATATGAATTTGAATGTCCCTCTGGTATCTTTCGCCCCTCTTATGCAACTAATAGTAGATTTCGCAGTCTGCAATAATATATGTAAATCAACTAAGTATACATACAGGAACTGTGACGAGATGATTAAAGCTGTTGAAGTTCAGCAATGTACGTTTCACTTTTTTCTTGCTATTTAAATGATATATATTTTTGTATACAGCAAACGCTCCTTTTTTATTATTTGAAGAAAAGAAAAACATGACTTTAATTTGGACATTGAATAGGTCCTACCTCCATACCTTGTCCAAATGTGTAGAATAGAAACAAACCGGAACCCATGCATCTGGCAGTTGTATGGTTTAATCTGAAGATTTTTAACCAGGTAATAATGTGAAGAGATGAAACATATTTTTATCCTTTCCAATGTATTTCAAATAGGGCCTACCTATAAGTAATTTCGCTAAAGTAATTACATTTCTTTGACATTGGCAAATACGAAGCCTGGTGGCAGTTAGAAAACTATACATTTAAATTTACTTGAGGATACTGTCTGTATGATTATGAGTTTGTGGACTCTTCTCTTAATCTGAAAACAAACTTTATTTATTGCTGTATGAAAGAGTACATCTTAAGAGGGAAGGGGGCTGGATCCGCCTGATAAAAACAAGGACAGAAATAAAAAAAAATCACAACAGGCCCTCTATTTTCTTCTGTGAGTTTTTAAGTGTTTTTTTTTTTTTTTTTGGGGGGGGGGGGGTTGCTTTAACATGTAAGATATATACCTTATCTGTGTAGAGTGTTGATTCGATATTTGTCCGTTCGTCCTTTCCCTTTTTGATGTGGTTTAATCTGTCTTTATTCGACAAGATACTTATTGCGCCTTTGGTATCTTCTCCCTGTTTTACTGAACATATCAATTATATTTAGGATATATTCAAGAGTCTAATATATCGAAATATTCTGCTATTAAGGGTGATTCATTCGATCATGTTCATAAATCAACACTGTTATACAAGATTTTTCTTTTCCTTGCATGAGATATGCATCGCAATATACCTTTATTTGACATTATGCTACAAATATAGGCAGTTGGATAGTGCAAATTAAGTCATCAGAAAACGTCACTACTTCCGAAATATTTTGTAGACAGATTGGCGGGATTTCAACACCTAGCTATCTTAAAGTAAGACAAATTGAGGTGTGTAATTTGTTCTTTTAAATATGTCACCTTCAGCAAAATGATCCGATTTACTTACAGGACGAATTTGACCTAGTAATCTATTTCCAAAAAAATGGATATCGAAATCATAGATGTACCAGACATAAATGGTTATGTAAACGAGTTATATACAATTTACTCCTATGTATATTTCTCATATGTATCTAAACATGAACATTAAAAATGTTGCTTGTAAATCCTAGACTCGCTCAGCTGCATGCATAGACCAAATATGTGTTGGCGAAAACAAAAAATCAGTTTTGATAAAATAAAAATGAAGAAAAAATACTTTGGAAGGAAAGATTCAATCTGAAAAAAATTTCATTACAATTCAGGACATTCAGTGGTGGATTTCAAAGAAAGAATCAGAATATTTGAGGTGTATAGAACTGTGCACGTCCTACAGTACTTTATTATTTAATTCAAACGATGTAAAGGGTTTTCGTAGACTTGAAAACTGACTGATTTCAATACCCGCTTCAATTAGCAGTATATATGTTAAACAAAAAAGATAAATTAATAAATTATAGACTTAGCAACAGTTTATATAGAAGGTATTCTTCCAAAAACGATGACTAATCTAACGATGAACAATGTTGCTATTTCTTTAATATCCAGATCCGTGAAACCTTTACAGCCGATTGCTTTGACTGTGTAGGCAAAGGTTATATCTTTGGTTAGCTTGCTTGCTAGCTGAACCGTGAAGTTAGGTAAACTATCCCCCTTTAAAAAAAGACTAGTCCGACAGATAACAAATCTATGTCTGTAAGACTAGGCTACTTCGAGAGGAGTGTAATATACGTTACATAATAATGCCTTCACAGTCCAGCTAGCAAGCAAGCTAACCAAAGAAAATACCTTTGCCTACACACTCAATGCAATCCGTTGTAATTCTATCAATATTAACAAAGACATTTTTTTAACGAAACATATTTGTTATTATTGATATCACCTTTTGCGTCAATATAATATAGAGTGGGTCTGATGGCGGATCCCGTTGATGAGAGTCTTAACTGGGGTATCTTCATGACGAATAACGGTAAACTTGAAATTCTGGCCTAAAATGTACACTTTCTTGTGGGAAAATTCAATTTTCATATTATCTTTAAATACAATCAAAGATGTTTGAATCTTGATTATATTATATATACTGTGTAATATAAAAAAGAAGATGTGGTATGCTTGCCAATGAGACATTTGAGGTGAAATTCTGGGAAAATATGATGACTCAGCTGCATTCTTTTAAACATATCTGTAAAGTGTCCTTCGTACCCACGCTTGTCGCAGATTACTCTCTAGTTTATATATAAACAATTCACCACAATGACTCAACATAGATGTTTTCGGTTACCTGTTGTTGTTTACATCCTTCTCCTTTGATATGTCTCATTGGCAATCATACTAGATTTCTTTTTCAAATTTGGTTTTTGGTGTACAGTTTGTTGTTGAGAAGATAGTTAGGTCATTAAAAAAAAAAAAAAAAAAAAAATCGTAGTCGCTCATATTGTACTTCCGTTAATTGCAGTGATCTTATTTTGAATCTGAAATTAATGAAGTTACAATTGGCTGAGTTATACTGATTTAAATTTTTCGTTCGTTTTAAAACGTGTTTCTAAATTTGCCTTTTGTCGTTAGTTTGGTATGGCAAGCCGTTTTACTATTTATTCGAAATTCAAGATATCTCATATAATAAATAAGATATCTAATATGATATATCAGATATCTTATATAATTTCATTTTTATAAGATATCTTATATATTATACGAGATATCTTATAAATTATATATAAGATATCTTATATTCTTTATAAGATATCTTATAAAGAATATGAGATATCATATAAATATTTTTTATATAAGATATCTTATATAATTTATAATATATCCTATAAACTATATAAGATATATCATAAACTATATTAGATATCCCATAAACTATATAAGATATTTTATAAAGTTTATGAGATATCTTAAAGTTAGAATAAATAGCAAAACGGCTTTTCATAGTTTGGACTTGAACTCTTCCCAGTAAAGTTGTAATATAATCAGTCGAACATACAAAACTAAAAAAAAGATAAAATAATATAAAAATAGGATTACATGTACTACGAATATAATCGTTCCATTCCTGAATACATTTTAATGTTACACAAAATAGCGGTATACTATTTCATTCGATGATTTTAGCATGATATCTAATTTACATCGCCTGCAACCAATATAAATGTATTATCTAAAATCAATATGTACCATAGGACCTCTACCTTTATACGTATAACTAAGTAAAGATGGTATACATACTGCAAGTTTATTGTTTTGAACAACAAAATTTGACTTGAGACGAAATGTAGCTAGGCCAAAATGATGTGTACGCAATGCCGGGGAAAGAAGTCATACGGCGAGAGGTCTGGGGGCCGCTCAAGGCCCCCAGAAGCTCTAGAGTAAATGGTGTAAAATCCTGCATTCTCGCGATTTCCAGGGACTGAAAATGACCTCACAGAAATCTTATTTTCATGAGTAACAAGTCAACTTTTGAAAATAATTAAATTTGAAAAAAAAAAAAAAATTAGAGAAAAAAAAACTTCTAATGTGTAGTTGGTAGAGCTTATTTATATATTAGGTAACAATTAAAATATATAGTGCCATCACCATTTCTTTTAATTGCTACCTAATCAGTCTCAACCCACTATACATTCACTGAGAAAATCCAAATTTCTAAGCCTTAAAGGGTTTTTTTTTTATTGAGAAAATACATAAATAAATCGAATCACATTTCTCTGTTTTATTTTATAAGAGAACAAGCAGTCTTTCTTTTAGCTTTTAATTCTCAAAGTTAGTTCTGAAAGTCAATGACCATTTCCTTTCCAGTTATCCAAAACCGTGTCTGTTGAATTTTTTTTTTTCGTGGTATATGTTCAATAGAACAAGCCCAGATAAACGAATGGATTTCATTGCATTTCTTTAGTCGTCTCATGGTACTGAAAGAGTGTTCTATCGTTGTCGTCCATACCGACATACATGCATATTATATGTTAAGTATTTTAAAGATTTCCGGATATAAATCCTTGTTTATAACATCATAGTTTGGAAACCTTAACTATACATTTGTATATAAATACTTTTGAAGTCCCAAAATATACAACGAAAAGCTTCAAAACTAAATCTGAGGTTTTTTTTATCAACTTCAAAAAAACGATTTTAACAAAGCAAGGAAAACAAGCAGTTTAAATTTTGCTCATGGAGAATAAGCACTTTTAATCTCGAGACACGTATAATTAAATGAACGAGGCACCCATCTTGCACGACCGAACATAAGATAAAAAAGTAAAAAACACGTTGATCGTAAAAAAAAAAAACGGCGAATAGGTTGCAAAAATATTACCTTATTAATAGAACATCACGTTTTATTTCATCAGTCATTTTGAAATCTTCAGAAAAGATTTCAGGGTAAGGAGGCATAGTAGACGCACTTATTGTATTCAGAAACCCCCGAGGACTCCGCTATTTTAATTGTTTGCATTAGCAGCACAATCACGATGCTGGTCCCGAAAATGTAAAGAGAAAACTAGTTTCCGGAACGAAATATAGTTACAAAGTAACTATTAACACATTTTTATAACACTTTATAATTAATTCTATTACTTAAGTTTTATTCTAACTAGATTTACTATATTTTTATTTTTGTCAAATTTTCGATGTGTACGCAACTGCGTTTTTGCGTACGGGTTGCTACGCGCCTGAGTTAAAATCGAGAAGAAAAATGTGTAGGCATATAGTGATATCCATTTTACGAATCAACGAGTTTATTCATTTCACCTGTAAAAATGATTAAGATGAAATGTTTGGAGACTTACTACCATAATCTTGTAATGTTGGCGCCTGACTGAGATCAGAAATATCAGTAAGATATAACAACAGTACAACTAGTACCCAGTGACGTGATCAATATACCTAAACTGTACCCAATGCATCGCACTCAGCATATCCACATTTGCAAACGTCTAATTCTTCGTAATTTTGGAAATGCGGAAAGTTGTCATGACCTGAGGAATAATCCATCAAGATTTGTCAGAGTTCAGTCGAGTTCATGCAAAAGCCACATCACGTGACTAGAATTACAACAGAGTCTTAAGGAAAAAGTTGTGATAATTTCCATTTATAAGAGTTTAGAGGTAAGTTGTACAAGATCATTTTTTAATTTTATATTTTGTTTTGTAATTTTTGTTACTATATATAGTAAGTGAAACGTATAGTTCAATGTATATTATTATTGTCGAGTTTTTCTTATATTAAGAATCGAAATGGGGAATGTTTTTTTTACCTACATGTATTTGGTATAACCAAAATTGTAATTTGTTTCGCAAATAAAGTATATAATATTAATTTGCGATTTTTTTAGACTTTAATCTTGAATGTAAAATAGTTTTCATGATTGCAGATATGATTAAGTACTTGCTGCTTCTTGGTTTGGTCCTGTTCACATCAAATGTAAAGGCTGGTGGTTACGGAAAAGGTAGTGGTTACGGCCATGGATCGGGTCGGGGCTACGGAGGATCCTCATATGGAATGGAATACAGAGGATATGGTGACGGCGGTTACGGATCGTCCTCTTTAATGGCTGATTTATTAGGAGGCTATCGAGGAGGAGGTGGCGGTGGATACGGCGGTGGTGGTGGTTATGGCGGCGGAGTGGGATACGGAGGCGGCGGTTTTGGAGGTACGGTGGAAGATTTTAAGTGTTGATTTACAAGAAGAAAACTTAATAGTCGTCTGCACATTGAATTTTATGATAATTTATTTTTATCAAATGTTCAGACCTAAACTGAAGAGAAATGAAAATGTGAATCTGGACAATAAATGATTTGTTTACAGAGGTGTGCAATATACAACTGTGAAAGCATTAAACCATTGTATACTAGTAAACTTTTTCTCATTTCCATTTTAAAAATATCATAGAGAGAAGGGTGTTCGGATAATCTAGGGTAAATAAAATGTTAACATTACGAGAGTGATCAATCAATACTGTAACCATCCGTGTATTGGACTAAAACGACACGTAATCAAATGCCAAAGGATATGTGTTCAAAAAACATCTTAAAGGAAAGTTATACAAGATCTTTTTCACATGTTTCATGTTAATGCCATTAACCAAATATTACATTTAACAAGGTTTTAAAGTCGAAAAAGTGAAGTCGGTTGAAAGGATTATTTAAAAAAAAATAATAACAGGACATTATAAATATTATTAAAAATGTATACCAGGCTTTTTTCTTGGTCTGATCTTTTGTTTCATTTTCAGGAGGAAGTCGCGGACGAAACCTAGCTGGTAAATATTATTATACAATTCGTTCTACCTGAGACTACTATAACACAGTAGTCTCAGGTCCTTTCAATGTATCGGGGACTTTCTATACTATACTAACGTATAGAAAGTCCCTGAATGTATGCACTAACTTTAATTATAATATAGAACCGCTAAACTATTAACTTAGTAGTAAATGAAAAATACGGTATTATAGCTACAAGAATGATTAGCTAAACTTCCTTCTGGTATTTTCATTAGTATTTAACAAGTTAGAATTCTGTATTTACAATTTTTACGTAATAATATAAAAAAAAAAAAAAACGACGAGCGATATAGGTTTCAAAAATAGCTATTCTCATATATAGATATAAATATTATATAATTATAGATGCACCCAGACCACATCCAGAATATTAAATTTCATTTATTAATCTTATAAGATGTGTAATCTAATCATTTCATTAAAAAAATATGCACTATCGAAAGGAGGTTTACGACAAGGGTGTCGACTTGTTCTGCGAATATTAAATATCAAAAAGCTTATCGAAATGATTCCTAAAAAAAAAAAAAAAAAAAATAGCAAAAGGGTTCGTTTAGTTCCTGACTTTTGACATTCACAATTAAAATCGGTTGAATTCATTCATTAAAAGCTCAGTGGAAACAATACATGACGATAATGAATAGGTTCAAATTCATGCAAAAAAGACAAAAGATTAGAGTATAGAATGAGACAACAATCCGAAGGTCGATATAACAGTCACCGACCTAAGAACTCATTGAATCAGTCTACAGGGCAAGATAATGACTTCTTAGATCACAAATCAAGGTTCATATTTTGTATTACATGATATAAAGTTATAAACGCAACCGAAGGACAATAATAGCCTTTTTACAAAAAAGAACACTGAAATCTGTGACTTATTTTATTCTTTCTCAAGAATTTTAACAATCTGGTCTCCTGATAATGTAACCATTAACAAGATATCTTAGTAAGCATATTAAAAATAAGACTTCGGTTTGTTCCAAAGTGTGGTTTATATTCATTTATACCATTAATGTATTTTCATCTGAATTCAGTTGAGATTTGTTCTAGCAAGACTTAATATCTCTCATTCATTTTCATTCGATGTACCGTGATGTATGTAAACCTCTTTTGCTTAATTAATTGTTCAGAATGATGTTATGGGAAATACTTAATTTAAAGATATTCTAACAATATGAATAACAACCTTTCTTTTACATTGCAGTTGTTCAAACGCCAGTGCTTGAATATCAGAATGTGGTTCGAAATGTCCCAACAATTGAATATCAAAATGTTCCACAAGTACAGTTTCAAACGCAAACTGTGGCGAGACAGGTTCCAATCTATGCTAATTCAAACCCAAGTTATCCCAGTAATCCATCATCATGGATGGGTAGTGGACCAGCCGCACCTGTTTACTCTGGACCCGCCGCACCCGTTTACTCTGGACCCCCTGCACCAGTTTACTCTGGATCCTCTGCACCCGTTTACTCTAGCGCCCCCTTGTTCCCAAGTGGATTAGGATCACCAAACTTCAACACCGGAGGTTCGGCACCAATTTATTCTGGTGGTGCTCCAGTATTTAACACAGGAAACAGTGGAGTTGGGGCACTTAGAGGTGACGGGACCTTCAACCCATCACAACCTAACACGTACCTGGTTGGGTAATGTAAATATCTAGGTAAGTTATACTTTCATTTAAGAGAGGTACCATTTTATTTTTTATGGGGGCTAGGATGTAAAATTTTGTCCTGCATTTTTTTTTATGTTGTAATCTCTGTCCTGCCTTTTTATTTTTCATTTTGTCTGGTCCTGACGTTTTATGTCCCATTTATGGGCATTATATTTTCTGGTCCGTGTGTCCGTTCGTTCGTCCGTCCGTCCGTCCGCCCGTCCGTCCAGCTTCAGTTTAAAGTTTACTCACCAGTTTACTCTGGATCATCTGCACCCGTTTACTCTAGCGCCCCATTGTTTCAAGGTCGAGGTAGTTTTTGATGAAGTTGAAGTTCAATCAACTTACTAATTAGTAAACATGTTCCCTATGATACCATCTTTCTAATTCTAATGCCAAATTAGAGATTTTATCCTATTTTAACGGTTCACTGAACATAAAAAATGATATTGCGGATGGGGCATCCGTGTACTGGGGACACATTCTTGTTTTTTTTGTAGTTTATCCTGACTTAATTTGCGTAAATTTCCTCTTTTTTTTAACTCAAATTCCTGTCCTGCTTTTTTCAAATTTCATCCTAGCCACCCCCCTTAAATATGAAATGGTAGCTCCCTAAAGCATATTTCAAATGACTGAACATCTTTCAAGTTACAGTCGACTCTCGTATGTCGAATCGCTTGGATTTATAGAAATTAAATCGAATCAAGCAAAAATTCGACATATAGATAAGGAGTAGATATTGTTGAGAGTTTAAATGTGTTCGAGCTAACGAGAGTCCACTGTTGGTGTTTTAATGAGGTTGTGTTGAAGAAACAGTTTCTGGTTGATTTTATGTAGGACGGCAAATTTCAGTCCATCAGGTTAATATAAGATAAGAAGATTTGGTATGCTTGTTAACAATAAAATAAAATTGAGAATGGAATTGAGACTACTCTTGACCAGATAAAACTAAGCGAAGACCTACATTTAGAAGGTTTTTTTTTCTTTTAATTGGAAATTGCAATAATTTATTGTTTACTATATTGTTTTGCTTTTATGTGTGTGTTGTTTTTTTTTTTGGAAAAAGGGGGGGGGGGGGAGGGTTGTGTGTGTGTGTAGGAGTTAAATATTATACTGTTACTGTTATTATGGAGATAAGTGTCTTTCTTTACTCTCTCTCTTTCTCTTTTCCTTCCTTTAAACGTATATTCTTTCAAATGTCTTAATCTTAATCAAAATTCAAATTGGTTGGGCTGCGATCTCCATAAACTATTTTACCCTCGTGACTGCCATGTTCATGTGTCTAAAGTCTAATGCCTCACCATATAGGTTGTCGTTTGCCATAGTATCATGTGCTTGTCTTTTAACTCAATTGGTGTTGATCGCATACCTCTGATTTTATTTAAACACTTGTTAGATTAAGGTCTTGACGTATGCCATTTATCTAATTTTGAATATGGTATGGTGATATTTAGACGATTTTTATTATTTGGTCTGTTTTTGTATCCTTGAGATGGTTCATTATCTACTCAATACATGTTAACATATATATATTTAAAGTTTAGTTCCAATCCCATGTGAAGAAGGTTGTTGAATTATAGTCAAAACTCCTTTCAAGTACTTATTTTGGTATTTTTTTTTTAATAATGTTGACCTTGACCTTTGATGTATGTCACATCAAAATCAATAGGTACATTTCTCTCATCATGTCTGACAATTTTATGAAGTCAGGTTGAATCCAATCTTTGAGTTTTCGAAACTGCTTTTCTGTTCTTATTTCTAGTAACTTTGACCTTGACCTTTGTCACACTGATCCATTTAAGTCTTTTGAATTGTTTTACATTTAAGTCTTTGAATTGTTTTACATTGTCTTATCGGGGCCTTTTATAGCTCACTATGCGGTATGGGCTTTGCTCATTGTTGAAGGCCGTACGGTGACCTATAGTTGTTTAATGTCTGTCATTTTGATCTTTTGTGGATAGTTGTCTCATTGGCAATCATACTACATCTTCTTTTTTATATTGTCTAGTAACTTTGACCTTGAACTTTGTCATTGATCCATTTAAGTCTTGTCTAGTAACTTTGACCTTGAACTTTGTCATTGATCCATTTAAGTCTTGTCTTGTAACTTTGACCTTGAACTTTGTCACATTAATCCATTTAAGTCTTGTCTAGTGAATTTGACCTTGAACGTTGTCACGTTGATCTATTTAAATCTTGTCTAGTAGCCAAGAACTTGACTTTTGTCACATTGATCCATTTAAGTCTTGTCTTGTAACTTTGACCTTGAACTTTGTCACATTAATCCATTTAAGTCTTGTCTAGTGAATTTGACCTTGAACGTTGTCACGTTGATCTATTTAAATCTTGTCTAGTAGCCAAGACCTTGACTTTTGTCACATTGATCCATTTAAGTCTTGTCTAGTAACTTTAACCTTGTACTTGTCACATTGATTCAAAATCATGCGATATCTTCCACTTATTATATGTGAAAATATATTTAAATTTGGTTCCAAGTTCTTCCAACCCAACAAACTGTTCTCAGGTTATAACCCCAATATATTTATTTTCATATAAAATTTATCAGTCTTTGCATTGCACTTTTTATCTGTATAAACATTTTGTATATGTGATTGTCCTCCACTTTATCTTAACAATTGACTACCTTTTGTATGTTAATAAAACTTTTCAATGATAAACAAAATGAGTTCTAATGTTTTATGTTTTTTTTATTTTCAGGAACCACCACCTCACCTGGATGTGGACCATGGCAGGATGCTTTGTACTTTGTATGCTCTCTAAATAACTACCAATACCCTTTTTGTTGTTTCAATAAAGCCAAAGCTAAACTCATCAAAACCATTATTAATGATAAAGTGGTACAATACCCTTTCACTTGGAGAGCCCTTGAGTTTAATTAATGATAAAGTGGTACAATACCCTTTCACTTGGAGAGCCCTTGAGTTTAATTGAAGAAATATTCACAAAATAGCATGGATTTATTTAGTGTACTTATTATTTTATTGGAAATAATAGTGTTGGATAAATTACCACAATAAACAAGATAAAGGTATACAACTATGTACTGATAATTCTTCAATCAGTTTAATTGAAGTCCGGAGCTGGCATGTCAGTTAACTGCTAGTAAGTCTGATGTTATTTATGTATTATTGTCATTTTGTTTATTTTCTTTGGTAACATCTTCTGACATCAGACTCGGACTTCTCTTGAACTGAATTTTAATGTGCGTATTGTTATGAGTTTACTTTTCTGCATTGGCTAGAGGTATAAGGGGAGGGTTGAGATCTCACAAACATGTTTAACCCTACCGCATTTTTGCGCCTGTCCCAAGTCAGGAGCCTAGGGCCTTTGTTAGTCTTGTATTATTTTAACTTTTAGTTTCTTGTGTACAATTTGGAGTCTAGTATGGTGTTCATTATCACTGAACCAGTATATATTTGTTTAGGGGCCAGCTGAAGGACGTCTCCGGGTGCGGGAGTTTCTCGCTGCATTGTAGACCCAGTGGTGGCTTTCGGCTGTTGTCTGCTCTATGGTCGGGCTGTTGTCTCTTTTGCACATTCCCCATTTCCATTCTCAATTTTATTTACCATGTGATTTTCACTAATGCCAAACTTTTCAATGACATAAAAACTTCTATAGATCATCAACAATCATGGTCAACCTTCATTCAGTGTCAACTTTCATTGATGGTCAACCTTCATTCAGTGTCAACTTTTGATACCCTCATGGTGACATGGTAATGAAAGAAAATACATGAATGTTTTCTCCAGTCACCACTCATATATTGCTTCAAAACTTGGAATTCAGTGAAAACTTAGAATTACTAAGATTAAAGAACCAGAAACAAATTAAAAACCTGGTTAGAAACCAGGAATGGATCATTCCAGTCATTCAATGAAAATTAAGTTCAGAAGTTCCAGGGAAAATTATCAGTCAGTATTTCTCTATCATACTAGAATGTACATTTTCCTAATCTTCAGGTATCTAATATTTCCTCTTAATGAAAGACCAGAATATTTACACCAGTGTTAAGGAACTTAATTTAGATACATGTATAAGAAAATTTGGTATGAGTACCAATGAGACAACTTTCCATCCAAGTCACAATTTATAAAAGAAAACCATTATATGTCAACGGTCTAATCTAAATAAAAACGTGAAACAAGAAACACGTCTATTTATAAAAATCTGCTGAAAATAAAATTACCACAGGACAATACATTTTATTTGTTTACTGTTGTTTGCCTTTTTGACTTGACATGATTTTTGACATGGTGTTTCAGTTTGTTATATAAGAATTGAATGCTTCTTTTTGTAATTTCATTGGAGTGTAAAAGCGTTGACCAGAGTACATTTTGTATGAAGCAGAAGTGCTTCTTTCTTAAAATTTGTGCACAGTCAACACTTTTACAACCCTATGAAGTTACAAAAAGAAGCGTTCAATACTTATAATTACATTTTATAGTTAGGATTATGAAAACACGATTTTTATCATGTTTTTATTTAATTTACCTGTGCACTTTATTGTGGGACCTCATGTCATCAATAATGATATATTTATTGTGTAATGAAGTTGATAAAGGAATTGCAGTTAGCCAATCAGAATAACATATCATAATGAAACCTACATCTAATGTAATTATTGAGTTTGAATATCACTTGGTGTCGTCTGCCTCTCTTTGAATAAAGATAGAAAAATGACAAAGTATATTTTGAGGTCTTTATTTTTGATTGGGAAATTGCACATACACAATGTAATAAATAAAACATAAAAATAAAAAAGCTTGGTTGTAGTAAAACATGTTTGAGCAATAAAACTTCATTGCTGCTTTAAGCAGCAGTGAAAGGTTATTTAAAATAACAGCTAAAATTATAACATTTTGGTCATGTTGACTTGTTTGTAGATCTTACTTTGCTGAACATTATTGCTGTTTACAGTTTATCTCTATCTATAATAGTATTCCAAATTTCAGGGCAGATAGATATTGACTTGATAAACAATTTAACCCCTGTAAGATTTGCTCTAAATGCTTTAAATTTGGTTTCAGAGTTATAAGCCAAAATCTACATTTTACCCCTATGTTCTATTTTTAGCCATGGTGGCCATCTTGGTTGGTTTGGCCGATCACCGGAGACATTTTTTAAACTAGTTACCCCAATGATGATTGTGGCTAAGTATTGTTAAATTTGGCCCAGCAGTTTTAGATGAGAAGATTTTTGTAAAAGTTAACGATGACGGATGACGGACGCCAAGTGATGAGAAAAGCTCACTTGGCCCTTTGGGCAAGGTGAGCTAAAAATGTATAAAATTAAATGAAAAAGTTTGTTCATTTTATATATGACAGAATAAATGTATAACTGATAGTACACAGAAATTTTTTGGTATAGACATCACAGAATAGCGACTTAAAACAAACTTTGGTTGATCGATGTTTGATTTATGCATTATCTGTGCAAAAAGGTTATACTGTGGCTTCTTTATTAATCGTAGGATACCAATTTTCTTGGATTTCGTGGGTACAGTTGAACCATGACATTTATGCTCAATGAATGACAAATTTCCTATAAACTTGTATGAAGTCTTCGGCAATACAACCAAATTAAATATCAAAGAATATGCAAGGTTTCCGTCGTTCAAGAAATTTGGTACCCACGAACATAAATGAAACCGCTGTAACCTATGGAACAAAAAAACATCTGGAGGTTATTATATGATCCTCAGCTATAGGCGTTTTGGTGGTCTATTAATATCTCTACTATTTGTTGGGATTTTCACAGTAATTTGACAAATACATGTATGGTGTAGATACAGATGTCTACATGCTAACCTGCAAATGTATTTTATATCTTTTTTGCTTTATCAACCTTCATCTCTTGATCAAAATGTGTTTTTAAAAATGTTCATATTTTATTCTGGGTGTGCTAAAGCACAATAATTTAGGTTTTACATTAAAAGGGCAAGTTATCCATCTACATGTATGATCACAACTTCCATATATATCCACTTAAACAATTGTAATTAATAAAACATGTTACATAAAACTACAACAAAGCACTAGTATAAATTAAAATAGCAACAACATAAAAGAAACTGTCAAAATTTGTTGAAAACAAGACTTCAACCATTAATACTGTTACCCATACTACATATAAGCATTAAGAAAAATTAAATGTGCGTTATCAAATCTCTGTGATCTGAAGATAACCTTTAACTCAAACCGTAAATTTTGGGAATATTTGGCTAAAACATTAAATAATAAATATCAATTCAGTTCAGTCAACTTACTTTAGTTCAATTGTCTATTTTTTTTTAGAAAGATCAAAATTTTGTCAAAGGAATTTTCTAATACAGGGAAATAACTCTTGTCAGAATTTTTCTAAATAGATATAACGATCATATTGGTTGAATCTTGCAAACACTTAAGTGTCACATCGTCCTAATAATTGTTCTCTGAGCCTTTTGATAGGCTAGTCAATTTTACATATTTTTGTATTTATTTATTTTAAGGAGTCTCCTTTTTTCTTTGGGATGGGTGGGTTTCCTAGTTAAATTAATCAATAAAAATAATAAAATTGAACACATGAAAACCAAATATGGGTTAATGTAAAATAAAAGTAAAATCATAAACCTTTACTGCTATGTACCCATAAAATCTAACCTACATTTAATCTAATTATAAAACATGGCAATGGCTCTTAAAACTAAATTTAGTGAAAATAAAACAACATCAAAATCAAAGCTTTACCGTTGTTGTTTTTTTCACCTGAAAGAATGAGTGATGCATATCCCTAAAAACTAATCCAAGCTTTCCTTCAATTTAACGAACACTGAAATTTTATTTCATGAGCATTACTAGTTTAAAACTAAAAATCAAAACATAATTTATATCCAGTCACAGATAACAGATGACAGTCATGGCACAGAACTTTTAGAGACAGTTCAATTGAAAAAAGTATACAGTTGAAAGAGCTTGATGGATAATTTCTAAATATATATTTGTGAATATTTCATGCCATTTTACAGTGCTTAATAAGGGAGATAACTGAATCTACAATAACATTAGGAACATATACAATGGTGGTGCACTATAAATTCAAACATAATGCCTGTAAAACAAATGGCATATTGTGCCAAGCAGGACTGAGGTAAAAAAAAACACCTAAATAATAAATAACAATTAAATAAATAATAAACAAACAATTAGTTAAAACCATGAATGTTAAACAGACTCACAAACAAATAACACTAAATGCATCTGTAAAATATGGAATGCCTCCTTGTGCACATTGAACATTTACAATTTTACAAGGATTTTTCAAAATTAAATAGTTTCATTTTAGACTGATGTACACGTAATAAAATGCTTGAATGCATGAAATGAAATGTTTTTAAATGCCATGGAAAAGAACACAAATTTCAAATATTGCTATGATAGAAAATCACAAAAAAATGTTTCAAAGTGTGTCCGGTCCTCAAAGGATCAATGCAAAAAAAGTATTGTAAACAAAAAAACCTACACCACTTGTACTGAAATTTGGAATATCTACTTTCTTTGTTATCACCAAACCATTGTATGTCTATAAAACCAGTAAAATGTGGTCTTGTTATTTTAATTTTCATAATTTTAATCAGAGTGAAAATGATCACTGATAATTTCAGTTAGAACTCTCTCTCTAAACAATATGATTTAGGAATGTAAACAGTTACAGAACTCTCTTTCTGTTTGAGTTGATTTAGGAATGTAAACAGTACAACTATTATGTTCCCATGCTTCAATATTAGGGGTCAGATTTTCTGACCATGTCATGGTTTTGAGGTCAAGAACTAGGACAGTTTCTGCCTTTCTCTGATAATCTCCATCTATCCAGCCACCAATCATATAAACTTTGTTGTTGAAGCATGTGTAGGATGCATAAAGTCGAGGATTGGGAACAGTCCCTATTGTCTCCCATTGACTCGTGCTGAGGTTGTAACAGTCAATGCTATTGACCAAGACTTTATCATCAGCGTTGGTCTCGTGCCAGCCTCCTATCACATGTATCTGATTGTTATAAACAAACATTGAATGGTCAGCTCTTCTTGATTGCATTGGTGTATGTTCTGACCAATAATCAAATTCTGGATAGTAAACATAGAAATCTGCAAGAGCATGGTCATCATGAATGCCCCCTGATATGTACAGATGACCTCTATGAGATACCCCTGCATGCTCCGATCTGTTGTTTGGGATCGGTGATATAGGATCCCATCGATCTTCTTCTGGATCGTAGCACTCACATGGAGTTTCAGAGTCTTGTGCGAAATCATCAGAGCCAAACCTGCCACCAATTGCATACAGTTTCTCTTCAACAGCACCTACGAACAAGCGACAGCGCTCACTAGGTAAGGGGGCAATACTCTGCCAACAATTGTCATGGGGACTATATTTAAAGCAATACTGGTGAATTATCTCCTGCATAAGGTCATTGTAGCATCCTCCCACTAGGTAAAGGTCATTATTTAGGACTGTCAAGCCAAAGTCACACTGTTCTACATGAGGTATCTTTGTCAATATGTCCCAGGAGTTTGATTCTGTGTTCAGATAACGTAGATCGTTTGTCATACCTCTGTCATGGCTGAACCCACCTACACACACTAATACTTCTTTGAATCCTCTATTATTCAAAAGACCAGACTGGTTATAGACAGAGGTCATAACAGTGGATTTCAACAATTTTTCAACTTCTGGTTGTTTCTCAAATAGTTGTAGTAATTGCTTTTTATTACTAATTGCATCTATGTCTAATAAAGTCAGTTCACTGAATCTTAAACGGGAAAATAGTTCACAAGCCGAACTCTTTCTTTCCTCAAACTTGAAATATATCCAATCCAATATGCCTGACAAAATGTCCAATTCTGAGCAATTGACAGGAAAATCACAGTCTAATACATGACAGAGTGTATGACACGTAAGTTGAGGTATTCGGTCAAATAAGAAATGATCGAGATGTGAACACATGAATCTGGCAACAATATTTTTCAATTCTTTTAAAGATAAAAGGTCGGCAAGGTTAAACATTTCAAAACAGTTGTCAAAAGACAGGTGAGATTCTAAGTACTGTGTACAGGCTGCTATAACAGGTAATAACTGGATATGATTGGCTGCAAGCAATATGTCTTCAACATTATCTATAATAACAGAATTAAGAGTCATAAATAAATATTTCACATATATATAGCCTGTTGGCTCTATTCTAAATATAATTACTTATCTGATATAACTATTTGTTGTCAATTTTTATATTTACTCAATAAAAGAGTATATTTCTTTTAATTTATCAATGTAATGCTTTTATTTATGCAAAATTGAATATTATTGTATTTGTTTACATCAAATGATCAAACTTACAAAATGTTTGAAATTCAATGGGTTTCTTTGATGGTTGCTGTCTTAAATCATATTTATTCTTGTTTTGTTCATAGGTAAAGCATTTATTTTTCTTGAAATGCATTTTGTCAATTTGGGTCCTTTTTTATACTTACAGTATAGAATTTGTTTATTGTTGAAGGGCTGCTATGAGAACCTGTAGTTGCTAACATCTACCATTGAGCTTTCATTAGTTTATTGGCAATCATACCACAACTTCATTTTCATTTTCTTATTACATGAAAAATATATTTGTTTTTCACACAGTTTTTACAAACTGTTTTTAGATAGAATGATGTTTTTGCTTTATGCTGCAATATCACAATAGGGCTTTCACTATTTCAGTAGTTGTTGTTCACCCCCAACCCTTACCATTGGATGAGTAGCTGCCCCATTGACAACAGCATATCATCTATTCTGTATCTTTACAAGATATCAGAGAACACTTTTTATAAAATCTCACCTCTATCTAGTTCCATGTTTGATGAGTAGGCAAATTCTATTATACTTTTGATTCCTTTAGCTGTAACACCATTCATACTTATTATATCCTGTGTTGTTTCTTTCAAGCCATCAGTAAACATGGCTCTGAAAATATCAGTTTCAATGTTTATATATTACAATTCCAAATAATGCATTGCAATGGTTCCTCTTTAATTTGCTGTAATACTTTGTGGATGTTTAATAACATTGACTACCCATGAGGTATCACACGGTCGACCTCTTTACTTATTGTCTAATATAACAGTTTATTCATTTTGGTGTTGATTTAAGTGTGAGAATTCACCAAAATGTTGATCAGTAAGCCTCCTATGTCTTACGTTATTATAACATTGCTGCATTCTTGTCTTTCTTTTTAGCTTATGTCATGTATGTGCTTTGTCTATATGCTTCTTTGTTTGGCTTAGTTGTCATACTTGTTGGTTTATATAGTGGTTTAAGTTCTTTGTTTGACTTAGTTGACATACTTGTTGGTTTATATAGTGGTTTAAGTTCTTTGTTTGACTTAGTTGACATACTTGTTGGTTTATATAGTGGTTTAAGTTCTTTGTTTGACTTAGTTGACATACTTGTTGGTTTATATAGTGGTCTAAGTTCTTTGTTTGACTTAGTTGACATACTTGTTGGTTTATATAGTGGTTTAAGTTCTTTGTTTGGTTTAGTTGACATACTTGTTGGTTTATATAGTGGTCTAAGTTCTTTGTTTGACTTAGTTGACATACTTGTTGGTTTATATAGTGGTTTAAGTTCTTTGTTTGGTTTAGTTGACATACTTGTTGGTTTATATAGTGGTCTAAGTTCTTTGTTTGACTTAGTTGACATACTTGTTGGTTTATATAGTGGTTTAAGTTCTTTGTTTGACTTAGTTGACATACTTGTTGGTTTATATAGTGGTTTAAGTTCTTTGTTTGACTTAGTTGACATACTTGTTGGTTTATATAGTGGTTTAAGTTCTTTGTTTGGTTTAGTTGACATACTTGTTGGTTTATATAGTGGTCTAAGTTCTTTGTTTGACTTAGTTGACATACTTGTTGGTTTATATAGTGGTTTAAGTTCTTTGTTTGACTTAGTTGACATACTTGTTGGTTTATATAGTGGTTTAAGTTCTTTGTTTGGTTTAGTTGACATACTTGTTGGTTTATATAGTGGTTTAAGTTCTTTGTTTGGCTTAGTTGACATACTTGTTGGTTTATATAGTGGTCTAAGATTATAGCACAATGTTCACTGTTGTATCCTTTTATTTTTACATTTTTACCTGTTATGTCTGTTGTTGTTAATATAATTAAATTGTATGCAACTGTCATACAAGTGAGAGGTTTAGCTAGCAATAAAATCAGGTTTAATCCACCCTTTTCTACATAAGAAAATGTCTGTAACAAGTCAGGAATATGACAATTGTTATTTATTTGTTTGATGTGTTGAGCTTTTGATTTTGCCATTTTATTAGGTACTTTTTGTTTTGAATTTTCCAATTCAGTATTTTTTGTTATTTTTCTTTTTGCGATTTTATGTGATTATATATAATTTATATATGTATAAGATAAAATAAAGCTTTACATATTAAACACTTTAAATAGATTCACATGTATGTAATTTTTATTCGTCCCATGTATCTGGTATGTAAATTGAGGAATATATCAAGACAAATGTACCTGAAATAATCACAACAAGAGGCCAATACAACTCTGTGAGCTTTAAACTTTTGACCTTCAGCCACTAAGGTTACATCAAACAGTTGTCTTTTCTTCCTCAAAGACTGTAGCCCTGTCAGTATCTGGTTCCCATGATCTGTAGCAATATAAGTCACCTTAGTTTCACCCTCTCTTCGTAACTGGGAAGATGACTGGATAACCATTGCAGCTGGTCTACTTCAGTTGTCTGAAAAAGATGACAATTTTGAATAATAAATTATGTAAACATTCACCTCAAATGCCTTTAATTTTAGGGAAAAATGAAAATGTGAAATTGCAGTCTAATTCCCTCTTCCTCTTAAATCATCAAAAATCTTTCTGTCCAAATGCTGCCTATCAAAAATAGCATATTATACAAATATATCATGCTTACAAGTGGTATTTGCCAAAAATACCGGTTGAGAGGTACAATTTTCCAGAGCCGTTAGGCAAGGGAAATTTGATTACCTGGAAACCAGTATTTTTGGCAATGACCATGAATTTGTCATATTAGATAAGAAATAATTCATTGAGTTATTTTTAGACATGGTATTCCCCATCTGCCATGGTATTTTGCACAGATATATCATGTTAAGGAGGGGTATTTGCGAAAAATACCAGTCGAGAGAATGTTAAATTTCACGAGCCGTAAGGCAAGGGAAATTCATTCTCAAGACTGGTATTTATCGCAAATACCCCTCAAGAACATGCTATATCTGTTTAATTACACTGAATTTTAACGTTCAAAAATGCATTGATGATCGTGACGTTACAAGCGAATACCATGGCAGAGAGGGTAAAAAAGGCATATCCATTTTGCATATACCCCGGCGGCG
The DNA here is from genome assembly GCA_037788925.1 of Mytilus galloprovincialis. Lineage (NCBI taxonomy): Eukaryota > Metazoa > Mollusca > Bivalvia > Mytilida > Mytilidae > Mytilus > Mytilus galloprovincialis. The sequence continues at coordinate 95,865,988 of CM075333.1, forward strand.
TTAAAAAATGAACGCTATTCATTTGATAACAGCAAATTGGTGAAAAATACACTGGCTATCAACCAATCAAAACCCAGGATTCTTACATAAGGTGTAATTAGCTAGCAAATACCCTGGCACATGGAATTCCCTAATGACAAATACCCTGGCAGAGAAAAGAAAGTCTCAATACATAGAAATTGGTGAAAAATACTATGTCTCTCATCCAATTAAAATACAGCATTATTACATAAGGTGGAATTATAGAAAATAAACATATTTTATCTTTTTCTTCTCAGGAGATTATCACCTAAATTCCTGACTAGAAAGTAGGAAAATGTTGTTGTTGGCAATTCACTATTATTTCATAAACAAAATATCAAATGATTGTACAATATCTTTAAGATATCAATAGAAAATTATAATTAATTAGAGGAGAGGAGTAAACACAAATGAGTTGCAAAATGTACAAACACACCTATAGACTTTACTAAAAAAAAACAATTTTTTCTTAGGAAAGCAAAACAAAAATGTACCTTAATAAAATACGTAGTGTTCCATTGATAAAAAACAAAATCACAAGTTACCATATAACAAATTCTTGAAATGGAAAACTCTTCGTATCATACACATTCACGCCAATAACATGGATTTTTTCAAAACTTTTTAAGTCAACTGGACAAGGCTACTTTGGTCTTAATCTTTAATATGAAGCATTTAAATAAGCTGATCCATTTTAGTAGCTTTTGACACCTTTTCCTCAGATAAGAATTTATCCATGGTACATGTACATAATCTGCTTAGATAAACATCTTATCTGAGTATAAATCTAAAAGGAATCCAATAAACTTGTCACATTATCAATTTAAACTAAAAATATTTATTGTATTTTGGTATTTAAATTCTCCATAACTGGTCATGGTAATTGGCAGTTGTTTCCTTTGAAAGTTTACTCTTATTCAGAGACATATATGTCTCTGTCTTATTTAAGAAATTTGACCACTAACATACATTGTAGGTAAAAAATATTATATGCAAACACTTTCAAACATGTGTGTTTCCTATAATCTTATAGTGATATAAACTTGCATTAAAATACATTTTTCTATTGTCTTACCTCGATTTAGCTGCAGAATGGAAAAATCAATTGCCACTCAATTTTTTTTTAGAATTTTGCTATCTACCTTTGGCTACACTATTCAAATTAGCATATGAGAAATTTATGAAAATCATATGGACATTGGAAGTTTATATGCCTAAAAGCTATTGAATAAATACAATTACTGATAAAGACCTGTAATAAATTAGCAGGTAGTTTACAGGTATGTGATATATACCTGTAAGGTCTGGTTGTCAATATCACCTGCCAGGTAGATAGATAGATGATGGATCATATTGTGATAATATACACACATCAATATGTAACTTAAGGTAATTTGATGACTGAAAATCAATCAAAATATTTTAAAGGATTTCTAATGATCATAGTATAATCTTAAGTGGGAATAAGAAGTATCCTGACCCTTCATTACCTAGATCTGTTATAGTAGTCTCAGCCTAGATTTATTATTATAAAATGACTTCAAATATATATATTTTTTAAACTACTGCATACATGTACTGCAAGAGTTGTACAGTATATTATATTAGTATCAATAAATCTAATATTTGAGGTTTTTTAAAACTTCACATCTAAATGTATATATGCCAACATTAAGATTTTCTACATGTATATATACCATTAACCTTTCTTGTTTAAAATGTTCAAGAATTTAAAAAAATGTCTTATTCATAAACGTTGGTATTGAAGATCTAAATGATACATGTATCTCAATTAACTTAAAAAAATATATAAGTGTGTTTCTAATAATCAATACCCTTGATCTCAATTGAAAGATTATTTTAATTTCACTCAAGGCCTAAAATAAAATATTTTTTGTTTCCCAAATCCCGACCGACCCTCCAAAAACAGCCGACTCATAACTTTTATTGTCAAAACTAAGTCAAATATTATATTATTTTATTCATTTCCGATTTTCAGGCTTGTAGGATCGATCAATATTGTTCAAGCTTTATGGAAAAAATAAAATTATTTCCCTACACCTACCGTGTCGGATTGGGAAACAAACAATATATTAATTTAGGCCCAATTTTAAGATTTTTATATTGGGGTTTATTTGTGTTGCTTTCCATAAAAAGAACTTAATAGCTTATTCTTGTAGAAGTAGACAAAATAATTTATCAAAGTTTAAAAACTTTGCATATGGGTCATCAACAGAGTCTAATTTCATTCTGTAATGTTATTTGCCTTTTTTTTTTTTTTTCACTTTATGCTTAATTAGGTCATCATTTCCAATCAAGTTTATGTCTTTTATGTAAAAAGATTAATTTTATACTTTTAGCTCAAGTGGGACTTTTTTTTCTACCAGCTTAAGGACCTTTTTTCACTATTCCATCATGCAAATGTTTCCAGATCAACTCTGAAGAAATATTATGAAATATTGTGATAAGACACAGTTAATTCTGAATCAATTTCATGTGTTGAAAATAGAATAAAATTAGTGTAATAAATAGATCACTTCAAATGAGAGTTTCCCTACCTTTTTAAAGCATTTTTTTTGTAGAAGTCTTTACTACCCAAGAAATCAAAACAGTTTGCTCTAACATCTTTATTGAACTCAATATTTTAAAAGTGAACATTAACCACACAAGATATACAATACACAATAATTTTTTATTCATTTTTTAAGTTTTTTTTTACCTATGTACAGTGTACTGAAATAAATGGGGAATGTGTTCATGGGACACAGATAATGTCCCCACATTCATATATACAAATGTAATGTTATATAATGAGACATACATTTGTAACTCAAGAACTGTAAAAGTGTCACTACCCAAATTTGAACTTGATTTGAGTTTTGTGGTAATAAGCAGTGTTTAAAAGTTTCATAATATTTAGTTGAGGCAAACTTAAGCTTAATAGAGAACAAAAACGAATATTTCAGCATTTTTTTCATTTGTTAAGGGACATATTAATTAAACTCTAGCAGTCTAGAACCACAAAAGTGACACAACAAAAATTGGTACATGATCTGTGTTCTGTGGTAAAAAGCATTGTGCATACATGTCATAACATGTGGTTGAGGGAAACTAAAAATTCAGCAATTTTTCCATTTTAAAAGGGGCATAACACTAGAATGGTAAAGCTACACCACCAAATTTAAATTTGATCTGTGCTTACAAAGCATTGTGTATAAGTTTCATAGCATTTGGTTGTGGCAAAATAAATTAAGAGAATGGACAGGAAAAATTCAGCAATTTTTCCATTTTAAAATGGGCATAACTCTAGAAGTTAGAGAACAAAAACCAATTTTAGGACATACAGACAGACGGGGGAGGCATAAAATTAGGTTTTTGCTGTTAATTTCATCAGTCATTTTATTTTTTGTCTAAAAAATCAATTGCTAGACAAATTAAATCAAAGCTGTATCTTCTTAGTGATTTAATTTTTTGCTGTTTTTTCATTAATGTCAAAATCTTCTGTTTTTGTTCATTTCAAATATTTAAACAATTTGAGTACAAAATAATTGGTACCATATACAAAACTACTAAGCATTGCAAAATTGAACCAAAAAGAGATTTAATATTGCAGAAGGATCAGAAGGGTCAACTTGTATCTACATATTATGTCCCCGAAAAACCTTCAACATTTTACATTTGTAGCAATAAAATTTAATTACCTCTTGTTGCATTTGACAGCATTTATGAAGTAAAGAGATTCATCAACTCACAGATGTGAAGGTCTCAATAAATACATTATATAAAAATATCCTGACGAGTCAATTTTTATAAATTGTAATTTTTTAAACATCAACATGTAAATCATTCTAGTATATGTGTAAATATTTATGTCTAGCGCTTTATCTGTGTGTCATTCAATTTATTGTGTTTGTCAAATGCATGACTTTTATCTTTAATATATATACATATTTATATTTTTTTTTATTTACAAGTATTTACTATACAAATCCTTGGTCTAGACTCCAGTTATACAATACGTCAACAGACAACAGTCAATAATCGATATCACTTTTTGAATTCTGAAGCCTGTAATAAGATATGTAGCTTAGCTTATCAAAAAGATAGATTAATTGAGATTATACCTAACTTACTAGAATCAAATGACTTTACATGGTTTCTCCAGAAAAAGAAATTATATCTTTTGGATGCTTCTTTGTTTTTGTTTCAAAAATCAACTTCCGGTTACCATGTGTTTAAAAAGGACCGTATCGGTTTAGCAACAGTGTATTTTCCGGAATTTAAAATTATTCAAGACACATGAACTTGTCTGTCGGTACTTTTTTTTATAATCATTGCTATATATAGGAAATTATTTGATCTAATAAATAACAACCAAATAAGAATGAGAAAAATATGACGAAATAAAGTACTGGAAAAGATGAAGGGTGATGACATGACCCATGACATCTATATATATAGTTATTTTTTTTCGCCCAGAGACATATGATTTAATTGAAAATATGTGTCTCTGGTTTCTCTATTGGAAGATCGACTATCCATATGTAGTGCCTGTGAGTGATGATGATTATCAATGGATTTTCTAGTAAAAAGAAGCGAAAGATACCAAAGTTGTCACGAAATATAAGTTCCTTCATCATATAAGTTGCAAAAGAAAAAAGTATTCTAGAATATTATATCTACTGGAACAAATATTACAGTAAATGTTCCTAACGGAACATGTATAGAATATTTGTTCCAACAGGAACAAACATTATGAAATTGTTTATAACAAAGTTTCTGGTGGAACATCTATTAGACGGAATAAATATAAGTTGACAAAGGAAAATCATCAAACGTATAAGTCGGATGCACTGGCGGATCTAGAAATTTCATAAGTGGGGCCCACTGACTGCCTATTGTGGTTGGGGGGGGGGGTCCAGTCACGCTTCAGTGATTCCCTATATAAGCAACCATTTTTCCCCAAAAGGGAGGCCCCGGGCCCCCTGCCCCCCCCCCCCCCCCCTAAATTCGCCTCTGGGCTGAAATTTAAATGACAACGCCTTGGCTAAAAAGGAAACACAAATTAACAAACAAACATTATTACACGTAAAACTACATAGAAAACTTGAGACTGATCAACACAGCCATAAAATCCGCCTCTAGTATCCACGTTGGCCATTCTTTTTCATGATAAAACAAAAATAGACATGACAGTTCAAGCAGGGGGAAAGATACCAAAGAGACAGTCAAACTCATAAACTGACAACGCCATGGCTAAAAAAAGAAAAAGACAAACAGACAAATAATAGCTCACAAGACACAATATAGAAAACTAAAACTTAGCAGCACGAACCCCGCAAAATTCTAGGGGTGATATAATGTGCTTCGGAAGGGCAAGCAGATTCTGCTCCACATGTCGCACCCGTCGTGTTTCTTAATGTTTTACAAATCAAGTTACAACTTATCAGTGGTACCCGAAGTCCTTTATTAGACTAGTAATTGACTTCTGGTGGTACACAATACACAGTTATAAAGCATACTGAGTAGTTATGCAATAATAATAATGATGTGTTATTTTTTTAAAACAATCCGATTCCAAAGGGACGAAAAAAAAGATAATCTGTCGCAGCATTGCCTTTTTAAATACAATTTTTTTCACCCCAACTAGAGTTATCACACACCAAGAGCTAATGAGCGAAATATTTTAGTTTGCACCATGCGACTGAAAAGCTTTATAAACTATAGTTTTTTAATATGCTTATATCTTTTTTATGCATTAAAACCATTAAAAAATAGAGAACAAATGGTCTCGTGAATCATGATGAATCAGAGATGATAAATTACAACAGAAACATATACATGTAATTACAATCGTAGAATATGTCTCTATAATTATTCATTTTCATTCTGTCTTCTGCAAGATGATATTCATTTTCAGCTCTTACTAGGACACTCTATTGATTTTTAAATTCCTCCTCCACAAAGAGTGGCGGATCCAGAAATCAAAAGAGGGGGCCCACTGACTGCATAAGAGTTATGCTTCAGTGATTCCCTATAAAATGAACCAAATTTTCCCCAGAAAAGGGGGGCCCGGGGCCCCTGCCCCTCTAATCCGCATCTGCCACCCCTACAAAGTTAATTGGTAGACCCCTTAGGCTTTTAATGCTGTTGCATGAAACCTTACAATAAAAATGTATCATTTCAATATCAGTAACAGATTTGTTTGGACAATTTACCTTCAACATGTACGTATATCCTCTAAACTGACTGAATATATATGTATCTGTATTCACATATTCGCTAGAGTGATAATTATCGGGCAAAAATATATCGAATCCAATCTGAGACTACTCAATAACACATGTATAACACAAGTGTAATTGTAGTCTCAGACACAATCAAAATCGTGATCAAATATTTTGATGATTAATTGACTTATTATATCTATATATTCTATTAAAGCATTAAAGCATATTACAACATATAACCGGATTACACGTCGTGTATACATTTCGTGATCTTTATGTATTCAAAATAAGGTTAAAACAAGGATGAATCACAGAAACTAGAGCCGATTTTTCTCACAAACTCAAAATCATTTTTAAGATTTTTTTCTTCACAAAATTAAAGTTACAGATTTATATATGAGACAGAATTCAAAGCAAACGACTTTCAAATATAGTTAGGTTATCGAGTTGTATTTAAAAAAGATAAATAAACGGGACAAAAGAAAATCATGAACCTTAACTTTCGCCTTTTCACTGGCTCATAATTTAAACTAACATATTTAATTTTATGTACTCGATGATATTGTAATATCATCTGATCCTTGTTAACGTAACCGCCTGGAATAACATTCTTATTTACCTATATTTGAGGGGGAGGACAGGGGGGTACCCTTCTCCCTTCTCCCACCCCTCTTCTCCTTTCTCCTACCCCCGTTCTCCTTTCTCCCATTAGAATAAAACATCTCCTTTTGAGATATTTTTTCTTGAAATATTAGATCATTTTTTAAAAGGAGAGATATTTTATTTTTTCTCCTTTCTCCAACTTTTTCTCCTTTCTCCCAGCCTTCCTCTCCTTTCTCCTACCCCCTTTCTCCTTTCTCCCACCCCTTTCTCCTTTCTCCTACCCCCTTTCTCCCTGTCTCCCTTACCCCTGTCCTCCCCCTCATATTTGGACAGAGGCATATATTACAATTTTATTTCAATATTTTCATTAGATACATAAGTAATTTACATGAGCATAATGTTACAATTTCACATGCCGTTCGTCGTTTTCCCTCGAAGGTCAAAATAATTAGAACCAGAATGTGTCCATAGTACACGGATGCCGCATCCGCACTATCATTTTCTATGTTTAATGGACCGTGAAAATGGGGGAAAATCTCTTATTTGACATTAAAATTAGAAAGATCATATCATAGGGAACATGTGTATTAAGTTTCAAGTTGATTGGACTTCAACTATATCCAAAACTACCTCGACCAAAACTTGATCCTGAAGCGGGACAGACGGACGAACGGACGCACAGACCAGAAAACATAAATGCTCATAAATGGGGAATAACAAGACAAGACAATTTATGGAACAACTCTCTATTTGGTTAAGAATGTTCTTATATTGCAGAAATTGGAAACCGGCTTATCATTGGGTACTGATGTCAATTGGATGTTAGACGGCGATAGTGCGAGTGGGTGTGTTTTCAGGCAAGCTTGGTACCGGCTTTTTTGTTTGTGATAAGCAAGATTTACAGCTGTGAAATCCAAGTCCTAGAAACTTCGCAGACAGTGATTTTTTTTAAAGTTGTGCAGCAGCTACTGTATAATGAGTGGTTTCCCCGGCAGATTTACCAGACTTGGGAACTTGTTCAAGTTTTTGTAACCAACCACGTTGTTACATAGCTCCTTTAATTTTAATCAAGATGCTGTTATCTTAACAGAAAGTTCACTTACCTTTTGAAATCGTGCATCTCTCATTTACTTATAATTATATATCTTTGACCATTTACGCAAACTTTAGAAAATACCCAACCCATTCATCTTTTCAAAATGCACGAGTTTCAATGCATACTCTTGGCTTTAATGTAATTAAAAAATCCGCGTTAAATTTGCTTCTAAGGGTATGAAAATAGGGGTATTTTCCACAGGTGTACTTAAATAGCAATCTATATGTTTAAGGATGTATTTAGGTGAGGTTAGGTGAAAATTAATAAATTAAGAAGTTAAAATTGATACTATAAGCAGGTAGAGCACTCTTTAAGGATAAAAATAAGTTAAAAATATTGATAGGTCATGGACCTCCTTTTCGAGATATTTGAGATTTAAAATATGGCGGGAAAAGGCTGACTCGGACTTTTACCTTTTATTTGCATTGATATTGTTTCGGTCTCAAAACCAAAGAAAGAAAATCAAGAATCTTCTAAAATTTTGGTAAATGACCTTTCATGAGCTAATATATCTTATATGAAAAAATAAATGGGTGTTATGGGGTAAAATATTTTACATTGTATTGTATGGAAAAACACCAAGGAGTTCGAACATTTGACACAAATTCCAAAACCTCACCTAAATACATCCTTAAGAGAGAGCATGTTCCAATGGTTTTTTTTGGAAAAAAAAGTTTGTTTCCATTTTTTGGAGAAAAAAATAATTTGTTTTTGATTCTGAGAAAAAAAAATTGTTTGTTTCACCCTCAGCTGCCACTATATGTAATGCTAAAATTGAAAGAAAAAAATTGTTTTCGACTTGTCGCGAAAAAAATAGATTGTTTTTCGCCGCAGGCGAAAAAAAAAATTTGTCCAGAAAAAAAAACCATAGCCCCCCCCAGAAAATCAAATGGTTGCTGCCTAACGTAAAATGAACACCCTTTGTTAATTATGTATCAAAACATATATCTAAAGCCATACTGCTGTTAGACCCTACAACTTTGTGTACATCAACACTTTCGGTGATTTTATATCAGAATCAATTACCATGAAGATATGAAGCATGTATGTCCCTGAGGTATGTCCCTTTACAATTCCTATTCAACTTGCGGTAGATTTATTTCAGTCTGATCATCAGTAAGTTTATGACTTTAACATCGCCGGCTTTATCCATCCTTGACCATTTATACACACTCGAGAAAATATCGAACCCCATTCATCGTTTTATAATGGACGAATTTCAATACACATCGTGGCTTTAATGTTATTAAAAAATCCTTCAAAGTTGCTACTAAGGGTATGAAAATAGGGGTTATTTTCTACAGGCACTTGTTAAAGGTACGTAGCTCAACTTCAATCTTAATCGACTAGGATTGTGAGTTTTCCTGCTGAATGTAAAAAAAACTACCTTGACCAAACACGTTATTCTGAAGTCTAAATGTTGCATAAAAATAAAGACATGTTATATACTTGAATGCACTGCTCTAAAGATGTATGTTGACCCAATAGATCTCTTTAATTAGAAGCCAACCTGGCTACACCCTGTTTGATGAGACCAGTAATAGCCTCTTAGGAAAGAACTGGACCAGAATTTCCAATTATTCTTTCCAAAAACTAGAAGATTTGATATGATTGTTAAAAAGACAACTATCTACCAGAGACCAAATAACATAGATATAAGCAAATATAGGTCACATTAAGGCTTTCAACAATGCTCAATAACCATACCTTATAGTTAAGTAATAATTCTTTCATGCCATGCTCTATGCTCATTTTAACATGGGTAGGCATTATATTTGTTAATATCTTAATACTGAGCATTAGCGAGGTATTAAATTTTACAAATATAATTCCTACCCATGTTAAAATGAGCATAGAGCATGGCATGATAGAATTATTATGATTCTAATAGGAATATTTTGAACTTTTGTACTTCGAAGCGGACCTATAGTAGACGCTCGAAATGTCGCCATTTTGATTTCATGAACAAAAACGTTATAGAAAAATCAACAGTTTATCAATAAAAAAGAACAGAAACATTTAAACTTACTTTTAGAATGTTTTTATTTAATTTCCTAGCGAGCAACACCAACAAAAATGTCCATTCTGATCTCTGGTGTTGTTCAAAATTCATCTGACGTAGCAATTTCAATTGTGACGTCAATCACGTGCAGCCCATGTTTTATTCGAATTAGAACATGGCTTTGTACCCTTTGTAAAGAAGAACGTCATATTAGCATAAGCTATAAAAGGCCTTTTCATGACAAAATGCATTACAAATCTAACAAGAAAACAAATGGCCAGACTTGTGTAAAAAACAACTAAAAACAGACCAGCAAACTGAGATAAATACTGAATTACAAGCTTCTGCATTGGGACAGGCACATGGAATGTAGCAGTGTTACCTTCCCTTTATTGGGAAAGTGGTGTAACAGCACACAAAAATAACAAACTGTAAAAATCAGTTGAAAAAGGGCTTTGGAGTGAAGAACAGTAAAAAAAGTTCTGGACGTTTGCTTTTTGTGTGTTTTTTGCTGTACATGTACAGATTTTGAATCATGAATGGATACCCCATGTCCTATGTTTTGTATTGATATATCAGATTGACACAAAGCAGACAAAAAAATAAGTTACAAGAAGTCTCAAGACTCAAAGTACCGATCTAAGAGTCCTCACAATTACTGAAAGCTACACCAAAGCCAATCAAAACTTATAAATGTATTGTTTCTCTACAACACAATACTTTGTATAATAATATGATGAACCAGATATAATTTTGGCATTCCAAATTTCTATGTTTTATCCTGGTCGATCAACCTTGAAGAAAATATAAATTACACTACTTCAACATTGCTTTTAAAACGCATGAAATATTTGCCACTGGAAGTTAAAGAAACTTCACAAAAAACAAAACATAAAACAAATAACAATATAATTTTGTATTAATAATGACAATTTATTTAAAATAACAAATTTAAATAACAGTTATAAATAACAAAATATTTAATATAAAATAAATCAAACGAAGTTAACCAAAATAGGCTGTATTCAATAGCAATGTATATATTTTAGTAAAAACAAAGTATTTCTCAAATTTCTACAGGAATTATGTAAATAAATCCTTTTTCTGAGACACACATACAATCAACAAAGGATTTCAACATTTTTTCAAAAGATTCATTTTATATATTACTTTTCAAGTATAAAACAAATGCAACATCTGACTGCATGCTTTTGGCCCCAGAAAAACATTTCTAAAGTCTTGAGATTACAGAAAACAGTTTTACTTGTTCTACTAAAAAGACATTTCCTCGGGAATCATTTAAAATTAACCTGTCTTCTTGTCCTAATATAAATGCAGGAACTTATATACTGCTCCCAGATACAACTAGCATAAATAATGCATATAATCTTAAGAGATCATGCTTAATGAAATATGGGGTATTCATTATGATTTCATATATATAAACACAATTAACTGAATTAGTGACTGCATATACCTAATTGTATCTATTTGAATGAAGGTTTATTAATGCCTTTTAGCAATGCGAATAAATCCACAAAAACATAACAATTCTAACACATTTTTTTTTTTTATCAAATCTTATATCATAATCGAACCAACTTATTGCACATTAAATATATAAATCAAATCAAAATATATTTTATACAATATTACAATGGCACTGTAAATAAGAGAGTTAAAATGTCCCTTTCAAAATCACATACTAATTTGACCTATCTTTTATACAAGTTTGTCAGAAAGTAAAATAGTTCTGAAGCCAATGTTAAGTCCAGTGAATATTTATTGTCTCACAATTTTTCTATTGGTAACCTGTGATTAATTGCCTACTCAATTAGGTCATATTAATAAATAGTTTTAAACATTTTTTATAATTTAAAGAGACTATTTATTAAATCTCCAGAAAATATTTAGCATCACAAAAGAAACTTAATGACTGACCTTGCAACATCACACATCAAATGGAGCTTCAAATATGGTTAATTCATAGACCACTTACTTGTCAAACTTTAGATATATATAAGTGAGTTATTAGAAGTACCAAAAATCAACAAAGAGGCAGATTTAAAAGTAAGGGGTGGGGGTGGGGTATTGTATGTAGCTTTAATTAGGTTTAGGAAGATGTGGTATGAGTGCCAATAAGACAACTCTTCATCCAAATAACAATTTATAAATGTATTCCATTATAGGTCAAGGTATGCCTTCAACACAGAGCCTTGGCTAAATATGGTTTATCGATAGACCACTTACTTGTCCAACTCCTAATGCTGCCTACTTTGGATGACCTGTGCCCCTTTTTCAAAATCCTGCCCCTGTGGCTTACTTAAGTATCAGACTTACCAGTCATAGGTTAAATACACTTGTCATGGGTGATGAGGGAACATGGTCCCTATAATAATCGTTTAATAATTAGAACAATATAGACTAGATATGATGCCACAAAATACGTGATTCAAATTATAAATCATTATCTTCATACATTTATTCACTTTTGTAACTTGATCTACTGTGAAGATTTTTCTGCTGCATGAAAATGACTTGATCGCCTTTATCTAACCAATACTATTCTTTATACTGGAGCTGTTCAAAATTAAATGACATATTACGACCATTCAGTGGACATAATGCTTAATTTCTGCATGATTTGTAACACTTTTCATTTTGATCAACTTTAATATATAACAAATTCATATCATTTTTCTCATTAAAGTTTACAATCATAGATTGTTATCATTAACTATACCCTGGTCCAATAGTCTGACTAGCATGATATTCTTTATCATAATTGTCTGTCCTCTTTGAGTTCAACAAACGTCTGATTACAATTTATCACTGCTTACTTGCACTAAATACTATATTTATATTCACTACCGTCGAGTGTTAGTAAAATCAGCATTCTATTATCGATCCACACTAATCGTACTAGTTTGAGTAAGTTTGTTAAGTTTGTAATAGGCAGTGGTTGGGTAGCGAATTGTTTCAGTAACTTTGTCTGTTGAGATCCAATACCAAACAGTGAGGACGAGGCAGTCTAAAAAATACAAATTATCAAGATGGTAGAGTATTACAGTAAACTCATATATTATTGCAATGTTTTTAGCAATGCCAAAAGATGCAACAGCATCAGGATCACAATACTGTAAAATAACTTATTTTCGTGATTTCTTAATTTCACGTTTAGCTTTAACTAGCCCATTTTGCTGCAAATTAATTTCCAATTTTCAAATTTGCTTGATGTAGTTAAATGAGGCCAACATTAAAAATATCTTTGTTTCCCCTCACCCGACTGAGGTTGTTAGGGTATGGGTAGGTAGGTAGGCAAATTATTTTATTTTATTCCTTGATATGGTTTTCTATATTGAATTTGTATAAAATTCAACAGGTAAGGCTCAAGTCAAGAAAAGTGGGGCATTCCCTGTATTCTAATTCAGTGTACATCCCAGTTTTCTAGTGTTAAAACAAAACAGTATACAGGGACCTCATTTTTTCCTATTCATTTATTGTAATGAAATCTACAAAAGCGCATATTCTACTTGTGATAACAATGCTTAATGATAGCAAGTGTTTTTTTAGTTAAAAAAAATCAAGTTTATTTCAAGTCAAATTTGATGCATAACTCACAACAAAACAATTCCTTTGTTCACCAATTCATACCTTGATCATCAATTATGAGATGACAAAAAGATACATGTATGTTAATCACTTGGGAATTAAAATTCAATAAATAAAAATTTTCAATAGAAGTGAACATATTAATTTAGTTATGTTCAGTTACACCTGGATCATGCAGCTTGGTCAATTGATTCCTAAACAAAGATTTGTATGTTTTTTTTCGAGTTCTAGAAGAAACACGGCTTCACTTTATATTTATGTTTTGTATTTCCTAAAATACTTTTAATAAGTATTTACGAATTCTACGGATGCAGTTATAACTTTAAAACGTGCCCTTTTGTAATGTTCAAGCCATAAATTGAAAAAGGAAATCCCATTTAAACTGGTTTTTTTTTACACCAGAATACAGGGACGTTCCCTGAAAGCAGGGAATACATGTATCCCACATTTCCTGACTTGTGCCCAACCTGTTCAAAGACAAAGTAAGTAGATAGATTTTAAAGCACGATTCAGGAACAGAGGTTAGAACAAAACAAATGAAGATGCACTCAGCGGGTTGAAAGATACTTCAGGTTTTTTTTATTTTCAAAAAAGATCACCCTTGCACACAAATCGTGTGGCTTTGTTTCCTTGATTCCGAATCATGTAAACGCTTCCTTGCAAAAATGCCTTGATTTAAAACGCTCGTTGACTACAGTATCATAAAGGTATCACCAAAAACCAACGCTCGTTGACTACAGCATTGGAAAGATAACACCAATAACCAACATAACAAAAAAAAAAAAATAGTGGACAAGAATGGCCAATAAAATTTTTCGGGTCGCGGTGATTTTACCGGGTCGGTCGTGTGAGGGGAAACAAACAATATTTTATTTTTGGCCTGAGTAAAGGTGAAAAGACACTAAATAAATCGTTTGCTAAATAAGTTGGTTAACAGTAATGAATTTGTATTACCCAGTAATAGGATTTCACATATTTGCCAACGGTAAAGAATTGATTGATTGATTGGTGTTAAACGCCACTTTCAACACTATTAAGCGATTTTTATGGTGGTCAGTTTTTATTGTGCAAGCTTTGTGAAAATCAGTGAGATTTAGTTCTTTAAAATTGAACAAAAATGCATAGAAGGTTCTTAACAGCTGGATGTATTGCATACTGAGTGCTGTAATAAGTTTTCCAACGACTAATTTATTGTAAAACCTACCTGCCAGAATTTAAGTTTATTATCTGTATGACTATAATTTATTGTAAAACCTACCTGCCAGAATTTAAGTTTATTATCTGTATGACTATACTTTATTGTAAAACCTACCTGCCAGAATTTAAGTTTATTATCTGTATGACTATAAGTTGCTAAATGTTTACCATCAGCAGCTATAGCAGTAGCTACAATGTGACCAGAATGTGCAGTTATCACCTGGAAAATAAAAGAATCTAATGTGAGCAGGCTTCCATATCCATTGGTGGATCCAGGGCCCCCCTTTTTGTGGGAAAAATTTGGTTGATTACATAGGGAATCACTGAATAAAATTGAGAATGGAAATGGGGAATGTGTCAAAGAGACAACAACCCGCCCAAATAAAAAACAACAGCAGAGGGTCACCAACAGGTCTTCAATGTAGCGAGAAATTCCCGCACCCGGAGGCGTCCTTCAGCTGGCCCCTAAACAAATATATACTAGTCCAGTGATAATGAACGCCATACTAATTTCCAAATTGTACACAAGAAACTAAAATTAAAATAATACAAGACTAACAAAGGCCAGAGGCTCCTGACTTGGGACAGGCGCAAAAATGCGGCGGGGTTAAACATGTTTGTGAGATCTCAACCCTCCCCCTATACCTCTAACCAATGTAGTAAAGTAAACGCATAACAATACGCACATTAAAATTCAGTTCAAGAGAAATCCGAGTCTGATGTCAGAAGATGTAACCAAAGAAAATAAACAAAATGACAATAATACATAAATAACAACAGACTACTAGCAGTTAACTGTCATGCCAGCTCCAGACTTCAACTAAACTGACTGAAAGATTATGATTTCATCATATGAACATCAGGCACAATCCTTCCCGTTAGGGGTTTAGTATCATACCATCATAACATATATGAGAAGAACATAACCCGTGTCATGCCAACAACTGTTTTTAGAATAAATGTGTTTAGTTCCGATGCCAAGACCTTATCAGTGACTCAATATTAACGCCAAAATATGCAATCTTTAATGACTTGACAACAGTATCGTAATTATATCCCATGACTGGAAGCATGACTGGAGCTCCACTTTAAGTGTCAGTTTGTGTAGTAAGAGTACCCCCCCTTTTCTCATAAAAGTTCTTGATCCCCAATGTTTACCCCATGTACCTGTAGTGACCCATACAAAGGGGAAATGATCATAGTATCCCTTGAACAAATACAATTTTTATTACAAATCCAAATAACCCTTCCAATCAAACTGGTTAAGACATGTTGGAAAAATAAACCATTAGATGTTAATCATATTGATCATGGTACATGTATGATTTCTTGTCACAAATCAGACCTAAATCCAAAATGAATGTCTAAGGATGCTAACAAGACCAGTATTGAATATTATAAATAAAGCATTTCACATGTTTGTTTGTCAATATACGAAATCTCCTCCATTATTTTCTTCACTATCTTATAAATAGATCCATCTGAGACAATCTTCATCTAATATTCAGATTCAAATAAATCTTGCTTTAGATTTTACACATTTATTATATTTTGTACATCAGCATGATTTTAGTCTTGTTTTCTATCCTGATGAAGGTGGCCTAGTCACCAAAACATGTCGATCTCAAGAAATTAGCATTCCTTAAAGTGTTGTTGCTATAGGACTTTCTACATTTTATGTTTTTATCGTAACAACCCTGCATACCCAGGGTATCCAATATATGGAATCTACTGACAGAAGATTTACCGGGCGCTGGTTTTGTGTTTAATTTATTATATAACTTACTTGACACTTGGAATGTTGTTTCAAATCATAAAATGCTAAACCTCCGTTCTTAGCTCCAACCCAAATCCTCTTAGAGATAGGACACATACTAACCATACTGAAACTATACAAATAGAAAATGTTCTTGTCATGGTCACTGCAAAATACTGTAAATGTTTTTATATACAGTCAATTAAAAATAAGAAAGATATTGTATGCTAATGAGATAAATATCAACCAGAGACCTAATAATGTAGATGTTACAATAGGTCACAATGTGACCTTCAATAATGAGCAAAACCAAGAATGAAAAGTAAGCTATAAAAGGCACTGATATGATAAACAATTCAAAGCAGAAATTAATAAAGATATATTGCATGCAATAATAACAAATACTTACCGACATATGGCAGGAAAGAGTTCTTGAAGACCCTTTGACTTCAATTGTGGTACATCTAAACAATGAATAGTAACATCCATGGCCTATGAAATAGATAAAACAAGATTACTAAAGAAAATTTGTGACAAAATATTTTTCGGACACATAATTTTTTAAAATACTGTAAATTAAAAAAATATTGGGATGTTTTTATTATTGCGGAAAATGTGACAGGTTATAATCACAATTATTTAAACATGCATTTCTATTTTTTTTTATATGAAGGAAACAGGATTTTTCTCAATACCGCAAAAATTATTAAAATTGCATTTTAGGTTAAAATGACTAAATGGCATTAATAAATGCACGCAATAATTTCTGAATTTACAGTAGACTATTTCACCATCGAACTAGTCATAATTTCATGAATCAAATATTTTCAGATGAAACAAGAATGTGTCCATAGTACACGGATGCCCCACTCCCACTATCATTTTCTATGTTCAGTGGACCGTGAAATTGGGGTCAAAACTTTAATTTGGAATTAAAATTAGAAAGATCATATCATAGGGAACATGTGTACTAAGTTTCAAGTTGATGTAACTTTAACTTCATCAAAATCTACCTTGACCAAAAACTTTAACCTGAACTTTGCACTATCATTTTCTATGTTTAGTGGACCATGAAATTGGGGTCAAAACTATAATTTGGCATTCAAATTAGAAAGATCATATCATTGGGAACATGTGTATTAAGTTTCAAGTTGATTGGACTTCAGCTTCATCAAAAACTACCTCGACCAAAAACTTTAACCGGACGGACGAACGGAGGCACAGACCAGAAAACATAATGCCCCTCTACTATCGTAGGTGGGGCAAAAAAATTTATAAACATAATGTCTTTGCATGAAACAGTACACAGGGTCTTAAACATTTAGAAAAGATGAAATAAGAACAAAGCCATGTTCTAATTCCAATAAAAGATAGAGAGCATGTGCATGATATCACAATCTAAATTACTGCATCAGTTGTACTTTGAACAGACAAAAGATCATAATGGACAGATATTTCTGCTGTTGTCAGGTTGCCAGTAATGAAATAACAGTAATATCATTTCAAACGTAAGACATGTCTAAATTTTGTATCTTTAAATAAAATGGCTGCCTTTCAAATGTGCATTTTTTTCTTAAAATGTCCTGAAGCAAGTCAGGAAAATGGCCATTGTTATATTATAGTTCGTTTCTGTGTGTGTTACATTTTAGTGTTGTGTTTCTGTTGTGTCGTAGTTCTCCTTTTATATTTGATGTTTCCCTCAGTTTTACCCAGATTTGTTTTTTTTTCTTAATCGATTTATGAATTTCGAACAGTGGTATACTACTGTTGCATTTATTTATAGGTCCACTTTCATGAACAATAGTTAATAATTTTCCTGTTAGAATTCGAATAATTCTTTTGTCATGCTCTATTCTGATTTTAACAAGTGTGATACAATATTGAATGCTCGCATCATGAAGTTTGATTCAAAATTTCAAAACACTATGATTTGTAGTTCTGAGTGAATTGTGTCCAAACATTTTATGTGACAGACAGACAAATATGTGACAAAAATTGCATACATGTCTTTATGAGAAAGAATATTTAAGTATTCTGTAAACAAAGTCATCACTAAGTAAACAATGCTCACAAGAAGTTTGAAACCAAATTACAGGAAGCTCTGGTTTGTTAACTGCTACTAAAACGCTATGTGGTAGATAGATACACAGCTGAGAGATGGACAGCCATTATTACTGCCTTGGAAGGGGGTATAATTATCAAAAGTGATCATTTCTTATGAAGCATGTCAAATTAATAATTAAGCAACAAACATGTATGATAAAAATATAGATAAGAAAAACTGTGGATTCATTTATTTTCGTGGGTACCAATTTTTCGTGGATTGAGGAAAACTTTCATTTTCGTGGATATTTAATTTCGTGGTTTTGCCAATCTCTGTTTACAAAGTCTATAGAAAATTTGTAATTCAGTGAACATTTGAATTTCATGGTTCACCTGTACCCACAAAACCAACGAAAATTGGTATCCAACAAATAATAATGAAACCACAATATGTCTTGTACCTCTACTAGATGGTCAGCAACATCATTTGGCATTTTCTCTACCAATAATTCTATGATTCTCAAGATTTCTACTTTAGCTCTGATAAGTACAGAGTTTTGTATCTGAGAGTGTTGTGACTGGTTTGTTTGTAGCATGGCATTAAATCTGGCAACTTCCTTTGCCATGGTGATGATGAATGCAGGTGGACGAGCTGTTGCTATTAGTGATAGAGCATGCCTAGCTGTCCTACAGGCATCAGCAGCTGGAGACAATGGCAGTCCAAAGGTCATACTAACAAAATATATAATATGCTTATCATTAGAAAACTACTTTTTCAGAAAGAAACCGTTTGATGCTAAGAGATAACTTTAACATTTTATTAAAAAAATACACCTGTATACTAAGAAAATATAAAATATGTGATCATTTGTAAACTTCTACTTCAAAAAGAAATGGTTTGATGCTAAGAGATATAATTACATATTTTTTTCATGAAAAAATACACCTGTTTAAACTATTAAAAAAGGTTAACAAGAATGTGTCCATAATACACGGATGCCCACTCACTATCATTTTGTATGTTCTGTGGACTGTGAAATTGGGGTTATAACTCTAATTTGACATTAAAATTAGAAAGATCATATCATAGGGAACATGTGTACCCCCGTGCGAGGGCTGTATAGCCAGTCAAGGTCATTAAAATCTTCCATTTGTTGTGTATTAAGTTTCAAGTTGACTGGACTTCAACTGCATCAAAAACTACCTCAACCAAAAACTTTAACCTAAAACTGGACAGACGAACTAACGAACGGAAGAATGTACGAACGGAGCCACAGACCAGAAAACATAATGCCCCTCTACTATCGTAGGTGGGGCATAAAAAAATATAATACCACCACCTTTAAGAAAAGAAAGAAAACCCTTTTACATGTTGAAAATAAATTGGTACATGTAAGTGACTAGAACAAAGGAGGGGTAGTGTAATAAGGGGGAAATTAGTATTTAAAAGTTAGTAATAAAACAAAATAATAAATTTCCCGTTATAAAAGATTAAACAACTTACATATCCCTAATAAATCTGCAAACATTATCATAATGAATTCTGAATAGCAATCTAAACATGAAACTTTTAGATTTACAAAATAACATAAAATAAATGGGGAAGATGGTGCCCCTGCTTGCATATCATATAAAGTTATAAAAGGGACATAACTGATGGACAGTAAGCGTGAAGCAACCTAAATTTGTACTTAATCCCAGTTTTGTGGTAATAAGCATTGTGTATAAGTTTCATAAAATTTTAGTTGACTGAGTCAAACTGAAGTTAGAGAACCGAAACTAAAAATTCAGCAATTATTCCATTTTCAAAAAGGAATAACTCTGGAAAGTTATAGTGACGCCACAAATTTCAAACTTGATCTGTGTTTCTTGGTGATAGGCATTGTGTATAAGTTTCATAACATTGGGTTGAGGCAAACTAAAGTGACCTAAAGTAAGAGAACACAAACTCAAAATTCAGCAATTTTTCCATTTAGATTATATTGGCTTGTCAATCAATATCTTAATTTCAAATAAAACAATAACACAATAAGTCGGTTTGATACACTCTTTTTACATATTTAGTACATTATTATCTTCTTCTGATTTCTGGTTCTTGGCTCTTCTTTTGGGATGATACACAAACCATGTGACCATGAAAAATCAATACACAAAATGGAAACAGTGGGAAATTCAACACAAATGGTTAACAGAGATCAAATAAAACACAAAGACAGTATTGTAGTCATTTATTTTTGACAAAAAGCTATTTATTTAGAGATCTATGTAGGATTGGATATCACAAACGTAGTTTTGGCCAGGAAATTCACATCTGACCACTTTTCTTGAGCTTGGATTTTTCCTCTGGTCTCAGGATCTCGCCTATAAGTCGGTACCCCTCTCTGGATTCTGAATTTTACTCCCAAACTTCCGACTTATAAGCGAGTACCTACAGTATAAAGTGGCATTACTCTAGAATGGTTATAGTTACTCCCCCAAAATTCAGAATTGATCAGTGTGTTGTTATAATAAGCATTGCGTGTAAGTTTCATAATATTTGGTTGAGTCAAACTCTGTTGGAGAATGGAAACTAAAAATTCAACAATAAACGAGCATAACTCTAGAATGGTTAAAGTGATGCCACCAAGATTCAAACTTGATCTGTGTCGTGGTAATAAGCGTTGTGTATAAGTTTCATTGCATTTGGTTGAGACAAACTAAAATTAAAGAACAGAAACCAACTTTGGGAAGTATGGACATACGTACAGACGGACAAGGGTAAAACTTAAAGCCCTACAAAGAGCTACAACTAAAAACCCTCTTGCTAGGTTATAATAATTTTTTATATTGATAAAAATATTTGGCATGGGTATAATAAATTATGTAAAAAAATGAACATTTAACTTAAATTTTTGAAAATGCTCTTGATTTTGAACTAATTGGCCTTACATTTAAAAAGTTCAATATCACAGACAATGGAGAAATTTTAATATTTCTTAAAACATGAATCTTCCATGTTACTGTTTTGAGTAATTTAGTATTTTGTTTGCAGAATTTCTTTTTAAAGCTCTCAAAAATATAAGTTACAATTTATTTGAACTTGGAGCTTAGGTTACCACGATAGGAAATAATCTTCATATCAAATAATGATATTCATTTAAAAAAAATTTATTCATTTTGTTTTGGTAAAGTGTAACTGCATTGCTTAAAAAATATATACAGCACTGAAGGGTGCATAGGAGTGAATAAAAGATAGTTTAATCTTAAACTAGGACCTTCTAAGGGAGTTAATATTCAAAATGATCAAATAATTATAGATACCTTGGAACAAGCCTATCAGAATCCACACAGAGCTCCAGTAGACCCAACAGTACTGCAGACACATCGAGATATGGCTCCCATACTGTGAATCCTCGACCAATCAAATCTATGGCAGCTCTTCTGATAGGTGTGTGGGCAGGTAATTTACGACTGGGTGGCTGTTGCAGTAAAAATGTTAATGCTTTACCTGAAATTACACATCATGAAAAAGTCAGAAACCTTTGATTCTAATATTAATCCAATACACAAGACATAACATCTTATTCAGTATTGTAATAATTTTAGTCAGAACTATTCATTCATAAGGGGAGATAAATTTGTAAAGTCGCAAAGTTATATGAAAAAAAACGTAATCCCTTTTGGTTCATATTCATTAAATAAATCATTCTGTTAGCACCTATTTCTTAGAGGCAAATTTTTCTTTTCTACAATTTACATTGAATTTAAAACTAATAATCTTTTGGCTTTATATATATTTTTTATTTAACACAGATCAAGAATGATACACACTTGAAACAATTTGAAGTATTTAGAAAGTATAAGAATTCCAGAAGCACCATTGGTGCACAAGCCGAGTTGCGTGAAAAAGACTGTAAAGTTTGCTAACAATTTCTGTTCACGAAGGGGAACTGGGTATTGTGACCTTGATCTTTGATCTACTGACCTAAATATAGTGTTTTTTTTTAAAGGGGTATTCTCAAGCTAAGCTATGTGAATATAGGTCATACAGTTCATATACTAAATATATCCCAGTTTATCAATAGCTACTGTAGCTGTAATCTATAACCCCTTAATCTTTTATTAATAAGGTTCCTCATCATCCAATAGGGATTAGCAAACCAAGTTTGGTAAAAATATTGTTCAGTTGCTCAAAATTTGTTGTCCTGAAACTGAAAAGTTTTTGACTTCAGACGATCAAGATGACATTCATCATATTATAAGCTGAGTTTGGCTTTGTTGCAACTCGGCTAAAAAACTAAAGAGGCTTGATCTTAAAATTAAATCAGGAGTAAAGAAGGTGTTCCATATTTACAAATATATTTGTACCCTGCCATATAATGTTAATATCATAATTCTTTAAACATTCAGCTATCTGCACCACTTGATTATATGGGAATGCATATAACAATAATATCTACGAAATCTAAGGTTTTGGATTATTTTACATACATGTACTAGCATTATATTTATTGTCACTGTCAGTCAAGTTATCAATCATTAGATAAAAACCTGAAAATTGGATACTATCATCTTAATATATGTAAAACAAATAAATTGTTTGTGAACAAGCAACAAAAGACACCAGTATGTTATACTGTAAATCCAAAAATTATCTCAAGATTTTATAAATGTGAATAGTGCGACTGCGTGAGTATCGCAATAATAAGAAATCCCATTCTAATAACTGAAATATATGTCCTGAATGCACTTTATTCGAAATCACAATATTACAACTCACACTTTTGTCCATTCTTGAAAAATTGCAATAATAAATGCACGCAATAATTCTGAATTAACAGTATTGCATTATTTATTTTTATCATTTCACATTTTTTTCTAGGAAATATAATGATACTTTCAATCATTGCCATTGATACATTGAACCATTACTTACTAGTATGTCTTGACAGAGAGTAATTAGACAGAGTGAAGCCTTCCTGTTCTTTCTTTGATTTCTTGGTAACTTCTACCTTCCTTCTGTTAGGTTCTATTTCATGTCCAAACTCAGCACCGATCACTCCTAGCATCACTATAGCTGTAGCTTGCTTCCTTCTACTCTCAAAAGAATAAGATGACCCTCTATGTAAAGGAGAATCTGTAATGGAATTAGAGGAATAGTTAAGTGAGGAATAAAGAGGCACCAATACCTCCTAACATGATTATAGCTGTAGCTTGCTTCCTTCTACTCTCAAAGGAATACGATGACACTCTATGTAAAAAAGAATCTGTAATGGAATTAGAGGAAGAGTTAAAAGAGGAATAAAGAGGCACCAATACCTCCTAACATGATTAAAGCTTTAGCTTGCTTCCTTCTACTCTCAAAGGAATACGATGACACTCTATGTAAAGGAGAATCTGTAATGGAATTAGAGGACTAGTTAAGTGAGGAATAAAGAGGCACCAATAACTCCTAAGATAACTATAGCTGTAGCTTGCTTCCTTCAGCAAATACATTGAACAACAAAACATAAAACACCAACCATCAACACCTGACTCCTCTAAGAAATATATGTACAAACAATGACAGACAACACATGGTACGGATAGTCTGTCTTGGTAAATTTGTATCCTCTTAACAGAGATACCAAAGTAACATCTATTCTTCTTTTATGATTGTAGTAAATAAACTACTTTCACTTATTTATTAATTTATTTTATGTATTTTTAACGCCACTTGTAAGCACCACTTTTGGGCTATTTTGTGGCAGCCAGTTTTTATTGGTTGAGGAATTCGGAGTCCCTGGAAAAAACACCAACCTTTCAATAGGAAAACCATTTTCATATCTGTAACAGTTTATTGTTACTGCAGTAATGTTAAATATGTTCCCCATTTGGAATTTTGAAACAGGAATAGTCTTCTTTCCTTTTTTCAATAATATGCCTCACTCCAAAGGTTTCTAGGTTTGACTGATAGCAAACAAAAGTAATTTTGCTTATTTAGAAGTATGTTAAATCAATCAATGTATCATTACCAAAATATAAACATTTTGTTCTGCACTTTCAATGACTTTGATCTGAGCTTTGACTCTTGATATATGTTTTGAAATCATGGAAATATATTTTAAGGAACAAAAAGACATGGGAGATAACTCTACACACCTAAAACCATGGGAGATAACTCTACACACCATAAACCATGGGGGATAACTCTACACACCTGAAACCATGGGATCCATGTTGTCATCTTCATCATCCTCCTCCCCTCCTTTCTGAGTCTCAGCATTCATCAGACTAAGGTTAGGATCTACATAGGTTGGAAGGTATGGTGACCACTCATCTACTATTGCCTTACGACCTGCTGGACCAATTCTTCTTAACTCTGCTAACAGCAGGGCTTGAGCTGCTTCTCTTATCTGTGTTAAATAATAATGTGTCAGCCTATATAGTGCTTTGTTCATCATCTAAATTCTTGGTTCACCTACACTACATGGTAGAAGATTAAAGTCCGAAGAATAAAGATGAATCAACGAAGTTCACAAAGATTTATTTTCTTGTAATTTTTCTGACTGTGAAACTAGTGGAAATAAA
Organism: Mytilus galloprovincialis; assembly: GCA_037788925.1. Lineage (NCBI taxonomy): Eukaryota > Metazoa > Mollusca > Bivalvia > Mytilida > Mytilidae > Mytilus > Mytilus galloprovincialis. The sequence continues at coordinate 95,891,097 of CM075333.1, forward strand.
ATAATCACAAATTTAAGTTGGTTAACAGTACCTATTTATTTAATACATGTAGTTTATTTCTTCTTGTCATCAATCTAAACTTACCTCAAGACATCTGTCCTGCCATCTGCGAGCCAACATCTCCAGCTGAGGTGATTTTATATTTTCAGAGCCAACCATTTCTGGTAGGAGAACACAATGTAAAGCAGCCAGCAGACTCCACCCTTGTTTTATCTGTGCCTGGTGTAACATCTGTCCATCAGTCTCATCCTCACTCCCCCCTTCAGAACTGTCCCCACCCTCTACTAAATGTGGTGGTTGAGGGGCAGCAAAACTCTTACTAGACCTGTGTCTGAAAAAGAAATATAAGATTACAGCCAGTTGCAAGCAGCCAAAGAAATCATAAATGATTTAAAACAAATGTTATTCTTTGAAATATTGGCAGTCAAATTGATTTATTAAAAAATCATAGATAACCAAAAAAATAAATAACAATAAAAAAGATGGGCAATATCTTGATACATTGTATAAGGTGAATTGCCAGAACTCTTCAAATGTTTAAAAGCTATAAAAAAATTTAATAAAAATTAACCATTTAAAAACACCTTTATTTATGTTATTTTAACTTAGATTCATAAATTTCGAAAAAGAGAAATTTGTTGTAAACAAAGACCAATATTGCACATGAAGAATAGTCATTTTCAAACAACCAGTGACCAGTTTCCGTTACATTTATGGCCTACCTGGGTCTTGATGATTTCAATCTCCTATTGATAAAAGCAGAGTTTGTCATACTCATTAATGTATTAGCAGTAGATATTACACTCAGCAAATGTTGTGTAGTAACACCACTAGATATCTGCCATCTTGACTTTGTAGAAAAGGCCCGTAACTCTTCCTGCAGGGCTTCAGCTGTGGATCTTTTTATTTTAGATTTTGAACCTGGTGAACCTTCACCTTCCTGATCACTATCAGAATACATTCCTGACGTAGTCTCAATCTGTGACAATAATGTAGGTTTGTCTGAGGTGGCCTGCGGTAACTTGACTTCTGAATCACTTGATTTCACTTCCTGTAAAAGACGTCTATGCCACGCTGGAAGCATTAAACACATATGTCCATTTCTAGATATAAGACCAAATGATAATGGGACTTTTGGTTTAATCAGCCCTAATTTGTTCATACAAAGTTTATCAAGATCTGGGTCTAGTCCCCAAGCATGAAGACTGGACATAAACAGCCTAGCTATCTCTAATGTTAGGTTATTGACATCAGTGACCACCACACGTTTCTCCTTCTTTCTACCTTTGACAGGTGAGGCTTGGACATCACTGTGTACAGGTGAGAAACCAGCTCCTTCAGCCTTGGACTGGATCTTCTGACCCAAAGAATCAGCTTTATCTTTAATCTTTGTTAGCATACCTATATGGGTAAAATTAACACATTTACTATCAAAAACTTCAATCATCTGATAAGCAATCAATCTTTGAACTAAACATCATATTTTATAATCAATATGAATAAACCAAATGAATAATACCTATAAAATTTACAATCAACTAATTTTTCAAAATCTACTAGAAGCCAAACTAAATACCTAAAGATATTTCACAGTGTAGAATGGTAACAGACTTATCAGGTTTTATTCAGCTTTTCTGCACTTATCAGGTTCTGCAACAGATTTATTGCATTTTAATTCAAGACAGTATTTTAGGTTGCAATTCCATCCTCACTCACACCATATTAATAGTATTAATATTGTATTAATTTAATACAATGTGATATTGTGAGTTAACACATATGAATGCAGCTTTAGTTTGTCAGTCTAGTCTATAATAGATGGACTTCTCTTTAATACTGTAAACAGAGTAAATTAAGTCACAGGGGTTATTTTCATATATTTTTTTTTTTTTTTTAAATTTATCATATTTTATTGAAATCTGTACATTTGTTAGTTTAAAACATCAAGTACCGGTACCTTATCCCGGCCTCGTTAACATTAGTAAATATCATATTTATACAGTTGTTAGTATTTGTTAGTATTATACATTCAATTTTCAATATTTGGAAAAAAATAAAAAAAATATACCATGTCAGTAATTTCAAAAAGAAAGAAGTTTACTATTAAGATTTTCAAACATAATTATCTGTATAACAAATGCACAGGTTTAGAACAAATATATATATATATATATTGTTTTTTGTATTAAATTTCTTTTTTTTTCTTATTTGCACATAAACATAATAAGTTACACACTTTTGTATGCATAATAGTTATGTACACTAAAAAGAAGATATATAATATATTATTTAATAGACACAGCAGTTTTAGTTTGATACATTGCAGATAATGATTTTAAGACAGAGGCTGTTTGGATATGAAATATATACATTTTATGTGGAGTCTATTTGGTTTTTGTTTTTTGTTTTTATGATAATAAAGGAGTCCAGGGGTTCCAGCAGTTTTCTGCCCTACTGAGTAATTTATTTTTATAGAATATATTTTTTTCTATTAATAAGTTTTCCTTTAAATAATTTTTAAGTGCTATTATATTGGTTTGTTCCATAGCTAATTTGCTTCTATAAATGTAGAATTTTGTTAACAGAAGTATTATGTTTCTTATATCATTTTTTTTCAGCTTTAGTTTGTCAGTCTAGTCTATAATAGATGGACTTCTCTTTAATACTGTAAACAGAGTAAATTAAGTCACAGGGGTTATTTTCATATATTTTGCCATCAATAAAGTATCTGCTGTGATGAAAGTTTAACCAAATCAATTAATTGATATGTTGGGCATATTAATTGCTTGGTTGACAAATTTAACACCTCATGAAAACGTTACGCATTGAAATCAGGGAAATTAAAACCTGGCCAAATATTGAAGATTACAATTGTCATTGGCAGATTGTCCACCATATACAATCATTCATTAATCCTAGACTTTATTAAATACTAATGTAGCTTATTTAATAAAAAGGAACAGCATTTTTAAGACATTATTTGTGATTATTAAATTGTGCATTATAATTAATATTGTTACCTAATATTTAACTTGTACTAAAATTAAATAATCAAAATACTGTAAGGGCTTTAGGCAGTTAATCAAAAACCAAAGCAAAAGTAATGAAAATCTGTTAGAAGCAGAACTAACTTTGTTATCAATTTATAATTTTGCCATATAATTAACATTTTTACCTAATATTTTAGCTTGGGCATCTGAGAATTCTGATCCAGGTATTTCATAGGAAGGTAAAATAAATCCCTTGGCTTCTAACTCTCCAGGTGACATCATAGCATACTCATCAGTTAATAGTTGTACTAAAATTCAAAAAAAATATGTATGTATCGGTTTTTTTTCAACTCCATAGCTATAAATACCGTAATTACATTAATCTAGATCTGTATCAGGAAAGTATAATGAGCATTAAGGCAGATAAAGCCTGGGACACAAGATACACCCTGTTGTATGCATATGAAAATTGCAATCATTAATGAAATGTTGTGAAAGGCATTCAAGTAAAAAAAAAATGCACATGGAGAAAAACTTCAAGGAGATATCCATAGTCATATAAAAATTGCCTTAAATTTATGGTTCAAGTCCAATAACTCTTGATAGACAGTTCTACCTTTCTAAAATCACAATTTTGAAATCCACAAATCAATGTTTGCCTGCAACCCATTAAAATCAAATTCAAACAGTGAAAGTACTTTTGCAATAATAAGAACTACACTAACTACCTACCAATCAATGCTTCTGTATCAAAGTAGATAATATGAGCATCAGGGTCTCTAACGTTAGTCCTAACACCTTGTATATACATGGCATAATTCTGAGGTTTGACAACCTGGTCAGGTCGCTGGTTCTGTATAATACTTCCAGGAGTCTGTAGTTTCTGCTGAGCCAGATTTTTAAACGTAGCTAGATTTCTACGTTTCAAGGCTTGTGATAATGTTATGTTAGGATTAACAAGTCCATCCATAGGCATTGCATTCTCATCACAGTTACTCAGTATATCCTCAGCAGTTATACCATGGACTACTCTGTCTAAATGGCCTACAAAATATAAAGTGGTACATGTTATTATATAATACCATGGACTACTCAGTCTAAATGGCCTACAAAATATAAAGTGGTACATGTTATTATATAATACCATGGACTACTCAGTCTAAATGGCCTACAAAATAGAAGTGGTACATGTTATTATATAATACCATGGACTACTCTGTCTAAATGGCCTACAAAATAGAAGTGGTACATGTTATTATATAATACCATGGACTACTCTGTCTAAATGGCCTACAAAATAGAAGTTGTACATGGTATTATATAAAACCATGGACTACTCTGTCTAAATGGCCTACAAAATAGAAGTTGTACATGTTATTATATAATACCATGGACTACTCTGTCTAAATGGCCTACAAAATAGAAGTTGTACATGGTATTATATAAAACCATGGACTACTCTGTCTAAATGGCCTACAAAATAGAAGTTGTACATGGTATTATATAAAACCATGGACTACTCTGTCTAAATGGCCTACAAAATAGAAGTTGTACAAGGTATTATATAAAACCATGGACTACTCTGTCTAAATGGCCTACAAAATATAAAGTTGTACATGGTATTATATAAAACCATGGACTACTCTGTCTAAATGGCCTACAAAATATAAAGTTGTACATGTTATTATATAAAACCATGGACTACTCTGTCTAAATGGCCTACAAAATAGAAGTTGTACATGTTATTATATAATACCATGGACTACTCAGTCTAAATGGCCTACAAAATAGAAGTGGTACATGTTATTATATAATACCATGGACTACTCTGTCTAAATGGCCTACAAAATAGAAGTTGTACATGGTATTATATAAAACCATGGACTACTCTGTCTAAATGGCCTACAAAATAGAAGTTGTACATGTTATTATATAAAACCATGGACTACTCTGTCTAAATGGCCTACAAAATAGAAGTTGTACATGGTATTATATAAAACCATGGACTACTCTGTCTAAATGGCCTACAAAATAGAAGTTGTACATGTTATTATATAAAACCATGGACTACTCTGTCTAAATGGCCTACAAAATAGAAGTTGTACATGTTATTATATAATACCATGGACTACTCAGTCTAAATGGCCTACAAAATAGAAGTTGTACATGTTATTATATAAAACCATGGACTACTCTGTCTAAATGGCCTACAAAATAGAAGTTGTACATGTTATTATATAATACCATGGACTACTCAGTCTAAATGGCCTACAAAATATAAAGTTGTACATGTTATTATATAATACCATGGACTACTCAGTCTAAATGGCCTACAAAATAGAAGTGGTACATGTTATTATATAATACCATGGACTACTCAGTCTAAATGGCCTACAAAATAGAAGTGGTACATGGTATTATATAAAACCATGGACTACTCTTTCTAAATGGCCTACAAAATAGAAGTTGTACAAGGTATTATATAATACCATGGACTACTCGGTCTAAATGGCCTACAAAATAGAAGTTGTACAAGGTATTATATAATACCATGGACTACTCTGTCTAAATGGCCTACAAAATAAAAGTTGTACATGGTATTATATAAAACCATGGACTACTCTGTCTAAATGGCCTACAAAATAGAAGTTGTACAAGGTATTATATAAAACCATGGACTACTCTTTCTAAATGGCCTACAAAATAGAAGTTGTACAAGGTATTATATTACACCATGGACTACTCGGTCTAAATGGCCTACAAAATAGAAGTTGTACAAGGTATTATATTACACCATGGACTACTCGGTCTAAATGGCCTACAAAATAGAAGTTGTACAAGGTATTATATTACACCATGGACTACTCGGTCTAAATGGCCTACAAAATAGAAGTTGTACAAGGTATTATATTACACCATGGATTACTCGGTCTAAATGGCCTACAAAATAGAAGTTGTACATGGTATTATATTACACCATGGACTACTCGGTCTAAATGGCCTACAAAATAGAAGTTGTACATGGTATTATATAAAACCATGGACTACTCTTTCTAAATGGCCTACAAAATAAAAGTTGTACAAGGTATTATATAATACCATGGACTACTCTGTCTAAATGGCCTACAAAATAGAAGTGGTACATGTTATTATATAATACCATGGACTACTCAGTCTAAATGGCCTACAAAATAGAAGTTGTACATGGTATTATATAATACCATGGACTACTCTGTCTAAATGGCCTACAAAATAGAAGTTGTACATGGTATTATATATAATACCATGGACTACTCTGTCTAAATGGCCTACAAAATAGAAGTTGTACAAGGTATTATATAATACCATGGACTACTCAGTCTAAATGGCCTACAAAATAGAAGTTGTACATGTTATTATATAATACCTTGGACTACTCAGTCTAAATGGCCTACAAAATAGAAGTTGTACATGGTATTATATAATACCATGGACTACTCAGTCTAAATGGCCTACAAAATAGAAGTTGTACATGGTATTATATAATACCATGGACTACTCAGTCTAAATGGCCTACAAAATAGAAGTTGTACATGGTATTATATAATACCATGGACTACTCTGTCTAAATGGCCTACAAAATAGAAGTGGTACATGTTATTATATAATACCATGGACTACTCAGTCTAAATGGCCTACAAAATAGAAGTTGTACATGGTATTATATAATACCATGGACTACTCAGTCTAAATGGCCTACAAAATATAAAGTGGTACATGTTATTATATAATACCATGGACTACTCAGTCTAAATGGCCTACAAAATAGAAGTGGTACATGTTATTATATAATACCATGGACTACTCTGTCTAAATGGCCTACAAAATAGAAGTGGTACATGTTATTATATAAAACCATGGACTACTCTGTCTAAATGGCCTACAAAATAGAAGTTGTACATGGTATTATATAAAACCATGGACTACTCTGTCTAAATGGCCTACAAAATAGAAGTTGTACAAGGTATTATATAATACCATGGACTACTCTGTCTAAATGGCCTACAAAATAAAAGTTGTACATGGTATTATATAAAACCATGGACTACTCTGTCTAAATGGCCTACAAAATAGAAGTGGTACATGTTATTATATAATACCATGGACTACTCTGTCTAAATGGCCTACAAAATAGAAGTGGGACATGTTATTATATAATACCATGGACTACTCTGTCTAAATGGCCTACAAAATAGAAGTGGTACATGTTATTATATAATACCATGGACTACTCTGTCTAAATGGCCTACAAAATAGAAGTTGTACATGTTATTATATAATACCATGGACTACTCTGTCTAAATGGCCTACAAAATATAAAGTGGTACATGTTATTATATAATACCATGGACTACTCAGTCTAAATGGCCTACAAAATAGAAGTGGTACATGTTATTATATAATACCATGGACTACTCAGTCTAAATGGCCTACAAAATAGAAGTGGTACATGTTATTATAAAATACCATGGACTACTCTGTCTAAATGGCCTACAAAATAGAAGTTGTACATGGTATTATATAATACCATGGACTACTCTGTCTAAATGGCCTACAAAATAGAAGTGGTACATGGTATTATATAATACCATGGACTACTCTGTCTAAATGGCCTACAAAATAGAAGTTGTACAAGGTATTATATAATACCTTGGACTACTCAGTCTAAATGGCCTACAAAATAGAAGTTGTACATGTTATTATATAATACCATGGACTACTCTGTCTAAATGGCCTACAAAATATAAAGTGGTACATGTTATTATATAAAACCATGGACTACTCTGTCTAAATGGCCTACAAAATAGAAGTTGTACATGGTATTATATAAAACCATGGACTACTCTTTCTAAATGGCCTACAAAATAGAAGTTGTACAAGGTATTATATAATACCATGGACTACTCTGTCTAAATGGCCTACAAAATAAAAGTTGTACATGGTATTATATAAAACCATGGACTACTCTGTCTAAATGGCCTACAAAATAGAAGTTGTACAAGGTATTATATAAAACCATGGACTACTCTTTCTAAATGGCCTACAAAATAGAAGTTGTACAAGGTATTATATTACACCATGGACTACTCGGTCTAAATGGCCTACAAAATAGAAGTTGTACAAGGTATTATATAATACCATGGACTACTCTGTCTAAATGGCCTACAAAATAAAAGTTGTACATGGTATTATATAAAACCATGGACTACTCTGTCTAAATGGCCTACAAAATAGAAGTTGTACAAGGTATTATATAAAACCATGGACTACTCTTTCTAAATGGCCTACAAAATAGAAGTTGTACAAGGTATTATATTACACCAAAGACTACTCGGTCTAAATGGCCTACAAAATAGAAGTTGTACAAGGTATTATATTACACCATGGACTACTCGGTCTAAATGGCCTACAAAATAGAAGTTGTACAAGGTATTATATTACACCATGGACTACTCGGTCTAAATGGCCTACAAAATAGAAGTTGTACAAGGTATTATATTACACCATGGACTACTCGGTCTAAATGACCTACAAAATAGAAGTTGTACATGGTATTATATTACACCATGGACTACTCGGTCTAAATGGCCTACAAAATAGAAGTTGTACAAGGTATTATATAATACCATGGACTACTCTGTCTAAATGGCCTACAAAATAGAAGTGGTACATGTTATTATATAATACCATGGACTACTCTGTCTAAATGGCCTACAAAATAGAAGTTGTACATGTTATTATATAATACCATGGACTACTCTGTCTAAATGGCCTACAAAATATAAAGTGGTACATGTTATTATATAATACCATGGACTACTCAGTCTAAATGGCCTACAAAATAGAAGTGGTACATGTTATTATATAAAACCATGGACTACTCTTTCTAAATGGCCTACAAAATAGAAGTTGTACAAGGTATTATATTACACCAAAGACTACTCGGTCTAAATGGCCTACAAAATAGAAGTTGTACAAGGTATTATATTACACCATGGACTACTCGGTCTAAATGGCCTACAAAATAGAAGTTGTACAAGGTATTATATTACACCATGGACTACTCGGTCTAAATGGCCTACAAAATAGAAGTTGTACAAGGTATTATATTACACCATGGACTACTCGGTCTAAATGACCTACAAAATAGAAGTGGTACATGTTATTATATAATACCATGGACTACTCTGTCTAAATGGCCTACAAAATAGAAGTGGGACATGTTATTATATAATACCATGGACTACTCTGTCTAAATGGCCTACAAAATAGAAGTGGTACATGTTATTATATAATACCATGGACTACTCTGTCTAAATGGCCTACAAAATAGAAGTTGTACATGTTATTATATAATACCATGGACTACTCTGTCTAAATGGCCTACAAAATATAAAGTGGTACATGTTATTATATAATACCATGGACTACTCAGTCTAAATGGCCTACAAAATAGAAGTGGTACATGTTATTATATAATACCATGGACTACTCAGTCTAAATGGCCTACAAAATAGAAGTGGTACATGTTATTATATAATACCATGGACTACTCTGTCTAAATGGCCTACAAAATAGAAGTTGTACATGGTATTATATAATACCATGGACTACTCTGTCTAAATGGCCTACAAAATAGAAGTGGTACATGGTATTATATAATACCATGGACTACTCTGTCTAAATGGCCTACAAAATAGAAGTTGTACAAGGTATTATATAATACCTTGGACTACTCAGTCTAAATGGCCTACAAAATAGAAGTTGTACATGTTATTATATAATACCATGGACTACTCTGTCTAAATGGCCTACAAAATATAAAGTGGTACATGTTATTATATAAAACCATGGACTACTCTGTCTAAATGGCCTACAAAATAGAAGTTGTACATGGTATTATATAAAACCATGGACTACTCTTTCTAAATGGCCTACAAAATAGAAGTTGTACAAGGTATTATATAATACCATGGACTACTCTGTCTAAATGGCCTACAAAATAAAAGTTGTACATGGTATTATATAAAACCATGGACTACTCTGTCTAAATGGCCTACAAAATAGAAGTTGTACAAGGTATTATATAAAACCATGGACTACTCTTTCTAAATGGCCTACAAAATAGAAGTTGTACAAGGTATTATATTACACCATGGACTACTCGGTCTAAATGGCCTACAAAATAGAAGTTGTACAAGGTATTATATAATACCATGGACTACTCTGTCTAAATGGCCTACAAAATAAAAGTTGTACATGGTATTATATAAAACCATGGACTACTCTGTCTAAATGGCCTACAAAATAGAAGTTGTACAAGGTATTATATAAAACCATGGACTACTCTTTCTAAATGGCCTACAAAATAGAAGTTGTACAAGGTATTATATTACACCAAAGACTACTCGGTCTAAATGGCCTACAAAATAGAAGTTGTACAAGGTATTATATTACACCATGGACTACTCGGTCTAAATGGCCTACAAAATAGAAGTTGTACAAGGTATTATATTACACCATGGACTACTCGGTCTAAATGGCCTACAAAATAGAAGTTGTACAAGGTATTATATTACACCATGGACTACTCGGTCTAAATGACCTACAAAATAGAAGTTGTACATGGTATTATATTACACCATGGACTACTCGGTCTAAATGGCCTACAAAATAGAAGTTGTACAAGGTATTATATTACACCATGGACTACTCGGTCTAAATGGCCTACAAAATAGAAGTTGTACAAGGTATTATATTATACCATGGACTACTCGGTCTAAATGGCCTACAAAATAGAAGTTGTACAAGGTATTATATTACACCATGGACTACTCGGTCTAAATGGCCTACAAAATAGAAGTTGTACATGGTATTATATTACACCATGGACTACTCGGTCTAAATGGCCTACAAAATAGAAGTTGTACATGTTAGTATCATTTTTTTTTTCTGATTGACATAACACAATTTTTGACATATATAAAAAGCATCTTGGACATAGATTTCAAGTTTTATGTGTGTGTGTTTTTGTAATCTAATTTTAACCTCCATTTCTAACAATTTGTCAAATTGATAAAATTTGAAGCGAAAAGAGCCATTATTAGCCTCCTATACTTACAAAATACAAACACTAATACCTAGGCTTATTGGTTGTCATTATATATTTGACAAAAAAAACAAACACAAAAAAAAAACCACAAAAAAACTTAATACAAGATCTTTCTTTTCATACGTTAATAAAAAATATTATACCAGTTTCCATCTGCCAAACGTAAACAGTTCCATCTGAACAGCTCACAACCATGAAATCATCAAGAGGTCTCCATTTTATTGTCTGAACAGGAAACAGATGGCGCCCTGCTAACATAATGCACTTCCTCTCTTTCAAACTTAACAAAGCTACTGTGTGGTCACTTCCAACTGAACAGATTGATGTTAAAATTCTTTGCTGAAAGGAAATCGGGTAAATATCTAAGTTAAATCAGAATTACGAACTAGCCCTTCTTAACATTTAAAAAAATAGTTCCCATCAAAGATGATTTTGAAATAACATGATACAATGACTTACATGACAGACACCAACAGAGGAATAATATTTCATATGTATATTTTCTCAAAGTACTCTGTCAATGATATGTACAATTTAACACAGTAAACATGGGCTCTGTAGAGCTCTTAACCCATTGTAATGAGTAAGTGTTTCACAAATCACTAATAGAAATGACTCTTCATATCCAATGTTTATGTTATTAGAATTGTTGATACTTTAAACTGTTTTAACCAGATGCTCCGCAGGGCGCAGCTTTATATGATCGCAGAGGTTGAACCCTGAACAGTTGGGGCAAGTATGGACACAGCATTCAAGCTGGATTCAGATCTAAATTTGGATTGTGATTAAATAGTTGACACAGCATAGGTTTCTGACACAGAATGAATGTGGTCTAATGAACTTTAAATATTTTTTTTGCCTTTGTGCAATTCACTATGCTGTTGAAAAAATGTTTGAAGAAATTTTCTTTTTATTCATGAAATCTGAAATAAGAAAAATTTAACCCCCCCCCCCCTTTTTTTTCACATCCCCCTTTCCCTTTTTCTAAAACTGATCTCAATTCAAATTTCTAATGGAGTTTGCAACAATAACTACTCATTTAAATACATCATAAAATATTAAAATGTAAAATAAAGTGCTTGTTATCACTGAATGGTAAAGATTGTTTTAATTTATCAGTTGGTAGTAAAAGTGAATATACTTGTATATTCTATAAAACAATGATTTAAGTTGATTCAACTACTATTCTGGACAAAGAAAGATAACTCCAATTGAAAATTTCTCGCTATTGCACAATATTGTGCAATTAGATATTTCATGCTATTGTGCAATACTGTGCAATTGAAAATATTTGCTATTGCACAATACTGTGCAATTGAAGATTTCTTGCTATTGCGCAATAGTGGCAATTGAAAATTTCTTGCTATTGCACAATACTGTGCAATTGAAGATTTCTTGCTATTGCTGAATACTGTGCAATTGAAAATTTCTTGCTATTGCACAATACTTTATATAATAATTTTGGATCCTGATTTGAACCAACTTGAAAACTGGGCCCATAATCAAAAATCTAAGTACACGTTTAGATTCAGCATAACAAAAAAGCCCAAGAATTCAATTTTTGTTAAAATCAAACTAAGTTTAATATTGGACCCTTTGGACTTTAATGTAGACCAATTGGAAAACGGGACCAAAAATTAAGAATCTACATACACAGTTAGATTCCGCATATCAAAGAACCCCAATTATTCAATTTTTGATGAAATCAAACAAAGTTCAATTTTGGACCCTTTGGACCCCTTATTCCTAAACTGTTGGGACCAAAACTCCCAAAATCCAAGCCAACCTTCTTTTTATGGTTATATACCTTGTGTTTAAATTTCATTGATTTCTATTTACTCATACTAAAGTTATTGTGCGAAAACCAAGAATAATGCTTATTTGGGCCCTTTTTTGGCCCCTAATTCCTAAACTGTTGGAACCAAAACTCCCAAAATCAATCCCAACCTTCCTTTTGTGGTCATAAACCTTGTGTCAAAATTTCATAGATTTCTATTTACTTAAATTAAAGTTATAGTGCGAAAACCAAGAAAATGCTTATTTGGGCCCTTTTTGGCCCCTAATTCCTAAAATGTTGGGACCAAAACTCCCAAAATCAATCCCAACCTTCCTTTTGTGGTCATAAACCTTGTGTTTAAATTTCATAGATTTCTATTCACTTTTACTAAAGTTAGAGTGCAAAAACTAAAAGTATTCGGACGACGACGCCAACATCATACCAATATACGACCAAAAAATTTTCAATTTTTGCGGTCGTATAAAAAGATTGTAAAATTATGAAACCCAAATTATACTGCTGCCATGTCTTAGTAGTCTGGTCTTTTTTAACCCTTTGACTGCTACACACAACTATTGTCGTTCCGATAAAGCAGTCTGCTACTGCTACACGTGACTAAGTTATTTTCGTAACTCGTTTGTTTACACAGTTACCATGGAATGGGCGGAGTCAGTATTCATGAGATTGAGGCAGTTTCGACTTGTATGGATTCTGATTGGTTAAAAATCTGCGTTCTTTGGAGTCTCTCTTGACAGATTTGATCAGGTTGATCAGGTTTAAGCGATAAAACCAAAAGTGAAAATTTTTGATGACAAAATGGCAGATATTATTTGGAGTAATGGCCAACACGTTCAGAAGTATTTCATTGATAACGATTTTACAGCAGTGCCCGATTTAAAGGATTCGGAAGAGAACAGAAGATATAATAGATGAAAATAGAAACATTCTACCAAAACTGCGAACAGAAGACTTTTAAAGCGAGAACCAAGGGGATTCCCCAGACCTTGTTCGAAATGGATGACATGAAACAGGATTTGCGATGTTTATCATTGCGCCTTTCAAATGATCACTGACATCGATAGATCCAAACTTTAAGATTGTCAAGATTTTTTATTTTTTATTGATGAAAGCTATAACAATGAACTTGTCATATAAATATACTTGTACATGGAAGTAACATTGGCGCAGTGAAAGTCAGAGGAAAATACTGGAAAATAGTTGCATAAAAAAGGCCGTTGGTCCTAGAAAAAACTTTTTTCTTTTGATAATCACAATGGAACTAGTTCTTAAAAGAGATTTTTTAACTTTATTGGTTCAATTCTGAAGTCATGTTTACTTTCGTAAAGTTTTTACATTGATGGATTCGTTCATAAAACATGAAAAAAAGTTTACCTTTGTTTACCTCTATTTGCACCTGTATAGGTAAAAAATGACCAGAGATTCACACAAAAATAAAATAAATAAAAAATGCGGAATCTAACAATTCTTTTTTATATAACTTATTGATGAATATTCAATATTTACAAAGATACAGCACTTGTAAGTGAACATGTTTATTTCATCAGTGATTAAAATTTTATTCAGCAATACACAAAAGTACAATAGAAATGAATGCAGCAGTCTAAAGTTAATATTGCTATGTCTATTATGATGCAGATTCTTTAAACATTATAACAATCATAAAACAAAGCCACAACTATTTTACTGCAGATTCATTTATTTTTGTCAGTGATATTGTTGTCTTTTTTCAAAACTACCTCTACCGTTTTTTATTGGGAAAAATGCATATTTTTAATTGAAATTGGGAAATTTTTATATTTTTTTCTTAACACATCTCCGATTTTTTGCTGACCTTTGCTGTCTTTTTTGCACTGTTTTTTCATATATATTTTGGTTGTCAGACATTTTCAACCTGAAAGGTACTTTACGGAGAGGGGAAAGAAACAGAAGCAATGATGGTACTTAATGCATTGAAAACTATGTGTGTTTCAAACACAATGATGATTCTGATCAGAAAATCGGATCTCAAAAGAGCTTTCTAATATCAAAATAAAAACATGAATACGATATTTACAAACATTACTACCAATGCCATCACTGTTTGCATACCTGCCAACTGTCACTATTTGCGGGGGATTTCCCCCATGGAGGCTCCCAAATTGAAATTTTGAAAGAGCAATTTTGTCCATAATTTCTAACAAAACAATTAATTTTTCAATGACATTAGGCTTGTAAAGGTATGAAGAAGCCAAAAAACAACATTAAAATGTATTTGAAGGCCCCCTTGAAAGTTTTTTATGACTATGACAGCCATGTTGCACGCAAAACCCCCATGGGCATTTTGAAAAGTTGGCAGGTATGTGTTTGGGGAAAATTTCAAACTTTTTGGGAGGAATTTTAAGCCATTTTTTTTAGTAATTGGTAATTTTCTCTAGGGGAAAAGGCCGAATTTCGGTTGTTATTTGAGGCAAACAATATCACTGTTCGTGGGTATCATTTAGCGTTTTCAAGGATATGTTTGATTTCTGTTGCCACGAAAGCCAAAAAAACTGGTACCCAACAAATATTAAATAATCCACAGTATTTCAAAAAACAGTTAACATATGGACTCACTCAAAGCATTAGAGTAGTTATGATTCAAATGTCAAGTTTTTATTGTTTTCTAGTTTACTTTATTACTTACATTGCAGTTCATTGGTGGAACAAGTAGCTGAGTAATCTCCCCTCCATGAACAGTAAATGTATGAAGTCTGGTTCCCACAAACATGTCCCAGAGTATAACAGAGAAGTCAGATCCACCAGATAACAGGTGCTGGGGTTCATACCGAGTGTTTTCATTGAAAGGGTATAACAGAGTTGTTACTGTACCATCATGACCGTCTAGTACTTTAAGTGGAACATCTGCAAAACAAAATTATCAATACACTTTAACTGCTGTCATATATGAATATACAATATATATATGAATTTATAAAATGTCTATAACAGACACAATAATGTAATCATTTATACACATTATTTCAAAAGGGCAATTTCTTTGGTATGGTTATTTCCAAGTATTGTACCAGATAAACCTGAATCTATTTCTAATCATTATTTATACAGTCATTTCCAATTTATGTAGAACCCTTGAAGAAGTTCATTGTGCATTTTGTAATATTCCATGTATTCTCTAGGTCATTTGTCACTGTAATTAAACAAATGATAATAGGCATCTTTCCATGTCTTGATTTCTTTGGACATTTAGATTCATTGATAAAGCCACAAATAAAAGCACTTTCACAGTATTTTGAATGCCTTCATATACATATGTGTGTTTCACACCTTTGTGAACATTTCACATGACATGTATGCTGATATATAAGTAAGCAATAAACTGTTAATTCAGAAATTATTTGGTGTATGTATTATTGTGATTTTGTCATTTTAGACTAAATTGTGGCTTAAAGTTGTGCGATATTGAGAAAAATCCTGTTTAATTCGTTTCATTATTTGAAAAATGCAATGTAAGTTAGCAATATAGCTCAGTCATATTTTCATAAAAAATATTTTAGAATGAAATCAGTTTTAAAATTGTTAAGACAGACTTATTAACCTTTATGTTCCAATGTCTTATCCTCCAACAGTTGTAGTATAATACTTTGTGTGGCTACAGCTATCACTATAGAACCATTACTTCTGCCACATGCCACTTTACCTTGGGAGGGAACATAGATCGTGGCAGTTATCTTTAATGGCTTGTCTTTATGGTCATGCTGCAAACATTATTTATTGCAAGTTATATTAACAACTAATACAAGCTATCACATTTATTCATTGTAATGATGGCATATCGATATATGTTATATAAAATCACTGAAAATATTTCTAATTATTTTGTTAAATCCCTGATTACAAAGTTAAACTTGATATTAGAAATGTATTTTTTTCTGAATACAAATAAACTATTGATTTTGTTGATAAGTTTTAGATTATTATGTTTTCTTCCTGTGGTTTTTAAGTAATAATTAATAGTTTTGAAATTTCTTCATTTTTTCCCAGTTCCATATTTAACATTTTGAATTTTCACTCGGTTATTTGAAGTAACAATTGTGTGTAATTATAGAAAAGAAGATGTGGTATGATTGCCAATGAGACAACTCTCCAAAAGAGACCAAATGACACAGAAATTAACAACTCTAGGTCCCCCTACGGCCTTCAACAAAGTAAGTTTGCTCTTGATTTAAATACATATGTGCCGGAGCCATTGTCTCCAGTTTGTTAGATGTTTGATGAAAAGTTTAACATAAAAGGCTAAAATAACCTCAGACTTGAGTGTAACTGTTGTACCTTTTTTTTAAAAGAATTTCTTAATCAAAAACAACAATTTGTTTTACAAATTCACAGAATTTAATCAGGGAATCTGCAAAAAAGATCTTAACTATTTCAGTGATTTTGTAAAGTCCCTAGTCAAAATTGACTAAAAATCTCATTTCTCTTGTCCTCCCTATAAAAGAGGGATGATATCAATCTAATAAGAAAGTCTTTTTTTCACCCAACAAAATATGGTTTGTGATAGATAGTATTTATAGTCTAGAAAAATACAATTTATTTAAGGAATGACTGTAATATTTTTTCTGTCTATGAAGAAATAACATAAAAAATTTGGTGCACACTGACTAACGCGCGTAGCGGGTTATTTAACAGTGTGCACCACATTTTTTATGTTATTTCAAATAGACAGAAAAAATATTAGTCATTTCTTATAATTTAATTCTTAATTCCATTTTAAACCGTAGAAACCATGAAAAAACGTTGATGACGTCACGGTCACATGACTAAATTATGTCTATGGGCTGATAACAAAATAACGTCATCCAATCAGAAGACGTGTTACATCCAAAATTAAATTATTTATGATTGGAAAATGGATAAACAAAACTTGAAAAAAACTAAAAATATCTATTTTTCAATATTGACTTTAAATATGCCTATAACATCTGCATGGGTTTAAGAAACAGGTACAATACATGTATTTGTATCCTGCTTTGTTTGAAATGTTCAATTTAAATTCACAACAAAGAAAGTGTAAGTTATTCCATCAAGTTTATGTCACATTATTTTAATACAATCAACAATTCATTTTTAGACATTGAGCAGTACTGTTAAGTCATTTTATACATACATATATTATATGATGTAGTTTATAAGTGTTTCTCGCGTCTTGTTTTTTTATATAGATTAGACCATTGGCTTTCCTGTTTGAATCGTTTTACACTAGTCATTTTTGGGGTCCTTTATAGCTTGCTGTTAGGTGTGAGCCAAAACTCCCTGTTGAAGACCCTACTTTGACCTATAATGGTTCACTTTTGCAAATTGTGACTTGGATGGAGAGATGTCTCATTGGCACTCATATCACATCTTCTTATATCTAGTATCCTTAAATTAACTACTTACAAAGCCATCAATAATTCCAGGAGGTGTTTCATATAAACTCTTCCATACATCTTTTAAACTCTTACTACACTTAGGTGGTAAAGCTAAAAATATAGAGTAAATTGAAGAAATAATTACAGTATACATTACATAGGCAAAACAATACAGATGAAGAAAAGGCTTAAAAAATATTTTGAATCAAGAGTGAGTATAGCTATTTTTTTTTAAAGTAACTGAAATTGACTTATTTTTTAAAATGCTGTCTTGACAATATGATAATGTGTGCAGAAAAACTTATTTCTTTCAGATTCAAACACAAGAATTCTATTTAATAATATCTATTTTCTAATCAGTAATGATTATTACCTGGTAATCTATCAAAACTCTCCTGTCTGACCAGGGTCATCTGCCTCTCTGATACGGTGGGAAGAGTCCACATTGTAACCTGACCTTCAGAGTCACCTCTGATCAGTA
The DNA here is from genome assembly GCA_037788925.1 of Mytilus galloprovincialis. NCBI lineage: Eukaryota > Metazoa > Mollusca > Bivalvia > Mytilida > Mytilidae > Mytilus > Mytilus galloprovincialis. Next base: position 95,909,905 of record CM075333.1, read on the forward strand.
ATGGAGGTGAAGCCTTATCTCCTTTACCTTTGTTGAAGGTCATGGCAGGTGAACAAGCAGGTGACTAAAAGTAAATGATATGTAGCTGGCATGTCAGTTAACTGCTAGTAGTCTGTTGTTATTTATGTATTATTGTCATTTTGTTTATTTTCTTTGGTTACATCTTCTGACATCAGACTCGGATTTCTCTTGAACTGAATTTTAATGTGCGTATTGTTATGCGTTTACTTTACTACATTGGTTAGAGGTATAGGGGGAGGGTTGAGATCTCACAAACATGTTTAACCCCGCCGCATTTTTGCGCCTGTCCCAAGTCAGGAGCCTCTGGCCCTTGTTAGTCTTGTATTATTTTAATTTTAGTTTCTTGTGTACAATTTGGAAATTAGTATGGCGTTCATTATCACTGGACTAGTATATATTTGTTTAGGGGCCAGCTGAAGGACGCCTCCGGGTGCGGGAATTTCTCGCTACATTGAAGACCTGTTGGTAACCCTCTGCTGTTGTTGTTTTTTATTTGGTCGGGTTGTTGTCTCTTTGACACATTCCCCATTTCCATTCTCAATTTTATACACACACACACACACACACACACACACACACATATATATATATATATATATACAACTCGTCTAAACATCAACCCAACAATGTTAGATCTGTAAATTTGCTTTCGCAAATTTTTGGTTCTTCCCTCGCCGGGATTCGAACCCATGCTACTGTGATATCGTGACACCAAATCGCCTGCACTGCAGCCGTCCCGCTAGACCACACGACCACCTGGGCTCTCAAAAAAAGAGCTTTCGCTGGCCGTGTGTTACCTTTCCACGTCAGTTTTAATCTAGCGGCGTACTGCAGTACATGATATATAAGGCATGAAGATGTTATTGTTACAGATCAGCTAAATTATCTATTGTAAAGGATCCTACAAATTAATGTAAGATACAGTCACAGAAAATAATTTAAGACGTACTTATATATATATATATATATATATATATATATATGTTCCAGACCATATGAGTATTTGGACCGTACGCGTACGGTCCGGACCGTATACGTATACTCGTACGGTCTGACCATACACGTACGGTCGGACCGTATGAGTATACGCTTATGGTCCAGTACGAGATAACCATTTATCACGATCTTTATTTTTAGTTTTATAAATTGTTATCATTACAATTACTTTTAGATGGATAAAATGAACAATTGAACGATTGACATTAAATATTTGTTTAATTGTATATCTGAATACTATTTTGGTACTCTCGCCCAAGGTGACACTTACTACCACAATTAATGATATATTTTTTACATTTACATGTTTGCAGTTCATTCATGTTCCTATGCATTTGCATTTTTTTGTAAAGTTTCTAATATTCTAAAATTGTCGTCCCACATCATGTTAACTTCCGATATCGTAAATTTCTATGATCATAATTCAATTAATGTATTACTGATCGACATACTAAATACAAGATATTAATAGATTTAATAAGTGTGAATTTTTCTATTAGTTAACAAATAAAGCTTTTATTCCAATTACAATTGAACTTTTCCATATTAATTTGAGAGTTAAGTTATGTTGATCTGTACATGAACTTTACATGCATTTGTAACTTATAAACTTAAGCAACTTCTTAATGATATTAATCAGACCGTACGCGTACGGTCCGACTGTATGAGTATTTTGAAAAAGTACGCATACGGTCCAGACCGTACGCGTACGGTCCAAATACTCATACGGTCCGGAACATATATATATATATATATATATATATATACAACTCGTCTAAACATCAACCCAACAATGTTAGATCTGAAATTTGCTTTCGCAAATTTTTGGTTCTTCCCTCGCCGGGATTCGAACCCATGCTACTGTGATATCGTGACACCAAATCGCCTGCACTGCAGCCGTCCCGCTAGACCACACGACCATCTGGGCTCTAAAAAAAGAGCTTTCGCTGGCCATGTGTTACCTTTCCTCGTCAGTTTTAATCTAGCGGTGTACTACAGTACATGATATATAAGGCATGAAGATGTTATTGTTACAGATCAGCTAAATTATCTATAGTAAAGGATCCTACAAATTAATGTAATATACAGTCACAGAAAATAATTATAGTTATAAGTACGTCTGAGTCAGTGACAACTCTACAACAGATGTATCCATTGGATCGCCATCAATGGTGATACATGGCTGTTTACATAATGTATATACAACTCGTCTAAACATCAACCCAACAATGTTAGATCTGTAAATTTGCTTTCGCAAATTTTGGTTCTTCCCTCGCCGCGATTCGAACCCATGCTACTGTGATATCGTAACACCAAATCGCCTGCACTGCAGCCGTCCCGCTAGACCACACGACCACCTGGGCTCTAAAAAAAGAGTTTTCGCTGGCCGTGTGTTACCTTTCCTCGTCAGTTTTAATCTAGCGGCGTACTACAGTACATGATATATAAGGCATGAAGATGTTATTGTTACAGATCAGCTAAATTATCTATAGTAAAGAATCCTACAAATTAATGTAATATACAGTCACAGAAAATAATTATATTTATAAGTACGTCTGAGTCAGTGACAACTCTACAACAGATGTATCCATCGGATCGCCATCAATGATGGTGATACATGGCTGTGTACATAATGTATATACAACTCGTCTAAACATCAACCCAACAATGTTAGATTGAAAGCTCTTTTTTAAGAGCCCAGGTGGTCGTGTGGTCTAGCGGGACAGCTGCAGTGCAGGTGATTTGGTGTCACGATATGTAGCATGGGTTCGAATCCCGGCGAGGGAAGAACCAAAAATTTGAGAAAGCAAATTTACAGATCTAACATTGTTTGGTTGATGTTTAGACGAGTTGTATATACATTATGTACACAGCCATGTATCACCATCATTGATGGCGATCCGATGGATACATCTGTTGTAGAGTTGTCACTGACTCAGACGTACTTATAAATATAATTATTTTCTGTGACTGTATATTACATTAATTTGTAGGATCCTTTACTATAGATAATTTAGCTGATCTGTAACAATAACATCTTCATGCCTTATATATCATGTACTGTAGTACGCCGCTAGATTAAAACTGACGAGGAAAGGTAACACACGGCCAGCGAAAGCTCTTTTTTTAGAGCCCAGGTGGTCGTGTGGTCTAGCGGGACGGCTGCAGTGCAGGCGATTTGGTGTCACGATATCACAGTAGCATGGGTTCGATTCCCAGCGAGGGAAGAACTAAAAATTTGCGTAAGCAAATTTACAGATCTAACATTGTTGGGTTGATGTTTAGACGAGTTGTATATACATTATGTACACAGCCATGTATCACCATCATTGATGGCGATCCCATGGATACATCTGTAGTAGAGTTGTCACTGACTCAGACGTACTTATAAATATAATTATTTTCTGTGACTGTATATTACATTAATTTGTAGGATCCTTTACTATAGATAATTTAGCTGATCTGTAACAATAACATCTTCATGCCTTATATATCATGTACTGTAGTACGCCGCTAGATTAAAACTGACGAGGAAAGGTAACACACGGCCAGCGAAAGCTCTTTTTTTAGAGCCCAGGTGGTCGTGTGGTCTAGCGGGAATGCTGCAGTGCAGGCGATTTGGTGTCTCGATATCACAGTAGCATGGGTTCGAATCCCGGCGAGGGAAGAACCAAAAATTTGCGAAAGCAAATTTACAGATCTAACATTGTGGGTTGATGTTTAGACGAGTTGTATATACATTATGTACACAGCTATGTATCACCATCATTGATGGCGATCCGATGGATACATCTGTTGTAGAGTTGTCACTGACTCAGACGTACTATATATATATAACAAGTCAAAAAGGGTACAACATCACCATTAAATAACTATAAAATGAACAAATATTGGATATTTCAGATAACTGATATCCTTCTTCAATAATAGCACAATGTCAAATGGATCATGTAAAAATATTCAAACTGAGAAACTTTTTCTAAATCTCGAAATTTATACAATTTAAGCGAACACCACAGACACTGATACAATTTTAAAATTTCCAAACACGGCGCAAAGATTACAAAGATATGCCAAATGAAAATAGTTATTTTCGATGTGAACTGGCACAATTTTAAATTTCCAAAGGTTGTGACAGTTTAGATGTTATAACTGCATTGAGGGCAGTCCTCAAACAAAAAAATCAAAAATGTCCTAACCGATCCAAGTTTGAATAATATTTCAAATTTGACAACGGTAGGGCAATTGCAACAGAAACTACATATTTAAGCCTCCCAAACGAATAGCAGTCTAATAATGATTAGAAAAATAAGTTTGATCTAATGAGGTAAAATAATTGAACGTGGCTACGTACTTATACATCCATCCCGAATGAATGAAGCCCTGTAATTTAAACTGGTATTTTAAAAAGAATTTCGAACTGTAAAGCCGGAGTTACTGGAAATAAGTGAAGACAGGAAAATGAGGGACTCATTCTATGTTTTTTCATTTATGCCCTCTGGGGAGACTGTCCGTAACTTTCTTATCCAAAATCTTTCCCGAGCGACTCTGTCGACCTTCGACCAACCTTCGTTGTGGTCTATGATTGTGATGGCAAGGTTTTTGAGATCAGCTTGTGTGTGCCCAGGTGATCTCAAATGACGACTTACGGGTAGGTCGGGCTTGCAAGTGTAGTCACTTCGATGACAATTCATGCGTTTGTTGAATGGCTGCTCTGTCTCGCCAACATACTGCATGCCACATCGACACTGAAGGAGGTATACAACATTCTGGGTTTTGCAAGTTACATTGCAAAATATAGTGTACACAGACCCAGTCGAGTGGCAAGTAAATGTTTGAGTATTCAGTATTTGTTGACAAGTCAGACAGCGTCTGTTACCACATGACTTGCACCATCCTGCAATTGAACAGCTTTTATTTGAGGAGACGTCAGCTCTAACAAATAAGTCTTTGAGACTTGCTGGTCTCCGAAAAGCTAAGACAGGAGGATTGGGAAAGATCTTGGATAATTTAGGGTGTTTGGCAATAGTTTGCCAATTGGCGCCGCACGGATCAAACGTGAAAGGTTAGTAAAGGCTGGATTGTATGTTAGAACAAATGGGACTATTTTGCTGCGCCTCTTCTGTTTGTACTGTAAGAGGTCATTGCGGCTGTTATTGTTAGCGTCTCAAACATTTACTTGCCACTCGACTGGGTCTGTGTACACTATATTTTGCAATGTAACTTGCAAAACCCAGAATGTTGTATACCTCCTTTAGTGTCAATGTGGCATGCAGTATGTTGGCGAGACATAGCAGCCATTCAACAAACGCATGAATTGTCATCGAAGTGACTACACTTGCAAGCCCGACCTACCCGTAAGTCATCATTTGAGATCACCTGGGCACACACAAGCTGATCTCAAAAACCTTACCATCACAATCATAGACCACAACGAAGGTTGGTCGAAGGTCGACAGAGTCGCTCGGGAAAGATTTTGGATAAGAAAGTTACGGACAGTCTCCCCAGAGGGCATAAATGAAAAAACATAGAATGAGTCCCTCATTTTCCTGTCTTCACTTATTTCCAGTAACTCCGGCTTTACAGTCCGAAATTCTTTTTAAAATACCAGTTTAAATTACAGGGGTTCATTCATTCGGGATGGATGTATAAGTACGTAGCCACGTTCAATTATTTTACCTCATTAGATCAAACTTATTTTTCTAATCATTATTAGACTGCTATATGTTTGGGAGGCTTAAATATGTAGTTTCTGTTGCAATTGCCCTACCGTTGTCAAATTTGAAATATTATTCAAACTTGGAACGGTTAGGACATTTTTGATTTTTTTGTTTGAGGACTGCCCTCAATGCAGTTATAACATCTAAACTGTCACAACCTTTGGAAATTTAAAATTGTGCCAGTTCACATCGAAAATAACTATTTTCATTTGGCATATCTTTGTAATCTTTGCGCCGTGTTTGGAAATTTTAAAATTGTATCAGTGTCTGTGGTGTTCGCTTAAATTGTATAAATTTCGAGATTTAGAAAAAGTTTCTCAGTTTGAATATTTTTACATGATCCATTTGACATCGTGCTATTATTGAAGAAGGATATCAGTTATCCAAAATATCTAATATTTGTTTATTTTATAGTTATTTAATGGTGATGTTGTACCCTTTTTGACTTGTTATATATTATATTTTGTAGTGTACAGAATCATATTACATGATCCATCGCCCTGTAAGATTGATCGTTGACTATTTATTCAGTCATTTTATATATATATATATATATACTTGCATATAACATTATAGAGGGATATAACTCAAGAAATGTAAAAGTGACACTACCCAAATTTGTATTTGATCTGTGTTTTGTGGTAATAAACATTGTTTACAGGTTTAATAACATTTAGTTGAGACAAACTTAAGTAAGAGAACTTAAACTAAAAATTCAGTAGTTTTCTTATTTGCAAAGGGGCATTTCTCTAGAACAGTAAAAATGACTGTTGCCAGCAAAATTGAAACGTTATCTGTGTTTTGTGGTAATAAGAATTGTGCATAGGTTTCATAACATTTGGAAGAATCAAACTAAAGTTAAAGAACAAAAACAAATATTTCAGCATTTTTTTTCATTTGTAAAGGGGCATAACTCTAGAACGGTAAAAGTGACTCCACCAAAACTCAAACTAAATCTGTCTGTTTATTCTAGCTGTTGAACACATCTTTAGGAAAAGAGCAGGACTCACCTTGCTGATTATTATACTTTTAATAGTTATATTTCAAGATTTTCACTAATTCAAACTTACATTATCAGAGTAAATATCTAGGATGTAGTAAGCATGTGGTGATGATGGCTGGTAGCTGTGTTTATGGTATTCCTGACTCTCAGAATCAGCACTGAAACAAATGTAATTGTTTAACTTGTAGCAAAAGCAATTGAATTTCTTCACTTGTGTACTGTAGGGGGTTATACATTATTAATTGCAAAAAAATCCTTTCTTTATTAAAGATAACATTACAATTAACACATGTATTAGTTTTCATATTCAACATAACACTTACACATAAAAATAAGTTTAATGGGTTATTTTAAAACAACTTAAAATTTAGCACATGAAGACTTTTTATTTTATGCACACAAAAAAAAACAATCACAAATGTATTTAATAATGTGTTACTAAATGCATTACTGAATACTAATGTTGAACTATAAGCATCGACTTCACTGAATTTCTGTCATATTTTGGCTCAAAGAGGTGAAAAATATAATGCTAAAATGACCATTAAAATCCATAATAATATATATCTTGCATATACAAAGCAAAGATTAGCCTAATGCCTACAATACAAATGTTTGAGGCAGTGTCAAAGCTGACCTAGCAATATATATCGTTAAGGCTAACAAAATCGTGTTGCTTAAAGAAAAAATTTAGAAGATTTATACATATTCGGATACCTAAGAAGTCCAATATTAATATTAATAACAGCCAATGCAAGGCATACTTCAATTAGACAGCAACTTAACAACAACAACAACAAAAAAGACAAGAAGATGTCAACTAGTGTCTGTTAAAAAAAATTCTGGGAAAACTGTAACAGAACAACTAAATATTGAGTAACATATGATATATGGAGTATATTTCAGAAATCCCTATAATAAGTCCATATCATTTTCATATAGATCATGATGGGCAATATACAATTTGGATAATGAAATAAAATTGATTTAAAAATCCCTCTATATAACCAAAAAGTGAAACAATCTGAAAAACAAACATTATTATGTTATGAATAAACAGGGCAAAAGATGACACATGGTTGATGGATTATGATTTGTTAATTTCAAGCAGCAAAATAAACTTTTATTGATTTGCATATGTTTTGTAAACCTTCTGTTGTTTTCAATGTATAAATATATATATACATGTATATTGATGGCAAACATTTTTAAAGATTGAATACAACAGATGTTTTGTATGCTTCATTAATAAGATATATAGACACATTATATCTCAGAAGTTCACGTTATAACTAGCAAAGTTATGTAGAAGAATTGAAGATGCTGTAATTTGCTGATTGAAATGTCTGATGAGTAATAAAGCTGTGAGTCATGTGATCTATTGATGAAATAAATGATATTAAAAAATCTTATTTCATTGCTTGAGTATTGGCCTTTTTAAGGTAATTTTGAAACTTTACTCATCAAGTCCTTCCACAATGTAAATGCTGCATTGCTGATAGTGTTATGAATGAACATTACTGTAATTATAAGGTAGAGACATGCTGCACTTACTCAACCAAAATCCTTATAAGACAAGTTACCCTATTGTATATGTTCAACAGAAAATGTCTTTCATCAAGATCATGCTAGTTTTATAATAATTATACACCCTTGTCTTTCAAATTTTAGGATTTGAGAGTTTCTAATGAAGGTTACCCTAGCAAGTGTGTTGCATGCACCAACTTAATTAAGTGTTCTTTTCATCAATTTACAAGAAAAACAATATATTATGCATTGCAATGAAGTAAGATTTACAAGTGACAAAAATGAGGCAGAAGCAAAGATTCAGAATAAAGGGAAGGCTACTCACTCTACTGACCTAGAAAAAAGGTTGTAATAACAATAATAAATGGCTTACAAAAATATCTCCTGCTCAAAGTTATAAATTTCCAAATAGCCAGAAGCTTTGAAGAAAACAGAAGCAGAAAAGTTAACTGACTATATTTCAATATCAGGTTATGTTTTTCTTCAAATGACCATAAGGCTAGGGTAAAAAAAGGCAAGAGCCTGATAGCAGAGTATTGGACAACAGTTATGTTGTTGCAAATATAGGTTTACATTATTGAGTCTAGGTCTAAAATGTGGACAGAATTTTTATCATGAATTTTGTGATTTGTCCATATGTTGCAGTGATTGAATGATGATGCCCAATAAATGTCATACTTAAAGAATAACAGTACTGTAGTCGAAGATTTGCCACTGTCAGTTGTCAATTTGACGGTCGCAAATGCAGTTTTGCTGGCGACGCGTTGTGAAGACAGTAAAACGTTATTTTGCGACCGTCAAATAGACAATTGACAGTGGCAACTTTTCAACTATAGTACTGTTATTCTGATTCTAATGCATTAAGAAAAGAAATAATATGTTGGAGCTTGAAAAAATGTATAAATTTGACATACAAAAAAAAATCAGCAAAACTTCATGAATAATTTTGAAATTTTTGTCGCAAAGACAAAAAAGCTACAACAACAATCAGTATACTGTGATATTTCTATACAAAATCTTTAGGAAAACCAAAAGATGGGATGTGCTTGTTATTTCATACTGAAATACTCTCTGACATGAAAAAATCCTGAATTCTGGAATATTGTACCACTAGCATATATATATATGTTACAAAAATATATGAAAAACAAAATCGGAATCAAAATTACAGTTAATAAAAATTAGAATAAACCAAAAACAGGAATAAAGAAAGTTAAAACAAAGGTTAACTATGTGAATGTAGTCATGTCAGTGCAAAACTAAATACAGTTAGAATCTCACAAAATTATTTCACCACATACACGACAGTTATTAATCAAAATTGTTGCCTAGCTTTTATATAAGCAGCATCATTAAAAATATCTCTTTTTTTTTTTTTTTATGAATTCAAAATCATTAAAGGAGCAGATCTCAGGCACTTGGCAAAGAAATTCTCAAATAATCTTAGTAAATCATAACACATATAGGGACTTTCATTTATAGACTACATGGGAAAAGTTTACAATTGCTTTATTATTATATTTAAATCTCAAAAGAGGGAGTAACAAGAATGTGTCCATAGTACACTGATAAATGGGACTTCAAAAGAATAAGTTTCAAAAGGACATCATGCCCCCTCACACATAACAATTCTGTGTTGACTGAAGGACAAAATCTGGGTCAATATCCTAATTTGGAAAATATTTTTAAAAGTTTTCATCCGAATGAACATTTGAACTAAGTTACCAGTGAATGTGATCAAAAGTTCATCCTAAGCTACAATAAACCAAACCTTAATCTACCTTAAAATAAAACTTGACCCTTGTTACAGGATGGACAAAGAGACTGAATAACATAAAGATACATAGACCAAAAAAAATAATGCCCTACTTCTATAATAGGAGTGGTGTGAAAAAAAAAAGTTCACTGAAATAAATGAGACAGACATTTAAAAGCAATGTTGAAACATCAAGCCTGAAAACATTGCTCTACTTGAGATTTTCTCTGTTAACAAGTTCATTCACAGCAAACAATCAAATACAAAAACAAAGTATTTATTTCTGGTCATATTAATAATTGTTATTTGGATGGAGAGTTGTCTCATTGGCACTCACACCACATCTTCCTATATCTATATCTATAAACAAAATATACTGGCAACATCAAACTGAAATCATACATGTGTATTTTCTTGAAGTGGCTAAATCAATTTGAAATTTATCTTGGAAAGATAAACTCAGATATAAGAAGATGTGGTATGAGTGCCAATGAGACAACTCTTCATCCAAGTCACAATTTGTAAAAGTAAACCATTATCGGTCAAAGTATTGTTTTAGCCAAATTTGCATTAGTTAACTACCATTCTAAGAGCAAACAATAACATAACTAATAACTTTTTAATATTCATTACACAGCAAAAACAAAACATAAACACAAACTTTATTATTATGAAATATTTGCCATGAACAAGCTTGCTACAAACAGAATATTTTCAGACTTGACATATTACCTGGTGAAAACTTTTCCTTTCAGTAAACTAGAATGCAATGATATTACATAAATATTGAAAAATTTGACTTAAAGTACAAATTTCTATGAATATATTTGATGTTCAATGAAAAACTTATGAGCAAAATGAATAACTTAAATAACAGCACATTTAAATGTCATTGCTCTTAAGTTGATATCATGATACTGTGGTTTTAATTTATTTTTCGTGGAAAATTAATTTTCGTGGATTATGGAAAAAATAACATATTGGCTGATATTTGATTTCTTGGTTTTGCCGAAGTGTACATGTGCATGCAAGCCAGAAGAAATTTGAAATTCGTCATTTAAATTCAAAGTTTGCTGTTAACCACGAAATCTTCTACTATTAGAATCCCACAAATAATAATTAATCCCCAGTAAAATATCTGTCAAGCCTGAAAAGTACTCATAAACAGTTTTCAAATATGCAAATTGAAAAAATCAGCATAATCCAGTCTTTGCAATGTAAAATACAATAAGTAAGAATAAAGACAATTGAATTATGAGCTCATTTGATAAAGATAATTAAACCATGTAATCTGTGAACGATTTTTATCAGGCTAAACAGATATTCTTTAAATAACAAAATTTTATATTTTTCAGATATACAAAATCTGTAATGTTACAATAATAAGCTAATTCAAACATGAAAACTTATCTAGATTGCTTAAAATATGAATATGCATGATGTGAACTTTGTGGAAGAGGAGGTAACTCTGACAAACTGATAACTAATAAAAAATCTTATATCAAATTTCTTCATCAATGTTTCTGAACTTACTTTGTAGGTAATTTATACAGGTAGCCTTTGCCATCACTACTCCAGACCAACACTTTATCTACGCTAATGAAATCTCCGCCAGACCAGCGCTCACCACAACGATTAGACTCGGAACACAACAATGTAAAGTCTCCTGCATCATATATCTGTAAAGGTAAAAAATGGCGGGAAACGTAATCATTAATAAATAAATGTCAGGTTAGTTTTACATATTAGTTTTTGTTGTTGATAAAACTGACTCATATAAAGTATTAAATTCAATGTATGCAGAATATACTTTTATACAAAGGCATTAGTTATTTATGAAAGTGAGAAAAACTATCCAACAATACAAAGTAGAAGTAACTAGTTAGTAATGTTTAATCAAAGACAAATGTTTACACTATATGGCTAGCTCTAGTGCCTGCACTGTGAAGACAATGTTTACACTATATGGCAAGCTCTAGTGCCCGCACTGTGAAGACAATGTTTAGGATTTCAACAAAGAAAACTGAAGACCTGATATCATCACATGATTCAATGCTATTTGTGGAAGGTTTAATAATTTCTGAATAAAAACTGTAGTTAATTGAAGACTGAATGTTGTCCACTAGAAATCTTTTGTTTATTTTTGTCATTGGGTTACTGTCTCATTGACATATTCCCCACACACCTTTTTATCCAATCATAAAAATGTTATCAGAACATGAATTTAAGGGATTTTTGATTGATAAGTGTAACTCTATATGTCACATTGAATCCTCCTTACAAATTACTGATTCTGCTTTAAGTGTGGTTTTTGGTTGTTTTTCTCAGAGAGATTTGCTTCCATAAAGTATTGTTTATTTTCAATGATTTATTTATGTTTGTCAATACCAATTTTTATTGATTGAGGTAAAATTGTTGTTGATGGATGTTTAATTTCATGGTTTTGCCATAGTCTGCATACAAACCTAGGGATAATTGCACTTTGTTAAAAATTAATTTGTGGTTGACCAATTCCCACAAAAATTGTCATGATGCCTCGATAGTCTAAATGCCTGTACATTGAGTACGTCAGTTAGAAGACAACAACAACACTACATTGTTCTTTCTACCAATATGTTAAGTTTTGTCCTCTTTTTTGGTTGAAGTTTGGTGCAATATTTTTAAAATAAGTAATTGATAAAGTGTTTTTTAATGAATATACTGGTTTTCTGTGTGTGTGTGTTTCTACTAACATTATATATTTGTAATAACATTTATTTCTAAAACACTTTTCCATCATATATAATTTATGCATATAAAGCTACATTTCTACTACCAAATCAAATCATATATGCAAACAATCAAATATGAAATGAACATAAAATCTACTGGAAAACAGAACAGCTTAACAAAAGTGATCCTGTGACAGACATCCATAATAGCAAATCTACTTTGTTCTGACTTTGAAATATTGTGCTGAAAAAGCTAACAACGATTGATAATGAGTACAGTGATTATAATATTCAGGGCATTATTAATTTGAAACTTCTGCATCAATTATAATTCTACTAAATGACGTTTATCTTAATTCATTTATTTTTGAGGATACCATCTGTAATGGATTGAGTAAAACTTGCATTTCTTGGATAGTTGAAAATTTGTGGTTCAATGGTACCCACAAAAATTGTACACTGAACTTAATAACAAACTTTGTGTCCTACAGGTACCTATATATCAAAATATATCTTCATTAGTTCAAGGAACTTATTGGTCCAACAAAATGAGATAAATTTGTCTATTGGGGGTACACCTGTTTACCTTCAGGTCTGTAGAAGTGACACTTATCAATTTTGACAAATTATGAATGGCTGTTTTCTTAAAATATAAAAGATGGTGGCTTAATAAATTTTTGGAATGCAGTCAGGCATTAAATGGGTTTTAAGATCTTTATCAATGGTCAACAAATACTTTTAAAGCTACTGGCATTCTTAACAACAGTAGTAACAGGAAAAAGCTTTCGGACAGTAAAAAACATTTAGGACAAAAAAATCACGTTTTCAAAAAGCATGACTAACAAATGATTATATAATTACCAATGCAAGAGGTAATTACATGTCAAGTAAAGAAATCCATACTAATTTTGTCATTGATTGTTCAATATTTTGAACATACAATATATTTTACAGTCTCAACTAAACAATACAGAAGTTTCATTTTCATGTTCTAACATGCAGGCCTTACCAATAAACGTTTATCTTTAATTCTGTCATAGCATGATTTCACATCAAAATCATACACCTTTAAATCAAAATATGCAAATTTCTAATAAATCAAACACTACCTAAAAGTGTTTCATAATACAATAAGTGTTTTAAATCATTTTACAAAACACATACAATCTGATACATGCTTATATTAGTTTATTTTTTTTTATAAGCAGCATTGAACATGAAATAACTTCTTAAATACAAATGAACTAATTTTTTTCAAATATGAAGTTTAATTTTTAATTTCTATCTTAATTATAAAATATAAGAGTAATAAAAATATGATTTAGCAAACATATTTAAAAGTAAAATAAAATTTTCTGAGAGTATATCATAATATAAGTAGAAAACTCCAATGTTGACTTAATTTACATGAAAAAATGAGCAGATAATTACTGAAGATATGTAATAGATAAAAATCTGATAATGATTCAAACAGGTTGTCTTATCTGTGGATTCATTATTAATCGTTGGATACCAATTGTAGTGGATTTCCTGGGTACAGGTCAACCACAAATTTAAATATTTAACAAATTACAACTTTTCTGGAGGAATGTATGCATACTTTTTCAAAACAATGAATATTCATGAAGTTGCTAGTTTTCCTCTATCCACAAAAATTGGTACCCACAAAATAAATGAATATAGTATACATGTATGAAAGGAAGTATTTAAAGTATATTAAGATTCTATTTAAAATCCTGATGTGTATAAATTAAAGCATGCTCATCAATCATGTTAACTCTATTTTCTGCCTAAGTTAAAAAAATTTCAAACATCTAATATCATTAAACAAGCAGTGAATAGAATTTAAAGATAAAAAGATATAAAATATAAAAATACAAGCAAACACATTACCTTGAACAAACTGTTATTTCGATTTTGTCCAATCACTAACTTGCGTTAAAACAAATTAACCAATCAGAATTCAGAAGATCTTACCTGCCAATACTTGGAACAGACTATCAGAACAGTCCTCTGGTTAAAAGTACAACATGTTAAAGTTTCTGCATTCAGACATCTTATCTGCTTAGATTCTTCCTCAAACACTGGCTGAGCCTAGCAAAAATATAATTTATAATATGTTTTATTTTGTCAATATACAAGATACCTTGTATATTGATTTACATTGTATATTGATTACCATTTGCAGTACAAAAGATATTTAGAAAGTCAAGAGAAATAGAAGCAAAAGACAAATTTCTAAAAAGGCTTACATAACACTTTTGATTCTCACAATTCATGTTGATTTGTATGATCTGTTGTATTTATATATTTCTATCCCTTAATTAAGTGTGAAACCATAATTCCCCATTAAAGACAATTACATTTACATATTTTAAACAAGTTGAGAGTGGAGAAATGGTATATTGCATGAAACTCATACTGGCATCTGTTTCACAATCACAAGGTTGCAATTTAAATTTTAGTTGTCAATCTAATATCTTGACAGAAAACTCATTGACAGGTGCCTTTCTAGAATATTTGAAAGAGTGGGCGTTTATTCCAATGTTTCCCCGAGAGTAGCGAGGCTAACAATCTTTTAGACCTTTTTTTAGGCAAAAAAAAATAATTGTGAAATGCACTAATGTAACAGTTCCTGACTTGGAGCATGTATATTTTATAGTTAAAGAGTATGTGTTTAATTAATTAATATGATAAATTGCCATATTTAATACAATATTAGTATATCACATTTTTGGTTTTGTTTTATTTTAAAAGGGAGTACGCCCATTATAAATGCCCACACCTAGACCTGCCCCTAATTGAAGTATAAAATGGAATTTAAGGTATTTAATTTTTGTATGGAATTTCATAACAACTCCAGATGTGTCAATTCTAAACAAAATAATGACATATAGTTGATTTAATCAGATAAAACAAAAATTTCATTTCTTATGATTGGTTGATAACCATAATGTTTCTTTTTCAAATACAGGGTAATAGTATTTTTTGGGGTGCCCTTTATAGTTTGCTGTTCTGTGTGAGCCAAAGCTCTGTGTTGTAGACTGTACTTTGACCTATAATGGTTTACTTTTACAAATTGTGACTCAGATGGAGAATTGTCTTATTGGCACTCATACCACATCTTCTTATATCTAGTTATTATATACATAAACATTACAATAAATATCTACCCTATTTTCATAACCAGTCAACATCCATATCTTCACCGCACCAGAGTTGGTTATTGCCAACAAAACATCCTCTACAGAATCAAAATATTTACATGTACAAAAGTCTGATAAAAATATTACTGAACAAATCATACAATGCTTAAACAATACTTTTGCATATAGATTAAGTAAGTGAATATTACATCATATTCAATGTCTGTCTATCCTTCTATAAAGATACATGTATTAACTAGTTACAAATCCTAATGTTTAAAACTTGTACATGTATATACAAATACTTTTTTATTGTTCACATTTAAAACATAAACGAAATGCTATAAAATAACCATTAGCATAAAAAAACTTAAACTAGCTATAAATACAGAGCAAATGGATTGAGACAACAAGCAAACAGCTATTTGGCTATAGCAAGTAACACTGTAAAGTTTTCAAAGTAATCAGATCCCCAAACATGGTTAAATTTATGACAAATGTTCATGGAATAACAATCAGGTCCACAAACATTTTTAAATTTTGTACAGAATAATCCACATATGATAAACTACATATTATGTAATACATCAGTACACCGTGTAGAACGCCACATGCGGGGTGTCGGCTATGTTTGACATGGGGTGGCAATTTTGAAGTGACGAAAAAGTAACAAGGTAAGTTCAAGGATCAAAATTTCTTGTTTCTAGAACTCTCAGTACCATATAATGTATTGCACGGAAGGAACCGCAACATAATCTATTTCCTGAAAGCAGAAGCAGTCGTTTTCAGTGCTCAGTTTTCTCAAACACCTCGCCCTAGTTTTCCGTGTTGCAGATTTTGAGGCTTTATATGCAAATTTCGGTATAAAAACTACTTTACACAGCCATCCCCCGTATCATTTATATAGAATTGTATTCCTCTCATTGACTTATACCAAATACCAGTTTCTTAGTTAAAATTAATTGGTTTTAAAACTGTTATTCATCAAAATATAAAGTGTCGCTCGGGGTGTCAGATTTTGCGTCGCAAGGGGTAGAGGCTTGTCATTAAAAAAATACATATTTGCTTGTAAATTAGTCTTCATATGATACATTTTATTTCAGACACATCTACTTTACCATGACAAAACAAGGATTTTTCATTTTGCCTGTTTTTGGTCTTATAAAATATATGCTTTTGATTTCATTCACATCTACTTTACCATGACAAAATAAGGGTTTTTCATTTTGCCTGTTTTTGGTCTTATAAAACATGTGCTTTTGATTTCATTCATAGTAAAAAAAAAATGGCTTAAAATATTTAGTTTTCAAGCTGGTAAACGATTTCTTTTCCTTTTCAGTCACTATCATGGTAAAAAAAAAGTAAAGGCCATGGCTCAATAAACCAAAACATCACAAAAAGCACTCGTGCATGCCGCAAAAATCCATTACTCCTAAAAGAATTAGAAAACTCTCTCCAATGAAACACTCACCGGCATCTTTTTCAGCGAATGACAACACAACTTCAAGTAATCCTGAAGACGATGATACTACAATTGTCAATGAGAAAACAACGACTTGTACACAAATATACAACGGAACAGGTTTACAAGAAAAAATGATTCAAGACAGTTATTTCGTTTGTAATCGCCCAGCTAGAACTATCCGTTTTCTGTTACACATCTATCATATCATATCTACTTTGAAGGTCTACTCTGACTATATACATATCTCTAACGAACCAGAACTGAATAAAATTTGAAGAATTTGATGTAACCTGTGTTTTTCTAGGTTGAATTTCTGTTACATTTATGTTATTATTTGTATAGGTGTGTTTGAATTAAAAAGTATCAGATAGAGATCGATTTATAAGAAAATGTATTCTTTTTTTATGACAAGCCTCTACCCCTTGCGACGCAAAATCTGACACCCCGAGCGACACTTTATATTTTGATGAATAACAGTTTTAAATTCAATTAATTTTAACTAAGAAACTGGTATTTGGTATAAGTCAATGAGAGGAATACAATTCTATATAAATGATACGGAGGGTAGCTGTGTAAAGTAGTTTTTTATACCGAAATTTGCATATAAAGCCTCAAAATCTGCAACACGGAAAACTAGGGTGAGGTGTTTGAGAAAACTGAGCACTGAAAACGACTGCTTCTGCTTTCAGGAAATAGATTATGTTGCGGTTCCTTCCGTGCAATACATTATATAGTACTGAGAGTTCTAGAAATAAGAAATTTTGATGCTTGAACT
This sequence comes from Mytilus galloprovincialis, assembly GCA_037788925.1. Classification (NCBI taxonomy): domain Eukaryota; kingdom Metazoa; phylum Mollusca; class Bivalvia; order Mytilida; family Mytilidae; genus Mytilus; species Mytilus galloprovincialis. The sequence continues at coordinate 95,928,026 of CM075333.1, forward strand.
TACCTTGTTACTTTTTCGTCGCTTCAAAATTGCCACCCCATGTCAAACATAGCCGACACCCCGCATGTGGCGTTCTACACGGTGTCATTAGTTGTACAGGATTTTCAAGCTGGGGAAAATATCCCATTTGATCATTTAAAAAGAAAAGGCAGTTATATGCTGAAAGTTTAGCAGAAAATGGATAAAGGTTTTTTAGATACTAAAATTATTTTTTCAACAATAGCAGTGATTTCTTATATATCATTAGAAATATTATAACATATTCATTACTAAATTTAGGAAAGATCTTACAGAGTACAGTTCTTAGCAGTGACTAGATTTCTAATATTTTTTATATCACAAGTCATTTCAGCAAAGCAATAATCTATCTTAATTGTTAGTTGGTACTGTGGATTCATTATCAGATAGTAATTTCGGGGGTCTTGTTGATTTGGGTGAACAATGAATCTTAATGTTCAAATTTTTTGTAAAAAAAAGTTTACAAATTTTTAATATGCTTTGTATACAAAGATTGGTCAAACCACGAAATCAAATATTCATGAAAATGAAAGTTTTCCTCAATCAACGAAAAATTGATCCACACAACAATAAATGAATCCACACAACAATAAATGAATCCACAGTAGTTAGAAAAATGTGTAACAGCATCAAATAATTCAAAAGCATGTAAACACTGTAAAAGTCTTTGCCATGGCTAAAAATTCCAATTGAAAGAAAAAATGGGTTAATGAACATAGAAATCATTCATTTTAAATTGTTTTTTTTTTTATTTCAGCCACTCAAGTACTTACTCCGTTCATCTGAAAATAATTTCATTCAAATATATTTACAAATACAGAAGGAAAAATAAAACGCATATAAAACAAAATATATTGAAAGGTCAAGTTTCATCTAACAGGAATGGTTTCTAGAAGAGTAAATGTATGTATTTTTTAATCTAATCAAGATCCTGATGATAGTGGGACAAAAACATCTTTATATGTACCAGAAGATGAAAAATATTCCAATATATCTATAGGTCTGTTTTTTGTTAATTGATATGTGACTAGGTATATATTTTTTTTATTAACAAAATATATGAAAAGGGTGGGGTACTTGATGTCTCAGCGGCTCATCACTACCAAAAAAAAAGTTTGTAGTATTTTTATGTTTAAACAACTAATATAATCAAGACGAAAAGTCAACATGAAAATTGGAACCTGTTTGCAACTAAAACCATTGGTGATAGGATTATACTAGTGAAATCTTCTTGTCCCACTTCTTTACATTTTCTTCTAAACCATAACACCGATTTATTTGTATCTGTTTATTTACGCATTCAAATATTTCTATAAGTTAACAACGCTAGAATCCAATAATTTTAATTTACTGCTCCCAAAAAAGATAATTCTACCATTTTAACCACTTAAACAATTTGTCATTTACAGATTTGACTGCATGAAGAATGAAGATCAGTGTAGCATTATTTAAATTTAAAAGTAATATTTTTTTTTTATTCATCTACATAAAAACTTGAGAATCGCGAAATCAAATTGCCGCAAAATGGGCTAGAAAGGGATAAACAAAAAATAAAGTATCTGCGAAAATAAGTTGGTTTACAGTACTTAATATCAATATAACACATTACCTTCTCTTTTTACTGGTCTGAGAACACAGCAGGCACTTATCCAATCAGGTAATACTTTGGAACACAATGTGTACAAGGTGTCAAAGGTCAACGGGTCAATAATAAGAATTTCTGGATAATAACCATTACATACTAAACGTAGGTCTTTTGAGTTCTTAAAATAGTACGACTGGAATAGAACAAACAATATCTGTATTAACAATTATTCATATTGAAATAACTCTTTAAGAAATTATAGATATCTTATATTTCTATATCATGCACACAATACCAGAATGATAGGAAACATTAATATAAATTTCATAAATCATACTTCTGCTTCCCATTTGTTCACTATCAAATAAAATAGGATTCATTGCTCCTTTTCCTGATTGCATCATCACTTAATGCAACCTTTCAAACAGGATTCTTACTTGCCTTGAGCAACATATCCTGTGCCATAAGTGTATACTGTAAATTCAGAAATTAATTTGAGATTTTTATTATTGCGAAAAATGCAACAGAGTTGTAAACGCAATAATTATTGTTTCTTGGACTGTTTTTTGTCTTTTTCTGTCTAATAGTGGTGATTTTATTTGACTAATAGGTTTTTGATTGCCACATAGTTATTTTATATCCCCATTTCAGGCTTGTGTATTTATAAGTCCTTCTGTTAACCAGTACATGATTTTCATTTTATTGTGGTGTTGGGTTGCTATCTCAAAGATCTCCTTTTATTAATATCAATTATCATTTTGTAATTTTTTTTATAATTGACGTTTACAGTGTCCATTTATATTTGTTCCACCTAACAGAAGTTCCACTAGAAACTTTGTTATAACTAATGTCATAGTATCTGTTTCTGTTGGGACAAATATTATACCCTCTATTCTGTTGGGAACATATACTGTTTAGTGTTATATATATTCCAATAGAAATAATGTTCAAGAATACCTTTTTCCTTTTGGAACTTATATTATGAAGGAACTTGTAGTACTGTCCATACTATATTATGAAGGAACATGTAGTACTGTCCATACTACATTATGAAGGAACTTGTAGTACTGTCTATACTATATTATGAAGGAACTTGTAGTACTGTCTATACTATATTATGAAGGAACTTGTAGTACTGTCCATACAATATTATGAAGGAACTTGTAGTACTGTCCATACAATATTATGAAGGAACTTGTAGTACTGTCCATACAATATTATGAAGGAACTTGTAGTACTGTCCATACTATATTATGATGGAACTTGTATTTCCAGGCCAGTAGTTCTGTCAATACTTTACTATTAGCTTAGTTACCTGCATGTTTGTGTGTGTGACTGTTAACTTGCTACATTCTACACATCTACCGTCACTTATATCCCAAAGACACATCTCTCTGAAATTATACATTACACTGATTTACAACAGGTTTTCATTTCAAAATGGGTTCTAAATCTAACTTTGTTTAACAAAAAATAGAAAATTTACAATGGTGTTCATTCCTCTAATTTTCAAGACCTGCATCCTAAATGTATATACGTCTTCTCTAGAGGATAGTTGTAATACATGTTCTCAAACCACATCTTTATAATATTCCTCCTACAGAAAATCTGCTATTGTCATGATATATACAGCCAGTTCCCTTTTACAAAAATATTAAAGGTTAAAATTACATCCTTTGTTGTAGCATCAAACAGCAAACTTCATGTTTCTTCATAATCTTGAATTTTAGAAACATGAACCTTAAATAGTTTATTTTATTGAATAAAAATCCCTTACTTCTTTACCCAATATATGATATAAATACTTTAGTCATGGAAAAAATATGTACTGTAAGTTTAGTTTAAACATATCTTATTTATTCAAGTACAAATTGGATAAGACACAAGTCAAACAGACTTATAAAGTCTTCTCCATTTAACATTTATAGCAATATAATACAAATGTACTGTAAGTAATATACTGTAGATTCATTATTATTCGTTGGATACCAATTTTCGTGGATTTCATGGGTACAGGTGAACCACAAATTTGAATGTTCAACAAATTACAAATTTTCCGTAAGACTTGTAAGTAGCCATTAGCAAAACCACGAAATTAAATATCCACAAAAGTGCTAGTTTTCCTCAATCAACGAAAATTGATACCCACGAAGATAAACGAATCCCCAGTAGTAGAACAACATAAACCATGTTCTCCCCAGGCCCTTAAAGGACCACGGGCCCGCGATGTATAATTTTCTACCGTGGTGGTATCGGTCTTGCCGCGATGTATAATTTTTCACCGTGGTGCTAAAATTATCGGTAAAAAAAATCATATAACGGTAAACCTTTCCGTGGGGTATAACATTTCAGATGAAAATTGACCAGTTCAAACCAGTTCAATCCAGTTCTGACAAGAAGATTGTTTACACCACGTGATCGATTTACCTTTTGAGGTTAACCTTGATGATTGGATTTAATCGATGTACATGATTCTTGTGTTTTAATTAATTAAGAGATCATAACTTAATGATCACAGACTTATGAGACTTTTGAGGGACAAGCAGACATTTGTTAATAAACTCTATTACTCCAGCCTTTGGTCATAAATGATTTGCGTATTTTTAAAATTTGAGTTACTTCCCCTGATTTAGCTTATTACAACAATGTGCTCCTAAAATATTATCCATCATTTGAAATAGAAATAAAGTACAAATTGAATGCAAAATTATATAAGGATGTTACCTCAAGGATAAAAACTTTCTTTGAATATACCAACAAAAATATATTGCAAATTATTTTTGACAATCATACTTTTATTAAAGCACAAACATATTATATTAAATAGGTAGTATATCCATTTATTCATCTACTGACTGAGTTAGGACTGTATGTTGTTGAAAGCATCCATTTCATATATATAGCTGAAGAGTATTAAAGAAGTTTAATGACTAACTTTTACAAAATAAATTTACAATGATTGGAACTCAGCTAGACATGACAACCTGTCACAAGTGTCCACATAGATAATATAAGTATACTTTTCATGTCCATCATGAAATAACACAATAATGATTTTAATAATAATTTTATTGATGTCTAAAAGAATCATGTCTAAAGCTATGGAAAATAGTATTTAATTTACTAACGGTTCTACATTAAAATTTAATCTTGTTTAACGTTAATTGTTATGGTGTAATCTAACAAAAATGGGGAATGTGTAGTGTAACTATACAAGTATAAGGACAAAATTGGCTTGATCAAAGTATAAAAAGTGACAAGTTAGAGACTAAAAGTGCTTTCTGTTATTTATTCTTAAAAGATATTAAAGTATACAAACTGTTTGATTTACTTTTTTTTACCAGTATTTTTTTTTACCCAAAGTCTACATAACACAGTAAACAAAACAAAAGACAAAAAGGTAATGGCACAAAAACTAACAAGAAGAAAAAATAAGCTATGCAACGCGACACGACATATTGTACAAATCATTTCGACACGCGTTACCCTGGTGCTATCCCAAAATCCTGGGGAGAACAAACATGATAAATATAACCATTCTCTCTGTAAGTAATAGTAGAACTACATTAAATTACCCATTCTCTGAAGCACTGACAACATATGGAGTTTCTGATTTGCTACTGCCCAAGGCTAAACAAGTGATCGCAGTAGTATGTCCAAATAGTAAACTTCTTGGAAATATCTAAAAATAAATCATACTTGCATAATTTTATTGAGGAATTTAGAATAATGTGATATTCATTATTTCTATTATTGATGAAGGTTCATATTAATCTAAATTGGGAATGGAAACGGTGAATGTGTCACAGAGACAACAACCCGACAATAGAACAAACAAAAGCAGAAGGTCACCAATAGGTCTTCAATGCAGCAAGAAATTCCCGCACCCAGAGGCGTCCTTCAGCTGGCCCCTAAACAAATATCTTAACTAGTTCAGTGAAAATGAACGCCATACTAAACTCCAAATTATAGACAAGAAACTAAAATTAAAAAAATACAAGACTAACAAAGGACAGAGGCTCCTACCTTAGGACAGGCGCAAAAATGTGATAGGGTTAAATATTTTTATGAGATTTCAACCCTCCCCCTATACCTCTAGCCAATGTAGAAAAGTAAATGCATAACAATGAATTAATTAAATGTATAAGAAAAAAGTAAAATTACAAAAAAATTTGAACTCCAAGGAAAATTCAAAACAAAAAGTCTGTAATCAAATGGTTAAATCAAAAGCTCAAACAAACCATAAGAATGGATAACAACTGTCATACTCCTGTAGAAAATGGTGGATTTAACCTGGTTTTATAGCTTCATGTAGCTAAACCTTCACTTGTACATGTATGACAGTCACATAAAAATCCATTATAATGAAAACAATTTGTGAACAAAAACAAACAGACATAATAGATATAAATGTCAAAATAAGGGGTACAGCAGTCAACATTTTGTTATAAACTTAATCACTATTATAAGGGTGGAGCTTTAGTATTTGTTCACCTTATCTATTGGTTATAAGCTGTTTGTTTCCTTTTTTGTTGATTTTGACAGCATAGGTTATATCTAAGAATAATTCTCTTTCTAAATATCAAACATAAAAATGTCCATGATAAGGGTAATCTGGTACAATTTCTCTCAAAAAGCTTAAATGTAATAATCCTGTACCAAGTCAGGAATATGACAGTTGTCCGTTCGTTCGATTGTTTTATTATTGATTTTGCCATTCAATTAGGGACTTTCCATTTTAAATTTTCTTGAGTTCAGTATTTTTGTGATTTTACTTTTTTCATATATACATTTTATTTTTTTGTACATTGAATACAGAGTTTATATCTTATAATATGTGTGTTTTAGCTAGCAATATTTTTCCACTTATACATGTAATAAACTGGTTCTCAGTGTTTCTCTGTCGGCATTTTAACCATACAGTATATCATATATGCATATTGCTTGAATGTGATGCTGTCAGAAATTATTTTCTTATAAATTTTTGTTCCTAATCAATAAGTGTCAGATCAATATACTAATTTCGTCCCATTTTTGTTTTTGTATAAAAAAATTATTGCTTCTCTCTTTTGTTGATTATATCATATTTAAGGACTTATTGGAAAGAATAACAATGATTTTATAACAATGCTATGTTTACCTGAATATGTGTATTAGTCTTTATCAACTATATAAAATAAAAAAATAAAAAACAGTGGTGCATTTACCTGCCAATTTTCTGTGACATCCCATATACCAAGCTGTCCATCATTACATCCAGTGATAATAGTTCTCTGGTCAGGTGTCATCAATACAGCTGATATACAGTGAGTAGGACAGTTATCTCCCCATAATACCATCGGCACAACAAGATTTCCACCTGTAGACATTTTAAATTCTATCTGCAATAAAAGATAAAGGCAAATGTAAAACTGTATTAAAATCAAGAATATATGTACATGTATGTGCAAGAGGCATAGAAGTGTAGCATTTATGTTGATAAAACAGCAACCTATATATATGGCTTGATGTAATAACACAATAAAACCAATTATCTAAATGTTCTTTTTCTGCCAAATGTGTTGGAACTTGTGGACATACATGTAGACCATGGGTACAAAAGGGAAATAACTCTTGCTCAAATTAATTTAATCAAAAGCAATCTTTTATTTTTACCAAGGATGTGTATAGTAAGACTTACTATACACATCCTTGTTTTTACTGATTATAAATTACAGGTTGAACCTATCACAGTTTTCCAGACATAAAAAGGCAAACATGCATCAAGGAAAATTCTTTATTTGAAACTTCTCCAATAAGGAGTCATCTAAAAATTTTGAGAAATAGAAAGATTTGTAGTGTGTATAACTGTATTATAAAAAAAGAAGATGTGGTATGATTGTCTACGAGACCAAATGACAAAGAAATTATCAACTATAGGTCACTGTACAGCCTTCAACAATGAACTAAGCCTGTACCCCATAGTCAGCTATAAAAGGCCCCTTTTAAATGTAGAACTCTAAAGTGTGATGGGGATGCTAAAATATGATGGTCACGCTAAAGAGTGATGGCATACGCTAAAGTGTGATGACTCCATATGCTAAAGTCTGATGGTCCGCAAAAGTATAGACGTAAGAATTGTACATGGATTATGACGTTAACAGTCGTTTATACAAACCAAAAATGAATATGCCGGAAGATAAATTAAGAATATTTGATTGACAACTTTTAAACCAAATGTCCACAACTTAATTTCAGACCTAACCGTGCTTCTTCGGCAGAAGCAACTCTGTTGATTTATTTTGGATGCTGGAAGAAGGACTTGTGTCCTGCAGTCAGCCATTTTACTTTATAGATACAAATATAATATATGCATAGGAATCGTATATCCTGCTTCTATTGGTAGCAAACGGATGTAATGAAATCATTGTTCACGTTGCAATTTACATTGCAGTCCCCGTTAAAATATTCTCGATTTTATTGAAAAGTAACGTCAGTAAAATATAGCATGTATAGGTTCATGTTTCTAAGCGTAAATTTATAAATTGTTGGCTAAAACATAGTTTGTACAATGCAGGAAAATATAACATATAGTTTTTACGGAAAAGAGAAAGCTCAACGAGCATCACCGTTTACTGGCGTTTAAAATTAAAGCTAAACGCCTTGTACAAATAAATATTACTTATTCCGACAATGTGGTAGGTCTTCTAAATTTAGAAACTATCACTTAAGCTTAGGCCACTTTTTTTTTATTAGTTGGTTTACGGGATTCTTCTTAAAAAAGGAAGGGTAGGAGGTCAAAAAAAAAATAAAAATAAAAATAATGAAAAAATATAGGGTAGGAGGTCGAAAAAAAAAAAAAAAAAAAATTGGAATTAATGCTCGTTTTTTTTTACCAAAAATGGAGAGAAACAACAAACAATGACATTACTCTATATAATAGTGTATTATACTAACAATGTATGCAGATCGTTTCATAATTTGGTATTAATTCTTGCTGTTTTATTCTAAATTAAATGTGTTACAAGGAGTCAAATGTCAATGTAGATTGATGAAAGAAGATATATATATTAAATGTCCCTGATGAAAGGGAAGTGTCTTTTCCAATTGCATTTCTCTTTGTTCTGTGTATTTATTTATCAAATTTAGATCAGGGAGTGACAAAATTCCTCATAACACAATACAATTTTATTGAGGAAATACCATATGCGCTCTGCAGGTCATATGCCTTCATATGTGGTACATGAAAACATGTCCTTTTTAGGCTTTTTATGCTATTTTACACTGCTATAAGTATTAGCTTATATCTCGAAGTGTCCTGTGATTGTCCCTTTTTATAAATGTTGAAGTGATTTTAATTGTCCTGCATTCTATGACAGTAATACATGTTCTGATTTTGTGTTGGGATATTGTTCACCATACCCCATCTCTGTTCCATTAAATCTTAATGGGTACCGTGGGAAGGTATTTATATAATAAGGCCAATTAATGACACCCATCCCTGGCAGCAAGTTAAAAGATCCTTCCCTTTAGTGACGTCTGGCAAGGCTATTTAAAAACAAATCTGGGATGCCAGGAAGCCTTGCCAGACGTCATAATTATTTGGACTAGTAACTGTAATGGAACTAAAACAGCCCCTTTCAACGGGTCTCAGACTTTCTGATCAACACTTGAACCAAAGTTGACCCGACGTCAACCTCACTGACTGTCTGAAACAGGGATTCAAACAAGGGGACTTGTTTCTATCCATAGGAAGGTCGACTATCCATATAAATAGAACTTCTAGAAACAAGTGCCTGTGGGTTCAAACTAGCGATGGTCCGACCTTTTAAACCAAAATACCCAAACGATCTCAAAAATAATTTTCATTTTTATTATTCATGACTGTGATGTTCAATTTGTTCAACCGCTAGATTTACACCGAAAATCTCCAACAATTAATGGGTAAATCTAAGTACGTAGTCTTTAGTCTTTACAAGAACGTATTGTAAAATCGTATCTGGTCCTCCATTTTCAACTGGTTCCTTTTCACCGCATTAGATCATGATGAAACGTTGACTGAACAGGGAACCGCACGGGATTTTTGAATCCACTCCGAGGGTATTCCGACTGGAAGAAGAAAGACCGATCTTTTTTTTATCATGTTTTTATTTTTATTTGTACTTCTTCAAACAGAAAAGGGTCGGCGGAATTAAAAAAAATCTTCAAAATCGTTTTTATTTTTATTTCAATATCGTGAAATACAGGTTCGGCGGATCCGTAAACCAACTAATAAAAAAAAAGTGGCCTTACTGATAAATAATAAAGCCAATCACATATGTTATATATACCTTATACTAAATGTAGCTTTATAAAAAGACTATTTTTTTTAAATCCATGTATTTTAATGTTTTAAGCTGCCAAGCCTATATTGGTCCATCGTACTTTAGCGAACAAACAACCATCTCATTTTAGCGTGATACACCATTGTACATTAGCGTAGACCATCGCACTTTAGCGTGACCATCATACTTTAGAGTACCATGCACTTTAGAGTCATATAAACATGTATATATATGGTAAAAGGTCAAAATCTGTGTCTGTGTATCTATAGGATAATGTTAAATATACCAATTCTGGCTTTAACTCAACGGGAGAGAGATACACCTCTTGACGATGTTGGAGAGCAGCCTTGAAGCTCTCAAATGTATATATTTTATAAATATCCTTAGTCTAAGGCTTAGTGTGCTGGAGGAGAAAATGTCATTATTTCCGTAGTGTGCAGAACGAGAAGTAAAACTTGTTTATGTTGTAAAAATGGCATAAGTTTTTCTGTATATACAGAAACAAATCGTGATTTTGTAAGTGCCTGTCACATAAACAGATGTTATTAATCTAAAATACTTCTTATTTTTAATCAGTTACACAATTTTCTGTATAGAATAATACTAACAGGTATGATTTACTAAATACAAACAATGGTTCCCTCTACATTTGAAGAAATACACTGAATAAACTAATAGGTTCGATATATGTTGATTTTCCGTAAAAATGTCAAATGATAATGTGCCTAACAGCTCCTTTTCCGGTTACGCACCACATAAAAAAATCACAAAATGTTTCGATGATAAAACTGAATTTTAGTTAGTTTTTAATCTGTAAAATCAATTTGGGATACTTTTGTATTTTTTCATTAACAATTGCAGATTACAAAATATAAAGCAGGAAATAATCAAATCAAGTTGGGAGCATATCACTACGCATAAAACTAAGAAAAAGAACATAAATGGAATCGGTAACGACTTTTATTCGGAAATAAATAAAGGCAACAGTAGTATACCGCTGTGTGAAATTCATAAATCGATTGAGAAAAAAACAAATCCGGTTTTCCAGGTATAAATTTTTCGTAAATTTTTCATTACTATCAAAGAAACAAAATTGAGAAACATATGATAATATTGTACTAAAGACCAGTTCTTATTTTGGTTTGGACTTTAATACAAAACATAATCATTGAAAAGTTACTGAGACAGCTAAGTTGGAACACTGAGTCTATACTAACGGTACTTTAGTCCCTGATCCCTGCGGAGCATGAAAAGAATGGCCGGATTAATATAAAGTTAATCCCAGATATGTACAGTTTATACTAAGAACACTGAGGCGCGGATCCTGTCATTTTCAAAAGGGGGCTTCGAATTCCCAACCCAGGATAAAAAGGGGGGTTCCAACCATATGTCCCCATTTAAATGCAATAATCGTCCAAAATAAAGGGGGTTCTAATCCCCCGGAACCCCCCTTTTTGGATCCGCCACGGTAAAAATAATAATGATAATATAATAATGATAATAACTGAGAATAAAATATCAAGCATGTCATTATTCTGTACAGAATATGACAAAACGGTCAAAATCGTTTGAAGGTGCCCAAAGACGGACGAAAGATACCCGAGAGGGACAGTCCAACTCATAGATTGAAAATAAACTGACAAAGCCATGGCTAAAAATAAAAAGACAAACGGACAAGTAGAAGTCCAGAAGACACAACATAGAAAACTAAAGACTAAGCAACACGAACCCCACCAAAAACTGGGGGTAATCTCAGGTGCTCCGGAAGGGTAAGCAGATCCTGCTCCACATGTGGCACACAGACACCCTCACACAACCTGGGATAATGGTGTAACAGTACAACATAAGACTAACTAAAAAAATCAGTTGAAAAAGGCATAACTCATCAGACGGAACAAATAGAAATACATTACAAAAACACAGAGTGGACGTGGACGGGTACTTATACATCTTTTAAAACCTTCAAGGCCATCACTAAAAACCACACACCGTGACTGTGCTCAATCGTATTAGAGAAACTTTAAATAATTGAATATCCTTTATTTATTCAAGATCTAGTTGTTATAAAAACAATTCATATGCTTTCCTTTATATGAACACTGCTGAGGTACCCAGACCAAGAACCTCAAGTTATGGTAAAATATTACAAGTTAACTGATTTGAGACAGCCGCGTGACAAATATTGAAATTCCCTTTCAATGAGACTAGAACTATGGCCTCTTTTGACCAATTTAAGACTTATATAAATTCCTGATGTGGAGGTAAAAAGTGCAACTGTATTTCGGCGAGCCGTTTCCATTCATTATGATATTTCAGTAGGAGCTGCATGGTTTCCTCATTCAATGCACATAGAGGTGTTTGCCGAATGTGCATTGACCTTATTTGGAGGTTCAAAAATAAAAGATAATTTGCTTTCATTATATTTGCATGATCTTTTATTCTTATTTATTAGTATTTGCATGAAGCTGCATGATTTTTATAGGATTTTTGTGGTCGGTTCAAGTGCTCACCAGATCTCATGTTTTATCTGAAAATTACTATGTAAATATATGCCGACTTTAAATGATATTTAGTTACTTACATCCACATAACATGCATAACAGAAAGACACTTAATACAGAACTGAGAGTACTGTCAGTTTTGTCGAAAAAGCGAGACATAGTGATCCTACATTCCGTCGGCGTCGTCGTCGTCGTTGGCGGCGGCGGCGTCCACAAATATTCACTCTGTGGTTAAAGTTTTTGAAATTTAAATTACTTTCTTAAACTAGCTTGGATTTCTACCAATCTTGGATAAAGCTTGTTTATGGTCATAAGATAGTACCCAGAAGTAAATTTGGTAAACAAAAAAATCCTGTTTTTCCGTATTTTACTTATGAATGGACTTATTACATTCACTCTGTGGTTAAAGCTTTTTTTAAATTGTAATAACTTTCTTAAACTAGCCTCGATTTGTACCAAACTTGGACAGAAGCTTGTTTATGATCATAAGATATAGTATCAGACCAGACAGCAGTTAATTTGGTAAAAAAAAACACCTGTTCTCCTGTATTTTACTTATAAATGGACTTAAGTTTTTTTGCCGGGAAACATTACATCCGCTCTGTTAAAGTTTTTAAAAATTTATTACTTTCTTAAACTAGTCTGGATTTGTACCAAACTTGGACAGAACCTTGTTTATGATCAAAATCTAGTACGATGTATCAAAAAATTGAAATTTTGTACCCGTTTATCAGTATTTTACTTATAAATGGACTTAGTTTTTCTTCCAGTTAACATTACATACAGTCTGCAGTTAAAGTTTTTAAAACATTTATTAGATTCCTAAGCTATCCAAGATTTTTACCAAATTTGGACAGAAGCTAGTAATCCATACAAAGCATAACTCATAGCTAATGGAAACAAAACATTGGGCTTCTTAAAAAAGAAAATTAAAAACATCATACAAGAATATCAAAACTCAGGCACATCTGGCGCTAGTCTGACCATATTCGTGTTTAGTATGACAATTGTTACTGGTGTACCGTCAGGACCTGTTGCCTTTTTGACGTTGACCTTATGAAACGTTCCTCGAAATCGTCAAAATCGCCTTATTATAAGGAACGTGTTCCGCGGAACCCAGTGTCTCGCCTACTTTTGCTGTTAATCGCAGGCTCAACAAAAATGAGGGGGGGGGGGGGGGGAATATTCCACTCGATACTATCTTTAGATTCTGAGTAGGCTATCAAGTACTTTTATTTCAAGGATATTATGATTATTTATTATTTATCATTACAAATTTAGTAAAATACGGATAATCAGGATTTCTTTTTTTTTACAAAATAAACTTCTGGATACTATTTTATGAGAATAAACAAGCTTCTGTCCAAGTTTGGTAGAAATCCAGGATAGTTTAGAAAGTTATTAAAATTCCGTTCAGTTAACCACAGAGTGAATATTTGTAGACGCCACCGCCAACGACAGAATGTAGGATCGCTATGTCTCGCTTTTGCGACAAAACTCGCATGCTCGACAAAAATCGTCGTTGACGCACATATTTTGATTTTCGAAACAGATACTAGTAATATGAAGATTGGCAAATTTCTCGCCACAATAACGGGACATTAAGATGTGAGATGAATATGCTAATCATGTAAATTAAAATTTGCACAACACTTTTATAACAAGCCACATTTTACTCATTCGTGTGTAGTATTTTAAAAATCATATTGATTCACACTGTATTGGAAATCAGACATTGACCTATGTATATTGGGTTTTCATGGTATACATGTAAATGCAGCACGATGTCATGCTCTCTTTGTGCTTGTTCTTAACTCTTCGTGTCTATGTTTACCGTTAAATCTATCAAATGACAAGAATATTATAATTTCTTGAATAGAATAACAGCCACGTACTTTATGATTTGGAAAGTGGGTAAACAAAATATATTGCATACCAATATTGCATTATACATGTATAAAATTAGGCGTCGGTCCGACGTTCGTAAACTCTTCACTTAGGCAGCAACCGTTTGATTTTCTTGGGGGAATTTGGGGGGGGGGGGGGGGGGGGGCTATGTTTTTTTTTTGGAAAAAAAAAGTTTGTTTCCAGTTTTTGGAGAAAAAATCATTTGTTTTTGATTCTGAGAAAAAAAAATGTTTGTTTCACCCTCAGCTGCCACTATATGTAATGCTAAAAAATTTGTCCAGAAAAAAAACCCATAGCCCCCCCCCCCCCCACCCCCCACACCAGAAAATCAAATGGTTGCTGCCTTATTAAACATCTACCTAAAAACCAGTATCCATGATTAAAGGGAAACTCCGTTAGTTTTCCATTGCTGAAGCATATATTAAAAAGATCTTTACATGTCATTTTTCATATCAAATGTATTATCAGACCTTTTTATGCTCAATTTGAGATCTTAAGTTTATTGTTCAACAAGGTTGTGGCCAAACAAATTTTATGAGTAGTTTTAATACCGAGGGTGTGTCTTGTTTTATTAGTTCTCATTGGTTTGAAGTTTTAAGAACCTTCATTTTTTGGCCATTGGAAAACTTCCCGCCAAAGTGTTTCAAATAGCACTTTGTCTTCAAACAAACAAGATGGACACAATTTACAGAAGCAAAAGATTTACTATGTAAACTTTGAAACTGTTCGTCACGGAAACCACCAAAACCCCAAGGTAAATATTCACCCCTTGATATGCTTCCAGATTATTTTCATTATATGGATCATTTAGAACACCGCTTTTAAAATCATTTCTCAAAAATTTTGAATATGAAAACAGAAGACCATCTGAAGAAATTTTAGAAGCTGGCTCGTGTTCATTTATCGTTCTAAATATGCATGAAATATTTGCCACTGGACGTTAAGCAACCAACAATAATCTAGACTGGGTTAATGCAGTCATGATTTGTCAACTTTGCAATAGCAAATATATTGATGTTTGTAAAAGTCACACCAACTGAAAAGGAATATTCATTAATATAGATAGCATATGTTTTGCTCAACTATCGGTAGCAAAGTTTTGAAAATTCTTATTTTATTTTTTTCGTATTTTACTGATAAATGGACTTATATATTTTTTTACAGTTAACATGAAGATGCAGCCTGGGGTTAAAGTGTATATATGATTTATAAGCTATATTTCAAAAGGTAGAAGAACTTGATTCTTCATATATATCTGTCCTTGGTCCAAGTTTTTAGTTTATCAGTTTTCGTGGTCAAACTTAAAAATTTGAATGCAGGTTCTTTCAGCCTCATGCTTCAGATTTTACTGTTCTTTAACAAGTTAAAAAGAATTCCCTTGAGGGCAATTCTTTGTTATCTGAGCAAAATTCAATTACATATCTTTTTGCAATACTTTTGTCAGGTGATAATATTTGGCTACACCGTCACGGCTGTTTACTCAAGTGTGAAGTGAGTAGATTTGAGTCAATCGTAACTACTCGGCCATTCTCGCTATGCAGTACAATTTCTTCGTGCAACCAGAAAGGCCGAGTAGTTCCGATTTGATTTGAGTGTATAAATTATCATGTGATCAACAGGTTTGAATTGGGCTTCATTTTAGTTTAAATTGATCTTTACTTGGACAAACCCCTGTGTTTTTCCTTAAATTTTTTGGGGACATCAAATGAGTTCAAAGATAAAGAAGATTTAAGGTATCATTTATTTATCATAAATTTCTTTAATGTGATCTGTTTCAAGTTGTTTGATTTACTACTAGAGATGTAAAACATCTTCTAAATGTCTGCATGTCTATATATACAAGCTTTACTCGAGTTACAGCATAGAGCTTTTACTTTAACCATTTAAGATTCATGAATTGATTGATCGTTGGTTGCATAATGTCCAGTGGCAAATATAACAAGAAGAATAGAGCTCACATTCATGTTGGCGGATCCAGCCATTTTAAAAAGGGGGGGGGGGGGGGGGTTCCAACTATATGCTCCCATTCAAATGCATTGATCGGCCAAAAAAAAAGGGGGGGGGGGGTTCCAAACCCTGGATCCGCCACTGTATCTGTCTAGGGAACAATTAACAGTTTAACCAATCAAATTTGGGTAAAGTTTTTGAACTGGTTGGCAAAACTTACTGAAAAGGTCTATGTTGAAAACCTTGTATTGTAGGGTCAATAGACTCAAAAATATTGAGTCTATGGGAGCAACATTGCTAAATCAAAAAATTTCCCAACAAAACTTTAGGGAAGGTATGGGTACAGTAAACACTCGTACTTTTTTGTTTGCAACATATTTTCTGGAATAATTTTAATATTAAATGTTTCTTTTCAGTACTTTGACACTACAAACTTAGTCATCTAAAATCTAAATTGGTATTCAGATGCATTTAGGAAAGCAAGACCGTATATCAACTTCATTTCACAAACATGCTGATTTCCCCTTGATACAGTAGAACAAGTGAATACAGGTATAGTCAAATAGTTTATTACAAAACTTAATCAATTTTTAGCTCACCTGACCTGAAAGGTCAAGTGAGCTTTTCTCATCACTTGGCGTCCGGCTTCTGGCGTCCGTAAACTTTTACAAAAATCTTCTCCTCTGAAACTACTGGGCCAAATTTAACCAAACTTGGCCACAATCATCCTTGGGGTATCTAGTTTCAAAAATGTGTCCAATGACCTGGCCATCCAACCAAGATGGCGGCCATGGCTAAAAACAGAACACAGGGGTAAAATGTATATTTTGGCTTATATCTTTGAAACCAAAGCATTTAGAGCAAATCTAACATGGGTTAAAATTGTTAATCAGGTCAAGATTTATCTGCCCTGAAATTTTCAGACAAATCAGACAACCTGTTGTTGGGTTGCTGCCCCTGAATTGGTAATTTTAAGGAAATTTTGCAGTTTTTGGTTATCTTGAATACTATTATAGATAGAGATAAACTGTTAACAGCAATAAAGTTCAACAAAATAAGACCTACAAATAAGTCAACATGACCAAAATAGCCAGTCAACCCCTTAAGGAGTTATTGCCCTTTATAGTCAATTTTTAACAACTTTTCGTCATTTTTTGTAACTTGTACAAAAATCTTCTCCTTTGAAACTACTGTGCCAATTTAACCAAACTTGGCCACAGTAATAATTGTGGTATATAGTTTGAAAAATGTGTCCGATAACCCAGCATACCAAACAAGATGGCCGACATGGCTAAAATTAGAACATAGTGGTAAAATGCAGTTTTTGCTTTATATCTTTGAAACTAAGACATTTAGAGCAAATCTTTTAAGATTTAAATGTCCATCAGATTAAGATCTATCCCCTCTCAAATTTTCAGATGAATCTGACAACCCGTTGTTGGGTTGCTGCCCTAAAATTGGTAATTTTTAGGAAATTTGCAGTTTTTGGTTATCTTGAATACTATTATAGATAGAGATAAACTGTTAACAGCAGTACTGTTCAGCAAAGTAAGATCTACAAATAAGTCAACATCACCAAAATTGTCAGAGGACCCCTTAAGGAGTTATTGCCCTTTATAGTCAATATTAAACAACTTTTCGTCATTTTTGTAACTTGTACAAAAATCTTCTTTTCTAAAACTGGCCCAAATTTAAGCAAACTTGGCCACAATCATTACTATGGTATCTATTTAAAAAAGTGTCAAATGTCCCCCACTACCAACCAAGATGGCCGACATCAGTAAATACAGTAACAGGTGAGCGACACAGGCTCTTGAGAGCCTCTAGTTTTTTTTACCATCCGGATTACTAGCAGGTTTATCTGATAATATATTGTACTATATGTATATTAACAGCTAGATTTGTAAGTTTCTGTGGTGATATAAACTAAATATACCTAAATTTTGTTTTCATAAATGTTTGAGACTGAAAGCTTCTGGATTAGTTTTTTTATGATGAATTTCTCCAAAAATTCTTTTTGATAAACTTCTCTCAGATTTGACTACTATTATGATTTGGACATTAAAGTATACAACAGTATTCATCTTTGATAGACCTAGTGCTACAGTTTAATAGGTAAACAAAGAATATGCACACAGGAATATCCAACCAGAACACAAAATCAGTATATAGACAGCATAAATAAACGAACAAAAGAAAGAAACAGTGCTTTTATTGCTGTTCTTCATCTCATACATAATCATTTTGCACAAAATTTATCATTTTGACTCAAAAGTTTGAATAAGTTTTGAAAAAAAATTAAATGTATGAAAATATACTTTTTGTTGCTATTGATATACAAGTCATTAATACAGACATACATTTTATTAATGAAATTTATTATTATAAGTTATAATAAGGTAATATAAGTTAAGGGAGCTACCATTTGATTTTTATGGGGGGGGGGCTAGGATGAAATTTGAAAAAAATAGGCAGGACAGGAGTTTTGAGTAAAAAAAAAGGCAGGATGAGACAATTGCCAAAAAAAAAAGTCAGGACGACAATTTAGGTAAAAAAAAGTCAGGATAAACTAGAAAAAAAGCAGGACCAAACAGAGTGAAAAATAAAAAGGCAGGACAGAGATTACAGCTAAAAAAAAATGCAGGAGACAATTTTTCATCCTAGCCCCCCCATAAAAATCAAATGGTAGCTCCCTAAGTTCTCTTTTTTAGCTCACCAGTCTTTTGGCCTGAAAGGCCAAGTGAGCTTTTCTCATCACTTGGCGTCCGTCATTGTCGTCTGTAGTCTGTCGTCCTTAACTCTTACAAAAAATCTTCTCCTCTGAAAATACTGGGCCAAATTAAACCAAACTTGACCACAATCACCATTGGGGTATCTAGTTTTAAAAATGTGTCCTGTGACCCAGCCAACCAACCAAGATTTATAAAGAATGATAGATAATATAGAGTTTTAAGTTCTATTCTTTCATATTTATTAAAAAGAAATGATGTTTTAGAGGAGCCAACAACTGAGCAGAGAGCAGACGAGAGATTGATGACCTTGAAGAGTAAGCAATGTGAACAGTAAGACAGCTGTTAAGTATATCTGGGGTTACCAAATATTATGGTAAGAACCTCATCTATAATCAAACTTGGTGAGTATTCTTTTTGTTGGTTAGATATTATGCATCATTATGAAAAAAGGGGGATGTAGGGTATAAATCAACAAGGCAGCTACCCAATGAAAATAAATAACCAAAGACATCTACAGGTCTTCAACTATAGACTGATGTTTATACAATACATGAACTTGTAAATCATCCAAATTCTAAAAGATTTGTGAATAAAATGAACAGACTAACAAATAACTTGCATACACACCAATATCTGACCTAAGCACATGAGCATGTTGCAGGGTGAAACTTTTTTATATAAAGCCCACCCTTTTTGTGCAATGCTAACCAAACTACAAAATTTCATACAGAAAACTTTTCAAATTGAAAGGTTTAAAATTTTGAATAAGCTTATTTGTTCTTTAAAAAAAAAAATGCCAGATGCAATTAACAAACAACAAAATATTTGGAAATCTTGACTCCCCTGCAAGAGAAAAATGTCACTCTTATTATTGAGGAAAATGGCCACTACCTGAATGGTCTTTAAAATTAATTCAGTTGCTCTGGTCATTTTTCAAAATTTAACAAGTGAATGGAGTTGTTTTGATAAAGCTTCTTTTTAATTAATGGGAGATAACTGTGAACACATGGATCATAATTCTGAAAACTTATCCTGAAATCCTGGGCTTAAAAACTTGAAATCCTGAGGTCCTGAATTTAAATAAATTAAAATCCCAACATCCCTAAATTCGAAAAAAGAATTCCCGGATCTTGAAAGGGTCAATCCCGAAATCCCGAGCTTAAAAATCCTGGAGTCCCGATAAAGGTCCTATATACCCTCATATCTATAATTGATAACTAAGATAAAAGAAATACAGAAATTGTTTACATTAAATTGCCTTTTGCCATGCTTTCTGACATCAACAAAAGATATTTTTTTTTCATTTTCTAAAATAAATTCCAAGGCTAAGATGTAGGATGCCATTCTTCTAACAAAATACCACAGCATGGAGACCCAAATCAGCACACTAAAATGTCCAATGTGTGTCCTACATCTTGAAATAAATATCATTTTATAAATGTTTGAATATCTTTAAAAACATTTTTTTTTTACTCATTTCTACTCTGTTGAGACTATTTCACTGCACTTTGACTTTGACTAAGACAAATGTTTATTGAAGTTGAATGGCCTTAGTGATGACTTGGTTGAGGACATGGAAAGCATTTTGTCATTTTTGGTTATTTTATGGGCTTTGACCTCTTGAGTCATAAAGACCTTATGTATGTTAGTTCCATTGAAATGTTCAATGCATTGTCAATGCTAAACATTTGATTGACTTTGACGGATTTTTTTTTAGTTTCTGAAGAGTATAAATGAGTTTGAACAAAATGCAGCATAACTTTTTCTACATGATAAGAAGATTTGATTTTAATATTTTCACAAAATTTACTGTTGATAGCAAGGCTTATGGTTTGTGCAATACTAGAATATGCTTTTTTTCACAAGGAGCTTGTCACTTTCACTCAAAAAACATAAAAGAATCCATCAAATTTGTAAAGTTAAGCTTAAGGTTTGATATGTTATACACATAGGAGCTTGAAATTGTTAAAAATATTTACTGAATATCTTGTGTATTTTAGTAAGCTTCCATTCACTTTTTAAAAGTTTGAAAAAATACATTAAGATAATTTATCACCTAAAGAGGCATTTGCTATAAAAAAAGACAATAAATAACAGCACTTTATTTTTGATAAACATAAATTAAAGTGGAATAATGAAGTAATGACCTGCAATTAGCAAGTAGATATAGGAAGATGTGGTGTGAGTGCCAATGAGACAACTCTCCATCCAAATAACAATTTATGAAAGTAAACCATTATAGGTCAATGAACGTCCTTCAACACGAAGCCTTGGCTCACACCAAACAACAAGCTATAAAGGGCCTCAAAATTACTAGTGTAAAACCATTCAAACGTGAAAACCAACGGGGAGCAGTCTGTTTAGTTAAATTTTGTAAAAATGAGCTAAAAACTTTGCATATTTATTATTTTTTTTCAAAACTATAATTTAACATCAGTTTGGTCTGTATGCATGCAACATTTAATAGGTACCATTGTAGTAGAAGGTTGCTCAGCTTGGTCAGATAATAAAAAGAACAGAATGTCAAAATAAAAAAATGAAACAAGGAAGCCACTGCACACAACAGGTTTGGTGACTGGTTTTTCAAACAAAAAATATGAATCTTATACAAAATTGAAAATAAAGTCAGAGACAACAACCCAACCAAAGAGCAGAAAACAACCGAAGGCCACTAATGGCTCTTCAACTCAACCAGAAAATTCAGCATCAGGAGGCAAGCTTCAGCAGGCCCTACACAAAAATGTGTACTAGTTCGGTAAAAGTGGATGTCATACTAAACTCAAAAACATATAATTAAATGAACTAAAATTAAAAAACATACAAGACTAACAAAGGCCAGAGGCTTCTAACTAGAGACAGGTGCATACATACAGTGGGTTAAAGAGGTTTGAGAGATCTCAACCCACACCTATACCTTTAGGAGCCAATGTAGAAAAAACAAACACACAGCAATTCGCACAGTAAAACTCATTTAAAAAGAAGTCTGTGTCCCACGTCAGAAAGGTGTTCCACTTCAGAAAAGGTAACATAAGAAACAGACTAACTAAGCCAAATGGCAATAGTTTTGGTATTTTTACAGCAGTTACAATGCTAACTTTCATGGAAAAATAAAGTAAAAATATTTAAATTTTGAATTTAAATTTAGAATTTTACTTTAAAGAAAATAAAATAAAGTTTAATTGATTTTATTCTTATATGCCCGTATGTAATTTTGTATATTTATTTATGTTTTATTTCAGAGTTCACCAACAGATGTTTAATTTTATAATTTTGATTTTTGCAGATTGCAGGAGGGGGATGTTACAGTCATAGACCTTGAATAGACTCCGTTGTACTAGGCCAGGGAGGGTAGCGCATAGTTTCCGCAGCACTATACAATAGTAACAAGATCACTCTACCATGAGCTTGTTAAAGGGCCCGTTTGATGAAAGTGACACCAACGTTCTCCAAAACACTACAGATTTTTTTTACAGATGCAGCCGAGAGGATTTTTCAGTCATGAACCCATTTGATGGAAGTGACACCAATTCTCCAACACTAATAATTTACAAATTTGTTTTTGTTTTAGATGCAACCTCAGTCATAGACCCCAGAGTATGGCTGGGTTGTAACAGATGAAGAAAAGTGGCATATAGATTTCTGTATGTCCATTTCTTTGTATAAAAGTGACAAATTACTAATCGCTCTTAATCATATCCATTTCAGAGTTCTTACAAAGATGTATAGGTATACAATATTTATTATTTTTGTCTTTTTGTGTGTTTTTGTCAATGAGAGAAAACATACAGAACAAATCAATCAGAAGTATTTAAAAACTGGTGTAATTTGAGACAGAACACCCTGGAACACAAAAAATATCCTACCTCACAAAATTCAACACAACATCTTATTTTCACCTTTTTTCATTGAAGCAGCACACACAGTGTAATCAAGAATGTATGCATGTCCTTGAACATCTAGAAATAGAATATCTCTAATAGTAAACAGTCTGGTATAATGATCAACAAGAGCTACACTAAAAATAAAGTAAAAAAACTTAATTTAAAAAAAAATTATATTTAATTTTTGAAATTTACCTCAAAGAAAATAAAATAAAGTTTAATTGATTTTATTCTTATATATGTGTAATGTATATGTATTTATATTTCATTTCAGAGTTCACCAACATAGGTATACGGTATTTATTGTTTCTGTCTTTTTGTGTGTTTTTGTCAATGAGATAAAACATTAAGTATTAACAAGTATTAACTGGTGTATAAATTTGAGAAGGAACACAAGAAATATCCTATCTCACAAAATTTAACACACCAGACATCTTAATTTTCACCTTTTTTCAATGAAGCAGCACACACAGTGTAATCAAGAAGGTATCCATGTTCTGGAACATCTGGGAATAGCATATCTCTAGTGGTATTTCCATAATATAATCCTAAAAATTCAAACAGTGAGGTATAATGATTAACAAGATCATACATAAAAAAAGGAAGATACCAAAGGGCCAATCTTAAACCATATGGTGAAAAAAGACATGACAACACATAAACAAAAGAAGTGACAGAAAATTGTCTACACTGATAACAAAATATTGTACAGCAACAACCAAACCAAAGACCTGAGAGGTTCTCAGACACCAAGCACCAATCCAACCAAAGACCAGGGATGATCTCCAGCACCGAGCACCAACCAAAACAAAAGAACAGGCATGAACTAGGGCAAAGAGCACCAACCCAACCAAAGACCTAAGAGGTTTTCAGGCACCATGCACCAACCAAACTAAAGATCCAGGGATGATCTCGGGCACCAAGCACCAATCCAACCAAAGACCAGGGATGATCTCCAGCACCAACCAAAACAAAGAACAGGCATGCACTAGGGCAAAGAGCACCAACCCAACCAAAGACCTAAGAGGTTTTCAGGCACCATGCACCAACCAAACTAAAGAGCCAGGGATGATCTCAGGCACCAAGCACCAACCTTTCCAAAGACCAGGGATGATTTCAGGCACAACACACCAACTGTACCAAAGACCAGGAATGATCTCAGACACCAAGCTCCAACCAAAAAAAAAAAAGGTGATCTCAGGCACCACAGAATGGTAGCAAGTATTTGATATGTTAACTTATTTACTTATTGTTCAAGTTAAATGGGTTTTTTTTCATTCTTTGCTCCATTTTTTCTATCAAAAACTGTCAAAATGCAACATGTATTTTTTATGTGTTTTTTCATCTCTTTCTTCAAAATGTTTTACTTAACATAATAAGTACATAATTTCTTGAATAGAAAAACAAATTGGAAATGTTAATTTACTTTAATCAACGAATGAAAAAATAAATGTTCGAATCTTTTTCATGCATAACCAAATTATTAAATGTGTTAAATAAAAGATTATAAATAACAAATTCTATATTTTTATGCCCCACCTACGATAGTAGAGGGGCATTATGTTTTCTGGTCTGTGCGTCCGTTCGTCCGTCCGTCCGTTCGTTCGTCCGTCTGTCCCGCTTCAGGTTAAAGTTTTTGGTCAAGGTAGTTTTTGATGAAGTTTAAGTCCAATCGACTTCAAACTTAGTACACATGTCCCCTATGATATGATCTTTCTAATTTTAATGCCAAATTAGAGTTTTTACCCCAATTTCACGGTCCACTGAACATGCAAAATGATAGTGCAAGTGGGGCATTCGTGTACTGAGGACACATTCTTGTTTGGAGTAAATTAAGATATGCTTCTATGAATTTTTACAATTGAACTGTTCCAAAATTTAATAATGTATCTTTTTTTACAGAAAATATAAGGTAAAATAACAAATAATGACTCGGGTTTACATGAAAACACTGATATCTTGAATGACAGTAGCAAAGGTGGATCCAGGGAGCCTTGCCCCCCCCCCCCCACCTTTTGTGGGAAGATTATATAAGGAATCACTGTAGCATGACTGGAGCAGGCCCCCTCATGAAAAGTTCTGGATTCGCCACTGAGTAGTGAAATAAAAATTCACTAAATTAGAAGGGGAGGTAACTCATATGAAATGAGGGTTTCCATACGATATAGTATTTCAATTAAGTGATGCAATTTTGCTCTAAATTTGTGAAGTAAAATTCAGGTACACAATGCCAAGATCAAAATTCATGTATATTTTACTCTTGGAAAAGTTGAGGGGTTACATTATTAAATCTAGGGTATTTTATTATTAATATATATACTGCTTAAATGTGATGCTATCTGAATTGAAATCAGTTTGCACAGGTGAAAAAGCCTCCTCCACTATTTTATGGTAGAAGCATTTAGCAATTGGGAAAATGTGATTGAATTTGATTCTGAATTTCTGAAATTAGTTAATATTTATATATAAAACAAAATCATTTATGATTATCACAAATATTCACCATCAAAATTTTTAACAATGTTTCTGGATTATGATGAGCCATTTTTGTCGAGCCTGCAACTTTTGTTGCAGAAAGCTCGACATAGGGATAGTGATCCGGCGGCGGCGGCGGCGGCGGCGTTGTTAGCTAACTTCTTAAAAGCTTTATATTTTAGAAGGTGGAAGACCTGGATGCTTCATACTTTGTATATAGATGCCTCATGTTAAGAAGTTTCCGTCAGTCACATGTCCAATGTCCTTGACCTCATTTTCATGGTTCAGTGACCACTTGAAAAAAAAGTTCAAATTTTTTGTAATGTTGAATTCTCTCTTATTATAAGTAATAGGATAACTATATTCGATATGTGCGTACCTTGCAAGGTCCTCATGTCTGTCAGATAGTTTTCACTTGACCTCGACCTCATTTCATGGATCAGTGAACAAGGTTAAGTTTTGGTGGTCAAGTCCATATCTCAGATACTATAAGCAATAGGGCTAGTATATTCAGTGTATGGAAGGACTGTAAGGTGTACATGTCAAACTGGCAGGTGTCATCTGACCTTGACCTCATTTTCATGGTTCGGTGGTTATAGTTAAATTTTTGTGTTTTGGTCTGTTTTTCTCATACTATATGCAATAGGTCTACTATATTTGTTGTATGGAATGATTGTAAGGTGTACATGTCTAGCGGGCAGATGTCATGTGACCTTGACCTCATTTTCATGGTTCAGTGGTCAAAGTTAATTTTTTGTGTTTTGGTCTGTTCTTCTCATACTATATGCAATAGGTCTACTATATTTGTTGTATGGAAGGATTGTAAGATGTACATGTCTAACGGGCAGATGTCATGTGACCTTGACCTCATTTTCATGGTTCAGTGGTCAAAGTTAAGTTTTTGAGTTTTGGTCTTTTTATCTAATACTATATGCCATAGGTCAACTATATTCGGTGTATGGAAATATTTTATGATCTTTATGTCAGTCGCATAGGTTTTATTTGACCGTGACCTCATTTTCACGGTTCATTGCACAGTGCTAAGTTTTTGTGTTTTGGTCTATTTATCTTAAACTATAAGTAATAGGTCAACTATATATGTTGTATAGAAGCATTGTTAGCTGTACATGTCTGCCTGGCATCTGACCATGACCTCATTTTCAAGGTTCATTGGTCTGTGTTTAGTTATCTTGGTTAATGTTAAGTTTATGTGACAGTTGTTATAAAGCTTAGCTTTATACTTAGGACTATCAACATAATATCAATGATTAGTATAGCAGGCGAGACATTTCAGCGTATGCACTCTTGTTAATTATAAAAGTTTTCCTCATGTTATTTATTACAGAAGCCAAATGATCATTTGATTAATAATAGCCAAGTACATAACACCTTCTTTATTCTCATAATTAAAAAAATATCGAAATAAATATGCCAATAAACCCAAGTGGTACTCATTACATTCTTGTCGGTGGATTCTTGAATAAGTTTCATTTAATATTTAAAACTTACCAAAAAGTATTTTCCTTTAGAACATATTCAGTTTGAATACATAGATGACAGTATTTTTAGTAAGCATTTCATGAGAGCAACATAGTTAGAATTTTGACCGGAAAAATAAATTAAAAAAATTCGGGCATTCAATATTGATGTATAGATACAATTTAGAAAGTACTATAAAAACTGGAAATTAAATAAAAACCTCAGAAAGAAGATTGATTTGATTTGATTACAACATACACAAAAAGCGTCCCTGATTATTAAACCATTGAACAAAATTTTCTTCTGGAATGCAGTAAAATGATTTGCCCATCAATTTGGCATTCTTTAACATGCAACAACAGTCGAGCTAAAAAAAGAGGATGGAGATTAACCCAGAGTGGAAAGCCCGCTTATTTGATTTGTTTATAATATTTTGTCAAATTGATTAATGTAGAAATGGTGATAGTTAAAATAACTTTAGATGAGGTTTATTAAGTTGTAAAACATTTTGGGTCCAATGATCAACTGATATTAATAAAACATTTTTAAACATTGTCTTGTTTGCATTGCCAGTGCTTTTGGGTGGTTGAAATTGGGTTTGCATAGCAATTCATGCAATTTTTGGTGGTACAAATGTACACCAGTTTAAAAGGATAAAAACTGAAATTTCAGATTTGTAATTAAACAATTTCCCCAATATTTTTACTGTTTTCAATACATCTTGATTGTCAAATTGGAGAATAACATAGTACATTTGTACTTGAAACTAAATTTAGGTCATAGTCATCTGCATTTAAAGTTTCATAGCTGAACATTATTGTTC
Organism: Mytilus galloprovincialis; assembly: GCA_037788925.1. Lineage (NCBI taxonomy): Eukaryota > Metazoa > Mollusca > Bivalvia > Mytilida > Mytilidae > Mytilus > Mytilus galloprovincialis. Next base: position 95,955,678 of record CM075333.1, read on the forward strand.
ATCTTGAAAGTTGTTTTTGAAGATTAAACAAATATCAAATTATCATTTCAGAAATACATTGAGCTTTGAGCGCTGCGTCTCTTACTAACATATAACATAGTTTCTTTTTGGTGTAGCTTTCAGTAGTTAGGGTCTGGTTATTACTTCTGTTTTTTCATTTGTTCTTTGGATGGTGTTATAGTTTTCAAGTGTTCTGCTTTCAAAGGAATCTTCATATGTAATTCTGAAATGAAAGTATTTGATATTTGTACGGTCATTTAAATATCAAAAAAAAAATTTGGAGCTTAAAGCTACTTTGAACTTTTTATAATTTTTGAAACAATGTCAAAAGCAAATGTCTTAAATCAAATTCTAAATTGTATTTGACATATTATGATGTATTGGAAAGAAAAAATTAAATGTATATTTGTATCTTAAATTGAATTCAAATACAGTATTGTGAAAAATTACCCAAAATGTTATTTACTTGAGCGTCAACAAAATTATTTCCGGGTATCTGTTTCTTTAAAGCACTTATTGCTAACAAGGTAATGGTGAAGTAAAAATAACATTTAAAAATTATAATCTAATTGGATGTATCTCTTATCTATAAAAATCACTTAAATCTTTAACCAAATGGGAAAGCAATTAATTAAATCATTTCACCCCCCCCCCCCCCCCCAAAAAAAAGATTTCATTCTGAGTTATCTAAAACTATCATCATTTCCCAGAGAAATTTAAATAATCATCCCTCACGTTAAATGGTAGCAAAATCTATTTATTTTACAAATTCTCCATACAAATCCCCAAAAAAATAATCTTGTAAAAAACTAAAATTTGTGGTTCTCATGAATAATAATTAAAAAAAAACTGTCAATAATACTGAATCCACAGTATTCACTTTTTGCTTGAAAAAATTTGTAATCTAGTTTTATTATTAAGCCTCAAATGTTGTATATAAGCAACATTTTTTGTTTGTTTCTTTGTCTTTCCACATTGAAATCTATTACTTTTAAGCAAGTGAGATAACTTGTTTCAAATTTTAATTTTTGATGAAAATTCTAAAAACAATTTCTGGGAACAGGCTATTTGTTTATGTCTTCTTTGTCCATTCAACATCATATTTTTCTAAAAATCAGTAATTTTTTTTTCGATTTAGAAATATTTAGTAACTATTTGGTTTATAATTATCAGTACATAATTGACAACTATTTTTAATTTAAACCTTTTCGTCACATGTAACAATTGCTCATCATGATTTGTAGATAAGATTTTGACATTTCTTTTCGAAATTCCCCTTAAATTTCTTTTAAAAATTGCACACAATCAGTTATATTAACCAAGCAGGTTCCAATTGGATCATGTACCATACTTTGAGGTCAGTGGCAGATTCAGAGGGTGGGAGTTTTGGTGTTTACTTACTTACTTACTACCCTTGTACGCCATTGGCGTGTAGGGCAGTAACGAAGATTTTCCACTTTTGTCAGTTGTTGGCGGTTTTCTATAGTGTGCCCCATGTCTGTTGTTATTTATTAGCCTCTGCCTGTACAGTTCTTCTCCATGTCATTTTGAGCATTTGACTTTAGTTGAAAAAGTGAGACATAGCGGTCCTACATTCCGTCGTTGGCGTTGTCCTTGGCAGCGTCAACAAATAAGTTTGAAATTTTAATAACTTTCTTAAACTCTCCTGGATTTATACCAAGCTTGGACAAAAGCTTGTTTATGATCATAAGATAGTATCCAGAAGTAAATTTTGTAAAAATAAAATTCCATTTTTTCTGTTTAACACTTATATATGGACTTAGTTTTTCTTCAAGTTAACATTACATACAGTCTGCTGTTAAAACATTTATTAGATTCATAAACTATTCTGGATTTTTACCAAATTTGGACAGAACTTGGACAATTAAATGCTTCTTTCAATTTAAAGATAAAAAAAGACTTTAGAGATTGCTACAGTGATTTAATAAGATAGACATATTTTGGTTCCTTTGATTGCAACTACAGGATAGTATAGAATTTTGTAATGATAATTTGCATTTCACAATGACACCATCAGGATAAATTATAAATAGGGTGTGAAGGTAGATGTGAATTATCTTTAACTGGATCAAGAATGTAAAAATAAAACATATTTTTGTAAATTTGGACGACATTTGACTTGCAATTTACTATGCTGGATGTAGTACAGACTTGCTTACGGTACCATTTCAACACTGGAAATAGTACGTTTGTCTGAGCGAAGCCAATTGGAAGCACGTACCTCTTAGTGAAGCTAATTGGGAGCACATACGCTCTGTCTTGTTGCGAAGCCAATTGGAAGCAGTACATATATACCTCTGTCTGCTGAAGCTAATTAGAAGCAGTACCCCCGGCAGAGTGGTCCCAATTAGAGGCAGTAACTCTGAGCGAAGCCAATTGGAAGCATGTACCTCTGCAAAATTTGATTAAACACTATTCAACAAATTTTATTTAACATTCTTTTTAAAGTTTACCTTCGTACCTTCTTTTATTTTTTATTTATTATTTTCCCTCATGTTGACATTGTGACGTGCAAATTATCACTTCTTCATTTTGTACTCTTTATAGTTTTTATTCTGATGAAGGTGCCATAGAAAATAAAACATGCCAATATAGTTAAATTACTCCAACAATCCCTGAAGTATTGTTATAAGTATTATCATAAGTGAATCTTTTATAGACCATTCAAATAAAAAAATAAAAATTACTATGCATTTTGCTGATTATTTATTTTACTTGGAATTTCACTTAATGTAACTTAAAATGTAAAATACCATTTATATTTTTTTGTCGAGCCTTCGACTTTAGTTGAAAAAAATGAGACATAGTCATCCTTCATTCTGTCGGCGTCGGCGGCGTTGGCGATCACAAATATTCACTCTTTGGTTAAAGTTTTGAAATTTTAATATCTTTCTAAAACTATTCTGGATTTCTATCAAACTTGGACAGAAGCTTGTTAATGATCATAAGATTGTATCCAGAAGTAAATTTCGTAAATAAAACAAACTAATTTTTCCATATTTTACCTATTAATGCCAGGATACAATACATTCACTCTGTGGATAAAGTTTTTAAATTTTTAATAAGTTTATGCTATCCTGGATAATGTACCAATCTTGGACTGAAGCTTGTTTATGATCAAAAGCTAGTATCTAGAAGGAAATTTTGTTAAAATTTTGTATCTATTTATCCGTATTTTACTTATTAATGGACTTAGTTTTCCTTCCAGTTATATGAAATACATTCTGCAGTAAAAGTTTTTAAAACATTTATGAGATTCATAAACTATCCTGGATTTTTACCAAACTTGGACAGAAGCTTTTTACATTCAAAAGATACTACCAAGAGGAATATTTTTATTGATTTTCCCCCCTCATTTTTGCTGAGCCTGCAATTGACAGCAAAAGTAGGCAAGACACTGGGTTCTTCAGCACCCTTTACAATTTTTTTGATGATCAATGCAATTAAATGAGAACATAAACTAGTTTGAACCTGGCCTTTTATCCTGGGTTGGGAACCCCCCTCTCTTTAGAAATGTCTGGATCCACCCCTGTAGGGGGTCGGGTAGTGTTCAATAATTGCACTTTTATCATTTGAAGATGGAAATAAACCTATGTTAGTTATTACATGACATTTGTTTCCTCTCCAAATGGACAAAATGAGCTGTTTCCTGTAAGTCTGTGTATTAAATGGAGCTGGTTCCGTATTGACTGTTATCCTCCATTTAAGGAACCAGTCATTCCAAAAGGTTACCTTGTGTCAGTCCATCACTATTAATGTCAGGATATCTGTGTTTTCACTTCTTTTCCAACAGAAGTCATAGGATGCCAATCTTATAAAAAAAAAAAATTTTTGATATCACCAATCTAAATGCTATCTGAAACTAAATTTGGGAACAAAAAACATCACTTTTTGGTTTGTTAATTTCAGAACTATTTTTCTTAACGTACTAAAGTTTAAACTAAATTAATGAAATATTACATGCAATTTGAATATGGACAATTATTTTTTATTTTAAAGAATCAGTATTTTTATCATCTTTGAGTTCACTTTCACATTACTAAATTTGGTCCTTTGTGTAAATATTTCACTACATAGCACCATTTTGCATAATATTTGTATATATTGTATTTTCAGTGTTTCTGCACCATCGAAACTTTGCAGAAAGTTTGTACACATGTTGAAGTTGTGAATTTCTAGTATGAAATTGCTTGAGGAGTTTTCCCCCATTTTTTCAATCTGCAGTTTGAAATGTTTATAATTTTTTCTAATTTTTCTTGAATTGGGAGCTTTTTGTATAAAACTTTTTAAGGAGGTAAAAATTTTTGTTTTGAACTCATATCTTTGGAACTCTCATAATGAGCATGCAAATTAATTAAGGTTGATTGTCATCACCAAATTGCACAACTGAGCTACCTCAGGCTATGATCAATTTTTGGAGTATAATTTTCATGCTTATGATGTGCATGATGCAAAACTTTAAACAAGGGATATTTTATTAAACTATGCTCCAAAATATTAAAAAATGTTGAGTGATTTATTGGTTTTAGTCAATTACTATTTTGTTCTTTTTGTGTTGCCTCTGTTTAAGTTTTTACATATCAGATGTCTGCTAATTTATATAAAAGTTATTGTTTTAGCTCTGTAAATTAAAAAAATGTAAACATAGTTTCAATAATAATGGGAAAGAGAAATTGTGGGTACTTCAAAAAACATTTGGTCATTTTTGAAAATACAAGTTACATGTTTAAAAGCACATCTGATATTTTTATTGTTTTATGTATGAATTCAAACAATTATTTGTGTTTTATATCGAGAATTACTTCAGCTGCCATGAAAAAGAAAATATTGTGAGATGCTTTGGCACATTCTTGGGACAATTGTATATTTGGTGAAATACAACAGAATCGACATTTCAATAATTGGATAAAATGGATTCAGTGAACTGATCAGTATAAAAACCTATGTTGAAAAGCATATAAAAGTAGCCATGGTAGCAGCTCCAAGAAAGATGGTTAAATAAATCTTCAACCAAGTCTGAGGCTTTACCAAGAAAATAAGAAGGCAAGTTTAAATAAGCCAAAAATTTCTATACATGCTATCGGTAATTTGATTAAAATGTATATTAGGGCATATGATAGTTACAGTGGAGATAATGATGTTGCTAATGTAAAATTATAGTTTTGCAATTCAATGGGAGATAACTCATAATTTACCTTTATGAACAATGGAATATATTTAAATCATTATTTTTGTGGAGTTGGAAATTCAAATAATAAACTTTTAAGACTTTTTTTTTTTTTTTTTGTAATCTTTCATATTGACTTTTCAGTTATTTAGATTATAGTAGGAATTCGGAACAATATTTTGTTAATGTCAGGGAAATTGAAATGTAAAGTATATAAATTGTCAATTTTTATATTTTAGGTTTTTTATGTGAGATGTTTTCTGTTGTGGGAATAAGACTTGGTGGTCTGATAAAGCTTATATATAGGTATGTACCAGTACTGTTTTGAAAAGAAATAAATTATCAATGTATTATAAAAATACATAAAGATACATGTTTTTTACTCTCTTGGCCTTGACATATTCAAACATTTAATTTCTGTGATTAATTTCTACTCTCACTTTTTTTATGAGTACAAATACAATGTATATATGTATAAATTAAAGGCTCTAACCTGATTATTTAGTTGGATAGCTCTCTAGTCTGTTCTCAACATCTATTACATGAATATGACCCATTTCTTTATAATTTTCATACATTAACAGTGATCCTTTCAAAATAATTTGGTTAACTAAGCATTTTATGTTCTTTTAAATTTCAGCTTAGCATCACAGCTTGTCTGTAAGGATTGAAGCTGGGAGTGGGCAATGGAGCTGACTTTTATGGTAAGAACCAATACAAAAATTAATGAATTATTCAGCCAAGAGCATGTAAATACCATAGAATATTATTATGCAAAGAAGTTTTATGTATTGCTAATGAATTAAAGATTTCCCAGAGACCAAATGACATGGATGCATTCTTCTAATAGTCACTATATGACCTTCAACAATGAGCAAAACCTATACCTTACATACAACTATGAAAGTCTGCAACATGACAAAATGTGAAACAATTCAAACAAGAAAACCAATAGCTTGTGATTTATGATGAAACAATGAAATAATAAAAAATCCCTTGTTTGCAAAGGAAGACTGGTTGATTGTAAATTCATGTCTACACATCACTTCAAAATAATGGTAAAAGCAATGTTCTATGCATCATAAGTGTAATTGCCAGTTACATGTACTTGTTTCTTTGCATTGATTATTGTTCTGACAGATATTAGAATGTATATTTCTTTTTCAGGTGACTTCAACTGTGGCTGCAGGAAATTATTGTGCAATTCAACTGAAACAAAAAAGAATGTAATTCAGACTATTTTTGTGTATGTTTAAAAAAAGAATTGTAAAGATTCTCCATTTTCAACAAAGCTGGAAGTTGTAGGCTAAATTGATACTTCATAATTTTACTTTATTACTTATAGACCTACTTAAGTTATCTTAATGATGGTCTTTGTGTATCCAAAACATTTCTAGTAGTTTTAGAATGGAGAATCTAAAAAAAAAAAAAAAAGAAACGAAAAGAAAAGAAAAAGAAATGTATTTTTTTAGTTTTCTGATTTGTATTATATAAATATTTTTCCAATGTTTTGTTATACTTATTTTTAGCAATGATTTAGCTCAAACAAATTATTTCAAAAGAAGTATAGTAAAGAAACATCCTGGTGAAAAAAATTGATTGATTTTAAGTGTTAAACATCACTTTCAGCAATATTGATTATATCTTGGTGGCCATTTTTTTTATTTGTTGAGAAAGTCAGAGTAATGGGTGAGAACCACCAATTGAAAATTGATGTACTAAATATTTTTTTTAAATGTGTGAATATTTTATATCAAATTATTTATTTTTAATTATAGCTATACCATTTTTGTTGTTGTTAGATATAGCAATGATGTGGAGTCCAAACAGGTGAAATTTTTAGCAAAGGGAGGTAATTTATTATTCCCCTGTTTAACTCCTTATTCTTGAAATTTCCTCATGGTAGGGAATATATAACTATTTACTTTAATTTCACATTTGTACAAGTTTTGGGTTTAATATCAGATGTATACTAGCTAAAAAGGACTATTATTCAGAGTTCTGTAAATAAAAAAATGTAAACAGAGCTCTAGATAATAGATTTGAGGGTGGGATAAATCATGGGTTACTTCTTGTAGAATTGATTTGGTGAAATTTTCACGATAGGAGATTAATTGAAAGTGCATCTGATATCTTTATTCATTTCTATAAATAATGGACCAAAAAATGACAGATTGACAATCAGATAATGATGACAGCCACCCTGGCAGCCAGGAGAGCAGCTCTAAGGAAGATGGTCAATAAAATCTTCAACCAAGTCTGAGGCTTTGCCATGAAATTGAGAAGGCAAGTTTATTGAAGTCAAACAATTTTTATACATTTTCTAGAAATATTTGATAAAAAGTGCATATTCATCTTTATTTTCTGCGTGAAAAACATCTTTGAAGAATGTATTTACCAGTTTAATATTTTGAGTTACCAGTTACATTAACAAGAATTTCTATCACAATTACTGGAGTAAATCCTGAGATGGGAATTATATCTCAAGGGGAGACTAGTTTTATTAACAGCAAGATTTGTTCATTCAATGGGAGACAACTCATTTTCATTATTCAAATTAGTTGAGTTCAGTTGAAATTCAAATCATAAAACTTTGACAATTTGTTTTTGTTTTTCAATCTTTATAAATTTTACAGAATATGTGGATGTTATACTATTGGTACATAAAGTAAGAAATCAGAACAATTTGTAAAGTAAACTTTAGGTTGACATAGAAATTGGTTTGTAAAATTAATAAATGTGTTAATTTCTTTTTAGGTACTTTCTGTGGCATGTTTTCATGGTGATGGAATAACACTTGGTGGTCAAATACAGCTAATACGAAGGTAGGTACCAGTATATTTATCCTGTTTAAAAAAAGTAATTCTATAAATAATATTATTTGGAAATGAATACTGACTAGGGTTAAAGGTTTATAAAAGTTTGGTCATTAGTATACTCTTTATTTTATCAGTACCATATGACAATGTTCACTTGGCAAAATATGGCCTTATTATAGATTTTAAATTTCAACTTTCATCATAGAATTCCAAAAAGGCCCCAATCTGGTTCTTAAATGAATATATCAAGAGACTTATGGCTACATAAAAGAAAAAGCTTCTATATGATACACTGTAGACTCCATAATTAGCTAAATTGGGAGATATTATCAAAATGCAATGTTCTTACCTAAAAGCTTAAAGAATACCTTTGATCCAAAATGTTAAGTAACCTATAGGTGCCATGGGTAATATTTAAATTACAAGACATACACTATTACTGGATCAGGGAAAGTGAATTTTGCTGAAAACTGTTCTAAATTGTGAAAAATTGGACCTTAATTGGCGCTTTGGCGAAAAACACCAGAACTGCATAATCAAGAGGTCATAACTTTGTAGTTTATATTGTTATATTCCAAAAAAAGAAGTGGTTATTTTGTATCAAAAATCATACCACAACAATTTATATGTAGCATTTGGACCTGAATTAAAAAAGATTAAAATCTTGTGGCCAACTTTAGCCCTTTTAAACCTACCGCTTTAAAGGATTGAATTGGGTTGTTGGATTGATGTCTTATCAATGTTTTCAAAACCTGTCACATGTATATAACCCATTTTATATAAAGTAGATACGGTATCCCAGAAGTGATCCTTTAAAACAATTTTGATTGACTAAGCATTTTATATTTCAGGTTAGCACCACAGCTTGTCTGTAGGGATTGAAGCTGGGAAAGGGCCATTGGAGCTGAATTTTATGGTAAGAATTAAAAAAAAGATTGAACTATTCATCTAAGAGTATGTAAATGCACCATGGACTTTTTTATGTACACATGTAGATCTAACATTTAAAAAAAAAATCCAAATTAAAAGTTTATTTATACCGGTAATCTGGATAGGGGTATATAAGAATAAAGAGATGTTATAAGATTGCCAACTACACAACTATCAATAAAGGAAGCAAATTACAGTCACCGTAGGACGTTCAACAATGAGCAAATATCTATATGAATGTAAATTATGCAACTGGTTGAATATCACAATATTTTAATCTCTGATGCATAACTTTGAAGGCGGATTTTTCTGAAATCGGGATTATTAATCATATTTATCCATTTATTAAAAAATCAAGAATAGATGCATGCAATAATTTCTGAATTTAAAGTACCAGTTTTAAAGTAAGCTATAAGAGGTACTGAATATGACAAAATGTTAAACAATTTCAAACAAGAAAACCAACACATTGAGTCATGAAAAAGAATAATCGAAAAAAATAAACATGACACACACCAACCATTGGTTAGTTTTTCATCCTTATTTGCTAATAATTGTATTTGATATAGTTTAAATTTTGATATAGGCTTGATCATATGTTTTGACAGATATGTTTAAGAATATTTATTTCTTTTTCAGGAAACTTTGACTGCGGCTGCCACATTAAATGATTATATGATATAACAGTGAAGAAAGTTAGTCAGAAAACTTGTGTATATGTTTCAGAAAATGTAATTTTTTACAACAACAAAAAAAACAAAAAAAAAGAATGTGTAAAGATTCTCCACTTTCAACTAGATTGGAAGCTTGTATTTAAAATTTCAAAATTACTCTTACTTTTCTTGTCGTGCTTATAGAAACTGAATATGTTTCATAATTTAGATCTTATTCGTTATTCCCCAACCCCCTGTAACTCTGTTTCATTTTTACTTTGAAAATGAAATGAGACATAAAAAATTTACTGGTAAACTTAATAATGGTCTGTCTAGTCCAAAGGCTTTCAGTCGGTTAAGAATGGAGAATCTAAAAAAAAAAAAAAAAAAAAAAATTGAAAAAGAATATATTGTGTTTTTGTGTTTTGCCTGAATTGTTATATATTATTCCAACTTTTTGTTATTTTTTTGCAGTGCTTTTAGCTAAAACATTAAAATTATTTCACTAGAAGCAGAGTACAACATATTGATGAAAAAAGATTGATTGATTGATAGAATTTTGGTGTATAATGCCACTTTCAGCCCAATTTGAGCCATTTTTTATGGGTTGAAAAAGTTAAAAGTAACAGTAGATACCCACCAACTTTTCCCCCAGGGAACTGTCAATTCTAGTCGATTAAGCTTTGAGTCAAACACACCTACCACAGGTTGGGTTTGAATTCTCAACCTCATTTTGACATGCTAGAGATACAATAATACTTCTTAGACCACTGCCACTAAGGCCCTTAGGTAAAAGTTAAAGTTCTAAATTAGTTATTGAAATGTGTTGTAGTTTTTACATACCGTATAATTTTTTCATTTTAATTATACTATATTTTGTATTGTTGTTAAATATAGGAAGGATGTGGAGTCTCGACAGGGTCATATTTTCAAGGCAAGGGGAGGTAATTCCCTTGTTATACTCCTCATACTTTAAATTTCCTAAGTGTTTATAGGGAATATAACTTTTTTATTTAAATATTCACTTTTTTTTACACATTTTCCTAAAATATCAGATGTATACTAGCTAAAATGACTATTATTTAGAGCTCTGTAAATAAAAAAAAAATGTGTAAGCAGAGCTCTATATACAGATAATAGATTTGGAGGGTTTGGGAAATAGTAACTACAATTGATGAGGGGAAATTTTCAAAAAAAATGATTTTGCTATTACTGTAAAGTGCATCTGATATTTTTTTTTATACATGTATAATGTTATTTCTGAAAGCAAATGGACAATAAGGTAATGAGGACATGGACCTCCTTGGCAGTTATGATAGCAGCTCTAAGGAAGATGGTCAATCATATCTTCAACCAAGTCTGAGGCTTTACCAGGAAAAATCTGTGGTGAGTTGAAATGTTCCACAAAATTTATAATAATATTATTATAGACTTTTAAAACTTTTTATTTATTAAGGGTTTTTGTGTGATATTGAAGATATCTGCATCATTTCATAACATTTTTTTATAACTTGTATTTAATGAAAATGTTTTCTACCTTATGTATCGAGTCAATATTTTGAAGATATTATATAACAAATTCATAAGAAATGATACAAGGCATAATTATGTTTCTCTTCTTAATTTTATCTTTTAAACATTTTTTTTTATTTCAGGTTATTGAAATTACAATGTTTTCCTGGTGTTGGGAGTAAGACATGGATATCTGATATTGTTAACATGTTGGTAGGTATTACAGCTTTTATTTTTAATAATTTTAATAGTATTTGACATCAATAAATTTTTTGAAGGTTTGAAATACTATACAATATGATGAAATACAAGTTTATTTTTTGCTAACTTAATAAAATAGAAAATGTAAATTGGGAATGTGTTGGAGAGATAAAAAACAAACTTACAAAGGGCAAAAAACATAACCATTCCACCTGACAACCGATCAGACAATAGTTTTAAGTTTAATCAATGCAGACAAGATCACAAACTGATGCTCATTTGCTAGTTGATACATATGTCTTTTAAAATACAACTGGCATATAAGGATCATAATGGTACAATGTGGATAAATTTACAGGTTTCCAAGAGCAAAATTGGCAGCGCGTCATCCCTACAATGGCTTCCATTTCTACGATTGTGAAAATGAACTGGCGTAATGGGGAGATAATTTTGACGAAGTAGCATCCTGACTGATCTGAGAACTTTTAAACAATTATTATGATGTACATATTTTTTGAAAGTTGAGAATAACTGACCTTGAACTTTGTTTTACAGGTTAGCATCACAAGTTTCCTTGGGGTTACTTGCTTGGGGAGTTATTAGAGCTGTTTTAAGGTGAGAATTTATTAATCAACAAACAATTTAACTATATATTTATTATACATGTATCTAATTTTAAATGCCCCTAGATATCTATATATCTATCCTAAATATATGTCAATGTAAAATGTTGTACCTTTACTTGAGAAGTGTATCTATATTTACTGATTTGTCTCCCTTGCCCTGAACAAGATTAGGCCCGAGACTACAATTAATTCCTCTATCAGTTCTTTATAACGTTTTGTTGCATTAAAACAAATTTGCCTATTCTTTTTGTCTAATTTTTGGTGTGTGCAATGTACAGTTCAAGTCCAAAAATGTTTACATTATACAAATTTGGCCAATACACATCCATACCCCTATAGGCAAGTCAAGAGATGTTCCGAAAAGTGTAAATACTACCTTTTTGCACCTATTAGGTTCGAGACCACAATTGTCGTCCCTTGATTTTCGTTGTTCACAAATATAGTCTCTAGTGTTGACAGTGGGTTACTTGCCAATATTTTTCATACCCCTTCGAAATTTATTTCTCCATGTTTTATGCCTCAAATTGGAAGTAGGGGGTGAAATTACACTGTGAAAAAATTTGGGTCCAGAATTTTAAAGGAGAAGAAGTGATTTGGTCCAGATAAAAAAGGTTGAAAATAAGTTTTCTATAATTTTGATATGATTTGTCCCAAAAGTAGTACAACACACTGTAAAAAAATCATTGAGAAAGCGCAGGTGGGATTTTTTTAATTTTTATTTATGTTCTAAAAGAAATGCACTACGAATTAATTATGGTCTCTGACCACCTGGCCGAATCACACTTTCCTTATCAAAATCTGTTAAAATAAAACATCCAAAAGTTTATTTCAGCTCTCTTCTTTCATTTCCATCCCAGAAGAACTAAGAAATGTATGAGAAAGGGAAAGAAAAAATACACTATAATTAAAGGGAACTATATTCGTTATAATTGTGGTCTTGGGCCAGATGTGAAGGGGAGATAATCTGATATCAAGTAAAACCTAGCTATCATAAAAAAGATGATCAATGTATGATAACTGCTTTACATTCAGTCATTCATATTTTGATTACAAATTTCAAAAGAATTTATTCCTACTTTTGTATCATGGAGAAAATCTTGTTTGGAACTTTGGATCTCAGTAAGGGTCAATAAAACAACAAATAACAAAATATTAATTAAATTTTACTTTTTATTAAGTGAGCTTACCAGCAGCTTCTGCATTCACTGTGTTAAATATTTCCAATAATTGCTCAGGTATTTGATGTCAAGTCTCATAATTGTAAAGTTTGGAAAATTTATTTTTGTGTATTGACAGATTTCAGTAAAATGAAGTAGCAAAAATAAGAAGAGTTTTCACATTCATTGATATGTTTTTTTTTTAAATTGAATTTTATTATATACCCTTAAGATTATTTTTCCTTTTCAGTTGAAAGTGTAACAGTTGCTGCCTTGTATGGTAAAATCCTTAGACAATAATCCTGCAAACAGTCGGATGAACTGTTACTATCTCTATTGGAACATCTGTAGACAGTAGTCTTGTAAGCAGAATGAGTTTTTAACAAATTGTATTTTTACTGCTGTATTGAATTTTAAATTATAGATTTTTTTTTATTTATATTACTTGCATTCAATTATTGTTTTGTGATTGATGAAAAATTAAACTGAAATTATTGTTATTTGAGGGGTCCCAAAGGTATGCCATATGGTTTCTCAAAGTACCCACAAGACGTACATAGGTTTACATATATTTTTAATATATGTACATGTAAGCCTTACAAGTGCTTTGAGAAATGAATTTTGTGGGTTACAATCCAAAATAGGATTTTGATGGCCAAACACTATGAACAGAGAATATGAAACTAGTCCCCTGTTAGATATTTTAACTACTAAGTTTTTGACCCCAAATAAAAATGTTTGGGTTTTGGGTTGGGTTTTACTTCACTGACTGCCTAAGAGGGGACCAGGCCAGCCCAAGTGATTCCCTGTATAATCAACAATTTTTTTCCCACAAAAGGGGGGGGACCCTCTAAACCGCCTCTGCAATGGGAAGATTTGTGTTTTCTGTCTGTTTGTCCATCATCAACTCTAATCCATGGCTTATAAACTATTGGTAGATTTTCATTGAAACTTTCAGATTATCTTCTGTAACTAATGGCAGTGTGTATTTTGTTTTATTATAATGAAATTTTGGGGTTCCCAATTGAAAGAATGGACCTTTTAAATACTTTGTTTTAACTTTTGGAAGCATCTGCTAAAATGAGTTCATCATATGAAGGATAGGTTAGTTTGAAATTTTTTTATTAAGTTTTTATCCTGCTTTTAATCTGTTCTTAAAAAGTTGGATCTCATTATGACAAAATTGTCATGACATTAATACAAATTTTCAATATATTCTACTTCAAGACAATAGTATATTACCACTGTAGCTTTGAAGTATATATAAGGTTTGCTATAACAATATTTGTGTTTTATATGATTTTATCTGATTTTAGTGGTTTTTATCTGATTTTGTTTGTTTTTATTGTAAAATCTTGTTATACCAAGCCTTAATATGATTGGGTTTGTTTGGAAACTTAAAAAATTTACTTTTACATGCAGATATTTATTTTCATAATGAGATCTGACATTTTTATGCTTTTAACTCTCTGTTAAATTCATAAACATTCTATTTCACCCTTCAACTATTGATGCAGTCCTTGGAAGATTGATCAAACTGTTAGAATTGTGGATGCAAGTTGAGAATCTACTCTAACTAAATCTATGTTGATATCAGTTGAACTAACCTATCCTTCAATATGAGTAATAAGATATAAGAAAAGAAAAAAATCCATTCTTTGATTAGAGAACCTTTAGAAGTTATAGAAAATAGTACACAATGTCGGCAGAGACTGAAGATTATTTGAAAGTATGTGGAAAGTCCCATTTAATCTTGATGTCCCATTTAATCTTGATAATTGTGGGTTAAAGTTGTAGATGGATGAGCAAACATATCATACACTGAATCACTATACCACAATCCGGCCTAATGCATAAATCAGACTATAAAACAATAACTGAACACTAATTATCTGCCTTCCTGGGTTCCATAAATAAATATAAAAATATACTACTTAATTTTAAAAACAAATAGCTTAGAAATTTGGAAGGAGTAAAGAAACTATATAGTTTACAACAGCTTGAGGTTAAAAATGTGAATGAATGAAATGTAATCTGTTCACTGGAGGATCCTGAAATTTTTAT
This sequence comes from Mytilus galloprovincialis, assembly GCA_037788925.1. NCBI lineage: Eukaryota > Metazoa > Mollusca > Bivalvia > Mytilida > Mytilidae > Mytilus > Mytilus galloprovincialis. The sequence continues at coordinate 95,970,828 of CM075333.1, forward strand.
AAAGGAAAAAAAGGGGGTGCTCACCGATTGTTAGAGGGGCCTCCTCCAGTGGTACTTCAGTGATTTCCTAAATAATAAACCAAATTTTTCCCATCTCTGCTATTTCATTGGTAATCTAATCATTTTTGCACCGATCAAATATTTAGTTTTAATTACCCAGTAAATAAGTTGAGTAATTCTCAAAAAATAATTTGTACATGCATGTTTTGCTATTTTTATATTATAGCTTTTACCACAGTTTTACTTTGTATAAGAATTGTATTGTTTTTGGATGTTATTTTTAAAAGTTGAGACAAACTGAGGATTCTTTTTTTATATGGAATTCTATTATTTATTTATAAGTTAAGTAAGGACTAGAAAGCCTTAAGTTTATATATTAAACAAAGAATAGTCACTAAATGATTACAAAATTTATTACTTGTATCAAAAAATTACATGATTTTATTTTAATTCATAAACTTTTATACATAATTATATAGACTAAGAAATTACATTAGGATTATTTCCCCCTATAATAAAAACAAACAGGAAAATAGATAGTATCCTCAGTACTGTCATTTATTTTGCATTATTGTAATATTTTGCTACTGATACCAAACCCATGATGCAGATCCTTTTCCTCCTTTTTATTTAAAGATAATTTACAACCGTGATCAAAAGCATATCACAAGTAACTGTTTGTTTGATATTTACACACATCTTAAAAGAAGCAGATTGTGTTTGGTTTCATTTGGTTATTTTGTATCATGTAGGTTCATAATAATTGGTAATTAAAATTTATTTGGAAAATCATCTTATCTTAATTGTATCTGGATGACAAGTAAAGGGGGAAGAGGTTTCTATGGTCGAGGGTATGACACATGCAGATGCTTTAATTATATTTATTTATATTTAATTATATTTATTTATATTTGATTATATTTCCATCACTTGGCGTCTATCATCATCATTGGCTTGGCAGTGTATCATCAGCAGAACTTAGGGATACTAAACAGGGTTGTCATTTTTAAAACTTTATTGTCCAAACTTTAAAGGTGCTGGATAGCTTCATATTTGTATGAAGATGCCAAATGACTATTATTTGACTAGTTACCCCATTTTTATGTGTTATATGGACAACTATATTTGGTACAAATGTATATGGATTCATTGCTAGGTATACATATAAAAAAGAAGTGTCCTAATGAGACAACTCTTCACAAGAGACCAAATGACAGACATTTACAACTAAGGAGTCTTTTATACAATAACATCAGTGGTCTTGTATTAGTGTGTTCGCCTCAAGTTGGAACTCTGGCATGTTAAAACCTAAACGACTCAAAAATTGGTATTTGCTGCTGCTCTTCTTGTGGATTGCACAAAGCAGGGTTAATTTTCATGTACCTGTCCTGAATATGCATTTAATTGCCACAGGACTTTTAACAGCTGTCCATCATTACCATCATGAGAGATCGCCTAGCCTAACAAAGTCATGGTTCAGTGATTAATGTTCAGTTTTGGGATTAGGTATTTGTTTCTCTGAAACTAAGTAATTCATTATGTTTATTCAATGAATAAAATAATTGTAAGGTTCACACGTCTGTCTAACAAGGTTCATCTGACCTTGACCTTATTTTCATGGATATTTTAGTCCATAGTTTTTTTTGGTGGAGAGCCTGTGACTTTTGTCACAGAAAGCTCGACATAAGGATAGTGATCTGGTGGTGGCAGCGGTGTTAGCTAACTTCTTAAAAGCTTTATATTTGAGAAGGTTGAAGACCTGGATGCTTCATACTTTGTATATAGATGTCTCATGTTACGAAGTTACCGTCAGTCACATGTCCAATGTCTTTGACCTCATTTTCATGGTTCAGTGACTACTTGAAAAAAGTTAAGATTTTTTGTAATGTTAAATTCTCTCTTATTACTAGTAATAGGATAACTATATTTAGTATGTGCGTACCTTGCAAGGTCCTCATGCCCGTCAGACAGTTTTCACTTGACCTCCACCTCATTTCATGGATCAGTGAACAAGGTTAAGTTTTGGTGGTCAAGTCCATATCTTAGATACTATAAGCAATAGGTCTTGTATATTCAGTATATGGAAGGACTATAAGGTGTACATGTCCAACTGGCAGATGTCATCTGACCTTGACCTCATTTTCATGGTTCAGTGGTTATAGTTAAGTTTTTGTGTTTTGGTCTGTTTTACTTATATTGTATGCAAAAGGTCTACTATATTTGTTGTATGGAATGATTGTAAGGTGTTCATGTCTAGCGTGCAGGTGTCATCTGACCTTGACCTCATTTTCATGGTTTAGTGGTCAAAAGTTAAGTTTTTGTGTTTTGGTCTTTTTTTCTAATACTATATGCAATAGGTCAACTATATTTGGTGTTTGGAAATATTTTATGATCTGTATGTCAGTCACATAGGTTTTATTTGACCTTGACCTAATTTTCACAGTTCATTGCTCAGTGTTTTGGTGTGTTTTTCTTAAACAATAAGCAATAGGTCAACTATATTTGTTGTATGGAAGAATTGTTAGCTGTACATGTCTGCCTGGCATGGTTCATCTGACCTTGACCTCATTTTCATGGTTCAATGGTCAATGTTTATTTTTTTTGGTTTATGTTAAGTTTATATGACAGTTGTAATAAAGCTTTATATTTAGGACTATCAACATACTATCAATGATTGGTAAAGAAGGAGAGACATTTCAGCGTGTGCACTCTTGTTTTTATTAGGATTATTTCTTAGAAGTAAAAAAGTGTTATAAAAGATATTCAAAAATAGGTTAACTGTATTTGGTATACAGAATGATTGAAAGGTTAACGTGTTTGTCTGATGAGGTACATCTGACCTTGACATTATTTTCATGTTTTTAGCTCACCTGGCCCAAAGGGCCAAGTGAGCTTTTCCCATCACTTTGCGTCTGTCGTCCATCGTTCGTCGTCGTTAACTTTTACAAAATCTTCTCCTCTAAAACTACTGGGCCAAATTAAACCAAACTTGGCCACAATCATCATTTAGGTATCTAGTTTAAAAAATGTGTCCGGTGACCCGGCCAACCAACCAAGATGGCCACCATGGCTAAAAATAGAACATAGGGGTAAAATGCAGTTTTTGGCTTATAACTCAAAAACCAAAGCATTTAGAGCAAATCTGAAATGAGTAAATTTGTTTATCAGGTGAAGATCTATCTGCCCTGGAATTTTCAGATGAATCGGACAACCCGTTGTTGGGTTGCTGCCCCTAAATTGGTAATTTTAAGGAAATTTTACTGTTTTTGGTTATTATCTTATTATATTATTAAATAAATCAACATGACCGAAATGGTCAATTGACCCCTTTAGCAGTTATTGCCCTTTATAGTCAATGTTTAACCATTTTTCGTAAATCTTAGTAATCTTTTACAAAAATCTTCTCCTCTGAAACTACTGGGCCAAATTCATCCAAACTTGGCCACAATTATCTTTGGGGTATCTAGTTTAAAAAATATGTCCGGAGACCCAGCCATCTAACCAAGATGGCCGCCACGGCTAAAAATAGAAACATAGGGGTAAAATGCAGTGTTTGGCTTATAACTCAAAAACCAAAGCATTTAGAGCAAATATGACATGGGTAAAATTGTTTATCAGGTCAAGATCTATCTGCCCTGAAATTTGCAGATGAATCGGACAACCCTTTGTTGGGTTGCTGCCCCTGAATTGGTAATTTTAAGGAAATTTTGTTGTTTTTGGTTATCTTGAATATTATTATAGATAAAGATAAACTGTTTTACTTGGTGGTAAGTTGAGTTAATGCTGGAATTTCGGGCATAACTGTATTATCCTGTCCTGAATTCTCATTTAATAGTTCCAATAACTGCTCTTTGGTGAAAGTGGATGGAGCCCTGATGCCTTAAATTGCTTCCTTAGTTTTTCTTTAACTTCGTCAAATGTCAATTCCGTATTACTGGAATTCTGTGCAACTGGTGTGTCACTTTTCTTACTTTTTTTACTGGAAACACGCGTTTAACGAACTGGCGGCATTTTAAGGAAGTTGTGAAAAGTTGTGATTTGAATTTTTGCACTGCTATACTGCTACTACCAAATAATGCAACTGACTCAATAAACCTGACAACTTGAAAGATTGAAAAATTAACACGTGCACCAAGTTCATGAGACGGTTAAGAAAACATTGTCGTCTCTACCACAGGCATCATAAATTTAGTAATAAAATGTGTATCGTCCACCTAAAATAATTATTTTTACAGAAGCCGAGTCGGACAGAACATGAAACATTAGTATAAACATCAATTAAACTTTATAACTAATGAAAACGTCAACGAACATACCAGGTATTTCTGACCATGCCATCATCATAACTGATACAGACATCAATCCTTTCTTTCCAAATCTAGCTATCGGAAAGTTTACACCAGGGCAAGAGCCCATTTAGCTGCGATAAAGTGAATAAAGATATAGATTCACTGTCACCACAAATGAGGATTAACATCCAAAACAACCAAAATGTCAACGAAGAATGATTGACATTTAAGAAACACCTAATTGCCAGCCTAGAAAAACATATACCATCAATAAAGGCAACAGTAGTATACCGCTGTTCAAACTCATAAATCCATGGACAAAAAACAAAATCGGGGTAACAAACTAAAACTGACGGAAACGCATAAATATAAGAGGAGAACAACGACACAACACTACAATGTAACTAACACACACAGAAACGGACCAAGCATCAGGCAAAATCCCACGAGAATAACAAATATAACATCAAAACCAAATACATGAATTTGGGATAGACAAGTACCGTGACACGTCTTATCGCAATGTCAATTTACACTCAAAAATAAGAGAAAACAAACGACGCAACGTTAAATTGTAACGCACACAGAAACGAACTATAATATAACAATGGCCATATTGCTGACTTGGTACAGGACATTTTTAAAGGAAAAAATGGTGGGTTGAACCTGGTTTTGTGGCATGCCAAACCTCGCACTTTAATGGCAATGTTAAATATAACATAGAAATGACAACATAATATTACAGGACTACAATACAAATAAATAGGAAAACGTATAAGCCAAAGAAACACATGATTAATGAATAACAAAAAGCATCAGGTTTAAAATTTAATACGTCAAAAACGCGCCTCGTCCACACAAGACTCACAAGTGACGCCCAGATATAAAAGATCGAAAGCGAAAAAAAGTACAAAGCTGAAGATCAAAAGTTGAAAAAGGCGAAAAGATACTAGAGGGACATTCAAACTCATAGATCAAAAATAAACTGACAACGTCATTGCTAAAATGAAAAAGACAAACAGACAAATAATAGTACACAAGACACAACATAGAAAACTAAAGACTAATCAAAAACTTCAAGAGGGATCTCGGGTGCTCCGGAAGGGTAAGAAAATCCTGCTCCACATGTGGCACCCGTCTTGTTGCTCATGTTATTACAAACCCGGTAAGTAGTTTAATTCGGTAGATCACATTTGTGAAAAGGGAACGGAATTGTAGATACGTAAGGAACATATTCGCTATCATCTGTGAAATGGATATTCCATAACAATAACCAACTCGTGATGGCGTCCGTAAAATTTACGAAGGGAAGATTTCAACTTCACCATTTGGAACTCTTGGAATAATAGCTACCTTTTGAGCAGCAACACTCTATCAAGGAAATCATAAAAGGAAATACAAGCCCGGGAATATCCTATCTAGATATATATTCGTATGCATGCGCTGCTGGAATGATACAACATAAAATTGGATAACAATTGGGTTGCACCATAAAAGAGGCAAAGACAGCTCATAAACAACAGCAAGGAGAAGGTCCGAATTCTACTGAAGCAATTTGCGTCTGTCTTAAAAAAAGAAACAAAAAAAAGTACCGAAAACAAACATCATGGTATTTAGACTCCATACATCAAATTACCATCAGAATAAAAGGTGTGAAAAAGCTGTTACACACACACGATCACAAACAACATAAAATGAAACAACACAAAAATTACCGAAAACAAATATCATGGTAAAAGACTACGTACATCAAATTACCATCCAAATAGATGGTGTAAATAAGCTGTTTCACACAAACAACATCCAAAGCATCGGGTCCAGACAAATACCAAATAGAGTACTGAAACAATACACCGAACATCTTGCACCAATACTGACACCCATATTCCAAATATACCTAGACATTGGTTCCCTATCAGAGGACTGGAGAAATGCCAACATCTCCTGCATCTTTTAGAAAGGAGACCGACATGCGGCTGAAAAATACAGACCCGTCGCACTGGCATCAGTACCATGTAAGCTACTTGAGCACATCATATACCGACATATGCTTAAACTTCTTAAAAAGCATAATGTATTGACATCGCTAAACCAAGGCTTCAGATCCGGATACTTCTGTGACACCCAATTTGCCATCACAATCCACGACATGCTCCAGTCATACGATAAAGGAAACCAGGTAGACATTGCGATTCTGGATTTTTCCAAATCAATCAACTTTACCTCATGATCGACTCCTGCACAAAATGAATCAATATGGAATTAGAGTAATTATCACCCCAAATGCCTAACTTCATTCCTAACAGAAAGAAAAATGCGAGTCCAACTTAAAGGAGCAAACTGAGGTTGAATCCGGACCCCCCAAGGAACGGTGCTAGGACCCATCATCTTCTTGTGTTACACAAACGATCTACCAGATGCAGTAAACTCGTCAGTCCGACTTTTTGCAGAAGACTGTTTGCTATACAACTGATAACAATATTATTCAACGATTTAAGCAATTGGAAAAGGAAAAAAAATATTTGTAGAACTTGTTCAGATTAATGATAAAGAAGTAATTGCAGCAATATATACATTAAAGAATAAGAAGTCAAGTGAATTTGACATGATCTTAAATGAAATGCTAAAATGTTGCCATTCATTTTTGTTAACAAGTTTAAAAAAAAATATTTAATCATATTCTTTTAACTGGTTCCTTCATTGATGTGGTCAGATTTATAAATTATCTGTTTACAAAACTTTTGAATTTTTGAAATACTAAGGCTTTTCTACCTCATGAATAGGGTACCTTAGCTGTTTTTGGCAAAACTTTTAGGAATTTTGGTCCTCAATATTCTTCAACTACGTACTTTATTTGGCCTTTTAACCTTTTTGGATTCGAGCGTCACTGACGAGTCTTTTGTAGACGAAACGCGCGTCTGGCGTAGATACAAAATTTAATCCTGGTATCTATGATGAATTCATTTCCTGCTATGTGGACAAAAGGATTTATTTAAAAGTGGTTCTACTGATGACCCCTCAAATTATAGAGGTATAATAACAATTTGAAGTGCACTAGGAATTGTTTTTGCAAAAATATTGAACACAAGGCTAGAGAGTTGTTTTTTTTTTATCCAAGAGAAATATAATATGTAAAGAACAGATCTGTTTTTGCAAGAAAAAGAGAACCCACAAGTGACCATATGTTTGTTCTCAAAACATTAATAGCAACATATACTCAAATGGGCCCTAAGCTTCTCTTTTCTTGTTTCGTCAACTTGTAAAAGGCATTATATTAGGTTTAATCTATCATTTTCTTCATAAGTTGTTATCCATTCGTTTGATGTGTTTGAGCTTTTGATTTTGCCATTTGATTAGAAACATTCCGTTTTGAATTTTCCTCGGAGTTCAGTATTTTTGGGATTTTACTTTTTATACACAATACAACATAGAAAACTAAAGACTGAGGAACACGAACCCTACCAAACACCGGGGTGATCTCAGGTGCTCGAGAACGGTATTCTATGATTCATAACAAACCTTAATTCCATTATTTTTTCTTTTTATAAATTGATGAATTTTTAAGAAACTAAGGTATCAACTTGCTAAGGCAAAGTTGGTGTTGATCATTATTCTAGGTTCTTTTTTTGTCATAGAACTCTTTTAAATATTCGGCTTTGCGCTTTCCTGGTGAAAATAAATCAAGAAAGCGCTTCGAACGCATGCAATGAATTGATATTAGTTTTTTTTTTATATTTTATTACAACAGCACATATGTATAACATAACTAGAGAGGTAGCGTCGTTCATTCCCTTTTAGTATAGTCTTCTTCATTCTGTATTTTTAGAATTTTATCACGACATAGAGGGTTGGGATTCCGCTAACATGTTTAACCCCGCCACATTATTTATGTATGTGCCTGTCCCAAGTGAGGAGCCTGTAATTCAGTTGTTGTCGTTTGTTTATGTGTTACATATTTGTTTTTCGTTCATTTTTTTTACATAAATAAGGCCGTTAGTTTTCTCGTTTGAATTGTTTTACATTGTCTTATCGGGGCCTTTTATAGCTGACTATGCGGTATAGGCTTTGCTCATTGTCGAAGGCCGTACGGTGAGCTATAGTTGTTAATGTCTGTGTCATTTTGGTCTTTTGAGGATAGTTGTCTCATTGGCAATCATACCACATCTTCTTTTTTATATAGAAAATGAAACAAAATAAAAATAAAATAAAACACCCAGAAAAAATTATACAACATATGTTACTAAGTAGTATATTATAAATTAAAAAAAAAATCGGTTTAAACATAAACACATTATATACATATGAAATACAAGTAAGTTTGGTTTAAGCAATTTTACTGAAATCAATAACAATTCCAATTATTGGTGAGTTTAGTTAAATAGTCAGAAGTAAAACAAGTTCGACGATACCCGTAAATCAACGAAATAGCATTCCAAGTCTGAATGTCAAGGTGTTAAAGAAATCAGTTAAGATTTTTCTTCGAGTTGTTGCAATGGCTGTAAATAAAGCCAATATATACCCTCGTTATCAGTTGTGGTATTCCTCCTCTCAAGCTAGATTTCAGAGAATTACAATTTCAATTTCAATTAATTTACTTTCTTTAAAAACAATTTAACGAATTGATCGTCTCGATTTTTTTAAACATACTAGTATATAAAAAAAATATGAGCAGTCTTTTTGGTGTCATTTGTATTAAATGGTTACATCGAACTAAGATCAGTTTGAATTTGCGTAGTGACTTGTACTAATGGAAAGAATAAATTTATGCTGAATTGAATCGATTCTTTTGACATATTTTTATTGAACCTCTATTGACTAGCTAATAATACTCAAACGGAGAATTGGAATGTTTCAGAGATGTATTCAGCAACTAGAAACATACATTGAGTTTGGTATGTAAGGAATTTACTCCCAAAGCAACATTTGAAAATATTTTTTGTCGCTTCGTACATATTGATGCGGTAAATGGATAACATTGATATGGTAGTTCTGTTAATATTTTTTTTCATTGTTACATATTACCAGAAAAATATAATTTGTGAAATTATAACAGATGCCTGCCAAACAATGAAAAGATCTATTTTTGAAGTTTGTAAATGAGGTATTTTTGTCACAAGATTCTCAACTGTTTAATCATACTGTTACTAATGTTATTTTTGTAATTTCGTGTTGAGTTCCAATTCTCATAGGAAACCCCCAATAGTACGTTCCCATTGATACATAAATAAAGGTGTCCCCATGCTGATACAGTCCTGCATAAAAAGGATTTATTAAGTAGGAACTTATTATGTATGGAAACATTTGACCGCCATGTGTATGTCCTGAAATAGAGAAAAGAGAATGAGTTAGTTCTTACAACAGACAAACGGACATCTTTATATAAAACTAGAGGCTCTAAAGAGCCTGTGTCGCTCACCTTGGTCTATGTGAATATCAAACAAAGGACACAGATGGATTTATGAAAAATTTGTGTTTTGGTGATGGTGATCTGTTTGTAGATCTTACTTTACTGAACATTCTTGCTGCTTACAATTATCTCTATCTATAATGAACTTGGCCCAGTAGTTACAATGGAAAATGTTAGTAAAAATTTACAAATTTTATGAAAATTATGAAAAACTGTTTATCTCTGTCTATAATAATATTCAAGATAATAACCAAAAACAGCAAAATTTCCTTAAAATTACAAATTTAGGAGCAGCAACCTAACAACGGGTTGTCCAATTCATCTGAGAAATGCAGGGCAGATACATCATTTTGTAGATCTTGACCTGATTAACAATTACCCCCATGTCAGATTTGCTCTAAATGCTTTGGTTTTTGAGATATAAGCCAAAAACTGCATTTTATCCCTATGTTCTGTTTTTAGCCATGGCAGCCATCTTGGTTGGTATGCCGGGTCACCGGACACATTTTTTAAACTAGATACCCTAATGATAATTATGGCCAAGTTTTGTTTAATTTGGCCCAGCAGTTTCAGAGGAGAAGATTTTTGTAAAAGATTACTAAGTCTAAGATCTACAAAAAATGGTTAAAAATTGACTATAAAGGGCAATAACTCCTTAAGAGGGTCAACTGACCATTTTGGTTATGTTTGACTTATTTGTAAATCTTACTTTGCTGAACATTATTGCTGTTTACAGTTTATCTCTATGAATGTGAATTCGCATTACTATAAGACGTGTTTCTGTACTTGTTGATCCCAAATTCATGTATTTAGTTTACATGTTTAATGTTATATTTGTAATTCTCATCGGATTTTGTCAAATGTGTTGACGTCTTTTTATTATATTTAGGTGTTACGGATAAAAAAAATTAATCACCGCCTTTATATTTTGTAGCATGAATTGTTCTATATAATAAGGATGTTCTTATCCCGGGCATAAAAACAATGCCGTATTTGGCAAAACCTTTTCAACTTTTTATCTTCAGTGCTGTACAACTTTGTACCTTTTTCACTTTCGATCTTTTATATCTGGGCGTTATGTATTCGGGTTTAGTTTTCTGTAATTAGTTAATACTTCAGTTTCTTTATGTATATCTCTTTCATATTCATTTGATAAAATTTACTGTTTGCAATAGCATGAATTGTTCTATATAATAAGAATGTTCTTATCCCGGGCATAAAAACAATGCCGTATTTGGCGAAACCTTTTCAACTTTTGATCTTCAGTGTTGTACAACTTTGTACTTTTTTCACTTTCGATCTTTTATATCTGGGCGTCACTTGTAAGTCTTGTGTGGACAAGGCGCGTTTTTGGCGTATTGAATTTTAAACCTGATGCTTTTTGTTATCTATTAATCATGTTTTTCTTTGTCTAATATGTTCTATTAATTTGTATTGTAGTCCTGTAATATTATGTTGTCATTTCAATGTTATATTTAACTTTGCCATTACAGTGCGAGGTTTGGCATGCCACAAAACCAGGTTCAACCCACCACTTTTATTCCCCTTTAAAAGTGTCCTGTACCAAGTCAGGAAGATGGCCATTGTTATATTATTGTTCGTTTCTGTGTGTGTTGCATTTTAACGTTGAGTCGTTTGTGTTTTCTCTTATTTTTGAGAAATTGAGATAAGACGTGGCACGGTACTTGTCTATCCCAAATTCATGTATTTGGTTTTCATGTTATATTTGTTATTCTCGTTGTGTTTTGTCTGATGCTTGGTCCGTTTCTGTGTGTGTTACGTTTCGGTGTTATGTCGTTGTTCTCCTCTTATATTTAATGCGTTTCCCTCGGTTTTAGTTTGTTACCCCGATTTTGTTTTTTGTCCATGGATTTATGAGTTTTGAACAGCGGTATACTACTGTTGCCTTTATCTATAATAATATTCAAGATAATAACAAAAAACAGCAATATTTAGTTAAAATTACCAATTCAGGGGCAGCAACCCAACAACAGGTTGTCCGATTCATCTCAAAATTTCAGGGCAGATAGATCTTGACCTGATAAACAATAATATTTCATGTCAGATTTGCTCTAAATACTTTGGTTTTTGAGATATAAGCCAAAAACTGCATTTTACCCCTATGTTCTATTTTTAGCCATGGCGGCCATCTTGGTTGGTTTGCCAGGTCACCGGACACATTTTTTAAACTAGATACCCCAATGATGATTATGGCCAAGTTTGGTTAAATTTGGTCCAGCAGTTTCAGAGGAGAAGATTTTTCTAAAAGATTACTAAGATTTACGAAAAATGGTTAAAAATTGACTATAAAGGGCAATAACTCCTAAAGTGGTCAACTGACCATTTTGGTCATGTTGACTTATTTGTAGTTCTTACTTTGCTGAACATTATTGCTGTTAACAGTTTATCTCTATCTATAATAATATTCAAGATAATAACCAAAAACAGCAAAATTTCCTTAAAATTACCAATTCAGGGGCAGAACCCAACAACGAAATGTCCGATTCATCTGAAAATGTCAGGGCAGATAGATCTTGACCTGATGAACAATATTACCCCTGTCAGATTTGCTCTAAATGCTTTGGTTTTTGAGTTATAAGCCAAAAACTGCATTTTGCCCCTATGTTCTATTTTTAGCCATGGCGGCCATCTTGGTTGGTTGGCCGGGTCACCGGACACATTTTTAAACTAGATACCCCAATGATGATTTTGGACAAGTTTGGTTAAATTTGGCCCAGTAGTTTCAGAGGAGAAGAATTTTGTAAAAGTTAACGCAGGACGACGACGACGACGGACGCCGGACGCCAAGTGATGAGAAAAGCTCACTTGGCCCTTTGGGCCAGGTGAGCTAAAAAAAGTTGTAAAAACTTATTATTATGAAAATGAGTTTAGCAGCCACATTAGCACTCTATAAATGATGATGGAAGATCTTTGTTTGTCAATATTAAAATTTCCTTACAACTTTCATAACCTCGGAAAGACTTGGAGCTTTCCGAATGGTATATACATTATTATTACTGTGGATTCATTTATTTTCGTGGGTATCAATTTTCGTGGATTGATGAAAACTTGCATATTCTTGGATATTTGATTTCGTGGTTTTGCCAATTTGTGTATGAAAAGCCTATTAATTATGTATTATTCGTTGAACATTTGAATTCGTGGTCCCCGGCCTGTACCCACGAAACCAACGAAAATTGGTATCCAACGAATAATAATGAATCCACAATACTAGTATGTCTTACTGTGAATTATTGACGTTGCCCTCTGGATGTTATGTTGTTTTTTGTCGTTGGATGTTGCATATTCATAGAATCCTATATACAAATGCAAATTGTATTCTGAAAAAGTATGCATATTTATGTAAATTTCCATGGATGGATATTTTTCTATTTTCTGTAAAATGTTTTGTTTACTTACCACAGAGAATTAAATCAATCTTATTAATCGACTGCAATGCAATTTTTGCTGCTTTCGGTTGATGCGCTATTAAAATGGTGCGTTGTTCTTCTGAACAACCCTTAATGGCAGTGTATAATTTCATACCATGATTTTCATACCTGTTAGGAAAACAATGCATTGTTGTGAAAATAGAACAAAAACAAATCCACATATCACAATACAAGTAAATGCCAATTTCCCTGTATGTTTACCATTCTATTAATGTGTATAGCATCTTTGTAACTATTGTGTGTTTTAAGCATATAGGTACTTTTTTACAATTTTATTTGCCAAATACAGCTAAGGTAATGTAATCTTGTAGAAGTACATTCTTTGTATTTAGAAAAAAATAAAGTTTTGTAAACAGTTAATTTGTAATTCTGACCATCGATATGATCGGTAACACATTGAGTAGATCCTCCCAATGTAAAATACTAAACAGTTTTTATGTTGACTTCTAGAAAATATATGTATAATACAAATTTCTTGACAATGTGTGTGTATTAAAGATTGGCATAAGTGGCGATATCGTTTCATATCACCTTTTTGTTACGATATATATCTAAGATCTTATACAGTATTTGGCGTAGCAAGTTATAACACCCCTATGTTACTTTTAAAAAAAGATATAACTTTCTTCATTGTCGATATTTAGTTAAGCATTTGTTTTTACTGAATATTACTGCCAACGCTAACATGAGATATTACCTAATCCTATCTGCTTCTATATCATCAGTCCCTATAAAACACAAGGAATTGTCGTCTGCTTTATCTGCTGGCACTTTAACATTAGTATTGTGTAAAACTTGAACACCTAATTCTTTTATGGTTTCCATCCAATTTTCAACATCCATAGTGTAATATCATGATTACCTGTTGATTAAAAAAATCTCGATATGAGTTTCTTGGAGTGACTAAACTAAAAACGGACTCAATTTCAAGTTTAGATGAAACAGTCATGTTTTTTTCTACCTCTAAAGAGTTCATGTGATAACCTCAGTTTTTGTATGTTATCATGATTTGTTATTTTAAGCAATTCCTAGGCATTTGAACGACGGTAAAAGAGGAACGAAAGATACCAAAGGGACAGTCAAACTCATAAACCTAAAACAAACTGACAACGCCATGGCTAAAAATGAAAAAGACAAACAAACAACAGCACACACGACACAACATAGAAAACTAAAGAATAAACAACACGAACCCCACCAAAAAAACTACCCATATCTATGACTAGTCTACTACCAGGCAAAAAATACCTTAGTCGTATTAGGCCCAACTTTTAATAATTTGATTAATTTCTAATGCTTTCAACTATTATTTGGTTTGATAAAATGCGTGTATCACACACCAACTAATAGCTAGTTATGATTTGTTAGAGTCACCGTGTTGACGCTTATGGTCATTTCGTTCCCATGGATATTTTTGTGTTGACTTGAAGTATGATCTTTTTTAAATTCACTGTTACGAAATGTTGAATGATTTGAACTCTAATGGTTTTGTGTCCTAATCGTATTGTACTGAATGTTTCGATTTTTAATTCTCTTTAACTTGTATTTTGAATTGGTTTTCGAACTGTCATGATTCTCGTGTTATGGAAACGAGTTTCCAGAGTATCAAAATTTAACCTGGTACCTTTTACGGGGTTTTACCATTAAATCAATTAAACGTTATGTTTACGGAGTTTCTTGACTTGTAACCCAGATTTTTTTTCTTTTTATCGATTTATGACTTTTGGACAGCGGTATACTACTATAGGCTTTATTTTAAACCAGGACGAGTAGTTTACAAACTTAACGATATTAAAGATAGGCGTAGTTTTACACGTCTTTGATTTTTTTATCAACCAGAACAGCACTTTTTAGCCTGTATGGGAAGTCATAACGATGGCGTCATGGAGCGGAATTGTATGCTACTGTCATCTGTCATTGGCATGAACTTGTGTAACATGTTATTTCGATTCATACAAGTGAGATACTTAGCTAGCAATGAACCCAGGCTAAATTCACCATTTTGTACACAAAAAATGTCTGTACCGAGTTAGAAATAGGACAGTAGTCTGCCATTTGTTTGATGTGTTTTTATCTTTTGATTTTGTCATTTGATAAAGAACTTCTCATTTTGAATTTTCTGTGGAGTTTCGTATTTTTGCTATTTAATTTTATATATATATTTTTTTCTAATTGGCAACAAAATTTATTTGTACAAAATACAACTCTCTATTTTTCAAGTTATCTCTTGTATAACAATAAAAGCATGTTTAATTTAATATTATATTATTTGTTGAATTTTTTTCTAGATTTTGATTCTCTTTTTTCACACAAAAGTTGTAATGTGTCTAAAGCTGTACAATTGTTTTATATGCATTACCTGTGACATAAAAGATTCCATGTTTCGATCGAATGTTTCGCAGAGGCTGTACTGCATCCCTCAACTGTGAAACCAAACCGTCAACTAAATCTCCGTCGATAACAACAATATCTAAAAGATAATACTGCGTAATCAGGTTCATTCAAAAACAAAGAAATTTATTATCAAGTATTGTTTTTATTCACACTGATTAAAACATTGAAAAGCTTGATATTCGTCACTTACGCTCTGGTCACAACGAACCAACAACACATCTATGCAGCTCCACGACATGCAATTTTGTCAAATCGCGGGTCATCACGTAATCGTCGTACGACAGTCGCACGATATTTTAAGCATCGTGGCGCTGTCGTGTGTCGTGAGACATGCACCTTTTTTGCTCTACGATTTTTTATCGTGTCACTGTCTTGTGGGTGTCGTGAGAGTGTTTTTTACCGCAATCGTGGGACTGTCGTGCGATAAACACATTGTCGTGGGTACCAACATAAACCATTTTAATAAAAAATAATTTTACGATTGTCGCACGACGGTCGTAAGACAATCTCACGACTGTCGCAAGACACTCGTGATACAGTCGCACGATTGTCTCACGAATACCAAATTTCGTACGATGCTCGCACAACATTGATTGTCTGTCTTACACCAGAGGTACGTTCGTCGTGTAACACATTTTCGTTTTATTTAGAAGAAAACAATTCGGCGGGAATGAATGTTTGGAAAACACATACTGTCTGCCGTTTAAAGAAGATGGTTATTCCATTAGATTACGCTTGGTCCTGCTAAATTAGCGCCTTCCCGGAATCCTACAAGAGCAAATTATGGTCCTGTTAGCGTTAATTCGAGCCCGTGAACAGCATAGGAAACAGCAAAACGCCCGACGTTGGTAAGTTAGGCCATGGGTCGATCTGCGCCTGATGTTTGGGCAGTATAATACACTGATGCAAGGGTTGAAGCGGGAATTTGCCGGTGATTTATTTGGATTCATGCGGATGGAGCCTGGCAGGATTTTAGAACTTTTGCTGATAGTCGCCCCTCACATCACTAACCCAATAAATCGGGCCTTCTTTAGACAGTCAGGGGGGGGGGGGGGCTATGATATTGTATTTCTTTGGGAAAAAAATTTGTTTCCAGTTTTTGGAGAAAAAATAATTTGTTTTTGACCCTGAGAAAAAAGAGGTTTGTTTCACCCAAAGCTGCCACTAAAAAAAATCAAATGGTTTCTGCCTTATATACTAGTAGTTCGGAGTCAAATGCACGACTAACCCACGAATGTTGTGCGACAGTCGTATCACAGTGGCGCGACAGTCGTATCACAGTGGCACGACAGTGACAGGACAGTAACACGTGCACCCCAGGACATGAACACCTACAAACATATAATAACCCCAAACAACGCACGATGGTCGTACGACCGACTTTCGACAAACCCACGACAGTACAATGACAATTTTTTTTCTGTCGTGTACCCATCGTGGACATGTCGTAGCTGATGTGACCACTCGAAATATTTTTTTGACATTTTGCACGACAGTGCCACGACAACTATTTTATAGATCTTTCACGACAAAAAATCGTACGATCTGTTGTGACCGGGGCTTTAGATATGTAGTTGAATGTGATGCAAATTTCTGCATCAACTCTCAGTCATGAATTCTGTCATTACCTGTCTACTTATATTAATTGACTTTTCCGTAAAGGGAATTACGCACTGGTTGAAGGTATTCTATCTTTGTTAGACTCGGCCAATTCAAAGGATTGTTATTTTGTTTAGATTCGTGTGTAATGTTTATGACAATACGTTTGCTTCTAGATGCATGTCCTTTATTTTGTATGATTTGGTAACTGCCCAATTGACATATACCATTCATCTCCTTTGATGCATAGAACTACAATATGTTTTATTACTTTGTCCCTGGTCCCTATTGTGATATGTGTGTCCATCATTCATTACAACAATTCGAAGCTAACATAATCAAAAAAGTAAAATCACAAAAATACTGAACTCAGAGGAAAATCAAATTGGAAAGTCCATAATCACATGGCAAAATCAAATGACAAAACACATAAAAAACGAATGGACAAGAACTGTCATATTCCTGACTTGGTACAGGCATTTTCAAATGTAGATAAATGGTGGATTACACCTGATTTTATAGCGCTAAACCTTTCTCTCTCTCATGAAGCGAGATATCCGGATGGTATATATTCCTGTGATCTTTTGCAATTTTAATACAGAGAATTTCAAGTTTTAATGATGACTTATATTGAAGCACTATATATATAAAATATATCTAATGGTAATGATAAAAAATTGTGTATCTTCTAGGATAGATATATTGTATAAACTTGTCTACACAATGTAAGGTATCCATACGAAATTCAAAATAATGATAATATTAGAAAATTATTATATATTTGGGTGGAGAAGTAAAATCTGTTACCGATGGCCAATATTGTTTTATTTGACCGAAATAAACCATGACTAAAATTTCAGAAAACGAAGGAAGCATCAAGGAATTGGTTAACTTTCCGACATCTGCCGTATGAGCTATTTAATTAAGTTCTGCATTAAAACACAACCCTTCTTCTCTCTCAAATGTATGAATATGATGATTTTAAGAAAACCTTCATTGCTAAGACTTTTTCTTATAATACCTGACTGAAGATTGTTGCTTATGTCAACTGCAACTTCTAGCTGTTTCTTTCCTACTGTAGGTCCAATATGAATATCACTGAGTAATGTAATTGTAAAGCCATCCAGCGAGTGAGGTAAATTCTTTAAAGGAATAGTAACATTTTTAACGATTGGTGGTTGACAAACTTTATAATACCCGTAACTTGTGATGGACAAAACATACACAATTGCCAATATTGCTGTATGATCATCTTTAAGTGGTCTCTTTTTCCAAAGTCTAATTACGAAGTTCACTGCTTTAGCTATAACTAAGAATGTACACATCTGAACATGTGCCCCTAAACACAAGTAACTAATTGTGCCTAGAAATGTTGGTTCTGTTCTGTTTAGAAAAAAGTTTGATGTATAACTTCCATGTGCCAACATCATATAAAGTATTAGTATTAATTTCCACATAAGTCAAGAGTTGGTGCTTGCTGACATTTGTCCTGACATGCAGACGACAGGTTTTTCCATACAAAGATCGACATAAGTATAAGGACACACTCTAAGAACATTATAAATTGAATCTTTCTATCAAAACAAGTGCTGCAAATGAAAACATACCACCACAAACACACATGAAGATGACACCAATGAAGACGATAACATTTTAGCACACTCGGGAATGAATTACAGCCTTCAACGTGTAACCTTGGCTCACACTGATCAGCAAGGTATAAAGGGTTCCAAAAAAAAGATTAGTGTAAAACAGAAAAGCCAACGTCTAATCTATATCAAAAAAATGAGAAACACGTATGAAGCACATCAACAAACGAAAAAAACCACGGTACCAGGTACCTGACTTAGGACAGGTGCTAACAAATGCAGCGGGTTTAAACGTTTTAATAGGCACCAACCTTAATCCAACTTGAAACAATAGTGTTATATCACAACGTGGAAAGACACACTTTAAAATATCAACTGAAATGGCTTAACTCAATCAAATGACATATCACTTCACGAATAAGTTTGATCTATGACTCAATGTAAATACAAAATAAAACAATGGGGTTACAGTCAAACAATATCAGAATGACAATCATAACCTTGAACAAAATTCAGGACTGATAACGGGCAGAGAAAGGACGGACAGAGAAGCAGATTATTTCAGCTTTACAGGTAGGACACTAATAACAGATTCATTTTATTAATATAGGGCATGGTTTACTAGATGCTCGATGCATGCTATTAATAGCCTCTTATTTTGAACATGATCTCAATTCACACACGACTGCTAGCTGATAAATTCATAAAAGATACCAGGATTGAAATTTTGTATTTGCACCAGACGAGCGATTCGTCTACAAAAGACTCATTAATGACGCTCGAATGAAAAACAAAAAATGCCTCGGTTATCTGACTGACAGCGGTGTAACAATATCCGACTGTAATGTTTAACTGAGGTATGGTTGATAGATATAGTAAAGATATAGTAAAGATATGTCATGTTTACACCATCTACAGAAAAAAAACTTCACTTGTAGAGACTTATGTAAGTATACGTCAAACTACCAAAGTTTATGGTAAACCCTTATGTTAGATACAGACATCAAAAGATTCAAAAAAGTAAAGTATCTGAAAAACCTGACATATAAACAAAATTTATTTAAGACAAAGCGTAGAGACAGGTTGACAAATGTAAATCTAGATGGACTTTTAATTAACATGATCAGTCCATATATATACATATGAAAAGTAATCTTAAATAAAATTAAACGTTGCTTAAACACGTTACAGAAGCTTTTAACGAGTTAAAGTTGTTTTTAACGCGTTAAAATAACTTTTAACGCACCAAAGATGCATTTAACGCGCTAAAGATGCATTTAACGCGTTAAAGTTGCATTTAACGCGTTAAAGTTGCATTTAACGCGTTAAAGTTGCATTTAACGCGTTAAAGATGCTTTTAACGCGTTAAAGATGCTTTAAACGCGTTAAAGTTGCATTTAACGCGTAAAAGTTACATTTAACGCGTTAAAGATGCATTAAACGCGTGAAAGTTGCATTTAACGCGTTTAAGTTGCATTTAACGCGTTCAAGATGTTTTTAACGCGTTAAAGATGCATTTAACGCGTTAACGATGCATTTAACGCGTTAAAGTTGCATTTAACGCGTTAAAGTTGCATTTAACGCGTAAAAGTTACATTTAACGCGTTAAAGATGCATTAAACGCGTTAAAGATGCATTTAACGCGTTAAAGATGCATTTAACGCGTTAACGATGCATTTAACGCGTTAAAGTTGCATTTAACGCGTTAAAGTTGCATTTAACGCGTTAAAGACGTTTTTAACGCGTTAAAGATGCTTTTAACGCGTTAAAGTTGCATTTAACGCGTTAAAGTTTTAAAGTTGCATTTAACACGTTTAAGTTGCATTTAACGCGTTAAAGATGCTTTTAACGCATTAAAGTTGCATTTAACGCGTAAAAGTTGCATTTAACGCGTAAAAGTTGCATTTAACGCATTTAAGTTGCATTTAACGCGTTAAAGATATTTTTAACGCATTTAAGATGCATTTAACGCGTTAAAGTTGCATTTAACGCGTAAAAGATACATTTAACGCGTTCAAGTTTTAAAGTTGCAATTAACGCGTTTAAGTTGCATTTCACGCGTTAAAGATGCTTTTAACGCGTTAAAGATGCTTTTAACACGTTAAAGATGCTTTTAACGCGTTAAAGTTGCTTTTAACGCGTTAAAGTTGCATTTAACGCGTAAAAGTTGCATTTAACGCGTTTAAGTTGCATTTAACGCGTTCAAGATGTTTTTAACGCGTTAAAGATGCATTTAACGCGTTAAAGTTGCATTTAACGCGTAAAAGATACATTTAACGCGTTAAAGTTTTAAAGTTGCATTTAACGCGTTTAAGTTGCATTTAACGCGTTAAAGATGCTTTTAACGCGTTAAAGTTGCATTTAACGCGTAAAAGTTGCATTTAACGCGTGAAAGTTGCATTTAACGCGTGAAAGTTGCATTTAACGCGTTTAAGTTGCATTTAACGCGTTCAAGATGTTTTTAACGCATTAAAGTTGCATTTAACGCGTTAAAGTTGCATTTAACGCGTAAAAGATACATTTAACGCGTTAAAAATGATTGTCACGCGTTAAAGTTGTATTTTTCCTATCTTTTTACGCGGTAACCTTCTTTTAACGCGTTAAACCTTCATTTTACGCGTTAATTCTTATTTTAATGGGATAAGTTATTAATGACGATGATAATAAAAATGTGCCGAAAATCAATAAACTTTATCGCGTTAATTGACAAAGTTATGACACATGTGGCCATTTCATTTGGTAAGTTTCGAGTAAAATCTGACGCCTTAAAACGTTGTTATGGCGAAAGAAGAAAGTATTTTCGGTCATTTTTTGTAGTTTTGTGCTTAAAGCGTTAAACAATTAAATAACGCGTTAAAATCTTGTTTTAACGCGTTAACACTGTATTTATCGCGTTAAATGTTAACGCGTTACTTTATCGGGTTTTTGACATGATCGGCCTTTCATATACCTCCTTCGACATTAAATAAATATAGATTTGTTATTCATATTAAGGTTGTGTCTTTTGATTTACCAACATTAAATTTAAATTTAATGGTAAGAATAAATGTTTCTGTTTGTATGTCAATTAAATTGACGTGTAGTGTTTTTAGAAACAAATGATAAGATATATACGTACATGGATTAAAAAAAAGTGACAAGTTACTTATACAAATTCCTCTGCTTAAAAGTGAAGTATTGACAGCTGTACGCCGTTTTTGGGCATTTTCACCTATTATGTCTGTTTGTTTTGTTCACGCATTGTTGTCAATACAATGGAATTGTCTGCGACTCTCATCCAAGTTAAAGGATTAGTTAGCTTTAAAACATGGTAAATAAAGGCAACAGTAGTATACCGCTGTTCAAAATTCATAAATCTATAGACAAAAAACAAAATCGGGATAACAAACTAAAACTGAGGGAAACGCATTAAATATTAGAGGAGAACAACGACACAACATTAAAATATAACACACACAGCAACGGACTAAACATTAGACAACATCCGATGAGAATAACCAATATAACATCAAAACCAAATACATGAATTTGGGATAGAAAAGTACCGTGACACGTCTTATAGTAATGTGAATTCACACTAAAAAATAGGAGAAAACAAAAGACACAACGGAAACACAACGTAAAAATGTTACACACACACACAGAAACGAACTATGATATAACAATGGCCATTTTCCTGACTTGGTACAGGACATTTTTAAAGAAAAAAACGGTGGGTTGAACCTGGTTTTGTGGCATGCCAAACCTAGCACTTTGATGGCATTGTTAAATATAACATTAAAATGACAACATAATAATACAGGACTACAATACAAATAAACAGCAGAACGTATTAGGCAAAGAAACACATGAATAATAGATAACAAAAGGCATCAGGTTTAAAATTCATTACGTCAAAAACGCGCCTCGTCCAAACAAGACTTACCAGTGACGCCCAGATATAAAAGACCGAAAGTCAAAAATCATTCATTTTATGCATCAGAAAATGCCTGTGCCAAGTCAAGAATATGACAGTTGCGTTTGAGCTTTTTATTTTTCCATTTGATTAAGAATTTTCCGTTCTGAATTTTCCTTTGAGTTCGGTATTTCTATTATTTATTTTTTTTTAGCGGATAGTAGAGCAAACTAGCTAAATACTGTACCAACAGTTATCAAATGTACCAGGATTATAATTTAGTACGCCAGACGCGCGTTTAATTTTTGTCATATGATTTTGCCATGCAATTATGGACTTTCCGATTTGATTTTCCTCTGAGTTCAGTATTTTTGTGATTTTGCTTTTTTTTCGTCAACATAAGACTCATCAGTGATGCTTAGTTAAAAAAGTTATAAAGCCAAACAAGTACAAATTGAAGAGCATTGAGGACCCAAAATTATCAAAAAAAGTTGTGGCAAATACGGCTAAGGTAATCTATTCCTGGGATAAGAAAAATTGAAAGTTTTGTAACAGGAAATTTATATAAATGATCATTTAATTATTATCCATGTCAACACCGAAGTGCTGACTACTGGGCTGGTGATACCCTCGGGGTATCAAGACATCTATTGATGTAATGCTGTAAAAAGATTGTCCTACAAGTGAGGTTTTAAAAAACGTAAAATTGCATAATTTTTATATAGACGGGAAACATCTTCCTGTAATAATAATATAAGATAACCTATACAGTCAATATTTTCATTACTGTAACTCTGAAACTGATCATACAATATAAATGGACTTTAAATATTTGAAATACTAAGGCTTTTCTACCTCAGGAATAGATTACTTTAGCTGTATTTGGCAAAAATTTTAGGAATTTTCAGTTCTCAATACTCTACAACTTCTTACTTTATTTGGCCTTTTTTACATTTTTTTATTCGAGCATCACTGATGAGTCTTTTGTAGAAGAAACGCGCGTCTTGCGTAAATATAAAATTTCAATCCTGGTATCTATGATGAGTTGATTGACAAGTCGGTAGTAACGTAAGTCTACCTTAATTAATCGATCAAGAAGATTCAAATCAGGGCAACATATAAAACCTGAGGGAACAGTATGTCCTCCATACGAATTGGCGCCTTCGATCACACATTACACAGCTATCAGAGTTGTGCTCAAACAACAAATTCAGCTTTTTAATGTTGATTTCTTGGTTCCAGAACTATAACATGCACAAAATATGTATAACCGCAATGCCTGCTACATTGATAAGGTCTTCTGTGATGCATGTTTCACCAGCCTTGCTAACCAACACTTACATTTGCTTCTTGGCGCTCCTTGTCGCAATTCAGTCAGACCCGTAAATTAAAATATGGCTAAACTGATGCTTTGCATTTTTAAAATATTGTAATATGATTTTTGTAGATTTTTTTTATAACCACGTATCCTTCCAGGGCAATTGAAGCAAATCCTTGTTTTAAAGTTATTTTTATACCTATTGTTCGTTGTTAGTTATCTGTTTTCAGTGTAACATTACTTATAACGCAGAACACTGAAAACAAGTAAGTGTTTATTGTCTGTTTTTTTTTAAACAAGGACATCATTTTTTCAAAATCTGAACAAGAGTGCACACGCTGAAATGTCTCGCCTTTTTTACTAATCAATGATACTAGAACACACCCGTGAAATCGCGGGTACATACAGCTTGTGAACTGTTGTAGGATGATTTTTTGTAAAAGATAGTATTTATGGAGAATTTCATAAAAGGTATCAAAAGCCCTCTCCCTTTTTCCAAAGTCCGATATTTGTTTCCTTTCTGTTAAATTCAATTATTTTCGTGTTTCTGGCCTCAGACCACAATTATTCTTCTCTTTTGCTACAATGCTTCTTTTGGTAAAAGTCAAATCAAATTAAAAATTTGCACCGTTTCAAACATCAAATAAGTGTAACTGCTTATATAATAGACCATTATAAGTCTAATAAAATATACTTCAAGGACAATCCATCAGTGCTTTTTCTTTTGAGAGCCTTACTAACATGCCAATGGTAGGATATGAATCTTGTATAAATGACTAAGACCGACTAAGGCTAATTTGAGGGGTGGTCGGAGGGGTCCTGATCCCGAAATCCCGAGATGCAGAATTTAAAGAATTTCATATCCCGAAATCCCGAAATCGAAAAATATATTCCCGGATCCCGTAAGGATCAATCCCCAAATCCCGAGCTTCAAAACACCCGATCCCGATGCCCCGAAAAAGGTCCTGCCTCCCTCTAATCTTTACCTTACTTTCATTTTTGCCAAATCACTATTTTCACTTTCAACAATAAATTGTTATGCCCCATCTAGTCTGTGGATCCGATACGTTCGTTCGTGCGGTCGTCCGTCTGTCCCGCTTCAGGTTTAAGTTTTTGGTCGAGGTAGTTGATGAAGTTGAACATGTTTTACTTATTTTAATATATATATATGCAAGTGGTATGACCCCTTAAAATAGTAAACATTTCAAAGAAAACAGTAGACAGAATCAGGGACTTTCTATACTAACATAGAAAGTCCCTGACAGAATACAGAGAGTCTCTATATATTAAAGTAGTATAATCGTAGTTTACATGTAGATAAACGCGAACAATAGTTGTCCTCTCTAAGGAGGTATAATAGTTGTGGTTCTTGCGATCTTTACACCATGAAATGAAACTCGAATAATTGTCCTCTCTAAGGAGGTATAATAGTTGTTATTTTTGCTATCTAAACACCATGATATGGAGAACGCTCTGAATGGCTTATTTATTTTTCATTTTTGTTATCTATCATACGATTGGTTTTTATAAAATGTGTCACATGTTTTACTTATTTTAATATATATTCAACTGGTATGACCCCTTACATAGTAAACAATTGAAAGAAAACAGTAGACAGAATACAGCCGAGAGTCTCTATATATTAAAGTATATAATCGTAGTTTACATGTAGATAAACGCGAAAAAATAATTGTCCTCTATAAGGAGGTATAATAGTTGTGGTTCTTGCGATCTAAACACCATGATATGGAGAACGATTTGATTGGCTTATTTATTTTTCATTTTTGTTATCTATCATACGATTGGTTATATTTATGCATGTTTCATGAGGGCAAGGTCAGATGAACAATGCCAGGCAAGCATGTACAGCTAACAATTCTTATATACAACAAAGATAGTTGACCTATTACTAATAGTTTAGGGAAAACAGACCAAAACACAAAAAACTTAACACTGAGCAATGAACCGTCAAAAAATGAGGTCAAGGTCACACTAAAAGAGGGACGAAAGATACCAAAGGGACAGTCAAACTCATAAATCTAAAACAAACTGACAACGCCATGGCTAAAAATGAAAAGTACAAACAAACAACAGCACACACGACACAACATAAAAAACTAAAGAATAAACAACACGAACCCCACCAAAAAACTAGGGGTGATCTCAGGTGCTCCGGAAGGGTAAACAGATCCTGCTCCACATGTGGCACCCGTCGTGTTGCTTATGTGATAACAAATCCGGTAAATAGTCTAATTCGGTAGGTCACATTCATGAAAGGGAAGGGGATTGTATAGTTACGACGTAAGGAACATATCCGATATCATTTGCGATATCATTTGTAAAAGTGCGCGACTGACATATAGATCATAAAATATTTCCATACACCAAATATAGTTGACCTATTGCATATAGTATTAGAAAAAAAGACCAAAACTCAAATACTTAACTTTGACCACTGAACCATGAAAATGAGGTCAAGGACAGATGACCTCTGTCAGCTAGACATGTACACCTTACAATTATTCCATACACCAAATATAGTAGACCTATTGCATACAGTATAAGAAAAACAGACCAAAACACAAAAATTTAACTATAACCACTGAACCATAAAAATGAGTTCAAGGTCAGATGACACGTGCCAGTTGGACATGTACACCTTACAGTCCTTCCATACACCGAATATACTAGACCTATTGCTTATAGTATCTGAGATATCGACTTGACCAACAAAACTTAACCTTGTTCACTGATCCATGAAATGAGGTCGAGGTCAAGTAAAAACTGTCTGACGGGCATGAGGACCTTTTATGTTACGCACATACTAAATATAGTTATCCTATTACTTATAATAAGAGAGAATTAAACATTACAAAAAAAAAATTACTTTTTTCAAGTAGTCACTAAACCATGAAAATGAGGTCAAGGACATTTGACATGTGACTGATGAAAACTTCGTAACATGAGGCATCCATATACAAAGTATGAAGCATCCAGAAGTGAGCGAACGCCGCTGCCGCCGCCAGATCACTATCCCTATGTCGAGCTTTCTGCGACAAAAGTCGCAAGCTTGACAAAAATGCTGGGTTTGCCTTGGGTGAAAACAATTCGATTTAGATATGCAAATTTCATTATACCACTAGAACACACCCGCGAAATCGCGGGCATACCGCTTGTGAACTGTTGTAGGATGACTTTTTGTAAAAGATATTATGTATAAAGAATTTCATAAAAGGTACCAAAAGCCTTCTCCCTTTTTCCAAAGTCCGATATTTGTTTCCTTTCTGTTAAATTCAATTCATTTTCGTGTTTCTGGCCTCACACCACAATTATTCTTCTCCTTTGCTACAATGCTTCGTTAAATCAAATTAAAAATTTGCACCGTTTCAAACATGTAATAAATGTAACTGCTTGTATATAGACCATTATGAGTCTAACAAAATATGCTTCTAGGACAACCCATCAGTGCTTTTTCTTTTAAGAGCCTTATTAACATGCCATTGGTAGGATATGAATCATGAATAAATGACTAAGACCGACTAAGGCTAATTTGAGGGGTGGTCGGAGTGGTCCTGATCCCCAAATCCCGGGCTTATAACCATGAAATCTCGAGATGCAGAATTAAAAGAAATTTATATCCCGAAATCGAAAAATGTATTTCCTGATCCCGTAAGGATCAATTCCCAAACCCGAGCTTAAAAACACCCGATCCCGACGCCCCGAAAAAGGTTCTGCCTCCCTCTAATCTCTACCTTACTTTCATTTTTGCCAAATCACTATTTTCCCTTTAAACAATATTTTGTTTTCCCCTTTTTATGGGCATTATGTGATCTAGTCTGTGCATCCATGCGTTCGGTCGTCCATCTGTCCGTCTGTCCCGCTGCAGGTTAAAGTTTTTGGTCGAGGTAGTTTTAGATGAAGTTGAGCATGTTTTACTTATTTTAATATATATATGCAAGTGGTATGACCCCTTAAGTAGGAAACATTTCAAAGAAACAGTAGACAGAATCAGGGACTTTCTATACTAACATAGAAAGTCCCTGAAAGAATACAGAAATATATACGAAATGGTATGACCCCTTAAATAGTAAATATTTCAAAGAAAACAGTAGACAGAATACAGAGAGTATCTATATATTAAAGAAGTATAATCGTGGTTTACATGTAGATAAAAGCGAAAAATAATTGTCCTCTATAAGGAGGTATAATAGTTGTGGTTCTTACGATCTAAACACCATTATATGGAGAACGCTCTGATTGGCTTATTTATTTTTCATTTTTGTTATCTATCATACGATTGGTTATATTTATGCATGTTTCATACCGGAAATCATATATATGACTAAAAGTCAGTCTTATGACGGAATCATATCCGGACTCCTTTTTTGTCGTTTTTCTCCCAAAATAACTCAATCTGAATAATCATAAGAATGGATGACAAATACGACTATGCATGTAACCTATATGACATAGAGGCATGATGATTGGTTTATTGTGGAAGGAAGAGAAGCGACACACAAAATGAGGTCTTCTCGTTTAATAGTATAGATATTTATCCCTTAAAACAATTTATGGAGGACACCACGAGTTATTTGACCATTTTTAAATATCTGTTTTCACTGAACAGGATAGCCGTAAACACAATCCCGTCCTCTTTTTCTTCGAATGTAACATACCAATTAGGAATAATCAGCAGGTCTGATCTAACATAAGCAACCTGACAGGTGCCTCATGAGCCCCAGGATTTTGATGGGGTACTTGTTGCTCAGTCTTTTGTTTTCTATGTTATGTTTTGTATACTGTTTGTCTCTCGATTGTTTTCAGTTTTTTGTCAAGGCATTGCCAGTTCGTTTTCGACAACAATTCATTTCCTTCTTCAATAATTGTTTTATAAACTTATATTCATTGATAATTATACTGGTTTTATCAAACTTGTAATTTTGTCTTTGAAACGCTCGGTACAATGTATGTCCCCATTTATTTCAATTTTTGTATTGTTACGAGTTACAATTTATGGCAAAAATAAGCAAAGACCCATCAAAACAACATCTGATAAACAAATTTAATAATACTTTTAGATATTTGGATGATATTTTGGCTCTCAATAATGACGACTTCAGTATGTATATTAATGAAATTTATCCTGGTGAACTTACTTTAAATAAAGCTAATACTAACAATGACCACTGCCCTTTCCTCGATCTTGATATCTATATCACTAACGGAAAGCTGAATACTAAAATTTATGATAAAAGGGATGATTTTTCATTTCCTATCGTTAATTATCCGTTTTTAGATGGTGACGTTCCATTGTCACCATCTTACGGTGTTTATATATCTCAACTTGTACGATTCGCTCGTGTATGTAACAATGTTTTAGATTTTAACGAGAGAAATTTATGTATTACTGAAAAATTATTACACCAGGGTTTTCGATATCACAAACTAGTCAAAACATTTACTAAATTTTATCATCGGTATAAAGACATCATTCGTAAATATAGCTCAACATGCAGACTTTTTATACGTTCAGGTATTTCACATCCAATTTTTTATGGAAATATTCTTTATAAAGCACAAAGGTGTCAGTATTCACCTCATAAACTTACAAAACCTTTGAATAGACTTATTAAGAAGGGATATAATTACGATACTGTTGTCAAGTCATTAAAGATTGCATATTTTGGCGTTAATATTGAGTCACTGATAAGGTCTTTGCGTCGGAACTAAACACATTTATTCTAAAAACAGTTGTTGGCATGACACGGGTTATGTTCTTCTCATATATGTTATGATGGTATGATACTAAACCCCTTACGGGAAGGATTGTGCCTGATGTTCATATGATGAAATCATAATCTTTCAGTCAGTTTAATTGAAGTCTGGAGCTGGCATGTCAGTTAACTGCTAGTAGTCTGTTGTTATTTATGTATTATTGTCATTTTGTTTATTTTCTTTGGTTACATCTTCTGACATCAGACTCGGACTTCTCTTGAACTGAATTTTAATGTGCGTATTGTTATGCTTTTACTTTTCTACACTGGTTAGAGGTATAGGGGCAGGGTTGAGATCTCACAAACATGTTTAACCCCGCCGCATTTTGTGCGCCTGTCCCAAGTCAGGAGCCTCTGGCCTTTGTTAGTCTTGTATTATTTAAATTTTAGTTTCTTGTGTACAATTTGGAAATTAGTATGGCGTTCATTATCACTGAACTAGTATATATTTGTTTAGGGGCCAGCTGAAGGACGCCTCCGGGTGCGGGAATTTCTCGCTACATTGAAGACCTGTTGGTGACCTTCTGCTGTTGTGTTTTTTTATTTTGGTCGGGTTGTTGTCTCTTTGACACATTCCCCATTTCCATTCTCAATTTTATATGTATACCATTATTTATGAATGTATTATAGTCCAACGTTTCTGTTCAGGTCAACCTTGCTAAAATTTAACAAACTTTACATGTGTTTTTGGAAAGTTTTGCAATGGACATCCAGCACAAAAAGGATAGTCTTGTCTAAACAAAATGATTTGGCCATTCTAAGACTATTGTAATGGTTTTGAATGTCCTTCCTATTCGTTTAACAATATAATACATATTCCATAAAAACCGGTTCTTTCATATGTGGTTTTTGACTCACTGCCAACTTACATATTAATGAAACATAGATATGATAATTCAACTTCGAACTGGTAATAATTTATTCTACAATATTCAATGAAAAAGTAAAAAAAAAAAACCAAATATATGCTGTCATTAAAAATTTTAGTAAATAAATAAAAACAAAAAATGACTAAATAACTATAATCAAATCAAAATCAAATGAATTATAACAATAAAAAATGCCCTAAAAATAAAAATAAACACACTGATTACATGTGTTTATAATCTTGTAATACCAAAATCTACTTTTTATTAAAACATTAGCTTATAATATTATAAACAACAGTATTCTTACGGGAACATGACAATTATTGAAGAATTCAACTTGGAAAAGAAACACTTTTCACCTGCTTTCTTACTAGCTAGACCGATATAACATAATGAACACACCATGAGACCAATCAGTTTTACAATTAAAAATCATAGTACATAAGCAAGGATAACAGGGAGTATAAAACAATTAAACTAAATTCTTTATAAAAAGTTTCAAAACCCAAGATTAATATAAACTGGTGTATACTTTTTTTTTGATTTTTCAGACATAGAGTTTAAATTAAAAATATCTCTGTATTTGAACAAACATATGGATTTTGTTTTTTGTGGCATTAATATCAATGATGTCAAGATTGAGTCTACAAAAATTTGATTATTAGATCCTAAGTTCAATCACTAAATTTGCTTAAAATTTGTTTATGACTGTTTTTTTCCATGAAATGCCACCATGTTATTTTTTATTGTTTGGAACCGAAGACATTTATACATAGGTCTTAGATTATTACCTTATAAAAAAGTCGAGATAACTAGTATGGTATTAGATTTTTCGCTACTTATGTAAACTTAAGTAACTTTATCAGGTATAATATTAGACAAATGTTTATCATTTACAAAAAGAATACATAGTAACAATTTCCTATTGAAAGAAAGCAAAATCATTTGCACAGCAACAACAAAAACAGATACCATTTACTAATTACTTTGAACACATACGTATATAAAACAGTCAAATACAAACTAGATATACACAATTTAGTGGTGTTAGCTAAAACCATAATATCTACAACTGTTAATTTCTGTGTCAATTTGTCTCTTGTGGAGAGTTGTCTAATTGGCAATCATACCACATCTTCTTTTTTATAAGCAGTTCCTGGCACTCATCGTGTTGCTCATGTTAGAACAAACCCGGTAACAAGTCTAATTCGATAGGCCACATTCAGGCAAAAAGGGAACGGGATTGTAGTTCAGACATTTGAAACCTAACCGCTTTCATCTGTGAAACAGATGTTCCATAACGGTCAACCAACAATGATGACGTCCGTAAAACTTACGAGGGAATGATTTCAACTTCACAACTTGGAACTCTTGGTTTAACATACTCTTTGTGAACAGCAACCCTCTATAAAAAAAAAAACATGATTGGAAAATTGGTATTATTGTCGGCAAAAATAGTCTTGAAGAAAAAGGGGCCAACAAAATAAGTCAAGTTAGCAAAAGTATCTGAAAAACTTGACTATCACAATAATTATCAAGGTCAAACAGAGGTCTGATATTCAATCGTTTTTTTTATGTGGTTCATAAATGTTTCTCGTTTCTATATAGATTAGACCGTTGGTTTTCCCCTTTAAATGGTTTTACACATGTCATTTATAGGGCTTTTTATAGGTTGCTTGTCGGTGTGAGCCTTAGTCCTAGGCTCTGTGTTGAAGACTGTATTTTGATCTATAATGGTTTACTTTAATAAATTGTGACATGGATGGAGAGTTGTCTCATTGGCACTCATACCACATCTTCCTATATCTAATTGTTTTTTCCTGCCTGGATTCATTCTCTCTGTGTTTATAGTCTTTAAAATTTTAATAACTTTC
The DNA here is from genome assembly GCA_037788925.1 of Mytilus galloprovincialis. NCBI lineage: Eukaryota > Metazoa > Mollusca > Bivalvia > Mytilida > Mytilidae > Mytilus > Mytilus galloprovincialis. The sequence continues at coordinate 96,003,288 of CM075333.1, forward strand.
TTAAATTATCTTGTATTTCTACCAAACTTAGCTTGTTTATGATAATTAGATAGTACGTAGCCAGAAGTAACTTTTGTAAAAAAAAAAATCTGATATTTCCGTATTTTACTTATAAATGGTCTTAATTTTTTTGCCAGGAAACATTACATTCACTCTGGTTAAAATATTTTAAATTTTAATAACTTTCTTAAACTATCCTGGATTTGTACCAAACATGGACAGAAGCTAGTATTGTGTGATTTGGATGATAAAGTTGTCTCATTACGCTCATACCAAATCTTCTTATATCTATTCTAATGCTATCTTTTCGGTTTTCGGTTTATGCATTATGAATGATGCCGATGATTTTCACGTTTTTAATTTTCTATGAGGTGAAGACTTCTGCTCCGCGTTGAGAGTCGTACGGTGTCATGAAGTCGTTATTATCAAAGACATTTGGTCGCTTGTGGTTTCATTGACAATCTAACCAATTATTCCAAGTTCCATACTTTTTTTCAAACGTTAACCGGATGTTCGTAGCATAAAGTTACGGTTAGCCGAAAATGGGATACATCTCTAGAAATACATTTTTCTTTTTCTTTTTCAATTTTCGTGCAGGAAAAGGTTCACTGATGAGTCTTATGTAGACAAAACGCGCGTCTGACGTACTAAATTATAATCCAGGTACCTTTGATAACTATATTCATTTGAGCCAAACCGCTTGTCTGACACACACTCATCGTAAGTGCGTTGATATTGAAATAAAATTTGATGCATAAAATCATTCGAATTATCGTTAACTGTAGTATTTTGGATGATGGTCATATCCGATTCAAGATGGTCGTAACTTTTGAATGATGATCGTAACTCGAGTTTTTAGACGAACTTTTATCAGAGTATTTTAAAACTACTTATAAATCATTGGCCTTCACATATTCGGCTTTTTGTCGTTCCCGATGAAGGTAAATCCAGAAATGCGCTTCGAAGTCATGCAGGTTCAACATGTTGCTTTTAGGTAATATAGTATATTGATCATAACATTCTATACATCCTATCCATAAACATTTCCAGAAATTTATCGATGTAATATATGCTAAGATATTAAAAATGATGTTACATTTCTCAAGAAAATTGCATAACTTTTGCAAGGTGCAGGAATCTAATATCTGTTCTAAAAATATAAATTATGTCATTGTTAACCTCATCTTTAAAAATTTGAGTTATCTTCCTTTGTCTAGAATAGCTGTTATATCATCTACAACCAATGCAATATTTAGTTCACCAAATATATAATGCTACAAAAAAAGCAGCCCATGGGTTAAAAGGTTAAATATTATTATTCAAAACTTAGGTTTATCTTATTTGTCAAATGATAACCTTACTATTAAACCCCTTTTTGGTTTTATAAAACAAAGACTAATTGACCAGGGTTTTCAGGAACAACATGCAAATATTTCAGCATCTCCAAAATTAACATTTTTCCAAAGTGTTTACAAAATGAGTGAACGGACAGGTTATGTTGATGCTTTAAAAAATAGATCAGATCGATCATCATTATGTAAATTAAGAGTTAGTGCTCATAACCTTGCCATTGAAAGAGGAAGATATTTAAAAGTGCCCAGAGATTAAAGAATTTGTGAAATCTGTAAAAGTGGCGAAATTGAAAATGAACAGCACATACTGCTACACTGCAGAGGTTACTCCAGTATTAGAGAGACTTTTGTATTAAAAATGTTCAAAATTACAGGAAAAAGTATATCCACATTGTGCGATAAAAATAAAATAAATCTTATACTTAATAATACACCTTATACGGCACTAAAATTATCTTCCTCTTTCGTAACAAATTGTTTAAATGCAAGAAGTAATCTATTGTAATAGATTTTCATTATACCTTTAATCGTTTATTCACACATATATATATAATTGTTTGTATTTTACTACCATGTATAGCAAATTGTTTTTCCATTCGGTCATTACCATTTATTGTAAATGCGTTTGTGCCAATAAATATTGTTTAATATTACTTCCCATTGATAAATTGAAGCAATCTTAACCGTTCAGTGCTTTCAAGCACATTGATTGTTATTATCGTTTGCATGACGATCATATAATTATCATTGATATATTAAGTTCTAAGTATTGGTACGGAAGGAGTACCGAATCCATGGTGTCTCAATGAACACGAAGTTAGCCTCGAAAGTAGGATGTTGTTGATTTATATCTTATATTCTATATACGCTGAATTTAAGAGTAAAATATCAGATAACTTGAAGCCAGGATAATCTTACAATGTAGAACTAATGTACAGCGGCAACTATCACATACATGTGGAGGTTTATTGAAAATTTTGTTTATGTTATATGTTTATATTGTATGAATGTATTCAGCTTTTACAAGACCAGCACCCTAAGTTGAAGCATACAGTTTTACCTTTTTATATTATCCTGGCTCACAGCTACTCATACATGTATTTGATTTAATTCTTAAATTCAGTATGTATAGCGCATAGCAGTGTAGAATAGATATCAACAAACTCGTACGTTCGAGGCTAACAAACGTCTATTGCCCCTATAGATTCAGTATTCAAACACATGCCAAGAAATCCTCGCTCAAAACTCCGATGGACCCCCTACGGAACCAATCAGTAGTTAACGATTTGATTTCATTCAGCAAATTAACTTATGGACTGAATGATGATGTACGTGTCGCTTAAAACACGACTATGATATTAATCATCCGTGTTATAGAATGTATGTATAATTTCAACGGAGCCAATTTGGCATATGGTACCAATAGGTGTATTCAGAATTAGCCATAGCCACGAACAATTGTCATACCTGAACTTCGTCAGTGTACTGGGAATAGCTGTGTAACTTATAATCAGCTTGACTTAACCAATTGACATTACGAATTCTAAAAATCCAGGCTAAAATAAGGCCTTTAATTCAGGAACAGACCCGCGATGTGGCAGGTATGATATTGGTTCGATAACGACCTCCATAACCTATCGATATGTTTAGCTTCTTTTTATTCCTAACGTATGCTCTTCCGACTTATTGTATCAATTTTAGATTGTAGATTCCATTTTAATTTCACCAAAGTACATCCTTAAAAAGTTTGAAAAAGGGTGTTGTTTTTTTTCTCAATAGATGCAAAATCTATATAAAAAAATCAGGTTACCGTTTTTTCATGTCCAATTTGTTAAAAACGCATTTTTTAAAATCATTTATGTTATAAATTAAATTGGTATTGCTTTGTTTCATAAAAAAGAATGGCCATCGTAGATACAAGTACCTTGTCTTAGAGAGGGATAAATCCTTCTTTGTAAAGGATCACTCTGATTCAAACAAAAAATTCTCTGAAACTGATATTATCAAGATGCTTGATTTCTTGATTGACAACATATTTGTTACGTTCGGAGGACGTGTTTTTCAAAAGACTGTCGGCATTCCAATGGGAACACACTGTGCCCCTCTACTTGCCGACTTGTTTCTTCATTATTATGAGGCAGACTTCATGCAGGAACTTCTTAGGAAGAAAGACAAGAAGTTAGCAATATCCTTTAACTCTACTTTCCGCTATATAGATGATGTTCTTTCACTAAATAATTCAAAATTTGGTGACTATGTGGAACGCATCCATCCCATCGAACTAGAGATAAAGGATACTACAGATACAATTAAGTCAGCCTCATATCTTGACTTAATCTAGAAATTGACAATGAGGGTCGTTTGAAAACAAAATTTTACGACAAAAGAGATGATTTCAGCTTTCTAATTGTGAACTTTCCATTTCTAAGTAGCAACATTCCAGCTCCACCTGCATACGGGATATATATCTCCCAATTGATACGATATTCCTGTGCTTGCATTTCCTATCATGATTTTCTTGATAGAGGATTGCTGCTCACAAGGAAGCTATTAAATTAAGAGTTCCAAATGGTGAAGTTGAAATCATCCCTTCGTAAATTTTACGGACGCCATCAAGAGTTGGTTGACCGTTATGGAATAACCGTTTCACAAATGATATCGGATATCTTCCTTACGTCGTACCTACAATCCCCTTCCCTTTCATGAATGTGACCTACCAAATTATACTTCTTACCGGATTTGTTATCACCTAAACAACTCGACGGGTGCCACATTTGGAGAAGGATCTGCTTACCCTTCCGGAGCACCTGAGATCACCCCCAGTCAGGATCCTACTTCGTCAAAATTATCTCCCCATTACGCCAGTTCATTTTCACAATCGTAAAAATGGAAGCCATTGTAGCGATGACGCGCTACCAATTTTGCTCTTGGAAACCGATAAATTTATCCACATTGCACCAATACGATCCTTATATGTCAGTTATATTTTAAAAGACAAATGTATCAACTAGCTAATGAGCATCAGTTAATGATCTTGTCTGTATTGATTCAACTTAAAACTATTGTCTGATCGGTTGTTAGGTGGCATTTTCGAAAAATCATAAACATTTAAAAAAAATCTAATTAAATATATCGTGGAAGGGCAGACTAGATTTTTTTAGTGGTTGAAGACTATAAACCCTAGTTATTACACACAAAAAATTAGAATTTTTCGAAGATATGCATTTTCATCATCCAACTTGTAAGACTGTCGTCAAGTACTTTCAGTAAAAAAATAGCTATTCGAACACACCTTCCCTGTTTTTGTGACTCATTAGATAGGTATTTCACTTGACCCATATATTTCATCTTTTAGTACTGTTATTTTTTTGTGTTATAAAGTCAACCTGTAGCTTTAATATATAAAAATGATAGAATCTGAAGCGAGACGATGTATGAAATATTCTTACTTTGAACGATATCAAGACAAAATACTCAACTCAAACACGCCCTAACATAAAAAGGTGCACTCGATTTTCTCTTTTCGATACAATTGTTACCTATTTTTTGGAATTTTTTCTTCAGTCACATAATGGAAGGGCAGACACGAAAATTACTGAACTAATAGATTGATATCTTTTCCGTCCGTGGTAATTTTTTCAAAAAAATCGGAGTTATGCATTTTTGTCATCCAACTTGAAAGATACCCATGTCGTCGACTTGATATCTAATTGTTCTGCTTAACTATGTACTAGATAAATTGAAAACTTATGCAAATGGTGTTTTTCGTCCATCTTTTAAAATGATTTTTTGCATTTCGTGCTTTTTATTCTACCAATAATGATTATAACAAGCTGTGTTTCTTGTTTTAAAATGAATTCTCCACTATTAAGAAATATTTATTTTGTTATTGAATTTAACCGCTAATAACTATTTGCCTCTTTGTTTATTTGATACATTATATATTAAGTAACAGTGGCTGTTCATATCATTTTGTTTTGTTTTGTCCGATTCGTTTCACTTTTCTTCCGTTTTGCCCTTTACATGTATCCCTCTTTTCATCCCTTTAAGTTTTATCTCACCTGATCCGAAGTGCCAAGTGAGCTTTCCTCATCACTTGGCGTCCGTCGTCGTTAACATTTACCAAAATCTTCTCCTCCGAAACTACTGGGCAAAATTAAACAAAACTTGGCAACAATCATCACAAGGGTATCTAGTTTTAAAAATGTGTCCAATGACCCCGCCTTGCCGACATGGCTAAAAATAGAACGTAGGGGTAAACTGATCTAAAATATTTAGAGCAAATCTGACATGGGGGTAAAAATTTTCATCAGGTTAAGATCTATCTGCTCTGAGATTTCAAGATGAATCAGACAACCTGTTTTTGGGTTGCTGCTCCTGAATTGGTAATTTTAAGAAAAGTTTTCAGTTTTTGGTTATTATCTTAAATATTATTATAAATAGAGATAAACTGTAAACACCAATAATGTTTAGCAAAGTATGATCTACAAATAAGGTGAATGACCAAAATTTTTAATTGACCCCTTAAGGAGTAAAATTTCTTTATAGTATTTTGTTTCGTAAATTTTTGTACTCTTTTACAAAATATTCTACACTTAATCTACGAGGCCAAATAGAATTAAACTTAGCCAATTTTTTCAATAGGGTATCTTGATTCAAAAATATATCTAACGACCCTGCAAACCCACCAACATGGCCGACATGGCTAAAAATAGAACATAGGAATTTACTATAGAAGTCTGAGGGAAAATTGTAAAAAAACAAATTCAAATGGTCACAACTTGAAAACCAATTTATATAATGATAAGGGGTCTTCAGTAACTATTATAAGTCTAGTTACTAGTGTGATGACCTGCTTTTAGTCTAACATGGCCTCAATCAATATAAGGGTATCTAATACTATTTTATTATGATTTAAACCTTATTTTAAATGATTACAAAAACCACAGTAGATACAGGTGAGCGACACAGGCTCTTGTGAGCCTCTAGTTATATATTTTGATCATAATTCCAAAAACTAGAATTTTAACACTTTTTAGAATTTGAATTGTTTTAGTGTTACACGGATTGATATTGCTTTATTATACGTTGTATGTAAAAAAAAAAAAAAAAAAAAAAAAAAAAAAAACCAAGTTCACAAATATGTCATATAATATATTTATGTAATAAAATACACATTTAAAACTCCTGATTGGCATTAAACGGACCTATTTAATAAACAGTTACGGCCATCATTGTTATTCCAAAACAATGACAAGAACATACAAACAGATCTTATAATCATGGATTTTTCTAAAGCTTTCAGCAAGGTACCACATAAAAGATTACTATACAAAATGAAATACTTTGGCATATCAGATCAAATCATTTTAAACTGGGTTGAATCCTTTCTTTCAAACAGAACTCAGTACTTTTAGAAAACATTTCATCTTCAAAAATAACAGTCTCATCAGGTGTCCCACATGATACAGTTCTAGGACCAATACTTTTCTTAATCTACATAAATGACCTCCCAGATTACATCCAACATAGCAAAATCAGACTCTTCGCAGATGACAGTATAATCTACCGACAAATTGAAACTCTAAACGACTGCCTCAAGCTTCAGGAAGACATAGAAGCTGCCATACAATGGGAAAAAGATTGGTTTATGTCTTTCCATCCTGACAAGTGTAACATCATGAATATAACAACAAAAAGAAATCCCATCCACTTTTATTACAACATGTATTGACACATTTTAAAATCGGTAAAACATGCTAAATACTTAGGCATCACCATCTCAGCAGACCTAAAATTTAACACCCACATCCAACAAACCGCCGCAAAAGCAAATAAATCATTAAGCTTCATCAGAAGAAAACTTAAAGTACAATCGCAAACAATTAAAGAAAGAGCGTATCAAACACTTATAAGACAAAAGTTAGAATACTGTTGTACTGTATTGGACCCATTTACAAACGAAAATATAAAATCACTAGAAAAAGTACAGAGACGGGCGGCAAGGTACGTGTGCAACAGACATCACAACACCAGCAGTGTGTCTGAGATGCTAGACACCATGAAATGGCAAACCTTACAAGAACGCCGACTACGAACAAGGCTTATAATATTCCACAAAATTGTAAATCAAAATATAGCCATTCCCTCGCATAATGTATTACAACAGAGCCAGTCTACTACGAGATCCACCAATAAAGAATCTTAAAGATTTTGGATCCTCAATGCTCTTCAACTTTGTACTTGTTTGTCTTTATAAATATTTTGACATGAGCGTCACTGATGAGTCTTATGTAGACGAAACGCGCGTCTGGCGTACTAAATTATAATCCTGGTACCTTTGATAACTATTTACAGACAAATTCAATACAATAAAGACAGTTATTAATTTTCTTTTTTCTATCAAACCATCAAAGACTGGAACAAATTATCCTCTGAAATTACTAAAAACACAACTACAGAAACGTTGATGGTTTTCTGTAACAAAAGAAGAAGAGAAGTAGAATCACAGATTGACTGCCGTTACGACCGTCCTCAACATTTTTGTTGTTTTTAAAATAGGTACGACCATCAGGCTAAAACTTTTGAATAACTATTTTACGAAAATTCAAATGATTTTACGTATCTAATTTTATTTCAATATCTACCCATACTCAAATAAACCTTTTACTCCACGAAAATATGAAAAGAAAAACTGACCTCCAGAGTTGTCTCCCATTTTTTTGCTAACCGTAACTTCATGTTACGACCATCCGCTTACCACCATCGAAGAAATGAATTTATAACAATAAGGAATGTAATTTTTTGCACTCGATAATATCTGCGTATCTATACGAAATACGTTCGGTTATCAGTCAAAATCGCTAAGGACGTGTACAGAAATTTCTGAGGCACCATAACACCGGTACGACCTCTCAACTTCACGATGTAAAAATGCAATCGATATGACATTATTACCCGTGAAATTATAAACACTGTCTATGAATAGAAATATTTATTCAAGTTAATGTGTTGATGCTTGTACACAAATAATGGATGAAGTTATTGTTTCACTTGAATTACAAGTCCGCTGTTCGTATAGTTTGCGTTAATTTTCAGTCCTTTCAGTATGTTTGTCATTCATTTTATAATAAATTGTACGTGTAATTTTGCAACAATTAATGCACAAAAATTATTTTCGATTCTATCGTGTACATGCTAGTTAAGTTTGCTCTCTGCGTTCACATCTAACGTTAGATCTGTTCGATTAGGTCGATCCAAACTAAACTACCTCTTTTGATGTTTTAGTTCAGACCAAATATTAAATCGATCTAAAGTAAACCGTTTTAGATTAAATCGATCTAAAGTAAACCGTTTTAGTTTAAATCGATCTAAAGTAAACCGTTTTAGTTTAAATCGATCTAAAGTAAACCGTTTTAGTTTAAATCGATCTAAATGTCCAAGTGTGAACGGGGTATAAGTCTCAGGAAGCAAATGATTAGATAAAAAAACAACAGAACAAATTATTTATTTCTTTTTTCCCAGTAGTCCAGCACCTTGAAGTTTAAGTAGTACATCAACCATGTCTTTTGCGTCATCTTTGTCTGAAAACAAAAATAGAATATAGATATAAGAAGATGTGGTATGAGTGCCAATGAGACAACTCTCCATCCAAGTCACAATTTGTAAAAAGTAAACAATTATAGGTCAAAGTATTTTTTTTATACAGATTGATGAAGTAAATCTACATCAACAAAATTAAAGTTGTAGACAAAATGATGATCACGAAATTCTTAATAATTAGGCACTTTATATTAAGTTAGATACTCATGCCATGTTCTAAGTATATTTTTTTTATCACATAGACATCTAGTAGGTTGCGGGAGGACAATCTGAAAAACCCATAACGTTAGACTTCCAAATTCATTACCCCCTTTGATTTCCTTCCCTGTGATACAATTTTATTCTTATCATATCTGATAACAGATTTTTTGATGAAACACATATTGTTTACCCACTTATTAACAGTTCTACTTGCCATCCTTATGAAATATTACATACACATGTTTGTAAATTACGTTTACAATTCATCGGTTTATAGTAGTATTTGCTTTTACTTACGCATGCAAGTCTTTGCAACCATAAGGAAATGATTGCAACAAACGAGCATCCTGTCTTCGCAAATATTATGGTTTGGTATAAGTTGGGTTGTGATGTGGTACACAGGTTGTTCCCTATAAATAGTTAAATAAATTCATTTCTTTACAACACAATGTAAAATCAACTTAAAGGAGGGTTTAAAAGATTCAATGCAGTTATTTAAACTACAGATAACAAGGTGTCTATATATATCGCTCACGGCATTTTTGTCTCGCTTGACGGAGTCAAAAGCTTGTGGACGTTTCGTCCCCGAGGATATCACCAGCCCAGTAGTCAACATCGATCGAAGTGTTGACATGAATATCAATAATGTGGTCATTTTTATAAATTTCCTGTCTACAAATTTTTGAATTTTTTGAAAAACTAAGGATTTTCTTATCCCAGGCATAGATTACCTTAGCCGTATTTGGCACAACTTTTTGGGGAATTTTGGATCCTCTATACTCTTCAACTTTGTACTTGTTTGGCTTTATAAATATTTTGATATGAGCGTCACTGATGAGTCTCATGTAGACGAAACGCGCGTCTGGCGTACTAAATGATAATCCTGGTACCTTTGATAACTTTTTATTGTGAACCACTAGTGGTAAGGCAATGATATTCGGTTATATCTGTATTTGCACATCTCATTACCATGGAGATTATTTTGCCCCGCTCTCTCAGTCATGGTTTATTGACTTTGAAATTTTGCTTAGTTTACATGTACAATGTATTTGTATGTGTTTAGGTTTGTTTAAAGGGAATTCGAACTACTTATGAAAAGTCAATGGTATTTTGTTTGCGTTGTTTTAGCATTTCTCATTTCCATTGAAATTGTTTAGCCATGTACCTTCAGTCAATATTTTTATTTTCAAGATATTAGGTTGAAGCACTTAATTTACATTTTGAACATAAAATCACAGATACTAATAAAAAACTAAAAACTTGTTTTTCAAATAGACCTTTTTAGAAACTGAAAATTTCAAGTCATATACTAGCAGCGACTTTGTGTTTAATGTAAGCAAATGCTTCTAGATTTAAGTTGATATTACAGGTTTAATCCACCATTTTCTACATTTGAAAATGCCTGTACCAAGTCAGGAATATGACAGTTCTTGTCCATTTGTTTTTGAGGCGTTTTTTTATTTGATTTTGCCATGTTATTATGGACTTTCCAAATTAATTTTCCTCTAAGTTCAGTATTTTTGTGATTTTTACTTTTTTTTTTATGTTCTTTTCTCCAATGTATCCACTTATAATTCTTAAAAGTCACATTATTGTATGTGTATTGCGTAATCAATTTTATAAATATACCCTTGTAGTATATACATTTGTTAATCCATATTTCTTATCTCAGATACAAGGTATGCAGACTCAGACTTAAATTGGTTTCTTTCCATAAAGTTGGGATAGTTATAATGTAATGTACAAATTTTCTTTTGTGATCAGTTTTTATTCTACTTATGAATTTTTAATGACAGAGGTTTTGATATTTTTTCGGACATTATGTAAATATGTAATAAGATAACCTATTTAGCTTATTGTAACCATTCTCTTTTATGAACAACTGCAGTATTAGTTTCGCCTAAGTTAGAATGTAATACCGGTAACTTTAGATTAAAACAAAACATAATAAAATGCGTGTGTGTTTTACATTAGCGATATATAAATAACTCAATTGTATAAAATGGCTTACACATATCGGATGTCGTATGTTTCACATTTACTAGTTCCGAAAAACCCACAGCTCTGAGAACCAACTTTGACCTGCACGGACTGTTTCATGAAAACCATTTCAGTCTTGGTTATTGTTGTGAAGTTAACTGTGGTATCAAGATCATTTTTGCAGCACCAGTGACTGTTAAAATAAAATAAAACACATGCTTATAAGATTTGAAATAAAGGTAAATAGAAAACTAACTAACAAACAAACAAACAAAAAACAAAATAAAAAAATGGATAAACGAATAGATACTATTTACAGATTAAAAGACATAATATTTAAGGCGAAGTAAACGTTATTAAGACTGCATTTTGGATTTTTATATTATTTGTAAAATGTATACTTCTACAGATGCAATTATTAAAACATTTTGAAAAAGAGCTATACATTTTAAAAAAAACACGTCTTAACAAATGTTCTTTTAAAAAGTTTAAATTGTGAATTATCGAAATGTTTATCAAAGAATATGTTTAAAATTATATGTTTTTGTTGTCAAAAAATTTCAGTTTTAAAGGTATGAAACTTATAAGGGGTCATTAGTTCATTTGCTGCTATTTTAAACATTTATGTAAAAACAAAACATGAATTACAAAGATTTTGTTGCATGACGTTGTCACACCGTTACACTTTTGTTGTTATTTTAAGGTGTTTTTTTTTAATATATATAGAATATGTATCAAGAGTAACCGATTTCTGCTGAAACATGAATCACTTGAAATGAACCCGGTCACCACACAAAAAGAAAGGGTAGTTATTTTGAAATCTCGGACGTTTATTTCTAAATCAGTATTTTGCAACAATTTCAATTCTGTATTCTTTTTTTAAGCCATTTTCTGTATTCTTTATTCATTTTGCCAATCATCCTCTATTTATTTTGGCACTCCATTTTCTGTTTTCCATAAAAAAAAATTGCTTTTTTTCAATTTTTTTTTGGCTCATATATGACAATTCAATATCGACTTCTTTTAAGTAAACTGAAGTCAAATTAAATGAAATTGATATTAACGTATATATACGTTTATGACTCCTACCTGTTGTCACCCATCCTAGTAGTCTTCTTGATGCGGATTTGAAGTTCTCTGGGCAAATCTTGCAGATTCAGATTAGCAACAAACTGCAATTGTTCTTCTGTAAATTCATGTCCGGTCACATTCACATAAACAAAGCATGCAATAATTAGAAATACGTAGTGACGATACGAAAACATTTTTTTGTTTGAAACTAAAATGGAAAATCAAACGGCTATGTTAGAAGATAAGGCAAAGATAACCAAATCAAACAGTGCCCTTTAATCTATGATAATTTTTTTCCCAATTTATATTTAGTATACATGTATTATCATAGATTTAGAAAATGAAATGGACATATATATATGTAATTAAAATCCGAGTTATTCATTTGTAGGAACCAACTTAAGGCTGCAATTTAGATTTCTCTCTAATAACATGGACACAAGTTAAAGCCATGTCACGTGGTAGCAAACAAATTTTGCCATGGCGTTGTCAGTCTATTTTCGACTTATGTGTTTGAATGTCCTTTTGGTATCTTTCGCCTCCTTTAATTTTACCTTTTTAGACTATATGGCACAAACACCAATTTATGAATCATTTGTAATCAACTGAGAAATCTGATGAACTATAATGCACGAATTAAATGTACAACATAGTATGAATAAAAGTCCAAATAATTTACCTTATCTAACTCATAAAATGTAACCCGAGTAATAAAAAATCTAACAATTAATAAAAACCTAGAAATGAACAACTCGAAATGACAACCATAAAACATTCATAGATAGAAATTCAACCAAATTAAGTTCCAAGCAGTTTCTATTTAGCAAAAAAGGAGTAATTACATGCTTGCTTATAACCTCCGCTTATATCGTTGTAATAGAAATAACGATGGTAATAAGATCATTATTATAATCAACAATAGCAATAATATTTTTTTTTCTTGGAGTCACATTTTTATTATTAATAGAGATAGTCGAAAGAACACGAGTGGAACAAAACAGCTGATTTGCTGTAAATATTTGAGTAACACTGTTTACCTTTTAATTCTTATCAGTGCTATTATATGACAATGTTAAAGGTTCCAAATTCATTTTGATAGATACAATTCGACATGGATCAAATCTTTGTAGTATTATTGTTCGGTGTATTTTTAGGCTCGTTCATCACTGCAACGGTCAAACGAGAAGGTGACAGGTAAGTTTAAACTTATCTTATAAAAGTAGCAGTCTACGTCATCTGAATCAATTGAAAATGTGAACAATTTCAATAGATCTAATTCTGAGGGTACTGAATTTTGTGCATAAAGAATCTAATTAATAATTAATAATGGCAAAACACGTAAGTGGTTTTCTTATGTCATAGAATTACAACACTGACAAAGAGTTCTGTGCAAGTATTTTAAAGCTAAAGGTAACAACATAATTCTCAAATAATTCACAATAAATAACTTTCATAACTTTCATATAAAGAACCAAACAATAACGAAAAATGTCAATCAGTTGTCAGTGGCGGATCCAGAAATATACATAAGGGCCGATTGGGGGGGGGGGGGGGGGGGGGGGGGTTGAAGGCACTGACTACCAATCATGCTTCAGTGATTATTAAACCAACCAAATTTTACACAAAAGGGTTCCTCCTGGATCCGCCTATGAATGTTATAATAACGCATATCGGCTTTTTGAGAAATTCGCGGACAGAAAGATATATCGTCTGTTTGTATGGCCTTTAATCATTTATATAAATAGAGACTCCTCCCAACTTATCTAGCAATGCGTATCCTCTGCGTTTCCATAGCAATATAAATGATCATCGGGTCTCGAATACCACAATGTTACACTTCCACATCAACAATGTCTTGGCCTCTCCAAACGGTATATTCTCAATTCTATAATCCATAAAAGCCAGTTACACCAAAGCAACAATATCTGGAAACCAATCGGTGTTTGTTTTTGGCAGTCACTGTTTATTTGCTTGTATTTTGTCACTCTGTATGATGGTGTTCGTTTGACTGTACGAAACGTATAAATACGCAGCCACGTCTGGTCGGAAAGGGAAAAATGATGATTGATTGGTGTTTGTTGTTTAATGGCGATAAGAGAAAAAGCAACAAAAAGTGAATGTTCCGATCCATCAAAGAGTTGTCCAAGGGTTTGTTTACTTGAAGTGATCATGACAATCTCCTTCTAAACATAAAATTTAAGGTCTCGAGTTCGACCGTACGAGACTGCTTTTGTATGCACCAAACGGACAACCTTCTATTGAGGGTTTGATTCCCGGTCAGGAGAAGTACAGGTGTCTTATTTCTATACTCTGCCCTACCTCAGGAATACATTACCTTAGCTGTATTCGTAAACAAATCGTACTTTATTTGACCTTTTTAACTTTTTTTATTCCAGCGTCACTAATGAGACGAAACGCGCGTCTGGCGCAAATACAAAATTTCAATCCTGGTATCTATGATATGCTTAATTAAAACCGTCGCCCCAATTTTCATAAACTACCCATTGGATTTATTGTTAATTTTTCTCATACAGAATGGAACCATTACTTACTTGCCATTCGACATTTTAAAAACCCAGCAAGTAATAAATCTTTTGGAAAACACACCGTTCTTCGAAGACAGTCAATTTTAATGAAAACTTTTTGCACAATATCAGTATTACAAACCTCATCTTGAATTATATCATAATTTTTGGAATTTTTTAGAAATTTACCTGTGACGTCACTTTTGTGCGTCGATCTATTCGGCTGACATACAATGTGTTGTTCGGCTATGCTGTTTTTCATGTGCTGATCTTGGTTGTTTTACGTATTAGTCACCACTTCGGTGTTAACATGTATATCAATTATATGGTCATTTTTATAAATTTACTGTTTGCAAAAAATTGAATTATTCTAAATACTAAGGATTTTCTAATCCGAGGCAGATAACCTTAGCCGTATTTGGCACAACTTTTTGAAAATTTGGGTCATCAATGCTCTTCATCTGTGATTGGCTTCTTTGCTATTTTGACCTGAGCGTCACTGATGATTCTTATGTAGACGAAACACGCGTCTGGCGTATCAAATTATAAACCTGGTACCTTTAATAACTATAAGCTTGTCGTAATGTTCTATTGTATTTTATTTTTGTTTGTTTCTCTGTCCTGTATGTTCTTCCATTTATTTGTATTGTAGTCCTATCATGTAATGTTGTCATTTTTTCCTTAAAATGTCCTGTACCAAGTCAGGAAAATGGCTAATGTTATCTTATAGTTCGTTTCTGTGTGTGTTGCATTTTAGTGTTTCTGTGTGTGTTGCATTTTAGTGTTTCTGTTGTGTCGTTGTTCTCCTTTTATAGTTGATGTGTTTCCCTCAGTTTTAGTTTGTATCCCCGATTTGTTTTTATCAATCGATTTATGAATTTCAAACAGCGGCATACTACTGTTGACATTATTTTTTAACCACAGGCGACGGATATGCATAACTTATTATCCTTTTATTAAATTTATAATTTTTATATATTAATCATTACTAACTGACGAAAAATATAAACGTTACTCGCTGATATAAAAAAAGAAGATGTGGTATGATAGCCAATGAGACAACTGTCCACAAGAGACCAAAATGACACAGACATTAACAACTATAGGTCACCGTATGGCCTTCAACAATGAGCAAAGCCCATGCCGCATAGTCAGCTATAAAAGGCCCCGATATGACAATGTAAAACAATTCAAACGAGAAAACTAACGACCTTATTTATATAAAAAATGAAAGAAGCACAAATATGTAACACATAAATAAATGACAACCACTGAATTGCAGGCTCCTGACTTGTGACAGGCGGACACTTCTAAAAGAATATGAAGTACCTAAATACTAAATAAAGTAAGAAATAAAGAAATTAAAAAGAAATTAAAACAAACACAAAAGTCAATGCAATTCAAGATTCAAAATTGCGTATAAATTTGCAGGTACAGATGTTTGCACCCCAAAAGTCTAATTTCAAATTTAAACTTAACGGAAATCCTTACTGTATCAATTCATGTTATGCTAGTTTATTAACATATAAATGTCATTAATAACTGAAAAAAGAGGACAGGTCATAAGGTCATACATGTCACTATACAATTGGTATTCTTCAGGTCTCACTGGTGCTGTGATGTTGACAAGCCGACAACATACACAAACATAACTAAAATCCAATATATTAAGAGAAATGTAACCATAATAAGAGAAATCCCTACAAATATAACTAGGGTTTGCCATTCTGATGAGACACCTGATGCTACGGATAGCTTTGTCCACCTGGTGCCTCTTTGTCATGTGAAAAAACCAATAAAATTGTAAGTAAAAGTTATGCTTTTGAACTATAATAATTAAGAATGCACAGTACGATTTAGGACATTTTGCAGGTATAGTGCTCTATAGTTGTTTTTTTTTTCAGTCTGCTTGAAATATAAGATTTAACTTTACTTACTTTCCGTCATCCATCCACTACAGCAGCAAAATTCAACTTTGTCTGATGAGTGAACATGAAATGATGAAACTTGAGGTCCTTTTATTTATCATGTGTAAAGTGAAGGAGAGATGCATGTAAAAATTCACAATGCTGCCTATATATTTAAGACAAAAAGATCTTCACTAAGTGACAGACCAATTGAAGGTTGTTTTATTTAGAGGGGGGTCGCTTAGATTTAATTATTTTACAACTTCTTTCATAAGAAGAGCGTTTGTTCCTGAAGCAAATCTTTACATCTAAGGCAATGTTTTTTTTTTAATCAAAATTGTTGTGTCTTCCATCTTGAGGGTAATAAATGTTAAAGTATATTACAAAAATTTCGTGCGCACTATAGCTTACCCCTACTTTATGAAGTGATGTTGGTTTTATCGGGTGTTTTGCTTCTAAGTTGCTGCAGCCAAAGCATTTAAATGGTATACCTATGTAAGATATAGCTACATATAATTCATTTTTCCTTATTCAGTGTCGCAACATATTACTATTGTAGATTTTCCATTTCTGAGTTTATTTCAAAATATTCAAAAAGATTAGTTTATATAAAATAATTTTGTTTCGGGATATTTTACAGAACTGTTGAGGAACTTGTGCCTAAGAATGTGACGATTTCAATTCCACAGCAAGGTGTTTGCCCTCCAGAACACACAGTGTGTTGTGAAGGCTTTCAGAAGCTAAATGACCAGTGCATTGGTAAGCATGATTGATAATTAAACAAAGATTACATTCGTAGCTATGATCTTAATAAACTATATCTTATCAAGTATTAAGAAATTACTATAAAATGCAGCATATATATACACACCAATAGATTTATTGGTATTTGCTTAAATTACAGTGGAAAATAACTAGTTCACGATCAGGACGAAAGAAAAAAAATCTTTCAAAGCATAATTAGTTATCAAAGGTACCAGGATTATGATTATAAGTACGCCAGACGCGCGTTTCGTCTACATAAGACTCATCAGTGTGCTCATATCAAAATAGTTATAGAGCCAAACAAGTACAAGGTTGAAGAGCATTGAGGATCCAAAATTTCAAAAAGTTTTGCCAAATACGGCTAAGGTTATTTATTCCTGGGATAAGAAAATCCTTAGTTTTTAGAAAAATTCAAAGTTTTGTAAACAGAAAACTTATAAAAATGACCACATAATTGATATTCATGTCAACACCGAAGTGCTGACTACTGGGCTGGTGATAACCTCGGGGACGAAACGTCCACCAACAGTGGCATAAAAGAGGAGGAAAAAACAAATGGATCGACTAGAATGGAAGTAAGACTATTTGTGCTGCCACTAAAAAAACTAGAGGCTCTTAAGAGCCTGTGTCGCTCACCTTGGTCTATGTGCATATTAAGCAAAGGACACAAATGGATTCATGACAAAATTGTATTTTGGTGATGGTGATGTGTTTGAAGTTCTTACTTTACTGAACGTTCTTGCTTCTTACAATTATATCTATAATGAACTTTGCCCATTAGTAACAGAGAAAAATATTTGGTAAAAATTTACATAAATTTACCAAATTAATGAAAATTGTTAAAAATTGACTATAAAGGGCAATAACTCCTTAAGGGGTCAATTGACCATTTAGGTCATGTTGACTTATTTGTAGATCTTACTTTGATGAACATTATCGCTGTTAACAGTTTATCGCTATCTATAATAGTAGTCAAGATAATAACCAAAAACAGCAAAATTTCTTTAAAAATTACCAATTGGAGGGCAGCAACCCAACAACTGGTTGTCCAATTCATTTGAATATTTCAGGGCAGATATATATTGACTTGATAAACAATTTAACTCCTTGTCAGATTTCCTCTAAATGATTTGGTTTCAGAGTTATAAGCAAAAAACTACATTTTACCCCTATTCTATTTTTAGCCGTGGTGGCCATCTTGGTTGGATGGCCAGGTCATTGGACACATTTTTCAAACAAGGTACATCAAAGATGATTGTGGCCAAGTTTGAATTAATTTGGCCCAGTAGTTTCAGAGAAGATTTTTGTAAACGATAACTAAGATTTACGAAAAATGGTTAAAAATTGACTATAAAGGGCAATAACTCCTAAAGGGGTCAACTGACCATTTCGGTCATGTTGACTTATTTGTAAATCTTACTTTGATGAACACAGTTTATCTCTATCTATAATAATATTCAAGATAATAACCAAAAACAGCAAAATTTCCTCAAAATTACCAATTCAGGGGCAGCAACCCAACAACAGGTTGACCGGTTCATCTGAAAATTTCAGGGCAGATAGATCTTGACCTGATAAACATTTTTACCCCACGTCAGATTTCCTCTAAATGCTTTGGTTTTTGATTTATAAGCCAAAAACTGCATTTTACCCCTATGTTCTATTTTTAGCCGTGGCGGCCATCTTGGTTGGTTGATCGGGTCACGCCACACATTTTTTAAACTAGATACCCCAAAGATGATTGTGGCCAAGTTTGGATTAATTTGGCCCAGTAGTTTCAGAGGAGAAGATTTTTGTAAAAGATTACTTAGATTTATGAAAAATGGTTAAAAATTGACTATAAAGGGCAATAACTCCTAAAGGGGTCAATTGACCATTTCGGTCATGTTGACTTATTTGTAAATCTAACTTTGCCGAACATTATTGCTGTTTACAGTTTATCTCTATCTATAATAATATTCAAGATAATAACCAAATACAGCAAAATTTCCTTAAAATTACCAATTCAGGGGCAGCAACCAAACAACGGGTTGACCGATTCATCTGAAAATTTCAGGGCAGATAGATCTTGACCTGATAAACATTTTTACCCCTGTCAGATTTCCTCTAAATGCTTTGGTTTTTGAGTTATTAGCCAAAAACTGCATTTTACCCCTATGTTCTATTTTTAGCCGTGGCGGCCATCTTGGTTGGTTGACCGGGTCACGCCACACATTTTTTAAACTAGATACCCCAATGATGATTGTGGCCAAGTTTGGTTCAATTTGGATTAGTAGTTTCAGAGGAGAAGATTTTTGTAAAAGTTAACGACGACAGACGACGGACGACAGACGACGGACGACGCCGGACGCCGGACGCAAAGTGATGGAAAAAGCTCACTTGGCCCTTCGGGCCAGGTGAGTTAAAAAGGGAGAATGTTAGATGCAAACATATATATCTGCTCTTGCAAGAAACAACCAGCCAATCCATCAATGTTTTTGATGGTTCTATTAACTTGCAGAGAGCGTGCATATCTTTCAACAATGGTTATTGGATTTTTTACGTTCCAAAACCCAACTGACAAGACTACATATATTAAAATACATTGTGCTCACCAAACGGATGTCCCAATGTACGAGTCTTAATTACTGCTGGATTGGTTAAGTATTTTGTACCAAGTTACCCCAACATTTCACAAAGAAGGAATCTGATGCACGAAAATGGACTAAAATCTAAACTTTAAGCGTACTTGACAAATGGAAAGAAATGAGAAATATGTCCGATGATTTTGTTAATATGGACATATAATTTCATATAAAAAAGGCATGTGCAACTACTGAACTCCCAAATGTTTCTGTTTTAATTGTCAAGCGCAAAGTTTTAATTGAGACTGGTCAAGCCCTGTCTCAACTCCCGTTTAATAAAATTTTCATTTTCGATATATGCACGGTGGGATTTTAGAACATGATTCTCTGCTATATATTAATTTTTTAAGCGTTTTTGCAATCTCACACGAGATTATGTCACTGGAGCTTAATAGGCTCCATGTTTTTGAATGTATGTCCGGAAACGTTTTGATACTGCTTTCTTGAACATTTCAAACAAATTCAAAAGATCACAACATAGAGATATAATACAGTACTATATGTTTCTGATGATAAGCCTTTTAAAAAATACATAAAAAGAATCTGTGTCTTTATTTTTATAGTTTTTTGTTTCTTTGTTTCAGAAAGCGGAACAGCAAACTCGCCTGAACTTCAAAAATTAATCGATGCCGGACTTGTTCTGGGATAGACATAAACAATAAATAAAGTTTCAACAGCTTTCATGCACGTTCTCAACTTAAATTATGCGGTGGTCACTTAGTGAAAAAGCCTTTACTATAACAGCGTTTACTGAACAGAGTATATTACGTTCAGAAGAGATAATTGCCAAAGAAATACCTGTCGAAGGCAAATTTCCTAAACAGCTATGCTCTTAAGCATCCTCATTCTAGATACATTGTTAATTTAATATGAGGCATGCAGATGCAAACTTTTGGTAATCAAAAATATACAAATTTGCGGGAAATCGTTAGCCTTAAAAGACGTTAGCCTCAATCAACAGTCTGACTAAAGCCAGTGGATAGTGGGGCTGAATTTGGTCAGACTGCCTCAACCAACAACGTGCATTAAGGATATGTGATATGACTGCAAATGAGACAAATATCTATATTGCTAGATTTACTTTAAGGATTGCTTCTGGTATTTAACAGCCATCATTTTTACACCATTTTTCGTCTGGTTTATTGTGTTATTTTCGTCCTTTTAAGTTGTTTCAGTTTCTTTGTGTTTGTCTTTTGAATTTTTTACACTTCTTTTTTTTTTCTGGATTTTATAATTAAAGTGCTCCATTTAACTGTGTGAGTAGGTTCCTTGACGAAAACAATTCTTTTTATGGTTTATATTTATATGAATTAAGAATTGACAAAAAAATCCTATCGGATAACGGGAAGGACTTTCGGTAATTATTCGTTTTTTCTCAAGTATATCCAAAATAACTTGCAAGAATCCTAACTGAACAATGAATTGGCTGATTAAACCACATTTTGCATGCTAGTTGATAATCAAAACTGCTTGTTGGAGAAGCTATACACAAAGCAAGTCTCATCATCTATCATAATGGTTATATGTATCTTTATCACCACAATTCAAAAAAAAGTTATATTAATGTGAAAAATCGATTACTGGTATATAAATGTCGTGAAGAGTCGGTTATTTTAATGTCTTGGAAACTACATCTCTACTTATATTATCACACGGTATGTTTATCACAAGTAAATAGTTATCAAAGGTACCAGGATTATAATTTAGTACGTCAGACGCGCGTTTCGTCTACATAAGACTCATCAGTGACGTTCATATCAAAATATTTATAAAGCCAAGCAAGTACAAAGTTGAAGAGCATTAGGATCCAAAATTCCAAAAAGTTTAGCCAAATAATGCTTAAGTAATCTATGCCTGGGATAAGAAAATCCTTAGTAACTTATTCAAAGGAATTGACAATAATTATATTATATTACACTACACGGTCAGGATTGCAAATTTCAGTTACTTGACATAAAGAATTCATATTTTTGGAGAGAAAAAAAAATTGATTTTATACATCTAGTGTACATAGTATTACTGGTAAGATATTGGGAAACAATAAATAGAAAAATAGTAAATTAACATATATCACGATCATGGTTTTTCTCTATCTATAACGATTTTCAAAATAATAGTCTCGCATGTTATCCTTATGCCCTTTTTTTAGCCTCGACGGCCTTGTTGGTGCGTCGGACACATTTTAAACTGAATACCGAAAGGATGATTGTGACCAAGTTTGGTTAAATTTTGCCCTGTAGTTTCAAAGTTGGAGATATTTGAAAAATAAACGGAAGACGGACAACACGTGAATGCCAAAGTTTCATACTAGTCCTTTGTACCATGTGAGTTCAAAAAGAGCTAGGTCACTATATATATATACGAGTCTAAATTGAAAACTACGTTCAATACCGCAATTTTTATACGTGTGCATGTAAAACAAATTTCGTTGTAGAAGGGTCTAAAAACAGCACAAACAACATTTTCCAAAAGACCAAAAAAGTGAAAAAGTATATTTAAACAAAACGCATTTGACTAACAGGTCGAACAACTGATGTTCTTTAAACCCTGCTGACTGCCATTGGCGATTGCCAAATAAAATTGATCACAAGATGTAACAAAATCGATCTTAATATAAATTTAATACTAAACAGAAAAAAAAAAAAATAGCTAGTGGCCACGATGTTATGCCACAAACATACGGTGTCATTATTTTTTTAGTACACCAGATCCGGATTTCGACAATAAATGTCTCGAAACGGTATTTGGAAGGCCATATAAAAAGTACCCTCATTTTTAGATAGACTTTTGATATGTATATGTATATATATATATATGTAGTACGCCGCTAGATTAAAAACAAAAAACAAAATCGCCGGGAATCGAACTCATGCTACTGATATATCGTGACACCAAACCGCCTGCACTGTATCCGGCGCGGTAGACCACTCGACCACCTTGGCTTCACAAAAATACAGCTTTCGATGGCCGGTTGTTCACCTCTCCTAGTCAGTTTTAATCTAGCGTCGTAATACAGTACATACTATATAAGGCATTAAGATGGTATTGTTACAGATCAGCTGAATTATCTGTAGTAAAGGATCCTACAAATTAATTAAGAATTGAATGCTTCTTTTTGTATAATTTTATTGAGGTGTAAAAGGGTTGACCGAAGTACATTTTGTATGAAGCGCGGAAGCAATCCTATGCAGTTACAAAAAGAAGCATTCAATACTTACATTCTTTAGCTATGATCATGAAAACACGAATTGTATATTTCTTTTATTTAATTCACCTGTGCACTTTATTGCGGGACCACGTGACTGTTATCATGAATGATAAGTTTTATTGAATAATGCAATTGCTTAAGGAATAGCACGTGATGTGCAGTAAGCCAATCAGATTTAAGTATCAAAATGAAACCTACATCTAATGTAATTATTGAAAGATACAATCACAGAAATAATTATATTTATAAGTATGTCTGAACAAGTGACAACTCTACAACAGATTTATCCATCGGATCACCAGCAGTGATGGTGATACATGGCTGTGTACTTTCTGTATATACAACTCGTCTATATATATATGTCTTCACAAAGCAATGCGCAGTACAAGTGACGTTAATTTCAATGTGTTGAAGGCTGTCATTACAAAGTAGAAGAAGTAGAAGTGTCATATGAAGTGGATGATTTCTATACTCTGTTTTTTTTTTCTGTAAGAGTGGATCTGTCCAAGATTCTACTTGTACATTCTAAGTGAGCGTAAAGATACATGAATTTGATTTATCATATAAGTCGAGTAAAAAATACACCACCGTCGAAATGACATTATCTGCATATTACAAATGTTAAAAATAAAGGATAAAATCAAAATTTCACTTTTTATGTTTGAAGTCTGCACAAAATACCAGAGGCTCAAATAGCGTTGAAGATGTATAAGGAAACTTAAAAAATAGAATTGACCGTATATATTGATGAATCTTGATATTTTGATAGAAGTCTGTCATTATGTAAAATTAGAAAAACTTTTTGATGTTTTTTTTTCTGACTTGAAAGCAAGTTTAGCAGTAGTAAAATAGTCTCGCTAGATGTTCTTAGATTATCCCAAAAGGTTAGCAATTCCGGTCACGTAAATGTTTTGCCGTGTTGCTGATGTTAAAATTAGATGACAGATCACAAACAAGAAAAGTAATTACGTTAGAATGAAGCAAAATATTCCTGGCCATATCCGACATACACCATATCAACATATGTCCAATAAGGGTCTAGTGATAAGAAACATTCAAAGTGAAGAATTTAATGTCACAATAAGCACTTCATTGTTCAGTAGCTTGTATGCCAGAAGTAACCATATAAGCAATACAACACAACAAGTAGAATTCTTACCAACTGACGGGGATAGATGTATATGCGATAGGCAGTTGCTGAGCGCTTTTCTTTTTCTTTTTAATATACATGTAAATAAAAAGTTAAAAATCAAATAATTGAAAGCATTTGATTCTATTTTTTCTAATGTTTTTTTTTTCTTTTAAAAAAACATATTTTGGGGTTTTAACAGAAAACACAGCATTAACTTCGAAAACATGAAACATTAAAAAAAAAAAATAATCAAAATTAGAGAGTCAAAAACAACACGTCAATATTGTATTTATCTTCTTTGCGCAAGTTTATTCTGTAAATCTATATGAAATTTAAGGTTTCCATCCAATCCATTATATTCTACCCAATCATGTGTTGAGCAATGGCATGTAAATCATCCAAATCTAAAATAATTGAAAGAATTCATAAACATAGAGAAAAAAATGATAAATGGAGTACTATAATATGGTATTTTACAAGACATATGCAATAAACTGTAATTCTCGTCATTTATGATGTGTTACTTTGAAATTTAAATAATTTTGAAACCTGAATTAAACGGACAGCAAGCTTAGGGAAAACATTCTAACCAATTGTCTACTAAGTAAAGGGACGTACAGTAATGTTTACGGAAGCCGGTTAGTGTCAGGGTGGAGTTTTTATTTAAGGCGTTATATAACGACTTACTTAGCTAACTTGTTATAAGGAGTTAGCTAAGTTGTTGAAACGAGTAAGCTAACTCGTTAAAACAAGTTAGCTGAGAAATTGTTATAACGCGTTAAATTAGCTAAGTTGTTATAACAATTTAGTTACCTAAGTTGTTTAAACAAGTTAGCTAAGGCGTTTTAACGAGGTAGCTTAAGTTTTTTTAAACGAATGAGCTAAGTTGTTTAAACGACTTAGCAAAGTCGTTAAAACAAGTTAACTAAGTTTTTATAACGAGATAGATAAGTTAAGTCGTTATAACAACTTATCCAAGTCGTTATTACAAGTTAGCTAAGTCGTTTTAACGACCTCAAAATAAAACTCAACCCTGACACTAACCGGCTTCTGTAAATGTTAGACAAAATGTCGAAGAAACACAGATTTAATATGTTCATTTAAATACTGAAACACAAATGAGTGAGATGTTATAATATCC
Organism: Mytilus galloprovincialis; assembly: GCA_037788925.1. Lineage (NCBI taxonomy): Eukaryota > Metazoa > Mollusca > Bivalvia > Mytilida > Mytilidae > Mytilus > Mytilus galloprovincialis. Next base: position 96,028,796 of record CM075333.1, read on the forward strand.
CCTTTATATCCAAAATATCACATTGAAAATATTTCGTAAAAAATGAAATAATCTATAAAAAAAAAGAGATACGGTAGTTAAATTCAATATATAGTTGTGTTTTAAATTGTAACTTAATACAAAGACTTTTAGTGCAAAGTATAACGGACGTCTTGTAAATTCTAAAGGGAGAATAATAAAATCGAAAACAACGAAGGAGCAAATTTCAGTATACGGACAGATCTGCGATGGAAACACACTGACCTAGCAACTTTTGAGACATTGTGTTAATACAAGCTCACTAGAAGTGAAGTAGTTGGGATTTGTAGCCGTAGGTGACGTTTGTATACAAATTGCTACTCAGAAACCGAAAATTCACACTTTGGATTGTAAAACGGTCATATTTTGTTACAAACAAAATATTTTAAGCGTCATTGGATTTATGTTTATAGCATCAAACTCTTAAATTTTCTTTTTTTGCTAAATAGTACATTGTTAAGGGATTTTTATTCTTACTGATTGCTTCTAATTGGTATCATTTTGTCGTTTTAAGTTTCATTAGTATTGATCATTTACTCTCTTGTCTTCAGATATATAACACATTTGTGATAGTGTTTGCTGATTTGCTTTTAGAAGAAAAAAAAGAAGCCCAATGGAACCATTTATATAGAATGTTTTGACCAGTAGGTGCTTGTTGTGGCAGAATAAGTATACTTTATTTAGGTGTTATAACATTACGTAATAAATTTAATGCGTCAGAAGCACTTTTCTGGATTAATCTTCATCATGAACGCTCAAAACCTAATATTTAAAAGCCAATGATGTATAAGAACCGAATCATATGGAGAGCAATATAACTACAAAAGAGACATAAGAAGTTAAACCCATATATAAGACCAACTTTGCTTTAAATCTATTTAAAACACCATAGAAAAAAGTTTTCACAATAGAAATTTTATTACAATGTTTCCATATGCATGCTTTATTGATGAAATTGTTTATATGCTCTTAAAATGTTGTTGATTTTGACTGTTCTGAGCTTCCAAAGTTTGCAAGTACAGGAAATGTCTTCTGTTCTTGCTTCCTTTTTTGTGGTCTATGATGGTACCTAATCTTTCAGAAATAAACATAACATAAGCTTTTTCTGTTAATACTCACAGACACATTTTTGGGATACCATGATATAATAATTGCAACACACTACATGTCTGTCCGGACAATCCAAGTAGTTGATATCCTTGAAGTATTCTGTTATGTACGTTATAACTTCACTGAAAAATAATAATACAGCATAGAATGGTAGCCATCAAATAATAAGTGGACTATAAGTAAGGAACAGTGCTATGCTTGTGTTTAATTGTAATTACAGACGTTTATCGTTGACTTTAAATGTCATAAACTGAGTTTCAGTTATAGCAACGGATATTTACACTATTTATAAAAATGATGTTCAGGCTGGAAAATACCTCCACATTTCCAACGAGAGAGTAGGGAGCGATATACAAATGATAGGAGTACACAGAACCCCGATCCAATTCATCTTTTCCTAAAATAGTTCATTGTCAGATTGAGCCACCTCTCAAAAAAAAAAAAAAAAAATCCGCCGGTCAAATTTAATTTTTAAGTGAAGTATACTGTTTAAGGTAATATATTTATCTTAAAAAAGATATATAAAAATATTAAAAACTTATGCCATGCTTATGTACGTTTATATTTATTTACACTGAAATGTGTTTAAATGAAAATTTGGTATGTATAGCGAAATTGAGCAAGGATCCTTCACGCCTTATAAAAAATCAATGATTGAGACATTTCGATTATACTCATAGACTTCTGTTGAAAACATTACTTTTCTTTCAGTAATTTCGGTAAATATTATCTATTAACGATATCAGAAGTCTAGTAATGGACTTCTGGTGATCTGTATTGTATTTTGGTTCTGTCGACTGCTTGACAGTAAGTAACAATCCCATTTTATAGAAATGTAAAAAATTGACAGGAAATGGATCACTTGAACTGGTAAATTTCTACTGGTTCTCTTGTAAAAAATAGGAATGATGTCTGCAAGTATTGAACTATATTATTACTATTTATATTTAATAAATAATTATAAATTAATTTGATGAATATTTTTAAATATTAACCGAGAAACTTCATCAATGGTTACTCAGAACTTTCCACGGATTTGGAAACCTCTGAAATGTGTATCATCGTCCAATTAATATTGAATTTATAAAAGAATTTTGTTACGATTGATGATTCAATGTAATAATTTGGTATCAATGCAATGCAGATGACTTCTTCATTTTGGAACACTTGTTGTCTTCGTTATTACATACTGGTATTTGTAATCGTATTTGTTGCAAGTACCAGTACCGAAAAGTCCACAGCTACCAGAAGACACCTTATACTCCTCTTTTACATTGGTCACTCTTTTTGCTGATCTTGTTTTTGTTATGAATCCAACAGGTCTGTTTCGGCAGCACATGTGTTCTCTACAAAAATAATAACTGTTGCATATTTGTTGTTTAATGTGTGGCCTGTTATGAGTAAAATTGTAATCCACACGTTGGACCGTCTGAAAATGTGAAATAATTTTTTCATTACATTATATTTTCCCGTAACAGGTTAGCCAAACCTGGACCATATTAAACCTCTGAAAGAGCCTTATTCCATTTAAGGAGTTTTGGAATCGTGTTATATAAATAAACCTGTAATATCGATTACAAGTGCTTCAGAATAAACTTTCTAAGGTCCACTGTTTTACCTTGAATAGTATAAGATTCAATTTAGAATATAAAACTTGGAATGAAAATCTTTAGTAATGCGAAAAATCAAAGGTTTGTTAAACGTTGATTTAAAATTGATTTATACTCATGTCAGCACAGACGGACAGAAGTGCTGACTGTACTTGGAAGGTATAAACATTAAGATATCCGATTCATTATGCCAAATTACGGTGCACTACATTTCATTTCTGGCAAACTTATAATTTTACTAACTTCTTATAGTCAACTGAATTGATAATTAGTGCTTATGGTAAACTGAATTTTATAAGCTGTATTGCTTTTGAATAAAAAAAACTATTTTGATACCTAATTATTATTGATTGACTTTCAAGCAACCCTACCCCCTTAACCCCTTACTTATGATAAACTGAATTGATACTAACAGGAAGTTCATTTGCACACATGCAATGCTCAAACACATTAAATGAACAGAACCTACTGTCATATTCCTGACTTGGTACAGGCATTTCCTTATGATATTCATATGATGAAGACATACTCTTTCAATCAGTTTAATTGAGGTTTGGAGCTGGCATGTCAGTTAACTGCTCATAAGATCCCATCAACATGTTCAACCCCACCGCAATTTTGCACCTGTCCCAAGCCAGGAGCCTCTGGCCTTTGTTAGTCTTGTATGATTTTTGATTTTAGTTTCGTGTGTATAATTCGGAGTTTAGTATGACGTCTATTATTACTGAACTAGTATACATATTTTTAAGGGGCCAGCTGAGGGACGCCTACGGGTGCGGGAGTTTCTCGCTACGTTGAAGACCCATTGGTGGCCTTCGGCTGTTGTCTGCTCTATGGTCGGGTTGTTGTCACTTTGACACATTCCCCATTTCCTTTCTCAGTTTTATTTCCTTCTATAGAAATTTATGTAAAGCTAGCTAAACCTCTCACTTGTATGACAGACACATAGAATTGCATTTTATTGACAACAAGGTATTCGAATGCTTTCAACAGCAGTTGAATTGTTTATTTACAGAAGCCGACCATATCAATGATAATCATGAGTGATGAATAATATGCTTCTGAAGAGTCAGCACATTCCTGTTTCACTGGTGGCATCCGTCGTGCTATTCGTAAAAATCCACAGATTACCAATTAAAAATAGCGGATCAATAAACTATTTTGTCTAACTATTAGACATAACCAAATTTATTATTCATCGGTTCTTGCATTTTTTACTCAAAGAAATGAAGAAATATGAAGGTCTGAAAGGGAAACATTTTTCTAGGCAAAAATCACACGACAGTTACCGATACATAAATAAAAGCAATATTGCACAAATTCAATACGCAAATCTACTGCCAAAAAACTATTACCTTTTAAACCTATTTGTGAATTTAGATGCTTTTGAAGGGAAAGCAGTTCCGTCTCCACTTATAGAACGCGTAGTGTTGCTCATTTATTAGAAAAATCCAACGACAAGTCGGATACCATAAGTAGTACTAGTGCAGGAAGACACAGGAAGGACATATCATACATTTGTTTTTTTTTTTTAAAGATTCTATTGTATAATGTTTCAGTCAAAGTTTATGACTACTAAACAGCGGTATACTACTATTGCCTTTATACATAACTTTTTAAAATGTGATCGAATAGTTATCAAAGGTACCAGGATTATAAAAAGTAATGAAATTTTGTGAGACAATCGGAAATATGTTTGTGGGACAATTTGTTTTGTAATTATTTTATTTTTCAAGATGAAACATAGGAAATTACATAATACAGTATTAGACACAAAGTATAAAAAGTTAATTAATACTTGTAAGATCGATTAAATCATAATGGTATAATGAATAGAGAATATCATATGGCGTTTTCAATATCGCATCCGTATCAACCCTAGACACCAATATATTCCCAAGAGCTCGATACGGTGTATGATATTGAAAAAGCCATATCATATACACTTTATCATATACATATACCTCAAGCAGATGCTTTTTATGTGACATGACGTCATACAGATAATGAGGTTTGAAATGACGTCATACAGATTATAGGTTTGACATGACGTCATACAGATTATAGGTTTGACATGACGTCATACTGATTAGGGTTTTGATAAAGCCTTTGCAAAAGTGACTGCAATCGATGACGTGACGTCATACAGATTAAAGGTGTGATAAAGCTTTTGCAACCGTGCTGATATCGATATAATAAGATATAAATATTACAATTGATTTTGTTAATTAAACGCTCTTTCTAACAATTGCCACTTCTTATAATTTTTTATTTTTTGTGTATAATAATAAACATACAGATTCTTTTTCTATTTTAATCCAATACTTTAAATATTCTATCCCACCATATGTTGGCACTATGCTCTTACATCTACATTTGTATATATAGTATAAAAATGAATCTCCTTCAAAACCACATCTGGGGGGGGGGGGGGGGGGGGGGTAGGTAGGACAGTCAGAGCATGAACAAAAATGGGAAGTGCTAAAGTTTTAATCACAACCACCCTCCCAATATATGTTAGTTCTCTATAAGCCCAAATATTAAGAAGTGACTTGATACCTCCCAGAAAGGTTCCAAACAAGATTTTTTTCTGGCAAAAGTTTTTCCATACTACCCTTTTTTGACCCAATCCTTATGGCCTCAGTTTTGTCAACATTACACCTAAGTCCAGCACATTCTGAAAATTTATCAAACAAATTTAGACATTGATTTAGAGACTTTTTGTCACCATCCAGGACTAGGGAAGAATCATCAGCATATTGACTCAATAAAAATTCCGAGTCATTAATTGTTACCCCAGCAACATCAGGGTCATTTTTTAATAGCTGCACTGAGTAGTTCCAAAACTAAAATAAATAGATAAGGAGACAGAGGATCCCCTTGACGAACCCCTCTTTTCAATGAAAAAAAATTTGAAATATATCCGTTGTTTAACACTGCACTAGAGGCATCACAGTAGCATGCCTTAATACAACTTATAAATGTATGGTCAAAGCCATAAAACTGCAAAGCCTCAAGTATAAAAGACCATTCGACCGTGTCGAAAGCTTTTTCAAAATAGACTAAAAGTAAAAGTCCAGGAATGTCGTCTTCCTCCATCTTTTCCATTAGATCATTAATAAATCTAGTACATTCGCCTATATACCTACCTTTAAGAAATCCTTGTGGGACAATTGGGAATTGTTTTGGTAGTGATTAATTTGTTTTTATAGTATGTTGAAGTTAAGCAAAGAACTTACTCATCAATGTAACTTATAAAAATATATGATGGAAAACATTGAACAAATGATAATAGTTACATATTCTATTTTGCACATAGTAAATTAAGAAATTATTGTCTATTGATTTGTCATTTTAGACTATAATGCGATTTTAATTTTTGCAATATTGAGAAAAATCCTGTTTGCTTCATATAGAAAAAAATCAAAATATGAGTGAAAATTACTGCTAATATTTACCCTGTCGCATTTTCGCAAAAAAATTCTTAATTTTCAGTATGTACTATTGAAGTAACATCAAACATGGAATATGATAGAGTCATGATAAAATTTAGACTTAGGTGCATATTTTTAAGACAAATTTAACTAGTTGTCAGTAACTGCAAGTACGTTCAGATCTGTCTTTGTTGTGGTGAAGTATAAGTCCACTCTGTGTCAAGTTTTGTAAGATGTATTTCTGTATCCATCTGATTAGATATAAGCCTTTTTCAACTCATTTTTCTAGTTAATTCTTAAGTGTACTATTTCAACACTGTCCCATGTTAATGGGAGGATTGGCGCCTTCAAATAAGTTTAATCTCGCCACATTCTGTATGAGCCTGTCCCATGTCAGGAGCCTGTGATTCAGTTGCCATTAGATTTCTCGTTTGAATTCTTTTATATTTGTCACGTTGGGGCCTTTTATAGCTATGCGGTATGGTACTCGGACGTCCATAAGAAAATGGCAAAGAAACATCTCTTCATCAACTAGTTCGCGTAGAGTGTAGAATGCAAATTAATTTATACTTTTTTTTTCTAAATTGCATTCATTATTTCTATATCTATTTAAAAACTTTACAAAAATGTAATACGAATTTCGGTATTTAGTGCTATTTCCATTTGTTTCATAAATAACATTGTAGATATATTTCATAAATCAGAAATATTATACTTTTTTAATCAAGTACTAATGATTTAAAAAACATTTATATATATTCTTTTATAAAATTAATAATAATATGCCATAATTGATTCTTTTTTATTTAGCAAAACAAACAACAGTTACCTTGTTTATCTACGAGTATTTTACTTCATAAAATAATGTGGGACAATCAGAACTAAAAAAAAAATAAAAAGTGGGACAATCGGGAATAACCCCATTTTACATATTGTAGTTGGTAAAATTGAATATATGTTATTTGCGTAACAAACAAAAAAAAAAACATTTTCATATCAACATTATTGTATGAGATATCATTTGGGGTTAGACTGTAGCTAATCTGTAAATATCAATGATAAAATATCAGAATAATGGTATTAGTACATACAGACTGAGCATCACGAACCCCACCAAAAAACTGGGGGTGAACTCAGTTGTTCAATTGCACATAAAAAAGAGTCTTGTTTAGATTAAATTTGAATTACTAAGTACAAAAGAAAAAATATAACTCACCCAAATGCAGTTCTTCTAACGAGCTGTCTTAGTGAAAGAGGCAAGTCTTCCGGTTTGGCATCTTTGAGTTTTAAAAGGCTGTCGTTCAGGTTATCATCATTTGTATATATGGATATAATTGCGTTTTCTATCTCAGTGAGAGCAAAAATGGAACAAAAACAAAGGACATTAAGTAAGAAAATTACTTTCGACATCGCCATTGTATCTGTGTACACCTCGTGATTAGAATTCTTACAAACACTTTCTTATCATTTAGGAACTTTGTTTTAGATATAACATAATTCGATGTAGTGCTAAGTGTTAAAAGATGGTACAAAATACATACCAGCACGATATTGAAAACAGTTTTTTCAACTTAGAGCACTGCTTTTTTAATAACCATTGTTTTCCATATTCCTAGGCATTGCAAAAGAAAAAAAACTGAAATATTTGGTGAAGTAACACTTCAGGTTATTTAAAACAAAAAAGTAAAAATCAATGTAAAGTATTTGTTTATATTTCTTTTATAGGACCAGCATATCATCGTTTTCTTTAAATTTAGAGTAGACGTCTTTTATTTTTTCGAAACCCAACAAATTCATGTGCCAGTAAGGTAACTGGTATTTTGAACGAATTCAAACATTATTTTTTTTTTTAGATTTAGCTTTATATTTCAAAACAGGAAAAAGAACTGAAGTATTTATTGTAGCAGGTCACAAAATGATAAAAACAACAATTTAGTTAATAGGTGGTTTTAAAAAAAAGTATCCGTCTTTTCCTTTATACAGAACATCAAAAGGGTAATCAAATCTGAATTAAAATTTAAAGTATATTTGTCAATAATTATTCAACATTCTTTTTCATTAATACATATTCTCTTATTTCCAATGTACACTATAGATTGTAAGGACCAATCATTGAAATTGTCATTTTTTAAAGGGAGAAAGTTATGTTATTAATTTTTTGCTTTATTTAACTGTCCTAAATGTTAATACTATAATGTAAAAGACAGATCAAATTTGTAAAAAAATTAAAATCAGAAAATTCTTTTTGTTGAGACAGATGAAAATTACCACAAAAATATAACTGTTCACGATATGTGTACACAATGTCCTAGATTGGAAGAGTTATCAAAGGTACAAGGATTATAATTTAGTATACCAGACGCGCGTTTCGTCTACATAAGACTCATCAGCGACGCTCATATCAAGTTATAAAGCCAAACTAGTACTAAGTTGAAATGCATTGAAGATCTAAAATTCCAAAAAGTTGTGCCAAATACAGCTATGGTAATCTATGCCCGGGATAAAAAAAATCTTTAGTTTTTGAAGTTGGAGTTAATTACAGATTTCTTCGCTTTGCTTTAAAGTTTTTATAAGAAAAATGTGATTTTTTTGGTATAAGTTATTACTCTAAAACACGAAAATGATTGTCCACACTAATTGTATATCATTTACTAGTTCTGTTTGGCATATTGAATGTAGGAAGGATTTTTTGGACAATTTTAACACATATTGATCTTTTTCAGTGAGTTTTTTAGTGTGCAAAAATCTTGAAGCCATTAAAGAAATTGACACAACTTAATTATTTTTCACGTTTTTTCATTTATAAATCTTTTTTGGCAGCACCTGTCCTTATACATAGATCGTTATATGTAGATCAATGTCTGGTGAAAGTTTAAAAATAGAATCATGGGTTGCAGTAAAATTTCATCAAAGAGGGTTTTTTTACATTCCGGTCATTTTCAGTAGCACATGCTCATGTATAAACACAAAGTTGGCAAACAGTCATTATGATAGATCTATTTTTAAGCGGTTTCAAATCGGGAACATTCGGTCAAATAAAGGTGATCGAGGAAAATGTTTACTTTAAGGTTCCAGTTTAATTGCAAGATTGTATCATTCAAATACTTGTTTTGACCATATCTCCATATGCAGTTGTCAGATATACATATTTGAAAAAAAAACACATTAATAATATAAAACCTATATTTTATGCTCGAGGTTTTCTTAAAACTAAAAATGTTGACTCAAATCAGCTGCATCAGAAACAAAGAATAAAGAAGGCAATGCTGTAACTTCAAGGCAATACCACCTCAGTATATCACTTACTACTGTCTGCTGACCAGACAGAATACATTAACGTTATCAAATTGATTAGTTCAAGTACTAACATAAAGTAATAGAACTAAAGTTAAGAATTTATCATAAAAAGATAGTTCAAAATTAGAGCTGCTTATCCTTCCAGAACCCATTGTCTTCATGTCGGCTTATGTTGATCGCTCTGTATATGTTGTGTTTTGTGGATTTGTTTCTTTTCGTCGTTTGTTGCTTGTTATACGTTTCCAGGGCGATGTTTTTCTTCGACTTTTTAGTTTGAATGTCCCTTGGTATCTCCCACTTCGTATTATTTCCGTAATTTTTCCTTTATATGTTATTTTTTTTTTCTATTTCATGCTGTTACCAGCAAAATTATCAATCTTCATATGCATTCAGTTTATAAGAACTTTTTACAATTTTACAATGAATAGCAAAAAGAAAAGAAGGTCATACAATGAAAGTAAGTTCCAGCTTATAAGATTGTCTTATTCCTATAGATTTATAATTATTCTTAAGGTTTATGTACCCTTCTGTAGCCATTTTTGTGCGAATTTTTTAAACATCAATTGTATCAAAACTACAGATATAATGAATAATAGAAACAGACCATTTTGAACATATACTAGGGGGAAACTTGATGCAAAGCATTATTATTTACTGTTGCATTTCATTTAATAGAAAAAGAGTACTTTGTGGCAAATAAACCAAGATTTTGACAGAAAATCCACAGCCTTTAATAAAGAGATTTTTGTTATAAAATTTGAAACATAGATTACTCACTTGCTTTCCTATGATATGCTAGTGTTTATTTTTTTATAAAAGGTTCTAACCAACCTGTAAATTCCAAATACCTCGTGCAGAGTAACTAAAGTCGAGCGCACCCTAAAAGGTGTACTTGATTTGGTCCATATTTTTATTTGTTCTAACCAATAACTACATTAATAAACTTGTTTTAAGGAAATCAATGCTAGCACTGCATGCAATAATCCTATATCTATCGGTCATCAAATTGCGAAATATGTTAGAACAAGAATGAAGGCTGTGGATTTTCTATAAAAAATCCATATGTTTAGCATTGAAGCAACACAAGGGTACATAATCCTTAAAATTCCAGGTATTTTTTGGAGTTTCAGGAAATATAAGACTCGAATCGTAAGTTTGCAATAAACATGCATTGAGATCGAGACTCGAGCTTATGATATTTTTAAGGTTTTTCAAATCTTAATATGAGAAAAGCATTAGCATATGTATATAAAATTCCTCTTGGTAGCTATGATGAGGTAAGGTACATAATGATTATTGGTTGGTATCTGCATAATCTGCATGGAAGAGAATGCGAGTACATATGTTCAAACTCTTTTATGTCATTTTTTAGAAGCAATAAACAAAAGAACTATGTCAATTAGACATGCTTTGATACTTTATCTGTGCTTGAATTTTTACTTGATAACATGTTCGCTTTGGAGATTCCGTATATCGTCAAGTTATTGGAATTCCAAAAGGGACTAACTGTGCACCACTTATTGCTTACCTGTTTTTGTATTGTTATGAGTTACAATTTATGACTAAAATTAGCAAAGACCCATCGAAACAACATTTGATACAAAAATTTAACAACACTTTTAGATATTTGGATGATATATTGGCTCTCAATAATGACGACTTCAGTATGTATACTAAAGAAATTTATCCTGTTGAACTTACTTTAAATACAGCTAATACTAACAATGACCACTGCCCTTTCCTCGATCTTCATATCTATATCATTAACAGGAAGCTTAATACAAAAAAATATGATAAAAGAGATGATTTTTCATTTCCCATCGTTAATTATCCATCTGATGGTGTTTATATATCTCAACTTGTACGATTCGCTCGTGTATGTAACAACGTATTAGATTTTAGCGAGAGAAATTTATGTATTACTGAAAAATTGTTACACCAGGGTTTTCGATATCAGAAACTAGTCAAAACATTGACTAAATTTTATCATCGGTATAAGGAAATAATTCGTAAATATAACTCAACATGCAGACATCTTATACGTTCAGGTCTTTCACATCCTATCTTACATGGTAATATTCTTTACAAAGCACAAAAATGTCAATATTCACCTCATAAGCTTACAAAACCTTTAAACAGACTTATTGAGACAGAATATAGTTACGATACTGTTGTCAGGTCATTAAAGATTGCATATTTTGGCTTTAATATTGATTCACTTATAGAGTCTTTGCATCGGGACTAAACACATTTATTTACAAAAACAGTTGTTGGCTTGACACGGGTTATGTTCTTCTCATTTACTTTATGATAGTATGATACTAAACCCCTAACAGGAGGGATTGTGCCTGATATTCATATGATGAAGACATAATATTTCAATCAGTTTAATTGAGGTCTGGAGCTGGCATGTCAGTTAACTGCTAGTATTCTGTTGTTATTTATGTATTATTTTTATTTTGTTTATTTTCTTTTGTTACATCTTCTGACATCGGAATTGGACTTCTCTTGAACTGAATTTTAATGTGCGTATTGTTATGCGTTTACTTTTCTACATTGGCTAGAGGTATAGGGGAGGATTGAGATCTCATAAACATGTTTAACCCCGCCGCAATTTTGCGCCTGTCCCAAGTCAGGAGCCTCTGGCCTTTGTTAGTCTTGTATGATTTTTAATTTTAGCTTCTTGTGTATAGTTTAGTATGACGTCCATTATCACTGAACTAGTATACATATTTTTTAAGGGGCCAGCTGAAGGACGCCTGCGGGTGCGGGAGTTTCACGCTACATTGAAGACCCGTTGGTGGCCTTCGGCTGTTGTCTGCTCTATGGTCGGGTTGTTGTCGTTTTGACACATTCCCCATTTCCTTTCTCAATTTTATTGATGTCAATTTCCTGACTACCGACATTACAAAAAAGAATGAAAATTCCTTGCTTCTGTACTCAATAATTTTTAACTATTTGGAACTGTTAAGTCTTGTACTTGACTTGTACTTAAAATTCAATACAATTCGACTATAATCTTTAACTGATCTGACAAGTCTTCTAATATATTCAGACATATTATACTAAGTCGAAATGGATTTTTTCTTCTATCATGTTCGACCAAGACACTCTCATTTGTAATATAGAGTTGGTTAAATCACTTACTTCCGAACTTTTCTGATTGGGTTCCATTAATATATCCACCAGAACTAGAAATTAAAGAGACAACAGACACGGCTTCCTCCGCCTCATTTTTAGACTTATACCTCGAATTTGACATACACAGTCATCTTAGTACCAGAATCTATGACAAACGAGACGATTTTGATTTTGAAATTATCAATTTCCCCCACCTTAGTAGCAATATACCAACTTCACCTGCATATGGAATATACATTTCCCAACTTATTCGGTATTCAAGAGCTTGCAGCTCCTACTCAGACTTTGTAAAACGTCACCAGTGTCTGAGCAGAAAGTTGATGAACCAGGGGTATGTCAAAGAACGTCTCGTCCTTTTTCTAAAAAAGTTCATCGGAAGGTACCCAGAACTTGTTGATAAATATTCCTTATCAACTTCACAAATAATACACGATGGTCTTGAAGTATAGATTTTGCGTACTGACGTCGTTTATCATCTTAATAACGTGTTATATTATTCTTTTATTTGTCTTTATTAATATTACTTTTACTGTTAAGTCTGTTTTTTGAGATATCCTTTTGACGTTACTCTGTGCTTATGTATCCCATCATACTTTGAACGACAAAATTATTTCATGATGTGACTCTGTACCTATGTATCTTGTCATACCTTGAATGACAAAATTATTTTATTTATTAATATTACTTTTACTGTTAACCCACTGTTTTTGTTATATACATTTGACGTGCCTCTGTACTTATGTATCACGTCATACTTTGAACCACACTATTATTTTATTTATTATTATTACTTTTACTGTTAAGCCAGTTTTTGTTATATCTATTTTGCGTGACTGTATTTATGCATCCCGTCATACTTTGAACGACAAAATTATTTCATGTCTACCTGTGCGAATTTCAAACGCGCAATTTTCACTAGTACTCAAAATCCTCCTTCCTTGATGTGTGCATTTTACATAGACAAATAAAATCGTATAATATAATCAAAATGAGGATGTTAATTTGATGTATGCCTTTTTGTGCTTCTTCGTTACATTTGTTGTTTTTATAGTGATTAAGATGATAACACAATGTTGACTGCTGTACCCCTATTTTTGACTTTTTTACCTATTGTGTCTGTTTGTTTTGTTCACGCATCGGTGACAATATAATGGAATTTGATGCGACGGTCATACAAGTGAGAGGTTTAGCTAGCTATTAAACCAGGTTCAATCCACCATTTTCTACATTTGAATATGCCTGTACCAAGTCAGGAATATGACAGTTCTTGTCCATTCATTTTTGATGCGTTTTGTTATTTGATTTTGCCATGTGATTATGGACTTTCCGAATTGATTTTCCTCTGAGTTCAGTATTTTTGTGATTTTACTTTTTACTAATATGTTGGGTATTATAATCCATATCAATCAATACAGTACAATACAACTATTACCAGAGTTGAACATCTCAAAATTTACAAAACTTTTTTTTCTATATTTTCTGTATCGACATAAAAAAAAAATATGCACATACAGTTCATGGAATAATTTACAGAAACACAAAACGTGTATAACTTTTTCAGTTGTACAGGTTTTCTCAAAGCACGCGGTTTAAATGTGTTTAATTTTCAAATTTCTTTTTAAGATGAATTGCAAATATTTTTATCAGATGGTAGTGGTTAGTTATTATCGTGTAATTAATATTCGAAATTCCAAGTTCCTTTTTAATTGATAGTAAATAATACATATGATGAATAATGACAATGAATATGTGCATATTTACACCTCTGAAGGGTATTGGGTTGGGAGAGGGAATAACGCATTTTTACAGAAATGATATTTTTGGTATCGGTTATACAGGTGAGAACTCAACGTCTCGCATCAATCATGAATGACCCTAAATCAAATCTCTACCATATTTGGAAAATTTAGTGTAAACACGATTTAAGTGACGCAATTTGAGAAAAAAAAAAACAGTTGTAGACTTTAGTCTTCTGTTCTTAAGCACGTTCAAACAGTCTTTATCAACATTTAGTCAAGGACTTATAAACACAAACAATAAGCATGACATATAAAATGCACTAAACAAGGAAGAAATGAACGTCATTGATCGTCCACGAGGTTATCTTGAAATGTTAAAGATAAGTCCCTTGAAAATAACTATATGCTTTCATAGTAAACTTTTGGACTTTCTAATCTTAGTGCATGTCTAAACTGGTCCATTTTATTTGAATATGCACTAAACAAAGAAGAAATAGACGCCATTGATTGTCCACGAGTTTATCATGAAATGTCAAAGATAAGACCCTTGAAAACAACCATATGCTTTCATGATAAATTTTGTACTTTCATTTAGTGCAATTATAAACTGTAACGTTACCATTTTTCCGATAAGATTTCGTTTCATAATCAGATCTCAATATAACTAGTCTGGACGAATTTATGGAGGGCGATCCCACACCTACCTTACAAACATAATTTCTAGCTCATATGAACCAAAGTTTATTTGGAGACAAACTACGTAAAAATCATCATTGGGTGATATATTGGAAGAAAAAAATATTCCTGGCGATCCTGCATACCAATCAACGTGGCCGAAATAGCTAAAATAGAACAAAGGGGTAAAATGAATGTTTTGACTAATGAGTTTAAATGTCAATCTGGTATCTTTCGCCCTCTTTTATGACCATTATCTGTAGCGATTTTCAAGATTTTCGGACACAGGGCAGAAAATTTCAAAATATTGAGATTCTGACTGTTCGTTTACTTATAACTGTCAGACTACTCCATATTGGAGTAATTGATCTGGAAGGAAAATGTTTACCATTTTTCAACCCAAAAAATGGGTAAATTCCAAAGCGAAGTCTAAGTAATGAATTATATTTAGTCTATCATGTTGGAGAGTGACAATTGATAAAAAAGTATACCGATCCAGGTAAGCGCACAGCGACTAATTTGGTATCAAACATTTTAGGGACTCCCCTTCTACCTTTCAATGATGGATCTACACCTGCAATTATCTTAGGGACTATATGTGATCCCATTGGAGATTTTCAATAGTATAATAAGTTCTTTAGATCCAGTATCCATTAAATGACATATCAATGCCAAATAAGTAGTAAACCCGGGATCAAAATTGTAAATACATTTTTGAATAAAGATCAAACTAACAAAAGCATGTACTTAATTCCAAACATTTAGTTTAAATAGCGATGACAAAACAATCTGTAAATTTACAGAACAGAGTACTATTTTTGTATTTAAATGAAATAATTGGAAAAAGTAACCAATATACAATTTTTGAAATAGCCTGTATATTGGGAAAATGATAAATTGTTAGAAATTCGGATTCGTAAACCATATTGTAATTCAGTCGTGAAGGTATTAACCAAATTTCAATTTGAAAAATTTCTAAATGTTAACAAAGGATTCCATCAAATCTCAATCCGCACAAATTTGCATATATATAACGACGTTCTTCATCTTTTTACTTGCAATATGATCTAGACGCATGTGTCTCTCAACTAAGTTTATGTCCATCTTCAGCAATGGACACTCTCCAATATTTTAGAGATGAATAAAGTTAATGATTAAAATCACCCTTTTGTGATGTTGTATTGCTGATCAATTTTTTTCTGTTTAGTTTTCCCTAGCTTCTGCAGCTTTTACCCAGAAACAGAAAAAGGTAAACATAGTATCAAAATCAATAAGCAATAACACCAAAATTGTTATAAATCATCATTTCAGGTCAACAACTCACATATGATGATTTCCGTTTAATTAAAGCGTAGGTCTTGTCTTGCTGACCATTTTTGCTAATAAAAACTTCTACCAAGATAGTTTTAGCGAACTAGTATTTGAAGAAATTTTGTAAAAGATTGACCTCAAAACATAAAAAGAACGACTTTATTAGTAAAATTGACTTGTGTTGACTACCTTGTTAATGAAGTTAATTAAGCTGTATCTTATGTAAGTATAAAAGTGTGATTGCCAATGAGATATTTACTCACAATGAAAAATATCAACGACGTGAACAGATTAATTGATAATTGTTATTTGCCTAACGTCTTGTTACAAAAAATTCATGCAAATTTAGGACGATATCAAATTATTTATAACTTCATTTCGTAGTTATTTCATATTATGGCGACAGTAATTCACCAATGTTAAGCAAGTGTGGACACAGTATCTTTTGAAGCATAAAGTTTTAGCGATTTGTTTTGTCTTTGGCCTAAGGATCAGGCTTCCTTGCTAGTACAAACTCAACTAAACTTGGTTTTTTTTGTGAGATGGTTATTGGTTTTTTTTTAAATTTCATTCTTCCACTTATATTTTGTACACTGCATATTTTTTTTCTGGGTTTTCTGATGATTTTGCTATACGTTTATTTTTGCATTCATCAAATTCTGTATACTGTCTGATTTGTTCGCATTTTCCAGCTTTGTGATGTCTAATCAGATTTGAACCGACAGTATTAAATTTGACCCGACAATTTTAAAGAAATGTTTCATTGAAATATTAAAAGAATCATATTGCAAACCAAGAAATAAATCAAATAAATACAATTTACACATTATCGGTTTTGCAACAAATATACTATTATATAATCCGCTAAACAAAGACGAAAATATAAAACAGCAATCAACAAAATATAACATAGAAAACTTTAGATGGAACAACATGTACCTGTACGGAAAAAGACCTATAACTCTAGTGGAACATCAGTGTTAGCATTTCTTTTCCATTGGTGACATCCGTCATGTGTTGCTTCTCAAATGAGTCAGAATTAAAGGTTACATTTACGGAACATTTCAATAACGTCGAGTATTCATTGTTACGGCTTAGCGTTGTTCTTCTTACTGTCGTATTTTTGTCGAATGTAATGCCGTTACAAGTAATTGCTCTGTGTGCTTCCACTAGATAAAGCAGGAGGAGGGTGGATGTTTACAAATCCAAATTTGGTTAATCCACATTTTAATGTGAATAAAAAAAAATATGGCATATATCAATTAGACATAAGACACCAAAAATTAAAAAAAAAGTCAACAATCAGAAACATCAGCAGTAGTCTATGTTTGCATCCTAATATATTTGTCTATAAATCTTTTTAGGTTGTATCTATCAAATATATTCAGAACATTTGGCAATTTATGGGTTGCCCTTTTAATTAAGAGACGTATGTCTTGTAAAAAAAAGATAGAAAGACCAAACTCTAAGGCAATTTCAAAAAGGGGAAGTCCATAAAAAAATCAACCGCTATCAATTAACAGAACAAGTGAAAATCAACTGCGTTATTCCTGATTAGTCAATTTGACATCAGTTATCTTTCCAGTTATGTGGAGCAATCTTCAAACATGGATTATTGGATTAACGTTTCCTATGATTTCCTTGATCGAGAGTTCTGCTTAAAAGAAAGCTTTTGAACCAACAGTTTCAAATGGTACAGTTGTAGTCATATTTTCGAACATTTTACGGACGCCATCATAATTTGATAGACGTTAATAAAAGTGTGTGTCATAAAAAATCTTGTACACAGTCTGCGTAGATCTTAAGTTTTGCAATATCAGTCGAATATACTGGGTAGTTACTCAGGTAATGAAAAGTTATAGTTTT
Organism: Mytilus galloprovincialis; assembly: GCA_037788925.1. Lineage (NCBI taxonomy): Eukaryota > Metazoa > Mollusca > Bivalvia > Mytilida > Mytilidae > Mytilus > Mytilus galloprovincialis. The sequence goes on from CM075333.1 coordinate 96,046,997, forward strand.
CAATTTACCCTTCCGGAGCACATGAGATCATGCCGGGTTTGTTTCGGGTGGAGTTTGTGTTGTTCAGTCTTTAATTTTCTATTTGTTGTATTGTATACTGTTGTTTGTCTGTTGGTAGTTTTTTGCCATGGTGTTGTCAGTTTATTTTGAAGTTTAAATGTGTCTTTGGTATCTTTCGCCCCTCTTTTAACAAATTCACATATTTTGATAGATGTAAGTCTAGATATAGAGTTTATCCACTTGTTTCACATATTTCGTTACTTTGTAGATGGTTACCATATATTAGATTTATGTTATATGTATTATAACTATTATTAACTAACTAAGTTTAACCCTATACAAAATAAGAAAATACACATATTCAAAATTTATTCTAACCGAGAACACCTTGTCCATGTAAGTCAATTAAATCTTGGTGTATTTCTTTTAACTTGTCATTAGCTGAAAAGAAAAAAATAAATGTAGAAATATTAAAGTTTTGCAATAATTAATGTTTACGTTTCAATGAATACGTATGTTAATAAATAAACTAACAAAAGTGTATCAAAATGATTATATACAAAGAAAAGAGGGACGAAAGATACCAAAGGGACAGTCAAACTCATAAATCTAAAACAAACTGACAACGCCATGGCTAAAAATGAAAAAGACAAACAAAAAAACAATAGCACACACGACACAACATAGAAAACCAAAGAATAAACAACACGAACCCCACCAAAATCCAGGGGTGATCTCAGGTGCTCCGGAAGGGTAAGCAGATCCTGCTCCACATGTGGCACCCGTCGTGTTGCTTATGTGATTACAAATCCGGTAAATAGTCTTACAACCTATAAGTATAATCAGTGTATGAACAAGGGAAAGAAAGTAAGAAAAATAAAGCAATTGAACCGCACAGGGCAAAATAATTTACGACTCAATGGTACAGTACACAACCTATATACTCTCGAGCTCATGGTTTGACATCTTGAACGCACTACCAAATAGTCAAGCATGACATTTCAGATACTGGAATTATGTCTTATATATACAAATAAGGTGATATGGTATGATTGCAAATCATAGAACTATCCCCAATAGTTCAAATGAAATGTTTGTAAGCAATTATAGACAACCGTGTGGTTTTCAACAATGAAGCCTCGACATGTTAAATTCGAAAAAAATGCAAACAAGAATATTAACAACCTAATTTATAACAAAATGATTTACAAAAAAGCAAATATGGCATACATGACCCAAAGACAATCATTAAACTACAGGCCCCGGACTTGGGAAGAGAAAAAGAATGTGGCAAGACTAAACATGTGTGTGGGCACTCTACCCTCCCCTAGCCTGGCACAGTGGTATCAAAAAAAATCCACTGTGCCAATCTTCAGGAGGTCACTAAATAGAAGAAGCAACCAATATCTCTTTTTATTAATATCTAGTATAAGAACAATACGAATAGAGGTAACAAAACTGAAAACTTGCTGTCACGAGGTTTTGGCTGTATATCATTTGAATGACAGTGCCTTTTAATAGAAAATCTGTCTGTCTATACCAATATCGTGACTATTTGGTTTTGTATTGTTTAAGCCTTTAACAAAAAATATTTGATAATCTAAATGTGACAGTTTCATACGAATAAGCCTTTTTTTTAATAAACTAATATTTTATTTGAATATTTGATAACCGTTTACAAAGTTTGAGGAATTTCATGTGGTATTAATATCGAACGAATTGTCTTGGAAATATATTTCTATTGAAATGTAGCAAGTACAAAGATATATTTAAAATTAATTCTGCTTATGCTTTAAAATTGTCCAAAAATTTTTACGAAATTACGAAATGTAATTTTGCCGGGAAATAATATCAAGTTTCATATTTCTTTGCAAAAAGAAATGTTTCCAATGATCTATAAAGGTTCTAAAAAAAATTAAAAAAAAAGGAATTTTGTCATACATGCAGGAAAAAAATAATTACATGCAAATTTTACGAATTTATGATTGTTCTAGTATTTGGTGGCATAGGTTTTCACATGTATCAAATATTTCTGATTTTTAAATCTGTCTCCTAAAATATAACAGCTGAATGAATGAGAAACCACATCGTACGTTTTGTTATCGAAAACGTATTGTGTGGAACAAAACAAAAACCATGCTGATATACTAGCTACTTGTATTAAAAATATGGTTATATGACGTTTAATTTCAATTGATATATAAAAACACGTGTACGTACGTAAACAATGTTGAGCAACCAAAGTGTATCCATTACAACATGTTAGTTGATTATCAGGACATGTCGTTGGAACTTGCTTGCTATGGTAAATGGTTTGGTACATCGGCCTAGAACTAGAAAACAAACAGTATCAGCCTGATCATATGGCCTATTTCAAACGTTGAGCATAGGTATACCTAGCAAATGACTGTCATATCTCATACATATCATTTTTAATCTCTGAGGTGTATCTTTACCATTTTACATCAGTGTAATTCAAATGATCAACCGGGCTGTTATATTCAAATGATCAACATGTTTATCATGTAATTAGCATTCATAGATACCAGGACTAAATTTAGTATATACGCCAGACGCGCGTTTCGTCTACAAAAGACTCATCAGTGACGCTCGAATCCAAAAAAGTTAAAAAGGCCAAATAAAGTACGAAGTTGAAGAGCATTGAGAACCAAATTTCTAAAAGCTTTGCCAAATCCAGCTAAGGTAATCTATGCCTGAGGTAGAAAAGCAAGCCTTAGTATTTCAAAAATTCTAAATTTTTTAAACAGTTAATTTATAAGTATAACCATATCAATGATAATTCATGTCAGCACAAAAAGTGCTGACTACTGGGCTGGTAAATGTTCTGTGATTATATAAAAGAGGGACGAAAGATACCAAAGGGACAGTCAAACTCATAAATCTAAAACAAACTGACAACGCCATGGCATTATAATTAGCATTGCATTAAATGTTCTGTTATTATACAATTAGCATTGCATTAATTGTTCTGTAATAATTAGCATTGCAATGAAAGAGGGACAGTCAAACTCATAAATCGAAAATAAACTGACAACGCCATGGTTAAAAATGAAAAAGACAACCAGACAAACAATAGAACACATGACACAACATACAAAACTAAAGAATAAGCAATAAGCGTTCTTTTATTATATAATTATCATTGTATAAATGGTCTGTTTTAATATAATTAAAGCATTGCATTAAATGTTCTGTTATCATATAATTAACATTGCATTTTATGTTTCGATTGACTAAACGCATTTAAAGCAGATTTTGTTAATTATATATTTTTTTTAACTGAGAACATAAAAATCATACAAGTCATAATCAGACAAGAGCTAAGGCATAAAATAATGCTTAAGTAGGAATATTTTACGTGAAAGTTGTATAGTATCTGGTGCATCTCGACGTCCATAAAAATCCACAACTGGAGTAACGTCTACCTTGTTGGCTAACTCTAATATATACCAATTGTGATGTAGTGGAAACAACAGTTTTCATGGGTGTTATTCTGCAGCACCAGTTGTCCCTAAAATATAAAACAAAAGAGTATAGCAATTCCTTTCAACACAAAATTTGACCTACATTATTCAAACTACAAAAAAATATAATTTCATAATGACAATACGTAAATATCAGTCAAGTAGTGTGGTTTGAATATCGTCCTTGAATAACCGCTGTGCTTTTCTCACATTAACACTAGTGGATGTTTTCATTAATTATCTGATTGGTGCCACATACGTTGTTGTTATTGCTTACCCTTTCAAAACACTTAAGTAGGGTTCATATATAATGGTATAATTTTCAATTATTTAAAAAAAATTTAAGCATGTTTGTAGTAGTATTTTTTTCTATTCACAAACAATCTGTATATTTTTAAGGGTTAAAACTCGTGTTTTTTTATATCCTAAACAACTACTCTTATTAATAAATCTTTGCAAATGTATATCTTATCAACCAAATACATAAAAGGATCATTTTGGACAACAAACTCTGGAAATCCTGGTCTATCTGGTCAACCTGATCAATTTCGTTTATGAAACTATCATAAACATAACACTATGGGAATTGTTATTTATATAAATCTTTGTTATTGTATATAATACACAATAAATTGTTTGTTAAAACCTCCTTCATCAAAATAATTATAACATTGTCATATGTATTTCTTTGGAATCACTGATTCATTTTTATGATGAATTGTAAGTATGTTTTCGATGAGTTTGACTCTCTCTTTTGTATATTTCGTCTCTCTTTTATAGGATAAGACATTATAAAGCGACTTTAAGGTCTTCAGATTAAAAGAACCACCAATTTGATACGGGAATGAAAAACATTTTTAAGTCTTTTCGTTCAAAGCAAGAAAATTTCTTTTATTATCTAACGAAAACAGATTGTTTTGTCTCTGTTTCACAAAATTTCTAACATAACCGTATAAGGGGAAATTGTTCCGATAATTCTATTTCATATCGAATTCTAATGTAAATGTGCGGTTAGCGTATCAAATCATAGGTGACTTTTTACAATCAATTAGTCACTCATGAGTCTTTTGTAGACAACACGCGCGTCTGGCGCAAATCAAAATTTCAATCTTGGTATTTATGACGAGTTTATTTTAAAACAACCACTGGGTTGAGGTAACTGCTGGTGGAGTATTTATTCCCCGCGGGTGTTACCAGCTCAGTAGCCAGCACTTCTGTGTTGACATGAATTAACATTTGATTTGGTCATAATTATAAATTAACTATTTACAACATTTGCAATTTTGAAATACTAGGGCTTTTCTACCTCAGGAATAGATTACCTGAGCTGTATTTGGCAAAACTTTTTAGGAATTTTTGGTCCTCAATGCTCTTCAACTTCTTACTTTATTTGAACGTTCTAAAAAAAATATTAATCGAGCGCCACTGATGAGTTTTTTTTTTGTAGATGAAACACACGTCTGGTGAAAATACAAAGTGACAATCCTGGTATCTACGATGGCTTTATTTAGTCGTGATAACTGTTTCTGGACATTTTATCCCTTAGTTAATCACCAGCTAAGCGATTAACTCTTAGTTGCTGACATGACATATCATATTATAGATTCAATTAAATAAATTATTATCAAAATGTTAACATCACTCGAAATTTTAATTTATAAGATTTGAACATCGGTAAAGTACTTTTGCCTCCAATTTGTTTATTTCTTTAAATTTCAATCATATTTACCTTTTATCCATTGTTCAAAAAAACTTTGCAAATCTAATTTAATTACTTACTCGTTGGGTTTGCTGACATGGTTACTTCTGTACCTCCTTAATACCTCCTGTATGTTATTGGTCAATTCATTCTCGTCAATGTTTTCTAGGTTTTTTCTTTGCGCCTCTGATAAAAAATCAAGCTCAAAAGTAGCATTTGCAAAACTGAAAAGTAAGGTTACTAAAGATATGTACCAAAACATAATTTTCCGAAACAATGATTTCAGCTGTGACTTGAAGCCTATAAGAGCTAGATGATACATAAATTACTGATAAGAGTTTAGGTCAAGTGGCATAAAGTTTTACATTCTATTAAATCCAATTTTGTTTTCTGCACAGAAGACTTTTCTTAATTGCTAAAGAAAATTAAACTGCAGGTATTTCAATCTTATAGGAAATATGTATATAAAAAAAATGTAAAATCACAAAACTACTGAACTCCGAGGAAAATTCAAAACGGAAAGTCTCTAATCAAATTGCAAAATCAAATGATAAAACACATCAAACGAATGAAAAACTGTAATATTCCTGACTTCAAATGAAGAAAATGGTGGATTGAATCTGGTTTTATAGCGCTAAACCTCTCACTTGTATGAAAGTGTCATCAAATTCCGTTATTTTTACAACGATGCGTGAACAAAACAGACATAATCGATAAAATAGTCAAAATATGGTTACAGCAGTCATCACAGTGTTACAATCACAAAACAAACAAACATTTACAAAAAAGCACAACTATCTACTAGTATATAGTGAAACAAAATGGACACAAACTATCAAATAGAAGATCATTAGTGATCGTAACCTCAATTTCCTGTTGATTTCAAATCAAAGGAAAAGACTTCAAATCAAAAGGTAGAGAGCCGTGGTGTAGTGATTAGTGTATCGGACTACTATCACAAAGGTTCCTGGTTCGATTCCCGGTTGGGATGAAAATTTCAGGAACTGAAATTTCGGCTCTCCCTTGACACCATTTGCGAATATGGTCTTGAGGAAACGATGATAGTCCGTCGGAAAGGGACGACAAATGGCTGACTCGTGTTAAGAGAGAGCCATATCTCTTGCACGTAATGGACACTCTTGTAGATTTCGAAAAAGAGCAGAATAATGCCGCTACAAGGCAGCACTCGCACCCGCAAAGTGGAAAGGGATTAATATAAGTTGCTAAACTTGTTTCCTAATCCACTATAAATAAATATGTTTAAACTAAAAGTTCGTATGCCTGTTTGACTTACAATTCATAAGTTTTCCTGAAATACCACTCATGTCATAAACAGAAGTTAAACTAACAAATTAAATCGTAAACACAGAGGTAGTAACAAACAATTTCCAACTAGAATTATGTCGATATCTTGTTTACTTTCGAGAGAGCAGCGATAAAAAATGTTGACGAGTTAACTCCCGTGAAGAAAAATGTAGGATTGGACATAGTTGCTTATTTCTACTTAATTTGATCTGTGGAAGAGAGTTGTCTAATTTAGACAGAGTGGTCTAGAGGACTGGACACAGTGCAGGCGGTGTTGTCTCGATGCGAGGGAAGAATAAACATTTGCTTCTGCAAATTTGCAGATTATTATGTATAAATACGTAATATTCACACCTTTTATTATATCTTTTGAATAACAATCTGCAGATGGGGACTTATCCCGGATTTGTTTTTGTAATTTTCCTTATCTGCATGAAATAAATTATGTAACATTCTGACCATGTGAAACTAATGTCATTTTGTCACAAGATCTTACTACATTCGTACATATTTTGTATTTATCAAAACTGTCTATTTTTACAGCAGGTAATATAAATAAAGCCATGACTTTGAACACAGATAAGCAATTTACTTGAAAAGAATACAGGACACAACAGCTGACGAAAATGAAATCGATAAGTACGGTTAAATATTTCACTATTTACATACTTAAACAAACACGGAACAAGATCCTCAAATAATTCATATTAGTTCAGCATTTTGGTTTGAAAATTAAGTTTCGCGTGTATATATTTCTTTGTTCAAACCAATATATTTTGTTATTGGAAGTGTATATATTTAGTTTTGCCTGTATTTTGGTTAAAATTGTGCGTACTTATCATTATTTAAATAATTTAATAAGATATATATATATATATCTTATTAAATTGACAAATAATAAATACATTGTGTATGAAAATAATAATATAACATCTACACACGCTTAAAAAACACGTGTCTCATGTCTATCTCTAGATTCACCTTCCGTGACAAGGTAACACTACGACTATTGAAGTTATATTTTAATATAGCGGATGTGGTCGAGTGGTCTAGAGCGCTGGACATGAGGCTAAGCGATTGGTGCTGTAGTGTATCAAAGGTGCGAGTTCGAATCCCGCTGAGGGACGGACAAAAATTTGTCAGTATAAAATCTAACTCTAACACTGTTTGGTGTAATTTTCAGACTTATATATATATATATATATATATATATATATATATATATAGGTTAAGGATTGCATAGGAATCTTTTACAAAGAATACAAGCATTGACATACTGCATTTCTTTAAACAAAACAGTAAATGAAAATAAAAGTAAATTACGCCGGCATACACTATATATCATTTTATACTATTTTTACAGTTACATCACTGTTTTACGAAAATTTTTAACATTTATAACCCAGTACATGGAAAAATACATTTGAAAAAAGGTTTACACTTTACATTGATGTTTTATATTTAACCCTTTCTGTTGTGTCATATCATGCATTTATATTGAAGAAAAGAATGGAAAATTGGGAGGAAAATTTATAATTATTATGTTAATATATGATTAGTTTTATTGGGTAAACTGTGTTATTGTTTGGAACAAATATGATTCCGATTGTTTTGTGGTAGGATGTCTATTTTTCCTCCACACCTGATATTTGTTGATATATTGATTGATTAATTTGAGTTTAACGACATGTTCAGTACTATTGGCTGTTTCATGGCGGCTACTGTTTATTGGTAGGGGATGCCGTAGTGCCCGCAGAGAATCAACGACCTTCGGTAGGAAAACTGACAATTCAAGTCAATGATAATTTGAGTTGAATATGCCTGCTATGTGCACTATTCGAGCTCACACCTTCCGTGTTGACAATTTAGAAAGTCTGGGGTTAATGTGTTCATATCCGTCAATAACTTTGTAAAACCTTCATAACATTTTATGGCACTTTGGCAGAACCATTTTTTTATAATTAAGATATGATTTGTTATTTCAATAAATTTAGTTTTTTGCAGTCGATTTTAAACTGACAATTTTACAGCACTAATCGCACAAAGGTTGTTCGTCACCCTTACAAAGCGTTTAGTGATTATCATCTAACTAATTTTCTTTTTTTTTGTTTTAGTATTTAACATAGCGTTGTTCATTTTTACCTATAAATCGGATGCTGTATCAACTACTGCCACTAATAATATTGTTACACGTCAAGCAGGGATACTAGCATCTGCTGCGAAAGTTATTGTTGAAAAAGCTGCAAGCACTATTGCTGATTATCTCGCTAAAAATATGTTTCAACAAAGTTCATTTGTGAGTATTGATTTCCAATTCCTAATGTCATGAATAAGCTAGAATATTGCATAATTAATTTCTAACACTCAAAATAGATTTATAGATGTTCGGTAGACAAAACTTGAATTATTAGGAAAAATGACTAGTTAATATCTGAGAAAGCCATACCTGTTAAAGAGCATTAGATGCCAAATTCATGTTCACCGATTTGGCTCAATTCTCATATTAATTGGTTTATTATTTGCTAAAAGATATATCCAAATTACAAAATTTAGAATTATTAGATAACAATTAAAAATGGAAGGACAAAACTATTACAACGATAATTTGCGACCACAATAAAGCAACCATTAAAAAAATCAAAAATCTTACGGTCTACGAAAACAAATAAGAAATGATGTGATTGGATAGGAATCTATCAACTCGTTTTAAGAAGTTTTCATATGAAATAGATCTCCTGTCTAAGGAAACTACTACAAAAAAAAATCAATCGAATAAGGATAATGGCTTTATTTTCAGGAAGTTATACTTAGTCGCACAGTTATAGTATCAAGAAATGGAAATTCTGTAGGTATAAAGGATGTCTCATCAGGAACGTCAGTGTCTGGAACTGGCAAAACACCTGAGGTATGTTTGAAAAAGTATTGGACTAGGAAAGAACAATAACTTCAGTATGCACGATTTAGGCATTTTATTTTATTCTTAAGGTGACTGGGATGTCTTGCTCCATCTTGAATTTCGAAATAGCAGATAAAAATTGGTCTAGATCTGTCATGAAATGTGCAAATTTCGAGAGTAGTATGTAATTCATGTGTAAGACTTTTCTTATTAATATAAAAATTAAGTGTTTATCATGTTAACGGCAGTATTTTTACAAAAAAAAGGAGGAAAACGAGTCCGATGACCTTTTTTTTTTTCTTTTTTTTTTTTATCTGAAAGCATATTGTTAGAGCTATCGTTTCATATTTTATCTTAAAATATCAAAGTTCTATGATGTAGTTTTACTTCATCACACACTATTGGGTTTTCCATTCATAATCTATACAAAATCTGATAATTTTGTACAATCTCTAATGTAAAAAAAAAGCTCGGTGACCCATACTTTTTTTTATATTTAAAAAAAGCATGATATAAACTATATTTTGACAAATTATAAAATAATTCTATGTATTTTAATTTAATAATAATAAAAATTCCAAAATACCTGTTATTTTAATCATTATATTATAAACATCAGTAAGGCCTTCGATAAATTATAATTTACATGTTGTTTTATAACAACTGACTATTAATTGTTTAGTTGTTTGAATATTCGTTTGTTTGCATGTTGATTCACAAAATGAATATCTTCGGAGTGTGTTATTTTTGTAAGTTTCATGATATATTCATATATGTTTATTTATTACAGGAAGCCATGACAAACGCATCAAAGAATTACATAACCTTCCTATTACAGTTAGGGTTTATAAGTATAGATGATTTACATCTCGCTCCACATAGAACAACAACAGCAAGTAAACAGTTGAAATTATTTCTTTATAGTTTTGTTGTTGGTTTTTTTTTTGTGGGTTGGGGCTGCTGTATAACCAGATCTCCGGTTATCCAATTTTATTGTACATACAAGATCAATGATAGAACCGTAGTTGGCAGATACATAACGACTAAAAAAGTGAACCGTCCAATTTGTATTGTTTTCAATTCTTCAAGCAGATCGTGCTTTTTTATCATTATTATTATTGAATGTTGCCGATGTATTGGCCATAGACGTCCTTTTTATATCTATTGACCATACTTCCGTTTTAGGACTCATTTGCATTTTATATTTTTTGAAATATTCAGATAGATATGCTATAAAATTAAGTAGCACAGTCACAAATCATCAAGCAAAGAAAAATGAAACACCATAATCAAAAGAAAAAGACATAAAGAAAAACGACAATCTATAAAACACAACACAAAAAAAAACACCTAAAGGTTAAAAAATATAATCACAACAAAAACCTTAAGTATCACAAATAAATAACAAAGTTCAGAGATATTAAGAAGACCTGTACATGTATAAGATCTAAGAAAACTATGGTAAGGTGGTTATTAAGTGTTAGTTTCATTCATAAGCCAATCACATCGGGCTATTTTCAGTTGTCTGACACAAAAAAAATCAGTAATCACGTCAATGTGCTTCTTTTGTTTCCCATTATTTTCTGATATTAAGATTTATATTGTAGCACCTTGTGGTGACTTGTTCCCTACATATTACTGTTCTAATCAAAAGAAATTAGGAAATTGTTATCCAAACAGCGCCTTTTACTCTTTTATGAAACAGAACTGCTTTGGAACATGTTCGTAAGTAAATATCATCGAAAATAACATTTTCACTAACAATTCTTTGACAGAAAATATAAAAGAAAATATAAAAGAAACCACTAAATATGGTTCATTTAATTAGTTCGATCTCAGAACAACCAAATTATATGTTGAAGTCAACAACAAACTATGCATTAAATCTGAACTATTTGAAGTGTGCTTTGTGCGTACCATTAATGTGCTCATTTACGAATTCTACAACTTAACTGGATCTTTATTCAAACATTGTGTTTGCTTCTAAAGACACGTGTGGAGCAGAATCAGTTCACTCTTCCGCAGCACCTGATATCATCCCTAGTTTTTATTGAGGTTCGTGTTGCTCAGTCTTTATTTTTCTATGTTCTATGTTGTGTTTTGTGTACGGATGTTTGTCTTTTTCTTTTTTAACCATGGCGTTGTAAGTTTATTTTTAACTTATAAGTTTGAAAGACACTTTTGTATTTTTCGCCTCTCTTTCCCACTGAATCATTGCTTGTTCCCACAAAATAATATTCAGTACCCACAAGATGATTTTTTGTACCAAAGATGGCATTTTTTACCAGAATATGGCATCTCGTTCTCCTTAGAAGCTTTTCACATTTCCACAGATATTATCTTCTTCCAACGAGGTAGTGTTCTGTTCCAACAAGTCGTTTTCTTGTTCCAACACGGCGACATGTTGTTCTCACAATTCCAGATGAACTTGTTTTCTCTAAGGTTCAATGTATCTTTGTTGATCGTTTGTTTCTAAGATGAGCATCAAGTTACTGAGATTCAATGTTTTATACGGTTTTCCTATGTTTGATGATTTCATTTTTGGCAAACTGAGTTTTACAAAGTTTTCTGTAACAATTTCCAACAAAGGGAGATATGCTTCTGCTACTCAAAGATGAGGTATTGTTGCTGCTTTCTTTCAAATTAAAATATTCAAAAAATGAATACTAAACATTTCTTTACCTCCATCGCAGCGTAGAGGGCATTAATTGTTACCCTTTTTCGTCTGTCCGTCCGTCCGTGCATAGGTCTGTACGTATGTGCAAAAATCGTTTTTGTTCTCTAACTTTAATTTTCCTCAACCAAATGTTATGAAACATTTACATAATGCTTATTACCACAAAATATAGACCAAAAACACATTTGTGTTGCATCACTTTTGCCGTTCTTGTGTTATGTCCCTTTAATACATCATATGTCAGCGGTTTGTAACCATGAAATTAACTAAATGCTATCCGGAGACCGCATCAACAACAATACCTAATTCTTAAGAAGAAGTAGCATAAGTATCCCCTCCTTCTCCGGTAAAAGTTAAATGATCACATATTACTGCCTGGAACAGCTGGAAAAACATTACCAAATAATTCGTGAACATAAAGAGAAAAATCTTAAGATACATGCAAAAAATGCTCTCACCATTAGTTACCATCACCACATAGCAATCTTTCTTTGTTAACAGTTTTAAGATTGGTTACATTGTAGCTCCCTTCGGAATAATGAAAAATGGGAGAACAGCAGACAAAATATCATTCGGTTATCATCATAGAGACTAAACGAAAAACAATGATGTCATGCGAATAGTTATCAAAGGTACCAGGATTATAACTTAGTACGCCAGATGCGCGTTTCGTCTACACAAGACTTATCAGTGACGCTCATATCAAAATATTTATAAAGCCAATCAAGTACAAAGTTGAAGAGCATTGAGGATCCAAAATACCCTCGGAGACGAAATGTCCACCAGCAGTGGCATCGACCCAGTGGTGTAAATAGTTATCAAAGTTACCAGGATTATAATTTAGTACGCCAGACGCGCGTTTCGTCTACACAAGACTCATCAGAACAGAGCATTTCATCCGAAATCGTTCGTTCTTATTGGAACAGAATGTTATCTTGTTGGAATAAAATGCTTTTTTTGTAAAAAATACGAAGTCATCTTGTGAGAACACGAAGTCATCTTGTGATAACACGAAGTCATCTTGTGATAACACGAAGTAATTTTCAGAACAATAAACGCTTTTTATAAATGTATCATATCATTGCTTCTTGATAAACTGGTACTTTTCCAAAAGTTGTTCTTGAATCAACAACTGCTACAATTAATTACTTATGCTTTTAAAGATGTCTACAATAAATTTAAACAACAAAATACGTTAATGGCAACTAACTATACCTAATTAATACATATTTTTTTAAAGTGCATTTGTATTAAAGGCCATATAATTTACAAAAAAGGTTAGCCTTACTAGATGTATTTTGTCATAGTTTTATGATATTATTTGATAGTTACGAGTTATATATAATTAACAATAAAACACTGCAAATTTTCAGATTGAAATTATAGTATCCTCTTTTTGATATATGTATTACAAATAGTAAAAATGAAACGACCCTTATTGTGTGATTTTTTAAGGTTTTAAGTACTAATAATGAGGTTACATCATTGTCATTAGGAAATTATTGGCAGTTTTTCAATACTCAGGAAGGAATATATATATATAATGTCTAAAAATAGCAACAATCAACATTCAATCTATTTAAGCGTGGATCAGTTTGTGAAAATAAACTGATACAGTTACTGAATTAAAATTATATAAATGTCTAAGAATATAACTTAAACACACTAATTAATACATTAAAAAGTTCTATTAGATGTTAAATAGAAATACGCAATATTTCGCTAAACAAATTAGCTTCATCAGGCGTGTGCATCTCTCAAGGTGAAATCGGATGCATGACAAAAAAAATATTTTTGTAGCTTAATCTATACAAGAGTTGAGGAAAAGTGTAACATATTGATTGATGTTGCATAAAATATGTTTGTAGCTACAACTACATGAACTACATGGAATATATATATATATATATATATATATATATATATATATATATATATATATATATATATATATATATATATATATATATATATATATATATATATATATATATATATATATATATATATATATATATTTGTTTTGAAAAAGAGATATAATAAATACTATAAAAGATAATGAACCAAACGAACAAAATGAAAGATTTCATAATTTACATTTGATACAACGGTAGGAAGTGTCGACACTAATTGTATGATTTTTTAAGGTTTTTAAGTACTAATAATGATTTTACATCATTGTCATTAGGAAATTATTGGCAGTTTTTTACTTTTTCGTTTATATTGATTATACAGTTCAATAGAAAAAATTGCTACATTTTGGTTACTGTCCGATTGATTTTTATTGTAAGAAAAAGCTTTAAAACGTCAAAATAGATAACTCTGTTTCCACAAAAAAAAAAAAAAAAAAAAAAATCAATTATACGCCCTTATCTTAACTAAAAAACGTTTAACAAAATTGAAATCACAGCAAACTATACAAGCTTTCAGTTATCAATCAGTCCTAAAGAGAAAAACAAAAAAAACATTAATCACACTGGTGTAGTCAAATGCTAGTCTACCTAATAGGTACATGAAACACGTTTTAGAGATGAAATTTTCGAATATCCCATTTCAAACCATCAGCTGTAAAAGTAATAACATGCATTTCTATCAAACATTTAAACCCAGCACTAACGTTCGAGGACTATCTTCTATTCCAAGGCACTTAGTATTTTAAAATAAGATAGAAAGAACACAAATATGATGGGATATTTTTTTTTCTATAAAGGCCAAAATTCTAATAATATTTCTATAAATATCAGACGGTAAAAATAAAACATTTACAATTTCCTTCCTACCTTATTTTAGCCTTTTTGTCAATGGTTTAGTTGGATTTTTGTTTAAGTAATGTGTTTATTATGACACGTTTAGTTAAATTGGTATATCGTATTTGTATGCCGACATTTACTCTTGGGCAATTTTTGGAAAAATTTTCGATAAAATATCCAGTACCAAATAGCATTATGTGCATCCTCTTTCCTTTTTATCTAAAGAATTTTGAGTTTCCTATTGACAAATTTGTGGGTTATATCTTTGCAAATTCGTGAGCTGGGCTAAGTTTGTTTTGTTAGTTAATTTATATACTTTTAAAATAAATCTACCAAATTAATGGACTTTTTTTTCAGAGGATGCCACTAAGAGAAAACGATGTTGAAAAGGACTTTGAAAGCTACTTTTCTCAATAAAGTGTTGTCGTGCACAATTTCCTTGTTAATACATTTACTTATGATCATTATGAATGAAATCAGATATGGGGTTTTACGTCAATGAAACAGCATCATGGCGACAAAAATAACCGATAAAATCTGATTTGTTTGGTATAAAGACAGTGATAAGGTTCTTCTTTTATTATCTGCAATAGAATTTTTGCCAATTCCGCAATTGAACCTGTAACAAAGGTTTTCCTGAAGGAGAGATATACATTTTTATTGACTGTTTAGAGCGAGATAGCAAGTTTAACCCCGCCACATTCTGTATGTATGTGCCTGTCTTAAGCCAGGAGCCTGTAATTCAGTGGTGTCGTTTGTTAATGTGTTACATATTTGTTTTTCATTTATTTTTTTTTTACATAAATTAGGCCGTTAGTTTCTCGTTTGAATTTTTTTACATTGTCATTTCAGGACCTTTTATAGCTGACGATGTGGTAAGGCCGTAAGGTGACCTATAGTTGTGTATTCCTGTGTCATTTAGTTTAATGTGGAGAGTTGTCTCTTTGGCAATCATACCATATCTTCTTTTTATATAGAAGAGAACATTTTAGTGTTGTGTCGTCGTTTTCCTCTTATATTTAATGCGTTTCCCTCAGTTTTAGTTTGTTACCCCGATTTTGTTTTTTGTCCATAGATTTATGAGTTTTGAACAGCGGTATACTACTGTTGCCTTTATTAAACATAAATTCGCTAAAATGGGCATTGACGATTTTGTTTTTTGCTAAAATAAGTTAAAAATCAGGCGCTAAAATGGGTTCTTCTTTGGCGCTAAAATGTCCGATTTTTTTCGCTGAATGTCCTATCAATGCACTAAAATGTCCTCCGCCGATTTCATTAACCTTGCAATTAAGAGAGATCGATTGCGTGGACGGCGTGAACTATTTTGGATGTATTCCGCTTGAACGAAACGCAACCTGTCGTCTTCTGTAACGATATAAAACTGGGATCCTGTAATAATGCATTTTTAGGTTTTGGTTTCTTTTAGTGGCATTTGGTGAACATAATTGATTTAAAGTACTAGATATTTACTCTATATGAAGGTGCTTTAACCTATAGATGGCTTATACGCGAAGAAGAAACCGAACGCCGTCTGTCGTCATAATGATCGTTAGCATAATACTACGACAACATTTAATACTTTGATATTTCACACATCGACATTTCACGAATCGACAAGTTACAAGTTACAGAACATCAATATACAAATTGACAATTTACCGATACAGAATTTTGAAATCACACAGTTACAAGTTACAAATTGACAATTTACGAATTAACAATTTTGAAATTACACAGTTACAATTTACGAATTGACAAGTTACGAATTAAGATGTTTGATCCCGTTGGCTTTCCATACAGGATAAGCGTCTCATGCTATACATGCAACACCCACTCTAAATATCATAATCTGTAATAGGACACAATTGGCAAAATCACAAATTAGACGACAACGTGTTAGGAGAAATAACTTCTCCCATGTTGACAATTTTCATTATACAAAACGCTATCATCTTAAAAACCAATATAGCACTCACATTGACAAACAGTGGGTAAACTGATGGCAGATATTCGCTAATCATTATTATATTTAAAAAGAACGTTTGAAGAATCTGGACGACTTAGATCAGTTTGTAAAATTGTATAGCCATCTCTCTGGTTGAATACGTCATGTTGCCCTCTAGATGTCATGTTTATTTTGTCGTTGCATTGGTTGTTGTATATTCCTGTAATATTATATAGAACTGCAAATTGTGCTCATAAACAAGGATAAAATTGAGAATGGAAATAGGGAATGTGTCAAAGAGACAACAACCCGACCGTAGAACAGACAACAAAAGAAGGTCACCAACAGGTCTTCAATGCAGCAAGAAATTCCCGCACCCGGAGGCGTCCTTCAGTTGGCCTCTAAACAAATATGTATATTTGTTTAGTGATAATGAACGCCATTCTAAATTCCAAATTGTACACAAGAAACTAAAATTAAAAATAATAGAAGACTAACAAAGGCCAGAGGCTCCTGACTTGGGACAGGCGCAAAAATGCGTCAGGGTTAAGCATGTTAATGAGATCATAAGCAAGGATGCATATTTATGTTAATTTAGTTATCAAAGGTACCAGTATTATAATTTAGTACGCCAGACGCGCGTTTCGTCTACATAAGACTCATCAGTGACGCTCATATCAAAATATTTATAAAGCCAAACAAGTACAAAGTTGAAGAGCATTGAGGATCCAAAATTCCAAAACATTGTGCCAAATACGGCTAAGATAATCTATGCCTGGGGTAAGAAAATCCTTAGTTATTCGAAAATTTCAAAGTTTTGTAAACAGGAAATTTAATAAAAATGACCACATAATTGATATTCATGTCAACACCGAAGTGTTGACTACTGGGCTGGTGATACCCTCGGGGACGAAACGTCCACCAGCAGTGGCATCGACCCAGTGGTGTAAATAGTTATCAAAGGTACCAGGATTATAATTTAGTACGCCAGACGCGCGTTTCGTCTACATACGACTCATCAGTGACGCTCATATCAAAATATTTATAAAGCCAAACAAGTACAAAGTTGAAGAGCATTGAGGATCCAAAATTCCAAAAAATTGTGCCAAATACGGCTAAGGTAATCTATGCCTGGGGTAATTTCCGAGGTTTTGTTAATTTAAAACTCTAAGATTCACTATTGAGTCCTGTTCCTGAAAACTTCAAAACAAAAATGTAAAAGCAATTTCCTTTATAATGGATTTTTTTCTATTTTCTGTAAAATTTGTTTTCTTTACTTACCAGAGAAAATTAAATTAACCTTATTTTTTGACTGCAATGCAATTTTCGCTGCTTTTGGTTGATGCGCTTTTAAAATGGAGCGTTGTCCTTCTGAACAACCTTTTATGGCAGTGTTTAATTTCATACCATGATCCTCATACCTGTGAGGTAAACATAATGCTGATGTAAAAATAGAACAAAAACAAATCCATATCGCAATAATTGTCAATTCCCCTGTATTTTTACCATTTCTATTTAATTGTATAAAATCATTGTAACTATATGTGTCCCTCAGTTTTAGTTTGTTACCCTGATTTTGTTTTTTTCCATCGATTTCAGAGTTTTGAACAGCGGTATACTACTGTTGCCTTTATTTGAGACTAATTAACCACACATTACCGATCGTTTAGATACGCGGACATTATCGAGTGCAAAATAACATTCCTCATCGCTTGTTATAAATTCATTTCTTCAATGAATGCTCGCAAATTATTTTTAGAACATAAATTAATAATATGACAATGTTTTGTCGTTAGAAATATATATATATATATAAGTAAAAAATCATTAATCTCTATGCACACGTACAGAACAATTTTGTTGACGCATGCGGAAGAATACACCAAGAGCGTTTTGCGGGAAAATATGAATGCCTACTCAAATCTAATCTATTAGAAAAATCGAAGCGTCCACCATGCACTTGCACTGCACTTTTATGAGAATAGTATATAATAGAATGATATACAAATGGATGAAAATTATATATACTTGCGGTCATTCGATGTTCAGTACTTTATTACTTTGATAACCTATTGTGTCTGTTTGTTTTGTTAACATATCGTTGTCAATATAATGGTATATGATGCGACTATCATACAAGTGAGAGGTTTAGATAGTTATAAAACCTGGTTTTATTCTGTACCAAGTCAGGAATAGGACAGTTGTTATCCATTAGTTTGATATGTTTGAGCTTTTGATGTTTTTGAATTTTCCTCGGAGGTTTTTTTTGTGATTTTACTTTTTTCACTACATGTAATTGAAAGCAATGAATATAAGGATGTATTCTTCTTGCGTTTCAGTCTGCTTGTAAACTCGTTCTAAAATTATTTCTAAAATAATTTTTCATTTTTTTTCCCAATCAAGTCAGTTTTTTTTGTCAAAATTTTGTGAAAATGGGTAAGGGGTACAAGAAATGATTTTACCAGGAAGGTGTAGGTCCCATATCACTTAATTCTTTTCAAATTTCTTGGATATGTAATTTTTCAATTATTTATAATTAAAAAGATAAAATGATATGCATTTTGTCCTTAAAACATAGAGAAAAAATACAAATTTACAAAATTGACAGCATGGTAAATTTGACACAATATAGCATCAAAATAAGACTTTATTTATATTAACACCTATCTATGTTTTTTTATGTAAAATTTATTCAGAATTGTTCACTTTATCTATATTGATAGAATGAAAAAAGTTTAAATGTAGAACTGTGTATTTTCTCACGATTTTAGCCCAAAAATGGGAAAAAAATGGATGAAAAATTGGAAAATCTTCAACATTGGATACTTTCAAAGGGCCGTAGCAAAAACAAAAAGAAGTGCACCACCATATGATTTTCTTCTTCAACAATTATTGTTTTACAGTCATAAAAACCCAAAAATCAGGTAATGAAAAAAAGTTTAATTCTAGAAATTTTTTACTCCTTAGAGGAGTATATCCTTAGCTGACAATCTTTTACCATGTTATTATGAACTTTCAATTACATTTGAGTAATAACTTGGAAGTTTATTACATTTTTTTTTGGCTAATGCACTCATACTTGTAAACTGTATGTTTTTTTTCAAATTTCATTCAGTATACATTTGGAACATGTACTTTGAATTTCTTTTTGCATAAAATAAAGGAAACAGTAGTATGATATAAAAAAAAAGAACATGAGGTATGATTGTCAATGAGACACAGAAAAACAAAAAAGATACAGAAATTAACAACTTTAGGTCACCGTACGGCCTTCAACAATGAGCAAAGCCCATACCGCATAACGCTGTTCAATAATTGAATTTCTTTTTGTATACCTTGATGGTAAATAATCATTAGGTTAAAGACATGGAATATCTATCATAGGTAAACATTGTAAATTTGTATCAACATAACAACCTTCATCGTGGTTTAATTAATGAATTAATTTCTACAAAGTTAAAAATATAATCAAAGATTAAAATCAATTCCAATGTATTGTCATTCAATTTATAGATTGTTATCCATCAATGTTTTATAATCTTTGCTTTATGATAAGAGCTTTGATGACCTAAATTGCAGTTAAGCTTTGCAAAATACAGCTAGGTCATATATTCTTATGAAAATACATTCTTATTATTTCGAAAAAAAATCAAATTTTTGTAATCAGTTAGTTTGTTATTATGACCCTCGATTTGATTGGTAACCAAAGAAAGTGATCCTCCCAATGTTTTATTTTGGCCTTTGACAAAAAATATGCAGTATACTGCACAATTATAAACAGTGTGTGTGTGTGTGTGTGTGTGTGTGTTTCTTGATGGTTCATATAAGTGGTTAAATCGTTTGAAATCACTTTATTAATATTTATAACTGACAGAGGCGGATTTAGGGGGGCCCGGCCCCCCCCCCCCTTTTTGGGAAAAAATTTGGTTGCTTATATAGGGAATCACTGAAGCGTGACTGGAGCGGGCCCCCTCTTAGGTCAGTCAGTGGGCCCCACTTATGAAAATTTCTGGATCCGCCACTGATTGATGTTTTTTATGGTATTTGGTGTAGCAAGTGATAACACCTATATGTGAGCCTATATGATATTCTTCAAAGACATAAATTTCTACATTGTCAATAATCTGTTAAACATTGGTTTTGCTAACTACAAGAACACTTTTGACTGAATATTACTTTTACACGTCTTTGATTTTTTTTATCAACCAGAATAGCACCGTTTAGCCTGTATGGAAAGTCATAACGATTGCGTCAGGAAGCGGAATTGTATGCGACTGTCATCTGTCATTGGCATAAACTTGTGCAACATGTTGTTTTAATTTTTCGTTTCATACAAGTGAATAACTAAGCTAGCAATTAAACCAGGTTAAATTCACCATTTTGTACACAAGAAAATGTGTGTACCGAGTTAGAAATATGACAGTCGTTTGCCATTTGTTTGATGTGTTTTTATCTTATGATTTTGTCACTTGATAAAGAACTTCTTATTTTGAATTTTCTGTGGAGTTTCGTATTTTTGCTATTTAACTTTATATATATGTTTGTTCTAATTGGCAACAAATTGTATTTGTACATAATACAACTCTCTTATTATTCAAGTTATCTCTTGTATAACAATAAAATCATATTTAATCTAGTATTATATTATTTGTTGAATTTTTTTTTTTTTTTTCACACAAAAGTTATAATGTGTCTAAAGCTGTACAATTGTTTTATATGCATTACCTGTGACATAAAAGATTCCATGTTTCGATCGAATATTTCGCAGAGGCTGTACTGCATCCCTCAACCAAACCGTCAACTAATTCTCCGTCGATAACAACAACATCTGAGAGATAATACTCCGTAATCAGGTTCATTAAAAAACAAAGAAATTTATTATCAAGTATTGTTTTTATTCACACTGATTAAAACATTGAAAAGCTTGATATTCGTCACTTAAGCCCTTGTCACAACAAACCAACGACACATCTATGCAGCTCCACAACATGAAATTTTGTCAAATCGCGGGTCATCTGTGATCGTCGTTCGACAGTCGCACGTTATTTTGAACATCGTGGCGCTGTCGTGTGTCGTGGGACGAAAATTGGACATGCACCTTTTTTGCTCAAAGATTTTTTGTCGTGTCGCTGTCTTGTGAGTGTCGTGAGAGTGTCTTACTGCAATAGTTGGACTGTCGTGCGATAAACACATTGCCGTGGGTACCAACATAAACCATTTTAATAAAAAAATAATTGTACGACTGTCGCACGACGGTCGTAAGACAATCTCACGACTCTCGCAAGACACTCGTGATACAGTCGCACGATTGTCTGACGAATACCAAATTTCGTACGATGCTCGCACAACATTGATTGTCTGTCTTACAACAGAGGTACGTTCGTCGTGCAACACATTTTCGTTTTATTTAGAAGAAAACAATTCGGCGGGAATGAATGTTTGGAAAACACATACAGTCTGCCGTTTAAAGAGGAAGGTTATTCCATCAGAACGATTACGCTTGGTCCTGCTAAATTAGCGCCTTGCCGGAATCCTACAAGAGCAAAATATGGTCATGTTAGCGTTAATTCGAGCCCGTGAACAGCATAGGAAACAGCGAAACGCCCGACGTTGGTGAGTTAGGCCATGGGTCGAACTGCGCTTGATGTTTGGGCAGTGTAGTACACTAATGCAAGGGTTGAAGCGGGAATTTGCCGGTAATTTAGTTGGATTCATGCGGATGGACCCTGGCATGTTTTTAGAACTTTTGCTGATAGTCGCCCCTCACATCACTTACCCAATAAATCGGGCCTTCTTTAGGCAGCTAACATTTGATACTCTGAGGGGGGGGGGGGGGGGGATGGATTTCTTTGGGAAAAAAGTTTGTTTCCAGTTTTTGGAGAAATAAAAAAAATTGTTTTTGACCATAAAAAAAAAGGTTTGTTTCACCCTAAGCTGCCACTATAAGTAATTCTAAAAAAATCAAATGGTTGCTGCCCAATCTAATTAAAAACCGATCTCTCATCGCTCCTGTTTCTGATATGTCGCGTGGGAGATCTAACGAAACCCGCTTTGAGGTCACATGTGAGTGACCTCGTAGGTGTGTCTTTTTCGACCAATGAAATTGAGTCTTCCACGATCTTGAAAGTTTAACGTAAGGTAAAGGGATGTAACTCATTTTATTTACGACGAAATCGTCAGTCAAAATAACTTTTTTGATTGGATTATTAATAGGTCGCCAACTCATTTGCATATCATTATAAATTCATAACTTTTAGTTCACTCACATGTGACCTCAAAGCCGGTTTCGTTAGATCTCCGACGCGACATATCAGAAACAGGAGCGATGAGAGATCGGTTTTTAATTAGATTGGTTGCTGCCTTATATACTAGTAGTTCGGTGCCAAATGCACGACTAACCCACAAATGTTGTGCGACAGTCGTACAACAGTGGCACGACAGTGACAGGACAGTAACACGTGCACTCCAGGACATGAAAACCTAAAAACATATGATAACCCCAAACAACTCATGATGGTCGTACGACTGACTTGCGACAAACCCACGACAGTACAATGACAATCTTTTTTCTATCGTGTACCCATCGTGAACATGTCGAAGCTGATGTGACCACTCGAAATATTTTTTTGACATTTTGCACGACAGTGCCACGTCAACTATTTATAGATCTTCCACGACAAAAAATCGTACGATCTGTTGTGACCGGGGCTTAAAATATGTAGTTGAATGTGATGTAAATTTGCATGATATTTCTACACCAACTCTCAGTCATGAATTCTGTCACTATCTGTCTACTTATATTAATTGACTTTTCCGTAAAGGGAATAGCGCACTGGTTGAAGGTATTCTATCTTTGTTAGACTCGGCCAATTTAAAGGATTGTTATTTTGTTTAGACTCGTGTGTAATGTTTATGACAATATGTTCGCTTCTAGATGCACGTCCTTTATTTTGTATGATTTGGTAACTGCCAATTGACATATACCATTCATCTCCTTTGATGCATAGAACTACAATATGTTTTATTACTTGTTCCCTGGTCCCTATTGTGATATGTGTGTCCATCATTCATTACAACAATTCGAAGCTAACATAATGAAAAAAGTAAAATCGCAAAAATACTGAACTGAATAAAATCGGAAAGTCCATAATCACATGGCAAAATCAAATAACAAAACACATCAAAAACGAATGGACAAGAACTGTCATATTCCTGACTTGGTACAGGCATTTTCAAATGTAGATAAATGGTGGATTAAACCTGGTTTTATAGCGCTAAACATATCTCTCTCTCATGAAGCGAGATATCCGTATGATATGTATTCCTGTGATCTTTTGCAATTTTAATACAGAGAATTTCAAGTTTTAATGATGACCTATATTGAAGCACTATATATATATAAAATATATCTAATGGTAATGATAAAAAATGTGTATCTT
Organism: Mytilus galloprovincialis; assembly: GCA_037788925.1. NCBI lineage: Eukaryota > Metazoa > Mollusca > Bivalvia > Mytilida > Mytilidae > Mytilus > Mytilus galloprovincialis. The sequence goes on from CM075333.1 coordinate 96,071,193, forward strand.
CTAGGATAGAAGTATACTTGTATAAACTTGTCTACACATTGTAAGGTATCCATGCGATATTCAAAATAATGATAATATTAGAAAATAATTATATATTTGGATGGAGAATTAAAATCTGTTACCGATATCCAATATTGTTTTATTTGACCGAAATAAACCATGACTAAAATTTGAAAACGAAGGAATTGGTTAACTTTCCGACATCTGCCATATGAGCTATCTAATTAGGTTCACAACCCTTCTTCTCTCTCAAATGTATGAATATGATGATTTTAAGAAAACCTTCATTACTGAGACTTTTTCTTATAATACCTGACTGAAGATTGTTGGTTATGTCAACTGCAACTTCTAGCTGTTTCTTTCCTACTGTAGGTCCTATATGAATATCACTGAGTAATGTAATTGTAAAGCCATCCAGCGAGTGATGTAAATTCTTTAAAGGAATAGTAACATTTTTAACGATTGGTGGTTGACAAACTTTATAATACCCGTAACTTGTGATGGACAAAACATACAGATCTTGATAGATCTAGCCTGACCTGATAAACAATTTTACCCCATGTCAGATTTGCTGTAAATGCTTTGGTGTGAGTTATAAGCCAAAAACTGCATCAACTACTTAGGTAAATGTATCTAAACAGTGTGATTGGACAAAAAATACTCTGGCCTTTGTTAGTCTTGTATTATTTTAATTTTAGTTTCTTGTGTACAATTTGGAAATTAGTATGGCGTTCATTATCACTGCACTAGTATATATTTGTTTAGGGGTCAGCTGAAGGACGCCTCCGGGTGCGGGAATTTCTCGCTACATTGAAGACCTGTTGGTGACCTTCTGCTGTTGTTTTTTTCTATGGTCGGGTTGTTGTCTCTTTGGCATATTCCCCATTTCCATTCTCAATTTTAATTAGTACTCATACACATTTTGAACAAAATTCATCAATAAAGTAACTACCTCCTTCGACATTAAATAAATATAGATTTGTTATACATATTAAGGTTGTGTTTTTTGATTTACCAACATTAAATTTGAATTTAATGGTAAGAATAAATGTTCCTTTTTGTATGTCAATTAAATTCAAGTGTAGTGTTTTAGAAACAAATAATAAGATATATACGTACATGGATTGAAAAAATGTGACAAGTAACTTAATATACAAATTCCTCTCCTTAAAAGTGAAGTATTGACAGCTGTACGCCTTTTTGGGGCATTTTCACCTATTATGTCTGTTTGTTTTGTTCACGCATTGTTGTCAATATAATGGAATTTTCTGCGACTCTCATACAAGTTAAAGATTTAGTTAGCTTTAAAACAAGGTTTAATCATTCATTTTATGCATCAGAAAATGCCTGTGCCAAGTCAAGAATATGACAGTTGTGTTTGAGCTTTTGATTTTGTCATTTGATTAAGAATTTTCCGTTCTGAATTTTCCTTTGAGTTCGGTATTTCTGTCATTTAATTTTCTAGCGGATAGTAGAGCAAACTAGCTGAATACAGTACCAATAGTTATCAAAGGTACCAGGATTATAATTTAGTACGCCAGACGCGCGTTTCATTTTTGTCATTTGATTTTGCCATGTGATTATGGACTTTCTGATTGGATTTTCCAACAGGCACATGTCTCAGAATTTTTTTCCCTATAGACCTTAATATAACACAAGGTAGTTAACTTGCATTTTCGAAAAATATCAGGCGGTGACGAAATTCCGTTGTATGCCGCTTTCTAGGCTGTCCACCTCTCTAAAACTTGTAATATCGTAAATCTAAATTGATTTATCTTTAAAATGGTGTATAACACGCCTACAATTGTTATCGAAATCTTCCGTAGCAATCCTACCCAAGTATGTCAATCGTAATATTTTTTCCAACCGCTGAAACTTTGGCAATAAACGGCTCGTAGTAAATGATTAATTATAAAAACTGTTTCAGAAAAGCTGTTATTCTTTGTCTGAAAAGAACTTATCACCCAGTTAGTAAAATTGTATAAGATACCGTGAAAAAAAAACCCTAACACGTCTTATTTGTGGTATGTCTTAATAAGTTACGAGTTTCCTTTTTTAGATTCAAATTTTCCCATGACGTCAATGTCATTCAGACTCTCTCTTGATTTTACGTATGACAATGAAACAAGATCAGATAACTCCGAGAATCATTTAGACTTTCCCATAAAATTGACCAATCGGCAACCGAGATATATAAGTAGACGTGACGCGGTTATTGCCAAATCATCAGCGGTTGGCAAAATTATTACGATTGACATACTTAGGTAGGATTGCTACGGATGATTCCGACAACAAATGTAGGCATGTTATACACTATTGTAAAGACAAATCAATTTAGATTTACGCTATAACAAGTTTTAGCGGGGTTGACATCCTAGAAAGCAGCATACAACGGAACTTCGTCACCGCCTGATATTTTTAGAAAATGAAAGTTAAGTACCTTGTGTTATATTAAGGTATATATGGGAATTTCTGAGACAAGTGCCTGTGGATTTTCCTCTGAGTTCAGTAATTTTGTGATTTTACTTTTTTCGTCTACATAAGACTCATCAGTGATGCTTAGTTAAAAAAAAGTTATAAAGCCAAACAAGTAAAAAGTTGAAGAGCATTGAGGACCCAAAATTATAAAAAGATGTGCGAAATACGGCTAAGATAATCTATTCCTGGGATAAGAAAAAAAAGTTTTGTAACAGAAATTTTATGAAAATGACCATATAATTGATATCTATGTCAACACCGAAGTGCTGACTACTGGGCTGGTGATACCCTCGGGGTACCAAGACATCTTTTGATGTAATGCTGTAAAAGATTCTCCGACAAGTGAGGTTTTAAAAAACGTAAATTTGCATAATTTTTATATAGACGGGGAACATCTACTTGTAATAATACTATCAGCTAACCTATACAGGCTATATTTTCATTACTGTAACTCTGAAATTGATCATACAAAAGAAATTGACTTTAAATATTTGAAATACTATGGCTTTTCTACCTCAAGAATAGATTACTCCGGCTGTATTTGGCAAAACTTTTAGGAATTTTCATTTCTCAATGCTCTTCAACTTCGTACTTTATTTTGCCTTATTTTACATTTTTTTATTCGAGCGTCACTGATGAGTCTTTTGTAGACGAAACGCACGTCTTGCGTAAATATAAAATTTCAATCCTGGTATCTATGATGAGTTGATTGACAAGTCGGTAGTAACGTAAGTCTACCTTAATTAATCGATAAAGAAGATTCAAATCAGGGCAACATATAAAACCTGAGGGAACAGTATGTCCTCCATACGAATTGGCGCCTTCGATCACACATTACACAGCTATCAGAGTTGTGCTAAAACAACAAATTCAGCTTTTTAATGTTGATTTCTTGGTTCCAGAACTCTAACATGCACAAAATATATATAGCCTGCTACATTGATAAGTTCTTCTGTGATGCATGTTTCACCACTTGCATTAGCTTCTAGACGCTTCTTGTCGCAATTAAGTCAGTAAACTAAAATACGACTTAACTGACGCTTTGTACCTAATTTTTTAAAATGTTGTAATATGATTTTTGTAGATTTTTTTTATAACCACGTATCCTTCTAGGGCAATTGAAGCAAATCCTTGTTTTAAAGTTATTTTTATACCTATTGTTCGTTGTTAGTTATTTGTTTTCAGTGTAACGTTACTTATAACGCAGAACACTGAAAACAAATTAGTGTTTATTGTCTGCTTTTTTTAAACAAGGAAATCATTATTTCAAAAGCTGAACAAGAGTGCACACGCTGAAGTGTCTCGCCTTCTTTACTAATCATTGATATTGTGTTGATAGTTCTTAATATAAAGCTTTATTACAAAATTCACAGAAACTTAACATTAACAAAAAAAATAAACTTTGACCAATGAACCATAAAAATGAGGTCAAGGTCAGATGAACCATGCCAGGCAGGCATGTACAGCTAACAATTCTTCCTTACAACAAAGATAATTGACCTATTACTAATAGTTTCGGGAACACAGACCAAAACACAAAAACTTAAAACTGAACAATGAACCGTCAAAAAATGAGGTCAAGGTCACACTAAAACTGAGCGACTGACATATAGATCATAAAATATTTCCATACACCAAATATAGTTGACCTATTGCATATAGTATTAGACAAAAAGACCAAAACTAAAAAACTTAACTTTGACCACTGAACCATGAAAATGAGGTCAAGGTCAGATGACCTCTGGCAGCTACACATGTACACCTTACAATCATTCCATACACCAAAGATAGTAGACCTATTGTATACAGTATACGAAAAACAGACCAAAACACAAAAACTTAACTATAACCACTGAACCATGAAAATGGGGTCAAGGTCAGATGACACCTGCCAGTTGGACATGTACACCTTACAGTCCTTCCATACACTGAATATACTAGACCTATTGCTTATAGTATATGATATATGGACGACCACCAAAACTTAACCTTGTTCACTGATCCATGAAATAAGGTCGAGGTCAAGTCAAAACTGTCTGACGGGCATGAGGACCTTACAAGGTACGCACATACTAAATATAGATATTTTATTACTTATAATAAGAGAGAACTAAACATTACAAAAAATCTGAACTTTTACCAAGTAGTCACTGAACCATGAAAATGAGGTCAAGGACATTAGACATGTGACTGACAGAAACTTCGTTACATGAGGCATCCATATACAAAGTATGAAGTATCCAGGTCTTCCACCTTCTAAAATATAAAGCTTTTAAGAAGTTAGCTAACGCCACTGCTGACGCCGGATCACTATCCCTATGTCAAGCTTTCTGCGACAAAAGTCGCAGGTTTGACAAAAATGCTGGGTTTGCTTTGGGTGAAAACAATTCGATTTAGATATGCAAATTTCATTATACCATATTTATCCCTTCCAACAATTTATGGAGGACACCACGAGTTATTTGACCATTTTTAAATACATGTATCTGTTTTCACTGAACAGGATAGTGGTAAACACAATCCCGTCCTCTTTTTCTTCGAATGTAACATACCAATTAGGAATAATCAGCAGGTCTGATCTGACATAAGCAACCTGACAGGTGCCTCATGAGCCCCAGGATTTTAAAGGGGGTACTTGTTGCTCAGTCTTTTGTTTTCTATGTTGTGTTTTGTATACTGTTTGTCTTTCGATTGTTTTGAAATTTTTCTCGAGGCATTGCCAGTTCGTCTTCGAGAACAATGTCATTATAGTTTATTTCCATCGGCAATAATTGTTTTATAAACTTATAATCATTCAAAGTTATACTGGTTTAATCAAACTAGGAATTTTGCCTTGGAACGCTATCTCCTTTTATTTTAATCACTTGGTAAATTTTCAAAAGTTGATGAATCCTAGTGGGTCTTGAACAGCAAAGTTAACATAGCAATTCATTCAATAAGTATAATAAACTCATCATAGATACCAGGATTGAATGACATTATTGATGAAAGCATTAAAATTTAACAAACTTTACATCCTTTTTTGGAAATCTTTTGCTATGGACATCTAGCACAAAAACGATATATTTTCTAACAAAGGATTTAGCCATTCTAAGACTATTGTAATGGCTCTGAGTGTCCTTCTTATTGGTTAAGCAATATAATGTATATTCCATTAAAACTGGCACTGAGATATCTGGTTTTTTTTCTATAAGTTTGACTCACTGCCAACTTACATATTATTGAAACATAAAACAACTATTACACCACTGGGTCGATGCCACTGCTGTTGGACGTTTCGTCCCCGAGGGTATCACCAGCCAAGTAGTCAGCACTTCGGTTTTGACATGAATATCAATTATGTGGTCATTTTTATCAATTTCCTGATACAAAACTTTGAATTTTTCGTAAAACTAAGGATTTTCTTGTCCCAGGAATAGAATACCTTAGCCGTATTTGGCACAACTTTTTGGAATTTTGGATCCTCAATGCTCTTCAACTTTGTACTTATTTGGCTTTGTAACTATTTTGATATGAGCTTATGTAGTATGTAGACGAAACGCGCGTCTGGCGTACTAAATTATAATCCTGGTACTTTTGATGACTATTTACACCACTGGGTCGATGCCACTGCTGGTGGACGTTTGGTCCCCGAGGGTATCACCAGCCCAGTAGTCAGCACTTCGGTGTTGACATGAATATCAATTATGTGGTCATTTTTATAAATTTCTTGATACAAAACTTTGAATTTTTCGTAAAACTAAGGATTTCCTTGTCCCAGGAATAGAATACCTTAGTCGTATTTGGAACAACTTTTTGGAATTTTGGATCCTCAATGCTCTTCAACTTTGTACTTGTTTGGCTTTAAAACTATTTTGATATGAGTGTTACTGATGAGTCTTATGTAGACGAAACGCGCGTCTGGCGTACTAAATTATAATCCTGGTACTTTTGATAACTATTTACACCACTGGGTTGATGTCACTGCTGGTGGACGTTTCGTCCCCGAGGGTATCACCAGCCAAGTAGTCAGCACTTCGGTGTTGACATGAATATCAATTATGTGGTCATTTTTATAAATTTCCTGATACAAAACTGAATTTTTCGTAAAACTAAGGATTTTCTTGTCTTAGGAATAGAATACCTTAGCCGTATTTGGCACAACTTTTTGGATTTTTGAATCCTCAATGCCCTTCAACTTTGTACTTGTTTGGCTTTATAACTATTTTGATATGAGCGTCACTGATGAGTCTTATGTAGACGAAACGCGCGTCTGGCGTACTAAATTATAATCCTGGTACTTTTGATAACTATTTACACCACTGGGTTGATGTCACTGCTGGTGGACGTTTCGTCCCCGAGGGTATCAACAGCCCAGTAGTCAGCACTTCGGTGTTGACATGAATATCAATTATGTGGTCATTTTTATAAATTTCCTGATACAAAACTGAATTTTTCGTAAAACTAAGGATTTTCTTGTCCCAGGAATAGAATACCTTAGCCGTATTTGGCACAACTTTTGGGAATTTTGGATCCTCAATGCCCTTCAACTTTGTACTTGTTTGGCTTTATAACTATTTTGATATGAGCGTCACTGATGAGTTTTATGTAGACGAAACGCGCGTCTGGCGTACTAAATTATAATCCTGGTACTTTTGATAACTTATTCTGCAATGTTCCAACTGGCAATAATTCATTTTACAATATTCAATGAAAAAGTTAAAAAAAATTATATGCTTTCATTAAATATTTAATAAATAAATAACAAACAAAACATGACTAAATTACTATAATCAAGTCAAAATCGAATGAACTATAACGATAAAAATGCCCTAAAATTAAGAAAAAAACATACTGACTGCATGTGTGTATAATTTAGGTAACACGCCGGATCAATTTTTTCTCTCAAAAACTAAGTAATCCTTCTGTAAGAGAAGTCTCTATTTCCCTTCCATCATTATTCATATGCATTGGTTCACACTAAGGTATCTATTTTATCTGTTTACAATGACTAAAAACCCCTTTTTTATTATGTTTTAATAATTCAAAGCCTCCTACCACAGTGACATTAAGGATGGGTACAGAAGAGAAAATGGACTTTTCTGTAATTAAAAAGTGATCAGTCTGAATTTTGAAAACTTTACTGGTTAGTCTTTTTAATTCTTAAAATTCCCTGGTCAATTAAGCATAAAGAGTGTAGTCTAGTTTGGTATAATGAATAATAATATAATAATACTATACACAGAACTCTTATTACCAGATGTTATCTGCTTCTGTTATATTTTAAGAAAAAGAATAATATTATGTGATAAATCTTATGATACCAAAATCTACTTTTTATTAAAACATTTGCTTATAATATATTTTCATGAGAAAAAGTCAATTATTAAGTATATTTTCATGAGAAAAAGTCAATTATTAAGGAGTTAAACTTGAAAGGAAGTATTTTTCACCTGATTTCTTACTAGCTAGACCAATATAACATAATAAACTCACCATGAGATCAATAAGTTTATCAATGAAAAAAATAAAACATAAACAGGGATAACTGGAATTGTCAAAAAAGACTAAATCCCTAATAATTTCCAAAACCCGAGGTTCATCTACCAACTTGTATATGTTTTGGTTTTTTTATAGCCATCAAGTTTAAACTAAAACTATTTCTGTATTTGAACATAAATATAGTTTTCTTTTTTATCTGTGGCATTAACATCAATGGTTCCAAATTGAGTATACAAACATTTGTTTACTGGATCCTTAATTTCATTACTATATTTGTCTAAAATTTGTTGATGAAATGTTTAACCACTGTGTGTTACATTAAATGTCATTTACACCATTTTGTTTTTATTGTTGGGAACATGACACATATACATATAAATCTGTTATCATTATCTGGTACAAAAGTCAGAATACCTAGTATAGAATTAGATTTTTCACTATTTATGTAAATTTAGCATACTTCATCAGGAATAATATTAAATAAATTGTTAACATGTATAAAAAGAATATATAGTAACAATTTCCTATAAAAAGTAAGCAAAATCATTTACATAACAACAAAAAGCAAATTAAATAATACTATTAAATTATTTTTCTTGAACACATACATATATCAAACAGTCATATACAAACAAGATATAAACAAAGTTTAAAAGATGAGTATTACTGCATCATAAACATTTTATTCCTTGAACACAGAAGATGAAATAAACAACATGATGATCCTGCAGTTACATGTGAAATTTGGCATTAAACAAACTGTTAATTTTGAAATTATTGTGATCTTTCTTTCTATGCAGAAAAAAACAGTATCAGGTTCCCAGTAATTAATTATGCATTCATAATTTAAGCAGTTATTTTTCTTCATGAAATTTTTGTAATGGCATTAATTTGTTTTGCCTATTGCCCATGGACAGTTTTCTTTTTAGTTTTCTCAACCAAGTTACCAGTGAGTTAGTACTGACTTGTTGTTATCCATTGGTTTGATATGTTTGAGCTTTTGATTTTGCCATTTGATAAGGGACTTTCTGTTTTCAATTTTCCTTAGAGTTCTTCATTTATTTTCATTTAACCTTTTTACAAGGTGCATGTTATTAAAAGTTCATGCATTGTTTTATATTTTAAAATAAAAATATTAGCCAATGATACAATAGCATAAGGGGCAAATCTGTCCTTTGATGGTTCTATAAATCTTTAAGACCTTTTTTAAAATCAATATTATTCAGATTTCTGCTCATATTAATTATGACTCATAGCAGTGGCGGATCCAGCCATTTTAAAAGGGGGGGGGGGGATCCCAACCCAGAGTAAAAGTGGGGTTCCAACTATATGCTCCCATTCAAATGCATCGATCGTCCAAAAAAAAGTGGGTGTTTCCAACCCCCGGAACCCCCCCCCCCCCCCCCCTGGATCCGCCACTGCATAGTGAACAAAGTTTCTTTGGCTTCCTTAACTTTTAGCAATGGTTCTTTTTTAAGAAAGATTTCAGCTCTAGCTAAAACAAGTTGTCAGTATTACAAAAAATATGCAGCTTTGCATAGCATAACAAATTTCATTACACACCATCTTTGATCAAAGTAAAGCTTTTAATCACAAATAACTTAAGAATGTTAAAAAAAAATATGATTGCTATCAGTTAGTACAGATTTGAGAATTGCATTTCTAACATTTTGTACCCTATTGTGAAAATCAATATTTACTTTGTCTTATAGGGAAATAACTATGAATATGAAATAGAAAAACATACTAAAGTATTAACAAACAAAAAATATGAAAATTTCAAAAATAGACCAGTGCTTTTTGAATAAGTCATTAATGCACTGTTCATTGTTGAAATGTTACACATAAAATCTGAATGACAGGGAACAAGAACTATCATTTTACATGTTCATTGGACCGTGAAATTGGGGTCAATACTTCAATTTGCCATTAAAATTAGAAAGATCATATCATAGGGAACATGTATCAGGCATGGGGTAATCGTAATCAGTAATCGTAATCAGCTGTAATCGATTACATTTTGCAGTGTAATCCTATGTAATCAGTAATCATGCCATTTCTGATTACAAGTAATCGTAATGTAATCGATTACATTGCAAAAAAACAGGTGTAATCATGATTACTTTTAGATTACTTTAATATTACATTCATATGATTACTTTCTGATTACAAATCTTGTATATATGAAAATAGTTTTTGATAGACAAGATGAAAATAAGAAAATGTAAAGCCTGAATGAAATATCATGAATCACAATGATGCATGGGACCGTGTTTAATGTGATAAATTGTATCATCTATATAAGAAATTTGTATAACCAAGTGTTTTATTTTGTTAACAGTTTACTAAAAGAAATTGCCTCTCAAATATTTCGTTGTGAGATTGAGCTCTTATAATACAAGAATATGCCTTGAAAGCATTTGTTTTCCTTTATTGAAAACTTCTGATATAAACTCCAATTTCATATAAGTTTACCCAATATTTTTATATAACTACATTGAAATTCAAATGCAGAAAACATTTAGTTCAAATTTGACTTTGATGGTCGACATAAATATATGAGCCCACTTAAAACAAAATGGAAGTTAAACCCGGATTTCATTTATTAACAAATGAATAAATTTTGTTTTCCATAAATTTGTGTATAATATGTGCTTTCTAATTTTTATTCTTTATTAACTTTGAGCCTTACGGCTCATCAGTATAAACAAGTACATGTACAGTGTATACATATGGGATTATATAACAAACAATATGCATAGTAAACAAAAGGTGACGTCATGAGTTTCATCAATACAAAATATCTTTTATTACAATTATTTTTTCTTAATTTAGAGAGAAATGTATATACTTTCCTTAGTTACAAAGCTGTTTTGTGTTTTCACCTGACAATTATTAGTTAGATAAGTATTAACAATTTTCAAACAAATAATGACAATCAACCTCTTTTAACTTTATTGATATTGTTATTTTAAAGACAATAAAATTTTAATACCCAAGCTCACCTATTGTTTGTTAAAAAAATGGAAGTAGTGATTAACACTTGTAAAAACATTGATGGATGTGTCAATTATGTCCCAACAGACAATACAGTATACTTAATTAATTTTTCCTTATTTGTTCAGGTTTTTATACGACCGCAAAAATTGAAAATTTTTTGGTCGTATATTGGTATGATGTTGGCGTCGTCGTCAAGTTAGTTTTCGCACTCTAACTTTAGTAAAAGTGAATAGAAATTTATGAAATTTTAACACAAGGTTTATGACCACAAAAGGAAGGTTGGGATTGATTTTGGGAGTTTTGGTCCCAATATTTTAGGAATTAGGGGCCAAAAAGGGCCCAAATAAGCATTTTCTTTGTTTTCGCACTATAACTTTAGTTTAAGTAAATAGAAATCTATGAAATTTTGACACAAGGTTTATGACCACAAAAGGAAGGTTGGGATTGATTTTGGGATGTTTGGTTTCAACAGTTTAGGAATTAGGGGCCAAAAAAAGGCCCAAATAAGCATTATTCTTGGTTTTCGCACAATAACTTTAGTATAAGTAAATAGAAATCAATGAAATGTAAACACAAGGTTTATGACCACAAAAGGAAGGTTGGGATTGATTTTGGGAGTTGAAGTCCCAACAGTTTAGGAATTAGGGGCCAAAAAGGGGCCCAAATAAGCATTATTCTTGGTTTTCGCACCATAACTTTAGTATAAGTAAATAGAAATCTATGAAATTTAAACACAAGGTTTATGACCATAAAAGGAAGGTTGGGTTTGATTTTGGGAGTTTTGGTCCCAACAGTTTAGGAATAAGGGGCCCAAAGGGTCCAAAATTGAACTTTGTTTGATTTCATCAAAAATTGAATAATTGGGGTTCTTTGATATGCCGAATCTAACAGTGTATGTAGATTCTTAAGTTTTGGTCCCGTTTTCAAATTGGTCTACATTAAGGTCCAAAGGGTCCAAAATTAAACTTAGTTTGATTTTAACAAAAATTGAATCCTTGGGGTTCTTTGATATGCTGAATATAAAAATGTACTTAGATTTTTGATTATTAGTCCAGTTTTCAAGTTGGTCCAAATCGGGGTCCAAAATTAAACTTTGTTTGATTTCATCAAAAATTGAATAATTGGGGTTCTTTGATATGCCAAATCTAACTGTGTGTGTAGATTCTTAATTTTTGGTCCCGTTTTCAAATTGGTCTACATTAAAGTCCAAAGGGTCCAAAATTAAACTAAGTTTGATTTTAACAAAAAATGAATTCTTGGGCTTTTTTGATATGCTGAATCTAAACATGTACTTAGATTTTTGATTATGGACCCAGTTTTCAAGTTGGTTCAAATCAGGATCCAAAATTATTATATTAAGTATTGTGCAATAGCAAGAAATTTTCAATTGCACAGTATTCAGCAATAGCAAGAAATCTTCAATTGCACAGTATTGTGCAATAGTAAGAAATTTTCAATTGCACAGTATTGTGCAATAGCAAATATTTTCAATTGCACAGTATTGTGCAATAGCAAGAAATATCTAATTGCACAATATTGTGCAATAGCAAGAAATTTTCAATTGGAGTTATCTTTCTTTGTTCAGAATAGTAGTTGAATCAACTTAAATCATTGTTTTATACAATATACAATGTATATTCACTTTTACTACCAACTGATAAATTAAAACAATCTTTACCATTCAGTGATAACAAACACTTTATTTTACATTTTAATATTTTATGATGTATTTAAAAGAGTAGTTATTGTTGCAAACTCCATTAGAAATTTGAATTGATATCAGTTTTGGAAAAAGGGAAAGGGGGATGTGAAAAAAAAAAGGGGGGGGGTTAAATTTTTCTCATTTCAGATTTCATAAATAAAAAGAAAATTTCTTCAAACATTTTTTGAGAGGATTAATATTCAACAGCATAGTGAATTGCTCAAAGGCAAAAAAAAAAAATTTAAGTTCATTAGACCACATTCATTCTGTGTCAGAAACCTATGATGTGTCAACTATTTAATTTTTAGATTTAAATAAGTTTGAAGAAGAAATCTTTAATTGATTTGTAAAATCTTGACATTTGTTTTGTGTAAAAAACCCATATAATGTCAAAAATTTGATCACAATCCAAATTCAGAGCTGTATCACGCTTGAATGTTTTGTCCATACCTGCCCCAACTGTTCAGGGTTCGACCTCTGCGGTTGTATAAAGCTGCGCCCTGCGGAGCACCTGGTTTGTTAATAAGGCAGTCTTTTACATAGAGAAAGAACACTTGTCTATATCTAATTTATCAAATTACATATGTTACACTGTACTTGTCTATAAATTCTTTTAAATAAGATGAATAAATTAAGGATTTTGAAAAAAACACCAAAATTAGCTTTTTTTTCTAGGATAAAAAAGTTATAAAAAAAACTTTGATATTGCAATATACAATGTAATCATAAGTAATCTTAAGTAATCATGATTACTTTAAAGAAAAGTAATCTAATGTAATCAATTACATATGAAATAGGGTGTAATTGTAATGTAATCGATTACATTTTATTAGCAAAGTATTGTAATTTAATTGATTACATTTTAAAGTAATCTACCCCATCCCTGACATGTGTAGTAAGTTTCAAGTTGATTGGACTTCAACTTCATCAAAAACTACCTTGACCAAAAACTTTAACCAAAACTTTACCTGAGCTTCGCACTATCTTTTTCTTTGTTCAGTGGACCGTGAAATTGAGGTCAAAACTTTAATTTGGCATTAAAATTAGAAAGTTCATATCATGGGGAACATGTGTACTAAGTTTCAAGTTGATTGGACTTCAATTACATCAAAAACTACCTTGACCAAATACTTTAACCTGAAGCAGGACGAACGAACGAACAGAGGCACAGACCAGAAAACATAATGCCTGTCTACTATCATAGGTGGGGCATAAAAATACAACAAATTTGCCAAATTTGGACTTTATGGTTGACTGCAATTGGCTAAAATCACAGTAAATTATTCTCGTTATACATTTTGGTACTGTTCATTTAAATAAATCAGTAAAGAAAAATGCATCTGCAAAATGAACAATGTGCATTCAGTAATGATGATTAGAATTTAATTTTCCCTATTAATTAAGTAAGTAATTTATACAATACTGATAACAATACAACAACAATAATGTTTTTTCAGCACATTAAGACTATAAAATCATTTTAATCATACTGACACTAATGTTATTTTTGTAATTTCATGTTGGGTGCCAATTCTCATGGGGAATCCCCAGTAATAAGTTCCCATGGTTACATAAATAAATGAGTCTCCATGCTGATACAATCCAGCATAAAAAGGATTTATGAAATAGGCACCTATTATTATGGGAAACATTTGACCGCCATGTGTATGTCCTGAAATAGAGAAAAAATAATCTGTGTCATTTAAAAAAAGTAAAACAAAAGTCTTTTTACAATAAGATGAATGAAAAAAAAAAATTTAGAGAGGGGCGCTCATATTCCCCGTGGGCACAATTTTGCCGTTTTATGATTTTGAGGTGTAAAAACTTCAAAGGATGGTTGAAATGGAAGAAATATGCCTGTAAATTATATTTTTATAACAAATATGATTATTTTTGAAAATGAGACTAAATTTCGGTACTTACCGCAAAGGACCGAAAAACGGACAAAGATTTTCAGCCAATTTCCTGACTGAAAAAACGATTTAAAAGAAGTATTTCTTAGTAATTCTTTGACTGGTTGCCCAAAACTTCAGTTTTTTTACACCTTTCAAATGTCTGCTATTCATCTATAATGACATTTATTTGATAAATATTTTTCAAAGCTGCAGTTATTTGGTTTTGATTAGATGTGTAACAACGGCGAATATGTGTCCCCCGTTGACAAAACATTAGGAAATTTCAAACACCCTTTAATCCAACTTTTCAGATGATTTTTCTCAAAACAAACACGTTTTAAAGCTAAGAATATTTTGCATGTGAAGTTATCTTCATATAGAAATATCAGTATACTTCAAAAACATAAAGACCTGAACATAAACCGAAGAAAACATGAGAAGATATGGCGAAAATGAGCACCCCACTCTATAAATTAAAGTTGTGTTGTTTTGAATGATAATGATACACTGAATATACTAGACCTATTGCTTATAGTATTTGAGATATGGACTTGACCACCAAAACTTAACCTTGTTCACTGATCTGTGAAATGATGTTGAGGTCAAGTGAAAACTGTTTGACAGCATACCAAATATATTTATCTTATTACTTATAATAAGAGAGAATTTGACATTACAAAAAATCTAAACTTTTTTTTCTAGTAGTCACTGAACCATGAAAATGAGATCAAGGACATTGGACATGTGACTGACGGAAACTTCGTAACATGAGGCATCCATATACAAAGTATGAAGCATCCTGGTGTCCCACCTTTTAAAATATAAAGCTTTTAAGAAGTAAGCTAACGCCGCTGCAGCCAGATCACTACCCCTATGTCAGCTATATGACAAAAAAAAATCATAAAATGTTTGATAATTATTTTATATGCAACTCAAGACTTGACTTAACGAGATGTTAAAAGAAATTACTAGTATGTAAACAATTTTTCAAATCTTATCTGAAATAATAATGTAGCAACCACATGGACAATTACGTAAATTTATGTCAATTTTTACTAGTCTTGTGAGTTGTGACTGACTTGAAAAATCAAATATTGTTGCTTTTGTACATGTATAACAGTTTATTCTGATGATTAAATTATGAAATAGAAAACTTTCATATACATGTAAATATTCTTTAAAGATCTAAAATATTATTTATTTTTAGGTCAAATTGGTATTGTACTTACCACAGAGAATTAAATCAATTTTATTATTTGACTGCAATGCAATTTTTGCTGCACTTGGCTGATGTGCTAATAAAATGGTGATTTGTTCAGTGGAACAACCTTTAATGGCAGTATCTAGTTTCATACCATGTCCATCATACCTGTAATGCAAACATTATAATATGGTATTATAAAAAGTCCATAACAAACCACACAACAGTGGAAAAAAGGCTTGACTATGTTTGTTCAATCTAACTGTTTGTTGTTGTGTGGATGATTGTATAGTTCTAATGTTTATTATTTGTTATATTTAATAATGTTGATACAAGGAGCATACATTGATGAGTCGGCCACCTTACATTTTAAAACAGAAAAGAAAGTTCCAAAACGAAGATGATTAAAAACCAGAGGATCCAAAGACTGAGTCTGATTTGCTCACCTGACAAGAATATGCCATTTATTTATTTTTATTCCCATCTTTTTCACAACTTTTATTTTTCAAAAAGAAATTATATATTTTTATTCATACAGTACAACCCCATTTAAATAAGTTGTCTTTATTGTCAAAATTACATTATTAATTACCACAAAAATCAGGACACTTTTTTTTCTCCAAATATCCCATCCCCAGCACACCTTTTCAAAATGACATTGCACTTCTATATGCAGTCATCATAAATTTAGATCTCAATTTGCTTATTTTTCAATATTGTGCTGTTTAGTTTCTTGTTTTCAAAGAAGATAAAAGCTTGTGTACAACTATTTGGTCTGCCAACTGACATGATTCCCTCTTATAGGACAAATGCAGACAAACATGTGTAAAAATTAAGAGCCAAGGATACTTCAGGAGATTTAGAAATTCACCTATAAAACCAACATCAACAAAATATATTTTAAATGTTAACACAGTGTTATAGTTTGTATTTTTCCCTCATATTCATGATTCTGTTTAGTACCAAATTATGTGATTGAGTATGTGGTGATCTTGTATGCCATCACCTGTAAGTTAAGAGATAGACTTCCAATGTAATTCTTAGTGTTGTTAGTTACAGATTTTCCTAAAGTTATTTTGCATAGGCTTTAGGTTTCTTCACTGGCTATATTCTTTTTAGGACATGTGCATGCTAACAACAGGAGCACTTTGGAATTAATCTTCTTGCCCATATAAAATTAAGATATAATACCTAATCCTATCTGCTTCTATATCATCAGTCCCCACAAAACATAAGGAATTGTCATCTGCTTTGTCAGCAGGTACTCTAGCATTAGCATTGTGTAAAACATGAACACCTAATTCTTTTAATGTCTCCATCCAATTTTCAACATCCATAGTATAATATTCATGATTACCTTGAAATAAAACAACTTATTTGATATATATTTTGCTCAGGCTCTATATCATTTTGTACATGTATCTGCTATTTTACATATAATACTTGTACATGTATGTTGTATGTTGTATATAACTAATTACTACATTCTGTTATTTTCATCATTATATATTTTTTACAAATATGTTGCATCTTGTAACAGTGTAATTCTTGAAGTGTAGAAACATATTAGTGTTTGAAATGATTTGAATGTTTTATTAATAACAGAAAAGTAACAGAAATAGACTCTATCAATGATATTCAATTTCAACACTAGAGCACAGACTTTTTACCACATATGTATAATAAAATCTTAGTAATTTCCGATTTTTATGGTGTTGTTTTCTTTTGTATGAAAGGACATTGTATGTATGTTTTTCACCTTCAGAGGAGTAGGTTGTTAGTAGTTGATGTGCTCAGTTGTACTTTGCAGTATTTTGGGGTATTTCTGCTATCCCTTTTTAGGAGGAAATGCATCTAATAAGAATGTGTTGGATGTCACAATAAAATTATATACGAAATGTAGCTTACGGGTAAAAACTATGATTGTTTTTTCATTGCATACATGTATCATATCAATTATGTGTATCATGCATATCATCCTTACTGAAATGATTGTTATGCATACGGCTAATTTTTATATACATTACCTGTGACATAAAATATTCCATATTTTGACTTAATATCCCTCAGTGGCTGTACTGCATCCTTTAACTTTGAAACAACACCATCAACTAAATCCCCATCAATTACAACTACATCTGAAAAACATGAATACAAATGAAACTATTTTCATATACTGGTATTGATAAACATGTAGATACTGGTTTAATCTTTTTAAGAGATTTTATTCTTATACTATATTTCAAAATATAATAAACCAATATGATTCTGTCAATAAAATGACAAGGTACAATGTATTTATGAATGTTCAGTGGTTTACACTTTTGTAGAATAGACCTGACAATTGTACTTTACAAGAAATTTCTTAAATATATATGCACATACACCTGTATAATTATACAATATTAACATGTATAATGTTTAGATTTTTACTTCTTTTGTACACCTCATTAATACAATAATAATGTTTTGTAATAATGTAATAATCTGTATACCTAATAATATTATTACCTGACTGAAGACTGTTAGTTATGTCAACTGCAACTTCAAGCTGTTTCTTTCCTACAGTTGGTCCTACATGAATATCACTGAGTAATGTAATTGTAAAGCCATTCAATGATGTGGGCAAATTTTTAATTGGAATAGTAACATTTTTAACCATTGGTGGCTGACAAATTCTATAATAGCCATAACTTGTCATTAAGAAACCATAAAACATTGCCATTATAGCTGTACTATTATTTTTCAATGGTCTCTTTTTGCAAAGTTTGATAATGAAGCCAACTGCTTTAGCTATGACCAAGAAGGTAAACATCTGAACATGTGCTCCTAAGCACAGGTAACTGACTATGGCTAGGACTGATGGTTCTGTTCTTACAAGAAAAACGTTCGATAAATAACTTCCATGGGCAAACATTGTATACAGTATAAGTATAAATTTCCAAAAAAATCGAGGAGGAGATGCATCATGACCTTTGGTCTGAAATACAGTAGACAGATTTTTCCATAAAAAGATTGATATAATCGCAACGCCACATTGTATGATAATCACAACTTGAATTCTAAGAATTCTTCCTCTTAGTTTGCTTTCTAGCGAAAGCACCCATGATTCTGCAAATATCACACTTAAAACAATAGCAACTATCGAGACAATCAAAGCACCCTTTCTTTTCATGATCATGCCGGTTTGTTTACATCGCTTACAACATTAATGATAAAACGAAAGTAGACATTATAACTATATATTTGTATAACACGTTTTCTAATTGAAAAGCTATACTTATAATGGTATTCTTATCTTGTATTTGCTAAATATTCTGCAGCTGAAATAATAGCCTGGGAATCTGAGCCAATATACAGAAACTAAGACAATAGTCATGATCTTAAGCGGTAATGTAGTTTACCTAATTACCAGTAAATATTTATACATGAAATAGGACAAGCAATGAACGCTTTTAAAACTGAGTAAAAATTATTTTTCAAACATTCTCCAAATTCGTAAACGCAGTCAGCCAATACTAAAAAAATATACTGGATATGTAATGAGGTTTTTTTTATAACAGAAGTAACATGTAAATCATAATTTATATAGTTAAATGTTAAAAAAAAATTTAGTCCAAGCAAAAATTAGAATTTGTAAAAATAAATGAGAATTAAACCTTGAGCATCCATCATGTCAAAACATGTAGTTAAAATAATTTCTAACTGGATGTGTCAAAGCGACACGAATGGCCCCGTCTCAAAAAGTTTTAAAATCGGTAATTTCAATAACACATGTGGACACAAAAATGATGCCGGGTAGTCTCACATATCAAAAATTAGCTCAAAATCCGTATAGAAAAATGTCCATAAAACTGTGATTTTCAACAATTTTCAAAGTTGTAAACCCTTAATTTTGGCAAAAATTAGCGGAGCGGAACGAAACTTAAAATTGATCTGTAACACATCATGGTTAGCTCACATACCAAAAATCAGCCCATTATCTATAAGCATTTGGGAAAAAGTCCATATAACTGTGATTTCAACAATTTATCAAAGTCCATAGTCCGTAATATGGCAAAAATTAGCGGAGCGGAACAAAACTTAAAATTGATCTGTAACTTATTTGGTTAACTCACATGCCAAAAATCATTCCAATATCTGAAAGCGTTTAGAAAAAAAAGTCCGTATAACTGTGATTTTCAACAATTTATCAAAGTCCAAAGCCCATAATTTCGGAAAAAAATAAGCGGAGCGGAACGAAACTTAAACTTGATCTGTAACTCATCATGGTTAACTCACATACCAAAAATCAGCCCAATATCTGAAGGCGTTTAGAAAAAAAACTCCGTATAATGGTTCGTTAATGCGGAATAACGGAATGACGGAATTTGGACAAGAGTAAAACTATATGGCACTGACAACTTCGTTGCGGGGTCATAAAAATCAGGCAGTCTTATACTACCTGTATGCATAAGAATAAGATATCAGATTTTTTTTAACTGAATGTAAAAATACTTATATTGTGTTAAAAATTCATAAACTATACCATTCCTTGATATATTGTAGATATACATACGGTTCGAACATCAACCTATGGCCAGTAAGTACTCGTTTAAATATACAGCTGCTGTTTTATAAAATGGTCTTCCTGATGGTTTTAGAAAAAAAAGCACACGCTGAAATGTTGAACGCCTTCTTTACTAACCATTGATAATAGATATTATGTTGATAGTCCTAAATAGAAAGTTTTACTACAACTATTACATAAACTTAACATGATTCAAGAAAATAGTTAAAGGTCATATAAACCAAACGAGAAATACATGTAAACCTTACACTCATTCAATACACTAAATATAGTTGACATTTTGCTTATAGTTTCTAAGAAACAAGACTTAACCAAGGAAACTAAACATTGACCAATGGATCATGAAAATGAGGCCAAGGTCAGATAAACCATGCCAGGCAGACATGTAAAGCGTACAAATTACAATCCTTCCATACAACAAAAAATGTTGACCTATTGCTTATATCAACATAAAAAGACCAAAACACATAAACTTAACACTTAGCAATGAACCGTGAAATGAGGTCATTGTCAATTTAAACCTGCGAAACTGACATGTACATCATAAAATATTTCCATACACCAAATATAGTTGACCTATTACATTGTATTAGAAAAGAAGATCAAAACTCAAAAACTCTACTTTGACCACTGAACCATGGAAGTGAGAAAAAGGTCAGATGACACCTGTCAGTTGGACAAATACACCTTACAATCATTCCATACATCAAATGTACTAGACCTATTGCCTAAAGTATCTGAGATATGGACTTGACCAACAAAAAATATTTTAACTTTTTTTCAAGTAGTCACTGAACAATGAAAATGAGGTCAAAGACAATGGTCATGTGACAGACGGAAACTTCGTAACATAAGGCATCTATATACAAAAAATGAAGCATCCAGGCCTTCAACCTTCTAAATTATAAAGTTTTTAAGAAGTAAGCTAAACTGCCACCACCGCCGACTCAATTTCCCTATTTCGAGCTTTCTGCGACAAAAAAAAAGTTTTAAAATGTTTTGAAGTCATGGCATGGATATGCCTGTAAGTGCACAGCTTGTGCAGATTATTAATTATTAAATTATGGTAAACAAAATTACCAATTAGTTTATATGTAGTTTATTAATATATTTTACTCTATGCAATTTGCCAACTTTCTAATGATGATTAGTTTACATTTTTATATGCTTATATAAGCTTTAATACCTTGCTTTTCATGATTATAATCTGCTAATTACCCCATGCTTATAGTGCTTCATTTTGTGTGATGTACTTATTTCATGTGTTTTATGTATTGTATTATTATGTTTTGAGTTTGTCGGTTAAAAGCTTTTTAGAGCTTATGTTATGTCTATGTTTGTACACTATGCCGACTCTAAATAAAGCGGCTTATTTATATTTAAAAATTTAAAATGTTCATTTTCTATATGTTTTCCGCCCTCAGCTCATAATCGATGATCTTTGTTTTCCCTAAACTCATGAATGCGCCATTCCATCCGAAGCTTCGCATAGTTGATGTATCGATACTGAGCAGGGGTGCAGTTTTACGTCACTTGACCCATGGAAGTATTATATTGTTAATAAGATAATTTCATACTTGACTCAAACAGGAAATTGTCCCTGAGTGACTGTTTTTTTTCCAGATTGGAAAAATAAGATCCAGGTGTAGTCGTGAATCATAATTCTTAGCTGGAAAGCGTAATACGAGCTAACTATTTACATTTGAATAATTAAATTTCAATTTTGTGCCATACGTCATCGCTATATACCTATATAACATAGGTAACTACATGCTGTTGAAGAAAAATTCTTTGTTACTAAACAAATTTACATATTTAAACTTCTAGAATTTTAATATTTTATAAAAAATGCGCATTTTTTAACATTATCTAAAACTAGATATATTTTTAATGCGGTGAACCTGCAAATATGGTGGACTTCCGGAGAAGAGGAATAAGTGCATTTATCGATATCACAGAACGCATACATAATTTCGTTTGTGGTCCGTGTAAATTATGGGCGTACTATACACCATAATGTTATTTTATGACTTTAGTGTGGTGTTCAGACATATTTCGGATATTCATACTGTATGGATAATAACCGAGTGGTTCGAAAATAAGGAAATTTATAAATACCCACTGCTAATGTTATTTTTAGATTATTTAACTGCAGCTTATGTACAAAGTTGCAGTTCATGGGGAACTTCTCAAGCTTCTGCCAACATTAAAACAAAAAATGTGTTGTTCATTTGTGAGTTGTGATGAAGAACTCATAAAGTTATGAGGAACCGAGTAAACCAGGTGGTCAATGGTGGGAAGGAACCGTCACCGTTACACGAAAACAATGAGTTGAACGACGATGGCAAGTTCGTATCTAGAACACCGCGTAAGCTTTTTGTAGATTTGCATAGACAAGCCATCAAGCTAGGCTTAAAACCAGAAGACTTCCAACAATTAACCAGTGTAAATGAAATTCGGAAATCTATAAACCGTGTAAACTATTGTAGACTGTTTATAACGATTGCATGTATAGTTTGTGTCGCTATATTATTTATTTTTGTGACAGAATGGCCAGTATCTAACACCCATGTAATAGTGTGGTGGTTTCAATGGTACAAATCTGATCCATTGAAGGAACCATGTGTAGTTTATGTACCAGAGAGCGTTACGGAAAATATAAAACCTCCGTTAAACTGCGATTTTTGCAGGAACCTTCACCGTGTGGATCATATTAATAATATCAGTATCAAAGACTTTGAAAGTCAGTATGCATATAGTGGGATCCCTATTGTCATTAGTGATGGCACTAAAAATTGGACGGCATCAGAATTTTTCAGTTACAATTTTATGAAAGAAGTTTTTAGTCCTGGAAGTGAAGCACTAGACAAAGTAGAAAAGGATTGCCAGTTTTTTCCGTACAAAACGGATTTTAGTTCTCTTGGAAAAGTGTTTGAAATGAGCGAGGAAAGAGCTTTTATGAAAGGCGAAGCAAAGCCGTGGTATATTGGATGGTTAGTATATATTTTATTAGCTTGGTTATTAATCATTAAAAATGTTCGATATTATGGTTGTAAAAGTAAAATCACAAAAATACTCCGAGGAAAATGCAGAACGTAAAGTACCAATTAAATGGCAAATTCAAAGCTCAAACACGTCAAACGAACTGATTGTTTTTTTAGTTGATCATCGAAAGTATGTCCCAAAACAATACAGTTTATTCGCTGACAAAGTGAAACAATGAGATATTCAGAGAAAGACTGAAGAACTATACAGTGTAATATTAAATGAAAAAATACCACAAGTTGACATTTAGTTTGTGTTACTGTGTTGCTCTTTCATGAACGCATCTCTTGCATCTAATTCTTTTATGTTCATTGTTTGCAAAAAACGAGTCAGTTTAAAATAAATCACTATTGCACTAACAAAAAAGGATAGTGGCCGCGGAAACTACATTAGGCAAATGTTAGATACGTTTGGGATGAGAGTCAAATTTTACACTGACCAAGACAATTGGAATGATCTTAATTAACAGAGTTCATCAATCACATGTAGGGAACCTGTTTTAAATAAACTCATCATAGATACCAGGACTAAATTTGACATATACGTCAGACGCGCGTTTCGTCTACAAAAGACTCATCAGTGACGCTCGAATCCAAAAAAGTTAAAAAGGCCAAATAAAGTATGAAGTTGAAGAGCATTGAGGACCAAAATTCCTAAAAGTTTTGCCAAATTCAGCTCAGGTAATCTATGCCTGCTTTATAACTTTCTTAAAGGTATTATTTAATGAGTGCATGTAAAAATACTTCTTACAGACATGAGATATATGTCTGATGTCCAGCAGTTACCGTGTTTTGATGTGGGTCATAAGTATTTCTCGTTTCTTGTTTTTTTTATATAGATTATAAAAACGCTGGTTTTCCCGTTTGAATGGTTTTACACTAGCCATTTTGGGGGCCCTTTATAGCTTGCTGTTCGATGTGAGCCAAGGCTCCGTGTTGAAGACCGTACTTTGACTTATACTTGTTCACTTTTACAAATTGTGACTTGGATGGCGAGTTGTCTCATTGGCACTCACACCACATATTTTTATATCAATGAATTGAAGTATGGTAAAAAAAAAATGTGAACTGAAACGTTATCAATTTTTAACCATTGCTGTTCGATCATAAACATTTATTCTCAACATGAAATCAAGGAGATGTTGTATGATTAGCAATTGGACATCTTTCCACCAGAGCCACAACGGCGCAAAAATCATTCTGTACATCGACTTTTAAAAGTCATGTTTATTGCTTATATACATGTACAATTTATATAATAAATATCATTATTATAAAATAAAGTTAACAATGATATCAGTATGTTAAGCTCTGTTGTTACTATCAAAGTTATCATCCAAAACTTGTTCTAAGAAAATTTTAAACAAGAAAACATGGTAAAGTCACCTAAAAACACGGTAAAAGAAAAGGCGGAAGTTCAATGTTTATAGAGAATTATGCCCCTAGTAGGAAGAACTGCAATGCACTTTGACTGTCTATTCTGTGTTTTACCATTCTGGGAAGGCGAATTAGAAATCACACTTTAGTGAGGAGAAAGTGGACACAAATGGTTGAGACATGTAGGAATCAGACCGAGAAATCACCTCCATAATCTATTTTAAGAGACTCGATTGTAAATAAGGAATCATTTTATAAACGTCAAAGATATATATTGAATCTGCTTCTTGGTAAATAAACTCATCATAGATACCAGGGTTAAAGTTGAACTGCAAATTTATCTATCACGTTTTTTCACTGCAGCACTTGTCAATTTACAATGTAGATTGGATTTGTAGCATTCTTTACAATACTGTGTTTGGCTATACTTCATATCAAAGTCAATCCAAGTTTCAAGAAAAATAGAATGACATCGTATTCCATCAAAGTCCGTCCAAATCTTTTTTTTTTTTTATTTATCAAAGTTGCCACTATCCAAAATTCTTCTAAAACTTTGATCAAGTTTACTTGGTCAAAGACAACTTTGAAAGTGTTAATTGGCCTTTAATAATAAAACGTATGCTACATAGATCTATATATGTACCAGCGAACAATTTAATACACCTCTTTTTCTGTAATTACTTTCAAGTGCGCTCGACAGTAAAAGTTTGGGAGACCAAATACAGTGTAGAATTTGGAACATCAAAACCCAAACGGGCTGCAGCAGGTCAGACTTGCCTAAACATGTTGTAAACTTCATACGGTTTCATAATTTATGAACGGATAAAAAATCAAAATAACCAATGTGATAAATGATACATAATAACACAACATACATAATGCAATGCTTCTTTTAATGCTTTTAGAACACTGTAAAGTTATAAACCAAAAATGTTTAACAAATGCATACCGTTGTAATGGAGAAATAGAAGAGGCCTACCTTGTAGTCCCGAAAATAAAATTTGTAAGAGACATTTCAACATGAACGTGTTGCCATTCAAAGAACTGTGTAATCAACAAGAAATAATAAATAATTGTTATTGTTTCAGGAGCAACTGTGATAATTCAGCAGCAAATATATTGCGACAACATTATACTAGACCATACTTTTTACCAGAGTTTTCAGAATCTAGCAAAACTGACTGGATATTTATGGGTAGCCCAGGATATGGGGCTCATTTGCATGTAAGTAAATGGCTGTTATATTAATGATCTTTGCAATATTATGTGGTACGTACATGTATTTAATACATACAGGTATATATAAAAAGGTCATGTTCGGATTCATCTCCTTAAAGAAGAGGAATACAATGGTGTGAAAAAAATGACCAAAGCTCAAATCTTTTGACAACATGTACGTCTCAATATCTGTTACTTTGTAAGATTGAGTTCTCATAATCCATCGATAACATGTGGTAACAAGAAACACAATAAGATTTCTTTAGTCGTGGGCTCGTGTGCACTTTCAAATGGGCTGTTTTTATATTCCGAAACATATCATGCAAGGTAAATTTTAAAAGTCTCCATGCCAACACGTAGTTTTTGTCGAGCCTGCAACTTTTGTTGCAGAAAGCTCGACATAGGGATAGTGATCCGGCGGCGGCGGCGGCGGCGGCGGCGGCGGCGGCGGCGTTAGCTCACTTCTTAAAAGCTTTATATTTTAGAAGGTGGAAGACCTGGATGCTTCATACTTTGTATATAGATGCTTCATGTTACGAAGTTTCTGTCAGTCACATGTCCAATGTCCTTGACCTCATTTTCATGGTTCAGTGACCACTTGAAAAAAAAGTTCAAATTTTTTGTAATTTTGAATTATCTCTTATTATAAGTAATAGGATAACTATATTTGATATGTGCGTACCTTGCAAGGTCCTCATGTCTGTCAGACAGTTTTCACTTGACCTCGACCTCATTTCATGGATCAGTGAACAAGGTTAAGTTTTGGTGGTGCAAGTCCATATCTCAGATACTATAAGCAATAGGGCTAGTATATTCGGTGTATGGAAGGACTGTAAGGTGTACATGTCCAACTGGCAGGTGTCATCTGACCTTGACCTCATTTTCATGGTTCAGTGGTTATAGTTAAATTTTTATGTTTTGGTCTGTTTTTCTCATGCCATATGCAATAGGTCTACTATATTTGATGTATGGAATGATTGTAAGGTGTACATGTTTAGCGGGCAGATGTCATATGACCTTGACCTCATTTTCATGGTTCAGTGGTCAAAGTTAAGTTTTTGAGTTTTGGTCTTTTTATCTAATACTATATGCCATAGGTCAACTATATTTGGTGTATGGAAATATTTTATGATCTTTATGTCAGTCGCGCAGGTTTTATTTGACCGTGACCTCATTTTCATGGTTCATTGCACAAGGTTAAGTTTTTGTGTTTTGGTCTATTTTCTTAAACTATAAGTAATGGATCAATTTTATATGTTGTATAGAAGCATTGTTAGCTGTACATGTCTGCCTGGCATGGTTCAACTGACCTTGACCTCACTTTCAAGGTTCATTGGTCTTTGTTTAGTTATCTTGGTTAATGTTAAGTTTATATGACAGTTGTAATAAAGCTTAGCTTTATACTTAGGACTATCAACATAATAGCAATGATTAGTATAGAAGGCGAGACATTTCAGCGTGTGCACTCTTGTATTCATTTTTTAATGCTCTTGGAAACTACTGATCAGTCTTTGTTTAGAAGGTATAGGTCCAATTACGTGTAAATGTTTTCTCCTTGTACGCCTTCTACAATTTGATTTTTGGCATTCATTTTGAATTCTTTACAAGCCAAGGCGTTGTTTTTTGTTTCAGATTGACCATGTAGATCTTCCGTCATGGCAGGCTCAGATTACTGGTAGAAAAAGATGGATTTTACAGCCTCCACGGGACTGCTATTTTCAATGTCCGCGACAGCTAGAAGTTATTGTAAACCAAGGAGAAATAAGTATGAAATTGCATGATATCCTCTTTTCAGCTCATTACTTTTTCGTAAAAATATTCATTTCCTCTGATATTGTCATTTACCTCGCGTATAATCTTTCATTCTATCGACCAGTTTACTGCTCATTATAATTTTCAGTGCATAAAAAATGTCATGAGTTTAGCAGACAATGAATTTTAAGATGTATCGACTGCTCTTCCTATTTTACATTATCGTATAGGTATTCAAAACAAAAACTCATCAAATAAGTTTAAATATATCAGGCTTATAAGTATAATAACGTATGTCAGACGCGTTTTGTAAATTTAAACACCATTATAGAGTTTTACTTATTTATTTCGTGAAAATCCTCCCAAATTAGGGCTAGAACCTGAACCTTTCCCTCCACTTCTACGGAAGGTGCATGTAACATTTGTGTAGGATTCATAAAAGATATGATGCAATATATTTTTAATGTCAAAACCCATTTTAAGTGTGGTAGAAGTCTAATCATGGAAAACAAAGCATAATAAATTGTTTTATTGTTGAATATTCAGGCTTCATACATTTTGTATTTGAGGAGCTCCGTGTTTTTACATCTATGAAATTTCGAAAGATGTGATGGATTTTGATATTTTGTTTTAGTATTCTTAACGAAAACAGCAGGTTCTTTTTGATTATCAATATAGGAATCAATTTATTTTTGGGATCGGATTTGATAATGGTTTTTCGAATTTCCACGGTATTTGATTTTTTTACCGTTATCAGCATTCTTGTAACGAGGTCTGGAAGCAATTTAATAGATTTTGTAATGAAAATTTACAATTGATTAAACCAAAGAATATGAATACCATTATCTTTATGGTATAATGAATAAACATAATTGGATTTATAATGAAGAATAAAAACTTGATCGGAGGATAACTACAATTTTGTCAGTAGCCAATATGACTAATGTTGTATTTTATTTTCAGTCGTTTTAGATACAAACAAGTGGTACCACTCTACACTAAATATAGGAGAAAATATCAGTATAACAATAGGATCAGAATACGATTAGAAACAATCATATAGTTAACTGCAGCATGTTTTTCCTTTAAGTGAATTTTAGTTGTTCCTGCAGGACGATTGCTAGGTCAAGAGACACGTTGAACAGATACACTGTATTTTGTTTAATTTTGATAATATTTTAACCACAAATGAGCTACACTGAAGCCCATTTCTCACTAGTGTGTTCCAATATGTCTGAACGGGCCATAAAGAGATATTACTGTTTTATACGATCACCAATACTGTTTTTATTATCCAATTAATTTATGGTACTGTAATAACTGTAATTCGGACGAATGAGTATATCAACAAATCCTTGTAAAACTTTATGACAATGCTTATTACATAAACAGTATTGAGTTTGGAGCTTCTGCTCATTCTATTTTTGAAAAGACCAGAACAGTGGGGCAGAACAGTTTTTAATAAATTATATGTATTTAGGTGATTTGCTTTCTCTCAATACCTATTGCAGTTCTTAAACTTCATATACAAATTAACCTGTATTCTGGAATATAGGTGGAAGTTATCAAGGTAACGTTTGAAAGCCAGAGAACAACTGACATCACCATGTCAAAAACAAAAAGACGACGAGAAGACAAACAAAACAAAATCCGGAAAACAAAACTAAACACTGTGCAACATGAGCCCAGCACAATCTGGGGGTAATCATATCTTGAAATGTGATTTTTTTTCTTATATATTTGGTAGACATGTACCCTACGCTGCATTTCTATTCATATAATACCAAAACTGAATCTTTTATAAATATGTTTCTGTAGATGATTAACTTTGTGAAAATGAATAAGACTATATCATTGTAATTAGCTTCATAGGTAACATATGAGTATCTGACAAACTCCGATAACTTATATTATTAAAATGAATAATTTACTCAGGATGTTTGCCCTTTATTCGATAGACAGCTCGTGTGTTTATGATTTACTTGATAATACCAGTCCTTTTTAGCATTCTATTGTCACAAATAATGCACGCTGTATAGTACTTCATATTTATATTATGGTTGTCGGCAAAGAACTGATATAAAAGTCTGTTTAATACAAGAAAGATTTGTAAAACATGGATTTATTCATGGAAATTAAGTTTCAGTTTTCCATAATGTAATGTATTAGTTGTAGTGTAAAGTAGTGAATGAAATGTTAAAAAAATAAGAAGGTTTTTTTCAAACATTTGCTGTCCTTTGTTTGCTTTACGTTCTAATATTGATTGTATTTTATCTAGATGGACTTGAGTACTGGGATTTTATCATTTTTTATATATTATTTATCAATAAGTATAACGAATCCAAAGCATGCATTTTTTTAATTATATGTATCGACTGTATGAAGTATGTTTATTTAAGCAATATATGTGTAGATTTTTTCCAAATAAAACAAAAATATTTGATATTTTTGACGTGCAATGTTGAAATATATCTTTTTGATCTTCATCATAATAAAACACATCATAAACTAACAAGCATTCTGATGAAAATTGCTATTATTGAAGAAAAGGCCAGAGAAAACATCAAAATGACTGAAAGACCAAATTCTTTTTAAAAGAGCAGCATATTTAAATATTGCAATTGTAGTTAAAGTTCTTATGTTTCAAAAGGCTTCTGCTATGAAATACGATCCTCTTCAACAGAGGAACCAGGTGCTCCGCAGGGCGCAGCTTTATACGACCGCAGAGGTCGAACCCTGAACAGTTGGGGCAAGTATGGACAAAACATTCAAGCGTGATACAGCTCTGAATTTGGATTGTGATCAAATTTTTGACATTACATGGTTTTTTTTTACACAAAACAAATGTCAAGATTTTACAAATCAATTAAAGATTTCTTCTTCAAACTTTTTAAATCTAAAATTAAATAGTTGACACAGCATAGGTTTCTGACACAGAATGAATGTGGTCTAATGAACTTAAAAGTGTTTTTTTGCCTTTGAGCAATTCACTATGCTGTTGAATATTAATCCTCTCAAAAAAATGTTTGAAAAAATTTTCTTTTTATTTATGAAATCTGAAATGAGAAAAATTTAACCCCCCCCCCCCCCTTTTTTTCACATCCCCGCTTCCCTTTTTCCAAAACTGATATTAATTCAAATTTCTAATGGATTTTGCAACAATAACTACTCTTAAATACATCATAAAATATTAAAATGTAAAATAAAGTGTTTGTTATCACTGAATGGTAAAGATTGGTTGGTAGTAAAAGTGAATATACATTGTTTATTGTATAAAACAATAAAAAAAAACTTCATCAGCAACATTTTATATTGGCAAATTTCCAATGAAGTTATTTACATAAAGTTATTGGCAAATAAAAATAGAAAATGACATCATAGTCATGTCTGGCAAATGTCCAACATACATTATCTAAAAACATTTTAGATAAGATAAGGAAAAAAAGCTTCATCAGCAACATTTTATATTGGCAAATTTCCAATGAAGTTATTTACATAAAGTTATTGGCAAATAAAAATAGAAAATGACATCATAGTCATGTCTGGCAAATTTCCAACATATATTATCAACTACTATTCTATACAAAGAAAGATAACTCCAATTGAAAATTAATATCTATTGCACAATATTGTGCAATTAGATATTTCTTGCTATTGTGCAATACTGTGCAATTGAAAATTTCTTGCTATTGCACAATACTTGATATGGAATCCTGATTTGGACCAACTTGAAAACTGGGCCCATAATCAAAAATCAAAGCACATATTTAGATAAAGCATATCAAATAAGCCCAAGGATTTAATTTTTGTTAAAATCAAACTTAGTTTAATTTTGGACCCTTTGGACCTTAATGTAGACCAATTTGAAAACGGGACCAAAAATTAAGAATCTACATACATAGTTAGATTCGGCATATCAAAGAACCCCAATTATTCAATTTTTGATGAAATCACACAAAGTTCAATTTTGGACCCTTTGGGCCCCTTATTCTGTTGGGACCAAAACTCCAAAAATCAATACCAACCTTCCTTATATGGTCATAAACCTTGTGTTTAAATTTCATAGATTTCTATTTACTTATACTAACGTTATGGTGCGAAAACCAAGAAAAATGCTTATTTGGGTCCCTTTTTGGCCCCTAATTCCTAAACTGTTGGGACCTAAACTCCCAAAATCAATACCAACCTTCCTTTTGTAGTCATTAACATTGTGTTTAAATTTCATTGATTTCTATTTACTTAAACTAAAGTTATTGTGCGAAAACCAAGAATAATGCTTATTTGGGCCCTTTTTTGGCCCCTAATTCCTAAACTGTTGAAACCAAAACTCCCAAAATCAATCCCAACCGTTCTTTTGTGGTCATAAACCTTGTGTCAAAATTTCATAGATTTCTATTAACTTAAACTAAAGTTATAGTGCGAAAACCAAGAAAATGCTTATTTGGGCCCTTTTTGGCCCCTAATTCCTAAAATGTTGGGACCAAAACTCCCAAAATCAATACCAACCTTCCTTTTGTGGTAATAAACCTTGTGTTAAAATTTCATAGATTTCCATTCACTTTTACTAAAGTTAGAGTGCGAAAACTAAAAGTATTCGGACGACGACGACGACGACGCCGACGCCGACGACGCCAACGTGATAGCAATATACGACGAAAAATTTTTCAAATTTTGCGGTCGTATAAAAACCAATATCTAAGTATGGCTATGCTTTTTTCATCAAATATGTTCAACAAAAATTGATTTTGACATGGATTGTGTGAAAAAAAGAAAATACAAATTTATACAGAATATGATGATATTTTATTGCATGTATTATAACACTTTTTTCTTCAATTCAGCAATATGCATAACCTGTGTATTTCAATAATCAGGCATGTTATAAATATAACATAATTGAGTGTTATGTGCTTGGTTTGAACAATATTTTATTCAAACTAAATCAAACAACTAAGGATAATAAGCATTAACAATTACGATTCAGAAACCAGTAACACGACACTGCCAGTTATGTATTTAAAACAGAATATGTGGTATGATTTCCAATAAAACAACTCTCCACCACAGACGTAATGACTCTGAAGTTAACAAATATATAGGCCATTTAGGCATTCAACAATTAGTTAATGTCATACCGTTTAATGTCTTTAGCATATATTACAACAGTCTAAATACCATTCTCACATTGAATTAGAAATGACATCAAGCCATCAAGCAGTATTGAAGCAACATCTAATAAAACAGTGGCATTGTATAAACAATCTTTCACAACTATTGTAATTTTCAATACATTTCCTTTGTAAAATACAGTATGCAGTCACACATTTCATGGACCAAAAACAAAGCATGTCTGCATCTGTTAATCTACACACTTACACACACACAGACACATACTAAATGTGTTAAAATACAATAGGCAACCATTAAAAAAACAAGATTTAAAAAAATCAGTCATATACAGAACTAAATTGAAAAGTGCAAAAATAGTGTGGACCCTATCATATAACACAGAACTGTGTAATATATAAGAATAGATAATTGTTTGTTGATTTTTTTGTAAATAAGGCTTTATTATAAATTTTAGTAAAATGCATTGGAATGTAAGACAACTGAAATTAGCAATTTAAATATTGGCACGAAAAAAAATAATGTTTTAGTATACGTCTGATTAACAACGAATTATCATTCGCAAGTTTTATACTATGGACAGTCCCAAATAAGTGGAAAAAAGTCTCATTTATTCAACAGTATTTTTTCAAATTAAATTCATCTGTTGAATAATAACTTTTAAAAAGAATAAAAACATTCAGTTCAATCATGTATTTGTCAATAACACTGGATTTCACATACATGATACTATATAAGAACATTAACAGTTAAAAAATATATGGATACAGGCACCAGTAATCATATGTACAACGCAATGATACCAAAATATACAGATGACATGTTAAAAAGATTAATAACTGTAATTCTGAATTACGAATGAGTAAGTTTAAATAATTATTCTCAAACAGTTACAAAAATACATTTGATTTCTCATGTACAATACACACACAAAAAATGTGTACTTGATCATTTCTGATATATGTATAAATGACCACCGGGACTTGTAGTTTTTGGAAACATAATGCAATCTTTAAATTTCTTTTTGCTCATGCATTCACCATGAATAATTTAAACAGAATGTAACTACCCTTAAAAACTTTGAAAAAAGTGCACTCAAAATTAACTTAAATCTACAGGAACCATATAAAACAAGTCAGCAGTAAATATTCATATAATAAAATAAAGGGTTGTTTTAAAAACAACTAAAACAGCGCTAATAATTAGTGATAACAGTGGTTAATATATATGCATAGAAAGTTGACATGCAATATACAATAGTCTTGTTTAACTTTTGTTTCAAAACATACAATTACAATGACAAGAGATTAAGCATATTATGTTCATGCTAATTGTCATATACTCTACAATGACTCAGTTTCTGATTTGTTTTTATTGAAATCGAGAAACGCATGTTTAGTTTTCGTATTCCTAAAGATGTCTTTCACCATAATTTCTACTGAATGAATTATATGATTATATTTAAATATAAAGCTTGCATATGATGAAAACTGAGTTTTAAATTATTTATTGACAGGAGATATATATGACTATTCTTATTAATAATAATAAATTATTGTAAATATTTACCCCTTTTTAAGACCTTATTCTCCATCTGCTTCTTCCCACTACTCAACGTGTTCACTTTGATAAGTTAGAAAGAACTGTCTACTAAAGTCAATTACTCCAAGACTCAAAACATTTCAGAAATTTCAGCACTTACACATTTATATTCACTTTAACTGTCATACAATATAAAACATCCGTTTGAGGCAAAACTGGGAACACAAAGACCACTTTACCACTAACAAATTAACCAATTCTCCATACTTTCAGGTCCGCAATTCAGATTTACCGATGCTATTATATATCTAAATTTCCATGTAATCCTAACGGTATAATTCATTGTGCTTCTTATTATACAGATTCAATTTCATATTGTTCTGACCAAATTTCAGCTCTTAAACACATGCATGCATCAAGGTGCACTTTAAGTAACTAGAGTCTGTATCGCTCTCCTTGTGTTTGAAATTGGTTCAAATGGTTAATATAGTTATTATTGGGCAAAGAATCCAGTAAGAATCGACATGACGATTTCGGTCACCATGACTTTTTAAAGATAAGGTTTTGCATTTTACGGTCTCTCTGACTCTTTTCTTTAGTTTCAACAACACCACCACAAACTGATTCAAGTCGTCATTCAAGGGCAATAACATTGTAAGGAACCAACTACGATTTCAGTCGTAGTGACTTATTTTTGGTGGTCTTGTCCTGGAGACCACATTGCTGTCTCTCTCTAGCACTTCTTTTCAAAATAATAGCCTAATCGTTAATTGGACTTACTTGTTATTTAAGATACCCCATTGATGAAAGGGGTCAAGTTGGATTCAAATTGGCCTAGTACTTTCAAGTTTGGTGTAATAGTTACCGACGACGGATGCTAAGTCTAGGCAAGAACTCATACAGGCTCTTTGAGTAAGGGAACATAAACTTGTTTCAAATATTACATAACCTTAAATATTGACATTTTTTTTCATCATTCGGATTTTCCCACCATTACATATAATTAGTCAGCCGTATGTGTAAAAACCCAGATGAACTTTAGTATTGTGAAGTCTGAAAGCAATTCAATATTTTACAATTTTCGTATAAAAAACCTTATCAGTAAAACTTAACAATATATATTCATCATCTTTCCTTCTATCTTGTTAGATTCCATTTCTTTATGGAGGACATCTACATATCCATAGCTACAAAAGTTATATATAATTATAAATATCTTAATTCACTTACTATATATATTTTATGATATTTGAGTCTAGATAGTTGACACAGTAATTGAAAAATGATCAATAACCTTTATATTCGTATTTCCTTACTACCGACACTCTTGTTCAAATTAATTGGCACAAAAACCCACTGCTGTCTGAAAGTTTACAGTTTAAATAACATAATATTAACAGAAATTGAAACACTTTATAATTTAAATTAAGTTATACACTTCAAATAATAAATTTATTAGACATCTTACCTTGATGACCACTTCTCCCATGTTGTTGTCTTGCTCCTGTTATCAAATAAAAAAAAACAATATTTAACATTTTTTGGTTGTCAATAGCATATGTTTGTGTTGGTAGCAATAAAGGGTTAGGGTTAGTATCATTTAAGTTTGTATATTTCATGCATGTTTCGTTGTATTCCTCTTCTAGATGGTGCATTTCCCTAGATGTTGGTTTGTGACCCGGATTTGTTTTTGCTAAATCAATAAGTGACTCCTGATCATCGATATACTAATGTTGTCATTATTAATATTAATGCGGACATAAGTGAGGCCACATTTAAAAGAATGTCTGTTTCCCCTCCCCCGGGTCTACCCTTTGTGAACAGACCAGGAAGGCAGGTTTTTTTCTTCTTTTTTTTTTTAACTGGATGTGATTCACAATGTCATAGCATGGTCACATGAATGGTTTGACTTGTCCAGTCCAGGCCACTTATCAGTTGTTTGTACTCAATTTGAGTGTATTTATTTTGATTATCAATCCTTCTGCTTTCAAGCACTTTCCAAAAATGGAAACAAATTATTTTCAGGAAAAAAATAATTTCGATTTTTTTGTTGAAAATAATTTTTTGACCCGGGTGGGGGAGGGGAAACAAACATATTTTTAATTTTGGCCTGATTCTTAGATAAATTCTGTAAAATTCAATATTTGATCTAGCCTTTGCTTATGGCGATAAAATCGAATTGCTGGGGAAACAGACATAGATGGTACCACGAATTAAAGTCATATCTTGTAATTTTAGTTATATATACAATAAAACTTGCATGTGTAAATACATACATTTGGTATTGTATACAAAATATCATCGTTCAATATGGCTGTCTTTACCTGTTTACCAATTATGTGTGTTTTGATTTCTCACGCAATTTTATAAATATAAAAAAAACTACATTCAGTGGACAAAAGTGAGTTTCCATCCAACTAAAATCGGTATAAAAAATATTATCAAGTAACTGCATGACCGATTCATATTAAATATTTTAAATAAATACAATAAGATGCAGAAATGTCAAAAGTTTTATTTTTGCCATAATATTATTCACGCTCGTTTTAATTGTCTTACGAAAAGAACACAAAGAAAAATACTTCTGGAAAAGTTTGCTTTGAATTCTAACTAAATTAAATCTTTACATTTGTGTTTAACCCATCAGAAAATGAAAACGACACTCACGAAAATTGTTGTTAATAAACAATAAAACTTCAGACATTTCAACATTTTATGTAAAAAAAATAATTCTTATATAAAAATCAGTTATATGGACTCTCCCTTTTAAACATATCTTGGTGTTCGGTATTTTTTGGTAATACATTTTATAATAGAAAAAATTATTTTCAATATTGTAATTCACACTTTTAAAAAGTAACAATTTTACAGAAATATCTTATTTGTAGTTTTACATGAAAAAAAAAACCCTAAACATGATAGATCATTGATAATCGCATGGATAAAGTATGTAAAATCTAGTAAAATATGCCAATTTTGTTAAAACAAACCAACTTTTAAAGAAATTGTCCCACACATCCTACAATACCAGAGTCTTTATTTGAAATCCAGCACATGAACAATTGCATATAAGACACAGTGACAATTACAAATGAAAAATATTTATAAATCAATTTGTTCAGTGTTTTCCAGGAGTGCTGCCTCTAAGATAACAAGAAGCAATTAAAATAACAGAGAAACTATTATCTGTTTGTATGGTTTTTTTTATCGCTTACAATTTAGGGAAGAATTTTTGTTTGAAATTGTGTAGCACAACAGTGTATGTTAAGTCCTCTTTGTTTACTTCCCTTGGTATGATTTTGTAAAATCTGAAATTCATAGGATCAGACTAGTGCTGTTCCTATATGAAATTCTAATTATTTAATTTTAAAAGTATGTAAAACTATAACATTATATTACAATGATCCAGAAAGATTCTCAAAATAATGTGCAGATCATTTGCTTTAAAGAAAAGCACATCGTTCAAACCGTGGAGAAAAATATATATTTACTTAGAGGAACTGGCTGTTCATCTATATAGTATCCAACTCTTTGTCTTAGTCCCTCCAAAACCTGTGGATTATGTCGCGGTCTACAGCTAAATGTTGCAAAAGCCTCAACCATTCCGGAGTGTACACTTGGCCTAATGTCAACTGTAATGTTACCAACTGGTATTCCATGGACTGCCTCCCTAATACCAGTCCCTCCTCTCCCAAAGAATCGACCAGTATGCGCTTCTCTCAGTGATCCAATGTGAACAGATTCGCCAGGCGGGCGCTGGGTGATCGGACAAATTCTTTCTAAAATATCTTCTCTCACTTGTCCAACAGGAAGCAATTTGTTTGATAAAATGAAAATAAGCCGGTCAGCACTTCCATTGTTATTCATTGTAAAAATGTTCTTCTCATGAAGTTTTACATAAAAATCTTTGAGTGAAGTTTTACTGTTATCATTAGTCACAGATCTTTGATAATAAGTGTGAGCTTCTTGAATATTAGGTTGTGTAATGGTAATCCATGCTACAATAAATTCTAGGTATAAGTTCTGATCATAAAAATTAATGGTGGAAAGAAATTAGCTTGGTTGTGAAAACGTATAACTAAACATAATTAATTTCAGGGGTTTCCAATGACTTTCAATATTTTTTTTTCAATGGCCCGGTCTGGAATTACTAAAATAAGGTTTTAATCTTTCATCAGTTTTCAAGGTAGGGTGGCCTAGTATCATCAATCTGTCTTGTAGTATAATGAGGACAAGTTTTTTGAAAATCTGCCACGTTTAAAACAACGGTTTATCATGAATGACTCTCCATAATTTCAGATTATTATCATTTCTACGTTTGTTTTGGTGATTTAGAGTAGAATTTCGTGAAAATCAAAATGATGTAATGCTCTCATGGTCCTTTCATGTGGCTAGTTGAACTTCGAAGGGACAGAGCAATACAGTCTAAAATCAGGAAGTCGTGAAATTTCATGAAACCAAATAATTTCACAAACAGTAGAAAATAACAACTGAGGTGACAATGTTTAAGATTAAATTAAAGAAAACGGCAGGTATACGATTTTATTAAAGCATGCCAGCGTTCAAAGCCCAATAGTCTCTTCTTGAAGTGTGTCTATAAATATATTAGGGGATTTTCAATATCAAAAATGCTTACTCGGATCAAGGATTTGTAGACTTCTCACTATACAAATCCTTGCTCGGATACACACAAAAAGGCTCAGGAGATCATCAGACATATCCTTCGGGGATATAGACATTTCAATTAACGCATTAAACGGGTAACATTATATATCATTACATTTACAATTTAATAATTAATAGTTTGAAGTTATTTAACTTTGTACTTACCTTGATTGACAGTTGGTGTGCATGTGCACACTGCTTTTGTAATTCTTTTAACATCACTTTGACAAATTAATGGATTTCTTCTGGTTGGTCCACTGGTTTTGTTTAAAAACTCCTGAAACCTATTCCTCCACTGTCTGTTATGTTTCAAGCAAACTGCCTGAACCCCTGATGCCATCCCACTTGTCCGTCGATTGCACTATTTTGACTTCTGCAATAGTGAATCGGAAAAATGCTGTCAATACAATATACATATATATATATTTTGGCTTAATTTTTAGGGACATACCACCAAAAAATCACGTTATACAGATATATACGAACATTTACAGGACATATTCTTACAAGGAAGTGATATATATCTGGTTTAAAAGGTTCGACACCATTACAACAAAGACCACGTGACAAAAGTTTAAATTGGTGGCATATTTGATTATGAGACATGTGTATGTATTATTTTGTGAAATACATATACTCAAGATTGTCAATTTGTGTTCGTTTCGAGATGCTATCATATTTCCTCGTAGATAAACCACCTCTTGTCTGACAGGTATCACCGACAAAAAAATGACAGATTTGTTTATTTAAAAAATTGTCACTTTTATATTCTGATAAACATGATAAAAGCTGGGATACTGAAGCTATACATATATTAATATAATAAAAAAATGTCTCTTTGTCTCAATATGGAATTTTCGGCAAGATTTTCTAAAAGTTTCAGTTAAGAAAATGGTCACTTACGTATTCGGTTTCAGTGTTGAATTATGGCATCTCATCTTCACCATTAACATTTTATTTTATTTTTAACTTTCACAAAAGTTGTTCAACATTGGAAGAACAATAACTTGGATTTTAAACAGAATTAATAATAAAAAGGGCAATTTCATCCCATTATTTCAGTGACGATTTTGTAACTGGATAAAGTGACTGTCAATGGTTTAGTTATGGAACTGAAAACTTCATTTTTAAGTTCTTAAGAATTAGGGCCTATGAAAAAGTGAAAAGTATAGTACTTCCTATTTTCTTTCATAGTTGACATGAAATGACATCACCAGACTTTCTAGAAATTACAGATGTTTAGAAGACCTAGTAATCACTATATATTCAAAGAAAAGAAAACTGATACACATTTTGCCTGATCCAAAGATCAGTCAAATAAACAGTGGCACTGGATATACAAATTTGATCATTCTTATACATCCCCCCTCTGGAAATAAAAACTATGCTGAAGAGATGTGCATATTTGGCCGTTTGCGGGAGTTATGAATATGCAAAACGCTCAGTAGGATAATGACGTTACACCCGATGCCTTGTGTATGTCAAATGTCCTTTTTGAATCAGTCCAATAAATAAGTGAGACATGCAGGATCTCAAGCTTTTCGGTTCTTAAACATCCGCAGCTTTAAAATATTTGAGCGTTCCCGCTATCGGCAAATGTAGAAAAACGCTTCGAACGCATGAAATTTATCAAGTGTTGTACTATTGTATTGTTTATTTGTGTATTTCTGTTCTGAAGGTTCTAGTGTTTATTTGAACTGTGTTCCTTTTTTTTAGTGTTGTCATTTTAGTGTTATATTTAGCATTGCCATAAAAGGGCGAGGTTTGGCTAGCCACAAAACCAGTTTCAACCCACCATTTTTTCTTAAGATTTCCTATACCAAGTCAGGAAAATGGCAATTGTTATCATATAGTTTGTTTCTGTGTGTGTTGCATTTTCGTTTATTTTGTTGCACTTCATTCAGCGTTTCTGTTGTTTCGTTGTTTTCCTCTTATAGTTGAATTTTAGTTTGTAACCCAATTGGTTTTCTCTCAATAGATTTATGACTTTTAAACAGCGGTATACTACTGTCGACTTTTGTAAGTATGCTTCTGGACGTCACTGCAACACACTCACTTCTATATCCAAGACATAGTAATAGTAGTGTATTTATAAATATTACAGGAGAACACAAGTTTACATAATGTAATTGGATGTCTTTTTATGTCACTGACATAACAGGTTTTGACTAAACTTGTTCAATAAAGAAAGAAAGTAGTTTGTTTTGACTATATGTTGGACATCTTTTTAAACATCGCAAAACAGTTGTATGTGAAAACTAATTTGAAATAAATAATTCATCTTTGCTACATACAAGATCCTCAATCAATTAATCATTCATTCAATAGCATCTGATTTCTTTCACTGTCAATATAATTTAAGAAATTCTAAATTCTAAAAAGACCAAGTTTATTTTCATGTTCAATCTTAAAAATGACACAAACAATTATACATGTGGATTTCTAACAAAACATTCAAAATATTTTGACCAAGACCTCTGTGTGATAATTTATTTCCATGGGTTGATGGAAAATCTTCTTTACATAGATATTGTTTCCTTAGTTTTGTCCAAGCTCGGAGTTTTGCATTTGCGACGATTTTTTCTTTCATTTGCGCCGAATTATTTTTTCATTTGCGCCGATTTTTTAAATTAAAGGTTAATAGATATAAGAAGATGTGTTATAAGTGCTAATGAGACAATTCCCTATCCAAGTCAGGTTAATTTTCGTTTATCATTATAGACCTCTTCCGTTAGCCAGTTGCATAAACCTTATGATTTGTCAATCATAACATGTATATAACTGTTGTCCCCTTGCTCACCACGGGGAGGGAGAAGAAGGCCTTCTAGATACATCTCCAGACTTTTTCATTGGCCGTTCCCGTAGTTCTTCGATCATCTGCCACATGGTTATGCTCGTTCTGTGGTTTGACAGTAGTCAGACCATCAGCTGAATCCGTGGTGACTCTAGCTTAGCCTTTACACGATTTTTAATATGGTACATCAGTAAGATATGTTTTTTAAGTTTCAGGACACTGACCTTCTGATATGTATGACCGTCGATGATTAAAGAATCGACTCCTCGGCTCGTTTTAGTGTGCAGTCAAAATTAACTTAATTATTAAACCTAAGTGAACACAATTTATAACCAGATTTTCCCAATGGTTTAGTACATGTGCAAGTATGAACTTACATGTAAAACTAATTAGGAGCAAATATAAAATCGGCGCAAATGAAAGAATGAAAATTTAAAATATCGGCGCAAAAGTCATACGTTCGTCCAAGCTTTACACTGTCTGAATTTTGATTGTGATTAACTTTTTGATATAATATAGGTTTCTGACACAAATTTGAATTTTTTTTAAAATCTTTTCAGAAAAAAAGTATAAACCCAACCAAAAATATTGTATAAACTATCCCCTCCCCCCAAAAAAATTTTAAAAAATAAGTTTTAAAGAAAAATAAATTGCTTCACTGAGCGCCACTGGATGTGACTGCAGAGGTCCAACCCTTAATAGTTGGGGGGAAAAAGGACACAATATTCACAGTTGATACAGGTCTGAATTTGGATTGTAATATAATAGGTTTCTGACACAGAATAATTGTAATCAAAGAACTAAGAATTGGTTATAGGATTAGAATTTATATTCAAGATTTTGATTTTGTGCAATACACTATGCTGTTGCGAATTGACCCCCCCCCCCCCCCCCCCCCCAAAAAAAACAAAAACTTTAAAAAAAAAAACAAATTACCCCACCCCTTTATTTTGCCAAAAAAAATTTTTTAAAGAAAATTTCTTTTTTAATTTCTGAAATCTTTTTTTCAACTAATTCCGAAACGGTTTAAGTCATAACCCCCCAAACCAAAGCCAATCCTAACCATCCCTTTGTGAAATGGAAACTTGTGGTATAAATTTAGAAAGATCCATACACCATTCCATAAGTTATTGTCTGGAAACTAGAAAAATGCTTATTTGGGCCCCTTTTTGTCCCCTAATTCCTAAACTGATAGGACCATAACCCCAAAAATCAATCCCAACCTGCCTTTTTTGGTTATGAACCTTGCGTTAAAATTGAATAGATTTCTATGTACTTATACTAAAGTTATTGTCCAGAAACCAAATGTCTTATGACAAACCTGACGCCACCACCGCAACAACAAGGACAACGAAGTGTTACCAATATAAGATCGTAATTTTTTTGTGCGGTCGTATACAATTATGAACCCCAATTTATTTTTAAATATTTCCAAACTTTTTAAAAATTTGAAAAGTATTTTCTTTTCAGGAAAAGTTTACAATTTCAGAGAAATCAATAAACTTTAACACAAGTTATTGTCTGGAAACTAGAAAAAAAATCTCCCCCCCCCCTTAATTGTTTTTTTTTTATTTACGAATACAAGTAATTATTTTTAGTAGTTATACATGTACCCCTAAACCTGTCAAATTTTATTTTTTACTTGCATTATTCAACAGTCATAATTTCTTCTTTTTCTTTTACTTCTCTTGGCAACATTGCTCTAATACTAAGTAGTCTTTTATTGTTGGCTTTACCATTCAAAAAAGCATTTATCATGGAAGATGAAAACCTCATTTTTCTTACTTATATAAACATAACAGGTATAAGTATTATCCTTGATTAAGGGAAGATAACAGTTTCAGGGGAGATAATTTTAAGCTTAATGACAAACTGTCCCAGGATTCTGGGTCACTGTTTAGCAAACGTGAAAAGTAAAATGCAACAAAACATGTATATTTATTATTAGGTGTTACAGAAATGAGGTATTGAATAACATAAGGAAGGAATACTTATGTACTAGCTACAACTTATAAAGTGCATGCAAGAAAAACCATGAAAAATATAGCTATAATTAACCAAAACAAGAGGCTCTCAAGAGCCTGAATCGCTCACCTGGTAAACAATGCCTTCGGCCATGTTTTTTGACGAAATAGAAAATAAAACACAAACTTTATTTTATACACCCTACTGATCATTCAAATGAAGTTTGGTTGAATTTGGTTGAGTAGTTTTAGAGGAGAAGATTTTTTAAAGTTAGCAAATATGATGAACAAATTGTGAAAAATTGTCATTAAAGGACTATAACCCCTAAAGGGGTCAATTGACAATTTTGGTCACATTAACTTATTTGTAGATCTTACTTTGCTGATCATTTTTGCTGTTTACAGTTTATCTTTATCTATAATAATATTCAAGATAATGACCAAAAACTGCAAAATTTCCTTAAAATTACCAATAAAGTGGCAGCAACCCAACAATGGGTTGTTTGATTCATCTGAAAATTTCAGGGCTGATAGATCTTGACCTAATGAACATTTTTACCCCATGTCAGATTTGCTTTATATGCTTTAGTTTTTGAGATATAAGCCAAAAACTGCATTTGACCCCTATGTTCTATTTTAAGTAATGGCGGCCATGTTTTTTGACGGATCAAAAATCGAAGCACAAAATTTGTGCAGGATAATCTAAGGAACAATCATGCTAAGTTTCATCCAAATCCATTCAGTAGTTTCAGAGGAGAAGATGTTTGAAAAATTGTTAACGACGACAGATGACGATGACGGACGCCAAGTGATGAGAAAAGCTCACATTTACTTTTAGGAAAGGTGAGCTAAAAACTGCAAAATTTCCT
This sequence comes from Mytilus galloprovincialis, assembly GCA_037788925.1. Lineage (NCBI taxonomy): Eukaryota > Metazoa > Mollusca > Bivalvia > Mytilida > Mytilidae > Mytilus > Mytilus galloprovincialis. The sequence goes on from CM075333.1 coordinate 96,115,872, forward strand.
TAAAATTACCAATTCAGGGGCAGCAACCTAGCAACGTGTCGTCCGATCCATCTGAATATTTCAGGGCAGATGGATTTTGACCTGATAAACAATTCAACCACAGTCAGATTTGATCTTAATGCTTTGGTTTTTGACATTTTACCCCTATGTTCTACTTTTAGCCGTGGCAGCCATCTTGTTTGGATGGCCGGGTCACCGGACACATTTTTTAAACTAGATACCCAAAAGATGATTGTTGCCAAGTTTGGATTAATTTGGCCCAGTAGTTTCAGAGGAGAAGATTCTTGTAAAAGATTACTAAGATTTACGAAAAATGGTTAAAAATTGACTATAAAGGGCAATAACTCCTGAAGGGGTCAACTGACCATTTCGGTCATGTTGACTTATTTGTAAATCTAACTTTGCTGAACATTATTGCTGTTTACAGTTTATCTCTATCTATAATAATATTCAAGATAATAACCAAAACAGCAAAATTTCCTTAAAATTACCAATTCAGGGGCAGCAACCCAACAATGGGTTGTCCAATTCATCTGAAAATTTCAGGACAGATAGATCTTGACCTGATAAACAATTTAACCCCAATGTCAGATTTGCTCTAAAAGCTTTGGTTTTTGAGTTATAAGCCAAAAACTGCATTTTACCCCTATGGTCTATTTTTAGCCATGGCGGCCATTTTGGTTGGTTGGCCAGGTCACCGGACACAATTTTCAAACTAGATACCCCAATGATGGTTGTGGCCAAGTTTAGTTCAATTTGGCCCAGTAGTTTCAGAGGAGAAGATTTTTGTAAAAGATAACTAAGATTTATGAAAAATGGTTAAAAATTGACTATAAAGGGCAATAACTCCTAAAGGGGTCAACTGACCATTTCAGTCATTTTGACTTATTTTTAGGTCTTACTTTGCTGAACATTTTTGCTGTTTACAGTTTATCTCTACCTATAATAATATTCATGATAATAACCAAAAACAGCAAAATTTCCTTAAAGTTTCCAATTCAGGGGCAGCAACCCAACAACGGGTTGTCCGATTCATCTGAAAATTTCAGGGCAGATAGATCTTGACCTGATAATTAATTTTACCCCCGGTCAGATTTGCTCTAAATGCTTCGGTTTTTGAGTTATAAGCCAAAAACTGCATTTGACCCCTATGTTCTATTTTTAGCAATGGCGACCATGTTTGTTGATAGATCAAAACTTCGGATACAATTTATAAACTAGATACCCTAAGGAACATTCAGTTAAAGTTTGGAAGTATTTGGCTTAGTAGTTTCAGAGGAGAAGATTCTTGAAATAGTTTACGACGACAGACGACGACAGACGACGGACGACGACGGACGACGACGGACGCCAAGTGATGGCATAAGCTCACTTGGCCCTTCGGGCCATGTGAGCTAAAAAAAATGATTTATTATATTATAGGCTTTAGACTGCTATCCAATCCATTTCACTTATTTTCTAGAATATGCTTAAATAAAACTAACTCTACTGAGTTACATTAGCAATCAGCCTTTAATTTTATAGAATTTGTTTTTTTTATCTATTGGTACATGCATTACTGCTTTGGTGGTGATCAATATTGAAAGATTGTCTAAAAGTTAATTCTCCCATCTCTTGCCTTACCATAATGTAGGAGAGATTGCTGCAGGATCTTAAGAGTTAATCATAATGTCCAATATCATACGGTTTCCAGTTTAGTTTTTTTTAGTAGTCATGTTAGTGCCAGGATGTATCTTTATTACCAACATGACCAAAGTCTACATAAACTATAGGTGCACATTTGAATTACATCAACATCAGTATTTCATACAATGCATACTTTAACACAAACTATGTGACAGATTTAGAAGAGGTTGTTGTAATTATGAATAAGCAGTGGGAGGCCTCAAAATTTTCCAAACTGCACTGTACACAGAGTAGTTTTGGGGAATCTGGTTCCGTTCAAGCACATTCACGTTCCCCCCTTTCACTTTTGCACCCTACACGTTCGCATCAAATTTTTATTGGTTTTGTTTTTAAAAATTTGTAATTGAGTTTTGGTAAGTGCATTGTTATAAAAAAAAAAAAAAAATTCATTGTTTCTCAATAAAGTGAGATTCTGACAACGTATCGGACAACTAACGCAAAGGTTCCTGGTTTGATCCCCGCTCCGGGGAGAAATTTTCAGGGACTGAATTTTCAGCTCTCCCTTGACACCATTTGCAAGTATGGTCTTGAGGAAATGATGATAGTCCATCTGAAAGGGACGATAAATGGCTGACCCATGTTAAGAGAGAGCCATAACTCTTGCATGTAAAAGACACCCTTGTAGATTTCGAAAAAAGTAGGCTAATGCCGCTACAAGGCAGCACTCACACCCGCAAAGTGGAAAGGGATTTATATAAGTTGCAATAACTTGTTTCCCAATCCACTATAAATAAATATGTTTATAAAACTAAACTAACATTTTTTAGTGTGTTGAATACATCTTATATCAGTGCGAATCTGACGTTATTTTGGGGTGTTGAATAAATGGTAAGCATATGGTAAATGTATTGCTAAAAATATATATTTTTTTTCATTGTTTCTAAATAAAGTGAGGTTCTGACGTTTTTTTAATGTGTTTATAAAATCTTAATCATGTTTTGGTTAGTGTATTGCTATAAATAATTTAAAAAAAAATCTATATAATTATTCCTCAAATTTTATTCCAGAAAATAGAATTATTTTGTCAAATAATTCTGGGACTTAATTTCTATAACGTTAATATTGAAAGTCCCTGAATAATTCATTTGAAATTCAAAATTGGGCACGAGCCTGTAGGGTGCGAACGGACTTCAGGGGAGAACAGACTTTGGGGGTGAACATGTGAGGTGCGAACATGTAGGATGCGAAAGTGTATTGGGCGTGAACGTGTAACAGCCACTATGTTCTGTCAGTTACTTTGTTTTGGCGGAACTTTTCAACTAATTATTTCTTTCCGATGGAACTTTCCAACTAGTTTGTTTTTTTCTGAGTGTAGTCGAAAAAAGTAGCTAGTTGAAAAGTCCCGGAACAATGTAGCTAGTTGAATAGTTCTGACGGAACAGAACAACTAGTTATTCGGTCAGAATGTTGCCTTCATAAGTAAGAAAGTAAGTAATGACTTTATTTAAAGAGGGTGACTCAATTAGCTTTCGCTAATCTACCTTGAGGCCCTCACTGTCACAAAGAACAAACAGTACAAATATTACAAAGCTTACAGTTTCTAACATATTATGTAAATGCACTATTCATGCTATAAAACGGAATAAGTTCTAATTTATTGTTATACATTAATCTGAAATTGATATTTTTAAAAGTACCCACATCAGGAGGAACTTTTGGGCTAGTTTGTTAGTTCCGGTTTTGACTAATTTGCCAAAGACGAACTTTGTGACTAGTTGATAAGTTCCTTTAGTTTTGACTTTTGTAAACAGTATCTTAGTTCCCCTTTGAAAGGTTCAAATATAATATGTTGTGCTTTTACTTTGCATCAATTCTCCAAATGAACTTTTGGGCTAGTTTGTTAGTTCTGGTTATGACTAATTTGGCAAAAAGGAACTTTCTAACTAGTTGATATGTTCCGTTGGAACTTTTCAACTAGTCACTTTGTTCCGGTGGAACTTTTAAACCAGAGGAAGAACAAAGTAACTAGTTAATAAGTTTCTCCAGAACTTTTCGGCTAGTTAGTTCTTTCTGCCCGAAACTTTCCAACGTCAGAACAAAAGAGCATTTACATACAGACCTGATACCAGTTTTTGGGGTGTATTTAGATACAGCAGTCAGCTATATTTGTCAATTTGTTCTGATGAACCTTATTTGACAAGATTTTTTACTGTTATTTGACAGGGTACCCCCATTTCGACCCTCATAAATAACCACATGACCATACCCATTATCTAAATGTATATTCGAGACTTAGCTGCGCAACCGTAGCTCTGGTCTGCAAATAGTCACAAAATTCTTAAGAACCTAAGAATTACCGTTCCGCAGCTTATCGAGACTTAACTGTGTTATGAGCCTTAGTCTAGGATCGGGGCCAGGGCAAAGTTTCTATGAAAATGTACTTTTAGTTTTACGACCTTTTATTGTTCCTCAACCATTAAGCCATAATGATTGAATGCTTCAAAGGTTCAATACCAGCTTGAACTTACCTATAATTTTCTAAACAGTGACAACAATTTATCAGCCTGATTATCAGGAAGAAAGTATCTATGGAAAGACTAAAGGGAGATAAAAGTATGTAGCCTGGAATTCCTCTAAGGCATATGTTAAAACCCAGGTCCGACCCGGGATCAATCGAAAACGAAAGTAGAGAGAAACCATATAAAACCCCACTGATCTTTGAGTGGCATTGTAATTTTTAGATGTATTAGAAATTGCCAACGTACGAAAAATCACAAGTAACAATTTAACTTTAAAAAAAGATGGGTGTAATTATCACTTTTTTCGGTCTCACTAATTAGCGACAAGAAGAATTTTAGCGACAAGAAGCGACAAGAAACTATTAAGCGACAAGAAAACATATTTTTTTAATTAAAATTACTTATTCCAAATAAATATTAAAAGAATATGCAAAAGGAAACAATTTTAGCGACAAGAAAGTTAATATTGATAGAAAAAAAATGAAACATTTATTTACATGATATTTTATCATTTATTATGTAAAACAGCCAGTATTACGTTTACCCTGTTGTATTATGAGATTACTTTTCCTTGTGTTTTAGAACAATAATATATTTATCTTATAATTTGTTTTTTTAAAACTCTCTATGTACAATATATATTAAGCTTGCAAAATGAATTATTTGTGCATCATTGTCCTGAAAATACAGACACAAATTTGAAATACAAACCGGAACTGAAATCAAACAAGGAAAACATAATTAAAATGTGAATATTTTTCATCATTTTATTTAGTGTATTGCCTCATTTAACGATATTTATCATGTTTATGCATATTGATTGAAGATTAAAGGGGCACTAGCTGTCAAATTCATGGTCACCGATTTGACTCAAATTCTCATATTTGATTTATAACAATGTAAAACATTTATCCAAACTATCAAAAGTCTAAAATAAACAGTTTACAGAGCATGGGGTAGATAATATATAGGTTCGTTTCGTGTGTATTTTAATCCAGACGCCATCTAATTAACTATTGATTTGACCTCAGATGACAATATAAGCGATGTAAACATAAATAAAGATATGAATAGATTAAACCAACACGTGCAATTGGATTTTTATAGGTCTGTTTGATTTTATTTTATAAATTAAAAATAGATGTTTCTCATTGTTTTTAATCGTACAAGAATGATTTTATGTGCAGCGAATTGTAATCAAATGATTTACCGTAGTTTCATTTTCATTGTTGACATTTGTTTTCTTTAAATAACCAGTACACGTACAATGCATGCGTTGTCAATCTCTAGCTAGGGGTTAAATTGAAGTTCACATGAATACGGATTTAAAGAGGTCGACTCATTCACTTGCAAGTGAAATACTAATTATCAATGTTTCTTAGCGTAATTTGACAAAATTGAACCTTTTTGGCTGCAAAAAGCGAATTGTTATTTCACTATTTCACTTTCATTATTGATTGAACAGAAAAAAATCAAACTTTAGATTTTTTATATATCTCGTAGCTAGTGCCCCTTTAAAGGAAATTAATGACAATCAGCTTGAGTTTTTAACAGGTGTTCACTATTGTTACAATTAAAACATTGTTGTGACGTCATTCAATTGCTGTACCCGTTCTTTATTTCAGTGATTGGACTATCATTTACCTGTACGAAACCATTATGTTACCTTTAGCTGTCCAATATTTTAAGAACAGCCCTCCTCTTTCTTAAAAATTATTGGACAGCTGAAGGTAGCATAACGGATTCTTACAGGTAAATGATAGTCCAATCACTGAAAAGAAAACTATCAATTTCGCCAACTGTTTTCATCATGTGAAAAGAAAAAATACAATCAAATAACAAATGACAATGACAACTTTTTTTATTTTATTAAAGTCACCTTCCAATACAATAAGTTTGTCACTCGTCAAAACAAGTTCTTGAGAGAAAAAATCACTTTCAAATTGATTTTATAAACTACCAAAAGAATTAGTCTCGTCCGTCTTTGGTTATCAAAATTGACCTCTGGTGTTGTTCTTATTCTTCCTAACATCATATGCATCAACAATTTAAAAAAAAAACCAATAAAGTAATGCTTCTAACGTTTGATAGACCCTGTGTAAAAGTGCAAATCTAAAACTTACTTCATGAACTACGGGCTCGGGGCACTTCCTATGTAATGAGTGGTAGGGATGAGCCGCTGGAATAGGTCACTATAGTAGGGTGCCCAATCAACAAATTTGATGGATTTGCCTTAACGGAATAACACACGGCTATATTTTATAACATTGGAAAGAGGAGAACAAGCCTCATCGAAATAACGTTGTCGTCGTTGTCTGCCGTGGTCACGTTTTTTTTAAAATCAGGGTCAAAGGTCAAAGCAAAAATTCAAGAAAAATGCACAGTCACATTAAGATAGCTTGTTTCTCCAATATATATGCGTTTGGAGCAACATAAAAACAACTAATTTATAGATAAATATCTTTTGTATCTACATTAAGAAAGTATTTTATATTTTTATCGCCAAAAATTTTAGATTGGCTTTTTTGCATATAGGGTGCAAATTTTAAATTTTCAAACAGCTGTTAAATAACAGTGACCTTGACCTATTTCATTTTCTAAATTTGAAATTTTTGTATTTAATTCGTTACAAGTAAGATCTAAAGATGTTTTTAGACCTTAACTTTAATCATTTGTCGAAAACTTAATTTATTTTTCACGTCTTCTGATAGTAAGGTGTTCGTCAGTTTCTAGGTAAATATCAAATTTCTGTTATTGGGTGTGAAAGAGTATATATAAATAATTTGTCTCGAAGTTAACGTCGAACTTGGTTGAATATAAAGCTCTGTGTATAGCTTTGCTTTACAGAAGAAAAAAATACTGCAAACAGAGAAAAAGGGGGGTAAAAGTTATGAAAACAAAACGTCTATTAGAAACAGGTAAAAAAAAACATCCTTTATATACAGATGACTAAATGAGCAACAATTGGCTATAATGTTTACAAGTATTTCAAATATATATATATATATAGCTTCTGGAGAGGGTTATGTACAGCACCGATGTATTCTACAAGCAATTGCAAACAAAAAAGGCGTGAGAAACCAAAGGAACATTAAAAACTTATAAAATGAAGACAAGCAGACAACAGCATGGCAAAATACGAAAAAAAAGAACAAATGCAAATAGAAAATTATGATCGAGGATAGTATTACCTACTACGTTCTATGGTCTCCTGTAGTTTAAGCCCACCAACCACGCCAAGGTCAAGTAAGATACATGTATGGCAGTTTTTTTTTGTTTTTTTTTTCACATATCTTTCGGAATCCCCACTAGATAGATTATTACTATATTGCTCACAATTTCAAAATTGAGTAGATGTTTTATTTATTGTTTAGAAAATGTTATGGACTGCTAAATTTTCATTCGATAGCAAACAATGATTAAAAGGCACAGACAGAAAAAATAAATCTTATACATCGTCATCTTCGTCGTCATCAATGTTTCTAACTGTAACCAGACGAGTATTTACATTTTGACATATGTCATTTGCCTGACATGGGCATAAATCTGTACAAGATAGATTTTGTTCGAAGCAAATGCAACCCTTTGAAAAAACTGAGTTCCCCTTTAATACAAGAACAAACTAAATCTTGCAGAAATTCACATGACATCTGACCTGCGAGATAGACAGGAACAAGTCATTCTTTTTCCCCCCATTCGAACTTATGTTAGGGTAGTTTTGCTATATGGGTAGACATCAAATTTACGTCTGGAGTGAAGCTCTTATTACATATTGTTTAAAAGTAGATTCACAAGTTTTACGCTCAATTTGTTAAGTTCACAATGATCTATTTTTAGTTTTGACTTGAGATCATTCAACCTAACAACAAGATCTCGAGCTGCATCTATAGATTCATCGACGTTATAATTAGAAAGGTTTGACAAATCGGTGAAATCATCTGGGTTGCCCTTCAAGACTGAAAAACAATGCCCTTACCGATCAAAAACAGGGCCGATTACGTTGTAACACATCATCATTTTAAAGCATGTGCGGCTGGTAGAATGTTACAGATGGCAAACCCGAGACTTTTACATATTTCATTGATAGGTATATAGCGGCGCAAATCTTGTCTACAAGTTAAAGTGCCTGTTTGAAATCATAGCTCATGCGTATGTTGCATGGAGGGGAAGTAATGAACGCATAAGATCAGAATATCTGTGTCTTGTGACTTTATTATTATCCTACCCTTGATTCCTTTCACACCGAACTCTTTGTCTACATGAATAGCATGTAAAGTCATGCGAGTATCTACTTTATCGGGCGTACAAAATAATTCTTAAAACCTGAATACTCCTTCTGAGCTGATTTAGGGTCCTTGGAAGTGCTAGCTAGAAGATGACCTCCTCATGTATCATAGTAACTGATGATCTACCATGATGCTGAACAATCGATTCGCCAAGAAATCTGATTAAGGCCTGCTGGTTCTCACTGACTCAAAGAAACTTTTTCCAGTCAGGAATTTGACGACCTTCTATATATGACCTGAAACACTTTTAAAGACGAACAAGAACTTGATTCAGCTTTAAAATAACTGCAGTTGTGTCTGCTAGTGTAAGATTTATAGCAATAATGGTGGTACAACATTTTGTAATCAACAGTACGAAGATGGTCTAGGTCTGAAGCATCATGCAATAAACTAAAATCTTTTCGTGCTCCCATAGCCTCGATAAAGTTTTTGTTTGTGCTAATTCTTCGCATATCAATAAGTAATTCAGTAGAAGAACCCTGACATATTTACACAATTATCCCATTGTATTTCATACCTGCTTCGTTTCGGGCTTGATGGGCATAGTTTAACAGGACTGTGAATCTGTGCCATATTCCGGGTCTGAAACGTGACCGAAGGATTTGATTTGTATATTACAATTATAAAAAAACTATCAATTCAAATAAAACAATTAAAGTTATAAAAACCAACAAAAAAATATTTCCAATTACAAAACAAACGATCATGAAACTACCTGGATTATTCCAAATATACAAATCGACCACACAACAAGCAAAAAAGAGAAATGAAGTTAGTGACAATTGTCCTAGTTAATGACCTGATAGTGTAAGCTACAAAACGATTAACGGCACGAGAAAAGGCGTGTTTGAATCAAGGCAGAATTATCAATAAATTTGTGTTTTTAATTGCTTTTTTCTTCTTACTGATTAACATTACACGAAAGATATTTGGCACACATATGAACCATGTCTTATTGGTGTAATCAGAGTAAAAATCCCGTGATAGTAATACGCAATAAATTTTTTTTCGTTCAAAATGTGGTAAATTTCGGCTTAAAAAATAGTCTTAATAAAATCATGAAATACTTATACTTAACTTATATAAGTCTTTTCAGCTTTCGTTATATGATAAATTTGATTTTTTAGCTAAATGATAAGTATCATTTGAATAAATAACACAGAAAGCAATAATTTTATTTGTCGTGTTGAAAATGGCCTGTATGATGAAGTTTCTTTGGGTACCCTAAGAAACCACAAAATTTTGAAAAACGTGACCACGGGAGCTTACGACGACATTCATGATTGGAAAATATAATGATTTTCCAATAATTTGCATATAAATATAGCCGTGTGTTATCTGTTAACTTAAACTCGTTAACTAGACGTCTTTTTCGATACTGGGCACCCTACTACTATTTCATGCTTCATGATATATGAAAAGGGTGGGAAATTCAGATTAAATATATCAAAAGGTTGATATTATCACTTGCTTGATTATATCATAAGTATCTGAAACTAATCAAATGTCAGTATTTATTTTTGATGCGGTTAAACCACAGTCGTTTGGGTAACAATTTTGAAATATAATATGAATGAAACTTGCCTTTATCAGCTTCTAAAACTATATCCTCTTTGGAATCCACACTTAAATCGAATATATCTAAATACATAATTGATTTTAATCCAAAGTTTGAAACAGCACAATCACTAATCACCACTTTCTTCTTTTTTGCATTAGGAATATACTTTCAGCGTCTTCATTCATTTTGGAACACAAAACGCATGTAAAGGTATTCACGAAGCATTTTTAAAGTAGTCCTTTCGCACGTAAAAATCCTGATACGCATACCCTGAGTCTTAATCTACATGTAAAAATATATAGTGACAATGTTTACCTTCAGCTGTACTTTCTTTTTTTTTTCTATTGTTTGAGTTAAGATACTGTTTAAAAGGGGCAACATGTAGGATAAAGGAGTAGGTCCGGTAAGGAACAATTTTGGCCTCAAATTTCAGTTTCATCTGACGAAAGATTTTGACCACTTTTTAAACACTTAAGTGTCTATTTCATAGGATTCAATTAATTTATGTGAAAGATTTTAACTTATTTAATCATTAAAAACAATCCGATTCAAGCTCAAATATGAAAAATCTACCAAATATGCGAAAAAATGTCACTTTTCAGATGGTTTTTGTCAAAAACGAAAGTGGCCGCATCCGTGTTCATCCTCTATATATGTTATGTATTATCATCAAATACAACTTCCATTTCAATATTTTGGATGAACACGAATGCGGCCACTTTCGTTTTACACGGAAGCCGTCTAAAATTTAACTAAAATGCTGGAATTGTAAAGATTTCAGTAATTTAGCATGACTTAATGGTGCTAGTACCCAATGTATGTGCATTGTATTGTCAAAAACAGCCCATATTTATGTAGCAGAACCATTCTACTATCAAATAAATAACTAAAAGTTTACATTTTAACAATTTTGTAACACTGCTATATTTTGGGGCCAAAAAGGGGTCTTACTGGACCTACTCATTTCAATGGAAAGAAAGTTTATACACAAAACAGTTTTCACAGTTGATGAAAATAAATCTTTTTTATTTGATTGCATTTTCCCACCTTTTTGACGTGTTAAACAATGTTTTAAGTAAGATATAAGCCTCTAACAGTCCATTCGTGCGGCCTCAGACCTGTCCAATATTTTACAGAATGGACTGTCATCGGCTTATATCTTTTACTGATTGTATATTCTGGTGCGTGTAATTGTATAGTCTGACGCGTGTACAAAGCTGAAGGTGTTAATTGGATGTTATTGTAGCAATAAAACAAGGGACACGCGCCTCGTTAATCTCATGTGATGTTTTATATATATTGTGTATTACCTTAGGGGGAAGCCAAGTGCGAACATTGGTCCTATCAGGAAAAGTGAATTGTTCAGTTAGAAAGGAAATAATATTTGATGTTTTTGTTTCAGTAAATCCTTCAAAGGAAAGGTGACAAATCTTTGTTTTTATTTTCATTTTATAGCGTGTGCATTTCCTTTGCTCTTACAAATATTTAATTTCTTCATCTATCAATATAATAATAAATAAAATCAATTTATTTCTGCCCGTATATTAAAAAAGACTAATTGATATTTTTTATGTTAAATAAAAAATAATGTTTTCTTGTCTCGCTAAATAGCTTGTATTTTGCTACTTGTATTTTTGTCCATCTGATGAGTTAAGCCTTTTTCAACTGATTTTTATAGTTCGTTCTTGTGTTGTACGGTTATACCACTGTCCCAGGTTAGGGCAGAGACATATATATGTTTCTGGTTAGGGGGAGGGTTGGGATCCCGCTAACATGTTTAACCCCCCCCCCCCCCCCCACCCACCCACCCACCCACCCCCACACACACACACATTATTTATGTATGTGCCTGTCCCAAGTCAGGAGGCTGTAATTCAGTGGTTGTCGTTTGTTTATGTGTTACATATTTGTTTTTCGTTCATTTTTTTTATATATAAATAAGGCCGTTAGTTTTCTCGTTTGAATTGTTTTACATTTTCTTATCGGGGCCTTTTATAGCTGACTATGCGATGGCTTTGCTCATTGTTGAAGGTCGTACGGTGACCTATAGTTGTTAATGTCTGTCGTTTTGGTCTCTTGTGGACAGTTGTCACATTGGCAATCATACCACATCTTCTTTTTTTTATATCTTGTCGCTGAACTTATTATTCTTGTCGCTTCTTGACGCTTCTTGTCGCTAATTAGTGAGACCCCTTTTTTGTCTGAGTCATGGAAATATCAAACAAGATCAAACAAAGCCCCGGAACAAAGCACACTCTCCAACATTGTAAACGAGAAAATCTCTATTTTGTTGATCTTGTATTACTGATCTTCTAGTATGTTTAGTTTCTTTGGCTTATCAGAGACATATATACACTCCTATAAGAATTTGTCTAATAGCCTGTTTTGACGTATGTATATTTGCACCGGTAGAGCTCATATTATTCTGAACAAATTTTTACTTTCAGATTTTCTCAATTTATAACGGTTCAAAAATTAAACTAGACTAAACTTGCTTTTTACCCCTATGTTCCAGTTTTCGCGATGTCAGCCATTTTGGTCATGTATGACTTTTTTTTTTGCTGTTTACAGTCAAGTTATCCCTAAATATTATTTAAGATTATAACCAAAAAATGTAAAATTATATAAAATTACCAATTCTGAGACAGCAACCCATCAACAGGTTGTCTGATGCGTCTGAAATTTTCAGGGTAGATAGGTCTTAAACTGATGAACATCCCTGGTCAGATTTGCTTTAACTGCTTTAGTTTCAGAGATATAAGCCAGGGGCGGATCCAGGAATTTATTAGGGGGTGGTCACCTTTTGAAATCTTAAATTAAAATTCAATTTTTTTATTGGTATCATGAAAATAGTTACAACTATAGAATACAAAAGTTACACATTATTTATAAAATTGATTCCAATTTCATTTTTCTTGGATGCCTGCGTGCAAACATGTCAACTATAACATCAAGTTCTAACTCTAAATTGTAATGCACGTGCATCAGTGCAAGTCCATTTAGTCGGTCCTGGCCCATTGTTGCACGTAAAAATGTTTTCAGTAACCCGAGCTCACTATTCGAACGCTCACATTCACAACTTGTTACACTCATTGTGCAAACAATTTTGAGAAAACACGCTCATGTAATACTCGAGAACATTAACCCGTTTCTTGATTTTTATCACTCTGACTGGCCTAGTCCATTTGGAATTTCTTCGGAAGTAGATAGGTGGTTGCATTTCTGGAAACATACCACAGATACATTGCCAAAGTCAGCTGCTGAAACCATTAAAAAATGCAACAAACTTGATTATCCCAATATATATGCAATTCTCAAAATTGTTTGCACAATGAGTGTAACAAGTTGTGAATGTGAGCGTTCGAACATTTAATGTTTATTTATGTGACTTTAAAACTTTAAAATTATTATCACAGTAAAAAAATATTATTGGTCGAGAAAAGTTATTATACAAACTTTAAAAATTTAGATAAACGTAATGTAAAAAAAGTATAAATTACCTGCTAAAAACATCTAAGATTGAGGACTGTCTCTTCATTAGAACATACTCACCACTTCTCGTCCAATGAAAAGTCAGTTTTTTACCCTCTAATTTTCATAGTGCATGGTTTTCCATGCACTATGAAATGCTATACATGAATGACTTTTCATTGTCAGTTAATTATGAAAGTGAACTCTTAACAACTGCACTAACGAACTATCCATAGGGAAAACGTCTACTGATTAAAGGTGAAAGAGCAATGATTAAAACGAAACATTTTAAATTTTTCAAATTTTCATACATTTTCTAATGGTACACATATATAGAATAAACAAACTAGAGGCTCTCAAGAGCCTGTGTCGCTCACCTTGTTCTATGTGCATATTAAACGATGGACACAGTTAAATTCATGACAAAATTGTGTTTTGGTGATCATGATGTGTTTGTAGATCTTACTTTACTGGACATTCTTCTTGCTACAATTATCTCTATCTATAATGAACTTGGCCCAGTAATTACAGTGGCAAATATATTCTAAAAATTTACAAAAATTTATGAAAATTGTTAAAAAATTACTATAAAGGGCAATTACTCCTTAAGGGGTGAACTGACAATTTTGGTCATGCTGACTTATTTGTAGATCTTACTTCGCTGAACATTATTGCTGTTTACAGTTTATCTCTATCTATTATAATATTCAAGATAATAACCAAAAACTGCAGAATTTCCTTAAAATTACTAATTCTGGGGAAGCAACCCAACAACAGGTTGTCTGTTTTGTCTGAAAATTTCAGGGCAGATAGATCTTGACCTAACAGATTATTTAACCCCATCTCAGATTGCTCTAAATGATTTGGTTTTAGAGTTATAAGCCAAAATCTAGATTTTACCCCTATGTTCTATTTTTAGCCATGGCAGACATCTTGGTTGGTTGGCAGGGTCACGCCACACATTTTTAAACTAGATACCCAAATGATGATTGTGGCCAAGTTTGGTTAAATTTGGCCCAGTAGTTTCAGAGGAGAAGATTTTTTAAAAGAATACTAAAATTTTAGAAAAATGGTTAAAAATTGACTATAAAGGGTAATAACTCCTTAAGGGGTCAACTGACAATTTTGATAATCTTGACTTATTTGTAGATCTTTCTTTGCTGAACATTATTGCTGCTTACAGTTTATCTCTATCTATAATAATATTCAAGATAATAAGCAAAAACTGCAAAATTTCCTTAAAATTACTAATTCAGGGGCAGCAACCCAACAACGGGTTGTCCGATTTGTCTGAAAATTTGAGGGGAGATAGATCTTGACCTAATAGATTATTTAACCCCATGTCAGATTTGCTCTAAATGCTTTGGTTTTAGAGTTATAAGCCAAAATCTACATTTTACCCCTAATTTCTATTTTTAGCCATGGCGGCCATCTTGGTTGGTTGGCAGTGTCACGCCACACATTTTTAAAACTAGATACCCCAATGATGATTGTGGCCAAGTTTGGATTAATTTGGCCCAGTAGTTTCAGAGAAGAAGATTCTTGTAAAAGATTACTCAGATTTACGAAAAATGGTTAAAAATTGACTATAAAGGGCAATAACTCCTAAAGGGGTCAACTGACCATCTTGGTCATGTTGACTTATTTGTAAATCTTACTCTGCTGAACATTATTGCTGTTTACAGTTTATCTCCATCTATAATAATATTCAAGATAAAAACCAAAAACAGTAAAATTTCCTTAAAATTACCAATTTAGGGGCAGCAACCCAACAACGGGTTGTCCGCTTCATCTGAAAATTTCAGGGCAGATAGATCTTAACCTGATTAACAATTTTATTCCTGTCAGATTTGCTCTAAATGCTTTGGTTTTTGAGTTATAAGCCAAAAACTGCATTTTACCCCTATGTTCTATTTTTAGCCATGGCGGCCATCTTGGTTGGTTTGGCGGGTCACCGGACACAATTTTCAAACTAGATACCCCAACAATGATTGTGGCCAAGTTTGGTTAAATTTAGCCAAGTAGTTTCAGAGGAGAAGATTTTTGTAAAAGAATACTAAAATTTACGAAAAATGGTTAAAAATTGACTATAAAGGGCAATAACTCCTAAAGGGGTCAACTGACCATTTCGGTCATGTTGACTTATTTGTTAATCTTACTCTGCTGAACATAATTGCTGTTTACATTTTATCTCTAACTATAATAATATTCAAGATAAAAACCAAAAACAGTAAAATTTCCTTAAAATTACCAATTCAGGGGCAGCAACCCAACAACGGGTTGTCCGATTCATCTGAAAATTTCAGGGCAGATAGATCTTGACCTGATAAACAATTTTACCCCCATGTCAGATTTGCTCTAAATGCTTTGGTTTTTGAGTTATAAGCCAAAAACTGCATTTTACCCCTATGTTCTATTTTTAGCCATGGCGGCCATGTTTTTTGATGAAATGGGAATTAAAACACAAACTTTAATCTAGATACCCTAGGAATCAATCAGATGAAGTTTGGTTTGAATTGGTTCAGTAGTTTCAGAGGAGAAGATCTTTGAAATAGTTTACGACGACGACGACGACGGACGGACGACGACGGACGCCAAGTGATGGCAAAAGCTCACATTTCCTTTTAGGAAAGGTGAGCTAAAAACAATTGGGGTAAGGATATAGGTAAAATAGTATTTATTTAATTTATATACCTGACATTTGAGGGATTTTTTTTTCTTTCAAGAAAACAATACCAGACTGCTGACATATAAAGCAAAGGATTTTTTTCAGAGAAACGCAATACATGTAAATTTATCAATAAAAAGTAAGCATTTAATGTTGAATGGTCTGAATTTAAATATTTATACAGAGAGTTTTATATTTATAAAAAAAAAAAAAAAATCAAAAAGGGAATTTATATAATATTGTGTTGCTTTTCAAAATAAAAATATCTCAAGATAAATAAGTATTAAATTTTACCTGAAGCAGAAGAAAAACATTTTATCCACTTGGTCCTTACAAACTATGTCAGAGCTATATCATTCCATTCATTGAAATGATGATTACAGTACCTATGTTTTACATTTAGTTCATTATAAAAAGTGAACTCTTATTTAGGTTTGAATATATTACAATGGGAAAGGATAATTTTGTAAGGTCACTCGAAAGTGTGAATATGTTCTAAATTGGTCAGACAATACTTGGTAATGTTTTATGAAGATTTAAGCCCTCGGCTTCGCCTTGGGCTTAAATCTTCATAAAACATGACCAAGTATAGTCTAACCTATAATTTTTACACCTTAACATCAAATAAATCGACCAAGTAATTAGCGACTGTTGATTACATGTTCATTGTATAAACATACCTGTCAAGGTACATGTATTTAGCCTTAAGGTAAGTAATGACAACTTTATGACTGGTGATGATGATAGACAAATTGATTTGATCGACGAATTTATTTTTCAAAATGTTCAAGGTGCACCATTTTTAGCTCACCTTTCCTAAAAGGAAATGTGAGCTTTTGCCATCACTTGGCGTCCGTCGTCGTCGACGTCGTAAACTATTTCAAAGATCTTCTCCTCTGAAACTACTGAACCAATTCAAACCAAACTTCATCTGATTGATTCCTAGGGTATCTAGAATAAAGTTTGTGTTTTAATTAACATTTCATCAAAAAAACATGGCTAAAAATAGAACATAGATGTAAAATGCAGTTTTTGGCTTATATCTCAAAAACTAAAGCATTTAGAGCAAATCTGACACGAGTAAAAATGTTCAATTGGTCAAGATCTATCATCCCTGAAATTTTCAGAAGAATCAAACAACCCATTGTTGGGTTGCTGCCACTTAATTGGTAATTTTAAGGAAATTTTGCAGTTTTTGGTCATTATCTTGAATATTATTATAGATAAAGAGAAACTGTAAACAGCAAAAATGTTCAGCAAAGTAAGATTAACAAATAAGTTCAATGACCAAAATTGTCAATTGACCCCTTAAGGAGTTATTGTCCTTTAATTAAGGGCATACGATACAGTTACAGGGTAGGTAATGACGTTGCTAACGTAAAATGTTATTTTCGCGACGTCAAACTCTGACATATCGGGAAAAGAGGCATTTTTTGACTGATTTTTATCATTCAAACTGATTTAATTTGAAAACGAGTGCATGGACCCCTATTTTTAAAACAGCAATTTGTTTCATTTTGCAAGGAGATTATGTGACCCAAATTTTGTAAAACTGTAAATAGCACAATTTTTTTAATTTTGATAAACATGCAGCAAAAAATGACGTTTTTTCCTCTATTTATGAACATTTGATAAATATAGAGTTATTTCGGAATAAAAATTGCATAATTTTTAATGATACTTATAAAATACAGGAATTACCGATTATTTAACAAAAACCATTTTGTGTTTATCTTTTAAAACAAAAAAGTTATGTCTTTCTTTTGAAAAAGAAAATACGGACACAAATCTGAATTTTGAGCAAATATACAAAATTTCGACCTCATTTTACTGAAAAAGTAGCACATGAAGGTATATTTTTTATTACATATTTGATTTAATGAGGTAAAAAATAGCCTATATGCAAATTTTCATCAACTTGTAAATACAGGTTCAAAACTGTATCGTATGCCCTTAATGACAATTTTACACAATTTGTTCATCATGCTAACTTTAAAAAATCTTCTTCTCTGAAACTACTGAACCAATTTCCACCAAACTTAAGCTGAATTATCATTAAGGTGTCTTGAATAAAGTTTGTGTTTTATTTTCTGTTTTGTCAAAAAAATATGGTTGCCATAGCTAAAAATAGAGCATAGGGGTAAAATGCAGTTTTGGGCTTATATCTCAAAAACTAAAGCTTTTATAGAAAATTTGACAGGTGTGAAAATGTTTATTATGTCAAGATCCATCAGCTGACACAGAAATTAACAACTATAGGTTACTGTACAGCTTTCAACAATTAGCAAAGCATAATAATCAATTTGGCTTTTGACCCCTTAGAATATTGGCCTTTTAACTCAACTTTACACAATTAGTTCATCATGTTGTTTAACTTTTAAAATATTCTCCTCTGAAACTTATAAAACAATTTGAGCCAAACTAAGGCTAAAGGATCCATATTGTGTTTAGTATATAACTATTTTTTTTTAAAACATGGCCGCCATGGCTGACCTTGACCTCATTTTCATGGTTCAGTGGTCAAACTTAAATTTTTGTGTTTTGGCCTATTTCTCAGATACTATTAGCATCCAGTCAATTATATTTGGTGAATGGAATGTTTGTAAGGTGTACATGTCTGTCTAGCAATAATCATCTGACCTTGACCGCATTTTTATGGTTCATTGGTCAATGTTAAATCATCAATGATTTGGTCTTTTTATCAGATACTATAGCGATAGTAGAACTATATTTGGTGTAGGGAATAATTGTAAGGTGTGTATGTCTGTTAAGAAAGTGTAAGTTGATCTTGACCTAATTTTCATGGTTCATTGGTCAAAGTTATTTTTTATGAGGTTATTTCTGAGATACTTTTAGCAATAGGTAAACTCGATTTGTTGTATGGAATGAGTGTGTGAACTACATTTATGTCTGAAAGGGTTTATCTCGCCTTCATCTCAAGTACAGTTAATTTAATGTAATGCTTGGGGTATACAATGTTTTTTTTTTATACTTTCATCATAAATTATATTATGAACACGAGACAAACGAGACATTTTAGTGTGTCCACTCTTGTTTTTGCTTTTGAAGAAGATATGACAGAATCGAAGAACCATTTATATAAATTGAAAACCCAAAATAATCATTGATGGAAGATTTAAGCAAAAATTTTAAGGTGAGCGATTCAGGCTCTTGAGAGCCTCTTGTTTGGTACATGGTGCACCATTTTTGCAAACCCAGGGGTGGTCACCGGCACCAGATGACCACCCCCTGGATCCGCCTCTGTAAGCCAAATCCTGCATTTTTCCGCTATGTTCTATTTTTAGCCATGTCAGCCATCTTGGTTGATGCAGGGGCGGGTTTATCGAATACATTTTATAAACAAGATACCATATTAAAGGATGATTTTTGCCAAGTTTGGTTCAACTTGACCAAGTAGTTTCAGAGGAGAAGATTTTTGTAAAAACTTCAAAAAATTACGAAAAGATGTGAAAAAAGTTGACTGTAAAGGGCAATAACTCTTTATGAGGTCAAGTGACCATTTTAGTCATGTTGACTTGTATGTAGATCTTACTTTGCTGAACAATTTTGCTGCTAACAGTTATCTCTATCTATTAATATATTCAAGATAATAACGAAAACTGCAAAATTTCCTTAAATTAACCAATTTAGGGTCAGCAACCCAACAACGGGTTGTCTGATGCGTCTGAAAATTTCAAGGCAGATAGATCTTGTTTTAATGAATATTTTTACCCTGTCAGATTTGCTCTAAATGCTTTAGGTTTCAGAGCTTTAAGCCAAAAACTGCTTTTTTTTTTTTTTTTTTTTTTTTTTTTTTTTTTTTTTTTTGTAATGTGTTTATTGGCAAAGAACTACATGTATATTAACAATAGTAAATAAGTTCATAGTACATCAGCAAAATCGAGACAAGTACATAAAGTTGATATTTTGAATCCTTCTATAAACGTATAATATTATTAATAATAATTTTAAAAAAGAATAGAATATCTTAATCTGAGGTAGCTGCTTTTTACCCCCATCTTCTAATTTTAGCCATTGCGGCCATTTTGATTGATGGGCGGGGTCGTCGGATACATTTTTTGATACCCTAAGGATGATTTAGGCCAAGTTTGGTTTCATTTGGCCAAGTAGTTTCAGAGGAGAAGATTTTTCTAAAAGTTAACGGACGACGACGACGACGGACGACGGACGCAAAGTGATGAGAAAAGCTCACTTGGCCCAATGGGTCAGGTGAGCTAAAAAAATGAATATGTTTTAATGAGGCCGCAGTGTTGATCCGACGGTTTCAATGGTTAAGTGCTACTTTCAAACACCTATGATTAAACTTTCTAGTAAACTAAAATTCGTTACATTATCAAAATCCTGATAAATGAACTGCTATTGAAGAGTTTCCTCAATGATGGGGTTTTTTATTAAGTGATTCCTTGGTCCTTTTTATAGTGATTAATTTATCACCAGACCAAGTATTTCGTGATTATTTGACTTGTTAACTGGAACTGTACGTTGATTATTTTATTATCTTGCTTACAAAAATAATTAACGATTATGTGATTATATTGGCAAAACGTTTATGACTGTGATTACTTGAACACCCCCATGAGGGGCCTCATTTAACTATTGTCTTCCCGTACTCTAATTCGCCAATCTTTTCCAATATGCAGTGACCTCTTGTTCAGTAACACTTTTAAATAAAAAATGTAATGGCTCTAATATTATCACGTGCTCTGTGATTATAGAATGTCACGATCCGGTATGTGAAATACTATTTGTCGATATTACGTTATTAATTCATAACAATTTTTAAAACGTTATCATGGTTATAGGTTAGTATATATGTAACACTCCCAAACGTGTCCTTCCCCCCAAACGTGTCCGATTCTCCCAAACGTGTCTTTTCTCCCTAAACGTGTCCTAAATGTACAATATTTCCCAAACGTGTCCGATTTCATAACCCCCAAACGTGTCCGATAATTGTTATTCGCCAAATCGTGTCCAATATTTAACGCCAAAACGTTACACGTCTTTTAGCGCTTTTACATGTATCTCTTAAATAAAATCGCTGATAACGTTTACGGCAATTCTATGATGGGAGACACACGTGATGAAGATGTCATTTATCAGATTAAGTTAGTTCGATGTAGGTTTTTAATGATTATAATAATTGCAAAATTAATCTGTTATTATTAAGTAACTTTGACTGCAGTTGTTTATTGTCCAGTTGCAAGTATTTCATATTCGTTTAGAGCGAACATACACATAGTTCTGGAGTTGAATTAATCGTTAACTTTGATAATTATTTTGTACTTATAAACTCCGATGTTGCCTTTTATATTTATCCGAATATTGCATGGCGGGGTTTTAACAGTATTTTTTTTTTACTTTTGTCAATAGTTTGTGTGTATTTCAAAAGCCCATCAAATTATAAACTTGTTATCCTGGTTTTTAATAAATTTTAGGTTTCCACCATCACTAAAGACACACGATAAGAAACATTACGTCCAGTGCCAAATATTTCATGCATAAGTTTTATAGATTCTTTTTTTTATGAATATTACTGTTATGTGATCAACGCCGGTTTTAAATGCAAATTTATTTTGTAGTGTATAAATAAACTTTAGAATGTTGATTACGTATTGTCCAGTTGCAAGTACTTTATGCATATTTAGAGCGCACAATAGTTTTGCAAGTTTTAATGTTTTTACAGTTGTACTGTACACATTAACTTTAAACTAAACTTTAAACTGATGATCGCGTATTGTCCAGTTGCAAGTATGTCATGCATATTTAGAGAGAACATACAAGTTTTAATGTTTTTGCAGTTCTATTTAGAGAGAACACAGGCTACCTGTTGTTTTTTTTTTTTTGTTTTTTTTTTTTTTACATTTTAACATACATGTTTTAATGTTTTTACTGTTCTTTTGTTAAGATAAACTCTAGACTGCTGGTTGCATATTGTCCAGTTGCAAGTATTTCATTAGAGAAAACATACAAGTTTTAATGTTTTTTTTTCAGTTCTACTGAATAAATTAACTTTAGACTCTTGATTGCGAATTGTCCAGTTGTCAGTATTTCATGCATAATTAGAGAGAACATTAAAGTTTTAACGCGCAGAGAAAGGGACACTTTGACCCGTTAACTGTACTGTTTAACTCAACATGTTTGCTTACAATTTACAAACGAAATAGCCGAAATGACGCCCCCACTTTAAGCCAGTTTAATTCTTCCGTTTTGAAAAAGTACTAACGTGCTTATGTATATTTTTAATGAAATGGTAAAATTAGTATACGTTAATGAAATAGCAATAACCAAATAACGCTTGATATGGACACGTTTTGGGGATTGGACACGTTTGGGGGTTAGTTGAGAAATGGACACGTTTGGGCGTTTATACAAATGACACGCTTTGGCGCAGTTTTCAACTAGACATGTTTGGGGGAATCGGACACGTTTGGGGGGAAGGACACGTTTCTGAGTGTTACATATATTAGAAGATTTTAGAACAAAATGTCGCGGATTGGTGGTTGAATTAAAGTACATACGCTGTATTTTAAGCCTGGATTTTTACTATTCGTATTTTCATTTTATGAATTCATGCTGATTAATTTACAAGGTGCACTGTTTTTTCTTTCTTCAATTTTTTTCTGTTTGAATCCGTCCTCATTCTCTTACTACAACCGGAAACTACTAATTGTAGATATATTTTTGGACAAAGAACATGAAGAAATGAAGTTCAGAGATAACCTATACTTCACCTGATAATAATAAGAAAAAAAAGATACAAAGGAGACGACAAAAAGTAACTACAGACTCTCAAGAGCCTGTGTCGTTCACCTGACTCTACTTGGTTTTTTTAAAATCATATAAAAAAGATAAAAAATCAATACAGATACTTAAATAATGATTGTGGCCAAAGTATTAATATTGGCCCCATAATTTAGATTTTAATAATAAATCCTGGCGGCCATCTTGAACAGTAAATCAGCATCCAAATAGTACTGTGGATTCATTTATTTTCGTGGGTACCAATTTTCGAGGTTTGAGGAAAATTTACATATTCGTGGATATTTAATTTCGTGGTTTTGGCAAAGTCTACACTCATTCCTTCAGAAAATTTGTTTTTCGTTGAACATTTGAATTCGTGGTTCTCCTGTACCCACGAAATCCACGAAAATTGGTATCCAACGAATATTAATGAATCCACAGTAACACTTTATCAGCTCCTCATAAGGAACATTTATGACATGTTTAGTTTCATTCCAGGCAGGGTTCTAAAAAAGAAGACATTTGTATGTATTTTCCCATAGGGTCCTACGTAAAACTAAGTCTCCCGCTGGTGGCTATCTTGGATAATGGATCAGCTACAAAGAAACAACACTTCGTCAGCACCTCATAAGAAACATTCATTCTATGTTTGGTTTCATTCCATTCACTGGTTCTCTAAAAGAAGTCATTTGTATGTATCCCATTGGGTCCTATGTTAAACATAGTCCCACTCTAGCGGCCATATTAGATGATGGATTGGTTTAAAGTTACAACACTTGGTTATAGTAGGGTGCCCAATCAACAAACTTGATCGATTTGCCTTGACGGAATAACACACGGCTATATTTTATATCATTGGAAAGAGGAGAACAAGCCTCATAGAAATACCGTTGTCGTCGTTGTCTGCCGTGCACGTTTTCTTTAAATCAGGGTCAAAGCAAAAATTCCAGAAAAATGCACAGTCACAGCTTGTTTCTCCTACAAATATGCGTTTGGAGCAAAATAAAAACAACTTTTTTACAGAAAAATATCTTTTTTATCTACTCTTAGAACTTATTTTATATTTTTATCGCCAAAAATGACTTTAGATTGACTTTTTTGCATATAGGGTGCAAATTTGAAATTTCCAAACAGCTGTTAACCCTCTTAGTGCGTAGCTAAATTTCAAAACATTGTCCAGAAACGGGTCAATTTCAGTAAAAAATACCAAAAACAGTAAATTGTTATTCAGTCTTGTACAACAGCATGTTAACTCAAATAATTGAAGAATTACGAAACATAAAGTATAGATGTTTATTTTTTTTCAAAAAATAACGTTATTTATATGACATGACGTAACGTCATAACGATGATCACGTCACGTCATAAGGAAGTTTTGCGCTATTCAATTAGTCAAGCACTTTGCAGTGTTTTGAAGAAAACTTTCAGTTTTTGCAAAACAGCACTATACTTTACAAAATTTCAAGTCAGATTAACTTATTTTCAGTTGGTCATCTTAGATCAATTCAAATATTTCATTGGATAAAGCACATATTAAAAAAAAGATGGCATTGCGTATTCCAAGTGTACTTCAACAAACCTGACATATATACAACATGACAAATAATGTAAATAAAACATAATGCAAAATAAGAGAAAATTTATTATATGCTGTATCTATAACTAAAAGTCTATATTGTGTATAGTTCTTCATTTATTTATGGTACACTAACTGACACTAAGCATTGTTTTGAACTTTAAATTGTGGTTTTCTCATTCAATGTTAATTTAATGACCGTACGACTTGCCTGTAATTACAATGTACTTATATCCACTTCATTTGAACTTTGGTGGATAGTTGTCTTATTGCCAATCATACCACATCTGACATCTCCTTTTTAGCTCACCTGGCCCAAAGGGCCAAGTGAGCTTTTCCCATCACTTTGCGTCCGGCGTCCGTCGTCGTCCTGCGTCCGTCGTCGTCCTGCGTCGTTAACTTTTACAAAAATCTTCTCCTCTGAAACTACCGGGCCAAATTTAACCAAACTTGGCCACAATCATCATTGGGGTACTTAGTTTAAAAAATGTGTCCGGTGACCCGGCCAACCAACCAAGATGGCCGCCACGTCTAAAAATAGAACATAGGGGTAAAATGCAGTTTTTGGCTTATAACTCGAAAATCGAAGCATTTAGAGCAAATCTGACGTGTGTAAAATTGTTAATCAGGTCAAGATCTATCTGCCCTGAAATTTACAGACCAATCGGACAACCCTTTTTTGGATTGCTGCCCCTGAATTGGTAATTTTAAGGACATTTTGCTGTTTTTGGTTATTATCTTGAATATTATTATAGATAGAGATAAACTGTAAACAGCAATAATATACAGCAAAGTAAGACCTAAAAAGAAGTCAACATGACCAAAATTGTCAATTGACCCCCTAAGGAGTTATTGCCCTTTATATAGTCATTTTTTAACAATTTTCACAAAATTTGTAAAATTTTACTAACATTTTCCACTGTAACTACTGGGCCAAGTTCATTATAGATAGAGATAATTGTAAGCAGCAAGAATGTTCAGTAAAGTAAGATCTACAAACACATCACCATCACCAAACCACAATTTTGTCTTGAATCCATCTGTGTCCTTTGTTTAATATTCACATAGACCAAGGTGAGCGACACAGGCTCTTTAGAGCCTCTAGTTTTATATTCAAATGCTTGTCTCATATATTTACAAATGACATACCACATTTCCGACGTTATTCTTTTTTACATAAATCTGACCGTCTCCAGGAAAAGAAAGGGAGAAATAATGTTTGAAGAAAATTAATTTTCTTTAACCATTTCGATAAAAGATAGAAAATCAGCAGCCAGATTAAGCTTAAAAAAAAAAATCTCTGTTTTGAAATCGTTAATAATAAGTGTCATCGCCTTCATGTCTCCTTGAAGCTGTATTGTCATTTGATGTGAAAGATTCCGGTGAGTGTTTCAATGGAGAGAGTAATCGAGTTTTTTTTTTTTTAGAGTTGATGCTTTTTGTGGCTTGCACGAGTGCTTTTGAGAGGAACCTGGTGATGCACTTTCATGGAGTTTGACTGTTGGTGGCTTCGGCCAAATCTTTTATGGAGGTCTGCTCTGTGAATTTCCTCCATGTTTCTGTGCATTGAGCCTCAACTGTGACTTTTTCTGACCATGATAGTAACTAAAAAGGAAAAGAAATCATTTTCCAGATTTAAAACAAAGTATTTTGAGTCGTTTTTAACTTTTTACGAAATCAAAAGCACATGTCATAAAAGACCAAAAAACAGGCAAAATAAAGTTCCTTTAGCCTGTAATGTCTTATCATAATATAGCAGATGTGTTTGAACTAAAAAGTATCAGATAAAGACCGATTTATAAGCAAATATATTCTATTTTTATTAAAAGCCTCTACCCCATGAGATGCAAAATCTGACACCCCTAGCAACACTTCATATTTTGATGAAAAAAATAGTTTTAAAACCAATTAATTTTAAGTAAGAAGCTGGTATTTGGTTAAATTCCATGATAGGAATTCAATTCTATATAAATGATACGGGAAGGAGTCGTCTAAAGTAGTTGTTTATCCAGAAATTTGCATATGAAGCCTCAAAATCTGCAACACAGAAAACTAGGGAGAGGTGTTTGAGGAAACAGAGAACCGAAAACGACTGCTTATACTTGCAGGAAATAGATTATGTTTCAGTTCATTCCGTGCAATTCATTATATGGTACTAAGAATTCTAAAAAAAGAAATTTGGATACTGGAACTTACTTTGTTAGTTTTTCTTCGCTTCGAAATTGCCACCCCGTGTCAAGCATAGCCGACACCCCGCATGTGGCGTTCTACACGGTGAATACAGAATAACTCGGCCAATATAGATTTTTTTCTGTATTGGCCGAGTTATTATTCGGACTTTTATGTTAAGTTTGTGAGTAATCGCCCCGGTTTACACATCAATAACCTCTAGAAAAAATGTGTTTATTAAGGAATGACTGTAATATTTTTCTGTCTATGAAGAAATAACATAAAAAAATTGGTGCAAACTGAATAACGCACGTAGCGGGTTATTTAACAGTGTGCACCACATTTTTTATGTTATTTCGAATAGACAGAAAAAATATTACAGTCATTTCTTATAATTTAATTTTAAATTCCATTTTAAACCGTACAAAATCATGAAAAAACGTTGATGACGTCACGGTCACATGACTAAATTATGTCTATGGGCTGATAACAAAATAACGTCAGCCAATCAGAAGACGCGTTACATCCAAAATTAAATTATATCCTTATAATTCTTAAGCCAAATAATAGCGATTTTTAATTAACATTTGTTTTGTAACTGCTACTATAATAACCATCAAATGCACAATTGACATGTCGTAACTAAGGAGTTGGCCGCCATATTGACTTTCTAAAATCCATAAATGTTCGAAAAATGCAACGGAATCTTAAATAAAATAGCACCTACCTCCAAAACTTCAAATTAATGAGAAATAATATTCGAATTTTAAGCGTACACATGTAACGAAATAATCTTTCCAATGAAAGTTTTCATTCGTATGACGTAAATTCGCCAAATCATTCATGAAAGTTCGCGGAATTTTATTTGAATTTTAAAATTTATACATTTTCGTAGCTTTAGTGTATTTATTTTATTTATTTTTTTTGTCATATATGCACTGAAATAGACACAACTGTTATGCATTTGTTTTTTAATCTCTATTTCCCGAAAATTTCGGGATCCCTGCAAGCTTGTGTATCGCGCATGAATAGATTACGAAAGTAGTTTCGGAAACATGGTTTATCGAAGTGTAAATTAGAGAAAAATTCTAATTGACCAATCCAATTCAAGTATTTATCGATATGCAAATCATATAAGAATTATTCTATATTGGCCGAGTTGACACAAGTGCAGGGTTTCGGAACGTCTCTAGATTTTACATCGAAAGTCACGATAAACACAAACTGAAAGTAAAAAGTTGTTTTAAAGACGCAGTTGTCATTTAGTTATCTTAAACATGTTGAAAATGTCTATGGCATACATTTCAGGCGAAAGACGGTCACATTCATTTAAAAGGTATTTTGAAAGCAGACGATAGAACTATTTCAGGTTTGGGGAACGAGTAGATTATCACAAAGTTCATTTCTTGACTATCTCATAATTTCACGATTCATGATTGTACACATCAGTTTTAAATTAGTTTCTGCATAACTCATGCAATGGCAGTACCTTTCCAATGTTGAATGTTGAATATTGAACCAACTTGACATCCGTGTAAGCTATCGACTGAAAATTTAGCAGTCCATAATATTTTCCAAACATAAATTAAAACATCTACTCAATTTTGAAATCGTGGGAAATATAGTAATAATTTATCTAGTGGGGAAAGATATGTAAAAAAAAAACAACAAAAAAAACCTGCCATATGGTCTCTTGACCTTGACGTGGTTAGTGGGCTTAAACTGCAGGAGACCTATAAAGTAGTAGGTAAAAGTAGGTTCGATCATAATTTTCTATTTGCATTTGGTCTCTTTTTTTGTGTTTTTGAAATGCTGTTGTCGGCTTGTCTTCATTTTATAAGTTTTAAATGTCTCTATGGTTTTTCACGCCTCTTTTGTTTGTAATAATTTGTAAAATACATCGGTGCTGTACATAACCCTCCCCCTTATTATATTTTTGGAATACTTGTAAACATTAAGTCATCTGTTTATGTAGGATGGGGTGTTTTACCTGTTTCTAATAGACGTTTTGTTTTCATAACTTTAACCCCCCTTTTCTCCGTTTGCAGTAATTTTTACTTCTGTAAAGCAAAGCTATTAACAGACCAATACAATACTATGATATTATTACGTAAGTATTTCTGTATTGGCCTTGTTATTGGTCCGAGGCTTGCTGTATTGGCCTGAGGCGAAGCCGAAGGCCAATACAGCTGGCCGAGGACCAATAACAAGGCCTATACAGAAATACACGTAATAGTATCTTTATTAATTAACTACAGTGTTACAATATTTTTTTAATTTCATTTCAAACATTGTCAAAAGAGATAAATATTTTTACCTTGAAGTGGAACTATCCAAATCTCAGTTTGTTTCTTTTTATTAGATGCAATACATAATGATTTGGTGCTGTTTCCAGGTGTCTTCAGCATTTTCTCATCTAATGAATTTTTCTACCCTTTTCAGTCACTATAAAGTGTTACAACTTAAATTTAGACGCAACACATAAATAGTTATTGGAAAGGTACTGCCATTGCATGAGTTATGCAGAAACTAATTTAAAACTGATGTGTACAATCATGAATCGTGAAATTATGAGATAGTCAAGAAATGAACTTTGTGATAATCTACTCGTTCCCCAAACCTGAAATAGTTCTATCGTCTGCTTTCAAAATACCTTTTAAATGAATGTGACCGTCTTTCGCCTGAAATGTATGCCATAGACATTTTCAACATGTTTAAGATAACTAAATGACAACTGCGTCTTTAAAACAACTTTTTACTTTCAGTTTGTGTTTATCGTGACTTTCGATGTAAAATCTAGAGACGTTCCGAAACCCTGCACTTGTGTCAACTCGGCCAATATAGAATAATTCTTATATGATTTGCATATCGATAAATACTTGAATTGGATTGGTCAATTAGAATTTTTCTCTAATTTACACTTCGATAAACCATGTTTCCGAAACTACTTTCGTAATCTATTCATGCACGATACACAAGCTTGCAGGGATCCCGAAATTTTCGGGAAATAGAGATTAAAAAACAAATGCATAACAGTTGTGTCTATTTCAGTGCATATATGACAAAAAAAGAAATAAAATAAATACACTAAAGCTACGAAAATGTATAAATTTTAAAATTCAAATAAAATTCCGCGAACTTTCATGAATGATTTGGCGAATTTACGTCATACGAATGAAAACTTTCATTGGAAAGATAATTTCGTTACATGTGTACGCTTAAAATTCGAATATTATTTCTCATTAATTTGAAGTTTTGGAGGTAGGTGCTATTCTATTTAAGATTCCGTTGCATTTTTCGAACATTTATGGATTTTAGAAAGTCAATATGGCGGCCAACTCCTTAGTTACGACATGTCAATTGTGCATTTGATGGTTATTATAGTAGCAGTTACAAAACAAATGTTAATTAAAAATCGCTATTATTTGGCTTAAGAATTAAAAGGATATAATTTAATTTTGGATGTAACGCGTCTTCTGATTGGCTGACGTTATTTTGTTATCAGCCCATAGACATAATTTAGTCATGTGACCGTGACATCAACGTTTTTTCATGATTTTGTACGGTTTAAAAAGGAATTTAAAATTCGATTTCAACATTCAACATTCGATTTCAATATTCAACATGCAACAATATTTTTTTTTTTTTTTTTTTTTTTTTTGCATCCATTTCAACATTCAACATTCGTTTTGAACATTCGATTTTCAACTTTCAACATTCATTTTCAACATTCAACAATCGTTTTCAACATTCAACATTCGTTTTCAACATTTTATTTTCAACTTTTAATATTCGTTTTTAACATTTAACATTCGTTTTCAACATCCAACATTCGATTTCAATATTCAACATTCAACATTATTTTTTTTTCTTTTTACTTGCATCCATTTTCAACATTCAACATTCGATTTCAACATTCAACAAACGATTTTAATATTCAACGTTCAATTTTTTTTTTAATTTTTTTCTTGTATCCATTTCAACATTCAACATTCGTTTTCAACATTCACCATTCGTTTTCAACATTCGATTTTCAACTTTCAACATTCATTTTCAACATTCAACATTCGTTTTCAACATTCAACAAATTTTTTACATTCGTTTTCAACATTCAACATTCGTTTTCAACATTCATTCGTTTTCAACATTCGATTTTCAACTTTCAATATTCATTTTTAACATTTAACATTCGATTTTCAACTTTCAATATTCGTTTTCAACATTCAACATTCGTTTTTAACATTCGATTTTCAACTTTCAACATTCATTTTCAACATTCAACATTCGTTTTCAACATTCAACACATTTTTTACATTCGTTTTCAACGTTCAACATTCGTTTTCAACATTCATTCGTTTTCAACATTCGATTTTCAACTTTCAATATTCGTTTTTAACATTTAACATTCGATTTTCAACTTTCAATATTCGTTTTTAACATTTAACATTCGTTTTCAACATTCATTCGTTTTCAACATTCGATTTTCAACTTTCAATATTCGTTTTTAACATTTAACATTCGTTTTCAACATTCAACAATCGTTTTCAACATTCGATTTTCAACTTTTAACATTCGTTTTCAACATTCGATATCAACTTTCAACATTCGTTTTCAACATTCAACATTCGTTTTCATCATTCAACATTCGATTTCAACATTCGTTTTCAACATTCGTTTTCAACATTCAACATTCGTTTTCAACATTCAACAATCGTTTTCAACATTCAACATTCGTTTTCAACATTCAACAATCGTTTTCAACATTCAACAATCGTTTTCAACATTCAACATTCGTTTTCAACATTCAACATTCGTTTTCAACATTCAACAATCGTTTTCAACATTCAACATTCGTTTTCAACATTCAACATTGGTTTTCAACTTTCAACATTCGTTTTCAACATTCAACATTCGTTTTCAACATTCAACATTCGTTTTCAACATTCGATTTTAAACTTTCAACATTCAACATTCGTTTTCAACATTCAACATTCGTTTTCAACATTTAACATTCGTTTTCAACATTCGATTTTAAACTTTCAACATTCGTTTTCAACATTCGACATTCGTTTTCAACATTCAACATTCGTTTTCAACATTCGTTTTCAACATTCAACATTCGTTTTCAACATTCAACATTTCTTTTCAACATTCAACATTCGTTTTAAACATTCAACATTCGTTTTCAACATTCGATTTTCAACTTTCAACATTCGTTTTCAACATTCAACATTCGTTTTCAACATTCAACATTCGTTTTCAACATTCAACATTCGTTTTCAACATTCAATTTTCAACTTTCAACATTCGTTTTTAACATTCAACATTCGTTTTCAACATTAAACATTCGTGTTTAACATTTAACATTCGTGTTTAACATTTGATTTTCAACTTTCAACATTCGTTTTCAACATTCAACATTCGTTTTCAACATTCAACACATTTTTTACATTCGTTTTCAACGTTCAACATTCGTTTTCAACATTCATTCGTTTTCAACATTCGATTTTCAACTTTCAATATTCGTTTTTAACATTTAACATTCGATTTTCAACTTTCAATATTCGTTTTCAACATTCAACATTCGTTTTCAACATTCAATTTTCAACTTTCAACATTCATTTTCAACATTCAACCTTTGTTTTCAACATTCAACATTCGTTTTTTACATTCGATTTTCAACTTTCAACATTCGTTTTCAACATTCAACATTCGTTTTTAACATTCAACATTCGTTTTCAACATTCGGTTTTCAACTTTCAACATTGTTTTTCAACATTTGATTTGTTTTATTTTCCCATACATGAATATTGATGGTTTAGGGGTGAGGATCGACCAATTCTAAGTTCTCTAACAGGAGGGGTTTGATGACCCCAGGGACTCCCAATATACTTCATTTGATTTGATATATTGTTCCATACAAGAATATACTAGTATATGGTTAGGGGTTTTGGACCGTTTATAAATTCTCAAGCAGAAGGGGGTGGAGTGAAACCGGGGACGACCCAAATTTATTTTCAATTGATTTGTTTTATTGTATCATAAACGTACATGTATGTATATGGTTTAGGGGTGGGGATCGCGACCATTTACAAGATAAAGCTTATTTTCGAATTGAAGGGGGTTAGTGTAACCTCCATGAACTCATCCTTTAATTTATTTGATTTGTTTATTGTCCTGTTCTCATTACTGAAGACCGCGCGTGTCTATCACTTACTGTTTTCTAGAAACAATCATTTGATTTAAATAAATTAATCCAATTGGGTTCTACAGTTAACCCATCCCTTCTTTGGGCCATTCAAAATACCCCTAATTAGAGTCCAATACACAGACAAAAGATTGCTGACTCCGCCGGAATTTAAGTATAACATTTTAAGAAACCCTTAGTAAATCGAACATGCGTTCCGAGTTGTCTTCTTTAATGGTTTGACTAGATTTGGTCCGATTTGTCTCGGGACGAGTTTTCTACATTACTTAAAAAATCAGTCTCATCAACGTCCATTCTCGGATCTGTTTCATGATCTGGATTCATTCATGAAAAAATAACCTTATTTGGGACTATAAGTTGAAATTGCCGCCAATTAAGATATATAACTTTATTTCCTCTATTTTAGAGATTTGTTGTACATAAACAATATTTATGCGCATTTGCCATTTGGAAAATATAAACAACTTGCAATTACAGATGTTTGGTGATGAAAAATTTCATACAATTGTTCTCTGAGATCGCGTCTGGCGTACTAAATTATAATCCTGGTACTTACCCAAAAGCACAGGGAATAATAAAATAAAATACCATATCTATTGAGCACTACTTCTTATGTGCAACTTCAAAACTTTTGGGTGGTTCGACGATCATTTAAGGTTTTTCTCGGCATACTTTTTATATTCCAGTATTAAAAGTATAAAAAAGTGCCCAATTAGTTATAAATAAAATAATTGCCAGCTGGATAATAACAACGGCACCTGTTTTAGCATTTATTGGATAGAATACAAAGCTAGGGTGCTCGCATAAGGCATATTAACTGCCTAAATAATAAAAGATGTTTTTGTAACTAACTTGTGCGGACGAAATACTTACTGATACGCATGATTTACTAACTGGAGCGCACGAGTTACTAGCTAATGCGCATGCTTTAATAACTTGTACCCGAGTAAAACACCTGGTGTACACGAGTAATTAACTGATGCGCACGAGTAAAGCCTTGGTCACACCTTAAAGGATAGGTCGAACGGATGCCTAACGGATAACTTTTTTTTCAATCCGTTCATGTCCGTTAGACGTCCGTTCTTATCCGTTAGACGTCCGTCCATATCCGTTTCATGTCCGTTAAGAGTACGTTTTATCCCTCGATGTCCGTTCTGTCCGGTGGAAAATTTTGAGCATGTTCAAAACTTTGAACGGACGTCCAACGGATTGAATGTTGAAAACGAATGTTGAATGTTGAAGCCGAATGTTGAAAGTTGAAAATCGAATGTTGAAAACGTATGTTGAATGTTGAAAACGAATGTTGAATGTTGAAAACGAATATTGAATGTTGAAAACGAATATTGAAAGTTGAATATCAAATGTTAAACACGAATGTTGAAAACGATTGTTGAATGTTGAAAATGAATACAAGAAAAAAAAATAATTGAATGTTGAATATTGAATATTGAAATCGAATGTTGAATGTTGAAACGGACGCCAGAAAAAAAGAAAAAATTTGAATGTTGAATATTGAATATTGAAAGCGAATGTTGAATGTTGAAATCGAATGTAGAATGTTGAAATGGACACAAGAAAAAATAACCCAAGAATGTGTTCAAAATACACGGATGCCCCACTTTTCCATGTTCAGTGGACCATGCAATTGGGGTCAAAAGTCTTATTTGGCTTTGAAATTAGAAAGATCATATCATAAGCAACAAATGTACTTAGTTTCAAGTTGATTGGACTTCAGCTTCATCAAAAACTACCTTGACCAAAAACTTTAACCTGAAGCGGGACGGACGGACGAACGGACGCATGGACGGACGAACGGACAGACCATAAAACATAATGCCCCTCTACTATCATAGGTGGGACATAAAAAAAAATATCTGAATGTTGAATGTTGAATATTGAAATCGAATGTTGAATGTTAAAAATGGATACAAGAAAAAAAAATATAAAAAAAAAAGAATGTTGAATGTTGAATATTGAAATCGAATGTTGAATATTGAAATCGAATGTTGAATATTGAAATCGAATGTTGAATGTTGAATATTGAAATCGAATGTTGAATGTTGAATATTGAAATCGAATGTTAAATGTTGAAAATTGAAATCGAATGTTGAATGTTGTAATCAAATGTTGAATGTTAAAAATGGACACAAGAAAAAAAAAATTAAAAAAATTAAAAAAATTTGAATGTTAAATGTTGAATATTGAAATCAAATGTTGAATGTTGAATATTGAAATCGAATGTTGAATGTTGAATATTGAAATCGAATGTTGAACATTGAAATCGAATTTTGAATGTTTAAAATAGATGCAAGAAAAATTAAAAATTAAAAAAATTAAAAAAATTTGAATGTTGAATGTTGAACATTGAAATCAAATGTTGAATGTTGAAAATTGAAATCGAATGTTGAATGTTGAAAATTGAAATCGAATGTTGAATGTTGAATATTGAAATCGAAATTTGAATGTTGAAATCGAATGTTGAATGTTGAAAATGGATACAAGAAAAAGAAAAAAAATTTGAATGTTGAAAATTGAAATCGAATGTTGAATATTGAAATCGAATTTTGAATGTTGAAAAAAGATGCAAGAAAAATAAAAAAATAACAAAAATTGAATGTTGAATGTTGAATATTGAAATCGAATGTTAAATGTTGTAAATGGATGCAAGAATAAAAAAAAATCGAATGTTGAATGTTGAATACTGAAATCGAATGTTGAATGTTGAATGTTGAAAATAAAATTAAAAAAAGCAAGAAAAAAAAATAAAATAAAAAAAAAAAAATTCGAATGTTGAATATTGAAATCGAATGTTGAATGTTAAATTCGAATGTTGAATGTTGAAACGGATGCAAGAAAAAAAGAAAATTTGAATGTTGAATGTTGAATGTTGTAATGGATGCAAGAAAAAAAATTCAATGTTGAATGTTGAAAATGGAAACAAGAAAAAAAAAATCGAATGTTGAATATTGAAGTCGAATGTTGAATGTTGAATTTTGAAATCGAATGTTGAATGTTGAAATCGAATGTTGAATGTTGAAAATGGAGACAAGAATAATAAATTAAAAAAAAATTTGAATGTTGAATGTTGAATATTGAAATCGAATGGTGAATGTTGAATATTGAAATCGAATGTTGAATGTTGAATATTGAAATCGAAATTTGAATGTTGAAATCGAATGTTGAATGTTGTAAATGGATACAAGAAAAAAAAATTTGAATGTTGAATATTGAAATCGAATGTAGAATGTTGAAATCGAATGTTGAATGTTGAAAATGGATGCAAGAAAAATAAATAAAAAAAAAAAATAAATAAACTGTTGAATGTTGAATATTGAAATCGAATGTTGAATGTTGAAATCGAATGTTGAATGTTAAAAATAGATGCATGAAAAAGAAAAAAAAATTAAAGAAAAAAAATTGAATGTTGAATGTTGAATATTGAAATCAAATGTTGAATGTTGAAAATGGATGCAAGCGAAAAAAAAAAATTGAATGTTCAATGTTAAATATTGAAATCGGATGTTGAATGTTGAATGTTGAAAATGGATATAAGAAAAAAAATTTAAAAAAAATTAAAAGTTGAATGTTGAATATTGAAATCGAATGTTGAATGTTGAAATGAATGCAAGAAAAACTAGAGGCTCTCAAAAGCATGTGTCGCTCACCTTGGTCTATGTGCATATTATACAATGGACACAGATAAATTCATGACAAAATTGTGTTTTGGTGATCATGATGTGTTTGTCGATCTTACTTTACTGGACATTCTTCTTGCTACAATTATCTCTATCTATAATGAACTTGGCCCAGTAATTACAGTGGAAAACATTTTCTAAAAATTTACAAAAATTTACAAAAATTTATGAAAATTGTTAAAAAATGACTATAAAGGGCAATAACTCCTTAAGGGGTAAACTAACATTTTTTGTCATGTTTACTTATTTGTAGATCTTACTTTGCTGAACATTATTGCTATTTACAGTTTATCTCTATCTATTATAATATTCAAGATAATAACCAAAAACTGCAAAATTTCCTTAAAATTACTAATTCTGGGGCAGCAACCCAACAACAGGTTGTCTGTTTTGTCTGAAAATTTCAGGGCAGATAGATCTTCACCTGATAAACTATTTATCCCCTGTCAGATTTGCTCTAAATGCTTTGGTTTCAGAGATATAAGCCAAAATCTACATTTCGCCCCTATGTACTATTTTTAGCCATGGCGGCCATCTTGGTTGGTTGGTAGGGTCACGCCACACATTTTTAAAACTAGATACCCAAATAATGATTGTGGCCAAGTTTGGTTATATTTGGCCCAGTAGTTTCAGAGGAGAAGATTTTTTAAAAGAATACTAAAATTTTAGAAAAATGGTTAAAAATTGACTATAAAGGGCAATAACTCACTTAATGGGTCAGCTGACAATTTTGGCCATGTTGACTAATTTGTAGATCTTACTTTGCTGAACATTATTGCTGTTTACAGTTTATCTCTATCTATAATAATATTCAAGATAATAAG
Organism: Mytilus galloprovincialis; assembly: GCA_037788925.1. Taxonomy (NCBI): domain Eukaryota; kingdom Metazoa; phylum Mollusca; class Bivalvia; order Mytilida; family Mytilidae; genus Mytilus; species Mytilus galloprovincialis. The sequence continues at coordinate 96,153,237 of CM075333.1, forward strand.
CAAAAACTGCAAAATTTCCTTAAAATTACTAATTCAGGGGCAGCAAGTCAACAACGTGTGGTCCGATTTGTCTGAAAATACTAGGGCAGATAGATCTTGACCTGATAAACACTTTTACCCCTATCAGATTTGCTCTAAATGCTTTGGTTTTTGAGTTATAAGCCAAAAACTGCATTTTACCCCTATGTTCTATTTTTAGCCATGGCCGCCATCTTGGTTGGTTGGCCAGGTCACGCCACACATTTTTTAAACTATATACCCCAAAGATGATTGTGGCCAAGTTTGGTTTAATTTGGCCCAGTAGTTTCAGAGGAGAAGATTTTTGTAAAAGATTACTAAGATTTACGAAAAATGGTTAAAAATTGACTATAAAGGGCAATAACTCCTAAAGGGGTCAACTGACCATTTTGGTCATGTTGACTTATGTAAATCTTACTTTGCTGAACATTATTGCTGTTTACAGTTTATCTCTATCTATAATAATATTCAAGATAATAACCAAAAACAGCAAAAATTCCCTAAAATTACCAATTCAGGGGCAGCAACCCAACAACGGGTTGTCGGATTCATCTGAAAATTTGAGGGCAGATAGATCTTGACCTGATAAACAATTTTACCCCTTCAGATTTGCTCTAAATGCTTTGGTTTTTGAGTTATAAGCCAAAAACTGCATTTTACCCCTATGTTCTATTTTTAGCCATGGGGGCCATCTTGGTTGGTTGGCCGGGTCACGCCACACATTTTTTAAACTAGATACCCCAATGATGATTGTGGCCAAGTTTGGTTTAATTTGGCCCAGAAGTTTCAGAGGAGAAGATTTTTGTAAAAGTTAACGACGACAGACGACGACGACGGACGACGGACGACGGACGCCAAGTGATGGGAAAAGCTCACTTAGCCCTTTGGGCCAGGTGAGCTAAAAAATGAATGTTGAATGTTGAATATTGAAATCGAATGTTGAATGTTGAAATCGAATTTTGAATGTTGAAAATGGACACAAGAAAAAAATAAATAAAAAAATTTGAATGTTGGATGTTGAATATTGAAATCGAATGTTGAATGTTGAATATTGAAACCGAATGTTGAATGTTGAATATTGAAATCGAATGTTGAATGTTGAAATCGAATGTTGAATGTTGAAATCGAATGTTGAATGTTGAAAATGGATACAAGAAAAAAAAAAAATTAAAAAAAAAAAATTTGAATTTGAATATTGAATTTGAATGTTAAATGTTGAAATCGAATGTTGAATGTTGAAAATGGATACAAGAAAAAAAATTGAATTTGAATATTAAAATCGAATGTTGAATGTTGAAAATGGATGCAAGAAAAAAAAATGAATGTTGAATGTTGAATATTGAAATCGAATGTTGAATGTTGAAATTGAATGTTGAATGTTGAAAATGGATGCAAGAAAAAAACAAAAATTTGAATGGTGAATGTTGAATGTTGAATATTGAACCAACTTGACATCCGATTCATACGGTACAAACAGAAAAATGAAATCTTATAAATCGTCACCTTCGGCGTCATCAATGTTTCTAACTGCAACTAGACGAGTATTTACATTTTGACATATGTCATTTGCCTGACATGGGCATAAATCTGTACATGATGAATTTTGTTCGAAGCAAATGCAACCCTTTGAAAACTCAGATTTCCCCTTACAAGTACAAACTAAATATTGCAGAAATTCATATGACATCTGACCTTCGGATAGACAGGAACACGTCATTCTTCTTTTCCTAACCGAACTGAAGAGGAGAATGTAGGGTATTCTTGCTATATGGGGAGACATCAAATTTATGTCTGGAGTGAAGCTCTTATTACATATTGTTTAAAAGTAGATTCACAAGGAGGAAGTTTGACAAGGGAGAAATCTTAAATTGTAAAATTGAGAATGGAAATGGGGAATGTGTCAAAGAGACAACAACCGGACCATAGCATAGAACATTTTAGCCAATTTTACACTCAGTTTGTTAAGTCAGAATGATCTATTTTGAGTTTTGACTTGAGATTATTCAACCTAACAACAAGATCTCGAGCTGCATCTATAGATTCATCGATGTCACAATTAGAAAGGTTTGACAAATCGGTGAAATAATCTGGGTTGTCCTTCAAGACTAAAAAAACAGTGCGCTTTCCGATCCTAAACAGAGATGACGTTGTATCGCATCATGTTACAGCATGTGCGGCAGGTAGATTGTTACAGATTGCCAACCCGATACTTTTACATATTCTGTGGACAGGTATATAGCGGCTCAAATCTTGTGTGCAAGATATAGTGCCTGTCTGAAACCATAGCTCATACTCATGCTGTATAGAGGGGAAGTAACGAACGAATAAGATCAGAACATCTGTATCTTGTGACTTTATTATTATCCTACCCTGGTTTCCTTTCACACCGAACTCTTTGTCTACATGAATAGCATATAAAATCATGCGAGTGTCTACTTCATCGGGCGTACAGATAATTTTTAAAACCTGAATACTCCTTCTGAGCAGAATTAGGGTCCTTGGAAGGGCTAGCTTCCTCATGTATCATAGTAACTGTTGATCTACCATGATGCTGAACAATCGATTCGCCAAGAAATCTGATTATGGCCTACTGGTTCTCATTGACTCAAAAAAAACTTTTTGCAGTCAGGAATTTTACGACCTTCTATATATGACCTGAAACACTTTTACAGACGAACAAGAACTTGATTCAGCTTTAAAATAACTGCTAGTGTAAGATTTATAGCAAGAATAGTGGTACAATATTTTGTAATCATGAGTACGAAGATGGTCTAGGTCTGAAGCATCATGCAATATACCAAAATATACATGATCTTTCCGTGTTCCCATAGCCTCGATAAAACGTTTGTTTGTGCTAAATCCTCGTATATTAATAAGCAATTCAGTAGAAAAACCCTGACATATAACACACTTATCCCATTGTATTTCATTCCTACTTCGTTTAGGGCATAGTTTAACAGGAAAGTGAATGTGTGCCATATTCCGGGTATGAAACGTGACCGAAAGATTTAATTTGTATATTACAATTATAACAAAACTATCATTTCAAAAAAAACAATAAAAGTTATAAAAACCGACAAAAATAAAATTTCCTAAAACAAAACAACGATCTTCAAACTAACTGGACTAATCAAAACATACAAATATACCATCCAACTATAGTGTGTGATAACATTGTGTGAGGGAATTCGACGTTTGCTGTACCACTGTTCACTCCAGTGCAATTTATGACAATACAACTGCATCAATCAGAATGATTTTTGTTTGCAGTGTTTTAAGAACTGAATTTACTTTGTTGTCGCGTATTATTCTTGAAACATTCAATGTTTTAAAAAGGCGAATTTTCTGTCTAAAGTCAATGATTATGTTGACTTTTGAAGGCCAAACTTTCTACAACCTTAAATACGCAAATATAGCAAGTCTTTTGGTTAACAAATTTTTATTCGTTATTGCAAAATAATGAACTTAAAATATTTGACATTTTCTCCCTACCCAGCTTACCCCTATACATTTTTATGATGTGGACTGGTCATTATTATTGAATGGTAGGCAATTTGATTGGATTAAGTTGTTATTAGTTTACCTTCAAACTTGTTTATGCTTTTCATACATGACTATTGATTAATTAGAACGTGCATGAATGTGTACGGTAACTAAAATGACCTTCTAACTGGACATTGGACGAGTCAATATTATGTTTTATCAATGAAAGTTCAGGTATGAAAGGTAAGAATTGTCACTTCTTCTATTTTCACAAAATTTTCTGATTACACAGTTGAAAGATTATTTTTTAAAAGCCTATTGTGGACATATAGAGAACGTTTACAAATAACACGTTTTGTTCCATTAAACAAGTCATTTTCTTAAGAAAAATGCCGAAATATATTTTACGCACGACTACGGCATGTAAAACTATTAATTATTATAACAAAAAAAAAAGCATTTTTCAGTCTCATTGGAATATGTTAATAACAATTAATCCAAAACTTAAGAAGTAAGTTAATAAAGTCAAACTATGTCCGATCTGCCTATTACTGGACATCAAAAGTCAATACGATCGTTTTAAAGTCAAAAGTTCGTCTACCTCACAAAATCCTGTTAGGCACTATAGCAAAAACGAGAAATGAAGTTAGTGACAATTGTCCTAATTAATGACCTGATAGTGTAAGCTACAAAACGATTAACGGCACGAGAAAAGGCGTGTTTGAATCAAGGCAGAATTATCACTAAATTTGTGTTTTAAATTGCTAGTTTCTTCTCACCGATTAACATTACACGAAAGATATTTGGCACACATATGAACCATGTCTTATTAATGTAATCAGAGTAAAAATCCCGCGAAAGTAACACGCAATACATTTTCTTTGTTCAAAATGTGGTAAATTTCAGCTGAAAAAAATAGTCTTACTAAAATCATGAAAATACTTATACTTAAATTATATCAATCTTTTCAGCTTTCGTTATATGATAAATTTAGTTTTAAGCTAAATGATAAGTATCATTTGAACAAATAACTCAGAAAGCAATAATTTTATTTTTCTTGTTGAAGATGGCCTGTACGAGGAGGTATTTTGGGGTACCCTAAGAAACCACAAAATTTTGAAAAACGTCCCACGGGAGCTTACGACGATATTCATGATTGGAAAATATAATAATTTTCCAATAGTTTGCATATAAATATAGCCGTGTGTTATCCGTTAACTTAAACTCGTTAACTAGACGTCTTTTTACTGGGCATCCTACTATTAGCACCTTATAAGAAATATTCATGCTATGTTAAGTTTCATTCAATTCAGTGGTTCTCTAAAAGAAGACATGTGTATGTATTTCCCATAGTGTATTATGATAAACTTAGTCCCCCTCTGGCGGCCATCTTCGATGATGGATTGGCTTCAAAGTAGCAACACTTGGGCAGCACCTCATAAGGATCAGGCATGCTATGTTTGATTTCATTCCATTCTGTGCTTCTCTAAAAGAAGACATTTGTATGTATTTCCCATAGGGTCCTATGTTAAACTAAGTCCTCTGCTGGCGGCCATCTTGGATGATGGATCGTCTACAAAGAAACAACACTTGGTCAGCACCTCATAAGGAACAGTCATGCCATGTTTGGTTCCATTCCATTCAGTGGTTCTCTTGAACTAAGAAGAAGTTCAAAATTTACAAGGTTAATGACGACGACGGACTCCAAGTGATAAGAATAGCTCACTTGGCCTCTAATGACCAGGTGAGCTAAAAAGGTTGGAAAAAAAACACGACCAAAAATAAAAATAAGACCAGGAAAAGAACAATCCACTTAGATCTACACAGAAAACTGATGATTGAGCAACATGAACACTCCATTACAAAACGATTTAGGTGCACAAACATTTTCTGATTCACTGCTGTCTGAGGGAAAGTTTAATCTTGTAATCTAAATGATATGGGTTGATGTTGACTAGCAGAAGTCTATTACAAGACGGACGTCTGACATTTCAAGTATTGAAGTAAACAATATCCTACTTGGACTTTCTTCTGTTCTTCAGAGTTGATTGTTTGTCTTTTCTTTGAAAAAAAATTGCATCTGATCATTTCCTAATCACATATCTGCGTCATAATAAAGGCTGACCATGAATATAACGTTGGTATCATTTTTTCCATTAAGCTCATAGATATCTTATAAAGTAACCAATATATTACAACAACACATGTCATCTCATTATTTTGTGGATATGTCATCCCTCATTAATTTCTGGATACGTCATCTCTCATTAATTTCTGGATATCATCTCTCATTATTTCTGGATATGTTCTCTCATTAATTTCTGGATATGTCATCTCTCATTAATTCCTGGATATGTCATCTCTCATTAATTTCTGCATATGTCATCTCTCATTTTAAAATTCCTGGATATGTCACCTCTCATTAATTTCTTGATATGTCATCCCTCATTAATTTCTGGTTATGTCATCCCTCATTAATTCCTGTATGTCATCTTTCATTAATTCTTGGATATGTCATCTCTCATTAATTTCTTGATATGTCATCCATCATTAATTTCTTGATATGTCATCCATCATTAATTCCTGGATATGTCATCCCTCATTAATTCCTGGATGTCATCTCTCATTAATTCCTGGATATGTCACCTCTCATTAATTTCTTGATATGTCATCCATCATTAATTCTTGTATATGTCATCTCTCATAAATTTCTTGATATATCAGCTCTCATTAATTTCTGGATATGTCATCTCTCATAAATTTCTTGATATGTCACCCGCATTAATTCCTGGATATGGCATCCGTCATTAATTCCTGGATATGTCATCCCTCATTCATTCCTGGATATGTCATCCCTCATTAATTCCTGGATGTCACCTCTCATTAAAACCTAGATATGTCATCCCTCATTAATTCCTGGATATGTCATCCCTCATTAATTCCTGGATGTCATCTCTCATTAATTCCTGGATATATCACCTCTCATTAATTTCTTGATATGTCATCCATCATTAATTTCTTGAAATGTCATCCCTCACTAATTCCTGTATATGTCATCTCTCATTAATTTCTTGATATATCAGCTGTCATTAATTTCTAGATATGTCATCTCTCATTAATTTCTGATATGTCATCTCATATTTATTTCTGAATATGTCATCTCTCATTAATTCCTGGATGTGTCATCTCTTATTAATTTCTGGATATGTAATCTCTCATTAATTCCTGGATATGTCATCTCTCATTTGTTCCTGGATATGTCATCTCTCAATAATTTCTGGATGTCATCTCATTAATTTCTTGATGTAACCGCTCATTAATTCCTGGATATGTCATCCCTCATTAATTCCTGGAAATATCATCCCTTATTAATTCCTGGATGTCATCTCTCATTAATTTCTTGATATGTCATCCCTCATTAATTCCTGGATATGTCATCCCTCATTTATTCCTGGATATGTCATCCCTCATTAATTTCTGGATGTCATCTCATTAATTCTTGGATATGTCATCTCTCATTAATTTCTTGATATGTCATCCATCATTAATTTCTTGATATGTCATCCATCATTAATTCCTGGATACGTTACCCCTCATTAATTCCTGGATGTCATCTCTCATTAATTTCTGGATACGTTACCCCTCATTAATTCCTGGATGTCATCTCTCATTAATTTCTGGATATGTCACCTCTCATTATTTTCTTGATATGTCATCCATCATTAATTTCTTGATATGTCATCCCTCATTAATTCCTGTATATGTCATCTCTCATAAATTTCTTGATATGTCACCCCGCATTATTTCCTGGATATGGCATCCGTCAATAATTCCTGGATATGTCATCCATAATTCATTCTTGGATATGTCATCTCTCGTTAATTTCTTGATATGTCATCCATCATTAATTTCTTGATATGTCATCCATCATTAATTCCTGGATAGGTTACCCCTCATTAATTCCTCGATGTCATCTCTCATTAATTCCTGGATATGTCACCTCTCATTAATTTCTTGATATGTCATCCATCATTAATTTCTTGATATGTCATCCCTCATTAATTCCTGTATATGTCATCTCTCATAAATTTCTTGATATGTCACCCCGCATTATTTCCTGGATATGGCATCCGTCAATAATTCCTGGATATGTCATCCCTCATTCATTCCTGGATATGTCATCTCTCATTAATTCCTAGATATGTCATCCATCATTAATTCCTTGATATGTCATCCCTCATTAATTTCTGGATATGTCACCCCTCCATAATTTCTTGATATGTCATCCCTCATTAATTCCTGGATATATCATCCCCATTAAGTCCTGTATATGTCATCTCTCATTAATTTTTTGATAGGTCATCCCTCATTAATTTCTTGATATATCATCCCTCATTAATTCCTGTATATGTCATCTCTCATTAATTCCTGTATATGTCATCTCTCATTAATTCCTAGATATGTCATCCCTCATTAATTCCTAGATATGTCATCCCTCATTAATTTCTTGATATATCATCCCTCATTAATTCCTGGATATATCATCCCCATTTAGTCCTGTATATGTCATCTCTCATTAATTTCTTGATAGGTCATCCCTCATTAATTTCTTGATATATCATCCCTCATTAATTCCTGTATATGTCATCCCTCATTAATTCCTGGATATGTCATCCCTCATTTATTCCTGGATATGTCATCCCTCATTAATTCCTGGATGTCATCTCTCATTAATTCCTGGATATGTCATCTCTCAATAATTTATGGATGTTATCTCATTAATTTCTTGATATGTCACCCCTCATTAATTCCTGGATATGTCATCCCTCATTAATTCCTGGAAATGTCATCCCTCATTAATTCCTGGATGTCATCTCTCATTAATTCCTGGATATGTCACCTCTCATTAATTTTTTGATATGTCATCCATCATTAATTTTTTGATATGTCACCCCTTATTAATTCCTGTATATGTCATCCATCATTAATTTTTTGATATGTCACCCCTTATTAATTCCTGTATATGTCATCTCTCATAAATTTCTTGATATGTCACCCCGCATTAATTCCTGGATATGGCATCCGTCAATAATTCCTGGATATGTCATCCCTCATTTATTCCTGGATGTCATCCCTCATTAATTTCTGGATGTCATCTCATTAATTCTTGGATATGTCATCTCTCATTAATTTCTTGATATGTCATCCATCATTAATTTCTTGATATGTCATCCATCATTAATTCCTGGATAGGTTATCCCTCATTAATTCCTCGATGTCATCCCTCATTTATTCCTGGATATGTCATCCCTCATTAATTTCTGGATGTCATCTCATTAATTCTTGGATATGTCATCTCTCATTAATTCCTGTATATGTCATCTCTCATAAATTTCTTGATATGTCACCCCGCATTATTTCCTGGATATGGCATCCGTCAATAATTCCTGGATATGTCATCCCTCATTCATTCCTGGATATGTCATCTCTCATTAATTCCTAGATATGTCATCCATCATTAATTCCTTGATATGTCATCCCTCACTAATTCATGTACATGTCATCTCTCATTAATTTCTTGATATGTCATCCATCATCATGATCATTAATTTCTTGATATGTCATCCCTCATTAATTTCTGTATATGTCATCTCTCATTAATTTCTGGATATGTCATCTCATATTTATTTCTGAATATGTCATATCTCATTAATTTCTGGATATGTCATCTCTCACCAATTTTTGGATATGTCATCCCTCATTAATTTCTGGAAGTCATCTCCCATTAATTCCTGGATATGTCATCTCTCAATAATTTATGGATGTTATCTCATTAATTTCTTGATATGTCACCCCTCATTAATTCCTGGATATGTCATCCCTCATTAATTCCTGGAAATGTCATCCCTCATTAATTCCTGGATGTCATCTCTCATTAATTCCTGGATATGTCACCTCTCATTAATTTTTTGATATGTCATCCATCATTAATTTTTTGATATGTCACCCCTTATTAATTCCTGTATATGTCATCCATCATTAATTTTTTGATATGTCACCCCTTATTAATTCCTGTATATGTCATCTCTCATAAATTTCTTGATATGTCACCCCGCATTAATTCCTGGATATGGCATCCGTCAATAATTCCTGGATATGTCATCCCTCATTCATTCCTGGATATGTCATCCCTCATTAATTTTTGGATGTCACCTCTCATTAATTCCTAGATATGTCATCCATCATTAATTTCTTGATATGTCATCCCTCATTAATTACTGGATGTCATCTCTCATTAATTCCTGGATATGTCATCTCTCATTAATTTCTTGATATATCATCCCTCATTAATTCCTGTATATGTCATCTCTCATTAATTTCTTGATAGGTCATCCCTCATTAATTCCTGGATATGTCATCCCTTATTAATTTCTTGATATATCATCCTTCATTAATTCCTGGATGTCATCTCTCATTAATTCCTAGATATGTCATCCCTCATTAATTTCTGGATATGTCACCCCTCATTAATTTCTTGATATGTCATCCCTCATTAATTCCTGGATATATCATCCCCATTAAGTCCTGTATATGTCATCTCTCATTAATTTCTTGATAGGTCATCCCTCATTAATTTCTTGATACAAATGTATATCATCCCTCATTAATTCCTGTATATGTCATCTCTCATTAATTCCTAGATATGTCATCCCTCATTAATTCCTAGATATGTCATCCCTCATTAATTTCTTGATATATCATCCCTCATTAATTCCTGGATATATCATCCCCATTAAGTCCTGTATATGTCATCTCTCATTAATTTCTTGATAGGTCATCCCTCATTAATTTCTTGATATATCATCCCCATTAAGTCCTGTATATGTCATCCCTCATTAATTCCTGGATATGGCATCCCTCATTAATTCCTGGATATGTCATCCCTCATTTATTCCTGGATATGTCATCCCTCATTAATTTCTGGATGTCATCTCATTAATTCTTGGATATGTCATCTCTCATTAATTTCTTGATATGTCATCCATCATTAATTTCTTGATATGTCATCCATCATTAATTCCTGGATAGGTTACCCCTCATTAATTCCTCGATGTCATCTCTCATTAATTCCTGGATATGTCACCTCTCATTAATTTCTTGATATGTCATCCATCATTAATTTCTTGATATGTCATCCCTCATTAATTCCTGTATATGTCATCTCTCATAAATTTCTTGATGTCACCCCGCATTATTTCCTGGATATGGCATCCGTCAATAATTCCTGGATATGTCATCCCTCATTCATTCCTGGATATGTCATCTCTCATTAATTCCTAGATATGTCATCCATCATTAATTCCTTGATATGTCATCCCTCACTAATTCCTGTACATGTCATCTCTCATTAATTTCTTGATGTGTCATCCATCATCATGATCATTAATTTCTTGATATGTCATCCATCATTAATTTCTTGATATGTCATCCCTCATTAATTTCTGTATATGTCATCTCTCATTAATTTCTGGATATGTCATCTCATATTTATTTCTGAATATGTCATATCTCATTAATTTCTGGATATGTCATCTCTCACCAATTTTTGGATATGTCATCCCTCATTAATTTCTGGAAGTCATCTCCCATTAATTCCTGGATATGTCATCTCTCAATAATTGATGGATGTTATCTCATTAATTTCTTGATATGTCACCCCTCATTAATTCCTGGATATGTCATTCCTCATTAATTCCTGGAAATGTCATCCCTCATTAATTCCTGGATGTCATCTCTCATTAATTCCTGGATATGTCACCTCTCAGTAATTTCTTGATATGTCATCCATCATTAATTTCTTGATATGTCATCCCTCATTAATTCCTGTATATGTCATCTCTCATAAATTTCTTGATATGTCACCCCGCATTAATTCCTGGATATGGCATCCGTCAATAATTCCTGGATATGTCATCCCTCATTCATTCCTGGATATGTCATCCCTCATTAATTTTTGGATGTCACCCCTCATTAATTCCTAGATATGTCATCCATCATTAATTTCTTGATATGTCATCCCTCATTAATTACTGGATGTCATCTCTCATTAATTCCTGGATATGTCATCTCTCATTAATTTCTTGATATATCATCCCTCATTAATTCCTGTATATGTCATCTCTCATTAATTTCTTGATAGGTCATCCCTCATTAATTCCTGGATATGTCATCCCTTATTAATTTCTTGATATATCATCCTTCATTAATTCCTGGATGTCATCTCTCATTAATTCCTAGATATGTCATCCCTCATTAATTTCTGGATATGTCACCCCTCATTAATTTCTTGATATGTCATCCCTCATTAATTCCTGGATATATCATCCCCATTAAGTCCTGTATATGTCATCTCTCATTAATTTCTTGATAGGTCATCCCTCATTAATTTCTTGATATATCATCCCTCATTAATTCCTGTATATGTCATCTCTCATTAATTCCTAGATATGTCATCCCTCATTAATTCCTAGATATGTCATCCCTCATTAATTTCTTGATATATCATCCCTCATTAATTCCTGGATATATCATCCCCATTAAGTCCTGTATATGTCATCTCTCATTAATTTCTTGATAGGTCATCCCTCATTAATTTCTTGATATATCATCCCTCATTAATTCCTGTATATGTCATCCCTCATTAATTTCTGGATAAGTCATCCCTCATTAATTTCTGGATATGTCACCCCTCATTAATTTCTTGATATATCATCTCTCATTAATTCCTGTATATGTCATCTCTCATTAATTCCTAGATATGTCATCCCTCATTAATTTCTGGATATGTCACCCCTCATTAATTTCTTGATATATCATCCCTCATTAATTCCTGTATATGTCATCTCTCATTAATTCCTAGATATGTCATCCCTCATTAATTCCTAGATGTCATCCCTTATTAATTCCTGGATATGTCATCCCTCATTAACTCCTGGATATGTCATCTCTCATTAATTTCTTGATATGACATCCCTCATTAATTTCTTGATGTCATCCCTTATTAATTCCTGGATATGTCATCCCTCATTAACTCCTGGATTTGTCATCTCTCATTAATTTCTTGATTTGTCATCCCTTATTAATTCCTGGATATGTCATCCCTCATTAATTCCTGGATATGTCATCTCTCAATAATTTCTGGATGTTATCTCTCATTAATTTCATGATATGTCATCCCTCATTAATTCCTGGATATGTCATATCTTATTATTTTTTTTATATGTCAGCTCTCATGAACTTCTTGATATGTCATTACTGATTACTTCCTGGATATGTCATCTGTCAGTAATTTCTGGATAGGACATCTCTCATTACTTCCTGGATATGTCATCTCTCATTAATTCCTGGATATGTCATCTCTCAGTAATTACTGGATATGTCATCTCTAATTATTTTTTTGGATATGACATCTCTCATTAATTACTGGATATGACATCTCTCAAAATTCTTGGATATGTCATCTCTCAGTAATTTCTAGATATCACATTACTCATTAATTCCTGGATATGTCATTTCTAATTATTTTTTTGGATATATCATCTCTCAGTAATTTCTGGGTATGTCATCTCTCAAAATCATTTTATCTTATTTTTGTTTTGGGATATGTCATCTCCCATTAATTTAACAATATGGTTACAATTTCTTCTTGTCCAACACCATGCTTTATACCATACAATTTCTCCCTTGAGAGTGAATGACTGACTAGCTGCTTAATGGCCAGTGGCACATTAAAAACATATTATGGACAAGATCTATGACAAACGAGACCATTTTGTTTTTGAAATTTTTAATCCCCCCCACACCTTATTAGCAATATACCATCTTCACCTGCATATTGGATATACATTTCTTAACTTGCAGCTCCTAAATGAACATGATAATGCGATATGAAGATAGACTCTGCTTTGTACTAGAATGACATCCGAGCCAGATTTTGAACTTCCTATAAAAACGGGAAGATTGGGTATGATTGCAAATGAGACAACTCTCCACCAGAGACCAAAAGATATAGAAGTTAACAACTAAAGGTTACCTTACTGACATCAACAATGTGCAAAACCAGGTAATATTCTGCAGGATGAATTTCCACCCTACTCAGACATATTATTTTGACTCTTGAGTAGACCAGTCTTTGCTCTTCCTCTTAAATGCAGCTAACTTAGCATAGAAACTGCAAACACCAATTTTCAAGTCTTTGGTGTGGCTTGGTTAGGTATCAAACCCACAACCTCCTGAACTCCATGTAAAGCAAAATTATACCTGGGTGAAATTTGATCTGGGGAAAAAATGTCACAGTAGTTGTTATTTTTTTATCCGGAGGAAAATATTTCCCTGGGATATTTTTTCCTTTGCCGTGAAATTCTATCTGGGTAGTTAACTTATTGAATAGTTATAAGTAAAAACTTATCCTTTAAAAATACTATGAAATAATAATAGTGTATTTGAAATAAAGCGAAATTGTTAAAAAAAAATGTATTATAATGGGAAATAATTTCACAAATAATCCTTGAAAAATGTATTATAATGGGAAATAATTTCACAAATAATCCTTGAAAAAATTTCCTGAAATATTCAAGTCAATATCATCTTTTTAAAAAGAAAATTATCATGAAACATAGGGAAGAAAACCAGAAGTAATTTCAAAGATCGTAATTTTGAAAATAATATCATGATTAAATAAGGTTAGTGAAATACATGTAAAAGTGAGTTGTTTTCAGATCTCAGTACAAATGTAAATTTAAAAGTAAAGTAAAAATACAGTTGCATTACTACTGTTAACAGTAATAAAAGAATTTGATTATGATATTTTTAACTATATAAATAGTTTTGTCTGGGGACAGAGATGTAGTTGTTGATTATATGGAAATCAGATAAATCATAGCATAACAATATATTGGCACAAAAGCATGTTTAACAACTGGATAGTTTTTACCTGTGAAATGTTATCTGTCTTATTAAATGAAGTTGTAAGTCATCTTTTTACATAAATGAATATATAAACTAGAGGCTCTCAAGAGCCTGTGTCGCTCACCTGTTACTGTATTTACTGATGTCGGCCATCTTGGATGGTAGGCAGGGTCATTAGACACTTTTTTTAAAAAAGATACCCTAGTAATGATTGTGGCCAAGTTTGGTTAAATTTGGCCCATAGTTTTAGAAAAGAAGATTTTTGTACAAGTTACAAAAATGACGAAAAGTTGTTCAATATTGACTATAAAGGACAATAACTCCTTAAGGGGTTCTCTGACAATTTTGGTCATGTTGACTTATTTGTAGATCTTACTTTGCTGAACATTATTGCTGTTTACTGCAAAATTTCCTTAAAATTACCAATTTTAGGGCAGCAACCCAACAACGGGTTGTAGGATTCATCTGAAAATTTGTAAGGGGATAGATCTTATTCTGATGGACATTTAAATCTTGAAAGATTGGTTTTATTAGTGGGCGTTATATTGGGGATAATATTAGATTAATCTATGACATTTTACAATTTACTGAAGAAAATGACATACCTGGTTTATTACTTTTGATTGACTTTGAAAAAGCTTTTGATACTATTTCTTGGGATTTTCTTTATAGTGTTTTAGAATTTTTTAATTTTGGAGAATACATTATAAACTGGGTTAAAGTATTCTACAAAAATATTTCATCTGCTGTTAATCAAGGAGGTAACCTTTCAGATTTTTTTAAGGTAGGACGTGGTTGCCGTCAAGGTGATCCTTTATCACCTTATCTATTCATACTGTGTGCAGAAATTTTAGCAATCAGAATTCAGGGAAATAAAAAAATATGTGGAATAAATGTGACGAGAGTAGAACATAAGTTATCACAGTTTGCCGATGATACATCATTAATTTTAGACGGAGGTGAACAGTCTCTTAATGAAGCATTAATTGAATTAGATTGGTATGCTAAACTTTCTGGGCTTAATATCAATTTCACAAAAACACAAGTAGTTTGGATTGGGAACAAAAAATATAGTAATGATGTCTTATGTCCTGAAAGAAAGTTATCCTGGGGTAAAACAGATTTTACTTTACTGGGAATTCATTTTGATGTAGATTTAGATAAAATTGTTGATATAAATTATGAACAGAGACTTCTGGTCATAAAGAAATTAATTAAATCTTGGTCTAGGAGAAATCTTACTGTTATTGGTAAAATAACTGTGGTAAAAACTTTAATTCTACCTGTCTTAAATCATTTAATTATCTCATTACCAAATCCTAGGGATGCGATTATAAAAAAGATTAATGAAATTTGCTACACCTTTATTTGGGATTCACCTGTGCACAGGATAAAGAAAGAAATATTACAAAAAAATTATTGTGAGGGAGGTTTAAAAATGATTAATCTTAACCTATTTATCATAGCTTTGAAGTCAACATGGGTTAGAAAACTTTTTCGTTCAGAATGTAAATGGAAAAATGTATTTTTGTCAACAGTAAATAGAGATAGACTATTCAAAGGTGGAAACGGATATTTATCCCAAATTAAAAATAATGTAAAAAACAAATTTTGGAAGGATGTTATTGATGCATGGGATATGATTATTGCTAAAAAAGAAACCCATACATGGGATTATTTTTTGTCAAGTTCATTGTGGTTCAATAGATGTATAAAAATTGGTAATAAACCAGCTTTTTATGTAATATGGTTTAACAAAGGTATTTGTTCCATAAATGACATTATGTCTGAAAATGGAAAATTTCTCTCCATTGCCCAGTTAAAGGAAAATTTTGATATTGAAGAAAATGCTATGAAATATAACAGTATTATTTCTGCTGTTAAAAAAGCAGCAAAAAACTATGCTGTTGATGATTATAAGTTATTGACTCCATTTATTCCATCCTTTTTGAAAATTCTGTTGAGAAGCTCAAGGGGAACAAAAGATATGTATTCAATACTTATCAAGAATAATATATTATCAAATGGGCAAAGAAAATGGGATGAAATTATAAATTGTGAAAAAGGGGAATGGAAAGAAATTTTTAGACTACCTTTTGTAGTTACAAATAATACCAAATTGCAATGGTTACAGTATAGAATCAATCAGCATATTTTAGGAACAAACAAATTATTGTATAAAATAAAAATAATGGATAACCCAAATTGTACATTTTGTCAAAAAGAAGATGAAACAATTGAACACTTGTTTTGGAATTGTGAGATTGTACAAATATTTTTAAATGAAACTAAACATTGGTTTCTTTCAAATGGTATAAGTATTCCGTTTACTATTCAAAATTGTATTTTTGGAGATATCTCAAAAGCATTTTAGTAGAAATGTGACCAACCTGATTTTTCTGCATATCAGACATTATATTTTTAGTTGTAAATATTTTAAGAGAAGACTTACATTATTTGGAGTGCAAAAGAAAATACAGGATCTTTACTGTATTGAGAAACAAATTGCTGTAAGAAACAAGAAACTGGAAATTTTCGATGAAATGTGGAATACTTTCACTATATTATTTGACAGTTAAATAAATAAATGTACAAACATATAGAAGCAAACCTTTATGTTTAAATTTGACAGAAATAGGATAGGATGTTTTAAATCAAAATTCATCTAGGCAAAACTTTTTTTTTAATTTTTTATATTTTTTTCTCTCAAACTATCAGTTCTCTCCAATATCTGGTCTTAGATAATGCAGAATTCACTATGACTTTGTGTATTTATTCTTTCTTTTTCTACTTCAAACATATTTTTTTATATATATATCTGTATGTTTTGTTATTTAAAGTATAGTAAATTTTAAGCTATTTAGATTGTTAAGGAACATTCAAATTGTTATTTCTGTTATGGTATATATTTTTATTTTATTATGTCATTATAATGTGTAAATTACTAACAAATACTAATATCTGCATATATATGTTATTTACTAATGTTAACGAGGCCGGGATAAGGTACCGGTATTCGATGTATTCAACTAACAAATGTACAGATTTCAATAAAATATGAAACCTTAAAAAAAAAAAAAAAAAAAAAAAATCTTGAAAGATTTGCCCTAAATGTCTTAGTTTCAAAGATATAAAGCAAAAACTGCATTTTACCACTATGTTCTAATTTTAGCCATGTCGGCCATTTTGTTTGGTAGGTGGGGTCATCGGACACATTTTTTAAACTATATACCACAATTATGATTGTGGCCAAGTTAGTTTAAATTTGGCCAAGTAGTTTCAGAGAAGAAGATTTTTGTACAAATTACAAAAAATGACGAAAAAGTTGTTAAAATTGACTATAAAGGGCAATAACTCCTTAAGGGGTTGACTGACAATTTTGGTCATGTTGACTTATTTGTAGGTCTTATTTTGCTGAACATTATTGCTGTTTACAGTTTATCTCTATATATAATAGTATTCAAGATAATAACCAAAAACTGCAAAATTTCCTTAAAATTACCAATTCAGGGGCAGCAACCCAACAACAGGTTGTCCGTTTCGTCTGAAAATTTCAGGGCAGATAGATCTTGACCTGATCAACAATTTTACCCATGTCAGATTTGCTCTAAATGCTTTGGTTTTAAAGATATAAGCCAAAATATACATTTTACCCCTGTGTTCTATTTTTAGCCATGGCGGCCATCTTGGTTTGATGGCCAGGTCATCGGACACATTTTTTAAACTAGATACCCCAAGGATGATTGTGGCCAAGTGTGGTTAAATTTGGCCCAGTAGTTTCAGAGGTGAAGATTTTTGTAAAAGTTTACGGACGCAGGACGCCGGACGACAGACGCCAAGTGATGAGAAAAGCTCACTTGACCTTTCAGGTCAGGTGAGGTAAAAATAAGATTCAAGGAAAAATTTCACTATTAAATAGATTCAGAAATATATTATATTAATATCTTTAAAATATAAATTGCTCATAATTACCTCCCTTTGATAAATTATGCAAATTTGGTCTACCTTTGTGAAACATTTTATAATTATAGTCAGGTATATACATTGATTGTGAGTAACTTACATAGTAGTTAATGGGACTCTATTTTACACGGTTCTGTGAAATATAGTACGGCAAATATATACCGGTACATACTATCCGCATAACACAGATAGATTTTCACTCCTCTGGAAAAAATCAACCTGTGAAATACCATGCCTGGAAAAAAATTACCGGGGCAAATTACCCTCAGGATAAAATATCACAGAGGAAGAAATAAACCGCTACAAACACACGTCCAAGAGATCATTAAGCTGCTCATTGAGTGTGGACAACAGGTCAACAAACAGACAAATAAAAGACATGCACTCACTTAACATCTTCACAAATAACAAAATTTCTTCACACAATTTAGTTAAAACAAAGATTCAAAACTAAGTGGTTTATTGTTTTTATACTACAAATAAAATATCCACCTTTAAAATTCTGTATTCAATAATCAGTACTTTTTTATCACTTCACCAAATTCCATATAATCTGACATGAATACAGGTTCAGTTTTCTCACAGTATTTGTTTAGAATTAACCTTGACTGTGCCTCCTCTTGAAAAATCTCTAACTTACTCTGAAAAAATTAAAGATTTTTTTTTACAAAAATTCTGAATGATAATGTGATATAAGTTTAAAAGATAATTAATAGATATGACTTTGAGTATTGAAATGTCAAACTACCCATTAAAATAAATCTCTTTACATGTTAATCAGATGAGTGGACAGAGCTTTTTACCATCTGACTATTGGATTGTTTGGCTATTTGGCTAGCCACAAAACCAGGTTCAACCCGCCATTTTTTCTTAAAATGTCCTGTAACAAGTCAGGAAATGGTAGTGATATCTTATAATTCATTTCTGTGTGCGCTTGTTTTTTGTTGCACTTCAAGTGTTTCTGTTGTTTCATTGTTCAAAAACTTTTCCTCTAATATTGAAGTGTTTCCTTCGGTTTTAGTTTGTTACTTGGATTTGTTTTCTCTCAATCGATTTATAACTTTTGAACAGCTGCCTTTTACTTTTCCTGACAGTCAGGCTTTTTTTTCGAGCCTTTGACTTTAGTCGAAAAAGCGAAACTAAGCGATCCTACATTCTGTTTTCGGCGTCCACAAATATTCACTCTGTGGTTAAAGTTTTTGAAATTTTAATAACTTTCTTAAACCATACTGGATTTCTACCAAACTTGGACAGAAGCTTATTTATGATCATAAGACAGTATCCAGAAGTAAATTTTGTGATAATAAAATTCCATTTTTTCCGTATTTTACTTATAAATGGACTTAGTTTTTCTGGGGGAAAACATGACATTCACTCTGTGGTTTAATTTTTATAAAATTTTAATAACTTTTTTAAACTATCCTGGATTTCTACCAAACTTGGACAGAAGCTTATTTATGATCATAAGATAGTATCCAGAAGTAAATTCTGTAAAAATAAAATTCCATTTTTTCCGTATTTTACTTATAAATTGACATAGTTTTTCTGCGGGAAAACATTACATTCACTCCGTGGTTAAAGTTTTTAAAATTTTAATAACTTTCTTAAACAATCCTTGGTTTGTACCAAACTTGGACAGAAGCTTGTTTATGATCATTAAATAGTATCCAGAAGTAAATTTTGTAAAACGATAAATCCATTTTTTAAGTATTTTACTTTAAATGGACTTAGATTTTCTGCCAGGAAACAACACATTCACTGGAGCTCTGTGGTTAAATTTTTAAGAATTTTGATAACTTTCTTATACTTTTTTTAATTTGTACCAAACTTGGACAGAAACTTGTTTATGATCAAAAGCTAGTATCTAGAAGGAAATTTTGTGAATATTTTGTACTTGTGTATCTGTATTTTACTTATAAATGGACTTAGTTTTTCTCCCAGTTTACATTACATCTATATAGTTAAAGTTTTAAAAACATTTATTAGATTCATAAGCTATCCTAGATTTTTTACAAACTTGGACAGAAGCTTCTTACAATCAAAAGATAGTATCAAGCGGAATATTTTTATTGATTTTTCTTCATTTTTGTTGAGCCTGCAATTTACAGCAAAAGTAGGCGAGACACTGGGTTCCGCGGAACCCTTACAAATTTTTTATTTTTAATATATCAACTTTTGAATTTAAAATGGGGACTACTCTTTTCTGACAAGAATCTTGTTATTTCTTTGGTGACAGCTAAGACATGCAGTACGTACAATGTAACGATGCGCCTTAAAAACCACATCTATCATGGTCAGGGCAATCATAGGTTGACGTCGTTTTTTTGAAATTTAAAGTCTAAAGGGGATGATATTGGGATGTACTGTTTGAAAAATATTATCAACAAAAAAGCGCTAGAACAATTTAAAAAAATAATTGTAATAGGTTACTTACGATCCATGCTTTCTTCAGCTGACTGATAGTCCATTGATGCTGGAAAATACAAAAAGTTTTAAAAACAGTAATAAGTGTCTGATATGTTACTTAGTAAGATAATTTTGGTAATAAAAATGATTTTCTTTGCAATTTTATAGCTTTACATGTAAATCAATTAATATCACCATATTCAAACAGCAAATTAACAATGAATCATTGGATATACCCCAGAATTATTTTTGAAATATCTGCTTTTAAATAATCAAGGAATTAATATCAAATTATATACTACAACCAGTTTAAAGAACATAAATGAAGAAAATAATCTGAAAATGAAAAAAATACACTTTTAAATCAAAAAATTGCTGCATCTGACAGAAGTGTTTTTTTTCTTCTGGATTTTCATATTGTTTTAATGTCACATGACAAATTAAATTGTTCCAGTAAATTGATCATTTTATTGAATAATTGCAAGTGTACTTACATGGTTCACCCATCATCTCATTATACTGCCTAACCTACAAAACATGAAACAAGGCATTATAAAAACAAATAAATTATGAACCATTTAATAATCATTTCAATATTCACTTTAACAAAATCCTTTTATTATCTTTTAATAGAAAGCTGATTGTGTTATCAAAGGTTTGGGTTACTGCACTATATGCTCTAGTCTTGTGATTATTGTCTATAGTTGCTTGAGCTTGCTAAAGTGTATAACAACAAGAATGTGTCCCAAGTACACGGATGCCCCATCTGTACTATCATTATTTATGTTCAGTGGGTCGTGAAAATGGGATAAAATCTCTAATTTGGCATTAAAATTAGAAAGATCATATCATAGGGAACATGTTTACTAAGTTTCAAGTTGATCAGACTTCAACTTCATCAAAAACTACCTCAACTAAAAACTTTAACCAAAACTTCAACCTGAAACAGGATAGACTAAGGGACGAACAGACGAACAAACGAACGGACAGACGGAGGAACGGATGCACAGACCAGAAAACATAATGCCTATAAATGGGGCATAAAAATACCTTTTGTACATGGATATGAATGCTTTAATTTATATTATGAACATTTTTAAAGCAAATATATTAAAAACTATATACAAATGTAATAATAAAACATTTTACAGAAAAAAACAAAATCAAAGCATCTCATGAAATTAGATGAAATCAAAACTTACAGTGTTAATATAATACATGTACACAGTTACATGTATTGCACTAACATTTAAGATTACATATTTGCTACATGACTTGAAACAACCGAGAATAGTCACCATCATTTAAGATAATTATCATGAGTTGAATATTTCGTTACAGTTTTATTGATTAACTTAAAATTAAACAAGTTTAATTAACTTACTGATTCTTCGTGTTGACGTCTCGCCTGATTGACCAGGGCTTCTCTCTGTAAAAGTCTATCTTTTATTTCCTGTAAGTCTTCTTTCGTAGCTTCTATTTCAATCTTTACATGACCCTCTTCTTTTCCCATTGTTATCTTACTTCCTTGTTTTTCTTTCAAAAGTCTCCTTATATGGATTCCCTTCTTCCCAATGAAATTCCCTACATCTTCTGGCCTTAAAGATTTTAAGTGCATATCTAATTTCTCCAATGGTACAGCAGGTGTCATTGGCTCTTCTTTAACACCATCTTTTACCTCCTCCTTTTTAGGAGGTTCTGGGGGCGGATTTAATAATGAAGTATCTTTATCTTTATCAAACTTGTAGAAAACATAAAGAAACCTATTAGCACTATTAAGTCTACTAGATAATTGTCCACGTTCCTTCAAAACATGTAATATATCTTTTAGATGTCCATATTCGTCTTTTGTTTTGTCAAAGTTTGTTTCAATATAATTGTCAAAATATTTATAGCATTCATCTGCCACTTCATCAGTTATTAGTTCTGCCCACCTTGTATCTAAAATTGATAAATAATAAAATAAACTGCAGTGAAATCTGTCTAAAATGACAATATGCAAGATTGGCAACCTCTGTAAGTTAACCAAACTTTTTTACAAAACCTTTGCCTAAATCAGAACAAATTCATCAGTCCAACAAAGGGTGGGGTCTAAGCGTGACGGGGGATTGCCAATTTTTTGTAAACGTGACATGTAAAAGTCAAATTATTGTGCCGTGAAACAGTCTAGTGGGACACAGGACATTACAAAAACATGAGAATTACTTACATACAGAGTGTAATCATGATACGGGAATCTGACAAAACAGTAAGTGGGATCCGGGGTCAGAACCCCCAATGAGACGCCCCAAAGGAGTTGAGTTTAAGTTCAACTGTATGTAAAAGGTGTGGTAGTCTGAGATTGATCTGATGGGTGAAGGTTGGTAAAGGAACAATGAGATACAAATTGTAACAGACAGCTTTTTATACTGAATACGAAAAGTGTCAACCTTAGCTTTGAGCAGCAATTTCTTCTATGTAAACATCGTAATCTTAGTATAAAAGAATATTAACAAGTTCACAGGGAGAAAAATTAACGGTCACCCAGTCGCCATTGGCAACCAGAAATTGACCTGGGCGATCTTTTTACTCAGTTGTGGTCATGGAGGTTGCCACTCCAAAACATATTTTTCAACAAATAATGAAATATCAAATATGTGAAGGCTGTTTAAAGAAATCTAAGGATTGCTGTAGTAATTTAATGAGATTGACATAAATCAGTGCTATACATGTATCTAATATAGATGTTGTGAATTCTGTATATGATGCCCTGCCAGCGGAAAAAATGTTACTTCATTAGACCCTATTTTTTCTTTATTTTTTTATTTCACTTAAAGCTACTGAGTTGTTGTTTTGTTTGTGTCTTGAACTTTATGGACTACTAATATTCAACTGCACTACCAGAAATGCTGTCAGATGCTTGATAAAAACAAGACACACATCATTTCAAAGACAGACTGTTGAAGTCTTCTCATTTTTTTCAATAAATTATGTGTCCTAGTTGTTGCAGGACCTATCACAATCTACAGAGTTAAATGCATTTGTTTTTTGAGAAATTTTTACACTTTTCTTGATCTTGAGGTGCATTTGTATAGTCGGAAATGATGCCAGAATATTCCTTGACCACTATAAATTTGAAATTTTTAAAAAGTTTGTTGGTACAAATTGTATGTAGGACTTCACTTCACTTCAGAGCCCTCTATTATCCCTTGTAAAAGTCATTTTCTGGTATAACCCCTTACAAGAAAGTTTTCAAAGTGTCTTATGTGCTCACTCCAAAAATGTGGTAGAATATATAGTCAAGCATGCAGTTGGTGGCTTGGCTGCTTATACAGGAAGAAGAATACATGTCATTTAAACTGCAAACATGAACTGTGCCTTTCATCAAGAAATTTGATGTCATAAAGCAAATGTCACAATGCAAATGTCATAATGTCCTTTAACCTGTTTTCCCCAATTTTTATACCCCAGGTCAACCAGGAAAGTTCATTCATTTGGGAACTTGTCTATTCCAAGAAGACCACACAAAAATAATGTGAAAAGAAAGATGCATGCAAGGAGGAAGTGTTTTTTTTCCTGTGAAGCAGAAAGAATAACACCTATACTTATATTGTAGAATACATTAACAACAAACTTAACCTTTTGATTTTCTGATACGTTTCTCCTGGATTTTTTCTGGTAAAAACCTAAAAATATCATCGTCTGGTCCGCATGTACAAATGGCCTCGCCTACTTTGTGGAAATATTGCTTTGTAAATTTAGCTCTTAAAATGTTCATTAATTGCTGGAATCTTGCTCGCCATCTGGCACCGTGTTTCATGCACTGTGGTTCATTAAGATAATCTAACTCTGACATGTTAATTTTGGAACCAACTGCAAACACGAAAATTGGAAATCCCCTATCCTATTAAAAGAAAAACCAACTGCGGTTCCCGTTCCGGTGGTCAATTGTTGGGTTGCACTAATGACAGGACGATTGCCCGGATAGTGACAGGACGGTTGACCGGACGAGATATAAATAGTCATAACTTTTTTGTTATTCGGTAGATTTGTTTAATATTTGTAGACCTTAAAGATATTAAAATATATCTTATGAAAATCAAACATAATAAGTGAAAAAAAAAAATTTGTAAGCAAATAAAGTTGACCGGACGGTATTCACACTCGCCGTTAAACGCTATACATATATTCAACTGGTCGGAAACAAGCGTTAATATCTTTTTTGTTTTACAATATTTGTCAACAAAATTCCGGAATCTGTGATAATAATAAAATATTGAATACGAAAATATAAACTTCAAAGTAAAAAAAATGTTTTTCTCCATAAAAAGTTGACCGGACGGTATTCTTATATGCTTTAGTTGTGCTTATTAATTGCCGTGCTTGATAACATTATTTATAGTTTGCATGATGTGCTTTATGTTTTATGTGTTTTATGTATTGTGCTTGTCTTATATGGAATCCGGGTCTGTTCGCGCCCAATTGCGTTCGCACCCATCCACATTCGCCCCCATTCACTTTCGCACCCCACATGTTCGCACCCAAATTTTGAGAAAAGTCCGTTCGCACCCCACACGTTCGCACCCAATTTTACCGATTTTTTGTAGGTGTATTGGTATAAATATATATGCCATTGTTTCTAAATAATTCGAGATACTGACAAGTCTTTTTGTGTCATGACAAGTTTATAAAAAAAAAGTCCTTGTTTTTAAGTCTGATTCTGTTATTCTGGCAACAATAACAACAACTATTTCATTTTTGTGTTGAATAATTCTTAATCATGTTTTGGTTAGTGTATTGCAATAATTTGTTTTTCACTGTTTCTAGTCAATTAAGTGCGAATCTGACAACATGTTGAACAAATGGTATGCATGGTATGCATGGTAAGTGTATTGCTATAATTATTTTTTTTTTCATTGTGTGTAAATATAGTATGAATCTGGGAATAATTCGTAATCATGTTTCGGATAGTGTATGGCTTGAAATTTTTTTTTTTTCATTGTTTATGATAAAGCAAAATCTTCTGACATCGTTTTTTGGTGTAAGTGTATTGCTATAATTATTTTTTTTTTCATTGTGTGTAAATATAGTATGAATCTGGGAATAATTCGTAATCATGTTTGGGATATAGTGTATGGTTTGAATTTTTTTTTCATTGTTTATGATAAAGCAAGATCTTCTGACATCGTTTTTTGGTGTAAAATGTTGAATACATCTTAAATCAGTTGCAGTCCAGGGCATTTATTTCCGTGTCAAAAGAAGTTCACTATCTATGAGGTTCAAAAAAACATAAGTATATATATTTCATATATTTTATTCGTCCTTATAACATACATTCTAACAATTTTTGTTTTGCAGCAGTGTTCAACCTGTTGTGCCATCCTGAAAGAAAAGTAGATAATTAAGAATTTGAAAATACTAAATAAGTAAGTGATCTATGGATACATACACATCAATTATAATTGTGAATTTAATGTTTTTTATATATATAAATTATCTCATTGATGTATACCACACTGTTAATTTTTAGTTTCTCATTGACGTATACCACACTTTACATGTTTAGTTTCTCATTGACGTATACCACACTTTACATGTTTAGTTTCTCATTGACGATCATCCCACATCAGACAAATTTTATGACAAATAGTGATACATACCTTCTACGTCATTATTGGTGCGTACAGATCTCTTGAAGATGCACCAATCAGCAATGTGGATGACTCCATTGTTGAACCACTGTCTATTCATGTAGGCTACAAGGTCACGGAGTTCAGGTGTGTTGGCACGGTCTTGAAGTGAGATGAAGGTGTCTCTGATGTGAGTAGTTGGTAGGAATGGCAATGCCATGAGCTGACGAATGTAGGCGTGAACAGACTGCTGTTGCTTGTAGGCTCTGACCAAATCGTTGTCTTGCACATGACGCCACACAGCTTGCGTCCAGTGAAACACGCACCCCTTGATGCTGACACCAGGAAAAACACGTCTGATACCAAGCCAAGCACCTGCAATTGAAATAACAGAATTAAAATCATTATAATGCGTAGTCATATAAACATGCAAAATCTGTATAAATCATATATTTCGAGTTATGTCTCATTAACATGTACATGATGTACCAAATGAATATTACAAGTGCTGTTTCATTCACATATAATAAGCGTGATGTCTCATTAACATATACCGACTATTTTGAGTACTTTATAAATAACATTTACCAAATGAATATTACAATTGCTGTTTCATTCACATATACTTAGTGTGATGTCTCATTAACATATACCGACTAATTTGATCTCATATATAAACAATAACACCAAATTAGGCTGTGTATGAATACCAATTAGCAATAATCATACATAATCAACATTTAATAATTAATCATCAAATTAATAAAAAAATAAATTCTATTCGATAAATTCTCAAATTTTATTCTAATAGAATACAATTATTTGTTATATTCATATGAATAATTTCTAATAATTTAACTAAAATTTTATTAAAAATTGGGCGCGAACATGTAGGGTGCGAACGGACGTGGGGCGAAAATGTGAGGTGCGAACGTAGAGGGTGCGAAACTGTATTGGGCGCGAACGGACCTGATACCTCCTAGATGTATGTCGGATAAAAGCTCTACAGAGCTTATGTTGTATTGTTATATGTATAACCGACTTTAAATAAATCTTTTATGCTTTATGCTTTATGCTTATTCACATACGCCGATGTACGCGTTAATCATATTGAACTGATCAAAAGAAGTGTTAATATCTTATTTGTTTTACAATATTTTTACACGAAACTAAAAAATCTAAGAGATCAATAAATACTTGAGATTAAAATATAAACTTTATAGTACATAAAAATGTTTTTCTTCAAAAAAAGTTGACCGGACGGAATTCACATTCGCCGATATATATATATGCTTTAAATATATTGAAATGATCGACACAAATGTTAATATCTCTTTTATTTTACCATATTTGTCCACGAAATTTTGAAATTTTAGAGATTTATAAATATGTTATACGAAAATATTAAATCTATAGACTATAGTAAAAAAAATATTTTTGAGCAAATAAAGTTAACCGGACGGAATTCACATTTGCCGATATATGCCTTAAATATGTTGTACTGATCTTCACATGTTTTAAAATATCTATCCATGAAATTAAGAAATCTGTGAGCTTTATAAATTATATACACTTTATAATAAAAACTTTGAGCCCAAAATGTTGACCTGAGTAAGTTCACCAGCACACTAGAAGACCTGATATTTAAAATATGTATTAAGTAATTAATTTTGACACCTGTCGTAATCACCAATCAAGCCAATAATCATGTCATTTAAGTTTTCACACCTGAGACATCAAATACATTTAATTGAATTAACTTATATATAATCAATTGGTAATTAGAATCCAATCAAAGATTGCAGTGGCGGATCCAGCCATTTTAAAAAGGGGGGGGTTTCCCAACCCAGAGTAAAAAGGGGGGGGGGGTCCAACTATATGCTCCCATTCAAATGCATTGATCGGCCAAAAAAAAGGGGGGTTCCAACCCCCGGACCCCCCCTGGATCCGCCACTGGATTACAGCATGCACTTTTTATTAAACAATACAAAATCTCAGATAAAACTAGATAGCTGACATGGATTAAATTAAAGTTAGATCACCAATCTCCCGGTATCAAATCATTTGAAAAAATTACAACAATGTATTGCAATATGACCTATAACATTGAAGGAGTAAACTTATATTAAGTCGTATTCTGACCCTTTATAATAGAAAATAAAGGAACATGGATTAACCTTGCACGGGCATCGAACACAAAATTACTTTAGTATAATACTGCACAGTCACTAACTAGTCTGTCACTATATTTAAATTCAGTCATAAAAAAATCACCTTATAGTCTTTCAGTTTCTCTTCTGCCCGGCCCAGAAGCTATGAAAAAATATTACGCAAAATCGTGAATCCTGAGAGTTTTGCGGACTCTTAGGAGTACAATTATTTGAGTGTCCCTATACCCTTGGAACCTCAGCCTCCAAAAACATCAGTCAAGTAAAAGATATCAGCCAAGACCAGCCAAGTTAAAAACACCTTCAAAACAGAAGGCTGTATCAACACCAAAATCTACTAAGATTGAGGTATGCTGCTAATGGCATTCAAGATCATCAGATACTTCTTACTCAGTAGTGACAGTCCACCTTCCGCGAAGAAAGCAAAACTTGACAAGATTTCTTGGTTTAATGGAGAGAAAAAAAGAGTTATTAACACTTGTGTCGATCCTGTTAATATATTTGAAACCAGACTCATAAATTACAACTATTATAGACTCTATTAGATTTGTGAATCTCTTGTATCGTATGTCTCTGTTAAATTACATCGGCAAATGTGAATTCAGTCCGGTCATCGTATGTCTCTGTTAAATTACATCGGCAAATGTGAATTCAGTCCGGTCATCGTATGTCTCTGTTAAATTACATCGGCAAATGTGAATTCAGTCCGGTCAACTTTATTTTGAAGAAAAACATTTTTTTTTCAAGAAAGTTTATATTTTCATATCATATATTTATTGATATCGCAGATTTCTCAGTTAATCCATTTTTTTTTTTTATTAACATCATGTATGATCTACCTGTACATCAGCGAATGTAAACACCGTCCGGTTAATTTTTTTGGCAGAAAATATATTTAAATAATGGTAGGCCGAGGTTGTTACAGACCGAGTTGAGTTATGCGGCAGCGCTCTCAACAATTGAGGGAAGTTTTAGTTTTATAATATTGTCATGTATTGTAATTTCAATGAAAACAATCACCACAATTATTTGTACACTTTAATTTAAACTGTAATTGTACTGCTCCTTGGGGCGTCTTGATTGACAAATAAAAAAATGTTGTTGTTGTTGTTACTAAATATATATGCCCCACCTACGATAGTAGAGGGGCATTATGTTTTCTGGTCTGTGCGTCTGACCGTCCGTCTGTCCCGTTTCAGGTTTACGTTTTTGGTCAAGGTAGTTTTTGATTAAGTTGAGGTTTAATCAACTTGAAACTTAGTACACAAGTTCCCTGTGATATGATCTTTCCAATTTTAATGCCAAATTAGCGTTTTGATCCCAATGTCACGGCCCACTGAACATAGAAAATGAAAGTGCGAGTGGACTATGGTACGGAAGCGTATTATCGCCACACATTTTTTTTTTCATTTTTCTTTCTATCTACCCGTTTGCGTTAAACGCAAACCTTTGCGATATAACGCTAACCAAATGCGTTATAACGCAAATATCTTGATTTTAATTATTAAGTTTTGTATATATGTCCGTCTGTCATTCATTTCGAATGTGATTTACTAGTAGATAAATAAAGAAACATACATACAAGGCCAAATCATTATAATAAATATGCATAGGAATAATGGAATACTTAAAGTGCAATTATACATAAATTAAGACTGGTTTGTGCATCAGAAAAGTATATAATTTAACAAGAAAATAAATATAATTTAGTATATAGTCATATTTAAATTGAAAGATCAAAAATAATGCACGGTCATACAATTGTGAAACCTCCGAGTCAAATAGACAAAATGATCTTTCTGCTTTAAAATGAATTATTAATAAGGAAACATTTTATTTAAATCTCAGAATATGATCAAGATTCTTTGATAGAAAGTCATTGAATTTTCAGTTCAATATAATGAAGTATTTTTAAGATGCTTGGGTAGCAATTTGAATAGAGAGAACATAACTTTATTAATAAAACATCTTCATTCTATACATTTATTGCCAAAGGGCAGCTTGTTTGAATCTAACCTACTTTACACAGTTCTCAAACGAGGTCTTACTTTGGAAGTATATTTATATTCGGTTATAGCTATATTAGCAGGGTTGATTTTTTTCTTCGGTATAACCTCAATTTACTCAATTTTCTTTGTAATATATATACTAGTAGTAACATGAATATCGTTTTGGGGGCGTTTATAGTTTGTTGTTCAGTGTGAGCCAATTGCTCCGTGTTGAAGACCGTACTTTGGCCTATGACGGTTTACTTTTACGAATAGTGACTTAGATGGAGAGTTTTCTTAATGGCACTCATACCACATCTTCTTATATTATTCTGCGCATTATTAGTCAATGATATGATCTAATTATTCAAGCATTTTACTTTGCAATGACTACAAAGGTGATAAATTTTAATATATACAGCCGCCTCCATTAATAACTACTGTTTCATAAGAAATAAGATAAAACAAATGTTTGCGTTATTACGCAAATGTTTGCGTTACAACGCAAAGGTTTGCGTTACATTGCAAAGGTTTGCGTTATATCACAAAGGTTTGCGTTGGTTTGCGTTATAACGCAAAGATAGGAAGAAAAATAAAAAAAAAATGTGTGGCGCTAATACGCTTCCGTACTATGGACACATTCTTGTTTTAATAAATAACTTGTTGTTAAAATTATCGAGATAATTAGGACCTTTAAACTTGTACGAGAGTATAACTTTAAATGTCCCAGTAGAAGAAAAAAAATCATAATGTTATTGTTAAACATGTATCAATTGATATTGAATAATTATAAAGAATATAACTGTTTGTAATTATACTGCCCTCTTAGGGCGTCTTTGAATGACGTATTGTATTGTATTGTATAACTAGCCGACTATTGAAATGATAGAATTAGATATATAAAACTTTTAGTTATAGGTAATGACTGAGCACTATTAGATGTCTTATAAGATACTCATAGTTTGCATGGAATTTCTTGTTAACACTTTTATCAGTGGCGGATCCAGGGGGAGGGTTCCGGGGGTTGGAACACCCCCTTTTTTTGGACGATTAATGCATTTGAATGGGGACATATAGTTGGAACCCCCACTTTGTCCTGGGTTGGAAACCCCCCCCCCCCCCCCTTTTTAAAATGGCTGGATCCGCCCCTGTTTATACTAATGGTGGTATGACATTTGTTTTTAGTTTACCGATGTAATCATCATTTAAAGACAAAGACGGGACTTTGTGATACAGGCTGTGCTGACTACTTCTTTGTTGATAAAAGTGGCCTATACCTCTGGTTCTGCTGACTTTGGGGACTGATTAAATATTGTTGTTTGTCTATATGTATTAGCCCATGCTGTATCTTAAATGAATACATAGTATGTTTGTTTATTTATGCTGAGGTAAGCTTGTTTATTCTGACTCACATACGGCAGA
Organism: Mytilus galloprovincialis; assembly: GCA_037788925.1. Lineage (NCBI taxonomy): Eukaryota > Metazoa > Mollusca > Bivalvia > Mytilida > Mytilidae > Mytilus > Mytilus galloprovincialis. Next base: position 96,185,262 of record CM075333.1, read on the forward strand.
CTTCATGCAGTAACTTCTGATGAAGAATGAAAAGAAGCGAGAATTGTCCTTTTACTCCACGTTCAACAATTATAGTTACAATATATAGAGGATGACCTTTCACAAAAAGTCAAAGTTTGATGCCTATGTTAAACGCATATGTCGTATATCGAACTTGAAATAAAAGATGTAACAGACACAATCAACTTTCTAGTCTTCCTTATAATTTGATTAACATTTATAATTCTACAATGAGGTTCAATTGAGAACGAATTCTTTTAATTTAGCTTCCCAATTATGAACTTTCCATTTCTATGTAGCAACATTTCAACAGCGTCTGCCCCATCCCGAGTTGGTTGACTGTGATAATAAATCCTTTTCACAGATGACAACGGAAATGTTCAACTTATCTTAACCACGATCTCATCCTTTTTACATAGATTGTGACATATCACAGGGTGTTTACCTAAATGAGCAACTCGAAAGGTCCAACATATGTATCTGTATTTGTATGTTACACAGTGCAGGATCCGATCGCGGATGTATGCGCACTGGAAGGAGAGCTGGTTAGTGTCCAACCGATGGAGGGCAGCCGTGAAACCATCAACTGTCTTTTGGCATGCAATATCCTCGTCCATATGGTTCCACTGCACTATTGTTTTTTGAAAAAAGAGTTCTTTCAGATATTTATCGAGCATGTAACCTATCGGAAAAAGCGAGACATAGTGATAGTTATCCATCGGCGGCTAACTAAAAATTTAAAAGCTTTGTATTTTAGAAGATATGTCAATTGTCCTTTACCTCATTTTCATGATTCAATGACTACTTTAAAAAAGTTAGATTTTTTGTAATGTTAATTTCTCTCTTATTATGAGTAATAGGATAACTATACACACTGAGGGTATCAAGAAAGAATAATCCAACAATAAGAGAGTATGAAATGATGGGACAAGAACTTACCACAGTACACCAATATCCATACCTCGGAGTCGAATTGTCAGAAGATCTTAGTTGGAATCCACACATCAAGAAAGTCACCGAGTACTAGGATTCCTAAGACGTAATATCTCGTGTCCACAAGACATCAAAGCGCAGGCCTATACATCGCTAGTGCGCCCACATCTCGAGTACGCCTCTGCAGTATGAGATCCGTATCAAAAACATCACATCGACTCCCTAAAAATGGTCCAAAGAAGAGCTGCCAGATTTGTGACATCAACATACAGTCGAGAACCAGGGACAGTTACAAATATCATGAAAACCCTAGAATGGCAAACGTTGGAATCTAGACGGAAATCCAGTAGACTAAGCATGTTCTACAAAGCAACACATGGAAAGAAGAGAGAAGACCATCTACCTCAACAAGACAATACCATCCAGAAAAATTCACTGAGATCAGTGAGGGGGCGGAAAGGGGGTACCTTTCTCCTTTCTCCCACCCCTCCTCTCCTTTCTCCTGCCCCTCCTCTCCTTTCTCCTACCCCTCCTCTCCTTTCTCCCAACCCCCATTCTCTTGTCTCCCACCCTGCATCATGAAAAAATAGTCTACAGGATGCTAATTTTTAAAGAAATCGATCAAGTGTCTTGTTTTTATGGTTCGTCCACGTCTTGTCCCCTCACAAGATAGAAGTGGTGTTTCTTCTGCTTCAAGAACCTCTATTACTTTTTCACTGACAGTGAAGCTGTCTGTTTGCGTTGAATTTGTAACTCTGATGCATCACGCAATTTCCCGATGATTTTTTTTTAAAGTATAAATCCAAACTATAGAAACGCAGGATAATGTGTTAAAATACGGGGAATTTTTGTAACACTATTATTTTAGTGCAATTGCGTTAAGAACCAATTTGTTTTAAATGGTTGCAAAAAAACGCTGCTTGCAAAAAAGAAAAAGAAAATTCTTTTGGAAAATAATACAGATATAATTTATCGAAAATACATACGAAACTGACCTGGCATGTAATTTTGACGAATTCAATTGGGAGGTCGCTCGATGCCGAACACGTACGCTGGTTTATAACATCTCGCGAGTGCTATACCATGGAGCTCTATCAGTGTACTACGTATGTTGAAAACAAATGTACGATCAACAATGAACAACGACAGTTACTAGCATTACTGCATATTTATCGGGATTTCAGTGTTAATATTGACAAAGTAATACAGAATTATATTTCTGCCTAGACCCGAAGAGCAGATTTTGGACAATTTTGAGTAAATTCTGTATCACAATATGTGTTGTTTATATATTACTTTATTCAAAAGATTTATTAATAGTTTTACATTCAAAATTTTTTTATAAGTCCTATCTACATATAGCCCCTCTTTTAATCGTTCTATGACCGAAAACCGAAAAAAAAAAAAATTTCTGAATAAAAGGGTCCCAAAATTTTTTCGCCTCGCTCCGCTCGGCAGTAGTTGCTTGCACACCGTTTCTTTCTAGCTACGCCCCTGTAAAACCCAGTGGCCAACAATAAATGAATAATTGGTGCTTTGATGAAGGTAAACCCAGAAAAGTGCTCTGAACGCCAAAAAAATAAAAATAGAGAGATATGATTGTTTGCCTATATTTCTTCAAATGCCGAGAAACCAACTAAAAAAACATACATTTTAACATCATTTTGGTTCATGTTAATTGACACTTGGGTGTACAGGGATGGGTGTGTTTTGTTGTTGAGTTTGACATAATGTACAATTGATGATTTCCAAAGTATATTCCACTATAAACTACTTATTCAAAAATAAATGTTGTCACCAAATTTTTTGAAAAATAGAACACAGAATACAATCATAAACGCTTATTAAATATGTTGTTCCCTCGACAAAATGACGCGATCATACTGTTTTACTAGTGTCCATTTGGCCGCCTGTCCCTCACTTACTCGGTATAAAGGATGTAGCTAAGGGTTTATACAACTTATTTCGGAGTGCTATATTTTTTTATGTCAACTTTAATATAAATATATATATCAAAAGTCCGCATATTCAGTCAAGACTTTTTTTTAAATTTGGTATTTTGAAAATATATAAAGGCACGCAGAGTCCGACTTCCTCCATCTACAGTGTACAATTTCAAGGTGGAACTTTTATAATGCATCGAGTGCAGGGCCGTAACTAGCCTCTTTTAATATTGAGGCAAAATATATTCGCCGAGCGTAGCGAGGCGAAAATTTTTGGCGAGGTGTCTGGGGGCCGCAAAATTTTGGAAAACCGAAATTCTCATAATCATTATGTCTGTCTGTTCTTGTCTTGTATTGTGCTTAATTCAGACTTTGGTGATTTTGTTATGACTAGTTTTAAATATAGTGACAATGCAGTATTATACTTTAAGTACTAGTACTGCTTAAGTCGACACTAAGGACCATCTTGACCTTGTTTTACGGTATTAATGATTCTTTTATTGTTGAAGACCTTCCATCAACTATCAAGATGAAGAATAGGAAAAAAAAACTTTGGCCATTGATCATTCGTATTTTTTCTATGCATTGACTTTGTGTGAGATTAGGTCCTGTGCACGTTTACTCCTAACATATTCTTTTATTTTCTGTTTAAGAGTCTGAACACGACTTCATGCAAATTTAATCATTCAATGTAAAAGGTCATATGGCAATACCTTGACGTTTTTTTTAAAGATGATTTGATACCGGGAAATTGGTAGTCTTACTTCAATTTAAACCATGTCAGCTATCTAGTTTTATCTACAAAAAAGAGCCAGTTTTGTATTCTTTGATATCAAATTCAATTCTCCATGCAGAAACGACATTTTTTTTTCTATGTCCAGTAGCATCGTATATTCTTAAAATAGTTTCTCGTACAATGTCTGGACATCGGTGGACTTGCAACATTGCAAAACCACACTTTACAAATGAAAATCAACACTCTGCAGACTATAGTTATAAAGTAGGACAAGAAATGAACAAAAGACAAACCCGGAACACAGAAGTACAAACAATAGACCATCAACTCTGAAAACTAAAAGTAAAATAGAAACATGGATCACAAAAAACATACAGGGGCGATATCAGAGAGTGAAGAGAACTTGCTTCTTGCAAGACACTTTCCGTGAAAACAATTCAGGTTGATATGAAGACAATCTTGTTTCATTTTTTTTTTTTTTTTTTTTTTTTTTTTAATTTCCAACATGAGGCATTTGCCTCATTTGCCTCCATGTAGTTACGGCCCTGTTAAGTCGACACTAAGGACCATCTTGACCTTGTTTTACGGTATTAATGATTCTTTTATTGTTGAAGACCTTCCATCAACTATCAAGATGAAGAATAGGAAAAAAAAACTTTGGCCATTGATCATTCGTATTTTTTCTATGCATTGACTTTGTGTGAGATTAGGTCCTGTGCACGTTTACTCCTAACATATTCTTTTATTTTCTGTTTAAGAGTCTGAACACGACTTCATGCAAATTTAATCATTCAATGTAAAAGGTCATATGGCAATACCTTGACGTTTTTTTTAAAGATGATTTGATACCGGGAAATTGGTAGTCTTACTTCAATTTAAACCATGTCAGCTATCTAGTTTTATCTACAAAAAAGAGCCAGTTTTGTATTCTTTGATATCAAATTCAATTCTCCATGCAGAAACGACATTTTTTTTTCTATGTCCAGTAGCATCGTATATTCTTAAAATAGTTTCTCGTACAATGTCTGGACATCGGTGGACTTGCAACATTGCAAAACCACACTTTACAAATGAAAATCAACACTCTGCAGACTATAGTTATAAAGTAGGACAAGAAATGAACAAAAGACAAACCCGGAACACAGAAGTACAAACAATAGACCATCAACTCTGAAAACTAAAAGTAAAATAGAAACATGGATCACAAAAAACATACAGGGGCGATATCAGAGAGTGAAGAGAACTTGCTTCTTGCAAGACACTTTCCGTGAAAACAATTCAGGTTGATATGAAGACAATCTTGTTTCATTTTTTTTTTTTTTTTTTTTTTTTTTTTAATTTCCAACATGAGGCATTTGCCTCATTTGCCTCCATGTAGTTACGGCCCTGTTAAGTCGACACTAAGGACCATCTTGACCTTGTTTTACGGTATTAATGATTCTTTTATTGTTGAAGACCTTCCATCAACTATCAAGATGAAGAATAGGAAAAAAAAACTTTGGCCATTGATCATTCGTATTTTTTCTATGCATTGACTTTGTGTGAGATTAGGTCCTGTGCACGTTTACTCCTAACATATTCTTTTATTTTCTGTTTAAGAGTCTGAACACGACTTCATGCAAATTTAATCATTCAATGTAAAAGGTCATATGGCAATACCTTGACGTTTTTTTTAAAGATGATTTGATACCGGGAAATTGGTAGTCTTACTTCAATTTAAACCATGTCAGCTATCTAGTTTTATCTACAAAAAAGAGCCAGTTTTGTATTCTTTGATATCAAATTCAATTCTCCATGCAGAAACGACATTTTTTTTTCTATGTCCAGTAGCATCGTATATTCTTAAAATAGTTTCTCGTACAATGTCTGGACATCGGTGGACTTGCAACATTGCAAAACCACACTTTACAAATGAAAATCAACACTCTGCAGACTATAGTTATAAAGTAGGACAAGAAATGAACAAAAGACAAACCCGGAACACAGAAGTACAAACAATAGACCATCAACTCTGAAAACTAAAAGTAAAATAGAAACATGGATCACAAAAAACATACAGGGGCGATATCAGAGAGTGAAGAGAACTTGCTTCTTGCAAGACACTTTCCGTGAAAACAATTCAGGTTGATATGAAGACAATCTTGTTTCATTTTTTTTTTTTTTTTTTTTTTTTTTTTAATTTCCAACATGAGGCATTTGCCTCATTTGCCTCCATGTAGTTACGGCCCTGGTGTGTTTTACTTATAGAGGATGCATGTATGTTCTCAGATTTTTTATTATATCATTTTTCACGAATGACAATGTTGAACTTACAGTTTGCAAGGTTGTCCGCAACTTTGCACACTACCCAAACGTTTATATTATACAGAGAATATACTATATTACCAAAAAAATGTATTATTTTATCTTTCACTTTTACATCTGACGGGATGTTTTATAAGTACCCTTTTTGATGGCTGCATTAGACACATTAATTTCAAATTGTAATGTATCGTCCTGAACATGCCTGAAATATTTGCCACCGGACATTTTTCAACCTCAAATCAATCAATTCATATATTGTATTTAAAAATCACTGTTCACTCAATCAACTTGTTGAAGCTGAATGTGTACCCTGTTAGTTGGAAATAAAACTAAAGTTAATCATGGTGAATCGAATTTGAATTACGTGTGAACTCAGCATTTATAATAGGAAATTTACGAAAACCAGACAGTTTAAATGAAAACACCAAAATAACAAACACCATTCAGATCCCGTTACATATTTTTCAATACCTCTCAGTAAAAAAAAGTGTTACTCTATATTAAGTAATGTCATTCTTTTTCTGCCAAATTCTATGCATATCAGTCAACTTTGAAGCACTTTATCTAAAAAAAAAAAAACAAGGATGGTGACATGTCACGGTCTCTATACATGCACGGGCTCACAATAAAATCCAGGAAATTGTTAGTTTTATTCTTTCTCCATATATCGTAATGAATTGGTGACGACGTTCGGAATATTTTTTTGTTACAATGCCATTTTGGGGAATTTTCTGCGACTGTCCCAAGTGAGCCTGAGGTTTGGCTAGCCATAAAACCCGGTTCAATTCACCATTTTCTACATAAGAAAATGCCTGTACCGATTCGGAATATAACAGTTGTTATCCATTTGTTTGATTTTACCGTTTGATTTCGGAATTTCCGTTTTTTAATTTCCTTGGAGTCGTTTTTTTTTAGGTTATTTTACTTTTTATTAGCACTTTCTTTAATCTTTTGATTAACTCCTGTATTAAATATTTGTTTTCCTGATAAATTTTAATAATTTAAATATACATTTTTGTCTCCTTTTTTACCCCTTTTCTCCTTTCTCCCGCCCATTCTCTCCTTTCTCCCACCCCTCTCTCCCTCTCCCTTTACCCTTTCCGCTCTCTCATCAATACCTCCACAGATGCCTACAAATACAGCTACATACCACGCACCATCACCGACTGGAACAGCCTGCCTCTTGAAGCCTTCCAAGCTACATCTCTGGAATGCTTCAAGGAGCAACTGCGGAGACTGCAGTTGTAAACAGAAACCACCTGTTTTTATCCAATTTTAATTGCACTTGTAAATACTGAGCACGCAGGATGACGTTTGCACAGCAGTATCTGCGTTATGGATTTCCACTGCAGATCAATAGTATAGATGTAGATGTAGATGTATATTTGGTATGTGCGTACCTTGCAAGGTCATCATGCCTATTAGGCAGTTGTCACTTGACCCCGACCTCATTTCATGGATCAGTGAACACGGTTAAGTTTTCGTGCAGGGCCGTAACTACATTGAGGCAAATGAGGCAGATGCCTCATGTAAAAAATTTAAAAAAAATGAAAAAAAAAAATGAAACAAAACATATGAAATTGTTTTCACGGAAGTGTCTTGCAAGAAGCAAGTTCTCTTCACTCTCTGGTGTATCCCCTTGATGTTTTTCGTTATCCATGTTTCCATTTTCCTTTTAGTTTTCAGAGTTGATGGTCTATTGTTTGTACTTCTGTGTTCCGGGTTTGTCTTTTGTTCATTTATTGTCCTACTTTATGACTATAGTCTGAGTGTTGATTTTCATTTATAAACGTGGTTTTGCAATGTTGCATGTCCACCGATGTCCAGAATTGTGCGAGAAATATATTTTAAGAACATGCGATGCTACTCAGTGGACACAAATAAAATTTGTCCTTTTAGTTTAAACATATTTATTTATAGTGGATTTGGAAACAAGTTTTGCAACTTATATTAATCCCTTTCCACTTTGCGGGTGCGAGTGCTGCCTTGTAGCGGCATTAGCCTACTATTTTTTTAAATCTACAAGGGTGTCTTTAACGTGCAAGAGATATGACTCTCTCTTAACACGGGTCAGCCATTTATCGTCTCCTTCCGACGGACTATCATCGTTTCCTTCCGATGGACTATCATCGTTTCCTCAAGACCATACTCGCAGATGGTGTCAAGGGAGAGCCGAAAATTGAGTTCCTGAAATTTTCATCCCAAACGGGAATCGAACCAGGAACCTTTGTGTTAGTAGTCCGATGTACCAACCACTACACCACGGCTCTCTTCTGTTGTCCTTTTTGCATGGATAATTGAAAGTAATATCAAAGAATACAAAAAAACAAGGTATTGCCATATATGACCTTTTACATTGAAAGGTTAAACTTGCATTAAGTTGTGCTGAGACCCTTAAACAGATAATAAAGGAGTATGGGGACATAATCGCACACAATGTCAATGCATAGAAAAAATACAAATGATCAATGGTCAAAGTTTGTGTTCCTGCTCTTCATCTTGATAGTTGCCGGATGGTCTTCAACAATACTTTTAAAGAATCATTAATACCGTAAAAGATCGCAAAACAAGGTGAAGATGGTCCCTAGTGTGGACTTAAGCAGTACTAGTACTTAAAGTCTAATACTGCAGTGTCAATATATTTAAATCTAGTCATAAAAAAATCACCAAAGTCTAATCACAATACAAGACAATAACAGACAGACAGATACGGTATTAATAATTATGAGAATTACGATTTTTGCTTTATCCTACATATCGGTCTTTTAATATTGTCTCTAATACCTAAAGGTCTTGAATTACAATGAATCTTTGTTTTTGCTTTGGGACCTTATTGTCGAAAAAAAATATCTAAAAATTAATTAAGCCGTTTCAATGCAAGAAAGAGTCTGGGAAACGCTCAGAATGCACAATTTTGCGTTATTTTTCTCAGAGCTTCTGGGGGCCTTAAGCGGCCCCCCGACCCCTCGCCCAAAATGTTTTGCCTCACTATCAAAAGAGGCTAGTTACGGCACTGTCGTGGTCATATTAATATTTCAGACACCATAAGCAATAGGTCCACTACAATTGGTGTACGGAATGATTTTAAAATCAACATGCTAACTGTCAAGTGTCGTCTGACCGTGACCTTATTTTCATGGTTCTGTAGGTAAAGTTACGTTTTTTGTGTTTTTGGTAAGTTTTTCTTATACTATATGCAATAGATCGACTAAATTTTGTGCAAGGATAGATTTTCAAGGTACTTGTCAATTTGGCAGGTTTATTTGACCTTGACCACATTTTCTTGGTTATTGCACAATGTTAAGTTTTGTTGTTTTGGTCTGTTTTTTCTAGTACTATATGCAACAGGTTGACTATAATTGGAGTATAGAATGATTAAATGGTGTACCGTATACATCTGACATTTTCATGGTTTATTGGTCCAGGTTATGTTTTCCATGTAGTTTGTTTCTTGGATACTAACTATATTTGGTGTATGTAATGACTAAAAGGTGTATACATCTATCTGTTAGGGTTCATCTGACCTTGGACTCATTTTCATGGTTCATTAAATTTTATAAAGTTTTCATGTTTTGGTCTGTTTTTTTGTACTAGATCAGTATACCATAAGCAGTAGGTCAACTATTTTATTTTTTGGTGTATGGAATGATTGTAAGGTGTACATGTATTTCTGGCTAAGTTTATCTAACATCATTTTCTTGGATCATGTTATTTTTATGTGAAATTAGTTGTTAAACGTTATATTAACTATCATAAATAATTATCAACATAAAATCAATGATCAGTATAGCAGGTGAGACATCTTAGCGTGTGCATTTTTGTTCAATTTTTGCAATGGCTTTGTCAGCTTGATACAACTTATGAATTTGAATGTTTCTTTGATATTCTTGCCTCTCTTTTCCATTTCTATTTATCAAAACTTTTCATTATTATTTGTATACTAATAACTATTTGACCCAAACAAATGGTTATGATGATCATGATGATGGCTGGCTGGCTTATTTACAGCAAGTCGCTAATTAAATAAATATTCAGGACATGAACATATAAGTGCTATATGGAATTGTACTAGACAGGCAGTCAGAGTTCTACATGCCAAATCTCCTGGTAATACCAATTGTCAAGTCTTCCATTTGAGCTGGCCTTGGATGGAACCCATGACATTCCACACTGGAGGCATTAGTAGCTACCAAAAAAGATGATGAGACCATGACACAGCTATTTTATAACAGATGAAATATGACAAAACAATAAATTTACAAAAATATTTTATTTGCCACACAAACAAATAATTTATCTAAACATATACAAATATATGACGCATATACTTTCTACCTTTTCATTTTTAGATTACACTGAACAATGTGTTTCAATCAAATAAAAAGTTGAATAAACAAAATCATGGTTTCCATTTTAGTCAGTGAAAACTTGCAAAGCTCCTTATACATGTTCCAGACCTAAGAAAACACATAATAAGTGTCATACATCTAAGACATATATATTTTTCACACAATAAATGTGTTATTTTCTGAATTTTTATGTTCACTGCTTCAGTAAATTCAAGAGAAAGATTAAGTATTGGGAAAGGATCTTAGACTGACATTCTTATTTATCAAGTATTGGGAAAGGATCTTAGACTGACATTCTTATTTAAAAGTTGAATATAAACACAGACAAATCAAGATGTTATCAGCAGAGTAAATTATAAATAAATATAGAAATCTCAACTTAAAATAGCACCAAAGAAATTGTAGTAGAAAGAGAAGTTAGTTAAATGTTCAGTGAATGATCTTGTTAGAAAAGAATTACCCATATATATATATGTGTGTAAATTATCTAACTATTACTGTAATTTCCATTTATAATTTAATGAATGTACAATTATAAAATCTGCCTGATAGTGATTCAGTATGATTTTTTTTTGTCAAAAAACATGTAAAAGAAACATAAATCAAATTTATTTTAAAACTGCTAAAAACAAATAAATTAGAATAAACAGAGCCATCAAAAGAAATGAAATCAAATGATACTATCTTTTAACCATAAAATAGAAATATTACATTTTATATTGTTCCTGGGTCAGATATGAAAACTAAGATTATTCGAAAGTTAAATAATCTTCAAAACAAAATATGAGCAATTGGAAAGACATAAATGCATTCAGAACAAATAAAAAAAGGCCACAAATGGTTAAAAAAATTGTGTGCAAAACAAATTCCAAATCATTTGATCTACAACCTATGACAAAGATTTAGACTTTACATTGGTCTGTGCATAACAATACCTTTTTACCGCATATCCCTATCCCGCTACACATTTAATCACAATATTGTATACATTCAGATATAAGTCCTTTGTGTAGTTTTAATATATTAACTATAATATTATATTGTAAAGATTTTAATAAAATACAGGACGGAATCAAATTAGCAAGAATATAAAACATATTCATTTCTACAGCAACAAATACAATAAATCTAACTAAACAAGTAAATACTTTAATATTGCAATTCTATCAAAATTGTCTACAAAGTGAAAGTAGTGAAACAATACAAACAATAATTTACATGCTACTGTGTCCACATAATTACCTGCTTATAATTGTGAGTATCTAACTTATTTAAATACTTTAAACTCTTGAACACAACTCTAAAATGCATTTGAATATTTAAAAAAAACAAAAACTAATGTTTGTATTTGTTATTACAAATATATTTAGATTTTGAGGCATTCTCTACCAGCAGATTAGGACTTAACTGAATGAACTTAAATCATAAGACTGGTCTTCATCAAATTATAATCACTGTTTTATATGAACATGGTGCATTTTGAAGAAATATCAAGGCAAACCATCAATGCAATAAGATGCGTATCATTTCCTTACATTTTGTGTGTCAGAGTAGAAACAATTTATGTGAAACAAAAATAAAAAATTCACAGCAGCTTTATCACAATAATGCTTTGAATATTTATCATTTCTGTATATGATATGCTATGTTTCTCTTCCATCATAAAGAGTTGCACATCCTAGCACTTGATCTGACCGCGAGAGCCCAGGATTATGTCCATGATCCCTACTGACACTCGGAAGATAACTACTCTCGTTACGAGTAGATAACATGTTCATTGATTTTTTTAATTGGTTATAACTCCAGTTGAGTTGCTGTACTTCATTGTTATGTCTCTGTTTAGTGTCGTTTAATTCCTTTAAAAGATGATCGTTGGTCGTGACAAGTGATCTAAAAAAAATATGTAAACAATCATAAGAAATATGACCTACCAACCACAAAAGATATTTCTTAATCTGTCTTCTAAATGAAATTTTATTTTTGATGACCATTTCTCCAAACTTAAATAATAAGTCTTTTTTTTTAAATTATTTTCAAATAATAAGAGCAATAATTTTAATACCTATAAAATATTTAAAATGGCATTATACTGTAATTCAAGTTTATTTGTTCAAAATATGATCTGAAGTTTGTAACTGGTGTTTTTGTATAATTATCAGGATTTCTCAAACGGTATTTTTTAGTAAATCTACAAGTGTATATTTAAAATTTAATCTAAAACATACAGAACATCTAAGCAGTAGTATCTTATAATTACCTGAACAGTTAATAAAATTTTCCTTCAGGGCTATTCCATCAAAATGTATGTGGGAGGTTAGGAAGGGAAGTTTAATTATTGAATGTGGGTCATGGGTATTTTTTCAGTATGCAACTTTTGTTTATTTTTATATGTTGTGTCATGTGTACTATTGTTTGTCTGTTTGTCTTTTCCATTTTTAGCCACTGCATTGTTAGTTTATTTTCGATTTATGAGTTTGACTGTCCCTCTGGTATCTTTTGCCCATCTTTTACCATAATGCAAAATAATCTAAACAATGGTTCTTGGTTGTATGGATATTTTGAAAGTCCCTTCTACCCTCCCACCTACATGTTAATGGAATAGCCCTCAAAATACAAAGATCTTTAATGTTCATATCATCTAAGCATGAATTCAATGTTGTTTAAATTTTATCTACAGAAGTAGAACTTACTTGTGACTATCCTGTAACATAGACGCCAGGTCCTGTAACTGACCATGTTGTTTTAATCTGATTTGTAAAAGTTGGTTTTCATTCTTCAACACATCGTTCTGTCTTTGTAACTCATCTAAAATATTATATATCATAAAAAGGTATGAGCTGCAAAATAAATATTCTAATATTTTCTTTTTTCTATTAACAAAGTCGTGTTCTAATTCCAACAAAACAGTGGGTGGCGAGGGAGGTAATTTTAAATGAGTAATTTTGTTAGCAATTCTGAAGATTAAAATAAATCAGTGATCTCCCCAGGGCCTTTTAGCATCATGGTTATGTGATGCTATAATCTTAAATGTGATGCTATCTAGAGTGGTTCTCTTATAGGTTGTGTTATGGATGTGATGCTATAATTTTTAGATACATGATGGTATTTCAATTTCCCCTGTCACCCAGGATATTAAATGAAATATCTGGGGAGAACACTGAATAAATATTTCTGTGGGTGTAACTTGCAAGAAAATTGAATGAAAACGTTTAAAAAGTAAGTTTTAATTTATTTGCACACTTCTGTAACGGTAAAACATTTGGTTTTCTAAAACATTTTCCCTTCATAGACAAGAGTGCAAACACTGGAATGTCTTTCCTTCTTTACTAATCATGCATTGATATTATGTTGATAGTCCTAAATATAATAAAATTGAGAATGGAAATGGGGAATGTGCCAAAGAGACAACAACCCGACCATAGAAAAAAACAACAGCAGAAGGTCACCAACAGGTCTTCAATGTAGCGAGAAATTCCCGCATCCGGAGGCGTCCTTCAGCTGGCCCCTAAACAAATATATACTAGTTCAGTGATAATGAACGCCATACTAATTTCCTAATTGTACACAAGAAACTAAAATTAAAATAATACAAGACTAACAAAGGCCAGAGGCTCCTGACTTGGGACAGGCGCAAAAATGCGGCGGGGTTAAACATGTTTGTGAGATCTCAACCCTCCCCCTATACCTCTAGCCAATGTAGAAAAGTAAACACATAACAATACGCACATTAAAATTCAGTTCAAGCTGAAAGCTTTATTACAACTGTCACATAAACTTAACATTAACCAAGAAAACTAAACATTGACCAATGAACCATGAAAATGAGGTCAAGGTCAGATGCACCATGCCAGGCAGACATGCACAGCTCACAATTTTCCATACAACAAATAAAGTTGACCTATTGCTTATAGTTAAAGAAAAAACAGACCAAAACACAAAAACGTAATGCTGAGCAATGAACCATGAAAATGAGGTCAAGGTCAGATGCACCATGCCAGGCAGACGTGCACAGCTAACAAGTTTTCCATACAACAAATAGTTGAACTATTGCTTAATAGTTTAAGAAAAAAGACCAAAACACAAAAACTTAACACTGAGCAATGAACTGTGAAAATGAGGTCTAGGTCAAATGACACCTGTGTGACTGACATATAGATCATAAAATATTTCCATACACCAAATATAGTTGACCTAGTGCATATAGTATTAGAAAAAATACCAAAACTCAAAAACTTTACTTTGACCACTGACCCATGAAAATGAGGTCAAGGTCAGATGACCCCTGCCAGCAGGACATATACACCTTACAATCATTCCATACACCAAATATATTAGACCTATTGCAAACAGTATAAGAAAAACAGACCAAAAATACACAAAAACTTAACTATTAGCACTGAACCATGAACATGAGGTCAAGGTCAGAAGACACCTACCAGTTGGACATGTACACCTTACAGTCCTTCCATACACCGAATATACTAGACCTATTGCTTATAGTATCTGAGATATGGACTTGACCACCAAAACTTAACCTTGTTCACTGATCCATGAATTGAGGTTGAGGTCAAGTGAAAAAGGTCTGACAGGCATGAGGACCTTGCAAGGTATGCACATACCAAATATAGTTATCCTATTACTTATAATAAGAGAGAATTTAACATTACAAAAAATCTTAACTTTTTTTTTCAAGTAGTCACTGAACCATGAAATTGAGGTCAAGGACATTGGACATGTGACTGACGGAAAATTTGTAACATGAGGCATCTATTTACAAAGTATGAAGCATCCAGATCTCCAACCTTCTAAAATATAAAGCTTTTAAAAAGTTAGCTAACGCCACTGCCGCCGTAGCCGCTGGAACACTATCCCTATGTCAAGCTTTCTGGTACTAAATTTGCAGGCTCGACAAAAATCAATTGGTTTCTATTGTAACATATCTACTAATGTCAGCTTTGAATGAAAAGTGATAAAAAACTAAGCTTCCTACCTAAATGTGTCTGATTTACAGAGGACATTGAATTAACAGCTGACACTTCATTCCCCGTTTCATTTAATTTCTTCTGTAAATCATGATTCTCAGTCACTATCTTTTTTAGATGCTCTTTCAGCTGATCCTGTAGAGTAAAGAAATAAATTAAAGAGAGAAACAATTAACTGTAGTTACAACTTTTCCTTATCAGTTAAATTCTTAACATTTTAAACCTGTATTATCATTTGATACTAATTAGGCAGGTATATGTATTTTATTGAACTTGCATTAGTAAATCAATGAATTTTTCTATCATAAAATATTTTTTATATTGTCAGTTAGAGAAGCTGATGTCCACTGTGAAATAGTTAATAAAGAACTTTTTGAGAATATTTATTGAATTGTTAATTGAAAACAGTAAGGATTAAAATAAGAGATAATACAACCTAATTTTTAACTTGTTATGACAATAATATACGAGAGTAGCCATACAACATTGATGTCTTACCACATCTGTCTGTGCTTTCCGTAACTGTGTTCTCATCTGTGTTTCATTAAATGTACTATCGGCTAATGTTGCTTTGGTATCGTTGGATTGCTTTCTTAAACGATAATTTTCTTCTTCCAGTCGATTTAATTGTTCGTCAACATATCTTTTTTCCCTAGTAGAATCATCGCCAAACTTTTTATTAAGATTCTGTATTAAACTGTAAGCAAAACCTGAAAACAATATTTATAGTATACTATCATGTCTGTTTACATGTAGCACAAATTGTTCAGCCTTTTTACTGAAATTCTACACATTTAAGTTAGAAGATCTTTCAAAGATAACTAGCATAAGGACTTTTTCTGGAGAGTAAATATTTTTACAATAGCCTAGATTAGGCTACATTTAGTTACTAATCAACAGTAATTGGTGTTTAAGCATCAAACAGTAATAAATAAGCTTTTGAATACTTTGAAACAACCATATCCATAATACATGAACGCTGAATCATGAAATCAAATAGAATATAGCATTATGAAGGAATAGTGAATATTTTTCCACCTTTATACAGACAGAAAGATTATAACAAACCCTTCTATTTCTGATTTTTTTGTAAAGATTTGGTTCCATTCCAGAACCTATCAACAAGATCACACATTTTAAATAAGAATTATAACAAACCTTTGTATTTAGGATTTTTGTGTAAAGATTTGGTTCCATTCCAGTATCTATCTACAAGATCACACATTTTAAATAAGAAATCTTTGTATGTTGGAGTTTCTCCCGCTACTGGATCATTTTCAGATTTTGGTCTCTCAAGTGACCGATGTCCATTCTCAAGACGATCTCCTTCTATCCTATGCATACCAAAATCTTCCAAGGAATCCTAGCATAATGTAATGAAGAAATACATCAAATATAAAACACATATCAAATAGGTTCTATCCTGCCTTTAAGTTTATAAAATTAAAGTTGGCTGAAAGGCCATAAGTGAAATGTGTTTCTTAATATAAACCATTGCCAAAATTAATAATTAGAATTGATATTCATTGCCTGTTTTCATTTAATGCCCAACAAGAAGTTGTCCAGAGTGCAACTACATGCATAAGATTACAACATGTTTTACTCAAGATGAATGTTAAACTCCAACCTAGATGAATCTTTTTTTGACATGAGTAATTTTCTTAATTTCATAGTTTTTTCTAAAATGAATGTCTAGATGTGATGTGTTAACCAAACATTGACCTAATTTTTTGATCTGTAAATAATCCAATGCATGTAGTTTAAATATAAAATACAATGTAACAGAACTAGGTCAAATATGAGTCTTTTTTAGCCATTGTTAGACATTCTAAATTGACAAGAAAACCTCAGAAAAATCTGAATTTGTGTGTTTAAAAAAAAACACCAACCAGAAATCTTTGCACTTCATTTTTTGAAAGTATCTATGATAAACCACAAGAACATGAGAAGCCCATAAATTTTGCTTACATTTAGTTTGTGAGAAGGTACACTTTTTGTCCTTCTGTGATCATTGGGTTCTTCCTCACCACCATGTCGTCTCTCAGTAGGTACTCTAGGACTCTCAGATCTATCTCCTCGACCATTCTCTAAAATACAAATATTCTATCAGTAATAGAAGAGTTGAAGTTAGAAACATTTCCTAAATTTAAATTATGATTTTGAAAGTTTTTAAAGGTATTTTTTCAAGAAAAATTTACTGAATTTGTGATCTGACACATTGAAACTTTATTAACTAATGAATATCTGTTGTCTCATATAAAACTTTTCTATTTCAACCTGCATTTTAATCCATGTTTTTGAATAAATGCTCTCTGAGTTTCAAAACTCAAAGCCATTCACAGCTTATATTTCTATACCTGTAACCAACAAAACATAACTCTACCTGGATTTGATATTTTATTGATTTTTGTGTGTATTAACCCCAATTTTAAGCACTGAGCCGGATTCAAACTAACAACCTCAGTGTTGACAGGCTAGTAACTACTTAGAACCATCGGCAACTCAAGCCCCAAAACTTACCTGGATGTGGTGTGAAGTAGCCATGACTTTTGAATTTAGTATACGCATCAACTTCATCCTGGTATTGTAGGTTTTCATCTCGTCTGTAATAAATTGATGTTACAATTAAATAAATATGTATCTAAAACAGAAACAAATTGCTCACACTTGAAATCACTCCAACTAAACTAAATTTTGCAATCATGTAGTAAAATACTTTCCAATGCTACTGAATCCAGCTGAATTATCTAGTTTATTGGCAACATCATTTCTATTTCAATTAGACTTCTCTGAGCCAAAGATATAATACTTTCTCTTTCAAGATTTTCTTAAAATTGTTCTTTCAGAAGCATTTGATTCAGCTTGCTAGCTTTTACTGTATTTTCCCCCAAATTAATAAGTGTATATATATAGAATGAATTTAAAACAACTACTCCTGAGAAACAATCTGAAGAATACTAAGGGTTAAATTGCTTTGTAGAACAGCTACTACAAAAACCAGATTATTTACATGCTTCTGAAGGTAACACTTAATGCTATAACAGAAACAGCTCATACTCTAGAAACTAGAGGCTCTAAAGAGCCTGTGTCGCTCACCTTGGTCTATGTGCATATTAAACAAAGGAGTCACAAATGGATTCATGACAAAATTGTATTTTGGTGATGGTGATGTGTTTGAAGTTCTTACTTTACTGAACATTCTTGCTTCTTACAATTATATCTATAATGAACTTTGCCCATTAGTAACAGAGAAAAATATTTGGTAAAAATTTACATAAATTTACCAAATTAATGAAAATTGTTAAAAATTGACTATAAAGGGCAATAACTCCTTAAGGGGTCAATTGACCATTTAGGTCATGTGGACTTATTTGTAGATCTTACTTTGATGAACATTATCGCTGTTTACAGTTTATCGCTATCTATAATAGTATTCAAGATAATAACCAAAAACAGCAAAATTTCTTTAAAAATTACCAATTGGAGGGCAGCAACCCAACAACCGGTTGTCCAATTCATTTGAATATTTCAGGGCAGATATATATTGACTTGATTAACAATTTAACTCCTTGTCAGATTTCCTCTAAATGATTTGGTTTCAGAGTTATAAGCAAAAAACTACATTTTACCCCTTGTTCTATTTTTAGCCGTGGTGGCCATCTTGGTTGGATGGCCAGGTCATCGGACACATTTTTCAAACAAGGTACCTCAAAGATGATTGTGGTTAAGTTTGAATTAATTTGGCCCAGTAGTTTCAGAGGAGAAGATTTTTGTAAAAGACAACTAAGATTTACGAAAAATGGTCAAAAATTGACTATAAAGGGCAATAACTCCTAAAGGGGTCAACTGACCATTTCGGTCATGTTGACTTATTTGTAAATCTAACTTTGCTGAACATAATTGCTGTTTATAGTTTATCTCTATCTATAATAATATTCAAGATAATAACCAAAAACGGCAAAATTTCCTCAAAATTACCAATTCAGGGGCAGCAACCCAACAACAGGTTGACCGATTCATCTGAAAATTTCAGGGCAGATAGATCTTGACCTGATAAACATTTTTACCCCCACATCAGATTTCCTCCAAATGCTTTGGTTTTTAAGTTATAAGCCAAAAACTGCATTTTACCCCTATGTTCTATTTTTAGCCGTGGCGGCCATCTTGGTTGGTTGACCGGGTCACGCCACACATTTTTTAAACTAGATACCCCAAAGATGATTGTGGCCAAGTTTGGATTAATTTGGCCCAGTAGTTTCAGAGGAGAAGATTTTTGTAAAAGATTACTTAGATTTATGAAAAATGGTTAAAAATTGACTATAAAGGGCAATAACTCCTAAAGGGGTCAACTGACCATTTCGGTCATGTTGACTTATTTGTAAATCTAACTTTGCTGAACATTATTGCTGTTTACAGTTTATCTCTATCTATAATAATATTCAAGATAATAACCAAAAACAGCAAAATTTCCTCAAAATGACCAATTCAGGGGCAGCAACCCAACAACGGGTTGACCGATTCATCTGAAAATTTCAGGGCAGATAGATCTTGACCTGATAAACATATTTACCCCATGTCAGATTTCCTCTAAATGCTTTGGTTTTTGAGTTATAAGCCAAAAACTGCATTTTACCCCTATGTTCTATTTTTAGCCGTGGCGGCCATCTTGGTTGGTTGACCGAGTCACGCCACACATTTTTTAAACTAGATACCCCAATGATGATTGTGGCCAAGTTTGGTTCAATTTGGCCCAGTAGTTTCAGAGGAGAAGATTTTTGTAAAAGTTAACGACGACGGACGACGGACGACGACGACGGACGCCGGACGCAAAGTGATGGGAAAAGCTCACTTGGCCCTTCGGGCCAGGTGAGCTAAAAAAGAACTATCCTTAATCAAATGAGAGAAATGAAGACCCTTAGTTGTACTGTTAAAATTCATATTAGGCTTCTAACATTGATCATATTGACAGACAAAATTTGAATCACACTTCCCCACATAAATTTTCATGATCATCATATTTTATAGTATACCTTAACGAGCATTAAACAAAAGAGTATCTTAAAAAGGCCTCTTACCTGGTACCATCAACATCATATGACCCTGTATGACCAGCTGGAATGTTGGGATACTTTTTCTGATGAGGAGCCACGGGTCCATCTGCTGTTTGTTTCCTTGTCTGATGGTAATCCTGCATAAAAAGATCCAAAATCAGTCTTTCAACAAATTTTCTCAACTTAAATTTCAAAAAGACTGAACCATGTATCATATAAACTGTTGTCTTACATAATAGAAATTAGATTACTTTACATAAATCTATTTTTAATTCAGACATTTCTAATACTATTTAGATGCAATATCTTAATCTCTTTAAACAGTATGAAAAAAGTCTATTCTAGTGATCAACATTACACTTTTGCCTAGAAATGAGAAGTACATGTACATGTAAGAGATGATAATACAAAAAAATATAACTATTGTCAAACCATACAATATATAGCACTATACACCACACTCACTTCTTGATGAGCTCATTATGATTCTTGTAAAATTGGTGTTTGTATGTGTAAGGTAATAGCGGACACTGTTATTCCATTAATGTTGTGGATCATATCTGACAATGATAATTCTTGTAATGTTATTTGTTATAGCTGACATTATTATTCTTACAACACACTGCCAATCTTGTAAGACTACATTAACATTCTTTCGACACAGCATTAACATTCTTGTAAAGTTTGTACATGTATAAACTTACCTCAATAGCTTCTTCTGGTACTGTTTCCATAGTTTTTAGAACTGAAAATTAAGCATTCAATGATTAACTTGTCTAAATCAATCAACTTATTTCTCTATTTCCTGTTTCATGATGAGTTTTGTGTTTTTTTTCTTTTTTTATGTTTAACATTTGTATATTTGTTATCAACTTGGAAGAATAAAATTGGTAAGGCTCAAAACAAAAACGTTCTTTTGAGTTTTTTTGTTCATGATCCATATTTAATAAGTTGGGATGTCTAACACTGCTTAATTATATTTTTGTAGTAAACTTATTGAAGCTTATATTTGAAATGTTAATTGTTTTCATTTCAAGGCAAGAAATAGCAGATTTTGCAGTTTGTTTTTCTTTGTTGCTCTTTTGAAAATTGTAAAACACAAAATGCTCTTTTAATATGATATCTATACCTGAGGAAATGATTTGAATTTGTTGAAAAACTAATCCATATCTTCTGATTATCATAGGGTCAATGTTCAAGGTTATTGAATCATCTTTTAAATCTGTACTTATGACATTCCATATCAAATATATCATTACCAATTGTGTGTGCTATTCTCATTTCAAATTCACTTTAAAACAAATTTAACCCTGCCGCAATTTTGTGCCTGTCCCAAGTCAGGAGCCTCTGGCCTTTGTTAGTCTTGTATGATTTACATTTTAGTTTCTTGTGTATTATTTGGAGTTTAATATGACGTCCGTTATCACTTTACTAGTATACATATTTGTTTAGGGGCTAGCTGAAGGACGCTTCAGGGTGCGTTAGTTTCTAGCTACATTGAAGACCCATTGGTGGCCTTCAGCTGTTGTCTGCTCTATGGTTGGGTTGTTGTCGCTTTGACACATTCCCCATTTCCATTCTCAATTTTATAATATATAAATTTCATGTTGGTGGAAGGAAGTTTTTCAAAAATAAAAAGAGTTCTTTAAAGCAGTCAAGGAACAGTCAAATGTTAGTAGTTAATGTATAAATAATTGGCTACAAAATTATAAGACTAATAACAATCCAAAGAATAGAAATGTTTTTATCACAAACTACTGTAGTAATTATATATATAGACATGTTAATATTCTATTAGATTTGGAACCATAGCTCTTATGGTCCTTTAACAATTTTGTGACTATAAGAGCTACAGTTCTGAAGTAAATAATTATTTAGCCCACATTTTATTAGTACCGGTATTATTATTTAGACAATATGACAGGGGTAGTCTCTTTTGCTATGTGGTGGTGAGGAAACTCATATGATCAATCAATCAACCAACAAAATATATCAATTCCATATATCACCAATTTAAAGGTTGACCTGAATAAAGACTTTCACTCTACTTATAACAAACAGGGTTAAAAATTTCTTTGGGTTACATATCTAGATCTGTTTCATAGATGTGACCTACAGATTTTGCTTGAATTGACAGAATACCTTTTATGTATTTTCTGAAGTTCTTAGGTTTGCTGTTTAGTTGCCATATACCTACATATCTACATTTATATTCCCAGTATTTATACAATAACGCAAGTTCATGGACTAACAAAGATGGCAGTACCTTCTAGTGAGTATTCCTCAGCACTAGGTTCTCTAGCAGTGGACCCAGTTATATGTCTAGGCTTACTCAAGTCCCCACCGGTATGGGCTATCAAGTCTAATACTGCTACATCATCATCATCTAAAGCTGAAAAAAGGTTTCTTCTTGATTACATAAATTTCATGCTTAGAGAAGCTTATAAAAAATGTCGTGCAAAATTTACCATGGCAGATATTGGAAAATTCATATCTGTGCCTCCTCTTATATAATTTTGTTGAAATCATCCCTAAAATTGATAAATAATGAAAAATACAATGTACATAAGGGACGACATCAAAAGATCGACGCAGGATAAAAAACTTAAATCAATTAGTTTGGGGGTGGGGGTGTTAAGTTAAGAGAGGGGTGGGGGTGTCAGTGAAAAAACTATGTGAATTAAGTTTTTTATCCTACATTGAACTTTTGAGGTCGTCCCTAATACACATGATCCAATGATAGGTTAGATGACCATATCCTCATGATGACTATATTCTATGTTTACCCTCAACTTTATTAATTTGTGTTATTCTCACGAACAGGGCTTTCAATAGATTTTTACATAGAATTCTAAAGTAGCAAAAAAGAGACAGCTGCTTGGAACTGATTTCATTCACAAAAATTCTTAAGTAGGTGATAGGTGGAGCAGTGTAGCTGCAGGTGGAAACCCACTACATACTCAATATATACAACTGAAAGCCCTGCACAAGATTTTGATACATTTACCATACATAAGAGTAAGACAGAAGGCAGTTAATATATTTAGCAAGACTGATGGTTACAACTTTTAGTCAATTCTTATTTCTTATACTGTGGATTTCTTTATTTTTGTGGGTATCAATTTTCGTGGATAGAGAAAAAAAAAACGTTTCGTGGTATATGTAAATTCGTGGATAGCTGATAACAAAAAAAAAATAATTCAGATACGTAATTCGTGGATTTCATTTTGATTTAGGAGATCATATAACCTCCTTGGTTTGATCAATTATAAAACAAACAAAAAAGAAGGAATTCATTGAAAAAGTTTTGAATTGTCAAAATCCTCGCTTGGTCATTCTAGGTTAAAGTGTTCATTGATAACTTCTATTACAATAATAGACAGAGACAACTAATTATTTGTTTGTTTTACAATTTATAAATTCCTGTCGGAATTCTATAAGGCATTCAAAACTTTATGATTGATAGCTCATTTCCCTAATCATGCTATAATAAACAGTTTTATTAGTACATTTGAAGTATAAGGTGTGAAAATAAATGTTCCTGTCATAAACAATATTACCTACGGGCAATATCTGCGTGCTTAATCCTATTGATATTTCATCACTAGTAAACCGAACTATGACACGATAATTAACAACTGGCAGTTATTTTCCATGAACAGTTTTAATCAATTTCAAAAAGTAAATTAATACTGATATTCGATATATTTATTATCGATTTAATTAAAATATTTGTATCTTCTTTCAATAAAAAACATGTGTTATGTTACAATGTTTATCGCTAGTCAACACTATACTAGAACTGCATAACATAACCGGAAATAAACATCCGACTCCATACACATTTCTCGAGATTATTCTTCGTTGAATTCTTAAATTTGTGGTTCGATGTGATCCATGAAACCCACGAAAATTGGTATACCACGAATAAAAATGAATCCACAGTATTAATAAAGGATGAAAAGTTAAGGGTAATTGTTCTTAATGGAGAAATTAACTTGAGGAATTTTTTTTTATCATAAACAAATAATTTCTCCGTTCAGACTGGTTGTTTTTTTGTAAAGATGTTTCTTTCATAAATTAGACTATTAATTGTTGTTAGCTATGTTCATCATATCATAATTCGGTACTGAAAATATTTTAGAAATTTGTCTAATCTAACTTTTCAAATTCAAACAGAAATAAATTTTGAATCTTAAACTTTCTGCTTAAATATTGAACTTCAGTAAATATTTGTTTTCTATGTTGACTACAATTCCACAGATTTTTGTGGAATTCTTGGTTATTGATAAACCCTGATTTAAGTGTCAACCAAGTACAAGTTTTTCACTGGTTTGTATGCAGATTTTGGCATATCCATGAAATAAATAAATATTGAATCCACAATGGACCTTCTATATTTCCCTTATGACCCTTACAGATTGAGACCTAGGGTATAGTTGTTTGAGTGGAGAATTTTGATGTAGTTTTATCTACCTGTCATTCCCTTTCCCATGCCCCTTACAGACTGGGCACGAGGGTTAGGCTGTCTGTGTTGAGGTTCAATAATTTCCTCATGTGGTGTCATCTCCGTGGCCTGACTTGAACTAAAATGGACTAGAGCTGCTTGTCTCTCCCTGTCTCTAACACCTCTATCATCTAAAGTAAAACAAATTATGAAAATTATAACATCATGTGCTAACAATATCTGTAAATGTATACAACTGTTACATTCACTTAGAATGATTTGCTGGTGTTTAAACTGCCAATTTACTGCAAAATGTATAAAATGTCATACAAATCAGTTTGTAAATTAATGACAACACATGTATCCTATAAAGTAAAGAGTATATTTTGTTACTTGTATAATTTGAGGTTTTGGATTTCACTTTAAATTTTCTACATCTCATACATATATATATTGGTTATGTGCTTGATCAGTGAAGGTCATAGACATAAGTGACCTTTAAATGTGTTGTTTGGTTGCTGTCTTACTTATCTAATTGATATCATATAACAAAACAGACAGGATTTGATGTATTAACTTCAACAACAAAAAATACTACATGTAATTGCCAAAATCCAAGAGCAAAGGTTCAGTTTTCTAGTTGCGTTCTTCTTAAAAGCCTTTAACAGAGCTATTTCAATGCAATTTCAAAGCTGTTTTCATGTTTAAATGATTTAAATCATTCCTGAAAAACATTCAAACTGTCTTTTAAAATACAAAGAAGTACATGTATGTGTGTTCTTATTGATAAGATGTAAACAATACCTAGTTTCTGTAAATTTGGAAGCATATGAATAAGATATAATCTGTAGTCTGCTTCAGTCCTTGTAACAGGGTTCAATCGAAGGTCAAGTTCTTTTAAATTAGTATTGAACCTTAGTCTCTTCAATTCCTCAAAACTTTCAATGCTATTGTAGTATCTTATCTATGTTAAGGACAATCAATACAAAGATATGTATAGATATATATTATCTCCAGTTAAAATTATGTTTGAAAAACATTTTATGGTCCCTTATACTGTGAGTTCAATAACATTTGTTGGATACTAATTTTCGTGGATTTCATGGGTACAAGAGAACCACCAATTAAAGGGGCACTAGCTACGAGATATATAAAAAATTAAATATATTATTTGTCTTGGTCAATCATTTAAGAAATGCAAATAGTGAAATAATATTTCGCTTTTAACAACCAGTATGGTTCATTTTTGTCAAAATATGCTAACAAACATTGATTATGAATTATTCACTTGCAAGTGAATAATTTCGACCTCTTTTAATACGTATTCATGTAAAACTTCAATTAAACCCCTAAGCTTGAGATGAATAACACTTGAATTGTATGTGTAAAGTTATTTAAAGGAACAGAATGTCAACATTCAAAGTGAAACAAAGGTAAATCATTTGATTGACTGATTCGATTCAAAAAATATCATTCTTATACAGGTAAAAAAGATGATAAACATTTATTTTTCATCTATAATTTGAAATTAAATAGACCTAAAATAATCCAACAACACAAATTTGCTTAATCTATTTATATCTTTATTTATGTTTACCTCGCTTATATGGTCATCGGATGATTTTAGAGGTCAACTCGATAAATAATTAGATGGCGTCTTGACTAAATTATACACGAAACGAAGCTACGTCTTTTCATACCGTGCCCTGTTAATTGTTTATTTTGGACTTTTAATAGTTTGAATAAATGTTTTACATTGTTACTAATAAACAATGAGAATTTGATTAAAATCGGTGAACATGAATTTGACAGCCAGTGCCCCTTTAAAATGTTCAACGATTTACAAATTTCTAAAGGAATGTATGCAGACTTTGCCCAAACCACGAAATCAAATATCCACGAATATGCAAATTTTCCTCAACCCAAGAAAAGTGGTACCCACAAAAATAAACGAATTCACAGTATTGGAAAATAACAATTGTAATCACACATAGTTATTGTCTGAGATCAAGCCAATCTTGCTGTGCTATGTGTTGCTCAGTCTATCATTTTTCATGTTGAGTATTGTGGATTGTTGTTTGTCTGTTGGTAATTTTTCATTATTGGCCATGAATGGCGTTGACAGTTTCTGTTTAACCTACAAGTTTGAATATCTCTTATGTCTCTTTCACCAACATGAATTGAAACATTTTTCAACCCATCAATTTTCTTAAATGTCCTGTACCAAGTCAGGAATATGGCAGTTGTTACCAAATAGCCTGGTATTTATTTTTGTTACAATTCAGTATTTCTGTTGTTTCATTTTTTTCCTCTTATCATTGATGTGCTTCCTTCTGTTTCAGTATGTTACCCAGATTTTTTTTCACTTCATTGATTTATGACTATTGAACAGCCACATACTACTGGTTGCCTTTATTTATTAGCTGTTTCAGATATACATTTTTTTGTATCACATCTTGTAGTTGCTTTCCTTGCACAAGAAACAGTAAGAGAAGACTATATAAGTTTGATTAACTTGTGTCTCATCCCTTTTGTACATTTAAGCAAATAAAATATGTTTAAACTAAACAATAAGACGGTTGGTTTGAAGTCAGGTAGGAAACATTAAAGTTGTGAACTGTCTTGGTTTCATTTGGTTTGATACATTTACATGACTTATCTTAAATAACTGAGAATAAAAGTTGCTGCACAAGATTATTTTCTGTTACCACTATAGAGTATATTATGTTTGCTCCAACTAATTGCAAGGATACAGATTCAGTTTTTCCAGAAGTTTCAGATGTTCAATTCCCTGTGAAAAAACAAAATAATATCAATATTTGTTTTATGTTTAAACATGTCAAAAGGATTTAATTGGCTGGACATGTGGTCAAAACAAGAAAATGTTTCAATTTCATTTTATTTGAATAGAATGAACTGTACCATATAAATGAAATATGAATTTTCAAATAAACATGTACAGTAATGACTGTTACAGAGTGTAGAGAATACTATCAACTAGGGGGAGATAACTAGGTAAATATATTTTTTTACACAAAACCAGCTGTCTGCAGCAAATCAATCCCAAATTCATCCCCTGGAAAGTAATCCCATACATGTATATATTTATTGCCAACTATAGAAATGTTTGTTGAATTTTATTTTAATAGAAATCCATGATGTACTGTAGCACACAAATACAAACTTAGGTTGCATTCATTATAAATCTCCAATAATAAGTAGCTAGTTCTAAGAGTATCATTATGTATCAGTAACACTTCATACAAAGTACTTGAGAATGTTACCTTTAAGCATGTGATAGTATTTCTTGATAAATCAAGGGACTTTAGTCTAGAGAATTTTCTAAAGGAACTTCCTAGTTCTACAACTTTTTCATGGTAAGTCCCTGGCAGAGACAATGCCTTTACATCTTCTGGAAATAAAAATAGTGATCAATAGTATAATTTTAATTTCACATTCTTCTTTTCACTAATATTATAACTGTACAATACAGCTTGCAGATATGATTGCACAATAATGATCTAAACATGCTAAATGATAACTTTTGTAAATACAGCACTTACTGCATATAAAAATACATATTTATAACATTGACAAATTTTAAACAACCAGCAACATTATTTTATTTCTTTTATTTCATTTTTATGTAAAAAAAAAAATGTATGTACATACGTCCATAGAGGTAGGGTTTAGTGAAACCAAATGACATGTCAATGAGTGTCCAAAGTCACAAGTCTTGATTTTTAATATATTACATGTAATGATTTTTCTTTTCTGGGATTTTTGTGTTATGGTATGTGTATCTTTGCTACATGTACATGTAGTTTATTAATTTGTTTACAACTTTAATACACACAGGTCAATTTACAGCTTTACATACTGTTTCAACTCACCCTGCCTACCTTACTTAAATTTGTGAAACTTTTCAATTTGAACATGCAACATTGTGTCAGACTGCTTTCCTTGATTAAACCAGTTAGAAACTTATTGAAAAATAAACTTATTTGCTAACCTACAAATTCAATTTTGCAGTAAGTTAGCAGAAACGGCAGACACACAGTGCAAGTACATGTACAATGTATATGAGGCAAAAACCAAAACAATATGTAAGACTAAAGTTATAGGTCACCTACTGAAATAAATGCTGTCAATGACAATTTTATCTGTAAATGGCAGCACACATATCTTTTAATATAACACCTTTTGTATAAGTAATTGCATGTACATAGTCTAGTTTTTATTTGATTAATAAAGAGACTATTTCTCTTTTTAATCATATTCAAACCTCAGTTCAACATTTTTTTTAAAAGAAGAGTAATAATGCTAAACAATGAAGTTGTAGAACCTTTCAAAAAAATAATCTTTCATTTTAGTCTATGTAAATAATGGGAGATAACTCAAATATTAATTCTCTACCGATAACTAATTTTACACAGTGGACAACACTCAACTTATGGTTTTAATTTATTGTCATATCAGTTTTAGATTATTTTCAACAACTTGAAATGTGAATAACCTTTGTTCACAGTTTAAGTAATGCAATAAAGACATTTAATAACTTTCAATGAATAGTTTATTGACAACATGTCATGACAAGTTGCCAGGATTATATATTCTCAATGCTTTAACCATTAAACAGATTAAGAACCTGAAATAAGAAAAAATTCGCGATGAAATATCTAAAGAAATGCAAACGAACGAGATTCAAATGAAATTGCAATATTAAACACTTGTTTTGCATAATGCAAAAAAAAAGAAAAAGATATGAACTTAAATTTTTTTTGTAGAACTTTGTTTTCACTGACACGCCCAAATATTGAAATGTTTGTTTAAATGTAAAATTATCTTATGAAATGAGACTGAAAATTACACGAATATTTACCTAAGTTGTCATGTTGTAAATTAACTCTATTTCGAATTATTTCTTCTGTCAATGTTAGCGCCATGTTTCAAAACACTAATACTCAACAGCTGTAAATCAACATCTAGCACGATCATTTGACAACGTTATTAACAGAAATTACCTCCCCTTTTCAGTAGTCAAAACGGGATGTATAAATATATAAATTTTATATCGAAAACATGATTTAAAACGGTATCTTTCAAAGGCTTTTAAAGCAATTAAAAAAAAGAATAATCTTTATAATAAAAAAAAAATATTTACTAAAAATGTCCTCATAAATATTTTTACTTTGTCAAATGAAGATTTTACCAGAGATGTGCTTGACTTGCGCTTAAAAAATAATATTAAAGAAAGATTAGGTTACTGTGATTTTATATAACCTTCAAGTAGTGCAAACTTTCCAATGTTGCTTATATGGATTATTCATTAAAAAAATTTGTGAATAGAAAGAAATCTATCAGATAGAATTTTGAAATAATAGTTGAGAAGATATATAATTCATGAAACATTCTTTTTTTAAATATAAAGAGGAAAAAACTGTTTTCTTGACACAAGAATTTTTTTCTGTCACATTTATAGGATACAATATGCGTTTTATTCGAGTTATCTCCCCTTAAAATATGACAGAGTTGCAAAATTGGATTGAACGTGTACAACAACAATTTTTTGGTACTTGGTAGTTTGAAGAATATAACAAATAACTTCTTTTTATTTGTTGATCCAAAGAGTCTCACACAAACATTGTCATTATGCATCAAATTTGTTTATTTAAACTAAAAACCATATCAATCGTGTATTGTTATTTTACAATCAAAGATGACAATATTAACATACATCAAAGGATATGTATAGTAACTGTAAGATTATACAAATCCTAGGTACAGCTAATGTAAAAATAAGAAGATGTGGTATTTATGAAAACTAAATGACATTGAAGTAAGCAACTATATGTTATCGTACGACCTTCAACAATTAGCAAAACCCAGCGTTGTAACTGTAATTGAACTGTGTTCATATTTTAATTATATATCACAATTTTCGACCTCCATTTTCATGTACATACCGCCACATTTCAAGGATATTCTACGCTCCGACACCGCACTCTTTTCTGTACTAGGAAGGAGAAAAAGAAGAAGAAACACATAACAATCCATAAAAGTCTATATTTGTCCCAAATCTGGTCAAAGTCGATCCGGTTCCAAGCCCGAGTCGAACCGTCCCTTTTTGTGAAGTATTTGATTTAAGGTTTCATATACCAAATGGATGAAAAAATATGAATTTCGGTATTTAAAAGCAACTTGAAGCTACTTTTAATAAACTATCTTCATTCATTAGTGTTTCTTTTGAAATTGTAATGACCTAAAAGTGAATATACATGTATTTTGTGTTTCTGTCTGACGTTTTTATAGAAGATTCTAACGGGTGACGTTGTATGCTGTGTACTATTTTTCAAATGTAAACAAGTCAAAGCATGGCGATGTAAACAACGCAACCGGCATATTCATAAATTCGTCGCAGAACAGAAATTTCAGTAACTTCATTAAACATGGAAAAGGCAAAGGTAACTTGAAAACCTGAGAATTTAGGGTACAATATAAGTGTCCGTTGTTTCTTGAGAGGGTGATTATAAAACTTTAGAGTTTAGGATGTCAGATTTTATTTCCCAGATATTTTTGTCTTGAAATATTATTATTTACCGTGTTTCCTACAATTATAGTGTCATACTTTTGTTTAAACCTGTACCACACTTTTTGTTTATTATAAATTTACTACAATTTGAAGTTTTTCATCCCCCCTTTTTTTCACACTCTGGGGCATTGTGTTTCGGTCTGAGCATCCGTTCGTCCATTTGTCTGTTCATTCATCCATCCATCTGTCATTCGTCAGCTCCGTTTCAGGTTTAAGCTTTTGGTCTAGGTAGTTTTTGATGAAATTGAAGTTCAATTAACTTGAAACACATGATCCCTATGATGTAATCTTTCATATTTAAATGCCAAATTAGAGTTTTGACGAAAACTTCATGGTCCACTGAACATAGAAAATGATAGTGCAAGTGGGACAACCATGTACTATGGACACATTCTTGTTTTTTATATTTTTTATTAGCTTTTCTCATCACTGGGCGTCCGATGTTGTTGTCATCTGTGTCCATTAACTTAATGGGTAAAGTTTTTGTCTATCATTTTGAAAACCATTATAAAAAGAGAAAATCCGAAATTGGCACATACTTTTAAAATGTTGAGCATTACCATTTGTCCATATACATGTACATCAAAACTGTCAGACGACTTCTTGCAGGAGTTATTGTCCATAAATGACATATTTTACTGAATTTTGTTTGTTTTGCCTACATGTATTATCTTTGAAAAAGATTTATCTAGAGAAACTTTGAATTGCAAAATGATCAGCAGAAGTTAGTTACAGAAGTTATAGAGTAATTGCCATTTGATTACCATTTTAATCATTTTTGCCTTAAATTATATCTTAAAAATTATAATAGAGAGATAGAAACTTTAATAAGCAAAAAGGATCAGCAGGTCAAGAACTACAATTAAGACACAATATAGGAAATCATACAACGTCTCCTTATTGGACTTGTTGTCTATTAATGACCAATGCAAATGATCAGAAAGTTAAAAGTTTGCTTTTAGAGTTAATAGACTATCACACTTTACAATGGGACTTTTTTTTACCCTCTTTTGTGTTTTGAGCAAAACCTATAGAAGGTAGGGAGAACTAAACAGACTAAATTATCATTAGATCAACAAAATAGAGATTTTTGTCATGAAGTATATTCTATTCTACAATGTTCATGATGTTGAATATGCACATTGACCAAGGCGAGTGTCACAGGCTCTTTAGAGCCTCTTGTTTTATAACTCAAAAGAGGCACCTGCAGTTTCACTCTTCGACTGGACCTCCAGGCACCTGAATCTTAAAGCATTGATATTCATATTCACCGGTGATCAAGCTCACACTTACAAAAATATGCCAGCTAATAATTGCTTAAGGCACACAAATTACTAATTCATTTTTGTCTTCTTATTCTTTCATTTCTAGGAGGCAGTTGATAATTTGTACAGCTTTAGAGATCATTACTTTGAGAAGTTTCCACTTGAAAAAGCCATTGATAAGAATGATGATGTAAAGAAAGAAATGACAAAAACAGTTCAAGTATTGGAAGGTTTAAAGGGTATGCTATAAATTATTTGAATGTTTCCTTTTGTGTCTTCTATATTATTGAAACAGAAGACATTTAGAGATGGAATTTTGTATGTTTATTTAAAGGGTTTACCAGTAACTGTCAGTTTCGAATAAAATGAGTTAAGGACTCATGGACTGACCTAAATGAGAACCCTCAGTGTTTTCCATTCGGCATTTAAGACGGGTATGCCGACCACCTTCTTTTGAAAGCCGACCACCTTTCGATTTTAGGAGGTGGTCGGCTTTTTTTTTTTCAAATTTCGGATTTTTTTCGGTTCCGTACCGTTAAAATTTGAATACTAACCGCGCCTCGCTGATTTGTTTTCATTGACAAAAATGGCGTCCAATCGTCAAATTTCAATGTTTTCATTTATCAATCGGGGTACAAGAAAGGCAGATGACGATGATGATAAAGAAAATACTAGACCAAATAAGTTAAATAAAATTGATAGTAATGTTGAAGTTGTGGAAATTGAACAAAAATCAACCAAACAACGGAAAAGACACGCAAGTGAAGACAAATATGAGCAAGACTTCAAATGGCTCATAGTCACAGAGGAAGGATACTACTGTTCTATGGGTCCCTGATTTAGTTTAGTTACATGTATAATTATTTAAATCTGATATTGCTCAATAAAATCAGTGTTGCAGAGCTTTGAATTTCAATTTTTATTAAGTCTTCAATTCGCTTTGATTCAGACAGAAGTGACTTATAAAGGCTGTGACTTCTGTCAGACATGTTTGATTCCCTTTGGTTTTATTTTACCGAGTAAGTTATCTTAGAATAAGTGTCTGTAATAACTGGTAATAATTCTTTCTTTTCAGATGAGATTACAAATAAAGCTATTTATCATATGCTGAGAGGGAGAGCACTTAATGTTTTACCAACCTTTGACCCCTTAGCAGAGGAAGCCTTGTCAAAGGCAGTAAAGTTAGATCCAAAGTTGGTTGATGCCTGGAATGAATTAGGAGAAAGTTATTGGAAGAAAGGAGAAGTTCCTGCTGCAAAAAATTGCTTTGTTGGAGCTCTTGGACATGTAGGTTTCTAATAAATGTTCAAAGCAAAATAAATTATGTATAATTTAATATAATCAATATTTTACTTTTTATTTATATAAATGGCTTACACATGTAACTATGTTACATTCATCAAGGACGCATATTAGATGTTAGTTATATGTCCTTGCATTCATCGATGAATTAGTATGAAAAAGAGCTTTGGATATTTAATTTCAGTGAAAATAGAGTTCTCTCCCATATTCAAATATTATTTTTTTCTTTTCAAAACTGTTTTTTTTTTTCTTATCTTTATTATTTAAATTTCAGCTACTAAAATTAACAAAGCAATGTCAAAATTTATTTCTTTATGATTACACTATGATTGGAGAAACAAATCCCAGTGTTTCAGAATTTTAAATTCCCCTTTGTAATACAATTTTTTAAAATAATTATGTTGAAATTTTGAAATCTGGGACTTGACACTGTCTCATTAAAAGATTACCAATGAAAATCTCTTGTTTTGCATTACAGTTGAAACATCAAATCATTCATCTGAGGGTATTGTAAATTCAGAACTTAACGTGTACACTAATTATTCATAATTTAATGTGTATACTTATTATTCATAATTTGATGTGTACACTCATTACCAGGTATTTAGAATTTAACATGCACCAACTCCCAGAGGGAAATATGTTTTTTTCAAGGGTGAGCACACTCTTCATATCTCCCTAAGCCAAGGGAAATGAATGATTTATTCCACTGCCTATGCTATGTTTACTACCTGAACATAAAATTTTAGTTTTCATACATTTTGTTTCTGATCCGCTTGTTTTATATCTGTATTTCAGTGGTTGTTGTTTGTTTATGTGTTACATATTTGTTTTCGTTCATTTTTTGTACATAAGGCTGTTAGTTTTCTCGTTTGAATTGTTTTACATTGTGATTTCAGGGCCTTTTATAGCTGACTATGGGCTTTGCTCAATTTTGATAGATTACCTTAGCCGTATTTGGCACAACTTTTTGGAAATTTTAGTCCTCAATGCTCTTCAACTTTGTACTTGTTTGGCTTTATAATTATTTTGATCTGAGCGTCACTGATGAGTCTTATGTAGACGAAACGTGCGTCTGGCGTATTAAATTATAATCCTGGTACCTTTGATAACTATTTACACCACTGGGTCGATGCCACTGCTGGTGGACGTTTCGTCCCCGAGAGTATCACAATCCCAAATAGTCAGCACTTGTTGTTGAATTATATGGTCATTTTTATAAATTTCCTGTTACAAAACTTTGAATTTTTCGAAAAATTTAAGGATTTTTCTTATCCCAGGAATAGATTACCTTAGCTGTATTTGGCACAACTTATTTTGGTTCTTAATGCTCTTCAACTTTGTACGTGTTTGTCTTTATAACTCAATTTTTTTTATGTCTGAAATAAATTTGAACACAATAATGATTTTTTGCTATTGTTAATATAAAAAGATAATTAAAACATTGTGTACATTAACCATTCGTAATGTCACATGATGTTTCTGGACAAATCAAAGGGGAATTGAAGATTTCAATGACACATTCAATCAAATATTGATTAAACTATCAATATTTTTAAACAGTGGAATAATAATACTTATAGAATAACAAATCGAAGAATACAAATAGAAAAAAATATTCAACGAGTGACTGAACAACACATTAATTCATGAATTTGCGTAGCGCATGAG
Organism: Mytilus galloprovincialis; assembly: GCA_037788925.1. Lineage (NCBI taxonomy): Eukaryota > Metazoa > Mollusca > Bivalvia > Mytilida > Mytilidae > Mytilus > Mytilus galloprovincialis. The sequence goes on from CM075333.1 coordinate 96,220,837, forward strand.
TTAATTATCAGTGTTGTTCGGTCACGAGTTGAATATTTTTCGATATTTGTATTCTTTAATTAGTTATTCTTTTTATTACATTGGCAAATAGCTTTTTTAAAAGAAATTAATGTAAATCATGTAAGGCACTATATTTGTTTTTTATGCATTCACAATTGGTTTTGATCCACCGTTATCGACGTCTTGACGTCTATTGTTGTATGACGTCAGAGAGTGAAATAACCATGTTTATTTCACATGTGAAATTATCGGTTTTTATTTAACTGGGAAATCAATGTAATTCATTGCAACCAATGTAATAAATGTATATAATCTTCTTTGATATAACTTATTACTTTCTTCTCTTTGTTCCAGGTGAAGAATAAGGTATCATTAAGAAATTTGTCAATGGTTCTGAAACAGTTGAGTGGTAGTCCATCAGACAAACTTAAGATGATAGAAGAAAGTGTGGAGAAAGCTAAAGATGCTGTACAACTTGACATACATGATGGTACCTCATGGTGTATGTATTTTTTCTAATTCTTATTACGAAGTAACCCTTTCTTGATATGTTGATTATTTTTATTTTTCAAGGTGTGGTTCGTTTAATATCCGTTCTTCATTGGTCAAAATTCATTTATGACATCAACTTTTCTTGCTTTCCTCTGAATATCCTCTTGTGACGATATAAAAAAAGGCCACCATTCCTTTTAACGTCACAAAGAAAGAACACATCAGTTTGCAGATCATTTGAAAGAAGGAATAAGTTTGCCTGCATATTGTTTAAAAATCATTAGAGAAACAGATTCCACCACCAAATCTCATGTAATACGATATTTATCTTCTCTTGGTGAGACTCATGTTTTAAATTTAAAATTTAACTGACTCCAGTGGATAAATAATGTATCACACTCAATGCAGCGGTGGAAGCTATATTTATTCACAGACTTCACAGTTTGATAAACATTTTTAGGGTACTTAAATGATTTTTTTCTTTCCAATCAACAGTAACACTAACAGTACAGGACATTTTCCACAATTGATTATGGTACATAGGATAGCATGATTTGGGTATTCTGTCTTTATGATGAACCTTTCTTTTGTCAGCTTTCTAACATTATTTTCTTTTTGATGAACAAAAACTGAAGATGAGTTGGTTATTTTGTCAGCTTTCAAATGTAAACAAATAAACACTGAAGCAAAGATCTAATTTAGATGGAATCCAATTTAAACAACTTGAAATCTATCTGCTTAAGCTATTACTCGTGCATTATAAATTTTACATATAAAGAAATGAAAAAAATACTATACAATAGTACTTATAAAGATTTAAAACAATACTATTTGCTTTCCTATTTTTCAGTGGTACTGGGTAATGCCTACCTATCATTGTTCTTTGCTGCAGGACAGAATCCCAAATCTTTGAAACAAAGCATGAGTGCTTATTTACAAGCAGTAAGTACTTTGTCTTAAATTGAACTCTTACTGTTTTCCTAAGTAAACTTCTCATTTCTTTAAATCATCTGACACTATAAAAAAAATCTTGAGCTATTGGTATCACTGAGCATCTGTCATACATTGTCTCATCGAAATAATATATGAGATAAGTTAAGGATTATTATTTGCCTGCAATAATATTTGTGGTCTTTTTTTATGCCCCATCAATTTATGGGCATAATGTTTTCTTGTGTGTGTGTCTGTCTGTTCGTTTGTTCGTCCATTCATCCTTCCGTTCATCCGTCTGTCCCCCCTTCAGGTTAAAGTTTTTTTGGTCGAGGTAGTTTTTGATAAAGTTGAAGTCCAATCAACTTGAAACTTACTACATATGGTTCAATATCTTTAATTGTTTTTACATAGGCGGTGATGGTAACGTTTTTTCCTGTAGCTCAGTCCATATCGTAAACTTGGATATGTATGATAGCTCGTTTTGAAGCTGTAACATTTTCACATATGTGGTTAAATTTTCGAGGTACGAAGTGAGATTACTTTTTCCGTAAATTAGCATACCCCGAACATCCTTTCGTGATGCGGCTCCTTGTGGTAAAATATCCCCTTTTTAACACAATAAGTTCTTTGAAAATTTAATACTTTGAACACATTTAATAGCTTTATAGTTTTTACACATTTATTCTATGTTCCTCTACTTTTCTAATCACCGCAAATGGTTAAGCTCAGTCATTTGTAAAAAATAGAAACATGTCCAATATCACTACACAGATTTTTTCTTTACACATGACTTTTGAGTTCCTCATTTCAAGGTGCATTAGGGATGTTGTCCCACATGTTCCTTATGATATGATCTTTCTAATTTAGAGATTTTACCCCATTTTTACGGTCCACTGAACATAGAAAATGATAATGCGGATTGGGCATCCGTGTACTTAGCCTAGGACTAATTCTTGTTAAAGAATTATGCCAATGCCTAGAATTTTTAACAAACTCTTATTTTTTTATAATTCTCTGTTTAAAGTTGTCTCATTAAAAATCATATCACATTTCCTTACATAAAGCTTCATAACTCTCATTGTTCAATTCTAAAGAAGTTTAACTATATTCAGACATATTTAAGTCAAATTACATGCAATAATTTATGTATTTTTTTCATTAAACTTTGCATTTTAATAACCAAATGTTATAGTATTTGTAAAATAATATCTCACACATTTCAGGAGAAAGATTCTGTTGCCAAAAATAATCCTGATCTCCATTTTAACAGATCTGTGGTAAGTAAAATGTGTTATACAGAAATAAAGGGAAATATGTTCAAAGTAAAAGTTTCCAGAAACCCCAACTTAATGTGTTCACAGGGAATTGTATCTTAACCAACCCTTAGTAAACTAAAGACATGTCTACTGCTAATTCTAACAGAATGGGTGTTGCTTATAGTTGGAGGCCATAAAGTGTCATTCCATCTCTGGTTAAAAATTGTTAAAAATTGTTTATAGGCAATATTAAATCTTCTTATTTTTGTAAAGCTAAAAACTGTAAGGAAACAAAAATTAGTAAATCAATCAAAATCAAACCCTATGTAAAACAAAATCTTTGAAAATAAAGTCCTTAGAATATTGGTAAGTTATCTAATTAAAACCCTGTATAAACCAATCTAACCCTAGATAAACCTGTGACTGATGATACTTATAACATTTATTATTTATTTATTATATTTATATACATAAAGTTGATAATGCAGATTGTGAAATTTTATTGATATAACTAACATCCAGTGAATTGTAAAAGATAGAGTTTGGCTTTTCTCTGTTGTGTTGGATCACTGCCAACAATTAATTGTCCTTTTTTGTTTATTTCCATACTAAATGGTCTCAATATTTCTAATTCCTCTGTTTGAATGAATGTTATAACATGTCCACCATTACTGAGAATATGAAATGCATTGTTTGAATTGTCACATACGATAATGTTATTTTGAGATGTTGTCACAATGCTGCAAGGATCAAAATGTCCATGTTTGTCAGGATGTATTTTTGTCTGGCAATTATAAGTACATTTCATGATATGGTCCTGGTCAAAAGCAATCACTCTTCCAAAATCCAAATGAGTTCGGTCAATAACATAGATGTCCCCTTTATCGTCAGATGTTATCCTGCGAGGTCTAATAAAAAGCCTAGAGCCATCTGAATTATATTCAATGACTTTCTCTGGTTCCTTGTTTTCATTGAGAATAACTAACTGCCGATGGCTTTTATCCGTTAACGAATATTGTCTTCCATTTTTTTCCACAGCACCCACGATAATCTTGCCATCATTTAATACATGGAGAGAAAGAGGAACTTGGGGCTTTGTGAGAAGTTTTTTCAGAAATGTATAAAATGGTTTCATATTAAATGTTTCTGTGGCAATTTTTATGCACGGATCATCAATAAAGGCAATGATTAACTCCCCTGATTTTGTCAAAGCAATATCAGCTACATGTTCATCAGAATAACTTTTTTCATTTATTACGGGCAATTCATGTTCTAAGTTGATCTTCTTTATGCAATTTGATGATCCATCCTTTATCCAAATGGTGTCTTTTGAACCTTTGACGATCGAGCTGATTTTCTTAAAGTTTGTTTCATATGCTTGCATCTGACGGAATTCAATGAATGTACTGTCTGTTAGAGGTACTATTTTTAATTCACAAATTGCCTTTTCAGTTTTCTTTTGAAGAACTTTCGTTTCCATTGGTAACTCCACAAATGATATATCAGTGTTATTTATGAAGGCTGCTGTCTCTTTATTGAAGAGGCACAATGTGCTTACATCATTGCTATTTTTAATTTTGTCTAGGACAGAAATCTTCTTAGTTAATTCCAAGATTTGTTCTTCTAAATGTGATTTATTTTCTTGAAATTTAATCTGTACCTCATCCCAAAATTCCTCAAGTTCATTCATAAGTTTATTGGTATATTGTGTAATTTCATCTTTCAGCCTTTCGTCTTGTTTCTGGATATTTTGTTTTTCTTCAAGATAATGATATTTGTGAAGACTTTGCAATTCGTCGACTTTCTTGTCTTCCTTTGCCAAAAAAATCAGCATATCGTTCTTAATTTTATCATAATGTTCGTCAAGTTTTGCCTTTTTTTGCCAGAAGACTTTTTCACTCTCCTCAATGACATGATTGCCAGAACCATGAGACTGAGACAAGCATCTCGGGCATACAAGTTCGTCGCAAGTTACACAGAAATTATAACAACTGTATTCTGGATGAATTTTGCACTTACTTATCCTCACGGTACCAGTAGATCCTTCGTTAAAATAAAACATGTTGTGGTTTTCATCTCTCTTGTGAATTTCCGTGCATTGATCACAGAATAACTTATCACAGTCCAAACACTTGCATGTCACTTTCAGACTAGTTTCACAAAGATCACATTTATTAGGAGCCTGTGCCATATCTAACATAAGTCACTTTAAAATGAATAAAATTATTCTAATATGTTGTTTCCGAACACATCTAGGTAAAATGTATTATGTTTTATCTTTGAATTGGAGATTCAGACTATTTTCACAAAGATCACATTTATTTGGAGAATGTGCCATATTTATGATGTACTTCACTTTGACTAAAAAATAATATACTCTGTTGTATCCTAATATATCTAGGTAAATGTATTATGTTTTATCTTTGAATTGGAGATACATATGATGATAATAAGTTCAAAGTACAGAGTGACACTAGTATATCTTTGATAAGGATTTTTGTCCTTGAGTTTATCTGTTTCGTATGCAGTACAAATAATTTACAAGTCATGCTGTTATCATTTGAATTTACAATTATATATTTGAAGAATACAATTGATCAAGCAAATGTTGAATATAGACTAAAAAAGTCTTCAGATAAAAGAATAGGTCTAAGGGAGAACGGACCTCCATATGGTGAAGGGAGGAGGGATAAAGCACAAGGGTAGACTTACTGTTTTCTGGTCAAACATTATATCATTTAGTGACTGTAATTACAAAAGTAGCTCAATTTATGATATATGTGGTTTAATGCCATTCTGAGGCTGATTAAGCTGAAGTACTGTGAAACAATTCAAAAGAGAAAACTATTATCATAAATAATTCCACATAATTCCTGAATGAATAGTATTGGAAATCAAGGCCATAACTACCGTTGAGGCAAGTGCCTCACCAAAATTTTCGACACTGATTTTTTTTGTGTATTTGTTTTTTATACGACTGCAAAAATTTTAATTTTTCGTCGTATATTGCTATCACGTTGGCGTCGTCGTCGTCGTCCGAATACTTTTAGTTTTCGCACTGTAACTTTAGTAAAAGTGCATAGAAATCGATGAAATTTTCACACAAGGTTTATGACCACAAAAGGAAGGTTGGGATTGATTTTAGGAGTTTTGGTCCCAACAGTTTAGGAATAAGGGGCCAAAAAAGGGCCCAAATAAGCATTATTCTTGGTTTTCGCACAATAACTTTAGTATAAGTAAATAGAAATCAATGAAATTTAAACACAAGGTTTATCAACACAAAAAGGAAGGTTGGGATTGATTTTGGGAGTTGAGGTCCCAACAGTTTAGGAATTAGGGGCCAAAAAGGGGCCCAAATAAGCATTATTCTTGGTTTTCGCACCATAACTTTAGTATAAGTAAATAGAAATCTATGAAATTTAAACACAAGGCTTATGACCATAAAAGGAAGGTTGGGTTTGATTTTGGGAGTTTTTGTCCCAACAGTTTAGGAATAAGGGTCCAAAATTGAACTTTGTTTGATTTCATCAAAAATTGAATAATTGGGGTTCTTTGATATGCCGAATCTAACTGTGTATGTAGATTCTTAATTTTTGGTCCTGTTTTCAAATTGGTCTACATTAAGGTCCAAAGGGTCCAAAATTAAACTTAGTTTGATTTTAACAAAAATTGAATCCTTGGGGTTCTTTGATATGCTGAATCTAAAAATGTACTTAGATTTTTAATTATTGGCCCAGTTTTCAAGTTGGTCCAAATCGGGGTCCAAAATTAAACTTTGTTTGATTTCATCAAAAATTGAATAATTGGGGTTCTTTGATATGCTAAATCTAACTGTGTATGTAGATTTTTAATTTTTGGTCCCGTTTTCAAATTGGTGTACATTAAAGTCCAAAGGGTCCAAAATTAAACTAAGTTTGATTTTAACAAAAATTGGAATCTTGGGCTTTTTTGATATGCTGAATCTTAAAATGTACTTAGATTTTTGATTATGGGCCCAGTTGTCAAGTTGGTCCAAATCGGGGTCCAAAATTAAACTTTGTTTGATTTCATCAAAAATTGAATAATTGGGGTTCTTTGATATACCAAATCTAACTGTGTATGTAGATTTTTAATTTCTGGTTCGTTTTCAAATTGGTCTACATTAAATTTTGGTTAAAATCTTGGTTAAAAACAATAGTACACATGAAACAATCTTGGTTAAACTGTGTACTATTGTTTTTCTGTTTTCAACCAAGAGCAGGATCTGCTTACCCTTCCGGAGCACCTGAGATCACCCCTAGTTTTTGGTGGGGTTCGTGTTGTTTATTCTTTAGTTTTCTATGTTGTGTCATGTGTACTATTGTTTTTCTGTTTTCAACCAAGAGCAGGATCTGCTTACCCTTCCGGAGCACCTGAGATCACCCCTAGTTTTTGGTGGGGTTCGTGTTGTTTATTCTTTAGTTTTCTATGTTGTGTCATGTGTACTATTGTTTTTCTGTTTGTCTTTTTCATTTTTAGCCATGGCGCTGTCAGTTTGTTTTGGATTTATGAGTTTGACTGTCCCTTTGGTATCTTTCGTCCCTCTTAAAGTTCAAAGGGTCCAAAATTAAACTAAGTTTGATTGTAACAAAAATTGAATTCTTGGGCTTTTTTGTATTGTGAAAGCAAACATCATGTACTTAGATTTTTGATTATGGGCCCAGTTTTCAAGTTGGTCCAAATCGGGGTCCAAAATTAAACTTTGTTTTATTTCATCAAAAATTGAATAATTGGGGTTCTTTGATATGCCAAATCTAACTGTATGTAGATTTTTAATTTCTGGTCCCGTTTTCAAATTGGTCTACATTAAAGTTCAAAGGGTCCAAAATTAAACTAAGTTTGATTGTAACAAAAATTGAATTCTTGGGCTTTTTTGTATTGTGAAAGCAAACATCATGTACTTAGATTTTTGATTATGGGCCCAGTTTTCAAGTTGGTTCAAATCAGGATCCAAAATTATTATATTAAGTATTGTGCAATAGCAAGAAATTTTCAATTGCACAGTATTCAGCAATAGCAAGAAATCTTCAATTGCACAGTATTGTGCAATAGCAAGAAATTTTCAATTGCACAGTATTCAGCAATAGCAAGAAATCTTCATTTGCACAGTATTGTGCAATAGCAAGAAATTTTCAATTGCACAGTAAATGTATTGTGCAATAGCAAATATTTTCAATTGCACAGTATTGCGCAATAGTAAGAAATATCTAATTGCATAATATTGTGCAATAGCAAGAAATTTTCAATTGGAGTTATCTTTCTTTGTCCAGAATAGTAGTTGAATCAACTTAAATCATTGTTTTATACAATATACAATGTATATTCACTTTTACTTTACCATTCAGTGATAACAAGCACTTTATTTTACATTTTAATATTTTATGATGTATTTAAATGAGTAGTTATTGTTGCAAACTCCATTAGAAATTTGAATTGAGATCAGTTTTGGAAAAAGGGAAAGGGAGGGGGGGGGGGGGGGGGGTACATTTTTTTGAGAGGATTAATATTCAACAGCATAGTGAATTGCTCAAAGGCAAAAAACATATTTTAAGTTCATTAGACCACATTCATTCTGTGTCAGAAACCTATGCTGTGTCAACTACTTAATCACAATCCAAATTTATAGCTGAATCCAGCTTAAATATAGTGTCCATACTTGCCCCAACTCAATCCAGCTTGAATATAGTGTCCATACTTGCCCCAACTTAATCCAGCTTGAATATAGTGTCCATACTTGCCCCAACCTACAGGGTACAACCTCTGCGGTCGTATAAAGCTGTGCCCTGCGGAGCATCTGGTTGTAATTTAATACAAAATATAGGCATTTGTTGTTCTGTCTCAACCTTAGTGTCTATAACTTGTCATCATTCCAATTAAATTGTTCTTCCGAATATAACTCAGCATCTCAAGTTCTCAAAGGGTGATGTTTCTCGATTTCATTAACCTAGTAAAGGTAATCATCTTTAGAGAGAGAGCTAATTCTGTATTACAGAATTTGATGTCTTTATATTCGGGAATATCTGATAGATGTTTGCATAGATGAAATAAAAGAAGCGTACAACCCGGATTTGCCAGACATTGAAAAATGACAGTAGGGAATCTTGAGATTGAAAACAAAGTTTACAAATAAGGAATCAATTCCCAATTTTCCTCAGCAAGCTCTAATATACGCACATCTGGATTGTAACCCAAACGTAAGAGTTCTTATGCTTTTATTAACTCTACCAGGGACAAGTCTTTGCTGTGAATGTTTTGTTCTGCCCTGAGATGACTGAAAACTTGGGAAAAGGCATGCATGAGTGGCAAAGATAGTGTTGTCTTGCCATGCCCCATGTACATAGTGATAAGGTTATCAGCTAACCAAATATTCTGAAATGATTTGACAAAACTGGCCATAGAAAAATTAACTCCAATTTGATTAACAATTTCCACTGAATCAGTGTTTGTTCTATGTTCTGGCGACAGACTCAAATTGATATTTGGATGTGTATCTGACATATAAATTTAAATAGTTGTTAAAAATTGCTGTTACAAAATGTAATTAAATATGAAAAATTTATCTAAAAAATCTCTTAATTTAAAATATTGTCAAGCTCTTTGGAAATGCCCAGAATGCAGGATTTTGCACCATTCCTTCCATACCATGACAAACAATTTTTGCCTCGCTTCGTCGGCTCAAGTTTTCTGCCTCACTAATATAATATGCCTAGTTACGGCCTTGGAAACCATGTTTTTTTTCTTCTCTGAATCTATTGAGTCAGTCAGAACAACCTTTGGTAGAGAATGCATGGAAGATCTTCTTTAAAAAGCTTTGATTTCAGTTTTGTCAGCTGAAAAAACATGTTAGTCGGAAGCAATTCTTTTTCTAAATGTTATATTCCAAAATATAGAAAAAGCATCCCTCTATCCCCAATTGTAAAAATCTAATTGTCTCTTATTTTAGGCAGACCAAAAAAGGCTCTAGGTTAGATTTGAGAGTAGCCATGCTTGACACATGGTTAAAAGGTTGATTTCAAGGCACTAACATTAAAATTCTTAAAGTATGATTCCCACTTACTTCTGTACCTGTTCTTTTTCATTGGATTTAATGAAAAATTAAAAAAATCATACTGATATATAGAAATAAGAAGATGTTGTCTGAGTGCCAATGAGACAACTCTCCATCCAAGTCACCATTATAGGTCAAATAATGTCCTTCAACACGGAGACTTGCCTTACACCAAACAGCAAGATATAAAGGGCTGCAAAATGACTAGTGTAAAACATTTCAAACAGGAAAACCAACGTTCTGATCTATATAAAAACAAGAAACACTGATCCTTAGCGCACAACAAACAGCAATCTATAAAGGGTCCCAAAATGACTAGTGTAAAACATTTCAAACAGGAAAACCAACGGCTTTTTTTATACAAAAAAAATAAGAAACGAAAAACGTCTATGAACCACATCAACAAACGACAACAACCCCTGAACAAGGGTTACATATCTACTCAAAAAGACTAAGAACAAAATATTAAAAGTGTCGTCTATTATAATTTATCTATTTTAGGCCTTCAAGTATGAAGAAGATTACCAAGCAGCTGTAGATGGTTTCTCTATGGCATCAAAATTAGACCCAACATGGACAGAACCTGGAGAGCATGAGAAAAATCTTATGTCATATCTCACAAATCTTAGAGATCTCACAGAACAAAAGGTTTAGACTTTAGAATTACATGTAGAAATTAAGAAAAAGTTCTCTCATTCCGTGCTCTATATTCATTTAAACATGGGTAACCATTATATTTGTCAAAATTTGTATACAATGAAATACATAGATATAAGAAGATGTGGTATGAGACATCTCTATTTCCAAATCACAATTTGTAGAAGTAAACCATTATAGGTCAAAGTACAGCATTCAATATAGAACCTTGGCTCACAACAAACAGTTAGCTATAAAGGGCTATAAAATGAATAATGTAATACAATCCAAACAGGAACACCAACAGTCTAATCTATATAAAAAAACTTGAGACGAGAACTCTTATGAACCACACCAACAAACAACAACCAATGAACAACAGGCTCCTGCAGCAGGTTAAATGTTTTAACAGGTGCCAACCTTCACCCTAACCTGAAACAGTAGTGTAACATTACAAATTGTATTTTATAAGATAACCGATCAAAAATGCTTCAAATAATTTCAATATAAAATCTGTAAACCAACAAATTCAAATCCATTACCTTTGTGGCCTATTCACATATGAATAAAAAAAAAATAATAAGCTCAATTTCAGTGAGGCAGTATTTGTTTTATTTTTGCTCTCCAGGGAAAGATTAAAGACAAGAAGATAAAAGCTTTAGTTCAGACCATAAAGGATGTTGACTTAGGTCCTTATGCTGGCGGAAAGTACACAGGGCCTTCAGGGAAGACCATAAATCTTGTACAATGTAAATTCTGTGACCTGAAACCACAGTTAAATGCAGAGAAAGTGATCTTAGGGAAAGTTGTGTGTACTGTTCAGTCATATGAACCTGTCCCATTGTAAGTTGGAATATTTGTGCACCAATAATATATAAATGATATACTGTGGACTCATTAATATTCGTTGGATGCTAATTTTCGTGAATTTCGTGGGAACAGTTGAACCACAAATTTAAATTTTCAACAAAATACAAGTTTTCTTAAGGAATGTACGCAGCCGACAGCAAAACCATGAATTCAAATATCCTCTATTCACAATTAGTACCCACAGTAACACATACAAAGGAATTAGTACCCACAGTAGCACATACAAAGGAACAAGCTGTGTTACGGATAAATTATGATAAGACTACTTATTTGGCTCCTTGAGTTTGAAAATCAAAAGTATTTTAAATCTTTTAAAAATATCCCTCAGTTGTTCATAGAACAAGAGGATAACAGTCTGGCATATCCAGTTTTTATTTTAAAATTTGTATTTTTTATATATGCTTTTGGTCTTGGCACACAGTCGTAACATGAGTGAACTTTAGCTAATATGTCTCTGTTGTACACAGCAGTGCAAAGCAGAACATATATAAATATAATAGAAATAACATACTTCAGAAATATTTATATTGTAAAATAAAGGATGCATTGTATACATATACAGAATTGTGGAATTTTAATAAGGGCTCCAGTTCCATAAATCCACAATTTTCCACACGGTCCTAGTTTTACAACATAAAAAAGCAAAATAAAGGTGTGTTTGTCATTCAGTTAGCGTTGTATTTTCAATATATGTTTTAATGATCTTCATAAAATTCTGAGTGATAAATTCTAACTGTTAAATGATGTTGTTTTATATTTATTTTTTGTTACAGCTCCTTTTGTATGGTTGATGATGATGAACAGTGCTTACCTGTAAATGTATATAATTTATCACAAGGTAGTGGGGTCAAGATTGGGGACTCTGTATCCATACCAGAACCATATCTACAGACCATCAAAGTCTCGCATAAAGATGTGGTAAGTTTTCCCTGAACAAGGTAGTGGGGTCAAGATCAGGGACTGTATCCATACCAGAACCATATCTACAGACCATCAAGGTCTCACATAAAGATGTGGTAAGTTTATCCTGAACAAGGTAGTGGGGTCAAGATCGGGGACTCTGTATCCATACCAGAACCATATATCTACAGACCATCAAAGTCTCACATAAAGATGTGGTAAGTTTTCCCTGAACAAGGAAGTGGGGTCAAGAATGGGGACTCTGTATCCATACCAGAACCATATCTACAGACCATCAAAGTCTCACATAAAGATGTGGTAAGTTTTCCCTGAACAAGGTAGCGGGGTCAAGATCGAGGACTCTATCCATACCAGAACCATATCTACAGACCATCAAAGTCTCACATAAAGATGTGGTAAGATTTCCCTAAACAAGGTAGTGGGGTCAAGATCAGGGACTCTGTAGCCATACCAGAACCATATCTACAGACCATCAAAGTCTCACATAAAGATGTGGTAAATTTTATAACATATGACAAAAAAGGGAGGCAAAAGATATCTAAGGGACATTCAAAACACACCAGTCCAGATAAACTGACAAAATCTTGGCAGAAAAAAGATGTTGAAAGACAAACAAGTTCACAAAACACTGCATATATAGCAAAAGGCTGAACTCCACCAAAAAGTGGGGTTATCTCAGGTGTTCCAAAAGGGTAAACAGATCCTGCTTCACTAGTTACACCAAATATATATTTGTGGATCATATATTGACAAAAACTGCATCTTACTATACACTATGTTATTCTGAGATCTGTGTTTTGTTCCAAATGTCTTAAACACAAAATTATAGAAAAGCTGTAGGTTTTATCTAGGCAATTATATTAAGGTATAAACCTCACTTCTAGTATCTAATTTTTACTCTTATTTTCAGAATTTAAACTTCAATAGTATTAGAGTAAATTCACCTTTAGTATTAGTTGTTAATGGGAAGAAACTTGGAATAGACAAGCAGGCACCATCAGTGTTAGCAGTCAGTGCTGTTAGCCAATGATTGAAAAGAACACAAACCTTGTTGAAGATGTTAGCCAATGAGAGATCTGAATACAAAAATATGTTGGTGCTGTTAGCCAAAGAGTGATAAAAATACTGTTATCAAGGACCATAAAAGTGCTGTAACTTGTCTGTGATACAGGGTCAGATCTGAAATTGTTTTGTTTTGTTTTACTGAAGAGATTTATTGACATGCTAATTTATTGAATACAAATAAAAATCAGATACACATGTTGTAGAAATATGTTTAAAGAATAAGAACTATTGATACAATAAAATTAAATATTATGATATTAGACGATCAAAACTAATCCTGCAAAATAACCGTATCGTGGTTGGCTGGCGAAAGCAAACACTAATCAATCAATAATATCAATCTGTATTTGAAAGATTAAAGTTGTTAAGGATTTTTTCTTAGTGCAATATGTCATAAATATTTATATTTGCATAATATATTGTCTATTAAATATATCTCATTTTAATTCATTAATAATTAAGTTTAAGCAAACTGATTCCTTTTCATAAGGGAAGGAAAGTAACTGACATTGAGAGGGTGTATTTTTATTAATATATATATTTGAATACTAAAAATATTTGTTTTGAATCGAGAGGAGTAATTGCTTTGTCTATATTATTGTTACCCTAATTTATATTGTATTTTTTCTGTCAATATCATACCATATGTAAATGAAAATAATTGTCATCTCAAGACTTTTTCATGAAATCTTCATACATATGCATTTCAAAATAAATTATTTTCCTGGAATTGTCATTTCTTTAATTGTACATTATTGATGAACTAATAGAAGTTCTGATTTGTGATTCTAATATTGTTAAGTTTCTCCAACTGTTTTTTGAAATTCTGATTGATGATACTGAATCAGTGTTGACATGACACAAAAGTTCTGATTGCTGATACTGAACCAGTGTTGACAGGCCACAAAGTTCTGACTGATGATACTGAATCAGTGTTGACATGACACAAAGTTCTGACTGATGATACTGAATCAGTGTTGACATGACACAAAGTTCTGACTGATGATACTGAATCAGTGTTGATATGACACAAAGTTCTGACTGATGATACTGAATCAGTGTTGATATGACACAAAGTTCTGACTGATGATACTGAATCAGTGTTGATATGACACAAAGTTCTGACTGATGATACTGAATCAGTGTTGACATGACACAAAGTTCTGACTGATGATACTGAACCAGTGTTGACATGACACATAATTCCGACTGATAGAGAATCAGTGTTGACATGACACAAAGTTCTGACTGATGATACTGAATTAGTGTTGACATGACACATAATTCCGACTGATAGAGAATCAGTGTTGACATGACACAAAGTTCTGACTGATGATTCTGAATTAGTGTTGACATGATTCAAAGTTCTGACTTTTCATACTGAATTAGTGTTGACATGATAAAAAAGATCTGACTGATGATACTGAATTAGTGTTGACATGACACAAAAATTCCGACTGATAGAGAATCAGGGTTGATATGACACAAAAGTACTGACTGATGATTCTGAACCAGTGTTGACATTACACAAAGTTCTGACTGTTGATACTGCATCAGTGTTTATATGACACAAAGTTCTGACTGATAATACTGAACCATTGTTGACATGACACAAAAGTTCTGACTGATGATACTGAATCAGTGTTGACATGACACAAATTACTGACTGATGATACTGAACCAGTGTTGACATGACCAAAAGTATTGGCTGATGATCCTGAGCCAGTGTTTATATGACACAAAGTTCTGACTGATCATTTGACATACTGAATAAGTACTGATATTACATAATAAATGTTTTTAAGACAAACATCTCAACAATTTGAGACCGAATGGAGCCTGAATATTAGTCTTACATGTACATATAAATTAATGACTCATTCAGTGAAAGTTGAACTTCTGATTGATGATACTGAATCAGTGTTGACATGACACAAATTACTGACTGATGATACTGAATCAGTGATGACATGACACAAAGATCTGACTAATGATACTGAGCCAGTGTTGACATGACACAAATTACTGACTGATGATACTGAACCAGTGATGACATGACACAAAGTTCTGACTAATGATACTGAGCAAGTGTTGACATGACACAAAGTTCTGACTGATGATACTGAACCAGTGATGACATGACACAAAGTTCTGACTGATGATACCAAACCAGTCTTGACATGACACAAAGTTCTGACTAATAATGCTGAATCAGTGTTGACATGACACAAAGTTCTAACTAATGATACTGAGCCAGTGTTGACATGACACAAATTACTGACTGATGATACAGAATCAGTGTTGACATGACTCACAGTTCTGACTGATGATACTGAGCCAGTGTTGACATGACACAAAAGTTCTGACTGATGATACTGAATCAGTGTTGACATGACACAAATTACTGACTGATGATACTGAACCAGTGTTGATGACTCAAAGTTCTGACTGTTGATACTGCATCAGTGTTTATATGACACAAAGTTTTGACTGATAATACTGAACCATTGTTGACATGACCCATAGAGAACCAGTGTTGACATGACCAAAGTATTGGCTGATGATCCTAAGCCAGTGTTTATATGACACAAAGTTCTGACTGATCATACTGAATAAGTACTGATATTACATAATAATTGTTTTTAAGACAAACATCTCAACAATTTGAGACCGAATGGAGCCTATATACTAGTCTTACATGTACATATAAATTAATGACTCATTCAGTGAAAGTTGAACTTTCAGCAATAGAAGTATAGTCATGGCAGTCATCTTGCATTTCAGATTGCCACTAACACCATTAGTTCTAAATAACTTATGGAAAATTGAACTTAGGTAGTACCCTTGGTGATTTCAGTTGACTTGCAATACACCAACATCAATGTCAATTGATGCAAACATTTTCTAGATCCTTCATCTCTGAAATACGAAACTGAATATAAAGAGCATGTGCTGTTGAGGCCAGAGAAGTAACCCTAATCTCAGTGACATTTTTTGCAAGAGGAAAAATAACAGAAATGTGCAATTGAAAATCTAAGATGGTACAATTGGTTTGACAAACATATTTCCTCATAAGAACTTTACTATCAAGTATGTTAAATGATTTTATTACCTTAATATCCGAGTATACTTTATTAATTGATGCTTGTCATGTGTAGGACAAAATTACATTCACCTCACTGCACTTTGTTGATTGGCTCTCAAAAGCAGTATTGAGGCTTGTTAAATATAGCTAGCAAGTCAAATTCATTAGGCTTTTGATTTCATTTTGTGCAATCTTTACCACAAAACATTAACTCAGTAGCAATACACTAAGTACCCTTTTCAGCTCAGACTATATTTTTGCACTTGATTTATCAAATCACATTGGAAAATCAATAAATTCATTAGTGAAGTAAATTACCTCCCTTGTTGCAAAACAATTCAAATTTTGTTGTATGGGAAAAAGGTAGAGAACAAAGTCAAAATTAATGGATACTTTGCAAATTTTTTATTTAGAAATTCTTTCATACTAATACATTGCCAAAATTCAGTAAGTAAAAAAAATGCTGAACAAGAAAATCATTGCTTAGTATTACCTCCAATGGAATTCAAACATATACAACAATTTGTTTAGCACTAATATCTTTATCATCCCTATATTATAACTTTAATGGAGGAAATAGCCACCGCTCAACTATTTTATTGTTCAGCATCTTCATTATACTGATATTATTTCTGACATGATCATTACAACTTAAAGCAACAAAGACAATAAAATAATTCACTGATTTTATGTTCAGAAAAAAAACATTCTTTAAATATTTCAAAACTACATGTATTACACACATATACATAAGTATCAAGGTTTTTCAAAAGTAGATTAAGTCCATTTGCAGTTTTTCTGCAGAAAATCAGAGAACATTTTATGACTTAACAAAATCAACAAATAAATACATAAAAACTTGTATTTACAATAACAAATACACAATATACACAGAATGTTGTCTAAAAACATCTATTTCTCATGTTTTTTTTTCCACAGTGGGTTTTGTTCACTGTTGTAACTATACTGTCACTGACAGTTCAGCTTTAAAAAAAAATCCCCAAAACAATTGTCATGGGTATTAATGTTTGCAGGTTAAGAAAATATCATATTTTCGTTTAAACTTAATTTCATGATTTGAACAAACTATTTTTTCATTCTTTTAAAATAATATTCTATTTGCAGTATTGGATCAACAGTGATAAGTATTGCAGCAAAAGTTTGGGACATGCACATGTGAAATGTGGAGAAAAACCTCTTCCCATTAACAAATGTTGTTCTGAAGTCTAAAGTTTCTCAGATTCTTTTCTCTTCGTGCTGTAACTTTGCTGATATCTCAGTATAACACATATACATTTAGCTATGACTTTGCTTTCATTTTAATGCCTTCCACAATATTGTCGATTTTCGATTGATTAAATGCATGTCCTTGGCCTACACGTTTGTTATACGTGTAGTCTTCTCCTGGCTTTTGTAATTTTGTAGGATCATATGTATATGTCTTTTGTATTGGCCCTTTACCAGCTTCCTTGAATCTTAATGCATCAGCTCTTTGTCGGTCTTCTATCTGTTTTACTATTTTATTACTTTCCCAACCTGCAATCGAAGCAATGAAAACCGTGTTATCAAAACATTAGAATAGAAATAGATTAACAAATTATGCATATACATGTACTTTGCTAAATAAATAGAAAACATTTTTTCTATAAAAACACAATTTTCCCCAATTATTAACTAAAGAAGACTATGCATGCACTATATGTAGGCATCTATACATATCTATTTCTCATAATTTTCAACCAATTGGAGCATGTACGCCTTTATATATATTTGTTTGTCATAATTTTCAGGCAATTTATTGAAAGTATACTGTAACAAAGACCAAAATAATTTCAAAAGTTTGATGAGCTATTATGATATATAATTTAAAAAAATGAATTAATTTTATGTTATTGTATAGGAATTTCTTTTGCACGTAGACCAAAATGCAGCACTTGAACAGATTTCTCCAGCATAAATTACATCAATTTTCAATTTTAATATCAAAGTTTTATTCAAAGTCAATATTTAATAAACATAAGCACAAGCATTAAGGTGACTTCCGACACTAAGGGAGATAACAACGTTTTACTGATGTTCTAGAAATGAATAGTATATACAATGTGTATAACTATAAATAACAAGTGTTGCAAAAAAATATCATCACTACTTCACACTGGGTTTCTAATACATGTATTTCGGGTCAGATTTAGTTTACTCCCCTCAATTATTGCAAAGGAAATCGTTTGCAAACAGAACTGTCCCATTGAATAAATACAACAGCTATTATTCTCTGTGGAATGCATTAAATAGGAACTTTATATTTCTAATAGTTTCTAGGTTTTATTTCCTTTGCAATAAAATTATAGATATTTGACTCTTGTTTTCACTGTCAACACTCACTGTCTTTAAATCCTTGTGAGAAACCTGGCTTCTTCTTTTTTGGTTGTGGATGAATAACCATTTCAGGAATTTTAAGAAATTGTCTCACAGCAGGTATTTTAAAAACCAAAACTTGAACCAATGAGAAAGTATTTGATGTAAACCAGTAACAGCACAAAGCCTAAAAAGAAATAGAATATATTTTACATAAAATAAATTATATAAAATTTAATCTGAAAACTCCAAACACAATATGTAAATCAGTTTTTACTTGATCATAAAATTGTGAGATCAAATCATCTATTAACTGTCTTCTTATAACCAATGTTACCTCATATTTTGTGTAAAAATGTCACATTCAATGAAAATCATATGAAACTAAGAGTAAACAACGATTATTTGAATGATGACCACTTAACTTTTGTAACAACTTATGTCAGTAAACTGTTTTTTTTTCATAATTTTGTATTAACATTGTGTCCAAGATAAAATTAATTCGTTCAGTGTATGTTTACTTATTTTTCTTAATACATCTTTTGATTGAGTTAAGCCATTTCAATTGATATTTTATAGTGTGTCTTTCTATGTTGAGATGTTACACTATTGTTTCAGATAGGGTGAAGGCTGGTACCTGTTTAAACCAGCAACATTTGTTTGCACCTGTCCTAAGTCAGGAACCCGTTGTTCAGTAGTTTTTGTTAATTGATGTGGTTCATACGTTTTTCTAGTTTCTTGTTGTTCGTTTTTCTGTTTGAATGGTTTTACACTAGTTTTTTTTGGGGGCCCTTTAAAGCTTGCTGTTCAGTGTGAGCCAAGGTCCCATATTGAAGGTCGTACTTTGACCTATAATGGACATTGGTTTACTTTACTAATTGTGACTTGGATGGAGAGTTGTCTCATTGGCACTCATACCACATCTTCTTATAATGAATTTTGTGCAGGCGTAACATTTGGAAATACGTACTGTTGGGAAATTACAGACAAACAATAAACCAAGTACAGGCATCAATCTCATTCCCCACTTCATCATATGTTTTTGTTGGTTTGCTGCCACTCCATCAGCTCCAACCTGGTTAAACAAAACAACAACTGTTATTACATAACAAAACATTCTATATTATTTTATAACAGTTTTACATAGATCTTATATTTATAGCAATTATTTCATAACAGTTTTACATAGATTTTATATCTAGAGCAATTATTTCCCCTCAGTAAGGATTGAAAAAATAAGAAGTCAATGTCTCCTCATACATATTGATTGTGACTGCAAAATTTCCCCAAAGAAATATTATGTAGGTGGCTGTATTTGAAATACCAAAATGCATAGGGAGTGCTGTTCTAACTTATTTTTATTTCTGGGGGTGGTGGGGGTTAACATAAAAGTGCCATCACCTGAGTGGGGAATAGTATTTCCTGGAACAGCCCTAATATAATTGAATCATTTTTTTCATCCAAATGATCAATATCCAGTTGATGTGAGAAGTACATATTCTAAAAGTACATGTATCTCTCTTCTTCACAGTATCATCTACACCACCTAAATCTATCGTTCATAAATCTTAAAAATTAAATCATTAATCATTACACATTTACCTCTACAGTTATTGACAAGGTAGCCATTGTTACAACAGGAAGTAAAAATATTGGATCAGGTACAGTCAAATCTTTAAACCATAACAAGCCACCCGTCGCTAAACTTTCCACTGGAAGATGTGCCATGCCTCTCAATCCAGTAAACCATGATAAAAACACTGGCAACTGGAAATAACAAGTACATAGAATTAATCTCAGTATTGATAACAATTATTTCATCTTATTAAGTTGTAAAAGATAACATGACCCTCTAGTTGGGACTTTTTTTATCAACAGTATAGTTGAAATATATCTCTTTTTTTTGTGATTTTTCTATAATTTTTCATCCCTTGGTTCAAGACTATTACTGATTACTGACTCAATTTATGCAGTATCAGCATTCTGATATTAATTAATTCTTGTCATTAGAAAAGAAATGAATGTTGCAATAAACTCATTTATGACTTTTCACATATATTAGATTAATTTGGCTTTTTCAGCTGCCTATATGCACTTAGGACTATGTAATAAATGAGTACTCAATTAATAATGTCTGTTGTTTTTTTGCATACAGAAATCATAATTAAACAAGAATGTGTCCAAGTACACGGATGCCCCACTCTCAGGGCTTCCAAAAAAACATTTGAGCCAGCCGGACATTTTATATCTGATCCCGATTTTAATCCCTAAAGACTAAGTCACAAAAGGCAATTATGGTAATCAGATGGCCATTCCAATGATAATGACAACGATTTTAAACTTTACTTTGTTTTGGATGTTTGGATGTAAACTGTTAAATTGGGAGTGCATCATTCAAAGCGTGCACATCAGCGTGCTCATATCTGCCATAGACTCTTTATTTGTGCAAAATGACATGTCAAAAACCAAAAACTTCATTTTCGTTTTTAAAATCACGTTTTTCTAAAACAGGATGTTGACTTGACAATGGTAAAACATGGACCACAAACGGATACGTAAAATCCGTGTACGTTTGCAAGCATGACTGAGTGAAGAAGCTCTTTCCACGTTATTTCTTCAACAAAATGCTTGAAATGAACGTTTAGATACAGGTATCAATGATAATTTTAGCATTTTGAAGAAATAAAGAATGCATAATTAAATTTCCACCTTTGCACATGCGCACACGTGTTCTAGTTCATTCGACGTAGTTCTGACGATTTTTCATTTAAACCTTTTAATTTTTTTTTATCAAATCATGTAGATAAACTAATTTCTTATAATTTTAATCTTTTGGACTAAATCAATGAGCTACAAACCGCTGTAAGGGAGCTACCATTTGATTTTCATGGGGGGGCTAGGATGAAAAATTTTGTCCTGCATTTTTTTTTAGTTGTAATCTCTGTCCTGCCTTTTTATTTTTCACTCTATTCGGTCCTGACTTTTTTTTACCTAAATTGTCATCCTGACTTTTTTTTTTGCAAGTGTCTCATCCTGCCTTTTTTTTAACTCAAAATTCCTGTCCTGCCTATTTTTTTCAAATTTCATCCTAGCCCCCCCCATAAAAATCAAATGGTAGCTCCCTAATGTAAGAAAATAATTGTGAATAGACCGATCAATTTATACGATGTCCGGTACTGAACATAGTTTACCTGTAACCTGAACAGGTAGATATCACCTGTCCAACAACGAATTAGCCTTGATTAAAATTAGAAAGTATTGAAGTAGGGGTTGTTTTGATAGTAATTAATCATCATGTCACTTTTATGACCGGAAATATGTAGATGTTAAAGGCAAAAGTTTGGGTCAAAAAGATTGTGAATTATGTTAAAATGACCGAAAAAGCCTTGAAAACTAAAATGTATATGACCGTTTCATGCTTTGCCCAGCTGGACTTTTACCGGACATTAATCAAATGTCCGGAATATATGACCGTTTTGGAAGCCCTGCTCTCACTATCATTTTCCATGTTCAATGGACCGTGAAATTGGGTAAAAAATCTAATTTGGCATTAAAATTAGAAAGATCATACCATAGGGAACATGTGTACTAAGTTTCAAGTTGATTGGACTTCAACTTCATCAAAAACTACCTTGACCAAAAAATTTAACCTGAAACTAGCACTGTCGTTTTCTATGTTCAGTGGACCGTGAAATTGGGGTCAAAAGTCTAATTTGACTTTAAAATTAGAAAGATCATATCATAAGCAACATGTGTACTAAGTTTCAAGTTGATTGGACTTCAGCTTCATCAAAAACTACCTTGACCAAAAACTTTAACCTGAAGCGGGACAAACGGACAAACAGACGAACGAACAGACGGATGCACAGACCAGTAAACATAATATAAAAAAGATGTGGTATGAGACAACTATCCACAAAAGACCAAAATGACACAGACATTAATGCCCATCTACTATTGTAGGTGGGGCATAAAAATACTCTATTTTCCTGTTTTCAGAGTCATCAGATATATGATATTTTGTTGCGTGCAGTTTTTCACTTACCTGTGCCATTGGCATCATCATATTTCTGAATAGTTTAATGTCATGTTTCTGATAATATTCCATTAATTCTGAACCATATCGTGCAGCTGGAAAAGAAATTGAACTTGAATAATGCAGAACGAATTTAATCATATTATTCATAGAAATTGGGTTTTGGCATTTATTGAATTTGTTGATTCTTCACATTTTTCTTAGAAATATTATACAAAATTAACAAAACGACCAAATATTTTTTGGGTGTAGGACATATCCTGTCAATCCTCTGCTGATTTTGAGGATTGTGCTATGATCATAGAAAAATCAATACTAACTGCTTAGATGTCCATTACATTTAGAGTTAATATTGATCAATTAATATATTTTTTGTAATTATTTTATTTTTGATGATGAAACATGTGAAATTACATACTACAGTATTCGATACACATTTTAAAAATAAAGTAATACTTGATAAATCAATTAAGTCATATGGATATAATAAGATATATATATAAATATTACAAAAAGATTTTGTTAATTAATCAAATAAATTAAATAAAAGCTGCTTCTAACATATGCCATTTCTGATCCATTTTTACTTTTTGTACAGGGGTTAAGAAACATACAGAGTATTTTTCTATATTAATCCAATATTTTAAATATTCTACCCCACCATATTTTGTGGGGGATATGTTCTTACGTCTACATGTGTATATATAGTATTTGAATAACAACAAAATATTGTTAACTGTTTTACTGTTAACAAAATCCTCAGACACACCTAACATGACTTCTTTTGCACTGAAAGGCAGGAGAATGCCATAATTTTTAATCCAATCTATAACGGATAGCCAGAAGTTTTGTGATACATTACATTCCCAAAAAATGTGAAAAATATTTTCTTTAAATTCTGAACAAAAAGTACAAAGTTCAGTTTCTTTTAATTTACATTTCAATAAAAATGAATTACATGGTAGAATCCTATGAACAATCTTAAATTGAAAGTTTTGCAAAAAAGAGTTTCTGGTTATAATGAAAGGCATGGAATAAATAGCATTCCAATCCTCAATCTGCATATTTAAATCTCTTTCCCATTTTTCACGGGAAGATAAAGATAATACTTTATTATCCTCCAAAAATAATGTATAGAAAAATTTACAAGATTTTGGTTCCTTTTTAACTTTATCTATTAATTTATTTTCAATAATTTCCAGTTTTGAACTACCTTCTATTATACTTTTCCATCTCTTTGGAATCGCACTTAAAATACTATAAAATTCTACAAAATTAGTATTGATATCATACTTTTTTTTAAATTCATCATATGAGAATAATGTATTATTATCTGACATCAGATCATTAATGAAGAATATACTATTTTCAACATATTTGAACCTCAAAATCATCTTGCCATCCATTTTGATGTTCGGATTCAGCCATATGGACTGGGTCAAAATTTCAGTATTGTTATCAGCTTGAAGCTTATTTTTTAACTTGGAAAAATTAATATATTGGTTTTTCCTGTTAGGTTTAATCACAAGTGAAAGTGATAATCAATCATTATTAGATATCCAACATGTCCACTATAACAGGAACTTGGAGAGCCCTGTGGATCATAATAAAATACCAATTGATAGTTTAATCACCAGAAAAACATGT
Source organism: Mytilus galloprovincialis (assembly GCA_037788925.1). Classification (NCBI taxonomy): domain Eukaryota; kingdom Metazoa; phylum Mollusca; class Bivalvia; order Mytilida; family Mytilidae; genus Mytilus; species Mytilus galloprovincialis. Next base: position 96,245,199 of record CM075333.1, read on the forward strand.
CAATCAGAGTTAAGTTGTGAACAACAAATGACTGCAATTTCTGACAAAAGTGTTGAAAAAGTCAAATCTTGATAAATTTCAATATTGATAGGATCTAATTTTTTTCTTTCATTTCAGTCAATTGATTGTGAATTGTTTTAAATCTGCTGCATTTGTTTGCACCTGTCCTAAGTCAGGAACCTGATGTTCAGTGGTTGTTGTTTGTTACTGTGGTTCATAAGTGTATCTCGTTTCCTGTTTTTAAAATAGATTAGACCGTTGGTTTTCCTGTTTAAATGGTTTTACACAAGTAATTTTTGGGGCCCTTAATAGCTTGTTGTACGGTGTGAGCCAATGTTCCATGTTAAAGGTTGTACTTTGTGACCTATAATCATTAATGGTTTCCTTTTTATAAATGATGACTTGGATGGAGAGTTGTCTCATTTGCACTCATACCACATCTTCTTATGTATATAAGACTATCATGCATGTCTGTTTCTTTCTCTTTGTTACTTACTTCCTACTAGATCTCCCCTGAGTCTGCACTCTGACATTCTTTCTTGTAACCTTGCTAACTCTGGCATATGGTTGTTCATCTTTATGATATGTCTCCTGGATATAACAGCTATGGGAAGCATCATAAGTCTGACAATAACTGTGGCTGTAAAAGATATATTACCAAAATCAATGATGAATTAATAAATTTTAGAAATGCATATTTTTTCTTCAGAATTGATCATGTTGATAGCTAGTTGAGTATAATGTATGGTTACCAAAGTGGGAAAAGCTGATACCTAATGGAATGCAGTGTCATCAGCAGCAAATAAATCAGATAAATATAGATGAGTATTATAGATTTCATACCTTCTATTGACAGATTGGCTGCCTACTTCAAATCATTTTGTTTGCAAGTAAAATTCAGGTTCCCATTATTATAAAGTTTTATTTCTTTGATGGAATACAACTTTAAAGTTAATGATATATTGTAGAAGTGTTTGATATCGATGATTATGTCAGATAACTATTTAAATGTTATTGAAATATTAAAAGATGCACACGGCATGAAAAGGAATATGTTCGGTAAGATCCTAAAATGGCCCCCTTTTTTTGCGTAAATTTCAAATTCGGATTTATTGACCAATATCACAATAAATTATAGCTAAGACAGTGACTAGATAGGAAATAAGCCATTTTGTTGAAAATTTTACGATTCTGCGTTTCATTATGACGTCACAAGTTGTACTCATATTGATTTTTCACCAAAAAATCAATAAAAATGGGAAATTTTTCATAGATTATTGGACAGGAAACATAGAGCGCATACTTCGACAACAAAGATCTTTTGAAATAATGTTTGTGAAGACATTTTACATATCTTGTTTGAATATTAAGTTTGTCGACGACTGCGCTCTATGTTTCCTGGTCCTTAATTTGGTTGAAATGCAGCTGATTTTGTCAAATTTCACCAAAATCCCTTATCTTGACCTGTTTGGGATGTAAAAATCAACGTGTTAGAATTAAACTTTGACAAAAACAGTTCTGTTTAACTTTCTCACATGACTTTAAGGTAACTTAAAACATGTATTGTCTTGTAACTATGAACTTTATAATTGGGGCAAAATATGGCCCTTACCGAACTTACTCCTTTAAAGTATAAAATGTATTTCCAGGAATAAAAGCAAATAATAGTTGAAATAAATATATAAATAAGTTTAATTATTTTTTACCAAGTCCAATAGCTCCCCACCATGGCATTCCTAGGTCAACATGCAATGATTCTAATGCCATCTGTACCACACCAGCAGGTGTATAGTTGTTTAAACCAAGACTGGCAAACGTTGGTTCACCCAGAGCATTGAGTGTGTCAGCAAGGTCTAACGATTCAGGGGCAGGTAAAGGTGGAGGTGGTATATAATCTACTGTTTCTGCAAATTTCTGGAAATTATATAGACAAGACATTTAAAAAAAATAACATGCTTGAAAAATTCTGTATCAATGTTCAAACTGTGCTATATTTTTTTACTTTGTTTTACTCCTCATTTCAAATTACAAAAAAATAATTAAATATTGACTACATATTGTAAACTTTAGTTTTCTTTTCAAGAATCAATCGATATATAGAAAGGAATTCTGTGCCAATGAAACTTTTATTTTTATTTTGGAAAACTATCATTCATTGTGCAAAATCTAGTGGTTGAAAATCAAATACAGGGAGAATTCTACAATAATCTTACTGATGCATTATCTGAACTGTTAAATCTCTGTATTAAAACTGCACAAATGTGTGGTGTCTTTGTCCTCCATATAACTGGTAGCTGGGCAGGGCTGATATTTGATGACAATAAATGGTGACCACGAATTTGGCAGGACTGAAAGATAAATATACAATAATTAAACTTACTACTTTATCCTCTACAATATTAATTCTGTACATCTAAATCAGTTCTGTCATGATCAAATTATTTTTTCTATGAATATATGGATTCATTGTTATTAGTTTAGACACCAATTTTCATTCGGATTTCATGGTAAATGATAATTTAAATGCTCAACAAATAAAAAATCATCTAAAGATTTGAAGAGACTTTTGCAAACCACAAAATCAAATATCACCAAAAAACAATTGTGCCTCAGTCACCTGGATCTATGTGCATCTACAGTAATACCTACTCTACAGCATAAAAGACTAGAATACAATTCTAAAATAAAAATCTCTACTTTAGAAGGTCATGTCTTGCTGGTCATTTAGTGTTAAAGTAAATAAAATTGAAAATGGAAATGGGGAATGTGTCAAAGAGACAACCCGACCATAGAACAGACAACAGCAGAAGGTCACCAAAGGGACTTCAATGCAGCTAGAAATTCCTGTACCCGTAGGTGTCCTTCAGCTGGCCCCTAAACAAATATATATACTAGTTCAGTGATAATGAATGCCATACTAAACTCCAAATAGCACACAAGAAACTAAAGTTAAAAATATTACAAGACTAACAAAGGCCAGAGGCTCCTGACATGGGACAGGCATAAAAATGCAGCGGGGTTTAAACATGTTTAAGATATCTCAACCCTCCCCTTATACCTCTAGCCAATGTAGAAAAGTAAACGCATAACAATACGCACATTAAAATTCAGTTTAAGAGAAGCCCAAGTCTGATGTCAGAAGATGTAACCTAGCAGTTAACTGACCTGCCAGCTCCAAACTTTAATTTAACTGATTGAAAGATTATGTCTTCATCATATGAATATCAGGCACAATCCTTCCTGTTAGGGGTTTAGTATCATACCATCATAACATATATGAAAAGAATATAACCTGTGTCATGCCAACAACTAGTTTTTAAATAAATGTGTTTACAAATGTAGTTCAAATGCAAAGACCCTATAAGTGATTCAATATTAACCCCAAACTATGCAATCTTTAATGACCTGACAACAGTATCGTAACTATATCCCCTTTTAATAAGTCTATTTAAAGGTCCCAAGTCAGGAGCCTCTGGCCTTTGTTAGTCTTGTATTATTTTAATTTTAGTTTCTTGTGTACAATTTGGAAATTAGTATGGCGTTCATTATCACTGAACTAGTATATATTTGTTTAGGGGCCAGCTGAAGGACGCCTCCGGGTGCGGGAATTTCTCGCTTCATTGAAGACCTGTTGGTTTGTTTTTTTTTATGGTCGGGTTGTTGTCTCTTTGGCACATCAGAGTTCACGAAAATGGTCGGTCCTGTCGGTCCTATCGGTCAAAATGAGGCTCGGACCAGTATTTTGAAACCTAGTGCCGGTCCTGATGACCGATGTAAAAACGGCCGTTGTAGTTCCTATTTTATCGGTAATTAGTTGTACCGCAACTAATTCCAATATGTGTTTACATCGGTCTTCAGATGTACCTGCTGCTAATTTCCGGTACTGGTTTCCTGTTATAAACAAACTGAAACTTATGGAAACCGAAGTGCCGATCTACACGTGGCCTGCTAAATTTGTTCTTGGCAAACAATCGGCGATTGAAATCTTAGATGGAGTTAACAAATACTAAGAAAATGATTCATTTGATGAAATAGATAGTGAAGATGACTTTAATTAAGAACAATCAGAAGAACAGAACTGGTCCTTCATTATTAATTTGTCCGTAGCTGTGAAAAATAAAACTAATAATAATAAAGATATTTTAGGATAAAATATGTTATTATTTTTATTTTAGGATCAAATTGACAGATTTTTTTAGGACTGGCTAAAATTTTGTAGGACTGACAAATAATCTTGCTTTGTCGGTCCCATGACCGACGGGTCAAACGAAGTTTTCGCGAACTCTGGCACATTCCCCATTTCCATTCTCAATTTTATTTGTTAGCTTCTGAGGTGAATACTGCCTTTTTTGTGCTTCATAAAGAATATTTCCATAAATCTAACTGACAATTTGTGGAAGTGTTGACCTTCTTTTAGATCTTTGTCTTGATGATAATTTTTGCTGTTTGCAATTTTTTTGTCAACAATATAGGGTGCAAGACAGGATTATCAAAAATAATGATGGGATTGAACAATTTCGAAGTTTGTCACATGAGTTTCTTTTTACCCAAATTAGAGAGTTTAAAAATGTGATGAAAAAATAATATCCCGTTTAGTTTTTTCTGTTCATAAATCCTTTAGAACCAGGTGATCTAAACAGGATTTTCTTGGGATTCTTACTCAATTTCATGGATTGATTATTTGTTTTTCTCATGCATTAACTCTTTAAATTAGATAAAAAAAAAAATATTTACAGCCATCACCGTTTTTTCAAAGTTCTTGTTTTACAGTTTTCACAGCGACCCATCAATTCCTGCATTACAATTTGAAAGTTTGTCACATGACCAACAAGAAAAAGTAAGGCCAAATACATTATGGAGCTGATCTTGCAAAAGACCCTTGGTCAATATAAATACATAGTCTACCTGCAAACAAGCTGAATAGCCAAGTGTTGCAGCATTGTGCATAAGTTGTTTCATAATATTTGGTTGAGGCAAACAAAATTTAGAAAACGGAAACGAAAAATTCAGCACTGTCTAAGTTTATAAAAGGCTATATCTCAAGAACCGTAAAATTTATACCAGCTTATTTTTTGCTTGATCTGTATTAAGCATTGTCACTTTGTGTATAAGTTTCATAACACTTGGTTGAGGCAAACTAACTTTGGGACGTATGTATGCCCCCTGTCCTACAGCTGGGGCATAAAAATGAACAAATTGAGGCCCAATTTGTATGCATTCAAGGCTGCCAGTCGGCTAAAGAACATGGGAGGAGGGGGTCAGATGGGTCTTAATCCCGAAATCTTAAAAAACATGAAATCCTGAGGACCCGAATGTAAAGAAATTTAAATCCCAACATCCAGAAATTTGAAGGAAAAAAAATCCTGTATCATGAAAGGATCAATCACATAATCCCGAGCTTAAGAACACCCATCTTGAAGTCCCGGAAAAGGTCCTGCACCCTCAAGATCGGCAGAGAAGCGGCGCATCATTTTGGACCGACAATTTTCAATGTAATAGTAAAATTAATTCTAACGACATATTCAGATTGAAGAAATTATGCCTACTTCCACAAAACTGACTAACAGTGGTGTTTAAACATTCTCTAAGATGACAGATTTTCTAATACCCTTATATAACCTTTCATGCTTCCATAACACTCAAGTCAAGGACAAGCACCCTTTCAGGCTTCACATCACAGGTACAGTTTGGGACATTTCTAACCACAAGCATGCATAGATATAAATAGTCAATAAACAACTGAAGACGTACATTAATAATTTCGAATTCTTTGCTTATAGATTTTTGTAGAAATGAAGATTTGCTTAAAAGTTTCTTGATTTCCCTGACATGCCGAATGGAGGCCGCCATCTTGGCTGTCTGCAAAAATAATCTCCAAATAATAATATTTTCTTGGTTAAATCAACTCTAAGAATGTATATTTTTATTAGATTCAAACAAATAAATTAGAATTAATGTTTTGACATAATCTTAATGTAAACCGAACACACAAAGTGTTATTGTTTACTAATCACTTTGATTTAGAGATTAACACTGTAAAATTTTACGAATCGGAATGGCAACTATCGTCCGTGTGAAACGTAGAAGAAACGAAGATCCCCTGGAATCGATTGTCATTTCATGTAAAAGGAAGAAAGAAGAAAATCATCCACAAGCAAGCTCATTGGAAAATGAACCCCAAAGCTCTCTGAAATTTGCAGGAACTGTTGCTTCGAAGGTGACTAAAAAAAGGGGGACACAAATTTAAAAGCTTTCGGGTCGATCCGGCCCCACGTCGATCCGGCCCAAGTCGATCCGTCCCACGTCGATCCGGCCCCACGTCGATCCGGCCCATATGTAAAGTCGATCCGGCCCCAATAAAAATATATTTATAAGGAATAAAAATAAAGATATATATTAATTGTAATTCATAAATGTTTATGATTTTTATTATAATGTAAAAGGTGTACGGTAAATAAAAAAAAAAAAGGCCTTTGAAAAATATTTTCTTTAGAGAGTATAAAACAACTAGGTTGATTATGTTTTTAGTACAAGTTTTCAAGATTATTGGGTATAATTATATTAAAACGTATATATAAAGAATTCAAACATCAACATTAATCAGCAGTATTTAGCATTCAATTGACTGTGATCCTAACAAGTCTTTCATCTTGTGTAATAACAAATAGTTACATACACAACGATACAAGCCAATTCCCAAGCTGATACATAACCACAAATATTGTTTTTCTTTAAAGTTCTTAAAATTTCTCAAATTGAGAAATGTTGTTTGATTTGCCGATTTTATAAATACAATTAATTATTATTATATACACCAAACAAAAGATCAAACTATAAAGAACTTGTTGATTACGTAACTTTAATTAATCAGGATTTGATTGAATTAAGTGATTACGAGTGGCATTACCTTAGTTCACAATCATCAGACAATTGTTGAATAAACAAACCAATTATAGACAAATGATTTGGTTACACAAGACATTATGATGAGTAAAACATGGAAAATATCTTCACTTTTTAAAATATGTTAGAGCTGAGGGGGAGGGGGTGTAGGAGGGGTCCTGATCCCGAAATCACGGGCTTAAAAACACGAAATCCCGAGGTCCCGAAATTCGAAAAAAAGAATTCCCGGATCCCGAAAGGGTCAATCCCGAAATCCCGAGCTTAAAAACACCCGATCCCGGAGTCCAGATAAAGGCCCTATCCCCCCTCAGAGCTGCTATACAAAGAGACACAATAACACTCAGTTTCGTATCGATTAAAAATAGTTCTTTAACTAGTATACTCCAATAATTCACTTAACTGTTGTCATCCATCATCGACACTTTTCGCAAATTCCGTTTATACTGTTCAAATTTGTCACAAATTCCTCCATACAGTGAATATAGTTTATTCATATTTTATAATGGGGCCGGATCGACTTGGGGACGGATCGACGTGGGCCGGATCAACTTGGGCCGGATCGACTTTGGGCCGGATTGACTTGGGGCCGGATCGGTTTGGGGCCGGAACGACCGGATACCAATTTAAAAATAACTCTTACATTTAGTTTACGAATGTTGTGATAAAGAGTGTATTTAAAGTCACTGCTATTTTCTTCCTATGTGTTATTTAGAACTTCTGCTTCCTCCACCAATATAAACTGACTGACACGAACATTATATTCATTTTTTTTTTACCTTAATACATCCTGTTGGAAAGATGCGTGGTTCCGTCTTCAGGTGAATCCTCCTTTCTCGGCTGTTTGGCGCTGTCCACTACAACCTCCAGAGGTGTTCTGACTGGGGTGATCAAGTCCCAGCCGGAATCCTCATGGCTGTCCATCTGGTATCAGGTCTGTTTGCGCCCAATATACTTTCGCACCCTACACGTTCGCACCTCACATGTTCGCCCCCGAAGTCCATTTGCACCACACATGTTTGTGCCCAATTTGTATTTGAATTTCAGTTGATTAATTATTAAATGTTAATTATGTATGATTACTGCTAATTGGTATTTATACACAGCTTAATTTGGTGTTATTTTTTAGTGTTTAAAAACCATGATTGCTGATTTAAGTCTTTTAACTTGCTTTGATGTAAATAACTGTATATATTTAGCTTGACTAAAACTTTGAAGATTTTAAATAAAAAACAAGAAATATAATTGTTTTTAACAGCTTGTCTCCTTTGATCTCATGTGTGTTTGGACAAGTATGACAATATGATGGCTAAATATTTATAGCAATACACTTTCCAAAACTCGTTTACAAATTATTAAACACAAAACCAATAAAATTTTGACCAGATCATTATTATTTCTTTTACAAAAAAAAAGATATGGAGTCAAGATACATTGTACGATTTGTATTTCATAGTATATATGATAGTTAAAAATAAAAATTTGGACTTTGGATGCGAACGTGTAGGGTGCGAACGTGAATAGGCGCAAACACGATTGGGTGCGAACGGACCCAGATTCTGTCCATCCCTGCCTCTAAACTTACTGCTTCCACTGCTCAAACCTTTTCTTCCACAACCACATTAATGATGTCTCTGCCTCTTTGCACAAGTTACCAATCAGTTGATTTTTCCCCTCCAACAATACCAAATGCTCTTAATGCTCTCCACATAGACTGTCCAACAAATCCTCTGCTTCCCACTTCCACTGGAAATAACTAAACCCGCCATCCATTGTCTTTACATTCTGTCAGTAGGTCTTGATACTTCAATCTCTTTCTTTCATTGGCATCTTCTATTCTTTCTTCCTATGGCAAGGTTAGTTCCAGCAGGATTGCCTGTTTTGTTAAGGCTGACCAAATGACGATGTCAGGACTCCGGTTTGTTACTGCAATCTGTGGCGGGAATTGTAACTTCTGCTTCAGATCCACTAACATTGGCCAATCAGTTGCTGTTCCTAGTAAACCACTTCCTTCCACACTCTTCTTCTGTCCTTTCTCTTCTCCTTCCTTATCAAAATTGACAAAAGTAAGCTCTTCCTTGTTTTTAGTGGCTTCCTGATGTTTCTCTATAGGGTGTCATGTCACTATTTGCGGGGAATTTCCCCCATGTAGGCTTCTAATTGGAAATTTTGAAGGCAATTATGTACACAATTTTAAACAAAACAATCAATTTTACCATGCATTGATTGTAGAACTATAAAGAATTCAATAAACAACATAAAAATAAAGTTGAAATCCCTCCCCTTTAAAGATTTTATGGGGCAAACAGTTTAAGAATTAAGGGGCCAAAAAGAAGCATTTTTCTAGGTTCCAGACAATAACTGTATTTCTGGATTTGTTTATCTGAAACTTGACCTCATTTCTTGAATCATGTTTAAGTTTATGTGCTACTTGTAGTAAAGAGATATAGGAAGATGTGGTATTTATATATTAGGACTATCAACATAACATCAATGGTCAGTTAAGCAGGCAAGACATTTCAGCATGTGTTCTCTATATAATTATCATAATCGTTTCAGGTCTCTTATGTTGGTACATGTACATGGTTTTTTTTATAGAAATATATATGTATGTATTTGTATTACAGATTGAAGGTGTTTCCAGACAAATAAGAGATGCCATAAGAAAAGAGAAACTTCAAAAAGAATATAAACAACACACTGTCAACATTACATCAAAAAATCGCCAAAGACAAAAACAATCTTCTCAAAATAGTAGATTAAAAATTATATCATCTTTACGTAATATTGAATTAGACAGACTTGATAAAAATGATGAAGAAATATGCAATTCTGATAGCAAGAAATTGACTCAAAGTGAAATTGCTAAAAGTAATAGATTATCAAATGGTGAACTAGCTAGTGAAGATAAAAATGGAGGTACCAAAACAAAAATACACAATGGAGCATGTGCTAATGACACAAATGATTGTGACCATAGTAACAAAACAAGAACTTGTAATGGGACACACAGTAGTGATTCAAATGTTAATGATGAGAAGGGTGCTGCAAATACAAATGAAAAAGTGTACCAACTTTTAGATGTTGAAATTGATCAACCATCATCTGTACAGATGCCAACCTTTGAATCATTATTAAAAGTAAGTGAAATTTTTTATAGACTTTTAAAAAATATCATTCTTATTTCGGCCTAACTAGAATATTTCAGTTCCTCCCGATTATTAATTTTGTTGCTAGCATTGACTTGTGAGGGCCTGAAAAAGTCCTTACACTAAAAACAAGAAAGCTGATTTTAATTCATTTTAATTGATGCTGTTTTAACTTTAGGACATGTGATCAATAAAAAAAAATGAAGAAAAGGATGAACTTAAATTTTTTTTTATCTTCAAAAATGACTCTCAACTCTGGATAAAAGGTATAAATTTTACAATAAAACCCTAAAACTGCTGTACAGTGTACTATTTACTAGTTTTTGTATAGTAAACTTAAAAAGAATCATATTACCCATTTTTGGGAGTACACAATGTATTTCCAACCCTGTCTCAGGCTTAAGAAATGATTGACAACTACTGAGAATCTAAAGTCATAAAAACTTTTAATTTTTCTTAAGACCTTACTTGTTTAACTACTTTTTCTTTCACCAAAAATAATAGATTTATAATTTATAGGCAATAATATAATTCAAAAGTTGTTTACTGACTTAGTCACTATTTTGTAGGAATCTCAGTCAGCGGACAACATAACATGTAATTCTGTACCTCTCGTTAAACAGACAGTCTCACAACAGGAAGAAGATTATGTTTATGATTTGTATTATACAAATAACCAAGAATTTAATTTCAAAGCTTTAGAAAGTGACTTAAAAATTCAATTATATGATGATGAACTGATATTTGCTGATGACAGAAATTTTACAAATGAGGAGATATACGAGGATGAGGATGATAGTAATGATGAAGATAATTGGAGGAATGATTATCCAGATGAAGATCCTCATTTTTATGAAAATGAAGATGCAGAGTATCATTACGGAGATGGTAGGTTACTTTATGGGGATGGTAGGTTACATTTTTACAAACAAATAAAACAATAAGAACATGCATAGTAGGTAAATTTCCACAGCACAACTTCAAATAATAAAAGAATAAGAATTTATTATATCAAGATTTATATGATACAACATTAAAATATAAAAGGAATAAAAAAAAATATTGTACAATGTAGCTGAATTTATATACATGTAACGAAACTTCAAATGTTGAAATAGCACTAAATTTGTAGCGATTTAACAACGACAGTTAACCAATGATATCCAAAAAATAGTTTAAAAAAGAGTTATGATTCAGATAAGATTGAAAAGACATTTAGTTTAAACACAGATTGTATATCCTACATGTGCTTCATTGAATGGGAAGTTCTTTTCTGTTTGACCATTTTCATTAATATTTATCTGTTGCATATATATTTCAGTTGAACTTGAGATGATTTATATTATCACAAATGACCTCACATTTACATGTATATATACTTGTAGAGGACAGAGACACTGTAGCCTTTGAACATCAGGACCATGATTTAGCAGGTTGGATGTCATCTAGATGTAATATAGGTAACTATATAGTTAATAGACAGTGTTTACAAAAGTAGTTCAAGCAACATAGTCCATTGGTGGCCTTCAGCTGTTCTTTACTCTTTGGTCAGGTTGTTGTCTCTTTGACATATTCCCCATTTCTATTCTCAATCTTAACTATATTTTTTGAATAAATGAATTATATTGGTAACCCATCCAGAGAATTAGGTTTCTAAGTTGGAGTTAAAATGTCCAAGATTTCAGTGTTTTTGTTAATTTGTTGTTATGATCATTGTTATGTTGTATTTTGGTCATCTCAAACTAGTATTCTGTCTTTCATTTCTGAAAGATTTGTGTCTTGACATATAGGTTATTGATGTGTAAACTGGGTGTATGCACTCATAAACTGAATAAAAGAACAAAGGTATATTTAACTTTTTCAGGGAGCCCTAGCATTCAATTAATGTGTACTGCACATGAATTTATCACAGTTACATTCTTTACATATTTGCGAAAGTAGTTCCAGCAGCGTATTCTATCAAGTGTAAACTAAAGAATGACTTTTTTTACAGACCAATTGTAGTTTATCAAATTTAATAAAAGCTTTATTAGTTATTTGATATTAAATCAGTGTTCTCCCCAGGTATTTCATTTAGCATCCTGTTAAACAGTGGAAATTGAAATACCATCTTGTATCTAAAAATTATAGCTTCACATCCATAACATAATCTATAGGAAAACCACTTCAGATAGCATCACATTTAAGATTATAGCATCACATTACCATGATGCTAAAAGGCCCTGCGGAGAACACTGAAAAATATTTAGCTTTCATAGATTGGAAAAATATTTATCTTTCATAGATTGGAAAAATATTTATCTTTCATAGATTTGAAAAATATTTATCTCTCATAGATTTGAAAAATATTTATCTTCCATAGATTTGAAACTAACAGTTATATAATACAGCTCTTTCTGTGTCCATTTATAAAAAAAAACAAATACTTTCCAGATGATATGTTTTGGGTTTGCCTCATTTGCATGCTATATGTTTTATTTTTTCCTGCATGTTCTTTGGTCAGTATATCTAAAGCAGTGGTTTGGTTTTGTTTTTCTATCTCTGTCACACTATTATCATATATTTGACTTTTTTATAAGACTGTGCAACATCCATGCTTATTTACAATAGTCTGGTATCTGAAAAGGTTCACCTTGCAGTCTAGCAGAGATAACTGTATGTTCTGTTATTTTACTTAGGTATATTTACTATTTCAGAAGCTGTAGAGGTTAGTGATGACGAAACTGGGTCATCTTATGACAGATATCACCGCATGATAAAGCAAGAGATGGACCAAATGGAATGATGATATGGAATAATAAGACTGGATACACAGAAATTACCTCATAATTGAACAACAGATGTTTTAAGAACAAGCTTAAATACCAAATCTGTTACTTATCATCTGTATAAATACCATATGAATAAGGAAAAGTTATCGATATCCTATTGTCTTTGTTGAAAATAGTTCTGATAATTAATATATAACGAGATCTTAAGTGTCAATCTTTGTGAGAATCAGACAAACATCAAAACATCTCCGTTTCTGACAGGGCTGCCAAGTCTCACGCTAAATTGCCAAGTCTCACGCATGTTCATGATTTTTTTGTGGCATTTTTCATTGATCTATTGTATTTTCTCTTTGATCTTTTCTATTTTGGCCAAATCTCACGCATTTGCTTCATAAACAGTTGGCAGAACTGTTCTGACTGTCTAACATTTTCAGAAATCTATTGATAACTGTTGGTTAGAATGATAGTAAGGAGTTACTTCCCCATTAATTGTAAATTTCTAGTGCATTTCATCCAAGTTATATCTTGTAATACCAGAACAGGACTAGGAAACAAATGTTTTAAACATACATTAATGTAAACTTGAGATGGTTTTTGTTAGTCATGTTTTCATCACTGCCTGATTGTTAGGCAGATTGGCACTTAAACCAATGCAATGCAATTTATAAAATAAAAATAAAAACAATTGAAATTTTTAGAGGAGTGAACAAGATATATACTTCTGTATGGATATAAAAGCAAGAAATTTTTGTGTTCAGTATTGTGCAATATAAACTTCAAAATATGAAGATGTGTTTTAGAAAGTAGAAATCTTATCTCTGTAGTCAGTAAGGCAGTTGGTACAAAAATATCGAAACATGTTCCAATCCAAATATTATCTGCACTTCGTCTTGCAAGCTTGACTAATTTACTTGCTCAGACATTCATTTATCAAATAGCGCTGTTTAGATTACAAGATGTATCAAGTTTATATTTTATATGCCAAAGTTTTAACTCAGACATATGTTGGTAATAGTGATTACATATATACATTGTAGGTTTATACATCTCAAGTCATGACTTTGAAAAAGAAAATGTTCATCAGAAAAGCTTTTATACATTAAGGTTTTGTCAACATCAGATTTAAGTATATATATTTGAATTTTAGCCCAAAAGTAATATCTTTTAAAGAAAAAATGATATTAATTTTGGTAATAAAATACACAACTTTATTACAGTAATATAATATTTAGAAGATGATGTGTTTTATTTCCTATTAAATAATTGTAATGTATTCATTAAGATAATACCAAACATCTGGTCTAAAATTAATTAGCTTGTTTAATTTTCACAGAAAAATGAAAATTGCAATAAACATGTACCACACACTTTATTGAACAAATTTCATTGGATGAACAAGAGTTTGACAAACACTTATTTTGATCACTGAGAAGCTTTTAAAAGATTTACTTAACAATAGAACTTAATCAAAATGTCAAGCTGAATTTTACAGAGTTATCTCCCTGTAGTTTTATGTACAAAAGGATGAAGATGTTAACAATTACAGGTGTATTCAACAATAGGCAAGATTCATCAATCATAGTTTATGAAAGAAACAAAGATGGTACATAAATTTCATGAGCAATTATTCTTTTAATTTGATTTTTAAATCAGTTGAATGATCTCAGATGAGAAATGACAAATTCTTATATCTTATGAGTTAAAGTGCTAGAAATATCTACGAAGAAAGAGAAACACATCTGGATATTCATCCAAGCTTCTGTCTTTGTGTAATAATTGTTGTTTTACTATAAGGGATTTTTACTTTTTATTCACTAAGTGAAATAAAATAATATATTGAACTTTAAAATTACTATGTAATGAAATAACTTGTCAATAAAATTATTTCATATTTTAGATTTTATTTGCTTGTTATTAGTTTCCATATCTTATTCAGTATCAAATCAGTACATGTTAACCCTCTCTGACCACCTTATTCACTTGTTTTTGTTCATCTTATCTGTTCAGGAATAAATTCACATTTTCTTGGCCCAATTGATTTGTATATTGAATTCTACAATTTCCAGAATTAATTGCCATTTTCTCTTAGTTTAAATAAAGTGACTGACATTTCAAATCAGAAACAATACCTTAGGCTGGCTTGTGCTGAAAAAGACATTTCATGTCAAAAACAAAACCTTAGCCTGGCTTGTGCTGAAAAAGACATTTCAAATCAAAAGCCATACCTTAGCCTGGCTTGTGCTGAAAAAGACATTTCAAATCAAAAGCAATACCTTAGCCTGGCTTGTGCTGAAAAATTCAACATACCTTTAATTGAATACAAGTACAGCAAGATGTATTAGAATGTAAAATTTCTGGATTCTGTCCCAGGTGTGTTATAGTTTAGGTGAAATTATGCCATTCTTTATTCAAATCATTGACTTTTTATATTTTTTAATTATAATTAAATATACTTTCAATCTTCTGTGAGTAGATATAAGAAGATGTGGTATGGGGGCATAAGACAATTATACATCAAAGTTACAATTTATAAAAGTAAATCATTCTTGGTCAAAGTATGGTCTTCAACACAGAGCCTTGGCTTGATGACTAAATGTAACAAAACCTATGTTTTCCCTGTCATGTTGACAGCCTCTTGTCCTAATTGTGTAGTATTAAATGTATGTCTAGTAAATGTATGAAGGTTTTTCAATAAAGTTTCAAAGGGCCAAAAAAATAGCAAAAGTCATATCATACCTTCTGCTTTCACTTATCCATAGGTGACTGAGTGGTCTAAGAAGTCTAACTACTGTTAGGTTAGACTGACAACACTGAGGTTGCAGGTGATAGGAACTGCTTAGGATTGATGTACGTATACTGTATCGCTAGACTGACAACACCTAGGTTGCAGGTGCCCTGGACTCCCCATCTTAATTGACTGGGATTGTTAGTTTCCCTATAAAAGGTCAGTGGTTTTCTTGGGGCACTCTGGCTTCCTTATCCAACTAGAGGCTCTAAAGAGCCTGTGTCGCTCACCTTGGTCTATGTGAATATTAAACAAAGGAAGCAGATGGATTCATGACAAAATTGTGTTTTGGTGATGGTGATGTGTTTGTACATCTTACTTTACTGAAAATTCTTGCTGCTTATAATTATCTCTATCTATAATGAACTTGGCCCAGTAGTTTCAGTGGAAAATGTTAGTTAAAATTTACAAATTTTATGAAAATTGTTAAAAATTGACTATAAAGGACAATAACTCCTTAGGTGTCAATTGACCATTTTCGTCATGTTGACTTATTTGTAAATCTTACTTTGCTTAACATTATTGATGTTTACAGTTTATCTCTATCTATAATAATATTCAAGATAATAACCAAAAACAGCAAAATTTCCTTAAAATTACCAATTTAGGGGCAGCAACCCAACAACCGGTTGTCAGATTCATCTGAAAATTTCAGGGCAGATAGATCTTGACCTGATAAACAATGTTACCCGATGTCAGATTTGCTCTAAAGGCTGCGGTTTCAGAGTTATAAGCCAAAATCTACATTTCACCCCTATGTTCTATTTTTAGCCATGGCGGCCATCTTGGTTGGTTGGCCGTGTCACCGGACACAATTTTTATACGACTGCAAAAATTAAAAATTTTTTGGTCGTATATTGGTATCACGTTGGCGTCGTCGTCCGAATACTTTTAGTTTTCGCACTCTAACTTTAGTAAATGTGAATGGAAATCTATGAAATTGTAACACAAGGTTTATAACCACAAAAGGAAGGGTGGGATTGATTTTGGGAGTTTTGGTCCCAACATTTTAGGAATTAGGGGCCAAAAAGGGCCCAAATAAGCATGTTCTTGGTTTTCGCACTATAACTTTAGTATAAGTAAATAGAAATCTATGAATTTTTGACACAAGGTTTATGACCACAAAAGGAAGGTTGGGATAAATTTTGGGAGTTTTGGTTCCAACAGTTTAGGAATTAGGGGCCAAAAAAGGGCCCAAATAAGCATTTTTCTTGGTTTTCGCACAATAACTTTAGTATAAGTAAATAGAAATCAATGAAATTTAAACACAAGGTTTATGACCACAAAAGGAAGGTTGGGATTGATTTTGGGAGTTAGGGTCCCAATAGTTTTAGAATAAGGGGCCCAAAGGGTCCAAAATTAAACTTTGTTTGATTTCATCAAAAATTAAATAATTGGGGGTTGTTTGATATGCTGAATCTAACTGTGTATGTAGATTCTTAATTTTTGGTCCCGTTTTCAAATTGCTCTACATTAAGGTCCAAAGGGTCCAAAATTAAACTTAGTTTGATTTTAACAAAAATTGAATCCTTGGGGTTCTTTGATATGCCGAATCTAAAAATGTACTTAGATTTTTGATTATTGGCCCAGTTTTCAAGTTGGTCCAAATCGGGGTCCAAAATTAAACTTTGTTTGATTTCATCAAAAATTAAATAATTGGGGGTTCTTTGATATGCTGAATCTAACTGTGTATGTAGATTCTTAATTTTTGGTCCCGTTTTCAAATTGCTCTACATTAAGGTCCAAAGAGTCCAAAATTAAACTTAGTTTGATTTTAACAAAAATTGAATCCTTGGGGTTCTTTGATATGCCGAATCTAAAAATGTACTTAGATTTTTGATTATTAACCCAGTTTTCAAGTTGGTCCAAATCGGGGTCCAAAATTAAACTTTGTTTGATTTCATCAAAAATTGAATAATTGGGGTTCTTTGATATGCCAAATCTAACTGTGTATGTAGATTCTTAATTTTTGGTCCCGTTTTCAAATTGCTCTACATTGAGGTCCAAAGGGTCCAAAATTAAACTAAGTTTGATTTTAACAAAAATTGAATTCTTGGGCTTCTTTGATATGCTGAATCTAAACATGTACTTATATTTTTGATTATGGGCCCAGTTTTCAAGTTGGTCCAAATCAGGATCCAAAATTATTATATTAAGTATTGTGCAATAGCAAGAAATTTTCAATTGCACAGTATTCAGCAATAGCAAGAAATCTTCAATTGCACAGTATTGTGTAATAGCAAGAAATTTTCAATTGCACAGTATTGCGAAATAGCAATAAATCTTCAATTGCACAGTATTGTGCAATAGCAAGTATTTTCAATTGCACAGTATTGCGCAATAGCAATAAATATATAATTGCACAATATTGTGCAATAGCAAGAATTTTCAATTGGAGTTATCTTTCTTTGTCCAGAATAGTAGTCGAATCAACTTAAAACATTGTTTTATACAATATACAATGTATATTCACTTTTACTACCAACTGATAAATTAAAACAATCTTTACCATTCAGTGATAACAAGCACTTTTTAATATTTTTTGATGTATTTAAATGAGTAGTTATTGTTGCAAACTCCATTAGAAATTTGAATTGAGATCAGTTTTGGATTAAGGGAAAGGGGATGTGAAAAAAAAAATTGGAGGGGGGGGGGGGGGGGGGGGTTCAATTTTTCTCATTTCAGATTTCATAAATAAAAAGAAAATTTCTTCAAACATTTTTTTGAGAGGATTAATATTCAACAGCATAGTGAATTGCTTAAAGGCAAAAAAATAATTTTAAGTTCATTAGACCACATTCATTCTGTGTCAGAAACCTATGCTGTGGCAACTATTTAATCACAATTCAAATTAACAGCTGAATCCAGCGTGAATGTTGTGTCCATACTTGACCCAACCAGTCAGGGTTCAACCTCTGCGGTCATATAAAGCTGCGCCCTACGGAGCATCTGGGTAAACTAGATACCCCAATGATGATTGTGGCCAAGTTTGGTTTAATTTGGCCCAGTAGTTTCAGAGGAGAAGATTTTTGTAAAAGATAACTAAGATTTACGAAAAATGGTTAAAAATTGACTATAAAGGGCAGTAACTCCTAAAGGGGTCAACAGACCATTTTGGTCCTGTTGATTTATTTGTAGATCTTACTTTACTGAACATTTTTGCTGTTTACAGTTTATCTCTATCTATGATAATATTGAAGATAATAACCAAAAACAGCAAAATTTCCTTAAAATTACCAATTCAGGGGCAGCAACCTATCAACGGGTTGTCCGATTCATTTCAAAATTTTAGGGCAGATAGATCTTGACCTGATTAACAATTTTACCTGATGTCAGATTTGCTCTAAAGGCTGCTGTTTCAGGGTTATAAGCCAAAATCTACATTTCACCCCTATGTTCTATTTTTAGCCATGGTGGCCATCTTGGTTGGTTGGCCGTGTCACCAGACACAATTTTTAAACTAGATACCCCAATGATGATTGTGGCCAAGTTTGGTTTAATTTGGCCCAGTAGTTTCAGAGGAGAAGATTTTTGTAAAAGATGACTAAGATTTACGAACAAGAGGCTCTCAAGAGCCTGAATCGCTCACCTGGTAAACAATGCCTTATTGAACATATTGAACCATGCCAGGCAAACATGTACAGCTAACAATTCTTCAATATTACAAATATATATGACTTACTGTTTATAAATAAAGAAAATGAGACCAAAACACAAACACTTAAAACTTAGCAATGGACTGTGAAAATGAGGTCAAGTTCAAATAAAACCTGCGTAACCGACATATAGATCATAAAATATTTTCATACACCAAATATAGTTGACCTAATGCATAAAGTATTAAAAAAATAGACCAAAACTAAAAAAGTTAACTTTGACCACTGAATTATGAAAATGAGGTCAAGGTTAGATGACACCTGTCAGCTAGACATGTACACCTTACAATCATTCTATACACCAATTTTAGTAGACCTATTGCATATAGTATAAGAAAAACAGACCAAAACACAAAAACTTAACTATAACCACTGAACCATGAAAATGAGGTCAAGGTGAGATGACACCTGCCAGTTGGACATGTACACTTTACAGTTCTTCTATGTTGGACATTGTTAAACTTTGAACCCCTTAACTAAGAAACATTGACTATGAAGATTACCTCAGTACCATAGTATTAGTGTGTTAAAATATGGCCACAATAAAAAATCCTCAATTCTCATCCCCTCCCATATTGATTTTTCGAGTCTCAAAAAAAAAAATTTAGATTTTTAGCCAATTTTATGTGATTTTGTTTTAAATTGACATCTCTTTCAATTAAAATAGTTGACTGCTAAGCATTGTACAACTGACCACTTCAAAATGCCAAACCAATCTACAGCATTTAAGCTAAGAAAAGTGTTACGAAAATTTTAACATTTTATAGTATCGGCAAACAAGATGAAGTTTGTTGATCATGCCAAAAGCACTTATACTTTACAACTTGTCACAACAAAGCTGAGGTAATCTGCATACCAAATATTAAATCAATCTGATGCAAAGTAGCTGAGAAAATCTCAGTTTTCAAGACAAATGGAAGGACAGGCATCTGTAAACCTTAAAACACAATACAACGGTGTTGCTTGAAGATAAAAATATATCAATTTATAGTTAATCATCGTAAATACCTGTAGTAAGGGATAGACAAAGAAAAAAGATGCATGCAATTAAGGATGTCTGCTGCTCAAATTTAAAATAACAAGGATTTCATGCGTTGCTTACAATGAAAACAACTTTGATATTCAAACAAAATAAAGTAATAAAATCTAATGACCAAAAACTGCAAAATTTCCTTAAAATTACCAATTAAGTGGCAGCAACCCAACAATGGTTTGTTTGATTCGTCTGAAAATTTCAGGGCTGATAGATCTTGACCTAATGAACATTTTTACCCCCGTGTCAGATTTGCTCTAAATGCTTTCATTTTTGAGATATAAGCCAAAAACTGCATTTGACCCCTATGTTCTATTTAAAGTAAGGGCGGCCATGTTTTTTGACGGATCAAAAATCGAAGCACACACTTTGTGCAGGATAATCTAAGGAACTATCATGCTAAGTTTCATCCAAATCCATTCAGTAGTTTCAGAGGAGAAGATTTTTTAAAGTTAGCAAATATGATGAACAAATTGTGAAAAATTGTCATTAAAGGACATTTACCCCTTAAGGGGTCAATTGACAATTTTGGTCATATTAACATATTTGTAGATCTTACTTTGCTGATCATTTTTGCTGTTTACAGTTTATCTTCATCTATAATAATATTCAAGATAATGACCAAAAACTGCAAAATTTCCTTAAAATTACCAATTAAGTGGCAGCAACCCAACAATGGTTTGTTTGATTCATCTGAAAATTTCTGGGCTGATAGATCTTGACCTAATGAACATTTTTACCCCCATGTCAGATTTGCTCTAAATGCTTCCGTTTTTGAGATATAAGCCAAAAACTGCATTTGACCACTATGTTCTATTTTAAGTAACGGCGGCCATGTTTTTTGACGGATCAAAAATCGAAGCACACACTTTGTGCAGGATAATCTAAGGAACAATCATTTTAAGTTTCATTCAAATCCATTCAGTAGTTTCAGAGGAGAAGATGTTTGAAAAATTGTTAACGACGACAGACGACGACGACTACGACGACGGACGCCAAGTGATGAGAAAAGCTCACATGGCCTTTTAGGCCAGGTGAGCTAAAAATGGTTAAAAATTGACTATAAAGGGCAATAACTCCTAAAGGGATCAACAGACCATTTTGGTCTTGTTGACTTATTTGTAGATCTTACTTTGCTGAACATTTTTTCTGTTTACAGTTTATCTCTATCTATAAAAATATTCAAGATAATAACCAAAAACAGCAAAATTTCCTTAAAATTACCAATTCAGGTGCAGCAACCTATCAACGGGTTGTCCAATTCATCTCAAAATTTCAGGGCAGATAAATCTTGACCTGATAAACAATTTTACCCAAATGTCAGATTTGCTCTAAATGCTTTGGTTTTTGAGTGATAAGCCAAAAACCGCATTTTACCCCTATGTTCTATTTTTAGCCATGGCGGCCATCTTGGTTGGTTGGCCAGGTCACCGGACACAATTTTTAAACTAGATACCCTAATAATGATTTTGGCCATGTTTGGTTAAATTTGGCACAGCAGTTTCAGATGAGAAGATTTTTGTAAAAGTTAATGACGATGGACGACGCCGGACGCCGGACGCCAAGTGATGAGAAAAGCTCACTTGGCCCTTCGGGCCAGGTGAGCTAATAAAAACTGGTCACCACAAAAGTGGCATTGAAATACAAACAATCAATCAATAATTGAAAGGAACTGTTTAGGATTGATCAATGATGTATGTATACTGTATTGCTAGACTGACAACACTGGCCTACTTCGATTCGTCCAACTCAGGTTAACTCTAGTTGAAAGGTTAGTGCTAATGCGCATGTGCACAACCGTTCCGAATCAAAGTCAAAACTCTTCCATCGAGTTGACTATTATAATGGAGGTGAAAATTTTTTTTTTTTGCTGAGCATTAAAATTAAAAAAAATGTTACATAGTGTTTCACAAAGAAAAGTCCTGATCCTGTTTGCTTTTGAAAAATAGTTTGTTAGCGAGTTAAAAAAAAAAATTGAAACTTTGAAAAATTGTTCAAAGAAAAACAATTAATTTCTATTTTATTTCCAACCACCACCGACAGCTGATAATAAACTCATCATAGATACCAGGAATTACAATAATGTGTTCGGTTGTCAGTCGAGTAAACTCGATAGACTCTACTAACCTGAGTTGGACAAATCTTAGTAGGCCACTTCGGATACTGGAATAGATTTCACAAAAAAACTTGAGACTAAGATTGATCGGAAGTATACTGATTTGTTCATGACTTAAGACAAGTCTTAGTAGTAAGTTTTCTTGTGAAATCGACTCCAGGTGCCTTGGACTCCTAATCTTAATTGACTGGGATTGTTAGTTTTCCTAGGTCAGTGGTTCTATCCTGCTTCCTACACAAAGTAACACAATAGTGCTGGAGGTGGTGTAAACACCTATCAATCCATATGTATATATTGTAGACCAGTAACTGCTACAAATAGTCAATAATGTCATAGACCAATATCTCTTCTTGAAATGCACACCATAAAAGGAGCTTACTACGTAATGGTTATTTCTCTCTTTGTTGAAGGTTGTACAGTGACCTATAATTGCAGTGTCCACATCATTTGAATTGGTAACTGTAACACATCTCCTTATATTGACAGACTTATCTCAGTTTAGGGGAGGGTTGGGATCCCGCTAACATGTTTAACCCTGCCACATTCTGTATGTACGTGCCTGTCCCAAGTCAGGAGCCTGTAATTCAGTGGTTGTAGTTTTTTTATGTGTTACATATTTGTTTTTAGTTTTATGTACATAAATTAGACCATTAGTTTTCTCCTTTGAATTGTTTTACAGTGTCATTTTGGGGTCTTCGATAGCAGACTATGCGGTATGGGCTTTGCTCATTGCTGAAGGCCATACAGTGACCTATAGTTGTTAATTTCTGTGTTACTTGGGTTTCTTGTGGAGAGTTGTGTCATTGGCAATCATACCACATCTTCTTTTTTATAATTATAGCAGTTTACCCCTTGCTATTGCTTGTGGTAAAATATTTAGCATAAAGGGCCAACGCATGGTAAAATCAGTATAAATACAAGCCATGTATTATTTCCTAAATATAGAAGATAGTAGAGAAAAGACACTTTGAAATAAGAGTTTGATCCTCCAAAATACCTTTTGCTTAACATTAGCCAGTGGAATAAATTCTGACCATAGAAAATACATAAGTCTTGTTGTGAAGACACCAATAACTTTCAAATCAGTTTGAACAGTAACTAATAAATAAACTCATCATATGATAGATACCAGGACTAAATTTAATATAAACGCCAGACGCGCGTTTCATCTATAAAAGACTCATCAGTGACGCTCGAATCCAAAAAAGTTAAAAAGGCCAAATAAAGTACGAAGTTGAAGAGCATTGAGGACCAAAATTCCTAAAAGTTTTGCCAAAATGTCTTGATAGAATAAAACACTGTTATTAACATTGGTTTATTTCTAAATAACAATAAATATATAACAGTACAAAAACAAAACAATAGACAAATCATGATTCTGGTTACATAAAAAATCATCTGTCTTCATTCATCACACGTCACAGAATCAATGTCTTCATTGTAAAATAATTATTCATGTTCAATAATGGTGGCCATAATCAATGTCTGCATTAATCAGTGAAATTTATAAAAGGTATGGACGACAGAATTGGCAATTATTGAAGAAAATTGGTTATAACAACAGCTTGAGATATCTTTAAAAGAAAATTTTGAGGCCTAAGTATTTTGTTCTATTATATTACTTTAGATATTTTTGTTTCTTCAAAATGACTAACTGGTGAAAGAAAATTAGCAAATTAGTATTAAATATATCATTTCTGCCAACTAATTTTATTTCTTGACTTCCTGTTTCATGAGAAGTTTGCAAATATATCAAATATTTATTTATCAAGTACTGCAAATTCAGAAATGATTGCAATGTTTTTATTATTGTGAAAAATGCAACAGGGTTATAAATGCAATAATCTTAACTGGCATTTTGAATTTTTTTTATATGTATTAAACAGGATTTTTCTCAATATTGCAAAGATAAACAAGAATGTGTCCTAAGTACACGGATGCCCCATCTGCATTATCATTTTCTATGTTCAGTGGACCATGAAAATGGGGTAAAATCTCTAATTTGGCATTAAAATTAGAAAGATCATATCATAAGGAACATGTGTACTAAGTTTCTAGTTGATTGGACTTCAACTTCATCAACAAGAGTGCACACACTGAAATGTCTCGCCTTCTTTACTAATCATTGATATTATGCTGATAGTCCTAAGTATAAAGCTTGATTACAACTGTCACATAAACTTAACATTAACCAAGATAGCTAAACAAAGACCAATGAACCATGAAAATGAGGTCAAGGTCAGATGAACCATGCCAGGTAGACATGTACAGCTAACAAAGCTTCCATACAACAAATATACGTGACCTATTACTTATAGTTTAAGAAAAATAGACCAAAACACAAAAACTTAACACTGTGCAATGAACCGTGCAATTGAGGTCATGGTCAAATAAAACCTGCTGGACTGACATATAGATCATAATATATTTCCATACACCAAATATAGTTGACCTTTGGCATATAATATTAGATAAAAAGACCAAAACTTAAAAACTTAACTTTGACCACTGAACCATGAAAATGAGGTCAAGGTCAGATGACATGTACACCTCACAACCATTCCATACAACAAATATAGAAGACCTATATATTGCATAAAGTATGAGAAAAAACAGACCAAAACACAAAAACTTAACTATAACCACTGAACCATGAAAATGAGGTCAAGGTCAGATGACACCTGCCAGTCCTTTCATACACCAAATATACTAGCCCTATTACTTATAGTATCTGAGATATGGACTTGACCACCAAAACTTAACCTTGTTCACTGATCCATGAAATGAAGTCGAGGTCAAGTGAAAACTGTCTGACGGGCATGAGGACTTTGAAAGGTACGTACATTACAAATATAGTTATCCTCTTACTTATAATAAGAGAGAATTCAACATTACAAAAATTTTGAACTTTTTTTTTAAGTGGTCACTGAACCATGAAAATGAGGTCAGGGACATTGGACATGTGACTGACGGAAACTTCGTAACATGAGGTATCTATATATAAAGTATGATGCATCCAGGTCTTTCACCTTCTAAAATATAAACCTTTTAAGAAGTTAGCTAACGCCGCCGCCGCTTCCAGATCACTATCCCTATGTCGAGCTTTCTGCAACAAAAGTTGCAGGCTCGACAAAAACTACCTTGACCAAAAACTTTAACCTGAAGTGGGACAGATGGACAAACGAACAAACAGACAGACCCACAGACCAGAAAACATAATGCCCATAAATGGGGCATAAAAATCGCATTTTAAGTCTAAAATGACCAAATCACCAAAAAAAAAATGCATGTACAGTATTGGCCTCCTGATGCATGAAAAGTTTGAAAATATATTAAACATTTATTTATCAAGTAAATAAGTATGAATATGGTAACTTCTATAATGGGAGAGATCACTGAAACAATACAAAATTATGGCAATAAAAAGCCAGTGAAAAAATTGATGTAAATATTGCACTGGAGTGACAAGATATAACGTATGTGTAGGAAAACAATATTGCACATGACATATAAAAATATAATTAACAATAAAAAATTATATCACAAACAAATCAATAACTTAAGTACTTATTAAACAACAAACTATAGGTATAAAAACCTCCATTGACTAGATAAGATTTTATGTAAAATTCATAAATAAAACAAAAATAAAATTCATGGTACAAAATAAGATATTGGTTTTAAATATAATCGGACTCCAGTTTTTAAATATTCAGATTGTAAAAAACAGTATGGTATAAAAAATATTGTTAAAACATTACGGTTTGAAATATTTTCCATGTTGAGGGCATAAGATAAAGTACCAGATAGTTAAACCAAATAACAGAATTAACAAATATTCCATGCTATCATAACTTCCTAGACAATACATTGAAATCATCAACAGTTCCCTCGATTTTAAAGTAGTTGTTATGAAAAGCAGATATCCTATTCATAACAGTGGTAATAACTAGCCCAGGACAAAAATTCAAGGCAAAGAAGACTTTGTTTACTCTTCTTTTATCACTAAGTATAAATGACAGTGATGTAGAGCTTAAAAGGAAACATGCTCAAAATACAAAAAGTAAGTTTTGAAAGTTTATATCCTTATATTTTTCGGAAGGGCAGATAAAAATATCTCTATGTACAAATTTTAGGCATAAGTACAAATTATAAAGATCTCTGTTGCATCTTGTTGACTAAAATTATACTTTAAAAACAAATTGTTTAACATGTAATAAGTAGGAATAATTTCAAACTCCAGTTTCATGAAAAATACTAGAAGTTGAACTCTCTTTTCTTTTCCTTAGCGATTCATTAGCATTTTCAATCCATTCAGTTAAAGAAATAGGAGTAATTATATCACCCCTTATGTCCAGGGGGGTCAATGATTTTTCCCGATGAACTTCCACCGAACATGTTATTTGGTTTTTGGCAGGTATAGTAAAGGCGACAGTATCAGGTTCTTTAGCCTCCACAACATTTATTTTGCCTTGTGGTTTTGTGTTCCCTTGAGATTGACTTAGTTCATCTTTTCGTTCATATTGTATCAAATCATCATCGTCATCAGAGCATAGATCTCTCAATAGTGCATCTGCCTTTTCTATCTCACTCGACAGACTACTGATAGAAGTTTCAATCTTTGAAATGTGATGTTTATAGTTTTGGTTTAGGTAAGTTTTCTGTTCAATCTCATTTTGTTTTTTGATTTCATGATTATTATTTTCTTTTTCAAAACTTTGTTTTTTATTTCTACTTTCAGTTCTTTCATATTTATCACCATCTGATTTTTCATCAGAATCTAAAATGTCAAATATATTTTTTTCAAGCTGACTATCAGTGTCTGCAATAGAATCAGATTTCTTTTCAGAAGTGTCATCACATTTTGTGCCGAAACCTGAATCCTTTTCCTTAGTGTTTTTTGTAGCATCATTTAACGGTTTATGTGAAAGTATGCTAGAATTCTTCAAAGTAATGCTTTTAGAAGGTGACTTTTTCTCAGTTTTCTTCTTTACATGTGGTTTTGTAATATGGTCAGTGTCAATACGAATTTCAGGAGTTATTTTCCTTCCCGATTTCATGCCCATTAACGTAGGCTTTTTTGATCCAGGTTTAATTAATAATCCAGTTTGTTTATCAGATTTTTCAACTTTCTTTGGAGAATTATGTTTTGAGTCTTTTGTGGTTTTTAGATTCAACACATTTGAAGCAGTATCAGCAAAGGTGATTTTCTTTACTGGTGAGTTCCATGGTTTCCTGTTCATAACAACAGATCCCTGTTTCTTTACTGATTCATTTTTTACTGGTTTCACAACAATTTTATGAGCCTCTTTATGAATTTGTTTTTCTGCTGCACAGTTATCCATTTCATATTTAGTTTCATTTCCATTATTAGTGAGATCATTATGTATATCATCTTCAAAGAATTCTGCCAACAATCCTACTTTTCCTTTTTGATTGTCAGTATCTTCTGTCGATACAGTGAAGAATGATTCTTTACTAGCCTTCTTGCTAATAGTTTTGTCACTACTTGTAGGACTTGCTGCTTTGGTCACATGCACACCTGGAAAAAAGAAAAAAATATAGATTGAAACTGGATTTTTTTTTTAATGAATTAAAATGTGATCCATTGGACATATTTTCGACCAACATATAAAATCATATCTATTTTTTCACCAATCTATTAGTTCTAACACCACTGCAGGTCAACATTTCTTTTAGATCTTTGCATTTTTTGTGTGATTGTCTGAAAGATTATGCCACTTGTAGGTTACAGATTGGGGAAATCAACTAAGGGAAATAACTCAACTATTTTTTTTTCTTATAACTTTGAATTGTTTTTACATAGGAAAGACTTGCATAATTTAACATTTTACACACAATTAACAAACATTCATTTGATTGCCATGAAGTTCTACAAATGATTAGAATTATTTTATTAGATTCTCTGGCACCTTCAACTGACCTAGCATTTATTTTGAGAAAAGTCTAGAGCAGGTGCAAATTTATCGAAAACACATTGTATTTATAAATACCTGAATCAACACTGTCGTCTGTGTGGGCTGTTCCATCTCTGTTTAGAGGATTTTTATTGCCCAGTACAGCCTCATCAAATGTTTTAGGATTACCTTCTGTAGCTCTTAGTATTTCATCATAAAAATCCTCAACCTCCTGTGCAGTTAATGATTTACTTTCCTCCTGAAAGAGAATAGTAAACCATGTAAATTGCTTTGTTTATCATGTGTTTGTATGTCTAAAAACTTGTAATTGCTATTTTAAAGTCCTTTCCCACTTTTTTTTTTTTATTGGTCAATCAAATTGTCCTTTCCCACAACGGATTTTTGATTGATCATTCAAATTATGCTTTTCCACTATGGGTTTTTGATTGGTCATTCAAATTGTCCTTTCCCACTATGGGTTTTTGATTGGTCATTCAAATTGTCCTTTCCCACTATAGGTTTTTGATTGGTCATTCAAATTGTCCTTTCCCACTATGGGTTTTTGATTGGTCAATCAAATTATTCTTTCCCACTATGGGTTCTTGATTGGTCATTCAAATTATTCTTTGCCACTATGGGTTCTTGATATGTATTTATTTCCCTATTAGCATCGTTTTAAGATGAAATCATTACATGACATGACTTGTGTAGTTGTTATTTTTTAATGTTTTTGTTGCAGTTTTATTCATTCTGCTTTCATATTTTTTAGAAAATGACTAAATATTCCCACCCACATCCTTTATTTTTTTCAATATTCTAAATTTTTTTTTTTTGCTTTCAAGACTATGGGACTACAGGTATATATATTTGGTAATTTTATCCAGACAGTTCTTCCTATTGCATTCGTGGTTATTATTGAATCGAGCATCTTTTCACTTCTACTTTGTAGAAGAATTCTTGAACTTAATATTTGTTTCTTATATTTACAGTCCTTTTGATTCCATTTGTTTTTACCATTGCATCAGGGATATTTTTAACTTATGATCTGTAGAAGAATTGTTTCTTAAATTACCATATCAACCAACCTTCTTTGACACTGAATCTTCCTGCAAGCTGTTTTTCTTCACTTCAACCATTTGATTATCATCAGAATTTATATTTACATCTACATTTAGTATGTTGTTATTATCACTATAGCTGTTGTCATCTGATTTTGTAATTTCATTTGAGTTTACATGCTCAGAATTAGTTATCTCCCCTTGAGGACCTTGAATCTCTTCAGAGGAAGATCCTAATTTCTTTATGACTTGAGCTGCCGGATTCATCACCTACATGTAAATAAAATTAAACAGTTATCATGGAGTTTAAAGTATATATGAATATTCCATAGTGCCATATGATAAATAATAAAATAAATTCAAATTATTATACTCTCAAATAAGAATATTGGTAATTTTGAATTTTAAATAAAAATATAAGTAAGGATTCTTGCTTTATTACTGAAACAACATCTTGAATAATTGAAAAATAATATTGATTATTGTGGATTCATTTATTTTCGTGGGTACCAATTTCTTGGATTGAGAAAATCTAGCATATTCGTGGATATTTAAATTCATGATTTTGGTAAAGTCTGCATACATTCTTTTTGAAAATTTGTAATTTGTTGGAACATTTAAATTCGTGGTTCCCCTGTACCTACGAAATTCATGAAAATTAGTATCCAACGAATAATAATGAACCCACAGTATCACATTTTAACTCAAAGTTGTTCAGTATTAAAGACAATAAAAATTGCTACAGGGCTTCCACAGGTATGTTGGTCTTACCTGCATAACCGTCTGTAGTAACTTTGGTGTTTTTTTCCTTTCCTTGGGTTGGTGTATAATTTCTTCAACATCCACTTTACTTCCACAAAGAGAACTTTCACTTTCCTTCTTAGTCATCTTAGCATTTTGTCTTAATAGTTTTCTGAAATTATGAAATGAAAAATATATTGGAGGCCATATACAGATTTCGTTTCAGAATCTTGCAATGCAAAAAACTACATCATTTAATTATTGTATGATCACTTTGCACTCGGTTTCAATTCACTTAAGGTACAGTAAAAAAATCATTCTATATTATAAATACCTATTATTTAGGCTGGTTTAAAAACTGCAACATTTGTCACTTTCCTATTTTAAGAATGTCTAAAAATTGGATCAGTTCATTTGGTTTATATTTCTCTCTTCATATACTTATGTTGTAGTCAAAAATTATTCCCTATGAGCACAAGATTTACCAGCATTCTCTAGGGGCAGAAGGAGGAGTATCATCTCAAATTCCCTAAATTAAAAGAAATCATTCTTTCCCTGTTCCTAAAAAAATAATCATTAATTCCAGAGTCCTGATAAGGATTAACTCTAAAATTTCCATGAAAATAAATCCCAAATAACCACCAAAATAAAGACATCCCAATATAAGATCCTTCTCATCTTTATTCTTGCAATAACCTGGAACATAAAAAAACTAAAAAACTATGTAGAACTATAGCCCTGGATATACACACCTAGCTCTTTTCTTTAACATTGTATGTGCTGCAGGAAACTCACTCATTGCTGACTCAAAGTCAGCTTTACTCAGCATAAACAAGTTAGTGAATCCCTTCACCCTAACATCAGCTGTTCTTCTGTTACCCTCTGTCCCAACTGATAACAAACTGAAAGTAAGCCAATCAAAAGAGATAAACAAGTAGGTGAATCCCTTCACCCTAACATCAGCTGTTCTTCTGTTACCCTCTGTCCCAACTGATAACAAGCTGAAAGTAAGCCAATCAAAAGAGATAAACAAGTTGGTGAATCCCTTCACCCTAACATCAGCTGTTCTTCTGTTACCCTCTGTCCCAACTGATAACAAACTGAAAGTAAGCCAATCAAAAGAGATCATTATAGATCAAAATATTGTCAAATGTTTTAGACAGAAAAAAATTTGTTCTGTTAATGGTTTGCTGTCTCATCTTCAAATCCAATAGGGAGTGATAGGTTCAGGGATTGGAACCCCCTTTTTAAGACGATCAATTATTTTGAATGGGGACATATGGTTGGAATGATCTTAACCCTTAAAGTTCAAAAGTACTTTATTTTAAAGATTTACTTAGACAGTAGCTGAAGTACACAGTCAAATATTTCATACAATAAAATGTACCTGATTTCACCAAACACTGAACCATTTTTTAAGGTTGCAAACACCATTGAATTGTCCAGTCCACCAACAACTTCTACTAATCCTTGACTTACTATATACATTTCCTTCCCTACTTCACCCTACAAAACATAATAAATATGTGAGGCATTCTAACTAGCAAGTTTTAAAATCTATCTATTTTCATATGAACCCCTGTTTGAAAACAAATAAGCACTGTTAAAGTCAACGTTCTGTTTGAATTGTGATGTTAAAGTTGAGTCCAAATACCCTCCCCCCCTCTCTTCTTGGAAATTTCAACACCAGGTTAAACAGTAAAGACTTGTCACAAGTACATACCTTTCTACACACATATTCTCCAGGCAGGTATAACATAGGTTTTAGTTTCAGTACCATGTTAAACAGTAAAGACTTGTCACAAGTACATACCTTTCTACACACATATTCTCCAGGCAGGTATAACATAGGTTTAAGTTTCAGTACCAGGTTAAACAGTAAAGACTTGTCACAGTCCTGAAACAGTTTCACTTTACTTAACGTGTTAAAGTGTACATGAATAGCTAAATCTGTCCTCAACTTTGTAGGCAATGTGTCCATTAATGCCTTTTCATCTGAAAAATAGAAGTTTTTAATCAGTGCATATAATCTGATATGTTAACTATTGAATATTGTAATACAGTCTTTTTAATCTTAATTATCTCCCCTTGATTTTAATATGTGTGTTTTGGAAATTTAACTTGGAAGAAACTTGTTGAGTAAAACATTATGCCTTTAGATAAGATAAGACATATCTTAATATTTAGCAATAATTTAAAACTTCTCTGCATCTATACTATGCTCAAAATATAAATAATTTAATAAAATATAAACCAGTATCTAACCTAAAACTTTTTGTTGTTGCCAGTTGTACAGAAACCAGACCCTAACTTTTTCTCTCATTTCTTTGGGTAGGTTAAGATTTTTAACATATCTCAAAGCTGTTTCCATCCTTTTATCATACATTGTCTTCACCCTCTGTGCTGACTCTACTATGTCCCGTATCTAAACAACAAATACAAAATACAAAATTCTTTAAAAAACATGATTTCAAATCTAAATATAAAACAATGATCACTTAATATACTACTGGCAAAATAAAATCACTTAAGAAGTCTTTAGGAAACTATGTATGTGTATAGATAATATTGATCTGACCAACACTTTGTAGTTTGTGATACTGCTCAAGAGGCCCGAGAACACAGTTATTTCGTAGTGCATTTCTTTTAGACAATAAATTCAAATTAAAAAAATCGCACCTGCTCTTTCTCAAAAAGATTTTTACAGTGTAGTGTACTACTAGTGAGACAAATAATATCAAAATTATAGAAACTTCTACCAGCTTTAACTCAAAATATTGACAATTCTGTGTTAAGGGGGTGTAAAATTCAGTTTGACAGATTCAGACGTGATAAAATTTGACCTTTTTGAACTGGACCAAATCACTACTTGACATAAAGATTAGCACCCAATTTTTTTAAACATGTAAATACATCCCCTTACTTAATATTTCATGCATTTAATATCAAGGAATAAATTGGGAAAGTGTATCAAATAAAACATGCAAGTTATACACTGTTTACACTAGGGACTATATTCGTAGACAACGAAAACCAAAGGACGATAACTGTGTCCTTGGACCAAGAGATAGTGTCAAGATTGATTGATTTATTGTTTGGTGTTTAATACCACTTTCAACACTATTGTGCTTTCCCTTTGACCAGTCTTTATTGGCGAAGGACTACTCAGCCACAAATGTAGCCCTTCTAAAAGGTGGTAAGAAGAGATGAGTAAATGAATCCAGGCTAAATCTTCAATGTTTGGAATGTCATTAAATCTTAAACTATTGCATTCTAGGTTTCATATTTTTATGAAATGACTCCAGGATTAAAAGTTAGTATACTCACTTGTCCAACCAGTAAAGCAAACACAAAGACACCTGACAACCAGTAGACTGTCATAAACACATACTCCAATTCATTCTGTGGTTTGTTTATCTTTCCTATAGAGGTTGCTGTCTTGGTTGCCAAATAAAAACACCTGATATATCTGTGGATTAAAGTTATCATTCTTAAATGCCACTACATAATAGTGAGATTTGAAATGTCAAGCTAATCAAAATTTTCTGCATTTTTCTATTTCCATAACAATTTTGACATATAATTTCAAACTAAAATATCATGTTAAGTTTTAAAATTCAATGTAAGACCTGATTATCAAACAATTTGAATACTTACATTATGATTTAGTTGTACATTTATTCACTGGTACTTCGTTTTCGTTTACAGTTTGATTTTTATGTAATGTGAATTATTCCTATGACAAAACTTTCTTCATTTAAGAATTGAATGCTTCTTTTTGTAACTTTATTGAGGTGTAAAAGCGTTGACCACAGTACATTCTGTATGAAGCACGGAAGCGCTTCATTCTAAAAATGTGCGCACGGTCGTTACAAAAAGAAGCATTCAATACATATAATAACATTATTTAGCTGGGATCATAAAAACACAATTTTTATCAAGTTTTTATTTAATTCACGTGTGCTTTTTATTGTGGGGCCTCATAACATCATGAAAGATAAATTTTATTGTGCAATGAAGTTGATTAAGCAATAAAGCAAGATTGCAGTAAGCCAATCAGAATAACGTATTATAATGAAACATACATCTAATGTAATTATATTGTGATATACTATTCTCTATTTTTAAATGGTATAACTGGTATGGACAGTTTTTCTTTTAACCTTTCTGAATATACCCATTTCACTTCAGGTTTTTGGTTGCAAAGTTATACCAAAGTTGTAAATTTTCATGATTTTTAATTGGTTAAAATATGTGTAAAAGTCTCTTATTTTTTCTTTGTGGATGTTCTTCAACAAAGAACTTTTTATATTCATAATTAATTTCATTACGTCTGAAAAGTGCAAGAAAAGAATTATGACCAATTATGTGGTTTTTGTTTGGTTCTGTTTTTTTTACATCCTGTATAACTTACGCATTTCCTTTCCCATTGTAGACCCAATCATTTTTATCGAACCCTTCATACAGCGACACTGAATAGTACCCACAAGTCTCTATATGGATTAGGAACACCATGTAGGTCATTGTCTTCAAAATTCTGGCAATAAAATCATTTCTCATGTTAACTATTTAAAAAGTAAAATCACAAAAATACTGAACTCAGAGGAAAATTCTGAAAAGAAAGTCTCTAATGAAATGGCAAAAATCAAAAGCTCAAACACATCAAACGAATGGATAACAACTGTCTTATTCCTGACTTGGTACAAGCATTTTCTTATGTAGAAAATGGTGGATTAAACCTGGTTTAATAGCTAGCTAAACCTCTCACTTGTATGACAGTCACATCAAATTATATTATATTAACAACAAAATGTGAACAAATCAAACAGACATAATAGGTAAAATGTCAAAATAGGGGTACAGCAGTCAACATTTTGTTGTAATAAATATTTTGTAAGCATTGTCTAAGGTTTGAAAATTGGGAATCTTACTTCAGCTGAAATATTGACATACCCCCCTCAGGATATCTTTGGATTGTGTCATTGGAATGCTGTCTTGACATTTACCCAACATTTATTTACATAGTATTAATGATTAACCTGTTGATTTTTTTCAAATACAAATCAATATGCCTAATATGTTGTAAAGAACTATATAAACTATTTAAATTCAAAGCAATGATAAAAATTAATTTTTTTTATCTTTGGATAAAATTGAAATGTATACAAGTAATGTTTATATTTACATACCTTAAAATATGTGCGGATCTGACAGCCTGATCACATCTCTGGTAAAATTCCCAAAATGTCTGAATCTGAAAAAAAATGTTTATACATATGTGAATAAATGCCTTCTAGGCCAAAAACACTTATGGTAAAAACATTAACCTTCCAACTCTGAATGGTAAAAACATTAACCTCCCACCTCAGAATGGTAAAAACATTAACCTCCCACCTCAGAATGGTAAAAACTTTAACCTCCCACCTCAGAATGGTAAAAACATCAACCTCCCAACTCAGAATGGTAAAAACATCAACCTCCCAACTCAGAATGGTAAAAACATCAACCTCCCAACTCAGAATGGTAAAAACAATTAACCTCCCAACTCAGAATGGTAAAAACAATTAACCTCCCAACTCAGAATGGTAAAAACATTAACCTCCCAACTCAGAATGGTAAAAACATCAACCTCCCAACTCAGAATGGTAAAAACATCAACCTCCCAACTCAGAATGGTAAAAACATCAACCTCCCAACTCAGAATGGTAAAAACATTAACCTCCCAACTCAGAATGGTAATAACATTAACCTCCCAACTCAGAATGGTAAAAACATTAACCTCCCAACTCAGAATGGTAAAAACATTAACCTCCCAACTCAGAATGGTAAAAAC
The DNA here is from genome assembly GCA_037788925.1 of Mytilus galloprovincialis. Taxonomy (NCBI): domain Eukaryota; kingdom Metazoa; phylum Mollusca; class Bivalvia; order Mytilida; family Mytilidae; genus Mytilus; species Mytilus galloprovincialis. Next base: position 96,281,159 of record CM075333.1, read on the forward strand.
ATCAACCTCCCAACTCAGAATGGTAAAAACATCAACCTCCCAACTCAGAATGGTAAAAACATTAACCTCCCAACTCAGAATGGTAAAAACATTAACCTCCCAACTCAGAATGTGAGTTCTTATTATTGCAATACTCACACAGTCATATTAATCACATCAATAACAAGAGTGCACACACTGAAATGTCTCGCCTTCTATACTAATCATTGATATTATGTTGATAGTCCTAAGTATAAAGCTTGATTACAACTGTCACATAAACTTAACATTAACCAAGATAGCTAAACAAAGACCAATGAACCATGAAAATGAGGTCAAGGTCAGATGAACCATGCCAGGCAGACATGTACAGCTAACAAAGCTTCCATACAACAAATATAGTTGACCTATTACTTATAGTTTAAGAAAAATAGACCAAAACACAACAAGAGTGCACACGCTGAAATGTCTCGTCTTCTATACTAATCATTGATATTATGTTGATAGTCCTAAGTATAAAGCTTGATTACAACTGTCACATAAACTTAACATTAACCAAGATAGCTAAACAAAGACCAATGAACCATGAAAATGAGGTCAAGGTCAGATGAACCATGCCAGGCAGACATGTACAGCTAACAAAGCTTCCATACAACAAATATAGTTGACCTATTACTTATAGTTTAAGAAAAATAGACCAAAACACAAAAACTTAACACTGTGCAATGAACCGTGCAATTGAGGTCAAGGTCAAATAAAAACCTTTGGCATATAATATTAGATAAAAAGACCAAAACTTAAAAACTTAACTTTGACCACTGAACCATGAAAATGAGGTCAAGGTCAGATGACATCTGCCCGCTAGACATGTACACCTTACAACCATTCCATACAACAAATATAGTAGACCTATTGCATAAAGTATGAGAAAAACAGACCAAAATACAAAAACTTTACTATAACCACTGAACAATGAAAATAAGGTCAGGGTCAGATGACACCTGCCAGTTGGACATGTACACCTTCCGGTCCTTCCATACACCAAATATACTAGCCCTATTACTTATAGTATCTGAGATATGGACTTGACCACCAAAACTTAACCTTGTTCACTGATCCATGAAATGAGGTCGAGGTCAAGTGAAAACTGTCTGACGGGCATGAGGACCTTGCAAGGTACGCACATACCAAATATAGTTATCCTATTACTTATAATAAGAGAGAATTCAACATTACAAAAATTTTGAACTTTTTATTCAAGTGGTCACTGAACCATGAAAATGAGGTCAAGGACATTGGACATGTGACTGACGGAAACTTCGTAACATGAGGCATCTATATACAAAGTATGAAGCATCCAGGTCTTTCACCTTCTAAAATATAAACCTTTTAAGAAGTGAGCTAACGCCGCCGCCGCCGGATCACTATCCCTATGTCGAGCTTTCTGCATCAAAAGTTGCAGGCTCGACAAAAACCTTCTCTTTTTTGTTCTGAATTTACAGTAGTTAATATGAGGGTTGTAATGGGGGTACCTTCGTGAAGAATAACGGTAAAAATTCTTGCCAAATGACGTTAACAGTAATTTTGGTGTATGATGATGAAATGTACACTTTCTTTTAGACGATGAAAACATCAACTGATTTTGACGAATCACGTTAGTTTTTTTCAAAAAATGATGGAAACCATAATTATTTGAGACCTCTGACAAATTATGATAAGGATATTTTCAAGAATCACATTAAAATTTTAACCAATTTGAAGATACTGGTAGCCGAAAATTACTGTTTGACGCCTGACATTAAAGGGCATTACTACCCTCTGATATCAGTGAATATATGTGACATAGCTCCTCACTAAGTTATATTATGTTGTGAACTGTTTACCTTCATCAATCTTGGAAGTCTCAGTAGCGTAGATGTTCCATGTATACCAGTCACCAAGTAAAATATGTCTAATGGCATCAATGACAAGCAATCAAACTGGAAGGAAAACATATTACAGTAAGCAATACAATAGACAACTTTCAAGTTATGTCCTTCACCAGAAAAGTTCTTCAATTATGCGCGCCTTTATGACACCATTTACCAGATAGAGGTGATTGCCTATATCCTTGCACTTATAAAGTTCATCAAGCAAGGTTTTGCTTATTGTTGAGTGACCTATAGCTGTTATCTTCTGTGTCATTCTGTCTCTGGTGGAGAATCGTTTCATTGTCAATTTAATACTATATTTTCTTATTTCTATGTATAAGAATACAGACACTGATTTTGTACAAATTCCATCAGACACAATGTCTTGTTAGTATAAAAATGTAGGATTCTTATAAAATATGCCATTAAAAAGATCAAATGATGTCAGAAATCATCATTTAGTAAAACATTTTTTTGTAATAAAAATGATATCCTGTTAGAATCTATAGACAGAATGTAAAATAGTTTACATTTTTGTGTATTGTGAATTCATTTTTATTCATGGGATATAATTTTTTGTGGATTTCATGGCTATAACAGGAACTCAAATGTTCAATAAAATATAAATTTTTGATAGGTTTGGCAGAACCACAAAATCAAATGTCCATGTTTTCTTTAATCCATAAATGTTGGTATCCACAAAATATACTGAATCCACATTATGTGTCTTTTATAATAAAATCTCCTTTATCCACATTATGTGTCTTTTATAATAAAATCTCCTATATTGATTACCTTGAATATACTCTTCTTCATGTAATGTTTTCTTGTTTTTTTAACATCAGTCTACAAAAGCATTAAAAAAAAATATTAAAAGATAAAATTGAGAATGGAAATGGGGAATGTGCCAAAGAGACAACAACCCGACCATAGAGCAGACAACAGCAGAAGGTCACCAACAGGTCTTCAATGCAACAAGAAATTCTCGCACCCGGAAGCGTCCTTCAGCTGGCCCCTAAACAAATATATACTGGTTCAGTGATAATGAACCCCATACTAAACTCCAAATTGTACACAAGAAACTAAAAGTTAAAATAATACAAGACTAACAAAGGCAAGAGGCTCCTGACTTTGGACAGGCGCAAAAATGAAAAAAAAAAAGAAATAAACTATTCAAACAATTAGATATCTATTGAGCATCAATAACATATTGGAGAAGAAAAAACTCAATTAAAATACAAATATCCATCTTCAACGTGATTATCCTCCAATACTATATATGTGGTAATGTCAAGAAATTAGGAAGAATAATGAACCTAGTAGATGTATTGGATATTTGTGTATTAAGACAAACCATACTATTCTCAAATTCATTTATTTAAATTAAACAAGGCAGTTTAAATGAATTGGGGTTTTATGCTCAAACTGATCTATGTAAATCTGGCTCTCAATAATTTCTGTATTTTTTTAAAAGTACATGATAAAGTTTATTACAGAAGCTCAACTACTTGCACTTAATTTGGGAAATCATTTTTGTATGGTATACAATCAATTGGAATAAAACAGCCTTTGCTATCATATATACAGCTTCCTTTTTAAATACAAATTAATTTGCACTTTTATATAATCAACAATCAAATACAAAATAATTTGCACTTTTATACATTTAACAATCTATAATCTTCATCGACATATTAAACAAACTAATTGCAAGTTTACCTCATTCAATCCGCTGACTAAATAGGTCAGCCTCGGTTTGAACACTAAAATATCCAATAAATAAATAACATCAGCTGTATAGTCTGCTAATAACCAATACAGTTTGTTCTTGTCGTCCATATATCTTGTTTGGAATGATGCTCTTAGTGGAATGGAATAGGCATTGTACATAAAAGTACAGGTTACTAAAAATAACCACCCCATGTAAATTTTACCTAAAACAAGAAACATGTATACAAAAATACAGAAGTCTTTGTATTTTTTTACCTCATCAATTTTGTTTAAAAATGTGATATACCCCCAATACAATGAATAACCTTCCGTCATAAAATGTAAGTTTATGTAAGAAAATAAATATTTATTATTTTTGATTTTATATTTTTTTTTATTATATAATTATCTCCCCTTGTATTTATTTTAAAGATGCATTCTATACAAACTATATCTTTTACAACAGAACCAATATAAAATAGTAATTGTGCAAAATTTTCTTAATACTGATTATTTATCCAAGTTGACCATTATTGTCACTTTCTATATAATTTGTAGGTGAATGATATTTTTTTGCTGGATTTCTTTCTAAACAGTTGATAAAGGAAAACTGAATTTGGTGTTCTGAATGAAAAATTGCATTATCAAAAGCTGCAGATTTAAGTATAAAAAGAATCAGATAAAACTACTTACTTTGTGCTTCAAACACCTTTGGAAGTTTACAGGTAAATCTGGTTGATCTACAACACCTGAACAGGTGATGTTCTTCCTCAGGTTCTCCTGTAGGAGTAGGCTTGTGACCCGGAATGAACGAATCAATCCTATGTGTTCTTTGTGGTGGCTCTTCAAAGTTGGAGATTGCTGAAAATATAACGAACATTACCTGTTAAATCTGATGGTCCATAAAAACATCATTTTTTTTTGCTTATTTGCTCAAAAGAATGTTTAATTAATTAACCTTTAGTCATATTCATTGACTTTTGTATGACTATTTATGAAAGTTTTGACATCTGTGTCCAGGTAATCACTGATTAAATGGAAATAATCTTCATATTTTAGCAGGTAGACCTGTGAGCTGTTGATCACTAACGATACCCATGTTTTAAGTATTTAATAAACAGGAAGTTGAAGTAAAATGAATCTAAGAGCACATTACATGGTAAAGCAGGTTCACATGAAGCCTAATAGCCATTTTCAGGAAGCAGTTAAATGCAGTTATATAGAAAAATACCATAAAAATTTCATAAATGGCTAGTATGCATTAGAAAAATATATAAACATTCGGTAAACAGAAAGTTGATTAGCAATGAATCTGAAGCCCCTTTACACAGTATAGCATGAAGACATGAAGCTGGAAAAATATTTTCAGGAAACTATTGTTTATACTTCCTTGGGAAAAAAGTAACAAAATTTAAAGGGAAGGGCAGACAAGGTTAAACAGTATCCCCCTTTTGGGAGCAGGGGTAAAATTACCTGCTTTTTACTCAATAAAAGAAGTAAATTCTTAATTTTTATGCTTGACATTTTTTACAAAGTGAAGGATCAATGGTTAAATTCCAAAACAACCTTTAATCAAAATTCATTTAAAGCCCTCAAAGGCATTTTTACCTCAGTTTCAATGTCATGGTTACTTACACGTTCAACAAAATCTTGTGTAAAGATTATGTTCTTACTGGATATCACAGTGTTAAATACTGTAAATTCAGAATTTATTTTGATGTTTTATTTTTGCGAAAGATGCAACAGGGTTATTATCGCAATAATTCAAACTTGCATTTTGAAATTTTTTTCTGACAAACCGGATTTTCCCCAATATCGCAAAATTTAAAATTGCATTTTAGTCTTTAATGATCTTGCTTATTGTAGTTTTTGAGATATAAAAACAAGAAGGCTTTGGGAGAGGTTGAAGCTAGTTTTGCTAAAAGACTCAAGCTCAAGTGTTTTATGATGACGAAAGTTTTCAACAACCTTGACCTGCTAAACAGCTCTCCCTGGGTCGGAGGTATTTTATGCAAAAGTTTAATAGATTAAATATACCTGATAAGGCATCTGAATTAGCATCATACTCTGGTGTATCTGAAGGTGAAGGTGGAATTACTGTACTGGCCTTGACCCTTTCTGTCCGACTAGAAAAAGCTCTGACCAAGTTATGTAGATGTTCACTAAGACTACTGCTCAGGTTGGACAGAGATCCACTTCTAAAGGAGCTATATAAAATAGAAATATCATATAAATCTGAAATAATAAGATTATCGTGAGGTTGGACATTAACCCCCATCTGAAATGAGCTTTGCAAAGCTTAAGTATAATATTATTAGCAGGCACAAAAACTAGCATAGTAATTTAGCAGAATTTCATTTCATTTTTTTAAAGGAAATATTTTCAAAAAAACCCTTCCATACATTAATTTATACATGCAGTTTGGTTCAAACTAGCCTTGCAGTCAGACAAGAAGACGAAAATGTGATTATCCAAAGTCTGCAACAAGAACTAAAAGCTGTCACAAGTGAAAAAACATTAATATACTAGATATAGGGATTGCAAAGTTTAAAATGCTTTTGGCATTTGTATTTTTAAAGAAAGACATTTAAATACTGACCAGTTGGAATCAAGAATTGCCTCTAGTTCCATATTTCATCTATACAAAATGAGGAACTTTTATTAAGGTCCTTTTAAGTAATAATCCTGTCATGTTTGTAATAAATACAAATATATATCATAGAATATGTGCTTGTGAGGCTCTATCTTATTTTAGATCTGAATAATATATGCGATCTAAGGACATCTATCATATTATAAAACAATGATTATAAATAGAAAATTTCCCTATTGGCTCTATTATAAGAGCAATGCACTTACAATCTATAATATAAATTTTAGTGGCAATAAAGTCCATTTCTATGTCTGACTTAACCTTTAACACACAATCAATATTTTATTGAGGTTTCAGTGTGTGTGTGTGTGTGTGTGCTTGAAAACACATAATCTGATCATTAAAAGAAGCTAATATTGGTGTAACAACCAATATATAAAAATCAGTAATAACCTATGAAATCAGAAGAAAAATAATAATGACCCAAAAAAACGAAGAAAAACAGTAATTTCAAACCTCAATGTCAAATCTAAATTGTATTTCTGTCAATTCAAATCTCAAAATGTTCTCTTCAATTTAAAAGCAGTTAACGAAAAATGCATAAAAACCTAGCATTCATTTAAATATAAATGTAATAAAAGTGAAATTACATTGTTTTATAAGACATATCAATTACTGGCCTGATGCTTATTTCCCTGGGAATCAATAACATCTGTGACAAAAATATTCACTGTATATACTTCTCTGTGGTTTTCCCCAATAGTCCATTAATATTTATGGTAAGCTATTATATAAATTATTTTCTCTGTGCATAACTGAATAGGAACATTATTACTATATTACTACATTAATTTTCAATATCATAATCTTAATAGTATGATTATAGATCTATATTGTTTTGATTAAGTAACTTAGATTTACTGGTTTATCTGTTTAATAGATTCTTCTAAAGACTTAAATGGCATAAAGGTGGCAATAAAGATAGACATTTTTAACGACCTGAACTGGCTATACAGCCCTTGCACAGTCGGATATTACTAACGTAGCTCTGATGTCTTCCTCCATTTTGGATTTTGAAGTAGCAGATAATAGTTGGTCTAAATCTGTGATGAAATGTGCAAATTTTGGGAGTAGTTTGTAACTCATGTGCCAGACTTTTGATGTAAATATAGAAAATTATGTGTTTTATCATATTTACGGCTGTAATTTCTATAAAATATTAATGTTTGATTAAATTTTATTTCAACTTTGCCAAATAAGGGGAGATAACTCAGTGAGTAAGAAAGGGGGGGAAACTATGATAAAGTTATTTTTAGAATAGAAAGTGTTGTGAATTTACCTATTCTTAATACAAAGCATGAAACCAAGTTTGGAGACCCCATTTTTTCTTTTTCTTATCTGTAAGAGCTATCTTTTCACATTATATCTTAATATTCTATCATTTAGTTTTCTATATATCACACAAAATTGGATTTTCCATGCATCATATATACAAAATCTGACAATTTTGCACAACCTGTAGCGTAAAAAAAAAGTCCAGTGACCCATTCTTTTATTATATTTTTTAATAAAGCATGATAAAAACTTCATTTGGACAAATTACTAAACAAGTTTATGGATTTTAATTAAGACGCCCCACCCAACCTATTTAAATTAGTGTCAGTCCTGTCATGTATTCTGGCATAAATGTCTACATGTGGACAATTTTCTCGCTTTACTCCCAGTTATCTCAATTATACCTTTCATTAGATTCAGTATATGAAGATCTTCTTGAGCTGATTTTCCCCAGTTCACTCCATACAGAATTAATACTGAGTAACCCTGGACTGGGTGGAGGATGGCCGTGTCTATCATAGCCATTGATGCTCAGTAGTCCTGGGGTGGGAGGGGCTGGTAATCGTCCCTCCGAGGGGAAGCTGTCCCAATCATTGGATTGTTTCTGTCCCAAATCATCACTGGTGAACTGTATTCCATGGTTTGTATGGATATCTGAAGTTTTTTTCATACATATATTAGTTGATTAAAAATACCATTTGTTCTCAATTCAGGAGATATGTATCATCCAAAATTATAAACTATCTCAAACTGATACATTGTGTATGCAAGACACATAAGTGAACCTTTTTAAAAACCAGGTTCAATCCACCATTTTCTACAAACAAAAATGCCTGTACCAAGTTAGGAATATGACTTTTGTTTTCCATTCATTTGATGTGTTCATACCTGCCAACTGTCACTATTTGTAGGGGTTTTCCCCCCTGAAAGCTCCCAAATGAAAATGTTGAAAGAGCAATTTTGTCTACAATTTTAAACAAAACCGTTCATTTAACAATGGCTATGGGCTTTTAAAAGTATGAAGAAGCCAAAAAACACCATTAAAATACATTTGAAAGCCCCTTGAAGGTTTTGTATGACTATGAAAGCCATTCCCCATGGGCATTTTGAAAAGTTGGCAGGTATATGTGTTTGAGGTTTAGATTTTGCCATTTGATTACAGACTTTCCGTATGAATTTTTCTTGGAGTTCAGTATTTATGTGATTTTACTTTTTGGGGAAAGAAGTTGAAGAAAAAATAAAAACTTATGACTTGATCATTGTAGAAGACAAATAAAAACTTATGACTTGATCATTGTAGAAGACAAATAAAAACCTATGACTTGATCATTGTAGAAGACAAATAAAAACTTATGACTTGATCATTGTAGAAGATAAATAAAAACTTATGACTTGATCATTGTAGAAGACAAATAAAAACTTATGACTTGATCATTGTAGAAGACAAATAAAAACTTATGACTTGATCATTGTAGAAGATAAATAAAAACTTATGACTTGATCATTGTAGAAGATAAATAAAAACTTATGACTTGATCATTGTAGAAGACAAATAAAAACTTATGACTTGATCATTGTAGAAGACAAATAAAATGATATGACATCTGTTAAACACAAATCTCTATACAGATATGAATAAAAGCTGAAATAGAGTATAAACATAAAGGTCAAGGACATTCTAGACATCAACGTACAAAAAAAATTCTTAGGGTGAAATAGCATCTAAACTTAAGTCTCCTAACTGTGTATCTGATGAAGCTCTAAATTCTAGAAAAGTTGTGAATAAATTCATTACAGATTAAATAAAGATAGATATAAGAAGATGTGGTATGAGTGTCTGCCCATTAATTAGGAGGCAGTACCCGGTACTTTTACCCTCCTATGCTATTGACAAGTACCGCCTGAATGTAGGAATTTTTATATAAGATATTCATGGAATAAATTGAAAAGTACCACCTAGAAACATGGAAAGTACCAGTTAACATGAAAGGTAATGAAACCCCTGGAGTGTCAAAGAGACAACTCTCCATCTAAGTCTTAATTTGTAAAAGCAAACATTACAGGTCAAGGATATGGTCTTCAACACGGTGCCTTGGCCCAAATCGACCCGCAAACCATAGGCCTGCTGCCATCCATAACAAATTCCTAAACAGTAAGATCCCTAAGTAAAGACAAAAATGTTACACATAGCTCTCAACCATAAGTAGTAAATTCTACTGGTTTGTGTCCCACGACAATGAGAGTAGACTCTAGAATTCAAATCAGTCAAATTATAGTATAATTGAATCTAATACACATAGATAAGAAGACAATATCAACTATTTTAAAATTAGACTATAATTGAATCTGATACACATAAATAAGAAGACAACATTAACTATTTATTAGAGATATGATGTATCTGATGTGAGTAAATTGATTCTATGTTCATGTACTGAGAATGCCACAACACCGCACACCTAAAACAGCTTTATATTGGACACCACCAGGAAAAAGAAAACCAGGGAGGCCTAGAATCACCTGGCGAAGAACTGTAACAGCAGAATTAGAAGCAATGGGATACACCTGGGGCCAAGCCCAGTACATGGGTAAGGACAGAGAGAAGTGGAGGCAGTTTGTTGTGGCCTTATGTCCCACTTGGGATGAAGAGGATAAGTAAAGTAAGTATGTTCCAAGAGATGCTCTTCATTGCATCACAACCACTGGCGGATCTAGAAATTTTCATAAGTGGGGACCCACTGACTGCCTAAGAGGGGGCCCGCTCCAGTCACGCTTCCATGATTCCCTATATAAGCAACCAATTTTTTCCCAAAAAGGGGGGGGGGGGGCAGCCTGCCCCCCCCTAAATCCACCTCTAACAACTAGAGTTCAGCTTTAGTAAAAAAATTCCATTTCAGTCAATTAATGATACTAAATCTATTTATTTGTGTTCAGTTATTTCATTTAGGGGATTTCTCTAAGTAGGTGTCTTATCATGTGACTGTAATGTCATCAACGTTTTATCATGATTTACTCCTTTATAATAGAATTCAAAATTAAATTATAAGGAATGACCAATATTTTTTTCTGTCAAATCGAAATAATGTCAAAAATGTGGTGCACACTTTTTATTCAGTGTCACTGCACCATATTTTGTATTATTTCTTTATAGACAGAATTAAAATATGTCATTCTTTAAATATCACAAAAACTCATTTTTTCATCTGAACCTTTTCCATCCTAGCTGAGATGAGTTGTCTTATATTACCCATATGTTATAATCCCATCCTTTCTGATAAAGCATGTACATTGGAACTTTAATTTCCTACTTTCTAGATACAGATTTTTCATAAGATACTTCAGTCAAGAATTCTATAAAGCTACAGACCATCATTGAACAATTCAATTATTTATTAATGAATGAACTTTCCTTGCCAGTGCTATATAAATGTATGATAATCAATTATAAATTGATCAACTTTGTTTGATACACTTAGTGTGACAATGAAATTTTTAATATCTGAAGAATACTGGTACAAAGGGAACATAGAACTGTATAATATATAAAACTCTGACATCCATATGAATAGGAATATAATTAGAGTAAATGTTTCCGACACAGCAATCAAATAATGAAAGGCATCAAAATGTTTTTGATAAATGCTACTCAATGGCATGAATCTATGAAAAGATGTGGTCTGATTACTAATGAGATAACGCTCCACTAGAGACCAAATGACACAGAAATTAACAACTATAGGTCACCGTACAGCCTTCATAATGAGCAAAGCCCATATTGTATAGTCAGGTTTGAAAGGCCCTAAAATGACTAATGTAAAACAATTCAAACAAGAAAAACTAACAGCCTAATTTATGTACCAAATAAACAGCTGCGCCATGAGCGCATGATATGCCTGTCGTCTTGTGTGTGAATTTTTATGCAATAATCATAAATAGTTTCTGACATACGGCGCAACATGTGAAAAAACCCTTTTTTTTACAAAAAACTCAGTAACTCTAAAATAAAATTTTGAATCAAAACCAAAAATATACAGATCTTTAGATTAATATAGCTAAGGAGTGTGTAAAGTTTTAATCATAATCACCCCTGTTTTATTTAAAAAACTCAAAAAGTATTTAGATCGTTTGACCATCATAAGAAACAACTTTGTAAAGTTTCATGAAATTTGGATAAGTCATTCTCAAGTTACGGTCTGACATGTTTATGCCAAACAGACGGACATTTGTATACCATAATACGTCCTGTCAAATTTTTTACGGGCGTATGAAAATGAACGAAAAATCAAATAGGTAACACATCAACAAACGACAACCACTGAATTACAGGCTCCTGACTTGGGACAGGCACATACAGAATGAGGTGGGGTTAAACATGTTAGCGGGATCCCAACCCTCCCTCTAACCAGAGACAGTGTTGTAACAGTACAGCATAAGAATTAACTATTAAAATCAGTTGAAAGAGGCTTAACTCATCAGATGGATACAAACAGAAATACATAATAACTAAAACACAGAGAGGACATAATTGGCTGGGTACCCTATATCCCAATAACAAACAGACACCAAGTACAGATCTGAAAGTACTCACAGTTACTGACAGCTAATTAGGCAAAAATTAAAAATATGTTTGTTTCCCCTCCCCCCACGTGTGTGAAAAATAAGCCCCCGGGTCAAAAAATTCTATTCCATAAAAAAAATGGAAATATTTTTTTTTCTCGAAAATAATTTGTTTCCATTTTTGGAAGGTGCTTAAAACCAAATGTACATGAATTAATAATCTAAATAAATACACTCAAATTGAGCACAAACAACTGATAAGTGGCCTTGATTGGATAAGTCAAATCATTCATGTAACCATGCTATGATATGCAATTATAAAGAAAAAAAAAAGAACCTGCCTTCCTGGTCTGTTTGCAAAAGGTAGACTCGGGGGAGGGGAAACAGACATTCTTTAAATCTCGCCTTATAAGCCAATAGCAACTATAAAAAATAAGGCATCTAAGACCAAATGTTTGTTCATCATGGATATCTTTATGTATTGATAATTTGCCGTTTGGTAACTGTTTAAATAATGTGCCACAATAAAAGTATAAGCTCTAAATGGTTAAAAAAAATATCATTATAAACAATTCCAAGGCATTAACCAAAGACGTTAACAGTTACACTTCCACCAAGATAGAGACAACAACACGTTAGAGATCAACATCAACACACAATTGAATGGTGGGAGTAAACTTGTTCTATTTGTATTCATATTAACACAATTTAATCCTGCTATTTATGTTTTAAATGATGACTGAACTACATTTATAATCATTTTAAATTTTAGAATATATTTTTTATAATAAATTTTGAAAAAGAAAAAAAAATCTATAAGATCCAAATGCCACACTGAGCACAGCAGTTTCCTGTACTAATTGTATGAATGTGAACAGAGATTTGGGGTATACATCAATGTGAACAGAGATTTGGGGTATACATCAATGTGAACAGAGATTTGGGGTATACATCAATGAGAACAGAGATTTGGGGTATACATCAATGAGAACAGAGATTTGAGGTATACATCAATGAGAACAGAGATTTGGGGTATACATCAATGTGAACAGAGATTTGAGGTATACATCAATGAGAACAGAGATTTGGGGTATACATCAATGAGACAGAAACCTAACTATGCAAATAAACAAAAGACACTTTATGGTCAAAATACATTTCAATAATAGGCTGGAGTCTATACAATATTAAAGGCCATATATATCGCAGAGTTGTAAAAACATTTAATTTTTACTTCTCAAATGAAAAAAAATACATGGAATTTACATTTTAAAACAACAAATTCATATAAAAAACATATTCAATTTCTCATATATGTGGGGAAAACAAGCTTTGTTCTAATTTTCCCATATTCTTTTTTAATTTTTAATCCCCTTATGCGAATCTTGGATACAAACATCATAAAAGTAGCCAATTCTGCCAAATATTTACCTATCTTGGACAAACAAACTGATATAAATATCACTTTCATCAAATAAATACTTAAAAAATGCCTACTGTTCTCACTAGAAGCTTGATAGAGTAATGGACATCTACTATCATCAATGTCAAACTCCTGAAGGGATATAGCCTCATCCCTATCTGTGGGGTTTCTCCACGCCATTTCTTCTTTTTGCGGCTGTCTGGCGCCCCACCAAGTCGATGTAAAACTCCAAATCATAGAGAGACAAGGTATTGAAACATTCGACCAGTTTTATTAATTTCTTCAATATTTTACGTCAGACTGACAAAAATTTAAATCCAGCTATTGTGTAAATAATATTCCACTCAAATGAATAACAGGCAACATCATGGCTCTTTTGTCAAAAACAAAATCCAAAATCAATACATTACTTAAACTGCAGTATCCACAAAACGAATAATGAATTGTTAAATCTAAGTTTTACATAACTACAAGGAAAGGATTAATTTCAATAAGATAGATAAACCGTGTTTTCTGAAAGAATACAGTTGTATTTCCACAAATGAACAAATTTTAGACACAAAAAGGCAATTATTATCCAAAATGCACGGAAAATTTCCTTTATAAACTTCTAAATCACAATCATTCACATTTTTCCAATGGAAATTATTTCACTTGAATGTGTGTAGGCTTCATACGATGATCAGTTGATATTTCAATCACAGTGCACAGCTGTCTCCATAAAATATACTACATCTATACAAACTCATGACTACAAAAGCCACAGATAGTGGTCAATGAGCCTCAATTACAAAATATAAATTGAAACTGTCATTTTTACAGATTTCGATAGCCAGACATATATTCATGAAAGAGAGAATGTAATATTTTTGGTCTCTCTACGGTATTGGTAATGTTTAATCAATACCTAACCCTTAGAAGAAATTGTTTGTGATGAATTGGATTTTTTGGCAGCGTATACACAATCGGAAGACTTTCGGGGAAATCAGTGTAAAATCTGTCAATACTCTATTTAGAATCGAGACTAACAAACTCTTTAGCAGCGTATACACAATCGGAAAACTTTCGGGGAAATCAGTGTAAAATCTGTCAATACTCTATTTAGAATCGAGACTAACAAACAAATAGATATATATTGAACATGTTATAAAATGTAAGTTCTAATACAGCTTGGTTAAGAATTATGTCTTATCTGAGGTTTATTGTTAAATTAGTTGGGGCTATAAATAATGTTTAAATTGCTTTCAAAATCCAAGTGCATTCCTCCTCATAATATTTAATTTCTGGAGAAATGGTTAAGAAATGTCTTCAAATTTTAAATACTAATATCAGTTGGAATATTGAAGATTGGATGACAGTATGGGTTCAAGAGCAGATCCAGCCATTTTTAAAAGGGGTTCAAACCATATTTCCCCATTCAAAAGCACTGATTGTCAAAAAAGGGGGGTTTCAAACCCCTATAACCACCACTGTGGGCTTGTGAACAGGGTTGTCAAGACAATGACAGCTGATCATCACAGGACATTTTTCAGTAGCATTGGATTCTATAATTCTTGTTAAATACTATGAGCATTTATTTCATCTGTTTGTTGGTTTTCCATGTATGTTCCAATTGTTCTTTATAAAAGTTTAATACAATGTATTTGGTAGTACATGTAATTACCATCTCAGATGTTAAATAAAATTGTCCAGAATACAAGGTTCAATTATAGAAAGAACGAGAATGTGTCCATAGTACACGAATGCCCCACTTGCACTATCATTTTCTATGTTCAGTGGACAGTGAAATTGGGGTCAAAACTTTAATTTGGAATTAAAATTAGAAAGATCATATCATAGGGAACATGTGTACTAAGTTTCAAGTTGATGTAACTTTAACTTCATCAAAAACTACCTTGACGAAAAACTTTAACCTGAACTTCGCACTATCATTTTCTATGTTCAGTGGACCATGAAAATGGGGTCAAAACTATCATTTGGCATTAAAATTAGAAAGATCATATCATGGGGAACATGTGTACTAAGTTTCAAGTTGATTGGACTTCAACTTCTTCAAAAACTACCTTGACCAAAAACTTTAACCTGAGGCGAACGGACGCACGAACGAACGAACGAACGGGGGCACAGACCAGAAAACATAATGCCCCTCTACTATTGTAGGTGGGGCATAAAAATAATCAAAACAGAGCTCCAATGACATCCACATTCTACTTATTTATTTGACCAGAGGCAATTTTTGGTTCTTTTTAACTTTTTAAAATTTAATATCTTACAAGATTACCCTAATTCTTAGTAAAGAGGGTCTTAAAGTTTGGGTCTGGTCTAGTAGCACCAAGTAGACATTGAAGTTACTGTAGTTTAGTGTAGATTCACTAATATTTGTTGGATATCAATTTTCGTTGATTTTATGGGTAAAAGAGAACCACAAATTTAAATGTTCAACGAATTACAAATTTTCTAAGAGATTGTATGCAGAATTTGCCAAAACCATGAATTTAAATATT
The DNA here is from genome assembly GCA_037788925.1 of Mytilus galloprovincialis. Lineage (NCBI taxonomy): Eukaryota > Metazoa > Mollusca > Bivalvia > Mytilida > Mytilidae > Mytilus > Mytilus galloprovincialis. The sequence goes on from CM075333.1 coordinate 96,297,170, forward strand.
TAGGAATATTCAATTTTTGATAATTGAGAATTCCTAGATTCTGGAAGAAATGCACAAAAATTTACAAACTGGCTGCCTATATCCAAATTTATTTACAAAATACAATTAATGTTTGTTTTTATTGTGTTAGAACCTTCAACTGTTTGAATCAATAAAATTGAAGATGGTTTAATCAAATAGCAGAGAAATATTGGTTGAAATCAGAGTGAGGCTCTATTGATTTTTCTCTACTCTATATAACTGTGACCTGAATGTTGTATTGAATAACACTTATCCCAATACACAATCAATCAGTCTGCTCCAATAGCCTTGATAGATCACAATCTATAGCATAGATTCAATTTCAACAAATTCGTCATTGTTTTTCACATTTTTATTATGAGAGGACAAAAGAGAGGCAAAAGATACCAGAGGGACAGTCAAACTCATAATACATAGATAAACAAGAATGTGTCCTCAGTACACGAATGCCCCACTCGCACTATCATTTTCTATGTTCAGTGGACCGTGAAATTGGGGTAAAATCTCTAATTTGGCATTAAAATTAGAAAGATCATATCATAGGGAACATGTGTACCAAGTTTGAAGTCGATTGGACTTCAACTTCATCAAAAACTACCTCGACCAAAAACATTAACCTGAAGCGGGACAGACGGACGGACGGACGGACGAACGAACGGACGGACGGACGGACGCACAGACCAGAAAACATAATGCCCCTAAGTGGGGCATAAAAATAAACTAATAACGCCATGGCTAACTAAGAAAAAGACAAATAACAGTAAACAAGACAGAACATAGAAAACTAAAGACTTAGCAACACAAAGCCAACCAAAAATTGGGGGTGATTTCAGATGCTACGTTAGGGAAAGCAGATCCTGCTCCACATGCTCTAATGATTACAGTACAGTGTGAACTGATCAGTCAGCACAGTGTATCAATACACAGCTATTCTTTTCATGTAAGCAGATAAGAATAATGTGAGGTTTTACAAGCATATCATATATAAAGACAGGGAACAGATAAACTAATGTGAGGTTTTACAAGCATATCATATAAGACAGGGAACAGATAAACTAATTACTTTAATCCATAATCATTGTTAAAATCAATAACAATGAGTGATTTTAAAGTGAAACTCAGCAGAGAATCCTATTAATTTGATTTTTGGTGGATCTCATTGATTATCATGCCTTCTATTTTATAAAGGAATGTTGTTGTACTTACTTGGAATAATGTAGTCATTTTGTAGGGGGCCAACATTCTCACTACTTCTCCTCTCGGTAATTAACAATCTATGTGATGGATTTATACCCCCGGCATATGTTCCTCTCCGGGGTTGGGTCTTAAAACGCTGTATAGATTCTGTGTCAAAAGTAAAATGCTCTGGTTCTGGGGTAGTTACTTCACTGGGTTCTTCAACTTTAAAGACGGGATTACTCACTCCTCCGGGAAGCTCTTCATTACCACCTATGAGGCTTTCTTCCGAAATGGTGGATACTTTAGATACAGCAAAATGACTGACTTCAATCCTGGGTGGTATTATATCCTCACTGTCACCCATACTTCTTTATATCATATTTTTTCATAATTCTAACGCATTTTCGCATCTTTTCATTACTCCTTCTTTAAACTTTACTTCTGAAATAGAATGGCAGTCAATAATCAAAGAGTTGATTATGGTTCATTTTAAAATACATTTTTTGGAAACTTATATTGTAGGATTAAACATCAAATTAAAAATCGAAGAAAGGCATAGACTTGACAAACACAAGACCAGCAATCTCAGAATAAACTGTCTGTTTTTTCTACTCTTTTGTCAGGGTGTTGTCTAATTGACACTTTTTTCATTTCTATTCTCAATTTTATGGTAAATGATAATATTATCAAATTAGGGAAAGTGTTTCTTTCAGTTTGCTTCACGGCTCTTTGTTTTTCAATGCGAGTTTTTATTATAATATCAAATCATATTCAGTTATCAAGGTTGTATTTTGTGACCAAGTAATAACACTGTACATGTTCAAAAACCATTCAAACCACCGCTAACTTTTAGGACAAGATTAAAAATTCTGACTTTATTGAAGAAGAAAAGATGGAGATGAATTGGTCATGTTCTCCGAAGACGTACAGAGGACTTGACCACAGTCGCCCTAAGATGGACACCTGAGGGGAAAAGAAAGAAAGGACGCCCCAAAACAACTTGGAGAAGAACAGTTGAAGCTGAAATGAGGAACATGGAATCAGCTGGAGAAATACAGAAGAAAGCACAGAACAGAGATGAGTGGAAAGATCTAGTCCTTGCCCTATGTGCCTCTGGGCATAATAAGGACTAGGTACGTAGAAGGTAAAACTTTCCCCTACTTTCTTTTTTTTACAACCATGATAGGACATGCACTAGGATGTCTTATCGAACAAAATGATCAGTCAAAAAAACATAAAAAAAAAGATATTTATGTATTTGAATAGTAAAAAACTTCAAATAACTCTAAACCAATTTAACCAGCCATTTTCAACAGGAGGAAATGCCTGCTCCAAGACAGTTACATGACAAGTGTTTTTCATTTGTTAAGAAGCATTTGAGCTTTTGATTTTACCATTTCATAGGGTTTTTCTGTTTCTGTATTTTCCTTGCAGTTTGGTAATTTTGTTATAAATTTACATGTGCAGTGCACAGAATATTTTTTAAAACTACTATGATGATGGTGCTGTCACTTGCCAATAACCTGCATTTGTTATCCTTTCAATTTATAAATTTAATTCAAAAAAAAAAATCCAATTTCAGAAATCCATATTTTTTCTGTATAATAGAAAAAAGGTTAACTAAGTGTGAGAAAAAATTTCAAAACTCAAAATCCATTTGATGCTTTTTCTAATTTTTTTCATACTTCTCTGTACATTTAACATGCTGTAAGGGAGACAACTATGATTATCATTAGCAAAAATAATAAGACACAAATTAAATGCAACAGTAACCATTTCACCATGAAATACAATTTGTAGGTATATTTAACTGTGATCACCAAATCTTATGATAATTAAATCAAATGTTTTGCTTTAAACTAATAAAATTATTTCTCAAAACTGTAATTTGTTAATGTAAAACTAGTCTTTTTCTCCATATAATCCCAAAAATTACCTTTTATAACATTTTTTAATTGAACATTGAAAGAAATCCTGGTTTTTTAACTCATTTTTTTTAATAAATTTTACTTAGTATCTATATCTCAAATGTGTTTTCTCATAATACAAAACAATAATGCCTCTCTAGTGGAACAAAATGAGGTATGTGTAGTGGCCCTTTCAATCTTCATTCATGTAAGTTTAAAAAAAATATGTTGATTCAGAAAAGAAACAATAAAATTGACCAAATTCTAAAAAAAAATATTTAATATAAGAACATTAGAATGTTTTTTTTTACTAAATAAAATTTCTAAGATTATTCAAGTAAGTTCATAGAAAATATGAAAATATGATTTCAATTTGGGATTTTAAATCCAATGCATGTGCAGGGTATGCCATATTATCCAATTGAACAGAACCCTTGCAGTTGGTAAATGCAGGATTGAATGCACCCACAACCAACTTGCAAGTGGTTAACTCATTTACAACATTCTTTACAGTATATACTACTTCTGCATTTTTATGTTCTACAAGGGAAGCAACTCATTCTTGCTTAAAATGTATTATTACAAATAGTGGACATTGATTTTTCTACAATGGTCCTTAAATCAGTTAGGTGTTGACCTTCAATCTCTAATTTTATGAAGGACCATTGCTACAATGTACTTGACCCTATCATAATAAAAGAAGAGAATTTCTACAAGGTATACATCTAATCCCCTGGTAAAGTGTTTTTGCACTGTATTTCAAATTTTAATAATTGATCAGAAAAGTATAAGACCTTTATTTATATATACTAAGTTTTGACTAAGGGGTATATAACTTTTCTCTAGAATACCTACTCTGCTAGAACATTCTGGTTGTTGCCAGTTGGCAAAGTAAGAGCAACTAAAAGAAGTAAACACAAGCTTTCATTCAATCTTTGAAATATGGGGAAAACATGAACTGTTTGTTATAAAATTGGGAAAAGGGAATTGTGTCAAAGAACCCAAACAAAGAGCAAACAGCCAAGACCACCAATGGAAAACACAGCCATAAAATCCACTACCTATTAATATTTTTTTTCGATGTTATTGCAACGATTCCAAGCTTGATTTTACTTTGATGTTGCTTTTATTTGACAGAATACCAGAAGGTCCTAGCACAGAGAAGGTAAAAAATAATACTATGCATGAATTCATTAATATAAAAATAATCTACCTTTAGACCAACATGAATGCAATTGGTCTTTCCACAGGCCTTAGACATTCTGTCAATGGCAATAAAATATTGGCAATGGGAAGAAAATAGTGCCTGTGGGCTTTCCTACTCTCCTTTTGGGTAGTTCTACTTTCATTCCCTTTGATCTATTGTATTTTTTATTGTTTATAGGGGTTGAAGTTATAACCAAGATAGATTCTGTAGAGTTCAATATAATTTTCACATTGTTATCTCTCCAATTTGATTTTACCACTTTCAGACCAACGGTAATTTACAATTAGGCAGTGGCTATTTGACCGGCACCAGCAAAATAGCAAATTTGCTATTAAGCCGGCACTGAATAAACTGTTCATTGATGTGATTAATAGAGAATAAAAAAGCTTAATAATAATTTAAAATAATTTTATCACAATATCAAGCATTAATAAAAATACAGTACAATCAAAAATAACAAAAATGTCAGTATTCACCTCAGAAACTAACAAAACCTTTAAATAAACTTATTTAAGAAGGTATATAGTTATGATACTGTTGTCAGGGCATTAAAGATTGCATATTTTGGCGTTAATATTGATTCACTTATAGGGTCTTTGTTAAACCCCGCCGCATTTTTGCGCCTGTCCCAAGTCAGGAGCCTCTGGCCTTTGTTAGTCTTGTATTATTTTAATTTTAGTTTCTTGTGTACAATTTGGAAATAAGTATGGCGTTCATTATCACTGAACTAGTATATATTTGTTTAGGGGCCAGCTGAAGAACGCCTCCGGGTGCGGGAATTTCTCGCTACATTGAAAACCTGTTGGTGACCTTATGCTGTTGGTTTTTTTTTAATATGGTCGGGTTGTTGTCTCTTTGACACATTCCCCATTTCCATTCTCAATTTTATTTCATAAATAAATAATTAATAACTTTAGTATATTAATTAAATGCATGAAAACACATTTGTAAATTACATTTTCAAAAAAAATTTTCTAAAATATTTATAAAAAAGTTGATTTTCAAATCTGTGTAAAATCTTTGTTTAAATATCCTGCCAGTGATAAAAATAGTGTTATGCAAAACTACATCATAAAACAGACATGACAGACAATATTAATAGTTGCTTGCTTGGTGTTAATCGTGAAAATCCTGCATTCTCACAATTTCCTGGGACTTAACATGACCTCACAAAAATCATATTTTCAGCAGTTAGAAAATCAACTTTTGAAACTCAATATATATATGATAAATAAATTTGAAGAAAAAAATAATTAGAGAAAAACAAATTTCTAATGTGTACTGGGTTGAGCTAGATTAATAAGGAACAGCATCTGTGCAACTTACATGATATTTTTTAAATGAGAAAATACAAAAATAAATACAATTACATTTTTATGTTTTAATCTTTTTTTTCAACTTTTAATTCTCAAATATAATTATAAAAATCAAAGGACCATTTCCTTTCCTTTCTTATACTGAAAAAAAATGTCTGATGAAATTTTTATTTTTTCATGGTTTGTGTTCAAAAGACCAAGCCAGATAATCACTTGATTATAATTGTATTACTCAAGTCTTCTCATGGTACTGAAAGCTAAGACCATTATGCCACTGCATCGCCGGGCAACACAATCACAATGCTGGTCCGTAAATGAAAAGAGTATACTAGTTTCCAGAATGTAGTATAGCTACAAAGTGACTGTTATCATATTTGTATTTTTTACTTTTAAATTTATCTTATTACTTCACTTCTATTCTTAATAGATTCACCATATTTTTATCTTTTTCAAATTTTCCATGTGTACGCAGCATAGTTTTTTTTTATTTTTTTTAGATAAGAAGTTTAAGTGTTTATATGAGCAACAGTAATAAAAGGTTTTGAATAAAAAAAAAATTGATATTTAATAATTATTCTTACATTTTAATGCCAGTGAGATTATTGAGATTCAATTTAATTGGTGCCGGCTAAATAGCAAATTTGCTATTCTGTATCTCTGTATCTGTATAAGGAATTCCCTCCTTCAAAGGAGAATTTCTTTTCAGAATCCGTTTTAAAAGTTCACAATATATTTACAGGACTATATTTACAGGGGTCTTTGATGTACGAAAAGATGCAAAACAAAATCTACGCCCATGGGGTGAATGCTGGTGCCAGTCAAATAGCCACTGCCTTACAATTATTATGAGGAGGGATAGGATGTTTATCCCGACTCTTGTGACCGGGTAGTTTAAGCTCGGGATTTCGGAACTGACCTTTTTGGGATCGGAAATATTTTTTTGAATTTCGGGATGATGGGATTTAAATTTATTTAAATTAGGGACCTCAGGATTTTTTTAAGCCCTGGATTTCGGGATCAGGACACCTCTGACCATCAACCTGTTATACAAGGGAACAGAAAGAAATACCACTACCATCTGAGTTTTGAATATATGTGTTTGCCATCGTGAACGAATTGATACATTTCTCTGTTCGGCGTTTGATCCATCATTGTCTATAGTTTGAAGCCTAACGATGCATGGACGATAGACAGTTGAAGACAAAATAATTCCGCGGGAAAATTGTTCCATACAAAGTCAAATCCGGATTTATACGGTAAATTTCCGGAAATCAATCACTCAGTCGGTATGTTTCGTTGCCAAGTTGTACTGCATCAGAGCCATCACGGTGATACTCTAGATGATACTGAACTAAGATATACATTCTAAATTGGTATGTAAAGACATAAAACTCAGAATCTACCAAACTAATGAAATGAATAATCAGGCTAACCCCAGCATCCCCCTTTCCCTCTAGAATACTTTTTTTATTTAATTTTTCATCCTATAGACTAAAAATAAGTAAGAGTAAACCTACAGATACCCCATTATCCGTAAGTGGTACAAAATAAGAGAACAAAATTTTATCCAGAGGCGACGAAAAATAATGTTCTCCCTTTTGGTTTGACTGAGAAATTCAGTGAGAGATTGCGACACGACATATTATCTTACAACTTTTATTGACCAACCGATTAACTTTACTGTGTCATGTCTGTCATCAATCTCTCTTTTATGCACTCAATACTCAAACAAAATGTCTTGATGTGTCGCCTATATTTGCGGGTAAACCCAGAGACATATAAGACCATGTAGTCACCATTTGTTTCTGGGTAAATCTAGCGTATGATAAATCATATACTGTATTATTTTATTAATATATCTCATACCGGTATCGTCAGTGCGATACTTTTTGAAATTTTATGAAGTAACTGTTTACAAAGCAGGAAAATTTACTGACGGATGGAATGTCAATCCCTTACTTCGAACGAATATGAACAGAACTGATACAAAAACAAATATTTTCTGGATCCACACTGCAACCCATTGATATCTTTTAAAGGTTGATTGAAAATATATCATCTAAATCATTTAATTACCCACTAAGTATATTTAGCAATGATAACACTAATTCTATGTTCCTCTCAAAACATATAGAGAAAGAAGCTTTATTTCCTTCTCTGAAAAATACAACTGAAGAATGGGCTGAACTAGATTGTTATCTAGAAGTATTATTGTTAAATGGCATAACATTTTGATCGGGTCTAAAAATGGCCACTGTATAAACTGAGACCCTTTACAGACTATTATAACTCATTTCGTGTTGAATCTGTGGACATTCATAGTAGCAGTGGCAGTTTGGTATGAAACTACACTGGCAATCATTAGCACCTTTGATAACAGCGTGCCTAGTGCAATGAAGGTGCTGGCTCAGTTTTCCGACAAAATTTTGTACACACAATGCTGCCTGGGGCTCTTTTTGAAGGATCTGTTCGGTCAGTTTCCAGATTTCCCAAAGCAATAGCGGGATCAACTGCTGTGAAGTCATACAGGGGCGCACTGTATCAATAGTATGTAAATATACAAGGAACGTTTAGGGCCTAGAATTTCTTTTGATGAATTACATTAAATAACATTTTGGAGACTGTTACTTTCAAAATAAATTTTGGTAACAATTAAGGTCCCCCACAATTTTTAGTTTCAGCGTGCTTTGCCCGTTGCCGTTGTTTAGTAAAGGAAAAGACAAAACTTCCTTGTCTGAATTATTATATTGTTTTAATTCACCAGCAAAAAAAAAGGAAACACATGGGTCCTACTAAAATGCGCCCGGGAGCGCCCGGATGAAGAAAAGGCGCCCGGGGAAAAGAAAAGCACCCGGAGAAGAAAATATAGCGCCCGGGGAACAGAAAAGGCGCCCGGGGAAAATATATATCGATATTTTATTGGCATGAGATAACTTTGTTAAGTTATGGACATTGATTTTTTTTTATTTTAGACAAGTAATTTGCAAATTCAGATAATAGACATTTGACACATGAATATTTTAATTTTAACAATAATATATGAATACTATTTCGAAAGACTGATAATAATGGATCACAGTTTATGCGGAAGATGTGTAAGATATCAAAAGACAAGTTTTTCAAAAACGATATCAAAATGAAAAATGTATAAGACAACTCAAATTTCACAGATATATATTAATTTAATCAAAATTAAAAGAGGTACACATAATAAATGAGCAAAAAAAGCAGTACTATACATGTACCGTAGTTTAAACAAGGGGGTAAAAAGCAGGTGTTTGGTTTAAGTCTAAGCATTAAAACCCTGATAACCATAGCCATTGAAACAGTTTTAGTTTTATGAAAAGATATATTAAATCTATCTCAGCATCTGTATAAAAAAGTGTTCACCATGCAGTTGCGAAAATATTAGACCTCAGGCACCGATTATTTTTAGTAACAAAATATACATTTTGATCGAGGACAATGTCTTTCATGATTCTTCTATATACTCTTATTCATATTTATTTACTTACTTATATACAATTTTGAAATCTAAAATGTAAAAGTACAACAACACTTTAGATGTATCATCGTACATATCAACATTTATATTAAGGACAAAACAAGCAATGATTAGTTATTTTTTAAGGGAAAAAATATTGTTATAAAATATTATTATTTTCTTCTCCCGGGCGCTAATTTTCTTCTCCGGGCGCTAAATTTCCTTCTCCGTGCGCTTTTTCTTTTCCCGGGCGCTCCCGGGCGCTTTTTAGCAGGACTGAAACACATTAATTCAATTAACCAGGAACATATATGTTAGATATTCTGTTCCCAGAATTAACGACAAAAGAGGTTGGCTTATTTGTTATTGATAAGTTTGAACCTTTTGGTTGTTAAAAAAAAACTACTGTTTTTCAGCGATTGATCAGGTTGTAACGAACATATCATATTGAAAAAAAAACTAAACCATGCAGTCTTTCATTTAGCCGCATGTTAAATCTTTAGTTTAGTGCAGATGGTAGCAGGAGTTATCGTCCTAATAGTTATCATAGGTACCAGGATTATTATGTAATACACAAGACTCATCAGTGACGCTCAGATCAAAATAGCTATGAAGCCAAACAAGTACAAAGTTGAAGAGCATTGAGGACCCAAAATTCCAAAAAGTTGTGCATGTCGTTACATTTGGTGTTGGATGTTTTATGTTTCAGAACAATAAATATCATGATACCAATAATGAAGGCCGATCATTAAGCCAAACTGAACTCAAAGTAAACGATCATTTATAGTTTCAAAATCCTCAATCTTGATATACTGATACTACTATACTGATACATACACATATGGTATAGTAGTCTCAGCATCAAACAACAAACACATAAAACACACAAACCTTTTAAAACAATCGAAGGTCTGCAAATATATACATGTAACGAGTCAACACATCTACTCCTTATTAATCAAACAGATTACAAGTAATTTCTAAATTGATTTATGACATTGATCTTCATATTGTATTTTGGTTTCTGTGGTAACGGTTATTTCCGTTATATAAAATCTCGTATTTTATACCAATAATCACATATCTCATAGCAATTATATCTCACACGTTCCTATTGTGAATAAGTTAACTAGATTTTTTTTTTTTTTTTATTAGACGATATTTTATCAACACGATTATTTTTGTAATCAGCAAATGCAGAACATCTTATAGAGTGATATTTTTTTCTAAAAATTCGATCGCCAGTTAAACAACTATGTCGAGACATTTAAACTGCGAGTTAAAGATGTCCACGAAATTACTGCGTATTCTGCAAGTCAAAAACATAAAAGATTCAAGGTGTCATCATTATATTCAATATTTAATTGTTGTTTTGAAGATATACGACAATATGAAATTGACCATTGTTTTGTGAATATTCTTGTGGTATGTTCTTGTATATAAATGTTGAAAATTTAGATAAAAATAACATGTATAAACGGAATGCCTATAAAGATCTTTAAGGAACCCAACGACAGAAACTCTTAATCCTTTCAAATAGAAAAAAATAATGTTGATTGAAAATTGATGTTACATGCTCGTCAAACCCTCAGGTTTAAGGGTTTTCATGTTAACAGCTTGTTCTAGAAAATGCATGTCGTTTTTAAGACAGAAAGATTAACCTTTCTAGATATCCGTATTTTCGTCTGATAAGTCTAGATAATAGAGAAAAAAAATGCCTTACCTGCAGTCTTCCATTTACTTCTTCTGACATTGTATTTTTTATGGTGGTTTTGAAATGTTGTATGCTGTACCTGAGATTATTCTCAGGTTGTACCTCAAATCACCGGAGACTTGTGTTTACCTGAGAAAATCTGCATCGATCTGCATCGCAACATAACCACTCAACATCAGATCGATATTTGTATCATTACATCAAGTCTATTAACTTTATTTACAAGAGATTTCCTTTGAAATTACATGAAATCGTTACATTAACGTAACGTAATCTTTTGATCTTCTATTCATTAAAATGTCACGAAGTTATAGACAAATTTAGTCAAAACCTTAATTAAGAAACAAATCACAAAGAGTACATTTGTCAACATTAACCTATAATTCAGATAGATTATGTTCTTACATGCTCATTGTGACCATATTCTTCATATTTTTTATGTGTTTGAAGCTGGTGCAATTACAGGTACTGTAAGCAAACATCACAAAATGATACATCTTTCCTTGCATTCCCATGATAAGTGGAAAGGTAAATCACAAAAATACTAAATTCCGAGGAAAATTCAAAAACGGAGAGTCCCTAATCAAATGGCAAAATCAAAAGCTCAAACACACCAAACGAATGGATAACATTACAACTGTCAAATTCCTGACTTTGTACAGGCATTTTATTATGTAGAAAATGGTGGATTGAACCTGGAATTAAAGCTAGCTAAACCAGGCTCTCGTTTGTATGATAAGTGGAATTCTTTCAAATTCATGTAATTAGTTATGTTCTTGTGTGTTTACTCTTCCAATTGGATGTGACTATGTCTCGGCATCTCATGAGAAAAGAAAGAAGTTAGCTTGGCAGACATGGGAAGTAATTCCAGTTGTATTAACAAACGTTTTTACCCGTTTGAGTATGCTATCATCAATGCACTTCAACTTTGTACTTGTTTGGCTTTATAAATATTTTGATATGAGCGTCACTGATGAGTCTTATGTAGACGAAACGCGCGTCTGGCGTACTAAATTATAATTCTGGTACCTTTGATAACTATCAAACTCTATTGAAGACACTGACATTGACAACCGAGAAGCATTTGTTCGCACCATGTATGACTGAACAACTCTGACATTTGCTGTTAACGAGACGCGATTTAATTTTCAGTTTGACAAGAAGCAGCGGCCTGTTATGATACCATTCCGTCTACCAGAGGTGCTCTTTCTGAATACACATAAATAGCAGCATATACAGACATGTTTGGGCTCAAACGTATGTATGCATTCAACAGGTACCATCTCCTGAACACTAGTGTTGCATGAAAAAATAAGACAATTGTAACTTGAATCCTTTTAGGTAGATGGGGTGTCTAAATTAGAATCCATTTAATACGCGCATTCGTGAATTAATGTGTTGTTCGGTCACTCGTTGAATATTTTTCGATATTTGAATTCTTTAATTAGTTATTCTTTTTATTACATTGGCAAATGATTTCAGAGAGTGAAATAACCACGTTTATTTTACATGTGAAATTATCGGTTTTTATTTAACTGGGAAATCAATGTAATTCATTGCAACCAATGTAATAAGTAGCTAACATCATGCTTTTTGAAAAAAGATAACAAAAATAATGGGTCACGTGGTTTATTTTCACGCTACACGGTGTTCGAAATTGACAGGTTTTGTAAAAATAATGCATGGAAAACCCAATTTTCTGCAATAAAGCGTTTAATACACCATAGAATTTTGAGATAACATATGAGAAGATAGCTTTAATAGTATGCTTTCAGTTAAGAAAAAGAAAATAAAGGGCTGCGCTTTAGCGCATGATACGCCCGTTGTTTGAAAGACGACGGGCGTATAAAAATGGCAAAAAAGACTACAATGACAATGAGGAGCAGCAAGAAGATAACAGGGAAAGTGAAGATGGTGAAAGTGACTCTACTGAAAGTTATGATCTAAATGAGGAAGTAGGTGATGAAAGTAAGGATTTCATTGACGACGGGCGTATAAAAATGGCAAAAAAGACTACAATGACAATGAGGAGCAGCAAGAAGATAACAGGGAAAGTGAAGATGGTGAAAGTGACTCTACTGAAAGTTATGATCTAAATGAGGAAGTAGGTGATGAAAGTAAGGATTTCATTGATGATGAAGATAAAGATTTCATTGATGATGAGGAGGCCTCTTCTGAGAATGAAAATGAGGATTTTTCTGATAATGAGGACAGTGATTACAGTGAAGAAGACACTGATGATTAAACCTAGTTCAGATTTTCAATATTTAGCATAAAAACAAATATCATTAACATTGGCATATAACATAGAAGTCTTCAATGCAATATAAGGAAAGTGATATATGATTATGGGTTTTAGTAATTCTATGGCTGATTTCCAAATTTTATAGTAGTTTGAAAGAAGGTAATTTTCTTGGGGTATATTGCTCATAGTTAGATTCTGTTGAACACAGTAAGGAATCCATACTAAATTATACAAAGATGTATGCAAAAGTTGTTCAAATGGTGCTTAATATGGTGGATAATGATTATTACCTTTTTATTGTTTAGAATATTCACAAGATGATCATATTGATAAATGTTTAGGAGACTTGATTTCCTTATTTTTTTTCATAAAATGACACCCTTTAACATTTAAGGAATATTTAGTCACATGTTAGGATTTTCATGTTGTCACTTGTTCACTTATTATGTGCTATTGTAGACTAGTTATGTTTTATAACATTTTTTATTGCGCTCAACCCTTCCACCGAAACCGAACTCTATAAAAAAGCTGCAATGCTAAGGTATCATTTGTGATTTCAATTGCAACCAATTTTAACAAAAGTAAAACATCCTATATGCAAAAACAGTATTTGATTTTTATCCATAGCTTAGATAGTAAAAATGTTATCATAAAATGATATATGCCTCAGGGAACAGTTAGTATCTCAGGGACTGCTAATGTGCTTTCATCCTTGCAACCATTCAATAATAGTACAAACGTATGACATTCATGGAACCTATTTTTTACAAGAAATTTAATGTTTTAAATTGAACTAAAGATTTTACAAATTTTATGTTTTCATCAGATTTTATTAAGTATTATTTGTTACATCAATAGATATAAGCAATTCACCAAAGTATCATGGACATTGGTGAAAGCCTTTTTGAGTTATTGTCCGAAGTGTTACAAATCCCCCTTTTTTATGAATAAAGCCCCATAAATCCAAAACTTAAAATCTGAAATTTATAAAAATTGAAAGGGAACTTACATCAGTAGATATAAACAATTCGCCAAAGTTTCATTGAAATTGGTGAAAGTGTTTTTGAGTTATTTTCCGAAGTGTGGACGACGGACGGACGGACGGACGGACGGACAACGGTATATACCATAATACGTCCCGTCTAAAAGACGGGCGTATAAAAATGGGTCACCGGACCCGTTTTCTTGCTACATTAAAAAATAGGTAAATTCCTAACACATTCTATTGTAAAAGTACCTTAATCTGAATTATCTGCCCTTGCATGTGAGTTGCTCCCCCCTTATGTGGCAAAGTTGGAAAAAATTTAATCAAACAAAAGTTTTCTGTCATAAATATGATAAAACATGTCATTTTCTATATTGAAATGAAAGTTCTTACACATGAATTACCTACTACTCTAAAAACTTGCACTTTCTATTAAAGATCTAGACCTTATTTTCTGGTATTTCTAAATCCAAGATGGAGGAAGACACCTTATCTACCTTTAGGGCAAGGTAGAATACAAACAAACAAATAAATAGCTAAAATGTTCTATTACGAATCAGATAAATTGCAGTATACATCAAATGGGTTTAATCTTATTTAGGCACTTATTTCCGACTAGGGTCTAGTAATCATTAAGTAAAAGTAAAATCACAAAAATACTGAACTCCGAGGAAATTTCAATCGGAAAGTCCCTAATCACATGGCAATATTAAATGACAAAACACATCAAACGAATGAACAACAAGTGTCATATTCCTGACTTTGTACAGGCATTTTCAAATGTCACTTATTTAAGAAATAAATACTCCAAAAAGGTTATCACAAATGTTTACTGCTTATAACAAAGCGTACTGAACTGTTATAAAACTAATTCTATTCTCCTATAGGTTTCTTCTTCCCAGTTTATATATAAGTCCTGCTCGGATCCATTGGTTGGTCTTTCGTCGGATCACGGGCTCCGACTGGATGTTTAACAATAAAAATATGTTACAATTCTCTCTTTCCAGGACTGATGAATCCCTATTCCAGAAAAAAACATATATCATTAGCGAATAAAATCTTAAATACTTAATGACGTAAACTACTGCTTAATGTTCTTTTCGTGTTCCACAATCATTCCGTTCCGGTTTGTTTAAAGTTCTGCTAACTTATCCTATCACGAACTCTTTGTGATCCTTCTTGAACTTTGACAAAATTGCCCCAATTCCAAAATGACTCGCATCTGTATCTAATATAATCTCTTCTCCGTCGATTTCTCGATATGCAAATACAGGAGTGCTTGAAGGCTTTTCCTTGAGTAACCGGAAAGTTTGTTCACAATCACTTGCCCATTCCCAGGAAGCTTTTAACTGCAATAAATCAAATTGACACTTAGCTAATTTTCGAAAAATCCTTGATAAATCTTGTCTAATAAGAAATCAGTCCAGTGAAAGATCTTCATTCAGAAACAGTTTGCGGGTCGTCCGCACCCGTTCTGTTGACATAATATGTCCGCGATACTCTACCTCGTGTTTAAAAACTACGCTTTGCAGCCTTGAGCTTTAATCCAGAATCGTATAACCTTTTAATTAACCAACTGATCATCAACTGTTTCGCTAAATACTATTATATCATCTAGGTACAAAACTAGAACATGCCACTGCAATCCTCGCATTGCTGTCGCAATAATTCTTTGAAACGTAGCTCCTGCGTTGCACAATCCAAACGGCATCGTTACATATTGGTATAATCCACCTCTGGGTGAAGAAAATGCAGCCTTTTCCTTATCTGATGGATTCATAGGCACCTGATGATAAGCCATACACAGGTCCAAAACTGACATTCACTTGACTCCACTGAGTGCATCTATATCATCCTCTATCGTCTTATCTTTCAATTTCCTATAATCAACACACAGCCTTTCTTCTGCACTAATACTAACCCTGAAGACCAGGGGCTATTGGACTTCTCAATAAATTTCTTTTCTCCAATTTCTTAATTTCATCTTCAATCGTCTGACGTTTATAAAGTGGTACCAATTCTTCTATCAATTTGATACTATGCATAACAATTGTTGTTGTCTTTCCTGGACCTGATGCCGGATCATAGAAAGTATCTCTATACTTCAGCAGATTCTCCCAAAACCTCTCGCCTTTACTCTGTGTGAGGTTTTCTCTTCAATCTCTACATTTCCGTCTTATACTCTGGGCTTTGTGCTGAGGATACGTGTCAATTTCTCGAACATGACAAACAGTCCCTTCCTTCATCAATTCAATGTCACTTGCAATTTCTATGCTGGAACAAACACTCAAATATGAGTTACTTCGTTAAAAACAATATCGGTATCACAAGGATTCAGGATCCTCGAATACAAATGTGAACGTGATGCATTCACTTAAAATTCTTCCAATGGCTAAACCATACTTCCTTAATGAAAATATGCTACACAATGACAGTTGGAAACCAAAATGGACTTCATTGCCTGCCATCGAATCTTTGTGTCAGGAACTTTTGAAATGCAGCTGTATGGGTACAGTGTGACTGTGATTACTACCGATTATGTCTTCCATGTACGGGTTGTACTAAATTATAATCCTGGTACCTTTGATAACTATTATTTACATCCACCTATCAGTTAGATACATGTTAGATAAAGCAACATGTCTTTCTAACCAAAATAAGCTATTTGAATTGAACAGAGTAAAACATCTCTCTGGTCATTTTGAATAAAAGTAAATTCGTTGTAACAAACACCTGTTTTAATTTTGAATTAACATTTATTTAAACTTCATACCAAATTTCATGCTTGTATCAAGATTTGAAAAATTGTTTGCATAATAGCTCCCACTATTATTCTACTACACAAGTTATAACAGACCCCCTTAAAAGAACAAAATGAGCATGAGGCAAAATCCATTTCAAAACACGTCGAACACGTGATTCGACACCAAAGTTGATGTAAACCTAGCTATTCAGTCACACGACTTCCAATATTTCAATCCTTTATGGGTTGGTTTAAAATACAACCAGATGCTCCGCAGGGCGCAGCTTTATACGACCGCAGAGATCGAACTCTGAACAGTTGGGGTAAGTATGAACACAACATGTAAGCTTGATACAGCTCTGAATTTAAATTGTGATTAAATAGTTGACACAACAAAGGTTTCTGACACGGAATGAATGTGGTCTAAGAACTTAAACTAAAAAATTTTAAATTAAACATTTACCTATTATGGTCCAATATCCAAAATCTAAATATATGGTTAGATTCAGCATATTGAAGAACCCCATATATTCAATTTTTGTTGAAATCAAACAAAGTTTAATTTTGGACCCCGATTTGGACCAACTTGAAAACTGGACCCATGATAAAAAATCTGAGTACATGTTTAGATTCAGCATATCAAAGAACCCCAAGAATTCAATTTTTGTTAAAATCGAACTAACTTTAATTTTGGACTCTTTGGACCTTAATGTAGACCAATTTGAAAACAGGACCAAAAATTAAGAATCTAAGTACAGGGTTAGATTTGGCATATCAAATAACCCCAATAATTCATTTTTTGATGAAATCAAACAAAGTTTAATTTTGGACCCTTTTGGCCCCTAATTCCTAAACTGTTTGGACCAAAACTCCCAAAATCAATCCCAAACTTCCTTTTGTGGTCATAAACCTTATTTTAAAATTTCATAGATTTCTGTGAAAAAAAAAACAAGAAAAATGCTTATTTGGGCCCCTAATTCCTAAACTGTTGGGACCAAAACTCCCAAAAACCTTCCTTTTATGGTCATAAACTTTGTGTTTAAATTTTAGATTTCTATTTACTTATACTAAAGTTATAGTGCGAAAACCAAATGTCTTCGGACGACGACAAAGACGACGATGACGCCTAAATTTTCAAATTTTTGCGGTCATATAAAAATATGTAAGCAATGAACGTGGTTGTTAAATTTGATATATGTTTTTTTGTGCTTCTTTGCTTTAAAACCCTTTTCTGCATATGATAATGCCTGTAGCAAGTCAGGAATGTGACAAATGGAAAAGGGTTATAGCTGTACAGGATTTCCATATCCACACATAAGAGGAAAAGATGTAGAGGGTCTCCTTACCAACAATGGTCTAAAGGTGGAATATGTGTACAAGGTGTCTGAGGCACCAGGCATGTCAATCTTTTTTTATGTGGTAAATAGGATGAAAATGAGAAAACAAAAGTGCCAGGTCAGATTAAATAATAATTACATCTGACAGTAAAGTTTTCCACTCTGATCAGAATGAAACAAAGTACTGTTAAGGTCCATCCTAAATTTGGTTGAGCTGTACCCTATAGATTAAAGTCCACTATTTTTCTAAATAAGAAAATGCCTGTATCAAGTCAGGAATATGACAAGTTGTTATCCATTCGTTTGATGTGTTTGAGCTTTTGATTTTGTCATGTGATTAGGGACTATCCTTTTTGAATTTTCCTCAGAGTTCAGAATTTTTGTAATTTTACTATTTAACACATGAACAGATGACATAGGTGTGTGTCATAATGTAGTACCCCCTTATCCCTGGTGGCTACAGATTTTGTGTTTGATTTCAAATGTACCACAACTTTCAGAAGAACGATTACTGACATGTTACAAACAAAATACATCTATACAGCTTTTATAAAGTTTATTTTTATTTTATTACAATAAAACATTTATAATAAGTACAAAATTAATATGAACAAAAAATAAAGAAATGTTCACATGAAGTTTCTGCATAGAAATAGAAGCAAAATAAGCTATTAAACAAAACTAATTCATTATTGTCTCATAAACTGAACGGTTTTACAAAATATGAGGAAGACTTGCATAAAGGCATGGGGATATATTAGTCAATGAATTCAAAACTTTGTCTCTTTAACATTCATTTTAATCTCAAATTTAGACAACATCCAATATGGTTCAAAATTGTGTTGTCACATGAACTCTATGGAGGTATACAATATAATTAATAACAATTCATATTTTCTATGAATGAAATTTTAAGAAGAAATATCTTCACTCAAATTTGAAAAGACCTGTTTTAAAATAGCAATTAACTTACAAATATAATTGCCTTGTATATGAAATCACAATTGATCTCCTTACTCACATGCTACTTTACCTTTATATACATATACAGAACTTAGGAAGAAATTTATATTAAAGTATATAAACCATTAACACTGGATACCACGAAAACTTGCTATTTTGATTATCATAGATCTATAAGAGAGTAACATGTTTTTTTTCTTATAAATACTTTTGTTGTTTATGCATACTAATTATTGGAACTACCCATATACATGATATTTACAAATTTCAGTTTGACTAGACAAATATTTATTTGTATGAAAGTTCTTTTTCAGAGCATTTAAAACATATCATAATGTATAACGTTGATGGTGGACATAAATGTGAAGACATTTTAATGACCAAGTGTGTGAATTACTATTTTCCTGAATTATATTTGGATTTCTTCAATTTTGATAATATTTATCATTTCTGTTATAGCGATTGTTAATTTATAATTGAATTGTATAAATCAAGTGTTCTTTCAAGACTGACAGTTAAGTTTTGTTTTCCAAAGAAACTATTTGTAACTGCTTAAAAATTCAAAACTGTTTAGTTTTTTTTCAAGATAAGTAACTCCTTACTTAATATTATTATTTTTCAATCAATTAATATGTTTAAAACAATAATATAAATAGGTGTTTTAAGCAAAAAGAAACAAAATGAGCCAAGCAATTTGACTATGTTGTCTTTCATAACTGCTACTTTTCACAGCAATATAAACATTGCATTCTTGGAGAAGTAAGCAGTTTTGTACAACGATATATATTTACATGATATTTGGATCCATAAAATGAAAGTTTTATCATGAAATATCTACTTTGCTGTGCTATACGTACATTCAAATGCTAGTAGCTTGTAGGAATCTATGTTCCATTTTTTTGTTTTAATTTTAGTAATTTACATTGATGACTTACAAAATGATAATGAATGCAATTAAGATCAACATTGCAAGCAATAATCTTTGACTTGTGAATATTAACTTTCCATTCAGAGAAATGAGTTGCTTACCAGAAATATCAAAAATATAAATATAGAAGTAACTCAGAACTTGAAAATTTTAAATGTATATGAAGATATAAATACATGTATATGATAAATAATGATATATTTACATTTCCTGCCATTAAATTGTGAAAAAAGACAATCATGAGGTTTATGTAGGAGCAATAGTTTTTGCTACATGTGAAACCATTAAGACATAAGCTGAACAAAGTTCACATTTTTTTACAGGACATTTGTGTTTTTTAATGAACATTATGAAAAAGCCTGACAATGAAAGCTTAAAATATATTTTTTTCAAATTATCTACTGTCATTCCCTTATTTATGTATTTAAGGAAGCAATACTAGTGACCTTTGCAGACTTGATAAGTGTCCCCCTTTTGCGGAAATAATATTGCAAAATCAAATACAAGCTAATTGTTAAGACATTTAAATTATCATAAAAGAACTTTTTGATAATAATTTAATTTATTTCATTGACACCAAGACACAAATTGCATCATAAATAATTCAAGACAGTAGAAATTCTGATCTTAAAGGCACCCCTCCTTCTTTGAAATTTTCACTCTAACCTGGACAATTAGCATAAAATACTCTCTACAATTTCATGAATTTTAAGTACAAAATTATCTATAAACTTCATAGCTGATCTAAAACAATGTCAAAATCTTATTTTGACAAAGAATAAAGAATATTAATAAATACATTAAAACAATACATTTATACAAAATATAAAAACAACACATATATCTTTGATGAAAAACATAAATAGAATGTTTACATGGTCTTTATATAGAAATACTTTCATGAAGGAAATGCAATATTAGATGTATAAGACTGGTCTAAAGGCTTTTAATGAAACACAAAAGTGGTTTTAAACAAAAGGTTTTGTATTTTAGTACATAGAAATAATTACAAGGATTTTTTTTAGGTTACAAATTGATAAGCAATATCTAAATATTGTACTATAATACTTATAAACATGTGTACCAATTTATAAATGTGAAAACATTTTTGCATTTTTTATGCACAAAAATAGCACTTAATTCATTTTCTAAAATTATTTCAACTATTTCATATTTATTACGAAACAGAATAATGAACTTCAGATTTTACAATGCAATCAAATTTAACAAGAATTTTATTATGCTTATATTACATCACTTATGCATACAATGATCCTTAAATATAGAAGTGGTGCTACGTCCAGGAATTCCTTGAATCCGTAATATGCGTTTTAACTGTTTATGACCTATTTTAATGAAATATTTCTTTCTAACACCAACGTTTCAGAACCTAGTTAATTCAAATCAATTCAAACATTTTTCTGACCATGAATACATCAATGTCTTTGGCCATCTTTAATACTATCATCACTATAGAGTCCCAACTACATCTTTGCAGCAAAATATCAGCACCTTTTGTTATTGTTTCTATGGTAATGTGAGCAATTTATTCCATTTCCAACAAAACAATACTGTTTCCATAACAACCATTGCCAATGGCAATTATCTTCATAGATATAAAATCATTTGCTGAAATAGCCTTTCTTTTCTTTCTTGTGCGAGCTGAAAAAATAGAAAAAAAATTGAATTAAAAATTAGTCAAATGTAAATTGATTGTTTCCTGTTCTAAAAAGATTGTACTTATATATTTTAATTAAAACATAATATCCAACCGATCACAATTGCTTAGTTTTAACATTCAAAATCCCCTTTTCTTTGTCAAGTAATTAACTTCAGCGCAACAGCCTTTGCTATACTTTTTTTTCAAATATCAAAATGCCTATTATTTACATCATTACATGATTTTGGAAAATTTTCTTAGAATGTTGCTGATGTTAAAATATTTCAAATGGCTATGATTCTTCTTAGATGCAGATAAAAACAAAACCCAATCAGAAATAAAATCTAGAAGGTTTTAATCTTATTCCTGTTAGTGACCACCAGTTAGTAATCATGTTATGAATTTCCATCATTGGTTATTTCTGAAAGAAAGTGTAGCAACTTGTAATTTTTGTCATGCATAGACAACAAACTCTATCAGTTAGAGTATCTAAACTTTAGAAACAATTCTCTGTAAGCTGCTAATGATAATACAATAACTCACCTAGAAACCACTAGTAGCAGTAACTTTCATATTAAAAACTCCAGAAAAACAAATAGAAACGAGATCTGTGTTAAGTTAATTCTAATATAATTCTCAAATTTCAAATAGGTTGGTCCATTTCGATTGAAGTAATCTTCCAGAAACTAGCATTGTTGCTATTTTTGTTTTCAAAAAGGGGAATAATTCTTGAAAGAAAAAAGGAAATTTGTCAGTCTTGAATTAAAATCTGTGTTAAGTGGTCCCTAACATTTTATATTTCAAATGTCTTAGTGATGGCTTACTCGGATTATCACCTAGAACTCTAGAAGACAAAAGTGAAATAGGTAAAATAGAACAGTATCCCTGTCCTATGGCTTACAAAAGTTCTACATTCAAATTTGATGAAAGATGACTTATGAAAACATCTTGATACCTATTTCGAGCTAACACATGTACAGAGGTAAAAATATATGCCTGTGTCAAGTCTTGACAATGGCATAAACATTTATGAGTTATTAAACATAAATATTTTTTTCAGAAGGCCAAGTTTCCTCTACTATCTAAAAGGCAATATTAAGGACATTCAAGACGTGTTTGAATTACCCCCTGTAGATTGAGGTTGATACAAATGACAAAGATGCATTGTCAAAGTAGAGTAGTGGCTAACAGTTTGTGGTTTGATCTACCAAGATACAGTGACAGTTTTGGGAGGAAAATCATACCATATTACATAACACAACAGACAAAATTCATCTATACAGCTTTTATAAAGTCTGTTTTTTTTTTATTATTTTATTTTATTACAATAATACATTTATTAATGAGTACAAAATTAATATAAACAAAAGATGAAGCATGGCCACATATGAAGATTCTGCATAGAAATTGAAGCAAAATGAGCAACTTAAAAAAACCTAATTGTTTTAAGTTACATGGTTTAATAATATACTCAGGAAGACTTGCATAAAATGTAATTTACTTATTAGTTCATGAATTGAACATGTTGGCTTGTTTAATATTAAATTTATATTACAGATTTATTTCGAACAATATTAAAGAGCAATACTATTTTTTTAAGAAAAAAAATTCTGTGCTTTAGATGCACAATAATTATAGAAAACATTGGCATTTCAATGATACACATACATCTGAATTTTGCTAAAAATAACATTTTGACTAGACAATTAATAATGAAAGCTGTTCTCCACAGCATTTCAATGAATGAGAGTAATGGAGAACTTTTGATTGAAAAAAATAATTTATGAACACATGTTTGACTTCATTTTTATATGGTATTTGAATTTCATCAATATTTTGGGGATATTAAGAATATCTTGCATCAAAATGTAGAAACTTATAGATTTTTCTTTGAATTGAAAGAATAAATCAAATAAAAGTTTCAAGTTAATTGGTAAATATCAAGTTTTGCTAAGATATTTAACATTATTGCTTGCATTGAAATGAAAATTATTGTTTTAAGTAGACTGATTGTTTGTAAATATAATGTTTCCAAATTTAACAAATAAGAACTAAAACAATCAAAGAGTGCTCAAAGCAGAAAACGATGTAAGCCAAGCAATTTGACTCTGTAATTTTGTACACTACTACTGTCCTTGGCAATAAAACAAAGGCATACAAGGAGTTGTAAGATGTCTTCTCCAATTATGTTCATTTATATGAAATTTGAACCCATACAATGGATAAATCTTGAAATATCTCATTTGATGTGCAGACAAAAACTATAATAAATATAAAAATATATTTAAATGTAAAATAATAATAAATGCTAGCATTGATTTTTTAATTTAATTTTTTTTTTATCAGTTATGAAATGTTCACCAAGAATACCAAAAAAAAAAATACACTAAAAAACCCAAAAATCATAAAACCAAAAAAATAATATATTTGATGTAAGTGAAGATATAAATATATGATAAATAACAAGAATGTGTCCATAGTACACGAATGCCCCACTCACACTATCATTTTCTATGTTCAGTGGACCGTGAAATTGGGGTCAAAACTTTAATTTGGAATTAAAATTAGAAAGATCATATCATAGGGAACATGTGTACTAAGTTTCAAGTTGATGTAACTTTAACTTCATCAAAAACTACCTTGACCAAAAACTTTAACCTGAACTTCGCACTATCATTTTCTATGTTCAGTGGACCATGAAATTGGGGTCAAAACTATAATTTGGCATTAAAATTAGAAAGATCATATCATGGGGAACAAGTGTACTAATTTTCAAGTTGATTGGACTTCAACTTCTTCAAAAACTATCTTGACCAAAAACTTTAACCTGAAGCAGACGGACGGACGAATGAACGGAGGCACAGACCAGAAAACATAATGCCCCTCTACTATCGTAGGTGGGACATAACAATAATTTAATTTTGGATTTAACACATCTTCTGATTGGCTAACATTGTTTTGTTTATCAGCTCATAGACATAATTTTGTCTTTTGACTGTGACGTCATCAACGTTTTTCATGCTTTACTCCAGTTTAAAATGGAATTTAGACTTCATATATGTTTATTTAATGTCCTACAAATGAATGGCAGTAATTAAATTATAAGAAATGACTGTAATATTTTTTGTCTATTCGAAATAACATAAAAATTATTACAGTCATTCCTTAAATAATATAATTAAAGTTCCTGCCATTCATTTGTAGGACATTAAATAAACATACATGAAGTTAATTTAGGCAAGATATTATCTTAGTATATGCAAAATTAATATGTGCAACCCTAATATGAAACCTTAAATGAACAAGCTCAACATATTTTTTTATTGTTTTAACACGATTTTTGTGTTTTGTTGAGACACTTAATTTCACAGCTGATACAAAACAATATCAAAATTTTATTTTGAAACTGAATGTTAATAAATACATTAAAACAATACATATTTGTACAAAATATAAAAACAACACATATATCTTTTGATGACAAACATAAACCAAAAACAATTTACATGGACTTAGTCTAGAAACATGAAGGAAATACAGAATGAAATGTAATCCAAGACAAGACTGGTCAAAATACTTTTCATGAAACACACAGTGGTATTACACAATACTCAAGGTTTTGAATTGTATAACATACAGACAAGAAAGGTTTTAGAGGTAAAAATTGTTAAGGCAGCATTAAAATTGATAAACAATGGAAACTTATAGACATATGGGTATCAAATTATAAATGTAAAGAAAATTTGTGTGGTTTTTTTCACAAACATAGCACTAAATCTTTATTCCACAACTAGCTCAATAATTCTATATTCATTTTAAAAACAGAATTATGACCTTAATAATTTCATTGTTATTAAATTTAACAAGAAATTTATTATGCTTAGTAGCAGCACTGATGCATACTATTATATTTTAAATACAAAACGGTGGTAGATTAAGAAATAGCTTTAAATCTTTATCATAGTTTTTAAATTTGTCTGAGCTTACTAAATGAAATCATTCTTGTCCAAAACCAAAGTTTGTGAACAAAAATAATTCTTATCAAGTATTGGATTATCCTGACCATGCAAACAACAATGTCTTTGGCTGTCTTTAATACTGTCATCACAATCTAATCCTTACTACAATCTTGCAGCAAAATTTCAGCACCTTTTGTTATTGTTCTATGGTAATATGAGCAATCTATTTCATTTCCAATAAAACAATACTGTAAGTATAGCAAACACTGCCAATGTTGAGTCTCGTCATAGATAAACTGTCATTTACTAAAATAGCCTTTTCTTGTCTTTTTTGTGTGAGCTGAAATCAAATTAAAATGAAAAGTAAGTCTCTTCTCAATCTTTGTTTTAAAATGAATAGCACAAATTGTAACATACATGATGACACACATTTCCACAATAAAGTGCACAGGTAAATAAAAGAAAAACTTGATGGTAATCATGTTTCATGATCATAGTGAAAAATTGTAATTATAAGTATTGAATGCTTCTTTTAGTAATTTCAAAGAGTTGTAAAAGCCTTGACCATGCATACATTTTTAGAATGAAGACGTCATACAAAATGTACTTCGGTCAACACTTTTACACCCCAATGAATTTACAAAAAGAAGCAGCCATTTCTTAAATAAATTTCTCTTCCAAACTGTAATACATGAAATAAGGACAGCAGAACACTAACAACTTTTTTAAGAGCATTCAACAATTTTGAGTGTGTATCTCTAATTTTTTTTAATTTTTTTTGGCTGATGCAGTGTCAAGTTAGCACCAATAATTCAGTTAACCAATATGATCTGTCAACTTATATTTAAGTCTTCTGGTTACCTTTGTCATTGGGATACTGTTTCTTTATAATATTTTCTGCATCTCCTTTTGTACAAGTTAACAAAAAATATAGGCATTGTTTTACATTTTTCAATTCCTTGCCTTTTATAGCTGACTATGCCGTATGGGCTTTGCTCATTGTTGAAGGCTGTACGGTGATCTATAGTTGTTCCGTGTTATTTTGGTCTCTTGTGGAGAGTTGTCTCATTGGCAATCATACCACGTCTTCTTTTTTATATTCATATATCAGGACTTAACATTTCAAAATCAATTTATGTCTGCACTTAAGTACTTTCACCCATCTTAGTATCATATCATGTTTAGTAATGGTAAAATATATAAACAGCATTAATTGAATTATCTATTTATAGATTAAAATTAACAGCACTGCATATTAATTATGGTTAATTGTTTTTTTGTTTTTTTTTTAAATTAGAAATTTCTAATAAGAAAACTTGGTTAAACTGGAAATAATGCAGAATTAATTCTGCCCTTTAAGTTTACACTGATAATGCATTCTTATTTTGACCTTTTTTTCTGTAAGGACTTGGAACTATAATCAGGCAAAGCATATTCAATGTAGCTTGAATAAGACTGGATGTGCAAGACGTATCCTTCGCCTTGTGTGAGGGAATATGAATAAGCAGGAAGAGATGAATATAAATCTGTGATGATCTGATTAAAAATATTTCTTAACTAGTAGTTCATTCTATTTGTCTCAATAGTTTACAAGGAGCATGCAAAAAGGAAAATATTGTTCGAAAATCTCATTAAAAAAAAATCCACTTTAATAAATGATAAAGTTATAAACTTTGTAATGTGATACCTAAAATTTACTTTATTTATATAGAAATTTAACTGATGACACAGATATATGTCTCACCTGTATGTATAATGCTTATTAAAAACAAGAATGTGGCCATAGTACACAGATGACCCACTTGCACTATTGTTTTCCGTGAAATTGAGGTAAAAACTCTAATTCAGCATTAAAATTAAAAAGATCATATCATAAGGAGCATGTATAGACTTCAACTTCATCAAAAACTACCTTGAACAAAAACTTTAAGCTGAAGTGGGACAGATGGACCGATTGTACAAACAGACACACATACCAAAAAACATAAGGCCCATAAATGGGGCATAAAAATAGTATAACTTATTACATGTAGTAAACTAAGCAAAACATTTAAAGTCAATGAACCATGAATGAAGGTGCATGGCTAAATAAACTCTGTGGAAATGAGAAATTCTGCATAATAAATACCATTCCCTTATCATGAGTGGTTCTCAATACCTTAACACAAACTTTATAAGATGTAAATTATACATTTCAGTGAATGAACCATGAATGAAGAAATGGAACTGTATGATCTCCATGGATGTGCAACTGCATACCAAATAACATTGACCTACCAATAGTGGTTCCCCTAAACTTGAACACTAATCATAAGTTTATACATTGTCATTGTTGATGCTACCCCCACCAGAAACAGCACACCTCAGTCTCACCTTTGCAAGTGTGTCTAGGTAAGACATATAAATAAGAAATATATTATATAACTATTTTAATATTGAATTTAGAAATAAAAAGGCTCCAAGAAAGCAATATTCCTCATCTCCAACCAACAATCAAGCCTTGTTGTGTTGACAACATGTTAAGGCATTCGTCAGTCCCAGAAAAATTCCTATTTGAGCAATACATCTGCTTAGAACTTGTTTCATTTAAAATCTTGGTTAACTCAATAAAATTTCAGTCCAGTTATAGACAACTAAAATTTTTTTTTTACTGATGTGTCATAGTTTTAAAGAACAAGAACATTTTGCAGGGTAAAGAAACATTTTTTTATGGTTGAAATATTGTGTAGCAAAACTTATTTCCTTAATTAGTACAAGTACAACCATGATTTTTGGTATAACAATAAGAATGCTATTAATACATTTGTACTTACTGTTTGTCAACACCATTGATGATAAATCACACAGAAATAATTGTTTGTGGAACACATTTTACCGCAGACAAATACAGCTCAAATTAAAAGACGGAGGCGGACAAAATCCATGTAATCATCAATTAAAATAATAATTAACTAATAAAAGTTGTGTTAAAGAATTCATACTGGAATTCATTCAATAGGGGAAAAGGAGAAAATTGAATACATCTATCTTCAAAAGTACTTCAGAACTTTTTATTGGCCATCTCTGAATGAAAACTAGATGTGGTAAAACGACACGAATGGCCCCCGTCTCAAAAATGTTGAAAAATCTGCAATTTCAATACCACAAGTGGACACAAACATGATCGTAGTCTCACATGTCAAAAAACAGCTCAAAATCTGGAGGCATATAGAAAAAAAGTCTGTATAACTGTGATTTTCAACAATTTTTAAAGTTGTTAACCATTAATTTTGGCAAAAATTACCAGAGCAAAATGAAATTTAAACTTGATCTGCAACTCATCATAGGTAGCTCACATACAAACAAATCAGCCCAATATCTGAAAACATTTAAAAAACAAGAGGCTGTCACAACGACAGCAAACCGGATTTATTAACATTTATTTGTGTCCTGGCAATATCACAAGAACCATTACTGATGAATGGTGAAAGTGAAAATCGTCAATATCAAATTTGACCTCCATTTTGTCATCAGTATCAACATATTAAAATTTGAAAAGCTTAGATTGAATGGTTCATGAGTAAATGCAACAACCTGAATGGAAACGCCATTTTACGATCTTTCAAGAACCATAACTCCTGAACGGTAAAAGTCAAAATCGTCATTATTGAACTTGACCTCTATTTTGTCATCAGTAACAACATATTAAAATTTCAAAAGCTTTGGTTGAATGGTTCATGAGAAAATGCACGGACACGACGGGAAAAACCATTTTTCAATCTTTCAAGAACCACAACTCCTGAACGGTAAAAGTCAAAATCGTCATAATTGAACTTGACCTCCATTTTGTCATCAGTAACAGCATATTAAAATTTCAGAAGCTTTGGTAGAACAGTTCATGCATAAATGCACGGACACGACTGGAAACTCCATTTTTCAATCTTTCAAGAACCATAACTCCTGAACGGTAAAAGTCAAATTCGTCATTATTGAACTTGACCTCCATTCTTTCATTAGTAACAACATATTAAAATTTGGGAAGCTTTGGTAGAACAGTTCATGCGTAAATGCACGGACAACTCCATTTTTCAATCTTTCAAGAACCATAACTCCTGAACGGTAAAAGTCAAAATCGCCATTATTGAACTTGACCTTCGTATAGTTGTCAGGAATAACATATTAAAATTTTAAAAGCTTTGGTTGAACGGTTCATGAGTTAATGCACGGACAACATTTGATTGCCGCCCGCCCGCCGTACATCCCCAAATCAATAACCGACATTTTTGTCACAAAAATCCGGTTAAAAAGTCTGTATAACTGTGATTTTCAACAATTTATCAAAGTCCATAGCCCGTAATTTCGGCAAAAATTAGCCAAGCAGAACAAAACTTAAACTTGATCTGTAACTCATCTTGGTTAACTTGTATGCCAAAAATTATCCTAATATCTAGCGTTTAGAAAAATAGTCCGTATAACTGTGCTTTTCAACAATTTATCAAAGTCCAAAGCCCGTAATTTCGAAAAAATTAGTGGAGCGGAACGAAACTTTAACTTGATCTGTAACTCATCATTATTAACTCACATACCAAAAATCAGCCCAATATCTGAAGGCGTTTAGAAAAAAACTCTGTATAATTGTTTGTTGCGGAATGACAGAATTTCGGAATCACAGACGAGGGTAAAACTATATGGCACCGACAACTTCGTTGCTGGGCCATAAAAATTATAAAAGAAATTTTCTTAAGTCTACCAAGGCAGATGGTTTTGAATATTTTTTTGACTATGTCTAATTTTATCAAGTTTGTAATACAATAATTTTTGACAAAATTTTCTACAATTATGTACCTTTTTTCCCTTTTTGAATGCTACAATTCAGTATTGACATTGTTTACATATCACCTCACTAAAAAGTTTGGTACTTCAAATTGCATGATTTTTTTTTTAAAGAACTACTTGTTGTTTTATACAATTCTTTTAAATTATGTTGATTGTTTTATCCAAAATGGAAGAGGGTTTCCAAAAAAAAAAGTATTACATTGCCAAAAAGACAGCAATTGATGGTATGGTCTGTTAACCCTTTCCTCAATAATCACACCTTTTGACGCCTGTGTAGTGCCTTAGTTGAAAGGTCTTGTGTACAAAAAAACTTTATCAGACTAAATGAAATTTGTATTTAAGAATTCCTGACTAGAATTTCATTGATGAAATTTTCAATTTTGCAATACTTTAAACCTGATGATTTTTTTAATGAAAAAATCCTATGCAAATCAAGTATGCAAAAAAAATTCCATGGAGGAAAGGGTCAAGCTGAAATAGTGAGTGTCTCATTACATAGAATATGCTTGTGAGATAAGCAGTAGTGATTTAGGTATATATGAATATATTCATGGACAGGTACTAGCAATGACTTACATGTCCCGCATACATATATGAGCTTTCTAAGGTAAAAAAAACTATCCTTGACAAATAATCTTGCCATGATATAGCTAGTATTTGCTACAGTGGTATTAAGCTTACAAAACTTGAATCTTAAACAATATGGTGTAGCTAATGAAAATCCAGCTCAGGTTTTAAAATAACTTAACAATTTGTTAAACTGAATTTTGTAAAAAAATAATTATATAATAATATGTACTGAAAAAAAGTTGTAAATTCCACTGTGTTTTGTATTATAAATAGATAAACATAATCTAGTAATTTGTTAAAGATAGTTTTTTTTAACCTTGTGAAGCCTCACGAGTATTAGCTTACTCTGCTGAGTATAAAAGCTACCAAACAAAAGTCCATTTATAGTCATATAATAAGATATTACAGTTAATCTGAGTAGTAAACCTAATTTTGAGCCTACCTTGGCGAGTTTTTGATCATACTGCAAGATAGGTTATACATGTAATTGGAAAGACATAATTCAGAGCATATTAGAACTCAACACTTCAAACTTGTCTACCTGTAAACTACTCGTTTTCCTGTAGTGGAAGACATGTTTGAATCATGTGACCTGAAATGATTGTCAGAAATCGTCACTTTTCACACTTGCATTCATTTAAAGGTGGGTTTACAACATATGATTTTCCATCTGATTTTTTTTCAACCTTTAATGGCGTTTCAGCGTAATCGCACCGTGTGAACACTAACATGAGAAGCATGTCATGTTTTGTTAATCCAATGGAAAATAATATTGTGAGAACAGATCACTGTACAAATTATCTGCATTATGGTATCAAATTGAATGGAAAATCTTAACATGCAAACACTCCTTAACTCAGCTTACGTTTTTTTATATCATTAACTAAAGATTGTTATAATGAGAATTCATAAGCTCGTTTTATTGTAATTTATGCATTTTAATTGATAAATCAATAAACTTATGTACAATTTTATTTAACTAAACAGACTTATGGAAACTTTTTTTGGAGATAAATATGCATTAAAGAGCATGCTGGATAACATTATGTCAATAATACCAGAAAGAAGCAAAGCATGCTTTAAGAAATATTCCCACAGTTAAAGAATAGGGCCTAAAACTATTACACTAAACTAAATCAAAAATGATTATAACTAATTTAAACTTACTCTTTAATATTTTCATTTGATCCTGAAATTCCCATAGCTTCTTCCCAGGCTTTCTTCTCCTTTTGAAATTGTGCCCATTTATCATCCATTTCTTTTTGCTGTTGGTCTAAACTTTTCTTTGTGTGTTCTGATCTTCTTTGTAACTAAAACAATACATTTTATTTGAATAAAATGAAGTCTTTTTTTATCATTGATATGTGTGGCTGACAACCTTTATTTTTGTAATTTTAAATTGATATGACTTTACTTATAGTGTTTTGATGTATAGTGAGCATTATACATGTATTTCTTATCAAACTATTGTTCGAACAAGTTTAAAATAATGAAATAAAACAAAAAATTTTAAACTGTCATAACTTAAGTTAAACTTTTTTTAATTTCAGAAGTGTTTTCTTTCTCTCAACAGGATATATATATCAAACCATTCTAGCTTTTTTACAGATGTGCCTCAAACCTATGGAAGATAAAGTTCAAATTCTAAATAGGTAAATGTCTTCTTTACTAAACTGCATGGTTGAAGTAATAAAACTGTCTTTTTTTTCTTTCATAAGAAAAATTCCTGAAAATCTTAATTATTTTTGAAAGTTTATAGAGGAACAAATTTTCTCTCAACACCTTGACTTTACCTATGAAATACACATATTTACAATATACTTTATTTCCCTGGATTAAATTAATTTTCAAAAATAAAAAGTATCGCATCATGAAGTTTAACAATAATTCATCTTACATCAGCTTCCGATTCTTTAAGTTTTTGTTCTTTTTCTTTGACTTTAGTTTCGAAAACATGTTCCATTTCAGCCTCCATCTTCTTCATTTTAATATCATGGTCTCGTTTCTCCTCAGCCATTTGAGTTAATGGATCTCTGTTAAATAAAAAAAATGATACTTTGAATTTTACAGACACATGGAAAATAAGACATGCTGGTGATATGCATAATGGAGGTCAAAAGGATAATACAATTAAAGAACCCTTGAAAGCATGCTTACACACCCAACACACCCACATTGTGACTCGAAAAACAAAATCTTATTATAATCCAAATCAAAGACTTTTAACTCTCAAAAATGTCAACTGATAAAAATTTCTGGTATATAATAGCTTGCTATTCTGTGTAAGCCAACGCTCTGTGTTGAAACTGTACTTTGACCTATAATGTTTTACTTTCACAAAGTGTGTGGATGGAGAGTTGTCTTGGCACTCATACCACATCGTCTTATATCTACATTTTCATATTATGTCATCATTATCTACAATGTTTCATGAAATTCTATGTGGTTTCAGAGGAGTTGTGATGAATAGAAGAGGATTGACAAACAGACAGACAGGCGGTGTCAAAAACATTATATCCTTCTTCATAGCTATGGTTATAATCATAAAAACTTTTACAAGTGAAACCTTAACCTCATAAAGGAGAACAGAATCATGTCCACAATATAGATACCTAGTTAATTGTATATAGAAGAAGGTGGTATAATTGTCAATGAGAATATCCTCCATCAGCGACCAAATGATGTCGAAATTCACAATTATAGGTCACTGTACGGCTGTCAACAATCAGCAAATTCAATACTGCATAATAAGTTTGTACAGTGTAATCCAACACCTGAGTATTACAACATCCTGCTATAACCTACACATTTTCATAGTCCCAAAACATGCCTATCCTTCCAACATCCTGCATAATCTGACATTTTATTTCTGGCCCCCCAGTGTGTTGGATAACACAGGTTTCACTGTATATTCATAGTATATTTATTTGTGCAGTTACTGTTTTAGTTTTACATAGCTGACTATGCAGTATGGGCGTTGCTCATTGTTGAAGACCCTAGTGACCTATAGCTGTTAATTTCTGTGTCATCTGGTCTCTTGAAAAAGAGTTGTTTCCTTGTCACTCATACCACATCTTCTTATTTCTATTTATGCTATGTCAATAAAGTAAAATTGTGATGTGACTTATATTGTGACTTACTTTGATAATGATCCTGGTTTAATTTTATTTCCATCAACTGAAGTTGGAGCTAGTTTGTTGTATCTAAAGTTCTCATAATGTACATTGTTTGTAAC
The DNA here is from genome assembly GCA_037788925.1 of Mytilus galloprovincialis. Taxonomy (NCBI): domain Eukaryota; kingdom Metazoa; phylum Mollusca; class Bivalvia; order Mytilida; family Mytilidae; genus Mytilus; species Mytilus galloprovincialis. The sequence goes on from CM075333.1 coordinate 96,331,438, forward strand.
ATCTTTAAGGTCTTGCATATGTTTTCTGAAATAATATAAAGAATTATTAATACAAAACATATAAAAATGTGAGCTTGACAGTTCTATTGATAATAGTTAATTTATTAATGCGATTTTTGTAGAATTGAATAAAATGCAAGATTTATTATTGCAAATTCAGGAAAATCTGCATATAGTTATATGTATCCCATACAAAAATTAGAGTTCTTATTATTTCAGTGGCAATATTCCTAAAAACAAGAATGTGTCCATAGTACACGAATGCCCCACTCGCACTATCATTTTCTATGTTCAGTGGACCGTGAAATTGGGGTTAAAACTTTAATTTGGAATTAAAATTAGAAAGATCATATCATAGGGAACATGTGTATTAAGTTTTAAGTTGATGTAACTTTAACTTCATCAAAAACTACCTTTACCAAAAACTTTAACCTGAACTTCGCACTATCATTTTCTATGTTCAGTGGACCATGAAATTGGGGTCAAAACTATAATTTGCATTAAAATTAGAAAGATCATATCATGAGGAACAAGTGTACTAAGTTTCAAGTTGATTGGACTTCAACTTCTTCAAAAACTACCTTGACCAAAAACTTTAACCTGAAGCGGACGGACGAACGGAGGCACAGACCAGAAAACATAATGCCCCTCTACTATCGTAGGTGGGGCATAAAAATAATCTCAGTAAGGAAAATTAAATATAGTTCTGTACCCTTGTTTTTGAAATTAACATATGGAAATGTTTAGATTTCATTTCCTTTTATATCGATATGTACTTTTTCAAATTATAGGAAATACTCTAACATATTCTACATATACTTTATAAAAAATGTTCATAGTTCTTAAAAGGGGACATAATCAGTTGTGGAGATCAGAATCTTCATAAAATTTTCACTGTTCCTAAGATACTTGCCTGATAAGCATATTCCGTAATGCAATGAAGTCATTATGTTCTAAGTTTTCCACTGAAAAAAAATAAACAATGTTAATTAGACTTATTAGTACTCATCATCATGTTATTAAATGGAGGTGTCAATATACTCATAAATATCACAATTATCAATGGAGCTGTTTTTGCATAATTCTTTATATAGAGGTATTCACATTCTGTGGTTCTATTTATTGTAGTTGGTATACCTTTTCTTTGATTGTGGAAAACTTTTTTGTAGACATTTGATTTTGTGGTTTGCCAATCTCTGTATACAAAGCGTTTCACAAAATTTGTTGAACATTTAAAATCGTGGTTCTCACATTCCCATGAAATCCATAAAAATTGGTATCCAACAAAAATCTATGAATTCACAGTATCTTAATAAGTTTTATTTTGATATTTAGTTTGATTAACAAATTTTGTATATGTACTGCGATAATATACTCCTTTTAAGATTTGAAACAAGGTTTCACAAATCGCATAACCGCTATATTTTTTTGAAATTCTGGCCATTAATAATACATATTTTCTTGTCGTTAGGGAAATTTTTCAAACAAATATGATAACATTTGAAGTCCTCTATTATACATACCTTCTACAATACCCCATGGATACTGTCGACCTCTGACCTTTTTTCCACCTGATTCTATTACTCTGTTGCTGCCTATGACTGCAAAAGGCACTCGGTCCTAAAATATAATGACCAATACAGAAATAGTAATAATAAACAGAAGGCACCCTGCCCTTAAATACATAACCACAAAACTAATAATAAACAAAATAGTACTTTGTCCTGATATATTTTGATTGTTTAGTGATTTTCAGCACTGTTGTGTTACTTTGTTGCAGTCATTTTTTTTTTTTGGTAGAGGATCCAGAGAGCTAAGAGAGAAGTATAAAACTAGTAATTAAAAAACCTTTACAAAAAATGGCCTTGTTCTTTGTGTTAAGGTTTTTTTAAATATTGTTCATTATCAAGTAATTCATAAAACACTGTGTAACTTAGCATTTCCAATTTTATAGCATAATTAACATACATTTTCTTTTGCCCATCTTGCTAACTACTGTGTGGTACCTTTTATCTTGATATTTTATTTCTGTTTCAACACTTACCCTCATTTTTTTCTGTAGCTTGTTTTCCTCTTCATCATCACATTCAGGAAATTCATATATCTTTATCTTGTGTTGAGCGATTTCATTCAATATCTATAAATAGACAGATAAACAAATAGAAAATAGACAGATAAAAAAATAGATATATGTTCAGGAAATTCATATATCTTTAGGCCAACTAAAATTAATTAGTAGATTTTCATCCAAATTTTTGAAAAACATGGGGCGGGTGGGAGGATTTTATTTTTTAAATTTTATTTCATATGAAACCCTTGTCACAAGTTCTTCATACCGCGGGGTATATGCTAGTGGAAAACAAGCTTGTATAATGTATATACATGTTGTATAGCAACCACTGTTATACATGTAATTGCCGCTTTAGAAACCTATTTATAGTATACATCAAAGGGAAGAGAAATGCTCTCTTCAGTTGGACTAGACCTACACCAAATTTATTTTGCTTTCTAAGCAATGGTTTGTAGTCCACATAAAATAAATAAAATGTATTGGTACAATTGTATGCAACACAAGTATTATGAGTACAAAATAAAATGTAAACTCAGTGTGGAAAGTAATTATGTGATGTAAAACATGAACTTAACCAAAAAGTAGTTTTTTAATGACTAAATTGAGGGTATTGGGACAGTTACAGAGGGTGTTTGCTGTTTGTCAACAAAACAACAGCTATGGGTAAATATAATGGAATTAAAATGCGTGTTTGTCGACTTTTTTTTCTCAATATACTGTCATAAATCAAACAAATTCGTGCTTGTGTCAATTTCTTTAATCCAGTCATGTTTTTTGTACCAATTTGTTCTACGATTCTTGCGCTTTGGATATCATTTACAGTCCAAATTTCCTGACACAACATCGTATAAATAAAGAAAAAAAACACGGTTTTCGATTCACTTGTGACTACCGCAATTTGCGTTAAATGACAAGGCGTTTTACTCGTTACTCGAATATTTCATGCCCTTCTCGTTATCAATCTCTATTCTCGGTAGATGTTGTCATAATATAGCAGCAGAATATGTCGACTCAATCATATCGTTATTAGATTACTCGGAGAAATACAAAAACGAAATTTGAAACAGGAAGTGTTGAATGAAACAAAATTATCGATGGTTCCCGGTAACGGACATGATAAAATCCGGAAATCGTATTTTTGTTAAATAAAAAAAATCGGGGCGGGACGATTTCAGAGGGGCGGGCGGGGATGAAAATCTAGCAATTGATTTTAATTGGCCTTATCTTGTGTTGACCAATTTCATTATATATATACAACAAAATCTGATGAACCAATATCTTTTACTTTTCATTGGTTTTTATCTATCCCCTGAACTGTCAAATCCAAAAGTTGTAAATCTGTATTTACTATGGGTTCAGTTTTCAACTTTATTGATTTTTAAAGCAAAAGCATGTTTGCCATATTTATTTCAAAGGTACTCATTTCACTGGTACGGTGAAAATAGTGAAATAAAAGTAGCATATTTCTGAAATTATGAATTTTTAAGGCTTACAGTTTTCTTGAATTCTCGACACTCATCAGGAGTTAATGTGTCTGCCTTGGCTATGATGGGGATGATATTGACTTTATCGTGTAGACGTTTCATGAATTCTACATCTAATGGTTTTAATCTGAAAACAAATAATTATAGAACAATATTTTTTAATACTTCTATATATGAAATCTGCAGAGGATTTAAGATAAACAACTCTACTTTCTGTCTGAGTATTTAGAAGATGTTTTTCTGCATTGTATCATTTTGATGAGCTAAGCCTTTTTCGACTGATTTTTATAGTTTGTTCTGATGTTGTCTTAAAACCATTGTTTGTAAAACACTTTCACAGTTTAGGGGAGGGTTGACACCTTCAAACAGGTTTAACCAAAACACATTCTTTAAGTGCCTGTCTCAAATCAGAATCCTCTAACTAAAAAAAATAACTTTTATTTTAATTAATAAGGTGGATCGGGACTATACGACTGCGCATAATTTCATGCATAAACTACAATGCACACGAAAAGTATTTGTTGTAAATTCAATATTTTTTTTTTTTATAAATATTTTGATTGATTAGAAATGTTAAATCATTGTAGTTATGTCACTAAAAGAATATAATCGTTATTAGGTGTATCTGTTAAAGGCTCAAAATGACATTTCACCCATTTTCACCATTTCCCCGCCAAAATTTGGGTTTAAAGGCAAAATATTTTTTTTTCCTTATCTGTGACCTATGTTTTTTATTTGCTTATTCTTTGAAGCTATATTTCAGCTTTTCGTATTACAGATTTGGACCAAGTGTCATAGAATGTTTTTAGATATTCCGATAAAATATGTCAACACCTCTATTTTCCCTATCATTTTATTGAAAAATGGCCACTTTTACATACCTGTTTAAAAGAAAAATTTTGAGCTTAAATAGTCCGTGACCCCCTATTTTTTTCCGACCAATTTGATTCACTTTCTGTAAAGAATAAAAAAACAAAAAATACGGCACTTCTGATAGAAACTTTGAATAGGCCCGAGCCACCTTAACTAAATCAGATCTGTTATTAATTTCTTTTTTCAACAATGTTTTGACTTTCCCTTAATCAATACTAAGTGGACTTAAGTGATGTTGCAGTTAAACTATGATGTATGGATACATACCCGTGACCTGTAGGTGCAATGAAGTAACAACATACATGAACTCTTGTATCAGCATTTGTAATTCGATTGACTCGTGACTCAGCATTTAAATATTCATCGTATTTGCTATCTATATAGTCTATCACTGGCTGCCAACTACAAAACAAAGTCTAATATTAATAAACAGTTTACAAAAATATATATTTGATCTAAATTAGAAGGAAACTATCCTTCAAGTGACTTCACTATGAGTGCTTCTTCATCACTGCAGACTATGAAGACTAAAATGTCTGTTTTGTCTTGACATTATCCCCTATCTTGTTTAATTCAAATCTATCACTCACTTTAAACATTAAATTTATTTTTTTCAGATTTTTCTAAGAAGCACAGTAATTTTCTCTTTCTGTGTGTACATCAAATATTATAAAAGATTCTTATGAATTAGATAGTATACATATTTTACATCCTCACTCAATTCCTGTTTAACAATACTTTGAATTTTTATATGCCCTTTGAGCATAGCATTATTGTGAAGTAAACATTTATATGCCATTGCATGCAACTCCTTGTTTATTATTTCTCAAATAAAAAATTCTTCAATCATTTTTATGCTTCATAAATATAGTGGTGTATTATTGACATCTATGTATATTTAGTTCCCAATAACAAAATACTTTAAACAGAAAAGTATCATGGTACAAGACCATGGGAAAGAACTCTTCTATTCTTAATATGAAATAATTCTATATTGTAAGATATTGCATAACTTGCATTGCATCATAGATAAAAGAGTGTAGAAACTAGAAAGATATCTATATTTTCACACACAAGTCTGATGCCAGAAAAATCACATATTACATGTAGCATATGATATCTCACACCAGCCTGGTGCCAGAAACAAGTCACATGATGTAATATGCATCAGAGGTTAGTCACATGATATTATATGTAGCAGAGGTTATCTCCCTTATCACACAATGATAAATTGTGTTTTACATTCTAATCTTTGTTGAAGCAATTAGAACATACCTCAGAATTATTAAGATAGGTACAAAATCTGTTTTGCAGAGAATGGTAACATTCAACCATTTGTTTATTTAATTTTTCTTAGGCAGGAACAACTAATTTGCAGGCTTTCACTTCTCCTTACAGTAATGATTTAAACTGCCAACAGCAATCATATTACTTTGAACTTTGTATCAAAGTGGTTACGCTAGGTTCTTTTAAGAGTTGAATGAGAAATATGCTGAGGTTTTAAGCTATTTTTGAAATTGTTTATTCTTTTATAAAACATAATTTTATAAATATTTTTGTTAGCTCTCATAGATGTTTTTTTTTTTCTTAAAAAGAGATCAACAGAAAACACAAAATAAATTGATATTACAATGTTAAATGCTATTTGAGAAAATTGAGAAATGGTTTTTTTCTATTTGTTGGTCCAAATTGTCACGGAGTTAGAACAATTGTATTTTGCTGATTTCCAAAAGCTTCATACAAGCAAGAAAATTTATACTTTGTTAAACATTTGATCTTGTGTTTTACATATATACACATAAATGACATATTTTGGAAGCCATTAATAATAATGAATCTACAGTACACGTGGATACCTACCAGTTACTATTATCCACAGCATCACCAAAACCTGGTGTGTCTACTGTCGTTAACTTTAACTGTACACCATTTTCTTTCAGTACTACTTGTGTTGTATCCACCTAAAAAAATAAACAACAATTGTAATGTGCCAGGGGTATCATGCAACAAAACCATTTATTAGAGAAAGATATTCTAGCAGATCCAAAACTTTTTTCTTACTAGTGAGTATTTGGTAAAATAACTACTGAAACTAGAAGTAATCACTGATATAGACAATATTATTTGAGGCCAGTTTTCATGAAAACATTCAGCAATTTGTCATTTCACTTGGCCCTTACAATGTAAAATCACTTTATCAATGATTTCTGATCAATATTTTCTTAAATTTCATCCTTATTCTAGGCCTCTGATATTCCAGGTAACATGCATATTTTCTTTGAACCATTTGAGCTATTCATAATTTTTATTTGGTCCCACAACCCCTTCTGCCATTATTTTCCCTTAACATTTCTGATTGGACCATTGGAGTTAATATAAATTTACATTTTTTTATTAGCCATAACTGGTAATTTTTTATGAAGTTTTATATTAAAAGGATGTCATTTATGATCTTCAGTAGATTTATTCATGTTTATGTATTGCCTTTAGTAATTTCTAGTTTTTCTGTTAGCTTTTGTAATTCATATTAATACATTTCTGTTGAAGTGAACAACATACATCTTTTTTGTGACTTGTAACATATGCAAATGCACTGTTAAAATAATAAATAAAAGTCATGCATACCATACCTTTAAAATGCATTAATGAAACAATTTTAACATGTTATAAATAGGTTTTCTTGACATTATAAAACAAATGTACATATTGGCATAATTGTACTTTTGGATAAGAATACACATTTTTTTTCAAATTTTATTACATGTAGTACATAAATTCAATTGCTTTATCCCCTTAACCACAAAAAAGGGTAAACCACATAGCGCTGGTTGCGTCCTTGCTTCCAAAAATGAGTCTTGTGTAGTGTGACATGTTTTCCTGTGGACCTTGTGAAATGACACATTAATTCATGAATGAATGAGCCAGTCAGTCCTGTACCGGTGTGTGAAGGATCTTTTTTTTTTTCCCGTTCATTTTACATAATTTTATTATGCATTAATGAAATAATTTTAACATGTTATTAATATTTTTACATGTAAGACAAAAATGATTGACATGCATGTACTTTTGACTGAGAACAAAGAAAATTTAGTCTAGAAACTAAATCATCTCAACTTAAAAACAAAATATCATGCATATATTCAATCAGTTTTCAAATCTACATACAAAATATCACGAAATAAATAAAACCCAGAAATCAGGCACAGTATTAATCATGCATAAGATTTGTTATAAGATTTGTTATGTCATAACTATTTTTTTTTCATTTTGCAGGAAACTTTTGTTCAGTCATCTAGAATCACTGGAGCATGGAAAACGTGAACCAATTCATTGTGGACTTACAAAAAAAATAGAGCAGTAATGTTGATGGACTACTATACATAGCCTATGTTTTGGTAATAGTTACCTTAACAGTTTTCTGTATTCTGTGTGATGGTCCAGGATAATCACTACTATAGAGGTCAGACAAAAATAATGAGTTGATCAGCGTTGATTTCCCAAGCCCCGATTCACCTAAAATAGAAAAAAGAAACAATAATTTCATGGAAGTTCAGCCAATATGTTAGATTTTATTTATACAAATGAAAATCGTACATTTATTACATTTTGGAGTCATAATTAGACTTTTAATTAGACTTATCACTAAGTTTGTACTTAGCCAAGATCAGCATGACTGGTACTTAGCTATATGTGGAACAAGATTTGCTTATACTTTGGAACCATCTAAGATCACTCGCAGATTGTCATGGGATTTAGGTTGCAGATACAAGTTTTGTGAAAAGTTTTGTGGATTGTTGGTTGTCTATTTGTAATTTTTGGTCATGGTTTATGTTGGTTATCCTGACTTATGTATTTTTATTGGTATCTTTTCAATATTTTAAAAAAAAAAATTTTTTTAATAGAAGATGAAATTCTGCAGGGTTCTGCCTTCTATTCTTTCCATTGTTTTTTAGAACCAGGATTTTTAAAAACCGTTTTAAAAAAAAAATTACATTCATATATTTCTCAAACATTTTGAAAGTAGAGGGTTTGTAAGAACATGCATTTATTACAAAAAAATATACCACAATCTTTAGAATGGTAAAGGTATCAGTACTGTTTATAACATCTATCATATCATTTTATTGAAGCCATTGTGTATGAGAAAGCTGTTTTACATAAATATCATTGTTTAAGGTATAAGTCAAATACTTATGACTAGACTGAAGTAGTTTGTGTGTATTCTGACCACTCATGGTGAGGAGTGCTATTACAAATTACTATAGATTTAAATATTTGTTTTGTCAAGTTTTAACATCAATAGTTCACATATTTTATACATGAATCTATGAATCATTGACTGTCAGCAAGCTTCACTATGTTTCTATTTTTATTTTGCAACCCCCTTTTTTCAAGCATGATTCCCTAGAGATTGTTTTGCAGTTATTGGAATTTTTTATCAAGTGGAATGACTAATCATAATATCATATCAATTTATTATTTAGTATGGGTAGCAACTTCCTTGCCAGACAATTTTACTTTTTTCCTTATTGCTTTTCACCCTAAATCAATAATTGTGTCATTTACAATCATGTATAATGTCTGTTTAAAGCAAGCTAATTCTGTTTATATTGGATTTCCCATAAATAAAATCATTTTCTATTTCTGAAAGATCTCTTCCTGCAATTAATCCATTTACTCTTAGATAACCTACAGACCCTTATTCTAAAGGAAGAAAAATACCGGGTTGTAAAGCTTCTATAAATTTATTATAAAATTCATTTTTAATCAAGCAAATTCGTTGTTTCTATGCACATTTTTGTTAATATTAATACAGGAAGAATAAAATAGTATTTATATTCTGTGAAGTACCGAGTAAGGAGATTAGTGGAAAAATGACAGTGACAAACTATGAAAAGTTTATTTATGTCTTTATGATGTATTTTGCAAACAAAATTAATGGTGTATCCATATCAATATCAATAAAAACTGTCCAGTAAATCAGTAGCTACAATGCAAAGTGATATATTCTTTTAAGTTAATGTACAACTGCCCAAAACTTGACACAAATAATCAAATATACAACTGCCCAAAACTTGACACAAATAATCAAATATACAACTGCCCAAATCATAACCAACAAACCCCTTTAGCTTTGACAATCATCTTAAATATCCCAACAAATTGGAATGATTGTATTTCAAACTCCTGATGGAATCAGCCTAAAAGCTGCTTAACTATTCTTGACTTGCTTTCCCCCGAACCATCTCACTGAATTTAACACTATGTTCCGGTCTTCTTGTAATTCCCCTTTAATGGATCAAGTCCACACACTCCAACCAAATTAAAATTCCAGTTCCTATCAAATTAAGTCCTCTTTCTTACCAGTACCCCTTTTTTTAAATTTATACCCAACCAAAATATTTCACTTTGCTTCCAACTGTTTCTCATCTCCTTATCTCATACTGTTTTGCAAAACATTCATAAATGCAACGGAGGAGTTTTGAGTATTTAAGAATTTCAAACAAGCTTATTTATAAATAGCATTGTTCAAATAAATAGAGGATATTATATATAAACTAAATAGCCAATTGTAAAAGAAGAGGGCAATCAGGTTTTTTCATCAAGAGAAGAACTTTTGAGGATTTTCATCAAAGGATGGATAAGTTATTACCTAATGACATTCCAGTATCCTTGTGATGTATAAGTAATATAAACATAGGTTAGCCAGCCACACTTTTACTATTGTACAATATAAACAATTTATATATTAGAACAACACCTGGGGGATAAAACTGGTCAAATCATCCCTATAATTATATACTCATTCCACACCAGAATTACAAATTGTCCTGTGTGTAGATAATTGTATTTATTGAATCTAAAATACTCTACATTGAAAATTTTACAAGTTATTTATATCTTGCAAACAATTGGATTTAGAGATGATGAACAGCTGTTTATATTTCTTTTTACAGCTGAGGTGATAACCTTTCAATCATCTCTACGAACGAAGTGTGTATAACTTATTGAAATAAACAACCCCTAGACCATATTCTCTATAGACTAGCATCTTAACTGATTCCTTCTTAAGTTTAAGTCCCTGGGAATAGAAGTACAACCATCACTGTTGTCAAACTCGCTGTCAAGCGCTACATGTCCAGTTGATTCCGTGAGGGTATAAATACACAACAATGTCTGATTGGAATAAGAGTGACAATCCAATGCTCTGTGTAGGGTGAGTGCCACTCTCTGTACATTATTTTATCATTACAAACACTCTGAGGGGTTTGTTAGAAGCATGTTGCAAGACAAAATATCTACCCGTATCCAACATCTTGTGGCAGTCCAAATTTTCTGCCGTTCATTCCAGTCAACCCTCCTTACAGAATCTACCACCTACTGCAACTCCCAATAATTTCAAACTTAAAGATATTTACCAAGATCTTGTAAAATAAAGGACATGTAACTAAAATTTTGGAATCTTGGAGGTTATACTAGTACAAGTGCATGGTAAGTTTGCAACTATATGACACCTAGAGCCTGGCTAAAGGACACTATGCACTGTTCAACATTAGACAGGTGGTCCATACCAATAACCATATGTCAATATCTACAGCATCCAGGTTATGGCTAGAATAAACACAAACTATGAAAGATCTGTCATAAAACCAAATTTTCCAAATAACAAAAAATATCTGTTTGATGAAATCTGAAACCAACTATGTGCACTTAAGATGATTACACTAAACCCTTACTTTACCCTCACTTAAATGCACATAATCATTTATAATATCAAATTAACTACATAAATTCTCACATAAATGAAGACTTTAAAATTACTACCATTAACTTTGTTTCTGACAATTGCAAAAACAACATAGTATGTTTAAAGACTGTCCATACGAAGACCAGGGCCAACATACATGACCAGCCATCACCAATTGTGTTCTGAGATGAGACTGTTTCAACACCAGAACAGTAGAACCATTAACACTTGAGATGGGCACCTTTCCATCTAAATCATTACAACACAAAGGTTGTTATGAAGAGAAATTGCAATGAAATATCATTACCTTCTAATTTAGTTTTTACCTTTTAGTCTTTCAGAACTTTTTAAATTTCAAAATCAAATACTTTCTTTGAGAAGGCAAATATACAACTGTGTAATTCAAGTTAAAAGAAATTATTGTGAAAAAGAGAAGATTTGAGTAAATACTGGTGAAATTATATAATTATATAAAACATCTGGTTGGCAGCTGGTTCAAACATAGTACCGTTGAACAAGTAAATCATCTTCATAAGAAGAATGTTCTCAATCAGAACCAAATTCAATAATACATCATCAGAATTTTGGCACTGCAAAAAAACAGTGAAATTATCTACTAGACTAATTAATTCAAAGTTTTAGGCAATTTTATTTTGAGAGTGAGCTGAGGGTATAAATGGAAGTTAATTTATAAGAATTAGGAAGCAGCCATTTAGTGGTAATTTATAGTCATGGACACTCACAGCCAAAAAACCTCTCACCAACATGAGATGAAAAGAAGGTTGATTACAGTCAATATAATTTAATTCTAGGTAGCTGTCTTAAAACAGCTATAGGGCCCTCACTTGCTTTTTTTAGTAAGGCTTAAATTAAAATATTGTTTGTTTGCCCTTTACCGACCGAGCCTATCAATTCGTTCCGCCTGAAAATCTTTTATTTGTATTTACCAGCAAGATTTTATTTTATTTTATTTTTTCGTTCCTACAAAAAATCTTATATTTGTATTTCCCGCTCAAAACTTTTTTACCGGAATCCTCGGGTTTTATCTTTATCGTATAAGGTCTAGTCCGTTTGGTATCATGTGAGCGTTTGACATGCACACTTGCATTTAGAGTTTCAAAGCATTTGTTTGAAATCGATGTTGAACGCTTTGAAACCATGATATGACGTACGTTAACTCTGTATCTTTATACTTGAAGAGCAGGGTTCATTTACAAAAAAGTTTGTTTAATACAAAATAATCAACGTGTGTACAAACTATTTTGTGTAAACGGACGTTGTATTCTATGTAGGGATGGCCTTTAGTGATCCGTAGATCAGGATGATTATGTTAACAATGCCTTCGACCAGCATTGCTATATTATTTATATCTGACATGAACATGATGAACCAAAGGTTACAAAAGCCTGTAAAGTGGAGAATATTTGGCAGTAAAATCGCCCAAGTTTTCCATACAGATCATTTATAAATGCGATGTAAAATACATGACAATTGAGTTTAATTCTTGTAGCATTTTTATTGGAAACATAGGCACACACGCAAATTTAAACACTAGGGACCTTTTCTACTAGTAATGTATGTCTGCCCGGACATATTTTACCAGGACAAAGTTATCTCTTACAGAAAACCTTTAGGTAGAGGTAAGCGTACAGTACAGAATATTAGTGCAAGTTAAAACTCTTCAAAGTTCCAGGCATATATAAACGTTGAAAATATGCGGCACAGCTCTATATTTTGATATTTGAAAACAAAATAGTAGTGCATATGAATTAACTTCACATTCTTCATGATATTTTTTTTCAAAACGTAGTCCCAGAAACTTATTAGCAAAAGCAAAACAGACAAAAATGACATTATGCAGATTTTGTATCTATAAAATAAAATATTATACCTACCTGCCTACCCATGAAAAAAAATATACCGAGCCAACTTATTTTTCTGGGGAAAAAAATAAAATATTTTACCTACCTACCTACCCTGTTTCAAAACATAGGGTCGGAAAAGGGCAAACAAACAATATTTTAATTTAGGCCTAACCTAGTTTGTCCAGTGAGAAATGTCATTACTCTATCAACTTGCCTCGACATTTGCTTCACTTTTTCAACCTGAACCAGACCATTCAATAAATGTAAAACACAGTCACCTCATTTTTATACTTCTTATACAAGTTAATTGTATGCAAAAAATTGTCCAGCATTATTCATGCATATAATATAGGTCAGGAATGGTTTAATAAAATTGAGAATGGAAATGGGGAATATGTCAAAGAGACAACAACCCATGGAACAGACAAGAATGGATGTAATGCCAAATGTCAACATAATACATCCATGTTTTAAGCCATCATTTGGATAAGGTTACAGAATGGTACATTCAAGAAAGCCAAGGAAACAGTGTTGAATTATTTATTAGAGTGCAAAAGTATCTGTTATTGGTTAACAAGGTTTTAACCCTGTATTGGAGTAACCCTATTATCAAAAGACTTAATTGTGTTATCCAAGACATGGTCATTGATAAAAACCAGATGCTCCACAGGGCACAGCTTTATACGACCGCAGAGTTCGAACCCTGAACAGTTGGGGCAAGTATGGACACAAAATTTAAGCTTGATACAGCTCTGAATTTGGATTGTGATTAAATATTAATTTTGACACAACATATGTTTTTGACACAGACTGAATGTGGTTTAAGAACTTAAACTTAAAAACTTAAAAATTTTAAATTGGACATTTACCTATTATGGTCCAATATCCAAAAGCTAAATACATGTTTAGATTCAGCATATCAAAGAACCCCAAGAATTCAATTTTTGATGAAATCAAATAAAGTTCAATTTTGGACCCTTTAGACCTCAATGTGGACCAATTTGATAACCAGGCCCAAATATCAAAAATCTAAATACATGGTTAGATTCAGCATATACCAAAGAACCTCATATATTCAATTTTTGTTGAAATCAAACAAAGTTTAATTTAGGACCCCGATTTGGACCAACTTAAAAACTGGGCCTATAATCAAAAATCTAAATACATGTTTAGATTCAGCATATCAAAGAATCACAAGGATTAAATTTTTGTTGATATCAAACAAAGTTTAATTTTTGACCACGATTTTGACCAACTTGAAAACTGCCCCCATAAGCAAAAATCTTAATACATGTTTAGATTTAGCAAATCAAAGAACCAAGGATTCAATTTTTGTTGAAATCAAACAAAACTTTAATTTTGGACCCCGATTTGGATCAACTTGAAAACTGGGCCCATATTCAAAAATCTAAGTACATGTTTAGATTCAGAAATCAAAGAACCCCAAGAATTCAATTTTTGTTCAAATCAAACAAAGTTTAATTTTGGACCCCGATTTGATTTGGACCAATTTGAAAAAGGGACCAAAAATAAAAGAATCTACATACACAGTTAGATTCAGCATTTCAAAGAACCCCAATTATTCAATTTTTGATGAAATCAGACAAAGTTTAATTTTGGACCCTTTGGGCCCCTAATTCTTAAACTGTTGGGACCAAAACTCCCAAATCAATCCCAACCTTCCTTTTATGGTCCTAAACCTTGTGTTTAAATTTCATAGATTTCTATTTACTTATACTAAAGTTATAGTGCGAAAATCAAGAAAAATGCTTATTTGGGCCCTTTTTTTGGCCCCTAATTCCTAAACTGGTGTTTAGTAAAACTAAAGTTATAGTGCGAAAACCAATGTGTCTTCGGAAGACGATGATGACGACGCCAACGTCATACCAATATACGACCCCAAAAATTTTTTGCGGTCGTATAAAAAAACTCCCTTTGACCTTAATTTAAACCTAAACACAGGCATAACAAATTTCATTTCAAGCTTCATAACTCAGAAGTAATTTCAGACAAAATATTTTCCTATCTGCTTAAAAAAACACTTTCTACAGTGTCTAGATGTATTTAAATTGTATCTGTATAGAGTGTCTGTATTTGGAATTAAGTAACAGTTTGGTTATAAACAAATTGTATGTACTATGTAAACTACTTATCCAGTTAAGTTATGGGTTAAATATTTACTCTATACTATGTGACAAGTGGATAAGGTCAAGTTTTAAACTTTTTATCACAACTAATCCTAATTAAAGTTTCAATGTGTATTTTAACTCAACATCCGCAAAAATGAAAAATAAAGGACATTTAAAAGTCAGATGATAGCAAGAGGGCAATCAAAAACCATAAAGAAGGATGTGAATCAGCGAAAATGACAAACATTTGTGATCCTCTTGTATTTGATTACAAGCTAATATCCTAAATTTAGCCAACATGCAATGCATTTTATGATTACTTCTTACTTAATATTTAAGAAAGAGGCTAAAATCATTTCCTCTTGCAGTGGCGGATCCAGAACTTTGCCTAAGGGGGGGCCCGCTGACTGACCTAAGGGGGGGCCCGCTCCAGTCATGCTTCAGTGATTCCCTATATAATCAACCAAATTTTTCCCACGAAAGGGGGGGCCCGGGTCCCCCAGGGCCCCCCCCCCTGGATCCGCCTACGTCTTGAAATGCATCAACATACTTATCCATACATGTGTTCAGTTGCAGAATTATTAATTTCACAACAAAAACGAATTGGTGCCCATATAAGAGACCATGTCCTGCTCAAACTTATATGTCAAGGTTCAATGAACCACAAAATCTGGGTTAAGGCACCAATCTGACCTATTAATTCATAACATACTGAGTATGTGTACTAGGTTTCAAGTTAATTTTCAAACTCCTTGTAGGGAAATAGATTGTCCAATTGTTTTCATGAATCCATTACTTGCAAATAGCTCACATTGAAAAAGGGCACTTTGAAATTAAATTACAAATTGAAGCCTTGTTACATATTTTGAAGCACAAAATCATTTTAATACAGAACCTCTCCCAGTGTTAAATCTGCAGCCAGTTTTTAAGTTGATAAGTTATTCCTTATTAACAGGAAGATAATAAAGCACCAACTTCCTGTGTCCGTATGTATTACCCGTTTGAAGTTTATAATTAACATATTAATACCATACATGGTTATATTACAGCTTTAATTTCCCTATTCCCAAACATTTCAATCAACTGGTCTATAAAAACATTGACAATTGTATTATTCTTTAATTTTTTTTGTGTCATTGCAAACGATGGGAATAAACTAGGACAGAAAGTTTGAGGGAAAATTTATTAAAATCTGATTGTTAAGTTTAGGAGCAGTATACTGTATTGTTATTGAACTGACCTCAATATTTTACATTGACCTAAAAATGTTACATACAAAAAACAAACAATGTTTACACCAAATAAATTCACTCTGTCCGCATTCCAGTTCATTATATTACTTTTCATTTTAATAAACAAAAGAACTTCAAAACATGAATATTGAATATCTTTTGGTAAAACAATAACGCTGAAACAAGCTAACTAATAAGCCATTAGGGATTTCATTTACAAGTGGGTCTGGAGTCAAATCTTACTTTCATGATACTAAAGAAAACTTATTACTTCAATTATATAAATGAACTATATAAACTCTCAAGTAAATTTTGGATGAAAATATCCTATATATACAGATGTAAATAGTAATGAAGCATGTATTTATACAGGTCTCACATTACATGATTCCTATTAAATTTGCTTTGGTTTACAGTATCTGAAGGTTTTTTAATCTCCCTTTTTTTTATGCAAATCAAGTTGAACATATGAATATAGATATTTTATAAGAAGATGTGGTATGAGTACCAATGAGACAACTCTCCATCCAAGTCACAATTTGCAAAGTAAGCCAATCTGTACAATTTCACAGTTTTGGGAACTTCTTGTACCCTTAATTAATCTCTTATTTTTTTTGACAAATGGTCAGTTGTGTATTAGTCTAGACCAATACTGGACAGAATACAATTATGTATGGTCATCGGGTGCAAATAATGGCCATAAGGTTTTATAGATTGGTCACTTGCACTCAACATTTTTATTAACTGATATTAACAGACAATTTGACATGATAGATATATCAGTGGGCCTTAGGGTCTAACTGATCAATATATAATGTCAAAAATCACTTTCCACAAAATACAAAAGCCTACCTGACCATCTATGACTTGAGGGAGATTTAATCACAAACTGTGTGAAAAGTCATAAGTGTTTCTCGTTTCTCGTTTTTTTATACAGATTAGATCGTTGGTTTTCCCGTTTGAATGGTTTTAAACTGGTTTTTTTTTTGGGGCCCTTTATAGCTTGCTGTTCGATGTGAGCCAAGGCTCCGTGTTGAACACCGTACTTTGAACTATAATGGTTTACTTTTATAAAATGTGACTTGGATGGAGAGTTGTCTTTACGTTTAGTTTTCTGCATTGGCTAGAGGTATAGAGGGAGGGGTTGAGATCTCATAAACATGTTCAACCCCGCCGCATTTTTGCGTCTGTCCCAAGTCAGGAGCCTCTGGCCTTTGTTAATCTTGTATTATTTTTAATTTTAGTTTCTTGTGTACAATTTGGAGTTTAGTATTGTGTTCATTATCACTGAACTAGTATATATATTTGTTTAGGGGCCAGCTAAAGGACGCCTCCGGGTGCAGGAATTCCTCGCTGCATTGAAGACCTGTTGGTGACCTTCTGCTGTTGTCTGCTCTATGGTCGGGTTGTTGTCTCTTTGACACGCGCACATTCCCTATTTCCATTCATAATTTTATTGTTCGCAATTTAATTTACATATTCAACTTAAAATTGAATGATGAAACACTTACCAACTACCATAAGTGTGAATTCAAATCCTTTTTTAACAGATTTTCTATAAACTTGGTTCGGTAAATTAGCAAATCCAACATATCCTTCCAACTCTTTCGATCCTGCGTCTCCTCCTCCATGTTTTCTTTCTTTATGGTGTTCTTTCTCTCTATCGTCATCTTTAGAAGCTATTGGTTCTCTAGTTCTTTCCTCTCGTCTTTCACGATCAGCTGCAAATCTTGCTGCTGGATCAAATTTTGGTGCATCTTTGAAAAATGCTTCCCGCTTAGCGTTTAACTGCAAAACAACATAACAACATATAAATAAATGAAAATCTTTAATAAAAAATATATATTATATTAACTGAATAACTAAGTTTAACACCACATTCTACTAAAAAAATATGGTCATTGAAAACCCCAATTTGAGTGGAAGAAACTGAGAAACCATGCATGATCTTGTGATTTAGATCTTTCCTGATGTACAAGTCCAAATTAAAATCAGTATGGTGATGTGACTAGATATAAATGCATTTGGGAAAGTTATAAGTTACTAGACTATTTTAAGGAGTGTCATATGTACAATGTTCATTTTTTGGCTGATATTTTGTTGTCTTTTTGTGTGTGAAAGAATCCATCAGTTTGTACAATCAAGTAATGTTATAACTTACCTCAGAAGTGTGCTTCTGCAGTTCAAAATATGTGAATTGTTACTCATACATGAATCATTGAACTGATATTGTGCTGTTACACCACTGTCTCAGGTAAAGGAGGGTTGAATCCCTTTTAACATCCCCCCCCCCCCCCCCCCCCCCAATATTCTGTATTAGCTTATTCCAAGTAAAGAACCTGTGATTTATCATGGAGCTTACTATGCATTATGGGTTTCCCATTGTCGAAGGTACAGTGACCTATAGGAACCTATAATTGCTAATTTCTATTTCTTTTGGTCTTTGTTGGAAAGTTGTATCATTGTCAATCATACCACATCTTTTTATTATCATTTGTAAAACAAATATGTTTTCTTGCAATTTCTATTGAAGATTATCCCATCCATATGAATAATCCACAAGATTAGAACATATTATACGTATTACATAACTTTTCAAAATACAAAGTACTATATTTCTAGCTTAAATACTACAGAATATTATACAAGTATGGACAAAAAGACAGGGGTACACAATACATGCCAAAATTTTTCATCATGAGGGAATAAAAAAAAAATATACACTCCTCTCCAATTCTAATAGCAGTGACGCTAGTAGGCATTACAATGTACTTCAATCAGTCTGTTGTTGAGGAGCCTCTCCTAACACCTCATTACCCCTGATATATATATATAGAACTACTAGTGATTCATGTCTGATAGGAAAATCTATAGATGGCAAAGAATACATCTATTGTATCTACATTATAAATGGAATACCTTCAGTATATAAGAGATTAACTCCAAGTTGAAATCAGTCTAAGAATATCTATAGATCTCAGACTGCATCCATATCATCTACATTATAAATGGAATACCTATCTATAAATTAACTCCCAATATCAGTCTAAGAATACATCATGTATTTGTTCTGTAAAACATCTGCTGATATGCAGTGATTTTTGTAACTCACACATTTATTAGACTGACATACATGTAGGCTCTAATAATAACTCAGCGTTTACAGTATTACAACTTATGAAATATTCATTTACTAAAGTTACTTTGTGTGGACACTGGTGCAGTCAAGAACCAATTTTTAATGAAATATTTTTTTAACCTTGTCGTAAAAATAAGTCATTGGTCGTAAATCATAAGATGTTTTGTCAACCCAGAACTGACCATTAAAATAGCTGTATTTTAAACCCTTTTTGTAAATTGTTGTTAAAATTATGCTTCTGTAACTACCTCATGAACCAATTACATACAACAGTTCAAACAACTTTTTTTTTTACAATTAGGTAAAATAAATGAGTGTTGTGTTACGGCTGGTGTACACCATTTAGAAAAAGAAATTCAATTATCCATAAGTTTTGAACACAATGACCTATACAGTGTAACCGGTGTTATCCACCACACTGGGAGACCAGAAAATATGACAGATTAAGCAAGGTGTCTGAATACTCAGTTTTTTCTGCAAGAATAGGCATATTTTGTGACCACTAAAAGGTGTCATTTAAAGCAGGATGTTTGAATACTCAGGTGTCTCTGATTAAGCAGGTTACACTGTATAAGTAAAGGATAAGGAAATTCCATGATATCATGTAACCAACAATTTTCTTAAAATATCATTTGTGTTAATCACATTTCAAATCTTGGGATTGTTGGCAAATGTAACAAAAAAGTAGCACAAAATCAACCTTATTCAAGATTTTCTGAATTTATATCGAAATTGTCAAATTTAAGAATGCACGAAATGTGTGTGTATCTACTATCAGTTATCTAAGACAACAAAGTTGCTTTGTCTTCAAATCAGAAATAAATGGAAATAAATTGTTCAATTGAAAGCTTACAATGCTGACTTATGCATTTTACAAAAAAAAAACTTTAAAACTTGTGAAGTATTATAACACCTTTAAACACCTAGGATAAACTTTTTCAAACAATATAGTTAGCAAAGAAAAAAAATATAGGTCATGTTGACCTAGTTTTACAGTAAAAATTTAAATAATTTCCTATAGAATCTTTCATGCAAAATTGGTACACACCAGAGTGTCATCATTTTACAAACACAAGGTCCAGGGGAATACAAAGTAATACCAATTAGATGCACCAGTACAACAGTATTTTATCATTGGGAAATTACTTCTACAATGACCTAGGCCAAAGTACACCATTCACTCTGTATAAAATCTGGCAGATGGTCATTGCCTGACTACTGAGGAATGTTGATTACATTCTGACCACAATACAACATTTATTTAATAAGTTACTTTATTCGTAGATTGTTCAATAAACTGATCAGAGGGGCTATAATGGATTTAACTGAATACCACCATCAAAGACATTATTATGACTTTAGAATCCTCTTCCAATAAATTGAAACATGAATATAATGTCAAGTTGACCTGAGTTTTAAGAAACTGAAATATTATCATTTTTCACAAATTTAAGGAGGGTAACTTGAGAAAAATTTTAATACTATCAATTATTTTCAGTTTCTTAAAATTTGCAAAATCCATCAACTGTCAACTGAATAAGACAGAAAAGAATTTTCCACAAATTTCCTGCCATTACACTATAATTATTTTAAAATTATTTAAGAAAATTATGTTTTTTACAAACAAGGGGTCAATGATGATCCAGCTGTTTAGAAGTATCATATGTTTAATTTTTCAAGATAAATTGTTCACCTCTGTGTAAGGTCAACTAACCCTATCCATCATATGACATATATTTCTGGATAGGACATAACTGAGTTATAATATGTTTGTAAGGAGAAGATTTAGACCTACAAAACATCAATAAATTTACATTCCAAACACCAATTTTACACCTTTCTAAGACATGGAGCACCTGTTTAATGATAGGTATAACCCTTGACTGATGTATAGAAAATAACTTCTCTTATGACACAAAGTACACTATTGCCATAAAATAGGGGAGTGACCCATGGCTTTTGTGTCTTTATTTACTATTAAAGAAATTTTGTCTAATTTTAAAATGTCTGTAAAATTAACATAAATCACGTTTTGTATTTTAAATGCTGAAATTCTGGGAAAAAATAATCTAATTTAACGAGTAATTAAATGATTTTGTTCTTACCTGAGTTGTCATATTGAACTATACATCCAATCTCACACAAAACATAAAACTGATTAAACGACCTTCACCCTCTCCTATACACAATATGATTCACCAACTTTACTCTCCATTCATAGTATTACTCCTTGGCACACTAAACCGAGCGATACACTAAAGCCAGCGATATATTGAATTAAACAGGAAATAATGTTGTCTAGTCCTCGACCCTAATAAGGATTCTTTACTGAGTCAGCTAGGAAAGGAAAGTATTGATATTCTGTCAGAACACTCTCATACAATGTCTCAAGGCTAATTGTTCAAGATAGAAATATTACTTAATTTTCAATAGACAGGATCAATGAAACATCAATCTTTAGGGGTTTTGTTCATTCAGCCAAATAATCATTAAATTAAATCCATGTTCTGGATGTAAATAGAAATTACTACAAACCCCAATGTATTACACAAATGTATCTAGATAAAATAAACCTTTGATAGCCAATAATAACATTGTATGGGGAAATGGTTGGTACAAAGAAACAGAATAAATATATAATTGACTAATGAGAATACCATATGTTTATGTATGATGTTAAAAAATGTTCCAACAAGTTAAGTAGATTTTTCAAGCCATTCAGTATAAATATATATATAAGTACGTCTGAGCCAGTGACAACTGTACAACAGATTTATGCGAAAGCAAATTTACAGAACTAACATTGTTGGGTTGATGTTAAGATGAGTTGTATACTATATTTAAATATATACAGGCCTATTAATTAAACCAAACAATGTCCACTGGCAGATCCAGAACTTTTAATTAAACCGAACAATGTCCACTGGCAGATCCAGAACTTTTAATAAGGCCCTCTCCAGTCCTGCTCCAGTGATTCTCTGTTTTATCAACCAAATTTTCCCACAAAAGGGGGGGGGGGGGGGGGTCAGGGCCCCCAGACCCTACTGGATCCGCCTAAGATGTCATTTCCAACCTCTAACAAATTAATAACCTTTTTTTTTTTCGATTTCACTTTTTTATTTCATTGTACATTAATAATTAGTGCAAAAATATTTTCTACTTTTTTATTCAAATAAAAAAAACATGATCTTATTTTATGGTAAAGAATGATAATTGCAATATATATAATATCTTGGTGTAAGTATGTATTATTATTTAATAAATGTCATACTTTTTCCTCTCATCAAAGATATAATAGTCATTTCAGATGACATACATGTTAAATGTAAGTTCTAACTGATCTAATTTAGCCTAAAATGTAGTTCTAAAGCAGCAAAGATGGCAATGAACTCCACTTGATGTATCCCAATTCAAATCAAAGTATTATGGAGTTCCACATAATAATGTATTATCAAAGTAGATGAGATTTATGAAATGTAGAAATACATGAATTGGATTCTCACTCCAATATAAAAGATGACAACATGGAAACCAGATGCTCCGCAGGGCGTAGCTTTATACGACCGCAGAGGTTGAACCCTGAACGGTTGTGGCAAGTATGGACACAACATTCAAGCTGGATTCAGCTCTAAATTTGGATTGTGATTAAATAGTTGACACAGCATAGGTTTCTGACACAGAATGAATGTGTTCTAATGAACTTAAAATTTTTGTTTTCTCTTAGAGCAATTCACTATGCTGTTGAATATTAATCCTCTCAAAAAAATGTTTGAAGAAATTTTCTTTTTTATTTATGAAATTTCAAATGAGAAAAATTGAACCCAATTTTTTTAATCACATCCCCCTTTCCCTTATTCCAAAACTAATCTCAATTAAAATTTCTAATGGAGTTTGCAACAATAACTACTCATTTAAATACATCATAAAATATTAAGATGTAAAAAAACTGCTTGTTATCACTGAATGGTAAAGATTATTTTAATTTATCAGTTGGTAGTAAAAAGTGAATATACATTGTATATTGTATATAACAAAGATTTAAGTTGATTCTGGACAAAGAAAGATAACTCCAATTAAAAAAAAATCTTGCTATTGCACAATATTTTGCAATTAGATATTTCTTGCTTACTATTCTGGACAAAGAAAGATAACTCTAATTAAAAAAAAATTTGCTATTTCACAATATTGTGCAATTAGATATTTCTTGCCATTGCGCAATACTGTGCAATTGAAAAGACTTGCTATTGCACAATACTTAATATAATAATTTTAGATCCTGATCTGGACCAACTTGAAAACTGGGCCCATAATAAAAAATCTAAGTACATTTTTGGATTCAGCATATCAAAGAACCCCAAGATTTCAATTTTTGTTAAAATCAGACTAAGTTTAATTTTGGACCCTTTGGACTTTAGTGTAGACCAATTTGAAAACAGGACCAAAAATGAAGAATCTACATACACAGTTAGATTTGGTATATCAAAGAACCCCATTTATTCAATTTTTGATGAAATCAAACAAAGTTTAATTTTGGACCCCGATTTGGACCAACTTGAAAACTGGGCCAATAATCAAGAATCTATGTACATTTTTAGATTCAGCATATCAAAGAACCTAACTGATTCATTTTTTGTCAAAATCAAACTAAGTTTAATTTTGGACCCTTTGGACCTTAATGTAGACCAATTTGAAAACGGGACCAAAAGTTAAGAATCTACATACACAGTCATGACAGTTAGATTCGGCATATCAAAGAACCCCAATTATTCAATTTTGTTGAAATCAAACAAAGTTTAATTTTGGACCCTTTGGGCCCCTTATTCTGTTGGGACCAAAACTCCCAAAATCAATACCAACCTTCCTTTTATGGTCATAAACCTTGTGTTTAAATTTCATAGATTTCTATTTACTTATACTAACGTTATGGTGCGAAAACCAAGAAAAATGTTTATTTGGGTCCCTTTTTGGCCCCTAATTCCTAAACTGTTGGGACCTAAACTCCCAAAATCAATACCAACCTTCCTTTTGTAGTCATTAACATTGTGTTTAAATTTCATTGATTTCTATTTACTTAAACTAAAGTTATTGTGCGAAAACCAAGAATAATGCTTATTTGGGCCCTTTTTTGGCCCCTAATTCCTAAACTGTTGAAACCAAAACTCCCAAAATCAATCCCAACCGTTCTTTTGTGGTCATAAACTTGTGTCAAAATTTCATAGATTTCTATTAACTTAAACTAAAGTTATAGTGCGAAAACCAAGAAAATGCTTATTTGGGCCCTTTTTGGCCCCTAATTCCTAAAATGTTGGGACCAAAACTCCCAAAATCAATACCAACCTTCCTTTTGTGGTCATAAACCTTGTGTTAAAATTTCATAGATTTCCATTCACTTTTACTAAAGTTAGAGTGCGAAAACTAAAAGTATTCGGACGACGACGACGACGCCAACGTGATAGCAATATACGACGAAAAATTTTTCAAATTTTGCGGTCGTATAAAAAGATTATCAGATTGGAAATATGGGGAAACTATTTATCATCATTCTTGAGATTTCCATTCCATGATGACTTATGGTATTCACATGCCAAATTGCATGACATTAGAGGCAAAGCATAACCATATCAAGTGTGAAATATACTGGTTTGTTAGAGTGATCAATATTTGGGAGAAACAAATATACCCTTGTCTAGATTTATGTATCTACATCTCAAATTATTTGAAATAATAAACCTTATATTCAACTGTAAATGTAGTTTGATATGCATTCAAATGAAATATACAAGTAGGTCAGATGGCTCAATGACTGCAAGTCTGAAAAGAGGTTCCCATGGCCAACAATCAGTCAGTAAAGGTGTATCTCCAAAAACAGATTCTCTGTGGTTTTAAAGCTTTATAAAATAAATGGACAATGTGTTCAAGGGACAATAATGATGATGCTCCTTCTTGCATAAAACATGGTAAGGGACATAACTCAGGTCAAAATGGTCAATTTTTCCATTTGTATTGGGTATAACTATAGTTCGGCAAAAGTTATGCCACCAAAATTCAAACTTGATCTGTGTTTTGTGGTAATAACATTTTGTTGTTGGCAAACTAAAGTTAGAGAACCGAAACCAATTTGGCAACAAACAAATGGATATATAAACAAACAAGGTTAAACTTAATGCTGCCCTCAGCTTTTCAGCAAAAACAATTTTTTCAGCAAAAAATGAAATTGTGGAATGCTTGCCAATGAGACAACTATCCAACAGAGACCACATGATATAGATGCAAGCATAGATTGGCTGAATACTCTTCTTGTTCTACACCTCTTTTTGTGTTATGGTCTAACTTTTGAACATAGCATAAATGAGACATACTTTCAAAAGTGGTGAATTTCCATACCAAGTTGCATGGGTCATCTGATGCAAAGAGTGTAATTTTTTATCCATTGTATTATGATTAAACCATGTTTTGTAGTGAAATTGGAAAAAAATCCACATACAACTACATGATAGCAGGGGGACAATTTCAATATGTACAAAACAATCTTTCTTTTAGTCTAAGGGATCTGAGTTGAAAACTTTAAGATAAGTAACACAAAAACGGTACCATGTTTTGAAAAATATTTTTTTTTTTTTTTTTTTTTTAAGAAAGACTAAGTTTTCAAGTCTGAAAAAAAAATGCAAAACTGATCCTTAATCTATATAGCAGGTGCGCAAATTAATCATGTGTGTATCTTTGAAAACTTTAAGATTTCATTACATAATAATAATATCATAATTTTGGTATGCATTTTTTATACATCCATCCAACAGAAACATATCCCAAACATCACCATACTTTAATCAGGTTTTGACCTTTGTCCAAAATGGTCAACAATAATTACATTATTATAATGTATTGCTAAAATTGTTAATGATAATTGAAACAATACCATTTCTTGATGAAAGGGAAGTAACTCTGTTTACCAAAAATATCTGATTAGAGTGGAACTCCTGTTACAGCTAAAAATGTGCCACTGCAACTATGAAGATTTTACAGTTAAAAAAGTTTATATCCCGAATGGAAAGATCACATGCACTCATATTTTTCACAAATGTCAAAACTGGGCTGTGGGGCATATCTTAAAGAGTTTAAACCTACACTAAAATAATTAATTATTGCACTGACCCTTTCTCTACTTTGAGTCTTCCAGAGAATACAATTTGACTGCTATATAACTGCATTTATACTGGTAAAATACCCATAGTGTGTCACATGAGACAAAACATGATGAAGATATCTGTGAACCAGTAGGTAAACAAAACAAAATATCTTTGAGTATAGAATATCTCCCAAAAAGGAGTAGTTTGTGAATCAGCTAAATTTAGGGGGTGGGGACCAGGGGTTAGGGTATCCAGGCATCAACTTTATGGAGCTTAATTTATGATCAGTTCAGACTTTTTACCTGTCCTACTCAAAATGTCTAGTTTTTCCATATGTTTACAAAGTGCAACTTCTGTTAACTGCTTTTAAGACAAAACAATACAAGATTGTAAGCTACACGTAATGTTATTTTTAAATATTGATTTTTAATTTTAGTTTCTTGTGTATAATTCGGAGTTTAGTATGATGTCCATTATCACTGTACTAGTATACATATTTTTTAAGGGGCCAGCTGAAGGACACCTATGGGTGCGGGAGTTTCTCGCTACATTGAAGACCCATTGGTGGTCTTCGGCTGTTGTCTGCTCTATTGTCGGGTTGTTGTCGCTTTGACACATTCCCCATTTCCTTTCTCAATTTTATAGAAAAGAATTTAGAAAACTGACTCAAATAAATCTAAAATAGTTTCAAAGTTCTGTCTTGAATAAAATGCCAGTATGTATATATTCTGCACTGAAATGATCTTAGATTATAACAGATTTATGTTAACACTTATGATTCTTCGCCCCTGCTCTTGTTTTGACAAATATTACATTTTATGCTCTCAATAAGGTCTGGTGGAAATTTTAATAATGAATTTTTGTTGAAGGACCATTCATATCATATAAAAATATTTCTTCCTCTATAAAAACTATGAAATTTATTGACAACTGCTTATCTCAAGAGCAAAGTGACTCATCTGACATATATAACTAAGAAACACTAAAAAGATTGGATCAAAATAACTGCACTAAATAACATAAAATGTTAATTAAATTTAAAAGAATGTCTATAACATTACTAGCATCTGAGAGCAGGGCCTACAAAATGTGTAACCTTTCCTCCAATGAGCCCATATTATGCAATGACACTGAAAAGCCCAAAAATAAATGTTCTTGAACCAAATTCTAGCCTCTATGTCAAAACCCTAATTCAACATCATTGTTTTTTGTTTATATTCTAATCATTTTTTTGTACATATCAGTTCTAAAAATGGGCTGGAAATTTGTTAATTTTAAGATTTAGTTTGCATATCTCACAGACTAATGCCTAGTGAATTCAAAACTTGGAATGCAATTCAATACTCTAGTTCAGGGAAACAATGCGCATGTGCAAGATCGGTCGTGATTTTGTGATTTTGCGTTACCAACTGATTAGATACGAGATTTGATAAACTGGGGGCATTATCAGTTTATTGAGTTTATCAGATCGGCATCGTTATTACTGTAGTCAGATTAACCCCATACTTTATTTTCACATGCTATGGCAAACGAAAATATATACAACATATGACAAACAAAAGGCAGCAGAGAACAGAAGTTACAGAGTATACAATAATATTATGACATTATATGTGATCTAATTTTCCAAGCGGCTGCATTTGAATAAAATGTATAGTTTTACTGTCAGAGATTTAGAATAAATTACCGATTTGGCCAAGAATAGTAGAATAAATATAAAATTCTATACGCACAGATCTATACGTTGGACATGATAAAACAAAATGATATTCGTCCTCCAAAACATTCATATTGCAACATACACAAATTCTATTTTCTCTTTGAGTATTCAGATAACGACCAACTTCAACATTTAATCTAAGTGTGAAGCTACGCAATTTTGTTAATATAGATACATTACAATGAAAATCTAATATCTTTCAAAACCAAATACTACTTTATATCGTTTATAAATACAAAGTTTGTTACATTCTAAAGCTGAAGATTCCACTGACATATTAAAACAGACTATTTTGACCGTTATGTTAATTAATCTTAATTACAACAGTTAGAGACAATTTATATACCCTTAATAATCGTAATCATGTTCTGACAGTTAGATACCATTAAAAAATATGTTCAAAATGATAGCCCTGATTGCATGCGTGTATTTACATACATTTTTTGTGCTTAATTCAAATGCATCGGATATTGACAATTTTTGAAAGGAGGGGGATCTGGGTCGTTCAGCATTTTATTTTGATATATTGTGAAGCATACATAATATTGTATACAGAATATCTAGTTAATTTCAATGAGATTTATTAAGATCTTAAACAGAAAAAAAAAATCTTTATATTTTTTTGTTTTATCTGCAGAAAGTAAATTTTCACACATATATATATATATATAAATAGTTTGGCATTTGATTATATACTTTTAATGAACAGTTCTGTCGTATATTTATTTTTGTGTCAGACAAAAAGAAAACAATTATTGTCGTCTTGTCGAAAGCAAGGAGGTCTTTAAGATTTATAATGAGTGAAATAGCTGCCTACCTGGATCTTTTGACATACATCCTTCTTTTTGACAAGTTTCGCGAAAGCGATACTTAGCGATGCTAGGTTCCGTCGTCAGCATTCAAGCCGTCTAATTCAGCATTTAGGTTCAGTCTGTGGTTAAAGTTTTGTTTTACATCAAAATCGTTGTCAAACATAATGGAATTTCGGGAAATTGGGAGCTTCTTTATGTCAAAAATACAGTATCCAGGGCAAAATTTTGCAAATATTTATTTTCAATTTTCCGTATTTTACTACTAGATGGACTTCGTTTTTCCTGAACCGTTAATTTCATGTTTTGTCTGAGGTTAAAGATTTTCGTGCAGTCATCAATAACCGTTTTGTTTAATCGTTCCGTTGCAAGTTAAATGCATATCCATGCAGGTCAAGATCATGATAATGATATATGACTGTTGAAACTATTTTGTTCTACATTGCGCTGGACTTTCACTCGTTTGTTCAAAATGCAACAGTCAGAGTAAAGACATTGTATATATCTTATAAGTGGGTGCGGCTTTTTTGCTAAGATTTTAATTCCATATGACGATCTGTAGCGGTTTGATTTTATGGGAACTTATTTTATTATGGTTTGAACAAGGAACGTATATATACTGTACCAAGGTTTAACGGTCAGATTTTTTATACAATATTGAAAACATAACATTTATGAAGCCATATGTTTATTTTTTATTGAATACATCGCATAATATCATTCATTACGACTATGTGTTATGACCAGCAACAACTTTTCAAAAAGCTCCGTCTTCCATGACAATCATATGGTTTAGGTTGTTTATCTATATTCTCACGGAAAAAAGCTAAAGAGAATAAATTATGTAGTGTCACCATTGTATGATATACTGTTTTGGCAATTAATGCCATTACGCCAGCATGTTTCTGGAAATTATTCTCAATCGACAAAAAATTATATTTCTGCACATAAACTTCTTCAAAGTTCTTAACAGCTTCCAGGGATTTGAAGGACCTCGTTCCTTCTTTGTCAAACATTTCGTTTTGGCTATTTGCAAGCAGTAATTTCAAATTTCTTTTCCAATTTTCTCCAGTAATTTTCAAACACTATGTCCCGACATTTTTCAAAATATTATTTATTTTACTTTATTACACATAAACATAAACAAACAAAAAACAGATGACACTCAACGACTTCACAGGTAAACAGGAAAGCGGCAGGCGTCCTAATAAACGCCTATTAAACACCGAATATTGATGTGTACCATATATGACTTTGCCCCCAGTTCATCCAAATCTCGCATATTCTCGCATGAATTTTAATTAAACGCTTGACCCACTCAGAATTCTAGGTCGCGAACAAGCTTTCCCTGAACTAGAGTATTGGACAGTAAGGGTTGTGCAAGAAGACATGTGTTATTGCATCATGGTGATGAGTAAATTTGTCGTTTTTTTTTTTTACATATTATGTATAATAAGGAATGTAAGAGTTTACCTGAGGTTGTAAAACAAAGAGTGAAATGTATGATAACTCTGATAAAGTGATTATCAGTAATATGCATAAGGAAAATAATACACCAGACTTAAAAGATTGTTATAGGTCAGTGAAGATTGGGCTAGACTTTAAAAACACATTGTCTCTTGTCTGCAAAATACATGCACACAAATCAAAAGTTTTCATTCAATAAATTCCTAATTTGTTACACTATTCCTGACTTTATCCTCGTTTAAATCAACAATATTTTATATTGAATACTACTAGCATGACTAGACTAGGACTTTGGCCAGTATTCAAATAGTCAATAGTAAGTCATACTATAAATAGACTCATACTATAAATAGACTCATACTATAAATAGACTCTCGTAAGGACAATTAAATGTACATAAAGAGAAAGTGCATAACAAACATGTGCATAAGGACATTAAAAGTGTGGTGTGTTAAACTTTAATCTTGGAGTAAGTCTTTGGACAAGAGGTTAATATACAGGGGCGGATCCAGCAATTTTTAAAAGGGGGTTTTCCAACCCAGGATAAAGTGGAAGATTCCAACTATATGTCCCCATTCAAATGCATTGATCATCAAAAAAAAAGGAGGGGTTACAATACCCAGAACCCTCCCCCTGGATCCACCAATGATATAATGTATGAAACTGTCACTCCCAAGCTGGTTTCCAACCACACATCATACCTCCATAGTTAGCTCATACTGTTGTCTTTCTTTCGTCATCTGTAGTTCCAGAAGATGTGAAGGGTCGTTTGTTTGTATGTAATTAAACGACTTTTGTAAAACCTGACAATGTAGTAGATTTTAGTAATACTTCAACATCTACAATCATTTCAATACAACAGTGAAACAAGAAATGAAAGGGGGGGGGGGGGGGGGGGGGGGGGGGGGGGGAAGAGAGAGAGAGAGAGAGAGAGAGAATGGCTGAAAGATGGCAAAGGTGTCAATGACAGGTAGATTTACTGTGGATTCATTTATTTTCAGGCCTTATTTTACTTTAAGGGTCCCTACTTTAAGGTAAGGTTTCATTTTCCGTTATGGTTACATGTGTAGGTTAAGGGATTTTCTAGGTCAGGTTTAGGGAGAATGTAAGGATGGTTCACCACGTAATAAAGCTCTACATGTATATGGGTTAGGACTCCTATATCTATACGGAAATTATGTATTTCCCTCGATAATTTAATTTGCTTTAAAGTCTTTATGTCGTAAATTCTGAAAATAAAGTGAATTTATATTTAGTTGAACACTTGAATGGATAGCGCACATGTGAAGTCCATGATAGATTAAGTTATAACTGTCATAAGGTAGAAAAGATAAACTTGATTAATCATGATTTAAGATTTAACAGAAAAAAAGAATTCAATCAAGATCATTGCATGTTACTGTATTGGGTTTATAAGTGAGAGAATAAGGTCAAAGATTTGTATATCAGTTACACCTTTGGACAACAGTAGCCATTATAATTGACCATTAACAATAATCTTAAGCCAATAAACACTTATCTGATGTCTATAAACACTGAGGCTACCTGGTAATTGGTTTTGTATACTGACCATGCTGACCACTGAGATAAGTAAACAAAGTTGGGTATATATCTTCCCTCAAGATCTAGAAAACATCTTGCACACAGTTAAGATCAACTGATTTACACCTAATTCGTGCATATCATGAATTTTTTTTAGTAAACTTAATATTATTAGAGAAACACTTATAAAATTGCATTCTTAAATGACTTAAAAGGTATGAGTCACCTTTCAATTGCCCTACAACATGTGGTTTAGGGATAGTAACAAAGGAATGCATTTAAATGGGATTCATTCTATAAATACTCAGTTTTCTTTGAACAATATAGTATTTGTAAACCTGTGCAGCCACTAAAACAAAACAAAACAAGAAGACACTTTTTAAAATACAATTCACAGTGAAATTTAAATGTGCAGGTGTATAATTAAAATAACTGTAGGTAAAAATCTCATTTCATAAAATATACAGGAAAGAAAAACACACCAATGGAAATAAATCTGATGATACACATGTACTTCACACCCTAGTACCCACCCTTTCCCTGAATGTATATGAGAACATGCACAGTTAAAGACAAGACAAACGAATATACATACAGCTGGTGGACTTACTGCCGGCTTTGGTGGCAAGTCCTTGACTGAGTCCGGAGTGGAAGCCTTAACCCCTACACCAGTCATGGACCCCACACTACTAGCAGGAGAAGGAGTCTCAGACTTATCCCCATTTGTCTCATGACTATGTGGTAGTGTTGCTGCTCTCTCTACTATTGGACTTGAAGATACAACTTTCGGTTTATCAACATCATCCTTGCGAAAACTTGATTTTAGAAGTCTAGTCCTTTCCGCCACTGAAGGAGGTTTCTCTGGGAGGGGTGGAGCTGGTCCTCTACCTGTGCCTGATTGTGTCATAGGTGTACTGGCAGCCATGTTGTTTGTCAGAAGTTCATCAAAGTGGAAATTAATTACTTCAACACACTAGCAATACTCAATCCAGATGTTGAAAATAGATCACAAACAATAATCAACGAAATCCTAAATTAAAACACACAAATTGTTGTGAAGTCTAATTAACGCCTAGCACATGTAAAAGTCATTAAACTTTAGACAGAGGCACCTTATACACTGCCAAAATATTCCTCCTCCTAAAAGTTTGAGGTGAAATTTAATCTCCTGGTGAGTGCAGATAAATCTACATCATACACACATAAGACTGATTGATAACAAACAGACTTTCTCTAACATACACAGGATGTGTTCCCTCAAACAGAAGTCATTTCCTCTGGCACAGTGTAAACATGAGACAAACGTCAGATACAAATATTGATCAACATAAAAAATGGATCTTGACTTTTTAAATCTTCAAAATATCTTCAACTTTATTTCATACGGTTAAATCCTGACAATGGATATTATTTGTGACAATATGCACGGTAAAGAAACAATTACTGGTATTTATAAAGAGCACAGATTTTAATCATTGTTGTGTTCCGATTGTCTGATTATTGTCCAAATTGGGCGGAGATGATTGTACTAACTTTAGAAAGGATCAATAATTTTGATCCACACTTGGTGAGCTGATAATTAACATTTAAATACAACAATTAATTTGTCCTTGCACCGTTGATCCAAGGCTAATCTTGTCTGATCAGCCAAAAAACATTTATACAAGAATTTTATATATTTTGTGAGTTTATACCCACACTTGTGATAAAATTAGAGAATTGGGACCTAAATAAATATGGAATATTTTGTTGGATTAAGATTTACAGACAAACAGCTGTTTCTTTGTGTTGAATCCAGGTGTTCTTTACCACCTGATCTGCTTTTAATATCGACAAAAAATTGAACGTTTACAGATTTCTATTTATTCATATTCAAACAATCATTCATTGAAGTATTTGAGAATCATATAATCTACTATTTTACTGAGAGAAAAAATCAAGATGGACACATTTACAACTAAAGACTCTTTCTACCAGAAATACACACCTCTAAGTCAAATTTCAGGAAGCATTTATTAAAACATGAATGTCTTTTTATTCAATTTGATGAATTGACATGTTTTCACAATCACACAAAAAATGGAAAGCACAACTACGTTTACACAAATAAATGATTGGTTCTATTTTTATACCCCCCCCTTTTTTTTCTAAATTTAAAGAGCTCTTTTTTGTACAGTTAATTTTTCATCAAGATTTGAATATATATCAATAATCAATCACAATGAACTTTAGTAGTAATTTAAACCCAGACCTTTACGGTTTACAAACTTCATACTATATGCATTGAACCAGGAAATTGAGGTCACTACACTACCCTACACTGATTTGAGATATTTTATATCTTGATCTGTTCTTTAATGGTTACAACTTCTTCACAGACTAATCTGGGATCAATATTTTATAACAATCTAAACTCCTTCCCATTAAAACTATCAATAACCTGAAGTTAGACAGATTACAATAAGCACTACATACCAACTCGAATACTCAAACAGGACCAGTGGCAGATCCAGGGGGAAAACCCCTTTTTCTTGACAATCAATGATTTAAATGGGGACATTAAGTTGGAAGCCTCCCTTTATCCTGGTTTGGGAGCCTGAAATGGCTTGATCCACCCCTGAGGACCTACAAATAATTTGAACCTTTCCTGATTTTATTTGAGAGTTCCTGATTTTATTTTCGAGATTTCCTGATTTTATGTGAGAGAAGTTAATTCGAAGATATTGGATTCAAATGGTGTCAAATTCTTTCAAAGATATAACCTGTTCATCAAAAACAGAACAACACCTTCAATGATTACAAAAACTTATATACTTGCACAAAAACCAGATTTTGTTCTTTTTGTTCTTTAATATTTGTGTATGCAAGGAAGAAAATATGTGCTTCCTGTTTTTGAATTTTCATTCATTAATTTCTATAACATGTGTATTAGATACACTTGTAAGGATGTTAGGCCTATTGGGTGTACTAATTTACAACATAACATTATAATTATAGCAAAATGATAGATTCAGTAGGTCTTTTGGCAATTTGACCTTATTTTATGGTAAAGCATGATAAATGTATATCCATTTACATTTCATGGTGTAAATACATATAAAGCAGGGGTTGAACGTTGATCCAGCCATTTTTAAAAGGGGGTTCCCAACACAGGACAAAAGAGGGGGAGAGGTTCCTAACCAAGGATAAAGACGGGGAGTTCCAACTATATGACCCCATTCAAATGCATTGATCGTAAAAAAAAGGGGGGGTTCCAACCCCCAGGAGGCCACCTCTTGATCTGCAATTTTTTTTCAATTTTTGCCTTCTTTTACTCACTTTCCTATATTAATATAGGTTTAAACCACCTGCACATTTTTTTTTTTTCAAAATTAAAAATCTGTCAAACTTTATTTATTGTCATCACATCATGCAATGTCTCCCGACTTGACAGATTTGACAGGTATTTAGTGGGCTGATGGAATGCATGTCAACCAAGATATATTTCCTAATGACAATCTGAAGATGTGGTATTAGTTACATGTAATGAAAGGTATAAATGAGCTTAATTCCACTTCAGTAATTATACATGCGTCTCATTCTGTCAGCATAATTTTTTTTATCCGCTTACAGAAATACTTAACATAATTGTTAGTATATTATATTGTAAACTACAGGTAGGTCTATTTACATTTAAATTACTTATTGTTAAAGGTGTGTTTTCACTCAGCGGCGTTTATTTTCAATTTGGAATTATAGGTAATGAAGACACCTTCTAAACAAAATCTCCATTTGATGCTTCACCTCACCATTGAAGAAAAGGGGACAAAATATGAGGTCAAGTTATCGTTGTTGTCTTCTAATAATGGATTCAGACTGTTCAAATCTTTATAAATTATAATTTCAGGGATGAACAAAATATAAATATGCAGAAAATTTGATTGTAACAGCAAACCATTAAGGGATCCAGCCTTTTTCAAAAAGGGGGGGGGGGGGTCCCAACCCAGGATAAAAGAGAGGGAGAGGGGTATGTTTCCAACCATATGTCTCCATTCAAATGCATTGATCCTCAAGAAAAAAGGGGGGATCCAATCCCAAGAACCCTCCCCCTGGATCCACCCCTGATCATTACTGTCATGCGATCCCGATTTCCATTGAAGTATTTTTTTATAAACTTATCAAGAGGAATGAAGTATGCTTCAAAGTGTTGAATATTGCTTTTTCATAAGTCATACTTCCTGAAGTTATAAAAACTGTCTTTTCTAAAGTTTATGATAACATCCTTATTTCCATCATGTTCATAGTGCACACTTAGAACTACGCTTTCTGAGAGCATATCCAGGAGCAAAATAAATAGTTCATATCGTGTAAATTAAAAAATATTGGAAATTTCACTTTTTGTTTAGTCCTTTTTGAAAAATTCTGGGTCTACCTTGTTACACCTACAATGTACATGTAGAAAAAGCTTCACAGATGTCTACTCTTTCAGTTATCATTATGACTGACGCAGGGGTTGTTCTTACTATTTTAATTGCCATCATGCATCGATTAACAACTTTAATTCTGTGCACACGATTCTGGAATACTTGAAGATAAGTAGTCAAAACTCTAGATAAGAAGTAAACATCCACAGAACAAGCAATATGCTGTAACAGATGTCTATACGGATTTTGATTATGAAACATGAGGCTTCTAAAACAGACAGATTTTACTGACAAGCTTAGACAAAGATAGATCTTAAACAGCTGCCTTTTTCAGGGTGGAGCTTAAGTTTATTAAACTTTTACTTCTGAATGTACCTCACTATGTGTGTAGAATTCATATCTAGATTTTTGAAGAATGTGCAAGCCCTCAGTGTTTTAACAAAGTGAACAAACGCCCAAGAAAACCTTCCAAAAATAGCCGAACGTACATGTAAATAGGTATCATTATACCATAACTATTATCTTTCCAGTGAAACACACAATTATGTTCTTTTCAAAGAATGAGACCAACAGCCTAAAAACTGGCAGAAAATAAGTCTCCCAAGGCCCTTAAATGTAATGCACAGTTAACAAGCTGTCCCATATTTCTGACCCAAGGTGCTTTAATCACAAGTATCTCAATTTCTTTGTCCCCAAATTTACCCTGGTGCTAACCAAAAAATCATGGGGGAAATTCTGACTGGTCCAATCAGTAATTAACAACTCTGCTAATATCAAGCTATAGATCAAATTTTGTGAAAAATTCAGGGTTTTTTTTGCATACATTTTTGTACTACAACAATACATGTATTCTCATAATGACAAGTTTCTGGTGATCCTGTGAGAATGCCTTCACATCTTTGTGCTCCTTTATGAAAAATGCCTGCAGGGTCTGTGAAAGATACCAAAAATGGCAATAAAGATCTCTGAATAATCTGTCTTATAAATCCTATAATACATGTACTTTAAGTTTGACCATAGGTCTATAACTGGTTCCTAGTAAAGGACTTTAAATATGACATCAAAATCATACTTGTTAATTAACAGCTAATTACACAATCATAGTTTTTAAGTACTATTCAACACTCAGATCATAACCAAAGAAAAATAATAACCGAAGGAAGCACGAAACAAAGCCAATGAACAAAAACAAAGCATTTATGCAAAACAAGTGATCACCTCATAACCGCAATTAATTGCTAACTATTAACATAAAATTCTGACATTTCCGAAAAGATTTGGCAAAAAAAATATCTGGCAACAGAATATCTGATAGTTTTATCAGAAACATTGAACGCTGCATCAGTTTAATAGATGTAACATGATTTACTGTGAAAATGACTAATACGAAAAATATGAAATTGATACAATTTTATCTAATTAACATTGTTATATGTAATTATCAATGTATACTAACCTCTGGTTCGGAAATCTGCAGATTTTCTATAACCTGCGACATTTCTATAACTCCTAAACACTATAATCTCTTACACACAAAGCAGCAGTATATAACAGCGTTTTTATCTCGAACGAAATCTACACCCTCAAATTTTAATTTACATCAAACAGTCTAAAAACAGTAAGCACATTCATCAGTCAGGAAGCATTTATTTCGGTAATAATTCACATCCAGCTATTTACTTCCAGTGTGTATTCGAAGGGAATCTCGACTCCTTGTAGAGTACAGGTGATAAAAAATTACTACCTATTTACAATAGTGACATAAAACATAAATAAAATACTATCTATCTGGTGTCACAGAACAATAGGACGTCACCTAACCATAGACATGTATAGTGTTATTTATTTCAATGAACACTTATTTTATTGCTACCCATGCTAGTCAATTATATAACTGAAATAACCTATTAGATTCTTTACTGATCAAAGGGCTGTCTCAAAAGTTTTAAATATTTATTTAAAAATTTAAAGTCCATAATCACTGAGATGTATATAACCATTAAAATTTAAATCGACATGGAAAATGATGGGTTTCCTTATCTAATGCACCCCAAAAAATCACTAAAAACTAACATTCTATATTTCTTTGTATCTTTTAAAATGTGCAAACTAATTAATAGTCTGTGACTGAACTTTTACATTCTAAATTTTCAAATTATAAGTGTGGTTTTCCTTTAAATTGCTACTTTCTTCATTTCAGTGAATCTGAGAAGGTTGTTATTGTAATCAGATAAATTGACAACTTTTTTCAAAATAATATAATTTGAAGCTCAAAGTGAACAAAAGGTCCTGTATCACTGGTCATTTTTTCATGGGTCATTAAACTTATTACAGTATATGAATGTCAAGAGAGAAGGTTTAAGATATTATTTCCAGGTTAATTTCATGAATGATTGTGTACTACATTTGTACATCTACCTTGGGTTTCAAATCTTTTATCATTATCAACATATTTCGTTCAGATTGCTTAAATAAAACCAGAACATGCACTGTGCCAAAAGTTGCACATTTTTTTTCATGTAGACTATTTTTATTTTGTGTATATTAATTTTATGAATCAAGAAATGTACTTAAAACATTTTTTGTATGTCATCCAAAATCTTTCACCCCAGGCTTTTTATTTTTTATGGATCATAACATGTTTTAATAGCAACTTACATGTAATATCAACATAAACCTGCCATTCTTAGTTTGTGTATTATCAGCTCTGCAGATTAAAGCTTGAAACATGGGAGATTTATCAACATTGTGTCTCAGAAGAGAGGGGCCAAGGCCTAACAGTACCATGTACAAAATGCATAATTTGGAAAATGTAAAATACATTGGATTTTTTTTTACTCCATCCAACTTCCTTGACCCATAAAAAAAATGTAGCCCATGGAAAATGTGAAATATTTGTAAAGGGAATTCCCCAGTTCTGTAAGTACTTCAAAACTATGTTTATACCTTTTTTGTACTGCATGAAGCAAGCAAGCTAGTTTTATAGGCATGGTGTTTGAATTGGG
This sequence comes from Mytilus galloprovincialis, assembly GCA_037788925.1. NCBI lineage: Eukaryota > Metazoa > Mollusca > Bivalvia > Mytilida > Mytilidae > Mytilus > Mytilus galloprovincialis. The sequence goes on from CM075333.1 coordinate 96,371,052, forward strand.
AAGAGAGGGTCAAGGGAAAGTACATGGAAAATGGTAAAATTTACCCCTCACCAACCACATCCTACAAATCAAATTCATATAAACTCTTTTGTAACCCATTGCAAATGAAAACTCTTTGAAATTATATTTCCAAACCTTGTCAGCACTGCAAAACATGTACTCATGTGATATTGAAAAATATAGTACAAACCTTAACCTCTGGTAAGGACGTAAACAAGTGGTGAATTACTATCTATAATTCTACTTACTGTACATGATGAACCAGGACAGCACAGCAACAATATGAAAAGAAAAAAGGAAAGAAAACTTTAGTTACTAAATGTAACATTAGTAAATAATAAACTACTAGTACTAAATGAAGCCATAGTAATAAAAGTATATGATACATGCCAATGGGTCACTAGAGTTCAACATACATGTTCTCTACTTCAATTACCAAACAAGTTTCTGCAACATATTTACCCTGAGACTATATAAAGTGTGAACTAATACACAGGGTTTGAAATTAGCAGGACCCACCTGCCAATGGCCCCTAAAATTTGATGTGGGCTACTAAAATTTTGGCTTTTCTTGTATAGAACTATGTAGCTTGGCCACAAAATTTAAGCTGTGGGCTATCATGCCAAAATTTTAACTTCAATCCCTGATACAGTAAGATATAACTCAAGACAGCTACTGACATTGTTCCTGGTTTGGAAAATTTTAACTTCAATCCCTGATACAGTAAGATATAACTCAAGGCAGCTACTGACATTGTTCCTGGTTTGGAAAATTTTGGCTTTTCTTATATAGAACTATGTAGCTTGGCCACAAAATTTAAGCTGTGGGCTACCATGCCAAAATTTTAACTTTAATCCCTGATACAGTAAGATATAACTCAAGACAGCTACTGACATTGTTCCTGGTTTGGAAAATTAAAAACAAGCAGGTGTTGGGGTTAATTAAACATTCTTTTCTTCGGATTCAATTTTGATCAGCAAAATAAAAATAGGTATACTGCGAAAGTACTTTAATTCGTGGGTATCAATTTTCATGGTTTCAGCAATATTTACATGTTCGTGGGTTTTTAAATTCGTGGATTTAAGTTTTCAAGAAAGAAAATAAAATGAAAAATTGAAGCCTTTAGAAACGATGGTTACACTCAGTCCGGATTGAAGGAAATTGCTAAGTAAACATTGACCATATAAAATCGTAGTGACAACACTAATTAACCCAAGATGAAGTGATCAACAGATTAAAGACCATCAAATGTGTTAATTGGGCCATAAACATGTCACCTTAAGAAAACAGTAACATAAACAAATGCTATAAACGTATCTTGCATTTTAGAATAATTATTATCAAAATCAGGCCCAGCATGAAATTATTAATCCCCATATGTACGAGAACTATGAGGATATAAAATGAACACTTTATCACAATAGCATATCAATACCGGAAATCTGACTTTCATCGATCAAAACTATTTTTATGAGAATTAAAAGTTCAAAAATTGTACAGTTTAAGCAATTAAAGATTAAATGGATATAATCCTGCATGCAGTTGTAGTTCATAGTGCATTTTCCCTGTGACTACTATTATAGTATTCTCAGATTTGTCGTTATTCAATATATTCTCTAGATCATAACAGTATCAAACCTACATGAGTATTTTTCCATGTCTTGATTTAGACAACGGTTGATTTATTTTGTTGGACACTTAAATTCGTGGATAAAGTCATCCACGAATACCACGAAAATTGGTACCCCACGAATAAAAGTACTTTCACAGTAAATACAGACAAAAAAAAATCTACCCATATAGAATACATTTACCTTCATGCATTTCATTTCAAATAATCTTTTTGTAAGATTGCAATGTTACATGTACCATATGCATGTGTGGACTGAAAAGTGATATATACAACTACTCTTCTGTTGGTAAAATCCCTTTTTACTTAATTGTTCAACTTTTTTTATATTTACTGCAGGGTTGGCCCTGGTTACTCGTGCTGTGTGGATGCAGTATAATTTGTACCCGTGGCTGTAGTGTATACCCTTATATTTTTACAGTTAAGGTTTTTTTGCTTGTGAGAGAGCTGTCAACATATTCCATTAAATCAATGTTCTATTTCTTTTACAGTATTCTGTGTGACTGTCATTTGGTCTCTTGTGGAGAGTTGTCTCATTGGCAATCATACCACATCTTCTTTTTTACATATCCAGACTAACTTTTATATGATTGTTTAAATCAGCCTTAGTAATAAACATTAATAGAGTAGATACAACAAATTTATAGCAGTTGGTTACAAACACATTAATGTATTTTTAGACCAAACTTCACAACTGGAGTTGGCAAATAGAAGTCCATGTATGTTCCTATTAAAATCCATAATCCTTTGAGGTTATCCAAGTACTGTAGTAGTTGGATTCCATAAATCACAGATACTAAATGTAAATAAAAGACTCAAAGTACATGTTATTGATTGGCCATGCATGTACAAGATCATGTAATAAATTATCTACCAAAACATTTCTTTTAATGTTTCTTTTTTTTCACCATGACCTTTTTGTTTTTAACGCCATGATAAAACATGATAAAATATTCTTGTTATCATGGTTAATGTTACACCAATGGTTTCCTGGTTGAGTAAATTTTAAAGAAACACAAAGTTTAATCTTTGTTTCATCTTTTTGATGTTTGTTTGTAAACCATAAAATATTCTCAGTTAAATGTTACATGTGTAATAAATACAGGTCAACTTTTTGTTACAAAAAATGCTATACTTTAGGCTGCTCTTACAAAACTAACCCACTAGTTCTTCCTTACAATAATATCTGAGGTGATCAGAAGGTTCTGAATTGACAACAGCCTACATTGTACCTCAATGTGGTCTTGCAGCATTATATCTAACAAGATGTTATTAAATGTAATCATTCTTAGGATATCCTGCATTTATCATGCTTTTTCATTACATAAAATGTAACCTTAAATCGCTGAAAGACCCCCTCCTAAATTATTCAAATTTATTATATATATTAGTACATGTAGTAAATTGCTTAAACAGTGAGAATTTTTCATCGAGGAGCCTCATGCAAGGCTTATGCCAGCTACCAAGGGTCTTTCAACGACCGAGGAAGAGAATATATACCCACGGTAAAAAAATTAATGGGGAATAATGGTGTATCAGCCATCCTTGATCATGAATGATATTGAAATCAGTTTGGGTTCCAACGGCTTTATGATCAAACCCCTAATATATATGACATCAGGACATTGTAATCAACTTCACATGTGGCTGCAGAGTTTATATCAAACCCCTTCAGGGGACATCCCACCAGGCAAAGTGAGGGACTAAGTCACTCTAGAGAAGCTTCAAGTATTTATGTCGCACTCAATTTTCAGTAAAATTTCCCCATGTCGCCTCAAGATTTTTGATAATTTTATATCCAAACGTAAACAACCCGATTGTTGACTAAAATAAAAAACATGATTCCCTGAATTCAGAACTTATTTTTCCGTGATATTATACTCAAGACTTGATTTTGCAATGTTTGTTTTTTTAAATTAAAATTTTAGATGGCTCATTTTTTTTTTCAAAACTTTAATATTTTACCTACTCAATATCTATATGTAATTTAAATCTGAGTATCTTTTATTTTCTGATAGATAACAATATTTTATGCTTCATTAAAATTTTCTTACTTCATGCAAAATGCAAACTGGAATCTGCTTGTATTTTAACTATGTACATAGTTTAGTAGTCAGTGGGGAACCAGTACAAAGATGAATAAACTACAAAACGTAGTCAGTTTTTCGATCAAGATTTAGGTGTTTCAGGCTGCTACGTGTACATGTGCTTTCTTTTAGCTAAAAGACCTTTACACACTATTTTGAGGAATACTTTGATCAAGATTGTGCTAAAGGAAGGCATTTTTTTTACTTCCAAAGTCGTATTTGTTTGTAAAATATTAAATACAAATTTTTGCTGTGTCTTAAACACCGTATTTGTTTTTGATTTACAAGTACTTATTTCGACTTACAGTAATAAAAAATATGACTTTTCCTATGATCTTTATTGTTATTTTGTCAAATTTAAACCATTGTGAAGTGTTTGAAAATCATTATATGCATTTCTAAACAGCAATTTGATGCTTTGAAACAGATTATCCATGCAAATACAAGAAACAATCACATATAATTTGAAATTAACATATTATTATAAAATTGAGAATGGAAATGGATTATGGAGAAAATGTCAGAGAGACAACAACCCAACCAAAGAACAGATAACAAGCGAAGGACACCAATGGGTCTTCAACGCAACGAAAAACCCACAGCCGGGGGTCCTCAGCTGGCCACTAAATAAAAATGCTTACTAGTTCAGTGAACATGGACGTTATACTAAAATCCAAAACATATCAATGAACTAAAATTTTAAAAGCAAAAGACTAACAAAAGGCCAGAAGCTTCTAAATAGTTAATAGGGACAGGCACAAAAATGTGGCTGGGTTAAACATGTTTTGTGAAGTCTCAACCCTCCCCTTATACCTCTTGCCAATGTAGAATAAAGAAACACAGCAATATGCACAGTTTAACTCCTGTGTTGAGTTTAAGTTTACTTTCCAACAAGTGACAAACTGTTTTTCTTTCTGAATTCCTATTTAAAAAATTTAAAACCAAAAATAAAGAGCCTTTCTGAGCATGCTCACATACATGTACATGTACCCAACAACCCCACGTTGTCACAGAGCAAACAAATCTCACCAGATTCCTAAGTTCAAAGACTAATAGTAATAACTCATTTCTTGAGGATATGCACATTAACATATTACAGTTGTATGTCCTCATTAACCATAAAGTTTCATAAATTCTGTTGTATGTATTCAGAGGAGTTCAATGCAATGACAAACGGTTGCAGCAGTATATTGAGGCAAATACATGTACATGTAAGCTCAAAGGGGCGTAACTCATGGGGAAAAAATGAATTGTAATTTCCTGTCTATATACATGTACATTTGTATATGCACATTTACATAGAATGTTCTTTATATTAGGCCAAAAAAAAAAATAGGTGTGTTTCCGGTCGCCCGACCGACCCTAATTTTTTGGCGCCGACCCTAACTTTTTTTTCCCGGAAAAAAAAAATTAAAAAAAAAAAATCCGGATTTTTTTCGTTTTTTTCCGGAAACGGTTTTTGTTTAGTATAGCCTTTGAATGGCATCTTTTAAACGTTTGATTTCAAATAAAATTTTAATACAGTAAGCATTTGTGTGATACAGATTGAAGTCAAACAACGGCATGGCTTCTGCTATGGCCATCAGTCAAAGTGTGTTATCAATAACAATCGATGAGTGTCCACACAGGAACGAGAAAAAAAGTATAATATATATAAAAATACACAAAAAACAACCGAAGCAGGCCAGTAAAAAAAAAAAAAAAAAAAAAAAAAAAAAAAAAAAAAAAAAAATACCTACCTACCGACCCTAATTTTTTGGGGCATGCAACAGGAAACACACCTATTTTTTTTTTTGGCCTTATATACAAAATTTCATGAAATTCTGTTGTGCTGTTTCAGAGGAGTTGAGATCTGACCGACAGACAGGTCAAAAATATTATACCCTCTGCAACTTTGTTGCATGGGGTATAATTTAATATCATTAAATATGATCTTAGCAATGGAAGACAGTGAAATATTTGATTAATGTAAAATCTTCAATCCATTCAGACCTACGTATAGCTGCACAAAGTTAGCTCTTATGGTCCTTGTGATAATTTTTGACAATTTGAAAATGTACATTGTAGGTACAAATGTAATTCAGTACAAAAGCATGACAAGGCATTGCAAGGACATGTATACCACCTTAGCAGTTGTCATGTAAAAATGCTTTGAAAAATTACAAAAAAATACAGATTCTTAGAAGATTTTATTCTTGAAAGTATTAACGTGATCCTGCTGTTTTCCTTGAAGTCTTCAGAATGGGGTTTCACTTCTCTTCAAATTCTGAAGTGTGTTGATCCCGGGTGTTAAGAGAAATTTTGTATGTATTTCGTTTAAGTTTGCGCTGCAGTGCTATTAGAGCTGCCACAAATTATTTGAAACATTTTTTAATGATCATGTTTTTTAAGGTCAATAGACTAATTAGAGGCATTTAATCCAATCAACTTTCAAGGAATAAAAAATGTAACCCTTATGGAATCAAGGCAAAGCATTTGGTCACATGTATGTACAACACATTTAAATGATTACTTCTTACTTTTGATACATGAATAGATTCTTCTATGAACTGACAGTAGCCAATAAACCTCTGGAATTAAGGGTTTTCAATGCTGTTCAACTTCATACTTTTTTTAATCAAGTGTCACTGACATGACTGATGAGTCTTTTGTAGACTAATCACACATCTGGCTTATATAATTAAAATCCTTGTAACTTTGATGAGGTTTTTTTCATACATCAATTGATAGGATTTCCATTTACTTATTAGGCCTAAAAAAAAAATGTTGTGTTTCCGGTCACCTGACCGACCGTCCTTCAGACCCCCCGACTCAAAAGTTTTTAAAGCTGATGTGGGAAAAAAAATAATTTGTATACCTACCGACCGTTTTTTCTGAAAGAAAATAAAAAATTCTAAGTCCCTCGATCTTTTTATCGCCCCAAAAGAAAACAACGCTAATTTTAAACTCGAGGCTTATTTTTAGAATGTACTGGAAAGTGGAATCTTCTTGGCTAATTATATATGCTGGAGCATGCGCAGTAGTTATTTTCGTTTGTCAGTGTTTGAACATGGCAACACAACGCGTCCTATTCAATGTTCAACGCAGAAAGTGTGACCATTTCGCGGAGAAAAAAATATTTCTAAATTTTACAGAAAGTAACACCTTTTTTGACATTAGCAATGAAATTCATCCAATGTCTAACATCGATGAAAAAAAATACACAACACAAATTTTGTGCTCGGTCACCGGCAAAAACGACTGGGGATTGATGACAATAACACAACTGTTGGAACAATGCAATCTTTTGGAATTAAATTTATAAAATTTTCATGCCAGACCCTTCTTCAAAATGAACATGATATTAATCCATCTGAAACTGGTCAGCCAATCAACGCTTTAGACATTCTGATGAAAAGCCACAAGATGCTTTGCCAAAAAAAGTGTCCTGCCAGGTACAGTGTATATAATATATTTGTCTATCTGTAGGTTTGGGATGATGTTTGGTTCATGTTCCTATAAATGAATCTGCCCCACATCTTCTCAATTTCTTTCTCTGACAATCCCAAACTTTTGGTCCTGAAATAGGGGAACTGGGTTTAAAAAGCTTATTTCCTAGGGGAAGTGCTGTCCAAATTTTTTTTAGGTTTGGACTTAGTTTTATTTCAGGGGTATTTTAAAAGGGGGTAAACTAATTTAAAAAGTTATTTCAGGGGGATTTTAAAAGGGGTAAACTACAATTTATCTCGGGGAGATTTTTAAAGTGGGTAATCAATCTCTTTCTATCAAATCCCAAACTAGTGTCCATGCCTTTAAACAAAACCGAGACAGCAATCAAGCATAATATTATTAAAAAAAAAAAAAAAAAAAAAAAATCCCTACCTACCGTCCCTTCAAAATTTCAAGGGGGGTGATCGGAAACACATTATTTTTTTTAGGCCTTACTGTGCATCTTTTAAATTTAGAGAAATGCATAGTTACACCAAGTTTTGCACTTTATACAAGTACATGTAGTACAATGCAATAATACACCGATGAGAAACTTCCCTTTGTTTTGAAAACACCCATTTTGTAATATCTGATGTTGACTTGAGCGTGACAAACTTGAAACAGATGGAATATATGAAATTTATTTACTTCTTTGTCAATTATCCTACATGCAAGTTAAAGTGATTATTTCAATTTATTTTTGAAGAAAAAACTTTAAAATCAAAAGAGAAAACTGCACTAATTTAAATATTTTTTTGTTCATTTAAAAGCTTTTGTATGCTTAATCGCCTGCTCACACGCAAACCTCAACTTACAAATGTAAATAAATGAGAATATGTCTGCGAGCCATACTGACAGATGCCCACCTGTTTAGCATGAGTCAACTTCCACATGCAGATGAAGTATTCACATAGTTAAGACTGTTGTGGATTACAAGCATTGTGTATAAGTTTCATAACATTTGTTAGAGGCAAACTGAAGTAGAAAACAGAAACCAATTTTGGGGACGTGCAGGACGCGAGACGAGATAGACAAACATTGGAAACACTAAATGCCCTCTCCGCTACAGCTGGGGCATAATAAAAATATGGTTCTAGTTATGTATTGTTCTTTCACTACAGCTGGGGCACAATACAAATATGGTTCTGGTTATGTATTGTTAATCAGAAATTATTCAAAGTACATTTCACCTAGGCTATGGTAAGGGAGGCAACTCTAATACTTTTTGAAGATTTGTCTGGGTGTGAAAGTATTGATTGTTAATGATTCACTGTACGCCTGCTTAATAAAACAGGTTAATATCGCTTTTAAATAGAATAAATAGTTCCGTAGAAGTATTTGTCTAGATGCCTTAATTATTAATAACATTAATCAAGTCAGAAACCCATTTTAATCCATTTACATCCTTTGACACTGTGGCAAATGTCACGGAAGTGAACCCGGTTTCCTTCATTTGAAACAACAGATAATTTGACTTGGAGAAAACCGAAATTTTATGAGCCACAAGAAAGATTGGGTATTTAGTCAATGTGGTAATTGTCAGGATAACACATGCAACATTGCTAAAAATTGTTTTGTTTTCCTCTTACCCATTTCAATCTGTAGTTTAGCCGCTTTAATATCCACGCATGCTTACAGATGAATGTTCAACTTCCGCCAACTGAAGCGTGACAGGTACTTTCACTTTCGATTTGACTTAAAACACGTGTTAACATGTAAACACATTTTATTATATTTTTTTTAATCTGTTCTATGACGACTTTTTTTACGTTCAGATTTGGAAAGTGGATTGGTCTTCCTTTTGATTTTTTCCAGCACAGATTTTCAGAACTTCCAGTAACATTTTCCGAACAAGAAAATCAAAACTGTATTCCATCATTTTTTTTAAGGCACTGGCTACGGTTACATGGAAATGTAACAATAAAAAAAATATTATTGTTACATCGGAGACTAATTGCCGGAATGCAAAGTTGGGTAAGGAACCGATTAATTACGAATGTAACAATAATTATTGAGGCTACGGTTACATTGTGTTATTGTTACATGAAAAACAGCAATGTACGCTAGATTTATTAAATTTAAATTTTCTATAGTTATGTTGCTTAATTCTTTCATATGTACTAAACAATTATACTTCTAATAATGATAAATAATAAATATTATTATTCAGCAAATGGCGTTTAAATAGTTTAACGTATTAATGGTTTTTATGTTCTTAAAGGTACAACTTAAGATTAGTAGTGTAAAAGGCGAAAAATGGTTTGTTGTTGAGAACTCGGGCTGAGAAAAGTGTTCACTTTTTTAAGTATTGAACTGCACATCTACTCTTATTACTGTCATTATACTTTGAACAATGGATGAAGAGATTCCTATTACCAATTTTGTTTTGGATGAAAAATTTTAAACTTGGGATGCGTTTGATACGAAACTGAAACAATATCAAGAAACAAAATTTCTTACAGCTATAGGAACAAACTCTGAAAAAAATGATACATCAAAAGCAAGGTTTGCTAACTGCTAAGTTGGATACTGAAATTTGAGGTAAACCTAAAATCCGTAATGGACGGCAGTGCGATCATATTGAAAGACGACATGAAACTATACCACATGCTTTCAACCAAAATATTCAGGATGAGGAAGTATTTCTCACCAGAAGCATGGCAAACATTAAAGGTTGCCTTATCTTCTAAAAGGAATATTGCAGAATAGAATTGCACGGTATGCAATACAGACGTTCGTAATGCGGCATCACTGGTGTGTGATGGCTGCTTGGAGTGGATTCATCAAAAATGCGTCGGACTTAAACATGCTCCAAAACCACTTACCCGGGATATGTAGAAACTGTCATTGTAAATACAAAAATAAAGAAATTGTATGTAATAATTGTATGTATTGTAAATATAAATTAGTACATATTACAATTTAAGTCCCATCGTACCTTGCTGTTTCAAGTTCATGTAACAATAACGCTATGTAACCGTAGCCTCAATATTTATTGTTACATTCGTAATTAATCAGGTCCTTACCCGACCATGCATTCCGGTATTTAGTCTCCAATGTAACAAAAATATTTTTATTATTGTTACATTTCCATGTAACCGTAGCCAGTGCCTTTTTTTAATGAAAAGTGACGATGACTATTCTGATCCCTTCCAACTTCAATAAGTAATCTATTGTAAAAACTTTAAAGGACCGGACCGGTAGTCTTGTTAAACAAAAAAAAATCGTTTAACATTTTTAATAGCAGTAATTATACTAGTCTGGATATTTCAATTATATAATTCCGTCAGTTTGAACTCAGTTCCCATCAGAGGACTTTTTACACTTACCAATATAAAGCATTTCTTTTAAAAGGGGAATGATATCAATATAATAGCACCCGTTTGGCTTTGTTAAAATATAATGAACATTTTCCACGTAGCTGCAATGTTGATTGACGTTTCGTGGTCCTTAGACTGGCAAAATTTAAGTGAACTTCCACCGCGGGCACTTCAAATATCATGACATATAATTAATATCACTATGCTTAAATTTTGCCAAATTGATGGTTTTTAAACTTGTATGGTAAAGTGCACAAGTATCTCTTTTCAACTCTCTGTTGGAAATAAATACAATATGATTTGTGTCGCACCTTTAAAAATTTACTATGATGGACTAAATTCAGATGATAATACAATTTTCGGACTTGGTCAGCATGTGGTTCTTTTTTTTAACGGGAATATTACTCTACGATTTTCCAAGTAATACCAATATACTAGCAATTCAAAATGTAATGGAAATCTTTAAACATAGGTTCTATTGGTTGAAAAGGAAAACTCTTTTTTTAATGTATTTGCACTGCTTGAAGACTAGATAATGCATTTAATGAATTTTTGCATTCAGATCTCTATGTGTATAAAAACATCCTTCCTCAATACAAGACTGGAGAAGGCCCAAGTTAAGCGACTATGTAATTATATACTCATATATGTGACCAGTGCCATAGGCGGATCCAGGGGGGGGGGGGATTTGGTTGCTTATATAGGGAATCACTGAAGCGTGACTGGAGCGCCCCCCCCCCCCCTTTTAGGTCAGTCAGCGCCCCCTCCCCTTACAAGAAGTTCTGGATCCGCCACTGAGTGCTTCCATAAACAGAATGCGTTAGGTGTCCAATTCCTTGAAACTTTACAGCATAGACCTTTCTTAAGTTTTCAACATCATCTTTTTTGGTCATTTGATTAGGTTTAACTGAATAGTTCTTATTTTGAAATCAAGACCTCATTTTTCTTTTTTTTTTCTCAATCATGCCAATGCATAACTTATCAAATTCGTGTATTTTAAACAATGTTATAATAGCAACTGTTTTATTTGTCTTTATGAATTGTTCTAACGTCAGAGGTAAAGTACAGAAGCCTATTTTAGTTCGCTTTGCTTAATAAATAGTGTCAAGGAACTTTCAAAAAAGGCCACGTTATCCTGATTAAAAGTGATACAGTTACTTGATCGATTCGGAGATATAACATAATAACAAGTGATACTAGTACCTATATAACCCAACTACTGTCGTAAAATTGACATGCATCGCAATAATATTTTTCTTTTGTATCAAAACTCACTTGAAAAGCCGGATCACTTAAAATACGGTTCTTGGGAATTAAAATTCGGCTTCGGTGTTTGATTTTTTTCTCTCGTCTGTTTCCGTGTTATCTAGGTACACAATTCTCAAGTTAACTTGTGAATGATATGCATTCGTCATTAAATCAGGAAATCTCTGCGTAAAAAGTTAAAAAAAAAAAAAAAAAAAAAAAAAATCAAAAAAAATTTCCACGAATTTTCATATTTCCATGAAATTTCATTTTATAATATTAAAAAAGAAAGGCGAAAAATACCAGAGAAACTTCATACGTAGCTAAAAAAAGACAAACGAAAAAAAATAGACAAGAATTTAGAAAACTAACATAGACTAAGCAGCACGAACCCCACCAAATTCTGAGGTAAGCAGATCCTGCTCCGCGTGTGGCACCCGTCGTGTTGCTCAAGTTAGTACATGAACCGGTAACAAGTCTAATTCGGTAGAGTCACATTTGTTAAAATGAGGGAATTGTAGTTACGACATTAGGAACATGTCCTGTATCATCATAGGTATTAGTCTCGATCATCCAGCCGCTTTATTTTTCATAGTAGAGCGTCTGGATGACAAGTGATATAAAAATGGTTATTTATGACATTCGGAATAGTATCGGCTTTTTTAGCTTGTTGTCAAAGATAATGTCCAAGACGAATAACCAAGAAGTTGGTTATTGACTTCGGAAGAAATGACATTACGATAATATTATTGAAAAGCCCGAGTGTACCGATTGTTGTTTAAAGCTATTTATATATTTTTGTGACGAAATACAATTCATGGAAAACACCGTACAGCATGGTTGATATGGACATGGAGGCGAAGGAATAAACCAGCACATCCAACCTTGGTAAGATGTTATAACAACACACACTGTAACATAAATTGCAATGCAGCCAACCTGATACACCGAGTAGTTATATACTTTCATGCATGTCCGTGCAACGAAAACGAGTTTATAATTATACAATAAATGTCAATTGTTATGTTGACTGGGACCACTCGAACAGTCGTATACGTTATAAATACATTTTGGGTTGATGTTTAGTATCGTTTACTTTATAAATATTTGAAGGAAAACTACTAAGACGCCGAAATATCACCTTCATCCAAGATATGTTTGTTGTATCTATCTAAATCTTGATATGTGTAAACATGGTAAAGACAAAGAGGGGGATGAAAGATACACAATGATGTACACTTTCAAAGAAAAACAAAGTGTATCTAAAAGATGCTAGAAGATTTTATACTAAATGGTCAAAATGATTTGTACATTAGATTTTCTGCAAAAGACAGTTTAACAATATATTCAGCATCAATGAAGAGAGGTGTCAATGAGGCAGCTACCAGTGAATCCAATGCCATAAAATACCAAAAGTAGTCTAGACATCTTCATTATTAACAGTTTATCATGTAGACTAAAACAAAAAGTGAAGATAAAATTGCCAATAGCTCAATATTACACAAATAAGGAGATGTAGTATGAATACCAACTATCCACTCAAGTTCAAATGAATTGGATGTGAGTAATTATAGGCAACTGTATGGCCTTCAAAAAAGAGAGAAAAATCCATTCTTGGTTTGAATAGAGAAAACAAACAGGGAATGTGTCAAAGAGACACTGGGCAACCCGACCAAAAAGCAGTAAACAGTTTAATGCCACCAATGGGTCGGGTCTTCAACGCAGCAAGATAATATTGCACCCTAAAGCGGGATTCACTTGCCCCAGGACAATAATTTATTGATTTTTGATTTTCCTTTTTGAATTTTCCTCGGAGTTCAGTATTTTTGTGTTTTTACTTTTTTTTATACAATATATTTCTATGATGGTTTTTTTTAAACAATTTGTTTTTCATATATATGCTATGCTGGTGACTAAAAATTAATATGATTTTAATATTTACTTTCTTTTGTAGACAAACCAATGATGATTTATGGACACAGATTTTATGTGTAAAATGTGAAGAATTAAAAAACATGTAATATTCAGGATTTTCATTGTATCATAAACAATCATGCTTCAATTTTATAAGAACAAAGTTCAAACTGAAAGATTTTTTTTTAATTACTGAAGCATCAATCAGTATAAATAGATCACAGTACCAAACATGTTGGATATACATTATTTTGACAGGCGCCACAAAGCGAAAAAAAAAACCAACAGACGTATATTGATTAAATGAAACAAATATCAAGAAACACATTATTGTCAGATATGGTAGGGAAGTTAGATTTGTATTAACAAATTTAAAATCATATGAACAATTAAACAGTTAGTTTTTATGGTTGAAATGTATCTCATTTTCATGTCGGGCCCTTTTATAGTTGACTATATGGTAGGGAGTTTTCTTAATATTGAAGGCCATGCAGTGATCACATTTGCGTATATCCATGTCATTTGAACTCTACTGGGTTGTTGTCTCGTTAGCAATCATACCAATTTCCTTATTCTTTATTTAAAAGGTTCACATGAGAAGTTTTTGTTCTTGTGAATCTGTCCTTTATTGTAGGCTAATACATGATGGAAATTATAAGAGTTGGAGAAGTAGAATACACTTTTGAGTCATTATCTTTTTTACAAGTAACTATGCAGTATGAGATAAATCCCATTCCATCTTTTCCATGTACATGATTCAAACATGCATTCAAAGAGTATTGGGTTTCATGACTGACTGGTTAAGTTCTATATTTTTCCATGGACACGGGCTTCACTGGCAAAGTAGTTTTGTATGAAGGTTGGTTCCTAAATATTTTCTTCCTAAAAGGATTAGGCGATTATTGGTGTAACAGCTAAAAACATTCAGACTATTCTGTCGTTTGCAGTTTTAAGATCAATTAATTTTGTAAATGAAAATGGAATTGGCTCATTGTGTGATTTCGCTGATCTGCCAGTTATACTTGTTAAGGAAGTTTTTCTACATACGCAATCTTATAGTATTTGTATGAGATGTTTTTCTTTACATAGACGTAACTTGATATGTGTTTTTTGTAAGGTGAGTGCATCAGATTTATATAAAAAAAGGACATTATAAGTTATGACAGGAATTTACAGAAATAAGAATAATGAGACAAAACAAGGAAAAATGGATAAAAAATAAAGAATAGAGACTAACGGTGACACAATATACTGATGGTTGGTTCCTTGACGCCCAGTGACAATTATTTCATGCATGTTCAGGACGATGTGATACAATACAAAGAGAGAATAATGGTATTTTATAGTATGAAGATAAGGGAATAAAGTGGACAGGTGTGCAATAATATAAAATAGTTTAATCTTTGGTTGCTTTTTTATCGTCTTGTGGTAAATAATGGTAATGTTCAGGATGAAAAGAAATTAACAATGATTATAAAAAGGAGGTCCTAATTTACAGCCCGTTGAACTATTGAAGCAGAAATGTAGATTTAAGTATAACGGTCCTCCTACGGACCCCTTTTGAAGCGTACAGAGAGCGTGGTAGCCTCTGTACACAGTGGCAAATCCAGAACTTGTTATTAGGGAGGGGAACTACAATCACTCGTGCTACAGTGTTTCCCTACATAATCAACCACATTTTTCCTACGAAAAAAATGGGGTGGATCCCTCTATGACGAGTGCTATAATATTCAGTTGCACAGGGCCGTAACTAGGCCTCAGAATAAAACGAGGAGGGCGTTTGGGTGCCGCCGTCTGCGGTACCCAGGTAATGGGGAAACCAGGGGTGACACAACCAGCCAAAACTGGAAAAGTAGTTAATGATCAAGTCGAAGATAAAAACCATGAAAAGAGTAAAATTTATATAAAGTACTTTTAATCAACGAAAACAATATCCGAAATCTGAATATATTTAAGTACGGCCAATTAAAGCTTAATTTTGACTCTTGGATCTTTATTACATGTTTATAAATCACTCAGTTTCAGACACAGGCACTTGTCGCTGAAAAAAAATTCCTATATACATTTTTGTACCTTAAAATATAACACATTTAAGGCCTGTGGTTTCAGACAAGAACTTCGAGAACAGGAATACGTGTGAAATATTTTTTTAAGCAGTTTTATTTATTTGACGTTTGTATTAGAATTTCCCATCAGCAAGTTGGCCAACATAAAGTGAGCTACAAGTACATATACTACACTGTTTTCTGCTGTTGTTTTTTAAATCATGTTGGGGATAACGGAAGTGCTATTTATAGATATGTTCTATATTTAATTATTTGTTACGCCCCCTATAAATATTTGACCAGTCCGGTTAATCACCCCAGACGCTATATTTAAATGTGCGTCTGGGTAATCGAGACTACATAGGTATTCCATGCATTACGGGTCAACCAAATCGTGATGGCGTCCGTAAAATTTTCCAAGGGACCATTTAGAACTCTTGTTTTATTGTCCTCCTTGTGAGGAGCAAACCTCTATCAAGGAAATCGCAATAAGAAATATAAGCCCGGGAATATTATACCGGTATCCATTGGAGATATATCAGCTCCGTATGCAGGCGCTGCTGGAATCTTGCTAAATAGAAATGGAAAGTTCACAATGGTGGGAGGCTGAAATCACTTTTTTCGCCAAGTTTTGTTTTCAACTGATTCTAAATGGAAATCAAGATATGAGGCAGACTTAACTGTTTCTGTTGTATCCTTTATCTCAAGTTCGATGGGATAGATGCGTGCAACATAGTTACCAAAATTTTAAACATTTAGTGAGAGAACATCATCTATATAGCGGAAAGTAGAGTTAAAGGATACTGCTAACTTATTTTCTTTCTTCTTAAGAAGTTCCTATATGAAGTCAGTCTGAGTGACTATCATATCTGAAGAGATAAAGAGTGCTATTTTGCACTCGATAACGCCAGCGTTTTTACTTAGTAAAGTATGTTAAAACCTAGACATTTGAAGAAATTGTTCCATAGCATTATTTCGGATTTATTCCTGCGTAAAAAAAAACCGATAAAGATATTATAATGATCATCTTACTCTGTTTTTAAATAGTACTGAATATTTTTTTTTAAACGCATATACTATCAATATAATTGATATTGATTGAATTAAATGATATCCTAGATATGATTTGCAAGGGTTTT
This sequence comes from Mytilus galloprovincialis, assembly GCA_037788925.1. Classification (NCBI taxonomy): domain Eukaryota; kingdom Metazoa; phylum Mollusca; class Bivalvia; order Mytilida; family Mytilidae; genus Mytilus; species Mytilus galloprovincialis. Next base: position 96,387,900 of record CM075333.1, read on the forward strand.
CCATTCGTCGACTATAATCCCCCAAATAATATATATTGGAGAAAACTTTTATATCAGTCAATGCTTAACAATCCTGAGGATGGAATTTAAACCAGCAAGTTTGATACAACTTCTTCGTGTAACTCTTCTTCTATATGTTAGGGGTAAGTGATGTTTTGTTTCAAGGTTGTTGTTTTTCTTTAAATATTTATAAAGTGTCACTGGATACAATGTTCCCGTAAGCAAGTGCCCATCTCCTTGAAAAACTTTTGGCAAGTATAGTAAAGTTTTTTTTCTTAAAACAATAACTTTTGTAAGTTTTATTCATATATAAGAAAGAAAAATAAATAATGTTTTATTTTGCCATAAAGTATAATACATAGACGATTTTGTTTGTTGTCAAACTTTTACAAACTTTGATAAGTAGGAATAAAGGTAACAAATCAAGGCACTGTCATGTGGTTTAGTCTTAGCAATCCCCTTAATAAAAAAAAATGCACCATTTCAGATTTTTTCAACAAAAATGAAGGCGCTAGACTAGCGACAATTAACAAAAAGACGACGAACGGACGGACGGATTACAGTTATGATTGTCATACGGACAAACTGACGGACAGGTCAAGATTAGTTTAATATGTTCATTGCGTGGGATAATGATAACAGATTTTATTGTTCTTTATTGTATATTTGGAATTTCAAAAATTCACTTGTAATCCCACTTTCTCCAACTTCCTATTTTTGTGAAGGTTTTGCTTGATTAGCCATTATCTTTAAATGCACAATTATTTAGGTTTTACATAGAGGATTTATATGTTATAGTTAAGTTAAGACCCTTTTAATGTTTGAAGAAGACATGTACAAATTTTGACAATTCTATTATAGAAACTACCTTTTTCTCTTTTTTTTTTTGTATTTTTGTTTCTCTTTTTTTTTTTTGGGGGTTGTTTTTTGTTGTGTATTGTTTTGTTTTTTTTGGAGTTTTTTGTTTTGTTGTGTTTTTTTCGTTGTGTTTGTATATATTTGTGGTTTTTTTTAGAGTTTTTTTATGTTAAATAATAGTATCATAATAAACATCATCTGTATATCATCAATAAAGGATAAGATTTGTTATACTAGGGGGTTGCTACTTATCAGTCATTTAATGTAAAAAGGTTTCATCACACTACATAAAAATTGTTGAAATACGAAAAACAATTCTTTTGACATTTTATTTTGAAACTATTTTTTTTTTTCAAATGAAATTATAACTTTTAAAATAAAATTATATGTCACAAATAAGGACAAATATATAAAACATAGACACGACTATATATATTGGTTTGCGAATATAATTCAGTGACGTTTCTACTATCAATCAAAACACAAGTATTTCTCAAAAAACGTATCGGATTCTGTTGAAATTAAAACGGCATTAACTTGTAAATAATATAATCTCATTTTTTGTCGATTATGCTGTGTTCGTTCTGTAAAACATAGGAATATAAATATGTTAAGTACTACTATAACCAAATCTATATTTCTATGGAAGAATTAAGTAAAAGTTTTAAGTAATTTAATCCCTGACTTAATAATTTACCAGTAATAACGTAATGGTACCCAAATTGCACCTATTTTGACTGTTTTTTTTTTCACCTACGTTTTTTTATGATAGCGACAAAAATATCCATACTGTGTTTATTTGTTATAGACGTTACTTTTTTTTTTTACTAAATAGTTACATCAATCTAATTTTGAATCCCTATTGAATCATAGAAAAATGGGTTTGAATTGACCTCCGGATGATTCAAGATTCTGTAATGGGAAGTGCCTGAAAAGCCTGATGTATGTTACTAGTAACTTCAGGAGGATTTTTTTTATCGTTTTTTTATTTTTGTAAACTAAGCTAAGAGAGGACAGATGATTTATTTTCTGCACTGTAGAAGCAAGGTTTTTCATTTTCATTAAAATAAGGGACTGGTTATTTATTTTCACAACTATATTTATAATATTTGAAAACATACAATTTTTAAATTCATTTTTTATTATTAATAATACATGACATACATGTATAGGCAAGTCATTGTGTACCATTTAATCAGAATCTGTGGAAATGAATCTTCTGAATTCCCATGGCAACTGCTTATACAAGTATTGCATTTATACAAGGTATTAAAGCTTGGCTGTAAGTAGTCTGGATTAAAAGTATTGCAAAACATTTATGCCGAGCGTAGCGAGGCTAAACAAATTTTGAAGGGTTTTGGACCTGCTGAAGACCCCGAGAAGCTATAGTACAAATGAAGCAAAATCGTGCTCTTTGGGTGATTCACAGACCCTTTCTTAATCTGAAAATGCAAGTTCAGAGTTGATAATTTTTTGACAAAATTTTCAATGAGTCTCAAAGCAACATGTATAGGTTCAATGTAAGACTTAAGTTTTTAGGGACACCATCAAAAGACCAATATGTAGTATAAAGCAAACATTTAATTCACATAGTTAAGTATGTGGCTGCTGTGTTTTTTTTTAAACTCATGATCAAGTTAATAACAAAATTACTAAATTACAAAAGGAATGCAACACCAACAGAATATAGAGGGGCAATCAATGAACAAAAGACAAATAAATAAGAAACATTGATCCCAAAAATACAGGGGCTACCTCAGAGGGTGAACAGAACTCAGAACTTGCTTCTTGCAAGACACTCGCCGTGAAAACAATTTGATATGAAGACAAATTTTTGGTTTTGAAATTTCCTACATGAGCCATTTGCCTCAATGTAGTTACCGGCCTGTAATAAAAGTGAGGTAAGTGTTTCTGACACACAATATATCTCAAGTTAAATGAAAACCATTTTCAGACATTTCAAGTATATTTTTGAAATAATATTTGTTGGGAAGTGTTTCCCCTATTATTTTTTGAAAAAAAATATTAATTTTATGAAGAATCTGGTGCCATCTCATACTTTCGAATAGACCTGCAGAGTTATTTATTTTCAATACATTGTAAGTCAGATTATTTATTTTCAAACTACCACAGAACAAACCATTTATTTTTGTGATTATCAAGGCTGAGTTATCTATTTTGAAAATCCCCCCCCCCCCCCCCCTGAATATCAAGGAAAATAATTGTTGCTTTTAATGTTTTTTCGATTTAGTTATGTGATAATGTTTTACTGACTTCCCAGTCATTTGATAAAAAAACTATTTATACCATTTTGACAGGATCGCAAGCTGACTGGACCACATGTTTACAGAAACCACATTTCATCAGTCCATGGTCCAAAATAACAGCACATGACAAAGCTTCACCCCAGCAAACAATGGAGCATGAAATAGGGACATTTCCTATCAAAGTTGACGTCCAAGTAAGACCAGGAGACAATAAACCAGAAAGACAGTTTTACTTTTCAGGACTAGGGTCTTCACAGAGAGATGATGATATAGATAGTCCTTATGGTGGACTTGTGTTTTATTACAATGACGAGGCAGTGGTAGTTTCTGTCCCTAATACAAATGACGGACATAATGTTGGAAAGGTGATTTTTACAGGTACATAGTCTCTTGTGGACGCTTGTCTCATTGGCAATCATACCACATCTTCTTTTTTATATATACATAACTTATTTTTCAATGCTTGAGTTTTATTACAATGACGAAGTAGTGGTAGTTTCTGTCCCCAATGAACATGACGGACATAATGTTTGAAAGGTGATTTTTACAGGTACATAACTTATTTTCCAATGATGATTAAAACCATGAGGTCTGCTAATACGAGGATATTGTATATCAAAAAGGATTTGCTGTAAGTCTTCATATAGATTGAATTCATTGTTGTTGAAAATCCGTTGTTGAAATAGGATTTTTTAACACATGTTTAATAAGATTTTGTACAGATTTATTTTGCAAATAACAAGCAATAATAAGCGCGTAAAACGATGAAGTTCTTTTGCATAGTTATTGTGATTGCTTTCCGGATATCATAATTCCACATCTACAAAATAATCACGTAGTGCAAACTGTAATAGTCCATCTAATAAATTTTGCAAAGCCAAATTTTATGGTACACTCAAACTTAAAAGTCTAAAGTCTATATTTGTCAATCAGTTGCGATGTTAGTGTACATGAATGAAATGAGTAATATTTTCCATTTACTGCCTTATCAGGACAGATAATTGGCATACAATTAACGGTAGATTCTGATATTATTAAAGTTATCTCCCTTAAAATTAATTTAGAATGCATTCTATAGAATTTATATCTCAATTATAAGGGACAATTAACGGCTTTCGGTTATTGAATCACATTTTGCATGATCACATAAGGACTGGAACCATACTATACTGTTCTCTTTAGTTCAGCATATAATCAATTAAAACGTTCACATCTTTTCTATACTTTGAAGGAGGGAGTGCTTGGTCTGGTCCTGTCCAACAAAGTGAAATATCCGCCGAATACAGGATCCGAGCATGGGGCAAGAATAACTTCCCTAAACCAGATTTTGAATCGTCATCGATACCCATGGATACAACGAGTAAGCAGATTTTTTCACTGTCAAATATTAAATTATTATACATTAGTCGTTTAAAGTACGTATTGGTATAATTAAAGCGATATATTTTTTTTCAACAAGAATGCTTTGCAAGTCACTTTACTTTTTTTTCTTTCATGATGTTAAATTTTTGTAAGTGTTTAAATCGTCCCTTTGACACTAGGTAGGAGGTAAGAGAAAGGCCATCGACAAGACACTAGTGTAATCTGTTTTTTATTCAAGTGTCAATTTATAATAAAATTAACAATTGTTAGATATGCGGTCCAAATAATATCGATGAACACTTTACATTTATTAGTAAAATGACAAAACAAGAGCATTAAAACGTATGTTTGGTGAAAAGTAAATACATTCTTTTTCATCTCTTACATGTTGCACCCAAAAAAGTTATAAATGAACTTTCATCTTAAATGATTTTATTGGTATATACAATTTAAAAGTTTCAAGAAATGTAACCTTAATGAAAAAAAAATCTAGACAAGATATACATAATAAAAAAATTCATGATACAATATGAAATTGTGTCAACCGCTTTATTGCGTGGCACACTTGGGTTTTAACTTGGAAAGTACTTGGAAAGAGCTTGGAATGCACCTGCACTTTTTAAGAGCATGTTATATTATCTATCTCACTTGCCAACAATTTGGTATTTTGTAAATGCAGCCAATTCATCGACTTATATGCACATATTCAATATTACATATAATGCATCCAAAGAAACTGCCCAACCCGCATCACACCAGTGGCGGATCCAGGAGGAGGTGATCTGGGGCGGGTGGGTGGGGGGGGGGGGGGGGGTGGTTACACCCTTATTTTGGACGATCAACGCATTTGGTTGGAATCACCCCTGTTATCCTGGTTTGGGAACCCCCTATTAAGAATGACTGGATTCGCCCCAGCAGGCTTTGATCCGATTCTGGCGAATGAGACCGACTATAAATAAATACTAATCTAAGTTTTCTAACATAACGGTTCTAAGCTTAAAAGATAAAAAAAAAGATATCGATTAGAGTCTAGACAATTATTTCAAATATTTGACGAAGGCTATACCATCTGCAATACAAATGATAAAGCTTTTTACAGGAGGCTTCAACCTGCATGACCAAACTAGATATAACTGAAACTTCAAAGCTTAGTTTTAAATCTATCAATGTTTTTGTAGCGAACACTTACAAGGAAGTATCCCACGGATTAGGAACAGAACCAGACTATGCAATAGTACAAGTCACCTTACCGTCTGGTATCATTACTGAAGCTGTAGGTAAATAATTCTAAATAGTTATAGTTATCAAGGCAAATTAATAAAAGAAAACACACACACATTGTTTAGGAGTTTTGATAAAAAAGACATGCAGTGTAAAAATTCGGCTTTTAAACTTTACGAATGTTAGTCTTATCCATAGCAGATCTCCGACTACCGTCATCGGAACCACTCATGCGACTGGCTTCGCATCAAACTTGAAAGGCAGCACTGCCTATAGATAAAACCCAGTGCGCTGACCACATCATGCGAATTGTGTATCATATGTGGTTTGGATCCACATCTTAAGATAGCCCGGCCGACTCATGTCTCACTGCTCGACTGACGAGAAGATGAGAGGTTGGGCAAGGACACAAGTTTGCTCGATTGGAGGACTTTTTTAGTATATAAAAAGGATGTCACTCGAATGGACTAGAGTACTCGGTATGTGCAATGAGTGTTGCCATTGATGCTCCGTCTCGGTTAAGACTTTTGAACACACATTGGCTGATCGAGGTTAAAACTGAAAACCATCTCGTTGCAGCACTTTTAAATAAAAAAAGACGTTTATGTGTAATTTTGTTTTCTCCTTGTCAAAAATATAACAAACATGCTATTCAGTATCGGTGGACGGTAGATTCAACTTGTTTGTATACATATAGTTGTATTTGAAATATATATTTTTTATAAGCAAAATAAAAATTATATTTAGTTTTATAATGAATGTAATCCATGGAATCATGTTACTCAAAAGTATAAAAAATAACAAAATTTAGTAAAACTTTTTTGGATTCGAGCGTCACTGATGAGTCTTTTGTAGACGAAACGCGCGTCTGGCGTACATACAAAATTTAGTCCTGGTATCTATGATGAGTGTATTATGTACTACCAATGCCGATCAAAAATCATATAGGAATAAACATCGTGTTAAACTCAAATACTTATGAGTGAAAGGAGCAGGGGCGATAAGGCCCTTATTTGGCCCAAAAATTACTGCAAATTTAAAAGGTATCATACATATTCTTAAATAACTGAAAACTTGACTAAGGTATAAGGTACTAAGAAAAACAAAACAAATTTGACATCGAAAAAGTTACCATGGCAACAAGTCATGACTTAATTTGCATATTATGTTAAATTTCGTGATTTTCCTTGTTTTTTCATCAAATTTTAAGTATATTTTAGATTGAAAAAGTATGTGCGCACCCAAAAACAACTTTATATTTGGTGAGATTATGCCAATAGTTATCATAAAGCTTCTGTTAAATTATTTTGTTGTTTCTTGGCTGCGCAGGATGTTTCCATAACAGAAATGAAGATTGAAAACTGCATAAATTCTGTATTTTTTCATCGTATTTGTGAAAACAGTACATATTGTGACGTAACTGTGACGTCATCAGATAAAAATCTTTATGTTTTCATTTATATTTCTTCACCCGATGCATTTCTAAACATTATGTGCCAATTTGAAATGGTTATCAAACATTTTATTTTCTTGGGACAAAACTAGGCCTTAATGCCCCTACTCCTTTGATTTGATATACAGGTTCGTCTATGCAGACCAATCCAACGGGTACTGACTGGGGAGGAGTAATATACAGTTACGATAATAATGTATTTAGATTATGGGCGCCAAATGGAGGACAAGGTATGAATGTGTTGTTTTAAATATATATTTGGTATAGTCCTGCTTGTTTTGTTTTGTTTAGTATTGCTTTTTTTTCTTTTTCGGTGCATTATTTAACAATTTCTCAATTTTAAATAGTATTTGGTATGCCTTGTTTTTCAGTGTAAACAGACCAAAACATTAAAATAATCCAAAACAAATAATTAATGCAATAAAAATCATTTCTCTGTGATCTTCCCATTTTTCTTTCTGTATGGAGATCAGTTAAAGTTCAATATTTCAGTATAAGCCACGTCTGACGAGAGAATCTTTGTGTGGTAAATGCAAATTCCCGAACTAGATATTGTAAACTGTGTATCTCTGTAAACATTGTATTTATTTTAAGGTGGTTTATTCAGCATTGCAGATGGATGGGGCAAAAATAAGGGAAAACTTGAGAAGTCCGGAACTGTAAAGATATATGCATGGAAAAAACTCACTTCTAAGAGTAACTTCATTCAATCAGTAACTTTACCATCTACATCATATACCATGAGCCTAACCCAGCCTATCGACCGAGAAAACAATCTAATAGATATCATAGTGAGTAAAAATGTCTTCATATGCGTGTTGAATTTATCTCTAGGTAACAGCAATCTACCGTTATATATACAACAAATGCAAACCAAAAGAAAAATGCACAGACTTTGAAAAATTAGAATGTCACAAAATACACTATAAAAAAACTAAAACAAATATTCATGAAGGCCTGTTCTTATCCAACATGTAATGTGAGCCGTTGTGTTACTCATGACAAATCAAATTCCGGCGATTTATAAGGAAAGAGCACAAGAGGTTTTTTGAAAAACTTGAGAAATGCCTTTATGAGTACTCACAAGACTAGAAACACTAGTACTACCCACTCAAACCATAAACTGTTAACTGCATATCAGTGTACATATGTATATAGACAATAATAGTGCATTGACTTGACATATCAACGATATAAGGATGAGGCTTAGAAACGGTGAAAGCTGCTCTTGTGGTACCCGTTGAGTTGCACATGAGATGTAAAAAAAAAAGTCGGAACTTTCTCACGTTCAGCAATACAATAAATAAAAAACATGAAATTCTGTTTTGATTTTTTCACTCTTTACAGATCACAGCTCTTGATGGTGCAAGCAAGAATTTTATATTCCATGGTTCCGGCGCGGTACAGAATGTTAACGGGAACGACGCGCTTGGTGGAATGGTGATTTCTTATTCTGACCAGACCGTAAGGTTTTGGTATCCTAATGCATCGTCTGCAGCACTGTTGCTTGTGGATAAATCGTGGGGTCAGCCAAATACTCAGCATATATCACATAAAGTAGAACTTTCAATTAAGACCTGGGAAAGATATACCAGTTGTAAGTATATGTTGTAACACACTGTGTCGCGTAAAGCTTCAAGTTGTCATCAGATGATTTGTAATATGCTTCAAATGCATGAATGTTGTATTCACGAATGTTAAATCAGTTATTGAAATGCATTTCTTAGATAAACCTTTCAACATAATAAACACTAGATAATGAGTTTAAATGAATTTAGTTTCTTTAAGAGAGAAAAAGAACATTGGTATCATTTGTGAATATAAGATACTAGTCACGTGATATAAAAGATGTAGAATGATTGCCAAAGAAACAACTCTCCAACAGAGACCAAATCACGTGCATAGAACGATATAAAATTGTAAAAGAAGCAGCACATCAAAGATGTTCTGTCAACTGCTTAGTCTCAAGAGTAAAATCACAAAAATACTGAACTCCGAGGAAAAATCAAAACGGAAAGTCCATAATGAAATGGCAAAATCAAAAGCTAAAACACATCAAACAAATGGATAACAACTGTCATATTCCTGACTTGGTACAGGCATTTTCTTATGTAGAAAATGTAGGGTTGAACCTGTTTTCATAGCTAGCTAAATCTCACCCTTGTAGAAAACTTGTCTATCTATATAATTATGCATACTTGTTTATATTTACCACTTGTAGGTCCACCTGTACCAAAGAGCACCAAATATGTTCCTGTCGTCACAACTGTACAACCCAAAGGTACCAACCGTTGATAAAAATGTTAATCACGGTCTCGTATCAAAGTGCTCGTAACTAGTAGATCAAAAGAGCATATTCTCTTTTGTTCATTTTATTTACACAAAATGCTTGTGTGTAATTGTATCAACACTTATAATTATGCTTGTGTGTATAAAGTATAGCTATCGATCTTTGTTTTAGACGTGAATTAAAAGGACATTGTGCAAAAATGAAAAATCAGAAGTAATAGGGCAAGTATACGGAGGAAAATACTAGTCTACGAAGAGTTATCATTAAACGTAAAGAAAAACTAAATGTTCTCATGAACTACTGAATAGTTAAAACACAGACATATAGTCAGAGACACATACTAGTTGTCATATATATTTGTCTGGTTAAAAGAAATCCATCTTTTTAATTTAAAAACTAGAGGCTCTAAAGAGCCTGTGTCGCTCACTTTGGTATATGTGAATATTAAACAAAAGAAACAGATGGATTCATGACAAAATTGTGTTTTGGTGATGGTGATGTGTTTGTACATCTTACTTTACTGAACATTCTTGCTGCTTACAATTATCTCTATCTATAATGAACTTGGCCCAATGGAAATTGTTAAAAATTGACTATAAAGGACATTAACTCTTTAGGGGGTCAATTGACCATTTCAGTCATGTTGACTTATTTGTAAATCTTACTTTGCTGAACATTATTGCTTTTTACAGGTTATCTCTATCTATAATAGTATTCAAGATAATAACCAAAAACAGCAAAATTTCCTTAAAATTACCAATTTAGGGGCATCAACCCAACAACGGGTTGTCCGATTCATCTGAAAATTTAAGGCCAGACAGATCTTGACCTAATAAACAATTTTACACACGACAAAATTGTGTTTTGGTGATGGTGATGTGTTCGTACATCTTAATTTACTAAACAGTCTTGCTGCTTACAATTATCTCTATCTATAATGAACTTGGCCCAGTAGTTTCAGTGGAAAATGTTAATAAAAAGTTACAAATTTTATGAAAATTGTTAAAAAATGACTATAAAGGACAATAACTTCTTAGGGGTCAATTGACCATTTTGGTCATGTTGACTTATTTGTAAATCTTATAAAAACAGCAAATGGGTTGTCCTATTCATCTGAAAATTTCAGAGCAGATAGATTTTGACCTGATAAACAATTTTATCCCATGTCAGATCTGCTCTAAATGCTTTGGTTTTTGAGTTATAAGACAAAAACTGCATTTTGATTTGATGGCCGGGTCACCGGACACATTTTTTCAACTAAATACCCCAAATATGATTGTGGCCAAGTTTGGATTAAATTTGGCCTAGTAGTTTCAGAGGAGAAGATTTTTGTAAAAGATAAATAAGATTTACAAAAAATGGTCAAAAATGGTCAAAAATTGACTATAAAGGGCAATAACTCCTAAAGGGGTCAACTGACCATTTCGGTCACTTGACTTATTTGTAAATCTTACTTTGCTGAACATTATTGCTGTTTACAGTTTTTCTCTATCTATAATAATATTCAAGATAACCAAAAACAACAAAATTTCCTTAAAATTACCGATTCAGGGGAAGCAACCCAACAACGGGTTGTCCGATTCATTTGAAAATTTCAGGGCAGATAGATCTTCACCTGATAAACCATTGTTTTCCAATGTCAGATTTGCTCTAAATGCTTTGGTTTTTGAGTTATAAGCCAAAAACTGCATTTTACCCCTATGTTCTATTTTTAGCCGTGGTGGCCATCTTGATTTGATGGCCGGGTCACCGGACACATTTTTTAAACTAAATACCCCAAAGATGATTGTGGCCACGTTTGGATTAATTTGGCCCAGTAGTTTCAGAGGAGATTTTTGTAAAAGATGACTAAGATTTACGAAAAATGATTAAAAATTGACTATAAAGGGCAATAACTCCTAAAGGGGTCAACTGACCATTTCGGTCACTTGACTTATTTGTAAATCCTACTTTGCTGAACATTATTGCTGTTTTCCAATGTCAGATTTGCTCTAAATGCTTTGGTTTTTGAGTTATAAGCCAAAAACTGCATTTTACCCCTATGTTCTATTTTTAGCCATGGTGGCCATCTTGGTTGGTTTGCCAGGTCATCGGACACATTTTTAGCTCACCTGGCCCAAAGGGCCAAGTGAGCTTTTCCCATCACTTGGTGTCCGGCGTCCGTCGTCCGTCGTCCGTCGTCGTCGTCCGTCGTCGTTAATTTTTACAAAAATCTTCTCCTCTGAAACTACTGGGCCAAATTAATCCAAACTTGGCCACAATCATCATTGTATCTAGTTTAAAAAATGTGTGGTGTGACCCTGTCAACCAACCAAAATGGCCGCCATGGCTAAAAATAGAACATAGGGGGAAAATGTAGATTTTGGCTTATAACTCTAAAACCAAAGCATTTAGAGCAAATCTGACAGGGGATTGATTGTTTATCAGGTCAAATTCTATCTGCCCTGAAATTTTCAGACAAGTCGGACAACCCGTTGTTGAGTTGCTGCCCCTGAATTAGTAATTTTAAGGAAATTTTGCAGTTTTTGGTTATTATCTTGAATATTATTATAGATAGAGATAAACTGTACACAGCAATAATGTTCAACAAAGTAAGATCTACAAATAAGTCAACGTGACCAAAATTGTCAGTCGACCCATTAAGAAGTTAATCTGTTATTGCCCTTTATTGTCAATTTTTAACCATTTTTCTAAAATTTTAGTATTCTTTTAAAAAATCTTCTTCTCTGAAACTACTGGGCCAAATTTAACTAAACTTGGCCACAATCATCATTTGGGTATCTACTTTTAAAAATGTGTGGCGTGACCCTGCCAACCAACCAAGATGGCCGCCATGGCTAAAAATAGTACATAGGAGCAAAATGTGGATTTTGGCTTATATCTCTGAAACCAAAGCATTTAGAGCAAATCTGACAGGGGATAAATTGTTAATCAGGCAAAGATCTATCTGCCCTGAAATTTCCAGACAAATCGGACAACCCGTTGTTGAGTTGCTGCCCCAGAATTAGTAATTATAAGGAAATTTTGCAGTTTTTGGTTATTATCTTGAATATTATAATAGATAGAGATAAACTGTAAACAGCAATAATGTTCAGCAAAGTAAGATCTACAAATAAGTCAATATGACCAAAATTTTTAGTTTACCCCTTAAGGAGTTATTGCTCTTTATAGTCATTATTTAACAATTTTCATACATTTTTGTAAATTTTTGTAAATTTTTAGAAAATATTTTCCACTGTCAAGTTCATTATAGATAGAGATAATTGTAGCAACAAGAATGTCCAGTAAAGTAAGATCTATAAACATATCATGATCACCAAAACACAATTTTGTCATGAATTTATCTGTGTCCATTGTATAATATGCACATAAACCAAGGTGAGCGACACAGGCTCTTGAGAGCCTCTAGTTTAAACTAGATACCCCAATGATGATTGTGGACAAGTTTGGATTAATTTGGCCCAGTAGTTTCAGAGGAGAAGATTTTTTGTAAAAGATCACTAAGATTTACGAAAAATGGTTCAAAATTGACTATAAAGGGCAATAACTCCTAAAGGGGTCAACTGACCATTTCGGTCATGTTGACTTATTTGTAAATCTTACTTAGCTGCACATTATTGCTGTTTACTGTTTATCTCTATCTATAATAATATTCAAGATAATAACCGAAAACAGTAAAATTTCCATAAAATTACCAATTCAGGGGCAGCAACCCAACAACGGGTTGTCCGATTCATCTGAAAATTTCAGGGCAGATAGATCTTGACCTGATGAACGATTTAACACCTGTCAAATTTGCTCTAAATGCTTTGGTTTTTGAGTAAAAAGCCAAAAACCGCATTTTACCCCTATATTCTATTTTTAGCCCTGGTGGTCATCTTGGTTGGTTGACCGGGTCACCGGACACATTTTTTTAACTAGATACCCCAATGATGATTGTGGCCAAGTTTGGTAAAATTTGGCCCAGTAGTTTCAGAGGAGAAGATTTTTGTAAAAGCTAACGACGGACGACGACGACGACGGACGACGGACGCCAAGTGATGACAAAAACTCACTTGGCCCTTTGGGCCAGGTGAGCTAAAAATATAATGTTCATAAAAACTTGAAATTATAACCAAATCGACCTCTAAGTATTTCTTGTTTTCAAATGTCCTCCTGGTAAAGTATTTGGAACCAAACATGTAAAATGTTAACAAAAAAATCAACAATTTAGATACTTCTGTAGAAATTAAGTCTCACAAACTAAGACTGAAATTGTTTGATGTTAGTAAAAAAAAAAGTCCAATAGATGACTTCAAATTAATTATAACGAACCATTCAACATTTGTACAATAACTGCCTCGTAAGCAGTGATATTCTTCATTGAAGTCCTGATAGAAAACCCAACCCTGGAGTATCGTTAATGATACGAATTGCGCTAAAAATAAAGCATATCATATATCATGTATTAACTTACAAAAACAAAACATCAATTTTCCGATTGTTAATTTTCCATTTCTATGTGGCTACCGTCCTATATAACACTTGCATATGCTATTTTAATAACTGTCCATTCAGGGCCGTAACTAACCTCTTTTAATAGTGAGGCAAAATATATTTGCCGAGCGTAACGAGGCTAAAAAATTTTGGCGAGGGGTCTGAAGCTCTGAGAAAAATAACGCAAAATCGTGCATTATGAGCGTTTCCCGGAGTTTTGTTTTTTTTACATTGAAACGCAATTAATTTTTAGCTATTTTTTCGACAATATTCTGGTCTCAAAGCTAAAACATCTATTTTAGATTAATTATAATTTAAGACTTTTAGGTTTCACAGGGACAACATTAAAAGTAGACCGATATGTAGGATAACGTAAAAATCGTAAATCTCATAATCATTAAAACCGGATCTGTCTGTCGATCTGTTGTTGTCTTGTATAGTGCTTAGACTTTTTTTATTATTTTTTTTTACTAGATTTAAATATAGTGACAGTGCAGTATTATAATTATACTAGTACTGAAAAGTCGTCACTAAGGACCATCTTGACCTTGTTTTACGGTATTAATAATTCTTTTATTGTTGAAGACCCTCCAGTAACTATCAAGATGAAGAACAAGAATAAAAACTTTGACCATTGATCATTGTATTTGTTTCTATGCATTGACTTTGTGTGAGATTAGGTGACGACGTGCACGTTTACTCCATGTTCCTTTATTTTCTGTTAAAGGGTCTGAACTTAATGCAAGTTTAACCCTTCAATGTAAAAGGTCATATTGCAATGCATTGTTGTTTTTATAATTTATATAGATGACTTGATACGGGGAAATTAGAGGTCTTACTTTAATTTAATCCAGCTATCTTTCTACAAAAAAGAGCCAGTTTTCTTTGATATCAAGTTCAATTCTCCATGCAGAAACGACATTTTTTTACTGTGTCCAGTATAGCATCGTATATTCTTAAAATATTTTCTCACACAATGTCTGGACATCGGTGGACATGCACTATTGCAAAACCAAACGCTTACAAATGAAAATCAACACTCGGACTATAGTCATAAAGTAGGACAATAAATGAACAAAAGACAAACCCGAGACACGGAAGTACAAACAAAAGAAAAACCCGGGACACAGAATTACAAACAATAGACTATCTACTCTGAAAACTAAAAGTAAAATAGAAACATGGATCACGAAAACATGCAGGGGCAACAACAGATAGTAAAGAAAACGTGCTTTTTGCAAGAGACTTTCAGTGAAAACAATTTGATATGAAGACAATGTTTTGTTTCCGTTTTTTTTTTTTTTTTTTTTTTTTTTTTTGAAATTTCCAACATGAGGCAATTGCCTCATTTGCCTCAATGTAGTTACGGCCCTGCCATTGATACGATATGTCAAGGGTTGCGACTTCTTTGACGTTCCTGTTGATAATGAATCCTGTTTAACTAAATGTTCCTCATATAAAATTCGAAGTCATTCTTTGGGGGGGGGGGGGGGGGACTGTTTTGGGCGCCTTCATGATTTCTGGGGTTTCTATGTCACAAAAACAGCAAGTAAATAAACAGTTTTTTATTCATCGCTAAGTCAAGAAAAGGGAATGAACAACGTTTTTGTTAGGTCTGTCTTATGCAAAATTGGTGTTAGGTCTGTCTTATGCAAATTTAGTGACAATTTGGCTAGAAATGTGTCTAAATCCATTGGATGTTGGATGTGCACTGATTGATAATTTAGTCTTAGATGTATGATTCTTTTTATTAGTTGTTAGTGGCTTTGAACAACATTTGTAGCTGTCAGTTACTGCGAATACTCTTATATCTGTACTTAGTGACTTTTTTGTTGGGATATACAAGTACCCGTTCACGTCCGTTCTGTGTTTTGTTACTATGTATTTCATTTCTATGTGTATCCATCTGATGAGTTGAGCATTTCTCAACTGATTTTTATAGTTCGTACTTATATGTTGTACTGTTACACCGCTGTCCCAGGTTAGGGGAGGATTGGGATCCCGCTAACATGTTCAACCTCACCACATTCTGTATGTATGTGCCTGTCCCAAGTCAGGAGCCTGTTATTCAGTGGTTGTATTTTGTTGATGTGTTACATATATTTTTTTCATTCATTTTTTTTACATAAATTTAGGCCGTTAGTTTTCGCGTTTGAATTGTTTTATATTTGTCATTTCGAGGCCTTTTATATCTGACTAGGCTGTATGTGCTTTGCTCATTACTGAAGGCCGTACGATGACCTATAGTTGTTATGTTCTATGTCATTGAGGTCTCTTGTGGAGACGGTTGTCTCATTGGCAATCATGAGTCCACATCTTCTTTTTTTTTAAATTGTAACCACAAGAATTCCGACTCTCACGTAGAAAAACGCGTCAAACAAACATCACAAATATGTTATAAATAACAAAATCAAATACTGGTAATTTGATGATTTAAGTGTCAGAGAACCCTGTCAAAATCGAAAGTAATTTTACAAAGTATGATTTGCCCTTTTCTTATTTGTAACGTTTAAAAGTGACATTTGATCAACTCTCTTGATATTAGTCCAGGTTCACTCGGAATGAGAATTAAAGGTGTTAAGGTCGGAGAAGTCTTTTAACAAAAACACTTTTGATTGTATGTACATTGAAAGATGTTAGAATTTTATAGTATCCACTTCTTATGCACTATGTCCTTATTATATATGTAGCTTCTTTGAAATTCTGAAACCTTTCAAAATAGTCTAATGTTTCTCTGAGAGTCACCAGGGGTGATTATGGACTACAGTGATTAAGATGTATAGGTTGATAGAAGTTGTCAAAAACGTACTAACTTTATGTAATAAAAATTAGGATTATTTTTCAGTTGATGGCGGCTGGAATACATATGGATCTTGGAGTACATGTTCTAAATCTTGCGGTGGAGGGACACAATTTAGAAACAGAACGTGTTCAAATCCATTCCCGTCTAACGGTGGTAAAAACTGTCAAGGTGTTGATCGGGAAACACATGCCTGTGGGGTTAATCCATGCTTGGGTTTAATGGTACAAAAAAGTCCGTCCAGCGGTACAAAAACAACAGCACTAATGACTAACAATATAACAAGTAAGCCAAGATTTTGTAAGGTATTTTCATTTTATGTAAGAAATTAGAAAATTGGATTGTAATTTTGAAGATGAGGTTCTTGTTTCAATGTGTTTTTTTATTATCGTTATTTCAGTTTCACACTTGATTAGTCTTAATCGGTTCATTTAACTATAACGGTAATGCTATTACACTTTGAAGATGACTCCTACTTATTGTTTCAATGTTCCAGGTTCTCAGTCTAAGCAACCTAATGATAGTTCTAAGAAGACATTTAGTTTTAGTTTCACGAATGTTGACTGTAAGTTTACATAAAAATATAGATTATAAAAAATACTATTTATAGAAACTAACAGAATATCTTTAAAAAAAACAACAGAAAACCAAAACATAAAAGCTTAGACTTTATCAAAGACGGTTGCTGTCGAGGTTCCTAACTTTGACAAGCACATAAACATGTGACAGGCATAAATATACTTGTGAATACTTAATTCGGATCATTCGACTTACAAGTTAAATCTCATATCACCAGAGATTGCATTTTGTGATAATTTTTTTTTACCTATACGCATGATACGTATAAAAGTTATTATTAATGATGGAATGGAAAAACAACTTACAGAAAATAAAAATAATCGTTTTGTGCTTGTGATAATCGAATAAAACACGAAACTGGAAAAGAGGGACCGAAGATACCAGAGGGACAGTAGAAATCTTTACAATATGATAAATAATTCCTCGCAGAGAATATAAAACTAGAGTTTTTTGTTTGTTTTGTTGTGTGTGTGAGAGAGTGTTTCAGCCTATCTACATATACGCATATTTTCATGGTTATAAAATGTTACGTTTTCTAGTGCCAACAATTTTAGTCGGAGCTGGACTTGGTGTTGGTGGGTCGGTTCTGTTGTTTGTAGTTGGTTGTATTATTAAGCATGTTATTAATAAACCGAAACCAACGGAAGTTGTAAGTATAAAATACAATCAAGAAAGAAAAATAAAATTTATCAAATAGCTGGAATAAAAAAACTCTGAATGAGGATTTTCAGTGTGCATACCAATCAAAAAATTGTTTAGGGTCAGAGACCTAGAAAACGAGTGTACATCATAATAAAAGTCGTATCGATGAAAATATGCTAGCATAGAATAGTGGTGTGTCGTCGATTCAAGATGACAGTGAATGGTATGTCAACAGTATACACATTATACATGTATATATTTGATTCCAATTCAATATTATTCCTTATTAAGTGTCATTTCATTTTCCTAAATTATAATATTTTCCAAAAATGTATGTAGTCAGGGGTGGTCCTGGAACCCAATTTTGCCATTATTATTGCCCCGCAACAAAGTTGTCGGTGCCATATAGTTTTACCCTTGTCCGTCATTCCGTCATTCCGTCATTTTGTCATTCTGTCATTCCGCAAACAAACCATTTTACAGACTTTTTTTCTAAACAGCTTAGATATTGGCCTGATTTTTGGTATGTGAGTTAACCATGATGAGTTACAGATCAAGTTTAAGTTTCGTTCCGCTCCACTAATAGTTTTTGCAGAAATTACGGGCTTTGGACTTTGATAAATTGATGAAAATCACAGTTATACGGACTTTTTTCTAAACGCCTTCAGATATTGGGCTGATTTTTGGTATGCGAGTTAATCATGATGAGGTACAGATCAAATTAATGTTTAGATCTGCTCCGCTAATTTTTGCCGAAATTAAAGGTTTACGACTTTGAAAATTGTTGAAAATCAGTTATACGCATTTTTTTTCTACACACCTTCAGATTTTGAGCTGATTTTTTATATGTGAGACTACCATCATGTTTGTGTCCACATTTGTTGTTGAAATTGCGAATTTTTCAACTTTTTGAGACGGGGTCATTCGTGTCGTTTCGACACATCTAGTTTTATTTGTGGTTTACTTTATTTATGATTTTTCAGTCCCCCCATACATTAAGAAAAAACAGTCAATGTGCAAATCTGGGTTCTTATTTAGAAAATCCTAGATTGCTCGCTAACACATCCATTGTCAAATATTTCATGCATATTCAGAACAAAACCAGTATCTGCAAGGTAGGTCAGCTCAGAGGAAGGGCGAGACATTATAAATTACTATTGCAAATGAGGGAAATTTAGGTAGAGACACAACATTTTCCTTTCAACAGGCCACAAACGGACTTCAACGTGAGTAGAGAATGGAACTCTCCCTACACTAGACGCTGAATCTAACACACCATTCAATCACGTCGTCGTCGTTTTATGTATTATTTAAGGATTGACTGTCATATTTTTTCTGTCTATGAAGAAATAACATAAAAAATTTGGTGCACACTTAATAACGCGCGTAGCGGGTTATTTAACAGTGTGCACCACATTTTTTATGGTATTTCGAATAGACAGAAAAAATATTACAGTCATTTCTTATAATTTAATTCTAAATCCATTTTAAACCGTAGAAAAACATGAAAAAACGTTGATGACGTCACGGTCACATGACTAAATTTTGTTTATGGGCTGGTAACAAAATAACGTCAGCCAATCAGAAGACGCGTTACATCCAAAATTAAATTATTCACTTTTGTAAATTGGTACATCGTACCCTAAAAAGGGGGGGGGGGGGGGATACTAAATAATGAGCAACAATTTCAGGGGTGCTAAAATATATAGAATAGAAAAATGGGTAATCATGATAAAGAATAAAGTAAACCGTCTAAATCATCAAACGTTAAAAAACGAAAATAAACATGAAAAATACTGGAATCTTTAGAATATAAATCTAATAAAACACGAAAGTTCCGTGAAGTTAGTAACATGCATATCTTTGACATACTATAGTGATGATAATGATGTTCTAGTTATATTTGCAGGAACCCTTCTGATTGACAGCATCATGATGCCAGACATTTTATTCGAACAAAAACAATTCATGCTAAACCATTCGTTCTTTTTACTGACAATGTTGTCAAAACTTAACAATGAAAACTTTTCTATTCTTTGAATACAGTTGTTCAGTACTATTTATATATATATATATTATATCCAGCTTCGTCCATAACCGACACACAATGCTTTATTTTTATACTTACTGAAAAAGACGGTATATATATCACAGAAATAAATCAAAAGTACCAGATTTTATGAACCATGTGCGGATTAAAAAACAAAATTTCTATCAATACAAAGTTATCAAAATAAGATATTGGAAACCCAAAATGTTAACCTAACAGATTTCACATTTATAAACTGTTTTTTTTTCAATATGAATAAAAGGATACGTGAATATACGTTGACAAGACAGCATTAACAACGATTGATATAAACAAACTTTCCTGTCCCAACTTTTTTTTAGCTCACATTGTCCAAAAGATCAAGTGAGTTTTTCCAGCACTTGGCGTCGCCGTCGTCCGTCGTCGTTAACTTTTACAAAAATCTTCTCATCTAAAAACTATTGGGCCAAATGTAACTTTACCACGATTGTTATTGGGGTATCTAGTTTGAAAAATGTGTCCGATGACCCAACCAACCAACCAAGATGGCCACCATGGCTAAAAATATACCATAGAGGTAAAATGTAGATTTTGGCTTATATCTCTGAAACCAAAGCATTTAGAGCAAATCTGACGTGGGGTATATTTGTTGAACAGGTCAAAATCTATCTGCCCAGAATTTTTCAGATGAATCAGACAGTCAGTTGTTGGGTTGCTGCCCCTGAATTGGTAATGTTAAGGAAATTTTTCCGTTTTGGTCATTATCTTGAATATGATTAGAGATAGAGATAAACTGTAAACAACAATAATGTTCACCAAAATTTTAAGTCATCATGACCAAAATGCACAAGTGACCACTTTATGAGTTATTGTCCTTTATAGTAAGTTTTTAACAAATTTTGGTAATCTTACAAAAATCTTCTCCTGTGAAACTACAGAGACGAATTTAACAAACTTGTCCACAATAATGGGTATCTAGTTTAAAAAAAAATGTGTTTATTAACCCAGCCAGCCAACCAACATGGTCGACATGGCTAAAAATAGAACATAGGTGAAAATGCAGTGTTCATTCAGAGCAAATTTGACACTGGATAAAAATGTTCATAAGGTCTGTTGTTAGGTTGCTGCCCCTGAATTAGTAATTTAATGGACATTTTGCAGTTTTTGGTTATCATCATGAATATTATTATAAATAGAGATAAACTATAAACATCAATTATGTTCAGCAAAGTAAGATCCACAAAATAGACAATATGACCAAATTGCCCTTTAAAGTCGAATTTAACAATTTTTCGTTGTTTTTTGGTGATCTTTTACAAAGGCGTTCTCCTGAAACAACTGAGACAGTTTAACCAAACTTGGCCACACTAAGCATAAGGGTATCTAGTTTAAAAGTGTCCGATGACCCTGTCTGCCAACCAACATGGCAGACATGGCTAAAAATAGATAAGGGGAAACTGGATTTTTGATAAGTCTGAAACTAAAGCAAAAGTATAACGATTGCATTATGTCATGCATCAATTGTAAATACAAATGTCAGGTGAGCGACACAGGCTCATTGGAGCCTCTAGTTGTTCTATTTACCACTCATAATTAACATCTTTGTGATTGACAAAAGAATTCTAACCATCATGAACAACAAAGTCTGCTTAGAATGCGGTGGCATAATTCTGATTAATTCAGAACTCAAAAAGGTTCTACAGATATATCTCAAACCGAGCAGCGAGGTCATGGCTATAGAGGCAAACACGCTTTTGATTTATAAGAAGTGCGATACTGTTTTTTTTTTTTTTAATCTACAAATCAGTCTCTAAAAAATATAGTGATTATACTAGCAGATATTAGAAGATGTTGCATAAGTGCCAATGAGACAACTCTCCATCCAATTCTCAATTTGTAAAAGTAAACCATTATAAGTCAAATTACGGTCTTGCACACGGAGCCTTGGATCACACTGAACAGCAAGCTATAAAGGGCCCCAAAAATGACTAGTGTAAAACCATTCAAACAGAACAACTAAAGGTCTAATCTATATAAGAAAAACGAGAAACTAGAAATACTTATGAACCACATCAACAAACGTCATCTTCTGAAAATCAGATTCTTGACTTAGGACAAATGCTGCAGGGTTTAACGTTTGACCCTTTTTTGAAACAATAGTGTAACACCACAACATAGAAAGACATAAAAATTATAAAATATCAATTGAATGGCTTAATTCAATCAAAGATATATTATATTATTAACACAAGTGAACATACACTGAATGAATAAATTTGATCTATGACATAATGTAAATACAAAATCAAAATATGGGGTTAGTTTTAACAATTTTTAAAAAACACAACCATAACCTTGAACAAAATACTGCCAAATAGAATAATGTACACAGGTAATTGGAAAAAAAATGTTGTCAGGTATATAGTATAAATGGAGAAAGGAAATATTCTTTTTCAGTTTATAAAAAGAAAATAGGGGGGGGGGGTGGTTCTTTGTAATAAGTTGTTGCATGGCTACTGATTTCGACCCGTGAAAAGTACCATGTACATGTTGAAGTTCTGTTATCGTGCTTAAGGGAGTTCGCTTCTCAGTTTCAAAGTAATTAACTTTTCAAGACACAGGTTTATATAGATAGGGGATTAATAAAGGAATCCAAAGAGCAAAAAAAATATATAGGTCACCTTGCTTGTTTTCAAGATATTAGCCTTTGAAATTTTGGCGGGAAAATATTCTCTCTTGACTTTTCATAGCTTTATCATTGATAAGTTGACGTTCTCAAAAACTGTTAAAAAGTAATTAAAATTTTATAAGACTTTTACAGATGTCTTATCATTATACATGCTAAAGAATTTCAAAAAGAAAAATGGGGGTCACCGGGCAAATTTTTTCAAGGCATTCAAATGGATAAAAACAGAGGATTCCGAAAATCTGACAAAAAATCCAAAACATCACAAGCCAGCTTCCTTAAGACTTTTTAGAATGCACCTTTTGAAAGCGGCGCCTCCAAACAAGAAAACAATTAAAAAAAAAACATTCATTGGAACATTTTATTTATAACTTAAGGCGTTGTCATCCATGTTTTATTGGAATGGTAACTAGACAACAGAATCCGTTATACTAAAACTAATGAGAAATTTATAAATGCCCAGCGCGGGACAGATTGTTTCAAGCGTTCAACCGCTCGTACCTACAACATGACATCTGATCTGCATTGGCGGATGAAAAAGGGGCTTTTGTTTTTGTTTTGTCAAAATGAAATGAGGTCCCTTTTTCGATTAAGAAAAACAAAGTTACATTTCATGTTTTTCCGGTTTAATAACGAACCGTTAATAATTAACCCTCTTTTTATTCGTTTTGTTTTTTTTAATAATCATATGAACGGTTCATTGAGTTCCCAATCGTAACCACTCGGCCTTTCAGTGTTTCTTCGTGCAAGGATAAAGGTCGAGTAGTTCCGATTGATTGAGTTAAAAAAAAAAAAAAAAAAAAAAAAAACAGATTTTGGAAAAAAGGGGAAGGATAAAATAAATTGCCCTGTACCTATGAAAACAGCAAGTTAATTATCAAACTTCAACAGCATTAAAAAACATAAGGCAAGAAAAAAATTTTGAAAAAGCTAAAAAAAAAAAGGAAGTCTGTTTTCAATCAAATGTAATAAAAAAAAAAAAAACCCGTTTGTTTGAACATTTTGAAATATCCCCCGAATATTTTGAAATGGTCCACGTGAAGGAAGTTTTAGTAACTGGTTCCCTATACTTGTTTTGCTTCGATAGATCTTTGCTAAATTCAGACAAAAAGGTACCAGAATATACCTGCCCACTTTTTAATCCAATCATACTTTGTTTACAACGAAGAAGGTCAAGGTAAAGTCATCTACGTCTACAAAAACCACACAAAAACAACTTACAAGCAAAATTAAACAGAATAGTTCACGGAAAACAAGACTAAAAAGTGTTGGTAAGTGAGGATCATATATTTTAAAACTGTTGTAGGAGCTTGATAAAAAATCTGATTACCATATAAATAAAGTGACCATAACTGACGAAACAGTTTATTGGGTGCAGACTTACAGAACTTTCGTTCATTTTTGTATTACAAAAATGAACGAAAGTTCTGTAAGTCATTTTTGTATTACAAAAATGAACGAAAGTTCTGTAAGTCTGCACCCAATAAACTGTTTCGTAAATTAAATTTACATTTTATATAAGCAGTAATAAGATTGTTTAGTCTGTAAGTTATAAAATTCAACTCTTTTCCGTGACTATTTTCAAAAGTTACAATACCTTGGCTTTAATATAGCATACAACTTGTACACAACACATACATGTAACTGGCACTCTCATTAAATTTCAAACCATTTTCTTTGAAGAAAAAAACACTTTTAAATTCACCTTAAAATTCAACAAAATCACAGGAAAACAGAATACATTGTAGAGGGTAGTAAAGAGTTATTTTCGTGAAATGTTTTCGACCTTTTTATTTCAGGTGTTTCGACGTTTTATTTCTCGTTTTCTCATGTTTGTTTTGATGTGCGTGCTTCATGTTTCCCCTTATTCAATTTCCATTTTCGTGTCGGTGCTCTTTATTTATCGGGCTTGACCCCGCATTTGATCAGACATGTAAATCTGGACTACTTCAAAGTCAGTGCTATGCAAATGTTATACCATCTGAAACTTGTGTAAGCTAATAATTGATAAAGCCAGACTCTTTTGCAAAGGATTTCAGGCTGCAATATTTTAAAGCATTACCTAGACTTATTCAAAGTCAGTGTTATACAAATGTAATACCATCTGAAACTTATGTATGCTTATAATTGATAAAGCCAGACTCTTTTGCAAAGTATTTCAGGCTGCAATATTTTAAAGCATTACAAAAATCTGCCAGTCTTACTTGATATACAACCACAAATTTTTTTTTTGGATCCTATAATGGTATCGTCATCCCAAGACACATTTGGTTTCCGGACAATAACTTTAGTTTATATGAATGGATCTCTTTGAAATTTAATAAGAAGGAACAAAACCACAAAAGGAAAGTTGGGATTGATTTTGGGGATGATGGTCCAAACCGTTTAGGAATTACATGTAGGGGCCAAAAACAAGCATTTTTGTAGTATCTGGACAATAACTTGTGTGTAAGTGTATAGATCTCTCTGACATTTTACCACAAAGTTTTATTTCACAAAAGGAAGGCTGGGATTGAGTTTGGGGGTTATTGCCCCTTTCAGGAATATTGGGCCTAAAAAGGGTAAAAAATTAGCATTTTTCCAGTTTCCAGACAATAACATGTGTTTATTTGTATGGATCTCTCTAAAATTGTACTACAAGGTTCCATACTACAAAGGAAAGGCTGGGATCGATTGTGGGGGTAATTGCTCTAAGGGTGGATTAAAAAAAAATGGGGGTGTCCAAGATTTATTAAGGAATTCATTTTTTTTTTTAATTTTTAAAAAGTTTCAAGAAGAAATATTTAATTGCACCGTATTGCGCAAAAGATTTGTAAGATCTTGACATTTGTTTTGTGTCAGAAACCTATATTATGTCAAAAATTGGATCACAATCCAAATTCAGACCGTCTCAAACTTGAATATTGTATCCAAATTTGCCCCCATTGTTCTGTTCAGGGTTCAACCTCTGCAGTTGTATCAGGCTGCGCTCAGTGAAGCATTTTATTGTATATATCATGCACATGTATATAGAGAAAAACTGTAAGCTAGACTAGTACAATAAATCTAGAAATCAGTCAACTTGCTTAAAAATCATCAATCAACTTCTTAAAGGAGTTTATGTCCTTGAATGACAACATTTTACAGATAATTTTTTTTGCCATCTTAAAAATACAGAGAGAGAGAGAGAGAAATTTTAAACAGCATAAACGACAACAAATATTTAAAGTTTTTAATACCCATAAATTACAGGTTAGAATGTACCCATGGTTTATCATATATGGTAAATGTCTTGAGAACTATGAAAAATTGAAAGAAACTGTAAACAGCAAACCTGATCATCGATTATAGCATTATAAGTGAACATGAATATTTTTTTTGACATAATTATAGGAGCTACTGCCCATAATGACAATTTTAAAAGAATATTCTCCAATTGAATCTTGATTAAATCCAATCACAATCTTACTTAGTGGGTAAAAGCTTGAGTTTGCTGCCACTGATTCAAATGATTTTAATCTTGCATATTATATGTTTACTAAGTGAGCCTTCAGAGTGACAGTCCTGTCAGCATCAAGTTTTATTCTCCAAAATGTATATTAAATCCGTAAATATAACAAGGATTTGCCAAATGCAGAAATATTAGCTTGGATTCATCAATAAGGTTGACAAATTATAAATGTTACTTAACCCCAGCTTGTTAGACCCATGGTAATCATGATTCTGAAAAAAAGCAGCAGTAAAAAAACAAGGATAGATAATTCATTATACATGCTTATTATTTATACTGGAAGATGTCAGTAACTGCTGTTCCATTTTTCTCAAATAAATAAAACCAATGTATATACAAATAATCTGTACCAGATGGTACATGTATACTATAATGAGAAGATATGCCTACAGATCATTTCATTCGATTGGTATGCTAGCATAGCACATACATTTTACAAGTTGTTGACATACATATTTTATTGACATGCATGATGCAATCAAATGTATTTTGTTTTTATCAGCTGCTGAAATTGTTTTCCACATTCAAAACAAATATAAATCTGATCATACATGTAGGTGGAGTGAAAATGCATACCTTTTAGCTATACAATATTATACAATTCAGCCTTTTTAGATTACTTTTAGCCATTTCTGCAGAGTTCTTGAAATGTCCCCCCCCTGGTTGGTTCTTGAGAGAATATGATGGTTTTTACTGTTTCTATTGCAATACTGAAATTGTGCTGGTCCTTTGCAAATTTTGGTGATCAAAACCTTAGGACCACTACTTTTCGAGAACTCTGTTTCTGAATTAAACTAGTACTGTAAGAAATTCTTCAACAGGATTTATCAACATGAGAATATAGTTTATAATACAAGAAGCTAGCTAAGTTAACCAAGGACCATATATTGGCTTTTGTTATCAAAAAAACCCATTTTCCCTGTAAATTTAAAGACAACTGATTGGGCTTATCAATGTTTGTGTAGTAGATGACAAAGGCTGTATGATAACACATTATGTCATATATTATATACGTTTCATTCAATTCTAAAGAATGGATTGGTAAATGTGTAAAGTCTTTCAAAATCTTTAGTCTTTTTCTCTTCACAATTTTTTCCCGTTATTTGGTAAATGTCCTGAGCAGACATGTAGGGGTAACTGGATTGTATTAAAAATTAGTAGAGGGTTTCCAGTATGTAAACATTAATTTTGGTACCATTTACCTGATTTAAGTGGGAGGACATCAAGTGGCTAAATAAGGCATTAAAAACCAGCAAGGACATTTTAATGTTAGGATTATTAATATATATATCTGACCTAATGACCTTCGGTCGGTCATCATATATTACATACATGTAAATAATTGGCATTTAACACCCTATTGTTGGTTATTGATTTTTTCACTGATGACCAATTGTAATAAACATAACATTAAATACCTTCCACTGGTTACCTGTATAAGTATAAGGACAAGTAATAAGTGGAACAGTTTAGGGACATATTAACATATAAACAGGTAGGTTTTGTTGTTTTTCTTTCCTCCCTATTTATTTGAAATTTTATTGACAAAAAATACATTAGTTAAAAGAAAACAATTGGAGAGTATAAATCAAATTGAGAAAAAGAGAGAGAATATTAAATTTAACCTTGAGAAATTTTTGGAATTATTTTTAACCTAGAAATCCTTTTACTCATATTTATATAAGAATAAGCATTTACTTATATATTCAGTATGTTTATTTTTCTTGTCAACTTGAGCAATGGATTAGTGAACAAAATCCATGATTACATTTTTTATTGATGAAAAAAAGAATTTCATATTTTGCATATATAGATTTTGTACATCCTGTTTTTATTGATGAAATGTGTGCATTAAGACTCATTAAGATAAAGTTGATCTGTCATATCCTATTCGCACCATGTAACTGAACTGAACCATTATTTTGTATTTTATGAACTGCTCATCATAAAGCACAAGAACTAAATTTTTGCATGTATTTTTACTTCTTCACTACTTGAATGAAATAGACTCTGTATGCATGCTTTAAAACAAAAACAGAAAAGGATCTTTTTTCAAAAGATTGTCATTTTGTAGATTGTATACAATAATATGCACTGCATGCATCTATCCAATTAACCTAAAAATGTATGACTTGGCTTAATGGTCAGTTCAGGCTTGTATTTTCCATATTACATGTATATATGCAGTGCAACCAAAATCCTTTAAACTAAACTGTCACAATATAGGGAAAAAAGAGCATTGGTTGCTATTTTCTCAGGACAAACTTTTTTCACCTAAAATAAAAAAAAAAAATGATTTATTTTCAATAACATAAAATAACTGAATTTTTTTTCAATGTTATTTTTTCAATGGTCGTCTTAAAGTTATTTCTCAGTTACATGTATCATGGGATATATTGTTTTTAAATCCAACTTATAAAGTTGGTCAAACTTCACATCAAGCTATTTATTACTTTACTTATTTAGATGTAAAGGACATTTACATGAATGACATGGTTATTAATGATGTCCTAAAAACTTGGCAAGACTTCTTTATTTAGTACATTTATTAAACATACGATTCCATGTGCTTTGTGTTTATATCTACTGCGATCAAAACAGTTGTTTCATGTGAGAAAAATAATTGAATATTTGGAAACAAATGAACAAAATAATTTAAATGCTATTTATGTGAATTTTCAGATTGGGTAAATATACTTAATAAGTTCTCAAAATTATACATGACAAAAAGAGTCTTGAAAATTCCATTGAGTTGAATCCAAATTTTACAATTTCAACATTTTTGATGGTTATAACTCTCATAAAAATAAGTATTTTGACCAGCATTCAGTTTTGATATCAATTTGTCATTACTGCTAAAAATGAATATGTAAGTTCGTAAATAGTTAAACACTAAAAGTACTAAAATAATAACAGTCTTAGAGGTTCTTTTGAAGAAAAAAAAGTTTACCCTTTTAGTATTTTAGTTTTAACAATAACAACTTTGATATTGTGAAAGTCTTCCACAACAGAATTTTAAAAACTAATGAACAACCTCAATAAGAGTTATTTTTCCATAATTACTTCTAGCTGATAAGTCATGGTTCTTTCCAATGTCATTCAGGTTACTTGACCACCAATGATGCTAAAGTTTGGGTTTTTATATAGCCATAGTTTGTTTTGAAATTCTTACATAAAATATTTGCTTATTCCATTTCTTAGATAGAAATTCATGAAAATTCAGTTTCAAACAGAAATAAATTGTAACTAACAGCTCTGACCCATGATTTGTATAGATTTGGTCTGACGTCACAATATTCCTTGACAATGATTAGGTTGTGATCTGATCAGTACGCGAATATTTCATGTGTACCAGACAGTCACTTTAGCAAGTCCATCAAATGACTGCATGTTCATATTTGATGCACATGAAAACAGCTAGATATAAATCTACATATATAAATAATGGTAATATATAGGCAACATGACATGGCCTTTGTACACAAATGTAGTAATAGAATGAATAGGAGTTGAATGAACTCTAAATAAAAAAACAACACTAAATCTTTGTAGCTAGTCAGGCTGACATTGATTTTTTTCTCCTTTAGACAAACACCGGTTTGTACATATTGAAAAATTTCTGCAGCAGTCCCTAAAGTGTTGTTGTTATAAGACTCTCTACATTTTATGTTTTTTATCATAACGACCCTGCATACCCCCGGGTATCCACTTTATGGACTCTACCATACTACAGACTCACCAGGCGTTGGTTCACTTTCGTTTGTAATTAAAAAGAACTGTTGTCATTATTTTACTGTCATCCCTTGTCCCTTCAGATGATTTGCAGGGAAGAATGATTGTAAAAATTTTCAGACTTTTGGACATAAGTGTTTCATGTTGTCAAGCGCAATCAGCAGAATAATTCAAAGGTCAATAGAAAATGTGTTCTGATTTTGGTTTTAAGAAATATATGTTCCTTTATACAATGTACAAGGGGAAAATGAGATAAACGATAACATTACTTGTTCATTGGGAAACTATGAAATTACTTTGGATTCTGTCTGTTTATTGCCATCACTTTTTTATTTCAGAATTTAGTAATCTCAGTTAAAAATTGAAATATGGAACCTCAAGTAAAACGTATGAAGACTTGGCATGCAGTACCAATGTCAGAAATGGCAAGGAATACATTTAATCCAATCAGAAGTATTGTGGATGGAATGAAAATAACACCCAATCCGAAGAAACCAATGATAGCATTATCTATAGGTAATTCTGTTGTAATTTTAAAAAATCACACTGTACAATAAACTCATCATAGATACAAGGAATGAAATTTTGTATTTGCGCCAGTCATGCATTTTGCTACCAAAGACTTGTCAGTGACAGCCAAATAAAGTATGAAGCATAAGAGCATTGAAGACCAAAAATTGCTTAAAGTTTAAATATGCAGACAATTTTAACATGGAAGCAGACACCTAAAAAACATAAACATGTCACATTGTTTACCTAACATTTGACACATCTACTGCATGCATGTACCGGTGTATGTTTCAATTGCTAAACAAATTTAACCTTTAAATTTTGTAACACATTGTCATATAAAAAGTTACTTGTATATGATTCTGCCAGTTATGAAATGAAAACATTATGATGCAATCATTGAATAAAAAGTTATGATATTTATGCAATCATGGAATAAAGACTTGTGAAACAATCATAAAGAACAAAACTTGTACACTAAAAGACCAACACAAAGTATTAAATTATTGATGTTTCAGTTTTGAAACAACCATCTAAGTATACAATATGGACAAAAGGAACTAAAGAACATGTCACTATTACAGTGTACCTGAAATTAATTAAGCGTATTGTCCAAGATACATGTACTTAAAACTTCACAGAAAGTTTGCACACATGTTGAAGTTGTGCAGCTCCAATTTTGGAGTGATTAAAACTTCTATTTAAACATCCCTATATTTAAGTGTTCATTTATTGACAACTCTCCATTGTTTAAGAAAAAATCTGTACAAACTACAAACTGGAGCAGTTCACATTGAAAATGTTGCATAATGATAATATAATAATATTTTATTCAATAGAATATCAAGCATTACAATACACAATATATACGATACACCAGGTGCTCCGCAGGGCACAGCTTTATACGACCGCAGAGGTCGAACCCTGAACAGTTGGGGCAAGTATGGACAAAACATTCAAGCGTGATACAGCTCTGAATTTGGATTGTGATCAAATTTTTGACATTACATGGTTTTTTTTTTACACAAAACAAATGTCAAGATTTTACAAATCAATTAAAGATTTCTTCTTCAAACTTTTTAAATCTAAAATTAAATAGTTGACACAGCATAGGTTTCTGACACAGAATGAATGTGGTCTAATGAACTTAAAAGTTTTTTTTTGCCTTTGAGCAATTCACTATGCTGTTGAATATTAATCCTCTCAAAAAAATGTTTGAATAAATTTTCTTTTTATTTATGAAATCTGAAATGAGAAAAATTTAAACCCCCCCCCTTTTTTTTCACATCCCCGTTTCCCTTTTTCCAAAACTGATATCAATTCAAATTTCTAATGGAGTTTGCAACAATAACTACTCTTTTAAATACATCATAAAATATTAAAATGTAAAATAAAGTGCTTGTTATCACTGAATGGTAAAGATTGGTTGGTAGTAAAAGTGAATATACATTGTTTATTGTATAAAACAATAAAAAAAACTTCATCAGCAACATTTTATATTGGCAAATTTCCAATGAAGTTATTTACATAAAGTTATTGGCAAATAAAAATAGAAAATGACATCATAGTCATGTCTGGCAAATTTCCAACATATATTATCAACTACTATTCTATACAAAGAAAGATAACTCCAATTGAAAATTAATTGCTATTGCATAATATTGTGCAATTAGATATTTCTTGCTATTGTGCAATACTGTGCAATTGAAAATTTCTTGCTATTGCACAATACTTGATATGGAATCCTGATTTGGACCAACTTGAAAACTGGGCCCATAATCAAAAATCAAAGTACATATTTAGATAAAGCATATCAAATAAGCCCAAGAATTAAATTTTTGTTAAAATCAAACTTAGTTTAATTTTGGACCCTTTGGACCTTAATGTAGACCAATTTGAAAACTGGACCAAAAATTAAGAATCTACATACACAGTTAGATTTGGAATATCAAAGAACCCATTTATTCAATTTTTGATGAAATCAAACAAAGTTTAATTTTGGACCCCCATTTGGACCAACTTGAAAACTAGGCCAATAATTAAAAATCTAAGTACATTTTTAAATTCAGCATATCAAAGAACCCCAAGGATTCAATTTTTGTTAAAATCAAACTAAGTTTAATTTTGGACCCTTTGGACCTTAATGTAGACCAATTTGAAAACGGGACCAAAAATTAAGAATCTACATACATAGTTAGATTCGGCATATCAAAGAACCCCAATTATTTAATTTTTGATGAAATCACACAAAGTTCAATTTTGGACCCTTGAGGCCCCTTATTCCTAAACTGTTAGGACCAAAACTCCCAAAATCAAACCCAACCTTCCTTTTATGGTCATAAACCTTGTGTTTAAATTTCATAGATTTCTATTGACTTATACTAAAGTTATGGTGCAAAAACCAAAAATAATGCTTATTTGGGCCCCTTTTTGGCCCCTAATTCATAAACTATTGTGACCTCAACTCCAAAAATCAATCCCAACCTTCCTTTTGTGGTCATAAACCTTGTGTTAAAATTTCATTGATTTCTATTTACTTATACTAAAGTTATTGTGCGAAAACCAAGAATAATGCTTATTTGGGCCCTTTTTTGGCCCTTAATTCCTAAACTGTTGGAACCAAAACTCCCAAAATCAATCCCAACCTTCCTTTTGTGGTCATAAACCTTGTGTCAAAATTTCATAGATTTCTATTCCCTTAAACTAAAGTTATAGTGCGAAAACCAAGAAAATGCTTATTTGGGCCCTTTTTGGCCCCTAATTCCTAAAATGTTGGGACCAAAACTCCCAAAATCAATCCCAACCTTCCTTTTGTGGTCATAAACCTTGTGTTAAAATTTCATTGATTTCTATTCACTTTTACTAAAGTTAGAGTGCGAAAACTAAAAGTATTCGGACGACGACGACACAGACGACGAGGCCAACGTGATAGCAATATACGACCAAAAAATTAAAATTTTTGCGGTCGTATAATAAAGACAATACTAACACATACTTTGCATGAAGTTTAACATTTTGGTTTGTTATTGATTTCTGAAACACAACTTTACTTTTACATTTCATATATCAAGTTTCTTCAAAACTTATTATTCAAAACAAGTACAGGAACAACAGTTATTTAAATGTGTTATATAATATTTTTGGTTAAATCATCTTTTTCTTTGTTTGATGTACTTTGGTTTGTATTAATATTAAGTATAGTCTTTTTATTTATCTAAAGAAATTATTGCTTTTAATATAAAATTTTTAGATGTGGTATGATTGCCAATAAGATAACTTAGATCAACCTGATTAAATGTCAGTATTTTTTTTGTGGGGGGAACCAATAAAAAATTGATTAGCATTGATTTTCCCCATTCATTTCCATATATCACTGAAATGTGAATTGAATCATTCAAAAGAACTTTTCTTTCAGGTGATCCTACAGTATTTGGAAATTTGCCAATTCCAGAAGAAATAGACGAGGCTGTAATTGATAAAATTAGATCACACAAGTACAATGGTTACAATCCATCTATAGGTAAATTTCTTTGAATCTATTAGTGTAAACTCCAAGTAGCAATGCTGCATCACTAAATGTAGTACAGGTAATGAAGCTTTTCAATTTTACAGCAGAATTTCATGTTTTCATATAAAAAAGAATACCATCTTTGTCCATACTTGCCATTACATTGTAATTGAAAATCCCTGACGAATTTTTAAAGCACAAATTTATTCATCAGGTTGGAGGATTTGAACATGTTTTTGTTAAGGTTTTCCTTCTCTGGGACATAAATTCAGTCACAAATACAGTAAAAAAATATAGTTTGGGTTAGAAAAAAAATCAGAATATGTAAGCAACATTGAACTTTACGTTATTTTTGGTAACGAGAAATTTTACAAGAAATCTGATGTATAAGTATATTTTATACACAGGGTATGAAGAAGCTAGACAAGCTGTAGCTGATTACACATCTACACATGATGCCCCTGTTACATCTAAGGTAAATACACATCTAAATATATGTCTATATTATACAATTATAGTCTTTGTATCTAAGAGAAGCATATTTACTGTGGACAAATGCATGTTCAGAAATAATAAAAGTTAGCTTGAAAAATAGTTGTCTAAAGTGGGTTTTAAAATCATTAGATGTTAAAAAATAGAAAAATATATTTTTGGTTCTAGATTTTTGCTTACCCTAGCTGGATGTATACCGGTAGAGTTACATTGTATTACAATAGATAAAAGTGTCAAGTCCTATAATTTTTCTTTCAGGATGTGATACTGACCAATGGTTGTTCCAGTGCCTTAGACTTGTGTATAACAGTTCTTGCTAGTCGTGGACAGAATATCCTCATACCTAGACCTGGATTCTCAATCTACAAAACTCTTGGAGAATCTCTTGGTATTGAAGTCAAATTCTATGATTTGCTGGTAGGTATAGAGGAATGGGTACTTTTTTATGCCCCATTTATAGGCATTATGTTTTTTGGTCAGTTCGTCCATTCGTCAGTCCATTCGTTTGTCTGTCTCACTTCAGGTTAAAGTTTTTGGTTGAGGAAGTTTTTGATGAAGTTGAAGTCCAATCAATTTGAAACTTAGTGCATGTGTTCCCTATGATATGATCTTTCTAATTTTAATGCCAAATTAGAGTTTTTACCCTATTTTCACGGTCCACTGAACATAGAAAATGATAGGGTGGACAGATGGGGCATCCTTGTACTAGGGACACATTCTTGTTAATAAATGAAAATTGTCATTGATAATGGTTCTTTAAACATTACTTGGAATGAATGTGTCTGATACACATTAAATATGTAAATTGTACAGGCAAAACTTGCTGCACAACATTGTGCATATGCTTTATCCTAATTTTGTGGTTTTCTCTTGCACTCCTCCACCAATAAAAACTGACTCCTCCCACAAACTAGCACACCAATCAATCAATCAATCTTGAGAATATTCAAATCTCTGAACCCTGCAGTGTATTTAGTAATCAAGGTCCATTGAGCTTGTAATTTACAATTTATTGTTACTTGTAGCCTGAAAAGTCATGGGAAGTGGACCTTAAACACATGGAATCTCATATGGATGAGAATACAGCAGCAGTGATTGTAAACAGTCCATCCAATCCATGTGGTTCTGTCTACAGCAGACGACACATTGAGGACATCTTAGAAGTTCTAGAGAGAAACAGAATACCTATGATTGCTGATGATATCTATGAACATTTTGTAAGTATATTGTAATATCAAGTACTGTGGATTCAACTATTTCGTGTGTAACAATTATCACATGTAAGAAATTGTTTACAGTATGTATAAAACATGATGTTATGAGTTTAATTGGGGTACTACCCTTACCTGTTTTGATGTGCTTATGCTAAAAAAAAAATTTTTTAAGCTTAGGGAGTGCTTGTCCATAACATTATTTTGTATAATACTGTATGTATTGTATAATGTCTGAAGATCACATTTTTATTCAAATATTTGTATTTGTAGGTATTTTCTGAGAACAAGTACCATTCCATGGCATCTGTATCAAAAACTGTGCCTATCTTATCCTGCAGTGGTCTTACTAAAAGGTGAGTTAGAAATAAAGTTAACTTTTGTAGAGCTGAGTTTATGGTACTTGTTGATCAATTGATTACATTAACTACATGTTTTGCAAAAAAAAGATAGAAGTGCATTTAATCATTAGTAAAATACTACACAGGTAAAATAGCTACGGACGTAAAACGTCCGTAAAACGTCCGTATTATACGGCACGTCTACGGACGAATAGTACCACGTCCGTAAAACGTCCGTTGCTTCCCATCCGTAAAACGTCCGTAAAACGTCCGTAATACGGATATTTAGTACCACGTCCGTAATACGGACGTTTAGTACCACGGACGTAATACGGATGTTTTGTACCACGGACGTATAACGTCTATTATAATTATGCATTATAATATATATATATATTATAGTATATAACACACTTATTGTAGTATATATAACACACTTATTATAGTGTATAGTATAGTTTGATTTTTATGTAACAGTTGCATTGTATTGCTGAAACTTTAGATGGAACTGTCAATGATAAAATGCTATACTTTTTTTTAAGGTGATGATACTTTTTATTTGCATTTCCTTATATCATGTATATAGTCTCCTAGTGTTCTATCTAAAAAAAATATTCTGATGCAATACACATACAAGGATTTTGTCAAAGAACTTTCTGTCATACAGTGACTTGTTGTTTAACAAGTTGAATATTGATGATATCTTTTTAAACATTTTACATGATATTTCAAGAGTAAATCAACAATAATCAGAAGTATTTCAGTGGTGGTCTTTGGTTCATATTTTGCTTTCATGTATTAACTTGATAAAATAAGGCTCTTAGTTTTCTCTATTTGTCATGTCCAAACCCTTTCACAACACACTATATAGTTCATTTTTTTCATTGTTGGAGGACATATGGATACCTATAATAGCTCACTATCACATCATGTGAACTCTGGTGGATATTTTTCTCATTGGCAATTCAACCAAATGTCCTTACTTTTATAAGTCCTTTTAATTATATATCAAGAGTAATTGATCTCAAGAGTATAAATTGAGAATACTGTAATGTTTCCTTTTTACAGTTTTGAATGTATCCTTTTTCTTCAAACTTTCTTAGAACAAACATAATCTTCTTCAAAGTTCAAAATTTTATTTCCAAGGATATATAAAATAAATGTCTTCTTTGTAAATTTAAACGTTCTATTTTTTGTAAAATTCCCAAGTTTGTGAGGTAGTCTTCTGTGTCCTGTATTCATGGTATTGGTTATTCTTCACCATGTTCACTGTGATGGTAACTGAAATAAAATATTCATAAAGAATATAAATCTAACTTCCATGAATTACATAAGCTAATTGTTATATGTTTGCAAATTCATTCTGTTCATGCAAAATCATTAACTGGTCGTTTTTTTTTTTGCTTATTTGAATGTCCAGTGGCAAATATTTTATGTTTTCTAAATAACAACGTTAACTTATCAAAACATAATATTGGCCAGTCTGACTAGGTAAGTTTGTAATGTAAATGCTATGATAGTCTGAATTTCTGACATCTCAAGTGTGTGTGTATCGAGCAGAAGGAGGCGAGCAGAGTAAGGCTTAATGCATGTATTGAATCAGAAAGTGAGAAAAATAAGCAACACTGTACATGTACAATTAAACTTGAAACAGTTTTAGGTAGATAACATAAAATTATTTAAATGAACTGCAATTCTACAGATGAACTTACTTTGATATCAGGTCTGTTTTGCAGGGCATTCACACCTACATGACATACATGTTCACCAGTAATATCAATCCTTGCCAATAATGTCCTTTCCTTTCATTTGGTAACAAGCTAAAATTGTATATATATATATAAATTAATCAAGAAGTCCAGACAAAAACTATATGTAGTATGAACCGATGCTCACTAATTTATACCTTTCCTATATACTTTTACTTTTAAGTAAATTGAAACAAAATGTAAGCTAACAACAGAAAGAAGATCAAGTTTAAGCTTATAAAAAAATCCTATATACATGTATGTGCAGATTTTAATAAAAGAACAACCTTTCAATGTACCTTGGCAATTGATAAACTTCAATTGAATCATAATTTCCTGTCAATATGCACATCTACATAGTATGTCCTTATTATCTACTAAGTTTCATGAAATTCTGTTGTGTGGATTCAGAGGAGTTGCAATGACAAACTGTTGAAGTAGTAATAAAGCTAATAAGTTCAAAGGGGCATAACTCCTAGAAAAAAAAATGAATTGTAATTTCCTGTTGATATGCACATCTACATAGTATGTCCTTATTATCTACAAAGTTTCATGAAATTCTGTTGTGTGGATTCAGGAGAGTTGCAATAACAAACTGTTGAAGTAGTGCATTAAAGCAAATAAGTTCAAAGGGGCTTAACTCCTAAAAAAAAAAAATTGAATCTTAATTTCCTGTCGATATGCACATCTACATTGTATGTCCTTATTATCTAAAAAGATTTCATGAAATTCTGTTGTGTGGTTTGAGAACAGTTGTGATGACAAAAAACAGGACTTGACGTCAGACAGACAGGTCAAAAACATTATACCCCCAAAACTTCGTTGAGTGGGACATAAAAATGCTGAATATTATGAAACTTAGTTAAATTGTTCATATTTTTTGTTGTAAGCTCCCATTTGATTTTTATAAATTTAAGTTTGTCAGTTTCTGAGTTATAAGATTTTCTTCATACATGTCATAAGAAAAGGGGTGACTTTCAAGTTTTTGGAAATACATGTATCCTTAAAATTTCGTTAAACTTTGATGACCGATTTATAGCTATTAAGAAAACCTCCTTTTAGTTTTCTTTTTATAAATTTCTGATATACATGTGACATTGAGAAATTATTGTTTGTTTGCAGTCTGACAACAGATTAACCAATTATTGCGCAACAGCCCAGTGTATTGCACAACAGCAAGAAATCTTTAATTGAATATACATGTAGATTCAATTCTTGAATTCATATAAACTGCTACTTTTGCATAGGTAATGTTTCTGTATTTAAAATCTGTAGTACTGGACATTTACTTTTGATATTTAGTATCATAACTTTCTTTACTTAAAAATTTTTGTAACATTTAGGTACGGTACATGTATAAGTCGTTCCCAAACCTAATTACAAACATTAATGTGTAAACTATGTAAAAGTTTCACAGTCAATGAACCATGATGAGGGGGTGGGGCTATATAATCTCCATGGAAACAATACTTGCAAATGCCAATAAATTTGCATACCAAATATTATTGACTAAACATAAGCAGTTTATCTTAAACTGATCTAATCACAAACTAATACATGTAAACTAAGATAAGTTTCAAAGTCATTAGACTGTGACTGAGGGGGCGAGGCCAAATATTCTCCATGGAAATGAGATGTGCCAATGCTTATACAACTGCATACCAAATATGATTATCCTATCACATGTGGTTCACCATAAACTAGACCTAATCACAAACTAATACATTGTTGATGCCGTCGCCTCCGAAGCTACAGTACTACATATTTTTTGGTTCAGAAATAGTACATAGATGCACAAGTAGCTGTGTAACCAATTTCAAGTTCTTTGACTACATTTATTCAGAAACATATAATATGTCAAATATTTATTTACAATCCAAATTAGGACCCGTATCAAGGAGTAAGAAACTTGTCAACATTTAAGTGAAGCACTAATTATAAGAATTTTTGCATACATGTAGCAATATAATATTTCCTACAGAAAGTAACCAAAAGTTAGTGTGCAATAAATTCTATTATTGCATAGCAATATAATATTTCCCACAGAAAATAACTAAAAGTTAGTGTGTAATAAATTCTATTATCATATACTTAGACTTAATAACATATGATTTTTACCGTATGTTAATAGCATTAAATTAAAGTATTTTCTATATTTTTCAAATTGGTGCTTAGCGGGCTGATATGAAAAGTTTATCACATGCTTCGATTGTTATCACATGCCTTTCCGTAACGTTATCACATGGCATTCCGGTGATACTCGGCAAATTCCGGAAAATACACCTTAATGCTACGTTTTCAGTGAAAAACATTACAAAGTAGTGTACAAAACAATTATATGAATACATGTACTGGAAAGTATATTGTGTAAAATAATTAAATTAAATTAAAAAAAAAAATTAAATAAATGCATTTTTTAAGTTTTTCTGAAACATAATTTAGAAAGTTAAAAAAGTTGACTTTTCCAAACAATTTTCATCATGTATATTGTTGAATTATTTTTTTGTCGATTCGTCCATATTAAAATGTTGGTTTTTTTTTCTCTCTGTTGAGGCATATGATAGAAAGATTTCTTATTGAATGTATCAAATTTGGGGTCCGACGTCCGTGAAATTTTTACTCTTCCAAGATCTTTTCGGGAACCACGTAGAAGGATCAATATATGAATCTGTTATTTTTCTCTACTGTTGAAGCATATATGATAAAAAGATCATAACATGTCATTTTTCATATCGCATGTATTATTAGCCCTCGGTCAATATCAGCCCTCGAGCCATGCGGCTCTTGGGCTGATATTGAACCTAGGGCTGATAATACATGTATGCGATATGAAAAATGCCATGTAATAATCTGATAATATTGCACTAGTGCAAAAATCTTCAAAAAATCATGACGTTATCAATGACAAACTCTTAGTTTAAACCAATTTTTACTTTCAAATATTATATTGCTATACAATAAAAGGGTTATTGCATGATGCCATGAATATTGGGGTATATTGTCCCTCGTAGAACATATATTTTGCACTCGCAAGCTTATGCAATATAAAATTCAACTCAGGACAATATTCATGCAATAACCCTATAATATTGCACCAGTGCAATACATCTTCAAAATTATTGCATGAATATTGGGAAATATTGTCCCTTGTAGAACAAAAATTGCACTCGAAGCTCGTGCAATATAAATTTTACTCATGACAATATTCATGCAATATCCCTATATTATAACTACAATTGCACAATATTAATCACTTTACCATAAGTAATTATAAAAAAGAAGATGTGGTATGATTGCCAATGAGACAACTATCCACAAAAGACCAAAATGACACAGACATTAACAACTATAGGTCACTGTATGGCCTTCAACAATGAGCAAAGCCCATACCTATTGCTTGGTGTCAAGGTAATTAAGAATCTCAAATTTGATAAAAATAATTAAGCACGTATTCTTCAATTTGTGGTTTAAAGTTTCTTTAGACAAGTAAGATGCTGAAAGAATATAATATACAGATATAAACAATACCAAATATTCACATTATTTTTTCAAAATGGTCTCAAAGCTTCAAATTTGCAATTTCTTTAATGAAAAATGCACCAAAAAAAAATAATACCTGTAACACTTCGGTTTTGTACATTTAATGAGCAGGAGATTATCATGATTATATAATTTAGTCAAATACAAACTTATAACTCCATAAAAGTATCGTGCTTAAGCCTTTACATAAATTTCAAGAAAATCAACCAAAAACTGACCAAAAAAGGACTCATTTTTGCGGAGTTATCTCCCCTTCCAATGTTAATTTCCAAAGGAAATATAAAATGCCACTTTTGAGTTTTCCTCAAGTTAGATTTTATGGGACTTTTTTCTGTGTATATAAAGGGCATAACGCTATAGATTAGAACTAAAACATTTTCTGTTTTAATTAGTTTGAGGTTAACCGTTTCCTCCATAATGACGCTTTTTGACCCCACCCCTTTACTCCATAATGATGCCTTTTGACGCCTGTGTAGTACCTCAGTTGAAACGCATTGACTACAAAATGTCTGCATATTAAAAAAGACTTTAAAAAAATTGTATCCAATATGAAAAGGATATTCAGGAGAATATCCGACTTGAATTTCATTGATGAAATGTTCGTTTTTACAATGCATTAATACTTTAAACCTGATGATTTTTTTTTTATTGAAAAAATCCTATGCGAATCAAGTTTGTAAAAAAAAAATTCCATGGAGGAAAGGGTTAAATCTTAGTTAAATTGTTTATGGTTTTGTAAAAAAAATAATTTGTCACTTCTAACTGTTAACATGGATAATTTTCAAACTTGCCCACAACAAGAATCAAAACTTGGAACTCTATGACCTCAAATTTTAAAATAAATCTTGGAAACTACATGTCCATGATTTACCGAGTTTGACAAGAGAGCAAAATTATCAAATAAACTAGGCATCATTTTAATATAAACATACCTCTCATCACAAAATTATTCATTGACTACTGCTCCTCTGTGCTCATATGCACATAAATCAATATAATGACAATCTATGAATCCACTATATAATCTAGACAGCAATGACCCAAATGAATTCTGTTCTGTTGCTTATCTTCTCCTACTTCTCAAAGTACTTGTACTTGTACATTCTTTGAAAATGCTAAAAGAAATAATGTTTAATGAAATGAAGTTATAATATCTGCCAAAATTGCATTTAATATTTGATCTTGCAAAATTGGCTTAGTTTTGATCTTTTAAACTAGACCAACAAACTTTCCCTGAAAAAAAAGGATAGCTCTTCTTAACCTGGTAAACATTTTAACTCCAGGTCAAATTTGCTCTGAATGCTTTAGTTTCTGCTTTCAGAGATACATGTATAAGCCAAAAACTGCATTTTACCCCTATGTTCTATTTTTAGTCATGTTGGCATGTTAGTTAGCAAGAGGGGTCATCCGACACATATTTCTAACTAAATAAGTGTAATTTAGTGGTTCAATTTGTCTTATCTTGCTGTTTATCATATTTTTTTTTGTTCTGTTTTTTTATATTTTACATTGTATAAATCAGTCTCTTAGTTTTCTTGTTTGAATTGATTTACAAATTTGTGATTCTCATATAGGGTCCTTAAAAACTGAATATGCAGTATTGGCTTTGCTCATAGTCATTGTTGAAGGATGTAAAGTGACCTATTGTTGTACATGTTAACAGTTAACTTCGATGTCACTTGATTTCTGGTGGAGAGTTTTCTTTTCTTGTTAAGGGTGCAATCAACAGTTTTTTTCTATGACGTCATATTTTGAGGGACCATGTATAAGTGACCCTTAGTGGTGGACTGATTAATAAAGATACTTGTATAAAACTAGATATCACTGGAATCAGAATGTTCTCTAGTTTATAATGGAATAAAAAAAAGTGTACTTTTAATAGTATAAAAAAGTTTTATCCAGAGAAACTGGGAAAAACATTGCCTAATTTAAGCTTAAACAAGAGTGCACACGCTGAAATGTCTCGCCTTCTATACTAATCATTGATATTATGTTGATAGTCCTAAGTATAAAGCTAAGCTTTAATACAACTGTCACATAAACTTAACATTAACCAACATAACTAAACAAAGACCAATGAACCTTAAAAATGAGGTCAAGGTCAGATGAACCATGCCAGGCAGACATGTACAGCTAACAATGCTTCTATACAACATATATAGTTGACCTATAGTATTACTTATAGTTTAAGAAAAATAGACCAAAACACAAAAACTTAACACTGTGCAATGAACTGTGAAAATGAGGTCACGGTCAAATAAAACCTGCGCGACTGACATAAAGATCATAAAATATTTCCATACACCTATCATGCCTATGGCATATAGTATTAGATAAAAAGACCAAAACTCAAAAACTTAACTTTGACCACTGAACCATGAAAATGAGGTCAAGGTCACATGACATCTGCCTGCTAGATAGGTACACCTTACAATCATTCCATACAACAAATAAAGTAGACCTATTGCATATAGTATGAGAAAAACAGACCAAAACACAAAAATTTAACTATAACCACTGAACCATGAAAATGAGGTCAAGGTCAGATGACACCTGCCAGTTGGACATGTACACCTTACAGTCCTTCCATACACCGAATATACTAGCCCTATTGCTTGTAGTATCTGAGATATGGACTTGACCACCAAAACTTAACCTTGTTCACTGATCCATGAAATGAGGTCGAGGTCAAGTGAAAACTGTCTGACAGACATGAGGACCTTTCAAGGTACGCACATATCAAATATAGTTATCCTATTACTTATAATAAGAGAGAATTCAACATTACGAAAAATCTGAACTTTTTTTTCAAGTGGTCACTGAACCATGAAAATGAGGTCAAGGACATTGGACATGTGACTGACGGAAACTTCGTAACATGAGGTATCTATATACAAAGTATGAAGCATCCAGGTCTTCCACCTTCTAAAATATAAAGCTTTTAAGAAGTGAGCTAACACCGCCGCCGCCGGATCACTATCCCTATGTCGAGCTTTCTGCAACAAAAGTTGCAGGCTCGACAAAAACCTGAAATCAGGTCATGTGCACACCCCTGAAGACATGATACCTGCACATTTTTCATAATCAAAGTTGTATGAATTTCATAGATTTTTACCTGGTTTTCAAAAAATTCATGCTTCAGGGTACGTTCACCTGCTCCATAAAGAGCTACAGTGTCTGCAAATAAGTTTTCAATTTTCACTGCCAAAAAAAACAGACTGTTTACAGTGTTGTCTCCCCTCAAAACATGTATATTTAATCTAATTTTTTTAATTATTTTAATCATTCAACCTGCTTTAATTAAAGTTAATTAATATATCTTTACAACCAAATACAAAAAACATGATACTTTTTCACCAATTATGTTGATAAAAAGGGACTTCCCTCCATGTCTATTTTTAGTTGGGGAATAACCCCTAGTTTTTATACGAAACTG
The DNA here is from genome assembly GCA_037788925.1 of Mytilus galloprovincialis. Lineage (NCBI taxonomy): Eukaryota > Metazoa > Mollusca > Bivalvia > Mytilida > Mytilidae > Mytilus > Mytilus galloprovincialis. The sequence goes on from CM075333.1 coordinate 96,432,571, forward strand.
TTTATAGCAATCTAAACAATATTTTATTCTGAAAATAAGGGAGCTACCATTTGATTTTTATGGGGGGGCTAGGATGAAATTTGAAAAAAATAGGCAGGACAGGAGTTTTGAGTGTAAAAAAAAGGCAGGATGAGACACTTTGCAAAAAAAATGCAGGATGACAATTTAGGTAAAAAAAAGTCGGAATAAACTAATAAAAAAAATGCAGGACCGAATAGAGTGAAAAATAAAAAGGCAGGACAGAAATTACAACTGAAAAAAAATGCAGGACAAAATTTTTCATCCTAGCCCCCCCCCCCCCCCCCCCCCCCCCCCCCCCTAAAAATCAAATGGTAGCTCCCTAATTATGTAATTTAAACATTATTATCATAATTACAATATGACAGATTTATAAGTGGAAAAATGTGAATTTACACTTTTAAAAATTCCTCTATTTTCTCATTCACTATCACCATGATCACCACATTTTTTGTATTTTTATATTAACATTACGTACATGTAAAGCAGACCTTTCACCTTCTCAAGGAGTCCACTTCCCATGTACAAGAGGAGGCCCAAACAGCTTGATTTTGAGTAAGCTAAAAAAAAGTTCAAATAGATTATGATACACTAAATAAATACATAAATTACATGTACATAATAATTTAATAATAAATATGAATCCACAATCATGGTTTCAGAAATGACACATCAATTTAAATCAATAAATATCATACATCTGCATTGGCTAGAGGTACATGTATAGGGGGAGGGTTAAGATCTCATAAACATGTTTAACCCCGCTTGAATTTTGCGCCTGTCCCAAGTCAGGAGCCTCTGGCCTTTGTTAGTCTTGTACTATTTTTAATTTTAGTTTCTTGTGTACAATTTGGAGTTTAGCATGTTTAGTATGGCGTTCATTATCACTGAACTAGTATATATATTTGTTTAGGGGCCAGCTGATGGACGCCTCCGGAATTTCTTGCTGCATTGAAGACATGTTGGTGACCTTCTGTTGTTGTCTGCTTTATGGTCGGGTTGTTGTCTCTATGACACATTCCCCATTTCCATTATCAATTTTATGTATATTAAATTTTTATATCAGTGTTTTCTAATTTCTGGGTAGTCTAGTAGTCCAAATTATTATGACGTCTTGAAAGGCTATTATAATATTATTTTTTGGACGCTTTACTCTAATGTACAGTAAGGCGTCAAATAAAAAAAATGTAATAGCCTTTCAAGAAGTCATAATTATTTGAACTAGGTAGTCTAGATAAGTACAAATTTATGTAAATAAGGGCAAATTTGCATACTTTTATTTTTTATATAAATTAAATATTAATTATATTCATTTGGATTTTACCCAAGTCATGCAAGTTGGGCAAGGCCATTCTTTGCAGGAGTATATTTTACAGATTTTAACCATTTTTATATAAAGTAGGGCAATTTTTTTTTAAAGCAGGACGAGTTGGTAAGGAAGCCACCACTTGACTTTTATGGGATGGGGGCTACGATAAAAATGTTATCCTGCATTTTTTTTTTAAAGTTGACAGAACTCCAGTTCCGCATATTTTTCAAATAACATCCAAGCACCCCCCACACAGGCACTTGTCTCAGAAAAAAAATCCTATATATATATGTATTAAATATGCATTATATTAAGGTATATAGGGAATTTTTTTTCTGAGACAAGTGCCTGTGACATGGTGACCCCCCCCCCCCCCCCCACCTCCAATAAAACTCACATGGTAGCTCCCTTAACAAGAGTGGGACATTTTTAGAAAGGGAGACGTGTTGTTAAAAAAGTAGGCCGTTTTGGCAGTGGGTCGAGTTGACTTGCGTCCGTTCTTGCCAATCTTCTGATCTTTGTCAGACTGATTTTCGGGTTTGCATGCGATGAAATTTATAAATTCAAATGTTTTTTCGTGAAAAGTATACCACTAGCATCTTCTTAAATATTTGCATGATAATATTTACCTTTCGGTGCGCTCTCCAAGTACAAAATAGCGGGTATGTAAATAATCCATCAAAAAGACACACAACTTTCTTGTTTAAAACCCGGTTTCTTCAAGTTAATCGACAAGCAAACCATTTCAATTTATCTGTTTATAATAACTTGTTGATCCAACAGTTTTGAAAAACCAGAGGTCCTCGTATTATCTATCAGACTAGTATACATCTTTCCATTCTTTTTAACTGTAAAACATGAATTCAGCAGCCGACGAGCGTCCATGGATGAGTTGCGTCATAGTGTAAAAAACGGCAACGGTGATTTTTCCGGGTTTTCGTATTCCATTTGTCAAGCTTTCGAGAATACACTTTACGATCATTTACGTATATGCAGAGGCGGATTTAGAGGGGGGGCCAGGGGGCCCGGGCCCCCCCTTTTTGGGAAAAAATTTGGTTGCTTATATAGGGAATCACTGAAGCGTGACTTGAGCGGGCCCCCTCTTAGATCAGTCAGTGGGCCCCCACTTATAAAAATTTCTAGATCCGCCAGTGATATGATTGAGAGTTAGTCCGGAACCCGGTCTGGAATCAAGAATGGGGATTTAAGTATTGAAAATAAATACAAAAAAGTTCAGAAGTGGTACACTGAGTATTTTAAAATAGGCCTCTGTTATAAACAAGGATTTGTCTACAAATCAGTCACGGCCGCTTTATATAAAACTATGAAGAAATGAATCGGAGACATAGGCCTACATGACATTATCATACATCAGTGGCGGATCCAGGGGGGTTGGACTCCCCTTTTTGGGACGATCAATGTATTTGCAGGGGGACATAGTTAGAACCCCCTACCCAACCCCCCTTTTTGTAGCCGTCCCGCCGGCTAGACCACACGACCACCTGGGCCTCACAATGAATAAAGTTTTCGGTGGCCGTGTGTTACCTTTCCTCGTCAGTTTTAATCTAGCGTCGTACTACATTACATGATATATAAGCCATGGAGATGTTATTGTTCAGTACAAATTAATGCAAGATACAGTCACAGAAATTAATATATGTATAAGAACGTCTAAGTCAGTGACAACTCTACAACAGATTTATCCATCGGATCACCAGCAATGATGGTGATACATGGCTGTGTATATATATATAGTACAATCTTTATGAATTTGGTATGATATATATGTCTGTATGTTTGTCATGATGTTTGTGTATAACCAATGTGTATTGTCTTGGTATCAATCCTATGATTTTGGATTTCAAACCAATAAAAATTACTGACTTACTTACTATACACATCCTAGCTTAAATCAGAGAAGAATTAAAGTCTTGGACACTTATTATGGGCGGGGGAGGAAGGGGGGGTCACTTATGTATTCATTTAAGTGCAATCAAAATTTTACCAATCGGACAGACCTTCAGTTAAAAATTCGTGTCAAGCTCTTTTGTAATCATGATTATTAGGAAACATCTTATAAGTTTTCCTACTGTCTCCTTGATTTACTCGATACAATTAAGATTCTAATAATAGCCAGTGCTACATTATCAGCCTGATAGATCCTTGAAATGGCTAAATTTTGGACTTGACAATATATTTTGTTTTATAATTCTCCTCCTATATTCAACGTTAAGTTCACAAGATCTTGTGGACGACATCAAAAGTTCAATGTGGAATAAACAATACTTAATTAACATAGTTTTTTCACTGCCCCCCCCCCACCTTCTTTACTTAATTTTGGAAAAAAATGATTGAATATACATGTAAAATTGATGTGAGATAAGCAAAACTTGCAGCAGTGTTTACCCATCCACCACACCCCTAAACTATTTGATTTAATTTTTGTTATCCTACATTGATCTTTTAATGTCGTCAGTGTGTCACTTATGTTATCATGTTTGTCAATATGTCGAATCAAGTCAAAATTGTACTTACTAAATTTGCAATTGAGATGTAGGTTGCCAAATTTTGAGAAGCCACGGGAAGTTCCGAACTGTTCGCTAGTACATGGCATGACTAGTGGGGCCTGTTTTTTTAACAGTCAGTGCCCCCCCCCCCATCCCTTTATACAAATTTCTGGATCAGTCAGTTTATGTTTAATGGTAAGTTTAAAGGGACTTTAAATATTGATATTTTTATCTTTTATTCTCTGTCTTATCTCGTTTGATTGTATTTTTTGTTACAAATTAATGTAATTGGTATCCTCTTTCCAATTTCATCGTTAACAATAGACCTACAGCAAAAGGCCCTGTACTTTAATTTTCTGTCTTGCCTAAAAATACTTTAAATAGTACCCCTTTTTTCCCATAGTCCCACAATAAAATAGAAGCTTAGCAGGTAATTTGCTCTTATTCAACACCAAAGGAGGATAAATGTATGATAACATTTTAATGTTACCGGCATTATTCTACATACATTGATTCTGAGACTACTTTAACATATACATTCTAAGGGCTTTAATATATTAAAGGGCGGGTACAAAATGTATAAGGGACGAAGGAACACCATCTGACTATTGCATTGGTTGTTGTGATTAAAACATGATAAGAGTGTTTCCTTCCCCCTGCATCTTATGATCCTCATTGAACAGTAGAAACTACTTCAGACATTAAACGATCTGAAACTTTTCAGGTACTTTCTATATGCTCATGTGCAATTTCTTGTTAGCATAGTTTTGTACTTGGACAGATAATCAGAATGATCAACAATCAAGTATATTAGACAACAGTCAGGTCTATTGCCATTGGTGAAACCTGGTATGAGGTAATTTTAATTCAGCCTTGTACAATATATACATAGACTACAGTCATTTTTGCTCAAGCATTGCAAATAAGGTTAAATGTTAGATGTTTTATATTGTTTTAACTGCTTTTATGGCAATTATTTAACCATCCATCATTAGCATGATTAGTTGGTTGTTTGAAAGACACCCAGCAGGGGCAGATCCAGCCATTTTAAAAACAGGGGGGGGGGGGGGGGGGGGGTCCAACTATATGTCCCAATTCAAATGCATTGATCGGCCAAAAAAAGGGGGGGGGTTCCAACCCCCGGACCCCTTGGATCTGCCACTGCCAAGCACTCTTTGTATTTATAATTCAACTTAATTGTAATTACAACCTTTAGAAAAAAATATAGAAAGATTTTTATCAATTTCTTTTTTTTGTAATTAGGTCAAATAAAATAATATCTGTGTTCATGCTATTCAGCTATTACATCTTTGAAAAAATAGGATAGGTAGGGATTTTTTTTTATTTTACATTTTACATATTTTTCATTGACTCTTTGGGCTGATGGGAGAGAAATTCTGACATTAACAGTGCTTATTGATAATTGGTACGCTATTTCTAGGCTTAAAATATAGGGTAATTGCGAATGGATGTTCATAATGAACAAAAGTTAATTATTTTAATAATAAAAAATTATATTAGTACATGTATGTCATTTATTTACTCATATTATGCAAATATTTAAAGTTATAGCCTTGAAGCAGAGATTCACTATACATATGTATGTCTGGCATGCAGAATGTTGAAAGCAAGTTAAGAATTTTACTTTATACATGTATAAGCAGTTGTGCGTATATCATGCATGGTACTTTTACATCTTTGAATATGATACAGCCGTAATACGGATGTTGTAGAAACGTCCGTAATACGTATGTTTACGATACGTCCGTGAAACGGACAATCCGTTTTACGTCAGTTTTTACACGTATGTTTTACGGATGTATTTTTACAGACGTTTTACGGACGTAACCGTTTCATCCGTAATACATCCGTATTACGGATGTTTTACGGACGTTTATTACCACGGCCGTGAAACGTCCGTAGCTATTTTACCTGTGTACATGAGAAAAATGTTCATGAAAAAATCTATGAGCTACAAATCAGGTCTTCTAAACTCTGAAAAAGAATAAGTCTTTTAAATAGAATAAGCCTGAAATATTTGTTGGTACCTGTATGTTGAAAAGTATAAAATTTTTGCTTCAAAATTAAAAAAAGCAATGGAAAAAAAAAAAATTTGTGGTCTAAAATATATACATGAACAATATAATTGAGGTAATGTCCAATTCAGATTTGTTTAACATATTAAATAAAATTACATCGAACAAAACATTAATGCATGAATATGGTTTAAATTATTTGTTTATTGCCTGCCAGTTTAAGGCAGATCCTTGACTGTTGTTTCTTCTTATTTAAAGGGGATTTTAAACATTTTAGTCAGAAGCTGTGTGTGATTTGAAGGTCATATGAAGGTGAGAGAGTCGGTCAGGCAATAGACTGCTTGTGCCTGACTTAATATTGGGATTGTTGTTATTGTTCTGGTTTATATTTTACTGGAATCATTCTGATTGCTCATTAGATCAAATTTATAGTTAAAGCTTTTAATAAAATGTATGTCCAGTCATGCATGATAGATTCTGTTACATACACATGTATGGAAATACTCACTTTTCCCGTCTTCAACAAATAAGTTGGATATTCTTTTAATTGATTTCATGCAAATAGGTTATTTACATTTTACACACATTTCCAAAAAATATTAAAGGACAAGGGAAATCAAAACTTTTCATGAAAATTGAATTTGATTTAAAATGATATAATAATGTTGCATTTTATTTATCGCTTGACCTTAGATTAAAAGCACTTTGCCTGGTAGATTATTATCATTCAATTATAAAGGAAGTAGTTTTATAATTTGGGCAACAATAAAAATTTAACCGCACTTGAATATCCTACTTATGTTATTATATTTTCTGTTACAGATTCCTGGTCCCAGGATGGAGAATGGGTTGGATTGTTGTACATGACAGATCAAATGCACTTCATGAGGTAATTAGACATAAAAAAATATTTATCAGAAACAAAAATTGATAATTTGTTTTGAACGTTCAACTTTTATGAGCAGGATAGAAATCCACAGAACAAAATACTCACAATCAATAGTTTACTTGATAAAATACCTTGACTTTAGTTCAGGAATCAAAAAGCATAAATGCAAAGACCAAAAAGCAAAAAAATGGTAAATACATAGATGTTCAAGAATCAAGACATATAAAGAGCAATGGTAGAATAAACTGGAGGCTATCACAATATGGTTGTGTTATATACCTCTTGTGTACAGTTTAGTATGTATCACAATATGGTTGTGTTATATACCTCTTGTGTACAGTTTAGTATGTATCACAATATGGTTGTGTTATATACCTCTTGTGTACAGTTTAGTATGTATCACAGTATGGTTGTTATATACCTCTTGTGTACAGTTTAGTATGTATCACAATATGGTTGTGTTATATACCTCTTGTGTACAGTTTAGTATGTATCACAATATGGTTGTGTTATATACCTCTTGTGTACAGTTTAGTATGTATCACAATATGGTTGTGTTATATACCTCTTGTGTACAGTTTAGTATGTATCACAATATGGTTGTGTTATATACCTCTTGTGTACAGTTTAGTATGTATCACAATATGGTTGTGTTATTTACCTCTTGTGTACAGTTTAGTATGTATCACACTATGGTTGTGTTCTATACCTCTTGTGTACAGTTTAGTATGTATCACAATATGGTTGTGTTATATACCTCTTGTGTACAGTTTAGTATGTATCACAGTATGGTTGTTATATACCTCTTGTGTACAGTTTAGTATGTATCACAATATGGTTGTGTTATATACCTCTTGTGTACAGTTTAGTATGTATCACATTATGGTTGTGTTATATACCTCTTGTGTACAGTTTAGTATGTACCACAATATGGTTGTGTTATATACCTCTTGTGTACAGTTTAGTATGTATCACAGTATGGTTGTGTTATATACCTCTTGTGTACAGTTTAGTATGTATCACATTATGATTGTTATATACCTCTTGTGTACAGTTTAGTATGTATCACAGTATGGTTGTGTTCTATACCTCTTGTGAACAGTTTAGTATGTATCACATTATGGTTGTGTTATATACCTCTTGTGTACAGTTTAGTATGTATCACAATATGGTTGTGTTATATACCTCTTGTGTACAGTTTAGTATGTATCACAATATGGTTGTGTTCTATACCTCTTGTGAACAGTTTAGTATGTATCAGAATATGGTTGTGTTATATACCTCTTGTGTACAGTTTAGTATGTATCACAGTATGGTTGTGTTATATACCTCTTGTGTACAGTTTAGTATGTATCACAATATGGTTGTGTTATATACCTCTGCTGTACAGTTTAGTATGTATCACAATATGGTTGTGTTATATACCTCTTGTGTACAGTTTAGTATGTATCACAATATGGTTGTGTTCTATACCTCTTGTGAACAGTTTAGTATGTATCACATTATGGTTGTGTTATATACCTCTTGTGTACAGTTTAGTATGTATCACAATATGGTTGTGTTATATACCTCTGCTGTACAGTTTAGTATGTATCACAATATGGTTGTGTTATATACCTCTTGTGTACAGTTTAGTATGTATCACAATATGGTTGTGTTATATACCTCTTGTGTACAGTTTAGTATGTATCACAATATGGTTGTGTTATATACCTCTTGTGTACAGTTTAGTATGTATCACAGTATGGTTGTTATATACCTCTTGTGTACAGTTTAGTATGTATCACACTATGGTTGTTATATACCTCTTGTGTACAGTTTAGTATGGATCACAATATGGTTGTTATATACCTCTTGTGTACAGTTTAGTATGTATCACACTATGGTTGTTATATACCTCTTGTGTACAGTTTAGTATGTATCACAGTATGGTTGTTATATACCTCTTGTGTACAGTTTAGTATGTATCACAGTATGGTTGTGTTATATACCTCTTGTGTACAGTTTAGTATGTATCACAATATGGTTGTGTTATATACCTCTTGTGTACAGTTTAGTATGTATCACAATATGGTTGTGTTATATACCTCTTGTGTACAGTTTAGTATGTATCACAATATGGTTGTGTTATATACCTCTTGTGTACAGTTTAGTATGTATCACAGTATGGTTGTTATATACCTCTTGTGTACAGTTTAGTATGTATCACACTATGGTTGTTATATACCTCTTGTGTACAGTTTAGTATGGATCACAATATGGTTGTTATATACCTCTTGTGTACAGTTTAGTATGTATCACAATATGGTTGTTATATACCTCTTGTGTACAGTTTAGTATGTATCACACTATGGTTGTGTTATATACCTCTTGTGAACAGTTAATATGTATCACAGTATGGTTGTGTTATATACCTCTTGTGTACAGTTTAGTATGTATCACAATATGGTTGTGTTATACCTCTTGTGTACAGTTTAGTATGTATCACAATATGGTTGTGTTATATACCTCTTGTGTACAGTTTAGTATGTATCACAGTATGGTTATATACCTCTTGTGTACAGTTTAGTATGGATCACAATATGGTTGTTATATACCTCTTGTGTACAGTTTAGTATGTATCACAGTATGGTTGTTATATACCTCTTGTGTACAGTTCAGTATGTATCACAGTATGGTTGTTATATACCTCTTGTGTACAGTTTAGTATGTATTACAATATGGTTGTGTTATATACCTATTGTGTACAGTTTAGTATGTATCACAATATGGTTGTGTTATATACCTCTTGTGTACAGTTTAGTATGTATCACAGTATAGTTGTGTTATATACCTCTGCTGTACAGTTTAGTATGTATCACAATATGGTTGTGTTATATACCTCTTGTGTACAGTTTAGTATGTATCACAGTATGGTTGTTATATACCTCTTGTGTACAGTTTAGTATGTATCACAATATGGTTGTTATATACCTCTTGTGTACAGTTTAGTATGTATCACAGTATGGTTGTGTTCTATACCTCTTGTGAACAGTTTAGTATGTATCACATTATGGTTGTTATATACCTCTTGTGTACAGTTTAGTATGTATCACAATATGGTTGTGTTCTATACCTCTTGTGAACAGTTTAGTATGTATCACAATATGGTTGTGTTATATACCTCTTGTGTACAGTTTAGTATGTATCACAGTATGGTTGTTATATACCTCTTGTGTACAGTTTAGTATGTATCACAGTATGGTTGTTATATACCTCTTGTGTACAGTTTAGTATGTATCACAATATGGTTGTTATATACCTCTTGTGTACAGTTTAGTATGTATCACAGTATGGTTGTGTTCTATACCTCTTGTGAACAGTTTAGTATGTATCACATTATGGTTGTTATATACCTCTTGTGTACAGTTTAGTATGTATCACAATATGGTTGTGTTCTATACCTCTTGTGAACAGTTTAGTATGTATCACATTATGGTTGTTATATACCTCTGCTGTACAGTTTAGTATGTATCACAATATGGTTGTGTTATATACTTCTTGTGTACAGTTTAGTATGTATCACAGTATGGTTGTGTTATATACCTCTTGTGTACAGTTTAGTATGTATCACAATATGGTTGTGTTATATACCTCTGCTGTACAGTTTAGTATGTATCACAATATGGTTGTGTTATATACCTCTTGTGTACAGTTTAGTATGTATCACAGTATGGTTGTGTTATATACCTCTTGTGTACAGTTTAGTATGTATCACAATATGGTTGTGTTATACCTCTTGTGTACAGTTTAGTATGTATCACACTATGGTTGTGTTATATACCTCTTGTGAACAGTTTAGTATGTATCACAGTATGGTTGTGTTATATACCTCTTGTGTACAGTTTAGTATGTATCACAATATGGTTGTGTTATACCTCTTGTGTACAGTTTAGTATGTATCACAATATGGTTGTGTTATATACCTCTTGTGTACAGTTTAGTATGTATCACAGTATGGTTGTTATATACCTCTTGTGTACAGTTTAGTATGTATCACAGTATGGTTGTTATATACCTCTTGTGAACAGTTTAGTATGTATTACAATATGGTTGTGTTATATACCTATTGTGTACAGTTTAGTATGTATCACAGTATGGTTGTTATATACCTCTTGTGTACAGTTTAGTATGTATCACAATATGGTTGTGTTATACCTCTTGTGTACAGTTTAGTATGTATCACACTATGGTTGTGTTATATACCTCTTGTGAACAGTTTAGTATGTATCACAGTATGGTTGTGTTATATACCTCTTGTGTACAGTTTAGTATGTATCACAATATGGTTGTGTTATACCTCTTGTGTACAGTTTAGTATGTATCACAATATGGTTGTGTTATATACCTCTTGTGTACAGTTTAGTATGTATCACATTATGGTTGTGTTATATACCTCTTGTGTACAGTTTAGTATGTATCACAGTATGGTTGTTATATACCTCTTGTGAACAGTTTAGTATGTATCACAGTATGGTTGTTATATACCTCTTGTGTACAGTTTAGTATGTATTACAATATGGTTGTGTTATATACCTATTGTGTACAGTTTAGTATGTATCACAGTATGGTTGTTATATACCTCTTGTGTACAGTTTAGTATGTATCACAATATGGTTGTTATATACCTCTTGTGTACAGTTTAGTATGTATCACAGTATGGTTGTGTTATATACCTCTTGTGTACAGTTTAGTATGTATCACAGTATGGTTGTGTTATATACCTCTTGTGTACAGTTTAGTATGTATTACAATATGGTTGTGTTATATACCTATTGTGTACAGTTTAGTATGTATCACAATATGGTTGTGTTATATACCTCTTGTGTACAGTTTAGTATGTATCACAATATGGTTGTGTTATTTACCTCTTGTGTACAGTTTAGTATGTATCACAATATGGTTGTGTTATATACTTCTTGTGTACAGTTTAGTATGTATCAATATGGTTGTGTTATATACCTCTGCTGTACAGTTTAGTATGTATCACAATATGGTTGTGTTATATACCTCTTGTGTACAGTTTAGTATGTATCACAGTATGGTTGTTATATACCTCTTGTGTACAGTTTAGTATGTATCACAATATGGTTGTTATATACCTCTTGTGTACAGTTTAGTATGTATCACAGTATAGTTGTGTTATATACCTCTTGTGTACAGTTTAGTATGTATCACAATATGGTTGTTATATACCTCTTGTGTACAGTTTAGTATGTATCACAGTATGGTTGTGTTCTATACCTCTTGTGTACAGTTAAGTATGTATCACAGTATGGTTGTGTTATATACCTCTTGTGTACAGTTTAGTATGTATCACAATATGGTTGTGTTATATACCTCTTGTGTACAGTTTAGTATGTATCACAGTATGGTTGTTATATACCTCTTGTGTACAGTTCAGTATGTATCACAGTATGGTTGTTATATACCTCTTGTGTACAGTTTAGTATGTACCACAATATGGTTGTGTTATATACCTCTTGTGTACAGTTTAGTATGTATCACAGTATGGTTGTTATATACCTCTTGTGTACAGTTTAGTATGTATCACAGTATGATTGTGTTATATACCTCTTGTGTACAGTTTAGTATGTATCACAGTATAGTTGTGTTATATACCTCTTGTGTACAGTTTAGTATGTATCACAATATGGTTGTGTTATATACCTCTTGTGTACAGTTTAGTATGTATCACACTATGGTTGTGTTCTATACCTCTTGTGTACAGTTTAGTATGTATCACAATATGGTTGTGTTATATACCTCTGCTGTACAGTTTAGTATGTATCACAATATGGTTGTTATATACCTCTTGTGTACAGTTTAGTATGTATCACACTATGGTTGTTATATACCTCTTGTGTACAGTTTAGTATGTATCACAATATGGTTGTGTTATATACCTCTTGTGTACAGTTTAGTATGTATCACATTATGGTTGTGTTATATACCTCTTGTGTACAGTTTAGTATGTATCACACTATGGTTGTTATATACCTCTGCTGTACAGTTTAGTATGTATCACAATATGGTTGTGTTATATACCTCTTGTGTACAGTTAAGTATGTATCACAATATGGTTGTGTTATATACCTCTTGTGTACAGTTTAGTATGTATCACAATATGGTTGTGTTATATACCTCTTGTGTACAGTTTAGTATGTATCACAATATGGTTGTGTTATATACCTCTTGTGTACAGTTTAGTATGTATCACAATATGGTTGTGTTATATACCTCTTGTGTACAGTTTAGTATGTACCACAATATGGGTGTGTTACATACCTCTTGTGTACAGCTTAGTATGAAAGTTTTGATTCGGAACATTTAGGTGGTTTCTCTCACTGTCACTTAAATTTGGAAACAACTGTGTGAACACAGTGATTCTTAAAACTATTACATTCTAGGGCGTTTTTTTCAGAACTACTGGAAAAAAAACATTACATTTTGTTGTGTATACACAGCTATTGCAATCTTCTATACAACCCTTGAAATTTCTGGTTAACTGTTACTAGTAATATAATTATACATTGTTCATGTATAATTGTATTAGTTAAAAGTGTGCAGGAATAGTATTTAAATAAGGTAACTCACCTTTGACCTGTAAAACATGAATATTTATACATTAAAAAATACCCCTTGTTCATTTTACCAATAGTAACATAGAACCTTTATTTTAATTCTGATCATCATAAATGAAAGTTAATACCTAATGTTTTTATTTTGATAGATCAGAAAAGGACTGAATTCGTTGTCACAGAGAATTTTAGGTCCGAACTCCCTGGTCCAGTCTGCACTGAAAGACATCCTGAAAAACACTCATAAGAGTTTCTACGCAGAAACCCTGGAATATATAGAAGATAATGCCAAACTATTCTACAAGCTTATATCAGAGATTCCTGGATTAAAACCAGTTAAACCTCAGGGAGCAATGTATATGATGGTAAGTGGAGGAAGTGTTGTTTATTAATGCCACACTCTGTGGCAGGGGGCATTTATTTTTACCCTTATCCATCTGTTAGTCAGTCAATCCTACTGTAAATCCCAAAATAAGTTTCTGTTTTCTAACTTTATATTCCAAAATTTTTCAACTACTCTAACTTTAGTTTGCCACAACCAAATGTTATCAAATTTATACACAATGATTATTTTCACCAAACAAAGATCAAGTTTGAATATAGGTGGTATCATTTCACCTGTTCTATAGTTATGGCCCTTTAAAATGGAAAAATTGGTAAATTTGCTGTTTCTCCAATCTTACTTTTGTTTCCTAAACCAAATGTTATAAAACTTATACACTATGCTTATTACCATCAGTTACAAATCAATGTGAATTTTGGTGGGGTCACATATGTGTGTCCCATGGACACATTTTGTATTTATTTCTCAACGGTCCATCATGGTCATAAATATCCTTAAAAAAATTAGAATTGGATTCAGAGTACATGTACACATTTAAACAGAAAATGGTGTGATCGTTTATTATAGAATCAAATATGCAAAAGAAAGTACAATAAAATCCATGAAGTGAATATGAATGCAGATGATATAACACAAAAAATGTGTAGACTCTTATAACAATACCATGGAATAGTTTTATTCATATTTTTTGTGTTCTAGTTGTCTAATATTTCATCTACAGTGCTAACTAGTCTTACAAAAAAAAGGTTGATGCTTGCTCAGGGTGAGGTGTGCTTAACTTTATTGAAGAGGATTGCTAGTTTTCCTTCAGAAGGTTATGGTTCTCTTTATGTTTCCACCCACAAATAAAATCAGTAAAAGTGGCATCAAACACCAAGTGACAAACAAGTAACCATCCCTTACCAGTACTCTAACTTCGTGCAGTACCCAAATTGCACCTTTTGAACATAAACTGCTGAGAAATTCTTAAAAGTTTTCTTTGAGACTTAACAATTTGTATTTGGATTATTTGACATTGTACACATCTTTCAAAATAGGTGAATATATTCAAATATACACTAAACGTTCACAGTTTATATCAACAGGTGAAGCTTTCACTGGAAAAGAAAAATGTACGAAAACGTCCCCATGCGACGTTCACAAAAAGTCATCTTTTAGAATTAAACAAACAAAATATGTTAAATACATCCATTTAAAAAGAAAAAAATGAATAGTGAGCTTCTACTTGTGTCAAATTGTTGTAAATATTTGAAAAAATAAAAACATCTGTTATTTGATTTTTAATGATGTCAATTTAAGCATGGAAGCAATTTGGGTACTCTTCATTATGGAATCATGGATAGTTTGGAGGTTGATTCAAACCTATTTTTCTACGACTCAATATGGATTTAATTAGTGTACCTATATAATACAGAAGACTACGGCTACAAAATACAACTTGAATGGAAATTTTTGTCTTGATCATAAAAAAATAGTAGATGAAAAAACTGTCGAAATAGGTGCAATTTGTGTATTGCCACGTTAACCTTTAGTGAGGATTCAGTAAAAGTTTTCTCGAAATTGGAGATAGTTTCAATTAAAGCTTTTGAACACATACAATAAAAATAAAATTGGGTTTAAATTTGGTGAACTTTCTTTTCACAAATGTTTTAAATTGATATCTGATGATCCAAATTTAACATTCTGCTTGACTGATTTTCCCTATTCAATACATAGTGAATAATTTCTTTGTTTTACCATAAAGCTACATAATTAACCAATGTATGTCCCTGGCACACCTCACCATAAAGCTACACAATTAACCAATGTATGTCCCTGGCACACCTTACCATAAAGCTACACAATTAACCAATGTATGTCCCTGGCACACCTTACCTTAAATCTACACAATTAACCAATGTATGTCCCTGGCACACCTTACCATAAAGCTACACAATTAACCAATGTATGTCCCTGGCACACCTTACCATAAAGCTACACAATTAACCAATGTATGTCCCTGGCACACCTTACCATAAAGCTACACAATTAACCAATGTATGCCCCTGGCACACCTTACCATAAAGCTACACAATTAACCAATGTATGTCCCTGGCACACCTTACCATAAAGTTACACAATTAACCAATGTATGTCCCTGGCACACCTTACCTTAAAGCTACACAATTAACCAATGTATGTCCCTGGCACACCTTACCATAAAGCTACACAATTAACCAATGTATGTCCCTGGCACACCTTACCATAAAGCTACACAATTAACCAATGTATGTCCCTGGCACACCTTACCTTAAATCTACACAATTAACCAATGTATGTCCCTGGCACACCTTACCATAAAGCTACACAATTAACCAATGTATGTCCCTGGCACACCTTACCATAAAGCTACACAATTAACCAATGTATGTCCCTGGCACACCTTACCATAAAGCTACACAATTAACCAATGTATGTCCCTGGCACACCTTACCATAAAGCTACACAATTAACCAATGTATGTCCCTGGCACACCTTACCTTAAAGCTACACAATTAACCAATGTATGTCCCTGGCACACCTTACCATAAAGCTACACAATTAACCAATGTATGTCCCTGGCACACCTTACCTCTCATATGAATTCCCAGATGTATTGTAAATTAAACAATAAGACTGCAAGTTCATGCATATGTGTCATACTGATACATTTATCTATTACAATGTTCAGAATTGGTTTGCACAATTGATTTGTTTATTTTTTCGCTGCAGGTTGGAATTGATACCAAAAATTTTCAAAATATAAAAGATGATGTGGATTTTACAGAAAAACTTGTTTCTGAACAGAGTGTGTTCTGTTTACCAGCCAAAGTAAGTATTTTGTAAATGAAGAAAACCAAAATCAAGACTGGATTTTATATTTGTCCTGTTAGTAACCTTTTGGCATTAATTGATTTGGGGGTAAAATATGCTCTAAGAATATTTTCCTACAACAGACATTGGAATTAAATGTTTCCATTTTGACTGGACACGGCTGCATATCTATACATCCATCACAGCTGAAACTTCTATATTGAACTGTTTATATTGAATACAAATTCCGGCGCAATAAGCTACAGATAAACATTAGAAAATAACTTTATTTGTTACTTTTTACAAGTTTGTAGGACCTAATAAACCCAATACAATAACTATTCGTATAATTGGGATGCAGGTCCTAATACTTTTAAGATTAATTTTTCAATTGCACCATACTGTGGATAGGAGCATAATGATATGTAAAATTTGCTGATGAATTGGCAATTCAGTAAATAAGAGTGGTGCAAATGCAATCTTTTACTGTAGGTAAGGGGAGATAATCTTTTTGTGTTTAAAAAATGTTGTGAGTTCTGGCTAATTTGATCAATTTTATTTTGTAGTGTTTCCAGTACCCTAACTTTTTCCGTATTGTGTTAACTATACCAAAAGAAAAAGTTGAAACAGCTTGTGAAAGAATAAAAGAGTTCTGTGACCTACATTATAATAGTGACAGTCCATCTGATATTTCCCGTTAATCATTGACTGTGATAATACTGTGGTAAAGTTATATCAAAGGACCACTTTGATTGGTATGGTACGATGATGCAGAGTGCAGCTAACTTTTATAATTTAACAGTATTTTTGAATTTTCATGACACAAGAATGTGTTTTAACAATGTTCTCTGATATTACACTTTTTTTTTTAATATTCTTGTTGATTATACATATATTTGGACATTTTCATATGATAAACTTTGCTTGAATATCCTTTTTTTAGTCACTGGCACCAGTGAATTCTAATGAATGCCTAACTCCCTATCATTTCATAAAAATCATCTTCATTTAATTTGAGCATATACCCCGGTAATCACTAATGGAATGAATCAGCCTTTGAGAAATTTTGCTTTGATTTTGTGTTATTTATGTCCCAATCATAATGAAGTAATATATATACATGGGTCATGTTCCAATCATAAATGGTAAAAATAAAGTTTTGCAATAAAAATTCAGCAGGTATAAATAATTCTAAAAGTACTAATTTATAGAGTTTATGCTTTGTTCATGCAAAGAATAATTTAGATGTCCTCAATTGGCAATGATACCTTTTGAAAGGTGACTGCTAGGCAGGTCTGCATTTATTTTTGCACTGTCTTTGTAAGACATTTTTCAAGAAGCATCAGATGCAGGATTCTAGTCATTATATATATTTATAAATACAATTTTTATGTCTTTCAAAAATAGAATGACTCGACAAATTCAAGAGATTTTTTTGTATAGCTTTACTTGATATATTTGCATTTGCTCATAATATCTGTCATTACATCTTAATGTATATAAAGTTATGAATTAGATTCAAATGGTACTTGTTCGTTTACTATAGATTGTGCCAAGAATGTATTTAAAAATTATTGTACATATTAAATTGTTATAATTTATCTCTGGTTTTCTGTTTTGATATTTTAGCAGCTATTTAACTATCTCGTTCAGCTAGGTAACTTACACATTGTATTTTATTACCTATTGACCAACTCACTGGTTATTGAATCTCTTAAAGTGAAAGCATTAATCTGGTTAATATACATACCTCAGTGTCTCAGCTTCACTTACAAGAATCTGACAACACTGTTCTACTTCCTGTTCTGGTATTTATTACATCAGCCAATGAAATTTCAGCATTCAAATTTTTGAATATCATTAAGCCAAAGCAAGAGAATAATGAAGGATCTCTAAAACAGGAAGTAGAATCAAGCGTTGTCAGATCTGTGAAGCGTGGACACAGGATATATTTTAATTAGTTGAACATCACTATATGACCAAAGATTTTAGGATTGTTTGTTTTTATTTTTACATATTTTTTCTTTTGTTTGTTATTTACTTTTGTTTAGAGATATTTCTTGTATATATTTCTATTTGAAACATTTCACATGATTTTTTTTTTCGATTTGGGAAATAGATTTTGTATATATGTATATGTCGTGTACAAGTTGCGATTTTGTACAGGTTATAACATGTACAAAAATATTGTACATGTTATAACTTGTATAATGCAAAAATACAAGTTATAACATGTACAAAAGTACCTCATACATGTTATAACCTGTACAAAATATTGCTTAAAAATGGTTTTAACTTGTACAAAATTTAAAATAAATCTTAATGAAGTAAAATATACATTTAAATTCACCAATGCATAACATGCATAAAGAATAACAATAAATAGGTCAGAACGTGTCTTTTTCTGTACAGGACAATGATAAAAAACATGAAAAAGTTTTAGAAATATGTTTCATGACTTATGTTGGCAAAATGTGTCTCCGTGTAATTGTATGTTTTAAATCCATTATGGCTTAAATAAGTGTGAAACTATTAACTAAAAGCTTGCATTCCTCAATGACAATTACATTAGATACCAGTAACTAAATTCTTCCAAAAAATTTAAGAACGATTCCTAATAATTTTGGGAAATACTCCTCCCTTTCGTTTTTATAGCATGCAAAGACTAAAACAATGTCTTATATGCTTACTCTGTAAAAGCAAGAGAGAGAGGAAATAGTTTTCATCGGACCACGCTTCATTATCAATATCTTTGGATCTACTCTTCAACATTTTTGGCCTTCAGCATGACTTATGTAAATTTATAACTCAATTTTTGTTTATAAACTATAAGATCATTGCATGAGGCGAATGTCATTTTGATGTTTTAAATATATATCCTCTACTTTGAAAGCATGTATTTGTGGCCTTTGGATGTTGTCTGCTCCATGGGCGGGTTGTTGTCTTTTAGACACATACCCCGTTTCAATTCCCAATTTTATTTGTAGACACATCTATTCTGGCAATCCTCTTATGTCTTTTAGTGTCAACTAGAATGAAAGTATTTTACTATTGCCTTCAAAGTGGACACTCACAATTATAATTCATCAAATAAAGATAGGTCCATAGATAGTCATAAGAGGATCATAAGACATGTCCTAAGATATACCAACCCCTGGACATTAACTGTATCAAAAAAGGACAAAACACACTAACATGAAGGAATAATAAAAAAGTTATGAAAATGTTGTTGAGGTCAATATCATCTGTTGCGATAATAGAAAAATATCCTTATTTTTCGATTTTGTACAAGTTAAAACCATTTTTAAGCAATATTTTGTACAGGTTATAACATGTATGATGTACTTTTGTACATGTTATAACTTGTATTTTTGCCTTATACAAGTTATAACATGTACAATATTTTTGTACATGTTATAACCTGTACAAAATCGCAACTTGTACACGACATATACAATAGATAAGTTGTAAATTTGTGCATTTATACAACCTATCAATATGAAATTCAGTCAGAATTATTTTTTCTTCTGTATGTGAATTAACTGAGTGTTTTTAAATATGCTTATTGAACTGTTAGCCAATGTCATTTCACTGTGATCTAGATTTGTTAATATATGTCAAAAAGTTAAAAAATAATAATGAATTAGCATGCTTTTGAACTGGACAAAGGGTATACAATTAAATGTGTTGTATTAAGCCTATGCTTCATAATTTTTGATGAGCATCTTAATCAGATATTCAAGATATTAGTTATTCAGGTTTGCACACAGGACAATCTATAATCTTTATATATAATGTACAGACAAAACTACTTTTAATTCTTAATGTTATTGTCTTGAATCATGTACCGGTTAGACAAATAAAAGTTGAGTTTGTTTTGTTCTTGTTGTTTATATATCTGAGCATGTTTCATTTAAGATGTTTAGACAAGATTTCTTTTTGTGAATGAAGTATTTTGCTGTTTCAAAGCTATTTGGTACACCCATTTTGATTCTGCTGAACTCCTAGCCTAGTGGTCATAAAACTTACAATTATCGTTCTCAGACTAAGAAACCAACCGATGGAAATACTGTACTTGGTGTATAAAGCACAAATTTTGTACTGGAAATACCAAGTAAATTTTGATGGCCAAGAGCCCCAGCATTTACAAGACCTAAGTCATATTAATTAATATTAAAATGAAGAAAAACAATATTTACCAGAGTCTGAGGAACCATTGGAATCACTGCCATTTATTATTTCAAGAAAGTAAACCGATGACGGGAGCCTCAACATAAGTATTACTTATGTATCCGACATAATGCATTTGTGATGTGTGATTGACCTATTATTTTCCAGGTGAATTTTTTTTGATAAATGGGAGATAATCTAATTTGAATAATGTGCCATCATTCTTACAAATGTATCATATATAAAAAGAAGATGTGGTATGATTACTAATGAGACAATTATCTACCAAGTTCAAAGGAAGTGGCTGAATGCTATTATAGGCAACCATAACCTTCGACAATGAGAAACATGAAAATATCTTTACAAAATTTGGTGAACTAAACAATGTCTTCTGCCTAATTCCTTGTAAACTGTAAATGTAGCCTATTGAATGGTGTATGATGACTTTTAATTGTTATCTTCTGCTTCATTTGGTCTTCTGTTGAGAGTTGTATCATTGGTAATCACACCACATGTCTTATCTTTATACAGACAACAAACAAGACAAAATACAAATATATTTCTTTTAATTCAAAACAAAGGAGCATTTCTTTTTGTAATATATTCAATAGATAATTAAGCAATACAATGTTTTTTTCTTTTCTAAAATAGTACTCCAAAACATCAGAATCCTTGATAACAACATCAACAGAAACTAAACAGAAGAGGATGGGAAGTTTACATTTGCCTCATCAGTGATGTCCCCGGAGATTGTATCTGCATCCCCAAACTTGAAAAAGTAAACTTTTTGTAGCTGTGATAAACACCGTCTTTCTCCATGATTATCTAGACTGTCAATGCCTTACTTTGGGTTGGACTCAAGTGGGGTGCAGCTGGCATGCACAATCCTAAATTTGCAGAGCATGGGTTGTCCTCAGCTTAAGAAAGAATATTATTTCTATAATTTTATCTTTTGCATTGCTCATCAATTTAAGTTTGTGCCCCCCCCCCCCCTTTTCTAGCCTAAACAAGAATGTGTCCTCAGTACACGAATGCCCCACTCGCACTATCATTTTCCATGTTCAGTGGACCGTGAAATTGGGGTAAACACTCTAATTTGGCATTAAAATTAGAAAGATCATATCATAGGGGACATGTGTACTAAGTTTGAAGTCGATTGGACTTAAACTTCATCAAAAACTACCTTGACCAAAAACTTTAACCTGAAGCGGGACAGACGGACGGACGAACGGACAGACGGACGGACGAATGGACAGACGGACGCACAGACCAGAAAACATAATGCCCCTCTACTATCGTAGGTGGGGCATAAAAATCTGGAAATGCCTCTGCTTTACTTAATTGATTCAAATAGCAGTGGTTCACAACCCATGGCAGCTCCAAACCAAAGACTATTAACTACCTGTACATTACAGTTTTATATGTTGACAGTATACTGTTCCCAGATAAGAGTCGCTGGCAATCTTAAAGTTGCTAAAGTTGATATCACTCAAAATTGTTAAAAGTTATTGTAAGATAGGATAGCTCCTCCTCAGAGGTGCATTAAGAGGGGCATCCTCCTTTCTCGAAAAAATTGGGTTGATTATATAGAGAATCATTGCAGCATGATCAGAATGGGCCTCCTCTTAGTCCCCACTTCTGGATCTGCAACTGCTCCTTGTGTATGACCTTGAAAATATTCCATAGTGACTTATATTAGCCAACCAATTTATTTGGTCTAGTTTAAACTAACAAGGTCTTTGACATCAGACTGCAGACATATGTAACAGTAACAATATCTTAAATATCCCTTTTCTACAATTGGAAAGGATCTTGGATTGACTAATGACTTACAGGGAAAATAATACATAATGACCAATATCAAAGAAATGTTTTAAACCTAAAGAGTTCCTGACATATCCATATCTAATCATTGCACTAAGTTTGATGGAACTAAATGGTGGCCACAATATCAACATTGCCATATCTATACTCCATTTAACTTTGAACATACAAATGTACAAGACTGTAATGGGTAAACAAATATGACAGACAAATGTTTGCTCTCAAAAACTTGGTAGGAATTGCATAAAAATGAAATTACAAATAAATCAATAGTATATTTCATATTTTCTTTGGTACATTTGCAATAATAGGTTTAGGTCTTGATTTGAATAAAAGTTTCTTTTTAATGATAGCTGTGACAGTATATGATGTTTCTTTCTTGTCCTGATTTGAATCCTCCATGATAGAGTTATCTCCCTGTTTTTGCTGATTTTTCACTAATACTGCGAATGGTTTCTCCATGTTGACCACTTTACCATATAGAATATGATGTCCAATAATCAGCACTGGCACATCCTGGAAACATAAAAATATATTTTTACATCACTAAAATATTGATTCAATTATTTATGGTATTGATCATAAAATTGAAAATGGAAATTGGGAATGTGTCAAAAACAACCTTTCATTGCTTTTGTTTAACTTTTTTTTGGATTGTGGAAAAATTTAATTTTCCTGGATATATAATTTCCTGGTTTTGCTCAGATCTGGATTCAATAAAATTGAGAATGGGGAACGTGTCAAAGAGACAACAAATCAACCAAAAAGCAGAAAACAGCCCAAGGCCCCAAATCAGACTTCAACACGAGAAAATTCTGCAAACTTCAGCTGGCCCCTAAACAAAACAAATATGTGCACTAGTTCAGTAAAAGTCTATAGAAAATCTGTACTTCTCTGAACATTTGAATTCGTGGTTCACCTAGCCTGTACCCATGAAAATTGGTATCCAACAAATAATAATGAATCCACGGTAGTATATTTTAATTACCTTCTGAGTAAAGTGTAAATCTCCAATAAATTTTCCACTAAGTGGTACTGGGTGTCTAGTTTCTAGGTCACCTTGAAGGTCAAGCATTCCCCATTCTTCAACATCTTTCCCCTCTGCTGGTCTGTAAAATAAAGTAGACATATTAAAATACAAGTAAATAATAAACAGTCAAATTAACTGAGACTTTGATGAACATGTTCATTAGAAATGTGAAAAATAATTATTTTTCTAAATGAGTAATAACCATTTGTCAAGTTAGACTGTTAGTACTATATACTGTCATGACTGGGTAACCATATCAATTTTCGTGGATTGCTTATAACTTGCATATTCCTGGATATTTGATCTCATGGTTTTACCAATCTCTGTATAAAAATAAAGCATATTGAAATATGATATTTGTTGAACATTTGATTTTGTGGTTCACCTGTACCAAAGAAACCCACGAATATTGGTATCCAACAAATAATAATGAATCCACAGTATTAAAGTCCATTAATCCCTGAGTCCCATAGAGAATTAATTGACAGTTTTAGTTTTAGTGGCATCATGTAGATTTTGTATTACCAATGATATCTGTATGGTAAAGTTTCTGTCTATCATATGAATACAAATTTTCAAGATGATTAGCAAATATTCTGAAATTCAGTAACTGTTGATCCAAATCAATACTCTGGATATACGCGATGATAATTGACTTTGAAGGCTTTTTATAGCCAAGTTTTTTTTAATCAAGACTTTTCTAAACAATCCATACAGAAGCATGGAACATGTGAAAAATAAGTGAGATGCCAGACCAATGTCAAGTTTCAAATATTTTTCTTGGTTTCCATTTGTTTATTATACGACCGCAAAAATTTTAATTTTTTGGTCGTATATTGCTATCACGTTGGCGTCGTCGTCTGCGTCGTCGTCGTCGTCCGAATACTTTTAGTTTTCGCACTCTAACTTTAGTAAAAGTGAATAGAAATCAATGAAATTTTAACACAAGGTTTATGACCACAAAAGGAAGGTTGGGATTGATTTTGGGAGTTTTGGTCCCAACATTTTAGGAATTAGGGGCCAAAAAGGGCCCAAATAAGCATTTTCTTGGTTTTCGCACTATAACTTTAGTTTAAGTGAATAGAAATCTATGAAATTTTGACACAAGGTTTATGACCACAAAAGGAAGGTTGGGATTGATTTTGGGAGTTTTGGTTCCAACAGTTTAGGAATTAAGGGCCAAAAAAGGGCCCAAATAAGCATTATTCTTGGTTTTCGCACAATAACTTTAGTATATAAGTAAATAGAAATCAATGAAATTTTAACACAAGGTTTATGACCACAAAAAGAAGGTTGGGATTGATTTTTGGAGTTGAGGTCACAACAGTTTATGAATTAGGGGCCAAAAAGGGACCCAAATAAGCATTATTTTTGGTTTTTGCACCATAACTTTAGTATAAGTAAATAGAAATCTATAAAATTTAAGCACAAGGTTTATGACTATAAAAGGAAGGTTGGGTTTGATTTTGGGAGTTTTGGTCCTAACAGTTTAGGAATAAGGGGCCCAAAGGGTCCAAAATTGAACTTTGTGTGATTTCATCAAAAATTGAATAATTGGGGTTCTTTGATATGCCGAATCTAACTATGTATGTAGATTCTTAATTTTTGGTCCCGTTTTCAAATTGGTCTACATTAAGGTCCAAAGGGTCCAAAATTAAACTTAGTTTGATTTTAACAAAAATTGAATCCTTGGGGTTCTTTGATATGCTGAATTTAAAAATGTACTTCGATTTTTAATTATTGGCCTAGTTTTCAAGTTGGTCCAAATGGGGGTCCAAAATTAAACTTTGTTTGATTTCATCAAAAATTGAATAAATGGGTTCTTTGATATGCCAAATCTAACTGTGTATGTAGATTCTTAATTTTTGGTCCAGTTTTCAAATTGGTCTACATTAAGGTCCAAAGGGTCCAAAATTAAACTAAGTTTGATTTTAACAAAAATTAAATTCTTGGGCTTATTTGATATGCTTTATCTAAATATGTACTTTGATTTTTGATTATGGGCCCAGTTTTCAAGTTGGTCCAAATCAGGATTCAATATCAAGTATTGTGCAATAGCAAGAAATTTTCAATTGCACAGTATTGCACAATAGCAAGAAATATCTAATTGCACAATATTGTGCAATAGCAATTAATTTTCAATTGGAGTTATCTTTCTTTGTATAGAATAGTAGTTAATATATGTTGGAAATTTGCCAGACATGACTATGATGTCATTTTCTATTTTTATTTAAGAAATAATTCATGGGGGCTTGAATATATTGTGATTTTACCACGGGTTGGCCCTTTATGACAAATATTTTACCCCTGAGCGATAGCGAGGGGTAAAATATCGGCATAAAGGGACAACCCGTGGTAAAATCTAGATATATTCAAGCCCCCATGAATTATTTCGATTCTGATAGGACACATACGGCAATTCTTTTGGATCGAAGCGCTCTAGGTGTAGGCAAATATTTGCCGTTCCCATAAATAAACGCACTAATAAACTAGCGTAAAAGAACGGAGCAAACTGCATTAGTGACATGCTTAAACTATTTAAAATAATGTATTTAGACAGTTTTGGATGAATTTGAATGATAATTTATTTATATGTCTTATATATGATGTACAATAAAGGGCTTTTGCCACATTTAAGCATCATTTGTGTATGTTTCCTTGTGATGATTTTCGGATTCACAAGCGTGTATTTTCCCGTAAAATGCTTGCATTCTAACGTCATTGTTCTATGACGTCGGGTATCTCATTCATAAAAAAGCATATGACGTGGGAGTACAATCGGAACAGCACTGGCAATATATTCATATTTTACCACGGGTGTGTACTCAAAGCGTTTGAAGGACGTCATGTTAGAATTGCCAATAACTTTATGTAAATAACTTCATTGGAAATTTGCCAATATAAAATGTTGCTGATGAAGCTTTTTTTCCTTATCTTATCTAAAATGTTTTTAGATAATGTATGTTGGACATTTGCCAGACATGACTATGATGTCATTTTCTATTTTTATTTGCCAATAACTTTATGTAAAGAACTTCATTGGAAATTTGCCAATATAAAATGTTGCTGATGAAGTTTTTTTTATTGTTTTATACAATAAACAATGTATATTCACTTTTACTACCAACCAATCTTTACCATTTAGTGATAACAAGCACTTTATTTTACATTTTAATATTTTATGATGTATTTAAAAGAGTATTTATTGTTGCAAACTCCATTAGAAATTTGAATTGATATCAGTTTTGGAAAAAGGGAAACGGGGATGTGAAAAAAAGGGGGGGGGGGGTTTAAATTTTTCTCATTTCAGATTTCATAAATAAAAAGAAAATTTCTTCAAACATTTTTTTGAGAGGATTAATATTCAACAGCATAGTGAATTGCTCAAAGGCAAAAAAAAACTTTTAAGTTCATTAGACCACATTCATTCTGTGTCAGAAACCTATGCTGTGTCTTCTATTTAATTTTAGATTTAAAAAGTTTGAAAAAGAAATCTTTAATTGATTTGTAAAATCTTGACATTTGTTTTGTGTAAAAAAAACCCCATGTAATGTCAAAAATTTGATCACAATCCAAATTCAGAGCTGTATCACGCTTGAATGTTTTGTCCATACTTGCCCCAACTGTTCAGGGTTTGCGCCCTGCGGAGCACCTGGTTCAACTTTGTCATAACACAGTTGTAAAATGGTTTGTTGGATTAACATTTTTTTCTTGCGGATTTAATAAATACTATCTTCCTACCATGTTTGCTTGCTACCTTTTCTTAATTCATAAGTTTTTCCTTCTCATGTGTGTGTTTGTCAAATTTACAATGAAAGGTGTCATAGTGAAGGTCACTGCAAATGAAATAGCTGTTAAGGAATCAAGAGAAAGGGAGACAATACACATATTTCAATAATGTACATTTCTTTTTTTCTACAATATCATATTGAAAGTGAACCTTGAATCTAAACAAGATAACTTAGTTAATTCTGACCATATTTTGTGCTACAATGTATATCTACACAATCATGAATGATTAAATTCATTTCAGCGAAGTTTTCACTCCCTCACACCTGCATAAAGTATTAACAATTATAAAGGGACATAACTCAAGAACAGTAAAATGGAACCCAAACACAAATTAATGTAGTTTTTTTTTGTACTGGTATTTTTTATTGTAATACGCATTGTCTATAAGTGCATAACATTTGGTTGATGCAAACTAAAGTTAAGAAAATGGAAACAAGATTTCGAGATACTGATGCTGCAGTTAGCGCATAAAAATCAGTAGTCCAAATTATTATGACATCTTGGGAGAATATTTTAAATGTTTGCTTTGACGCCTTCCTGCCCATGTAAGGCCTCAAAGAAGAAATAAATAAGATGTCATAATTATTTGGACTAAAAAATCAGTCTTCATGCTTAATAACAGGCCTACCAACCATGGGTGGTTCATTTTCTTTAAGGCCTGTAAAAGTCTTCTCTACAGGCCTAACAGAATCCAACCAAAGTTTTGTAAATTAAGCTTTGAGTTTGTGGATTCAAAAGTTTATTGTGAAGACTGAAAAATAATTTAAGGTTTGAAAATAGTTTGTAAAAGAGGGACGAAAGATACCAGAGGGACAGTCAAACTCATATATCAAAAACAAACTGACAATGCCATGGTTAAAAATGAAAAAGACAAACAGACAAACAATAGTACACATGACACAACATATAAAACTAAAGAATATAAGATGCACCAACTAGAATCCGGGAAGTTTTACACTCCTACATAGGAGTCTACTCCCGTATTTGGAAGAATAAAGAAGAAGAAATATTTATGATGTCTTGGAAGGCTATTTTAAATTTTTGCTTTGACGCCTTCCTGTCGATGTATAGTCTCAAAGAAAAAATATAATAGCCTTTCAAGACGTCATAACTATGGCCATAACTTATGAGGAAAATAAGGTATTCTCAAAATTTCGGTCCCAAAAACAATTTACATAAACCTTTATATCAACTCTTTCCATTAGAAGATAAGATGTACATTTTTTAACATAAAGTGTACTGCAATAATGACATACATGCTAACGATTATCTGTACCATTTTCTACAAACAAAATACAAGTTTACATTTCCCGCTTTGTCATTCTATGGTATATACCCGAAAAGGTCCGAAAAGTAAAAAGAACCAATAATATACAAAACCAACGATTGAAAGGACTCTGCCGGTCAAATGCGGAGCCGATATTTAATTGAATGCTTCTTTTTGTAAATTAATCAATATGTTGCATAATGTGTTTATAGTAGTCTCAGAGCCATTTAAGTACCAAGCCATTTTGTCATTTTGCTTTCATAACAACTATTGGATCATTATTGATATTTCAGTTTTGAATAAATTTTAATTACAAAGATGCCTGGCTTCATATACAATAGTTCAAGAACAAAAATCAATTTATTTTTAAAATTAGTGTTTTCTTGTTCAAAGAAAAATAATCACAAAACTGAATTGTGACTTTTTGTCCGTGACTTTTTGTCCTGTAACTTTCTGTCCTACATTTAAAAAGCGTTGACCGTTTAATCAATCTTTTATCATCGCGGCATTGCTTTGTAAAAGGTGAGTATCTTTACTGACTAGGAGAAACTGTATGTACTTCATGATTACCTCATTCTGTCCTTGCTTTTAGCACTTGATTTCTAGCAAAACACTAACCTGGCTATAGAATTACGAAAATTGAACATTGACCAATGACCCTAAATTCTATTGTCAAGATCAGGATTACAGCCGATTTCATTGAGTGTGTTGCTAAAGATAATATCTTTGGTTAGCTTGCTTGCTAGCTGAACCGTTGAAGTCATTATTAGGTAAGGTAAACTACTTTCCTTTCGAATTAGCTTAGTCCTACAGACAGATAGATTGGTTATCAGTGTTACTAGTCTAGACTATTCTTAAAGGAGGGTAGTTAAACCTAACCTAATAATGACGGAACGAGGATCATCTTGCAAGCAAGTTAAACAAAGATGTTACCTTAACTACACACTCAATGAAATCGGCTGTAACCCATGCAGACAACTTGTAAACCATGATATCGTTCCATATACCAAATATGGGTGACTATTTCTTTCAGCATCTAATAACCAGATACAATAATCTTAACATTGACAAAAAAACTATGAAAATTAGGTCAGGCTGGCCTGGTTAACAGTGACCTGCTAGACAGACATGTACACCTTAATCGGCAAAATATCGTTGACCTAATGCTTATAATATTTGATAAAACTTATTGACAAATATTTATATATGACCAAGACGTGATGATTTACACCTCACAATCATCATATACACTAAATACAGTAACCCTAAAAAAAAGAAAAATTACATTGACCCATGAATCAGGCCCGTAGCCAGGAATTTCCAAGGGGGGGGGGTCGTTGGACTCATGAACTCGACTTTAACAGTCACACTTTGAAAAAAACGTTGACTTTAACAGTGCTTATTTGATTTCAAGGGGGGTTCGTCCGAACCCCCCGAACCCCCCCTGGCTACGGGTATGTGAATCATGTACGAGAAGTATGGTTTTTTTTTCTGGACAAAATTTTTTTCAACAATCTATTTTTTTCGCGACAATTCGAAAACATTTTTTTTTCTTTCACCTTTAAAAAAAAACCATAGCCCCCCCCCCCCCCCCCCCCCCCCAGAAAATCAAATGGTTGCTGCTTAACCGGCTTCCGTACCATACCGATAGCGGTAAGGAATAAACATTTGATTGAATGCTACACTAGTCGTAATTTTTACAGCGGATGACCTTGAGGGCATTCTGGTGTATTGCTAGTATCGCCTAGATTTCCATTACGTAACATTCGTTTTGGGTTTTTAACCGATCTATAAACATGACGAATACATAGACATCATCAAGTGCAAACTAACATTCCTTATCGCTTGTTATAAATTCATTTCTTCAATGAAAACTCATGAAATACTTTTTAAAGAAAATGAATTACATATATTAAAATCTGTTGTTGTATGTATATACAATCAGAGACATATAATACAATATATATGTCTCTGATACAATTAAGTAAAACATCATTGGTATCTATATATGAACACGCATGCGGAAGAATATCTCAAGAACATTTGCATTCTGAGACTTATTCTCAAGGAACTATAACTCTGCATGGCTGATTTAACATTTTTTGCGGGAAAATACGAATGCCTACTCAAACTCTATTAGAAAAATCAAATTATTACAGAAGAGTGTCCATCATGCACTTTCACTGCACTAATATTAATATAGTAGAATACAATGATATACAAATGCATGAAAATTATGTATACATATATATGTTGTCTTGACACATTCCCCATTTCCATTCTTAATTTTATGTAACTATTTTATACAAGTACTAATATGGTATATAACAATAAACCAGAGTATACTGATTTGTATCACTACAATATGTATCACTACAATATAATAGTCATTACGGTGAGGTCGAATTACCTATCATTAATTTATCATCCACGTACGAACTGTTCCCCCAAAAAAATTGTATTTGTACATAACCTCACTTTCAGGTATGGAGATGTGATTTTTTTCTGAGACAAGTGCTTGTCGGACCATCCACATTGTGTGACAAGAACTTGTGGTCATCCGATGTTCAGTACTTCAGTACTTTGATTTAATAATCAAATTACTGAACTTTGTTGAGATTTCGAGATGTAACCCTTTAAAAAGGGTTTCCTGACATTAGTTTGTAATTACAGTAACTGTTCATAAAAAAGGGACTTTTGGCGTTCTATCGGTAAAATTGGCATTCAAAACGAAAGAACTAAGTGTATACCATCAGCGGTTGTAAACGAAAATGGAACTATTGATACAAATAAAAATAAAGTATTAAACCGCTGGAGAGATGATTTCAAAAACTTATTTACCGAGGATTCTAACTTCGCAATTCCCGATGAATAGGAAAATGTGCATGAACAACGTGATATTTCTGCATTAAACGAACCGATAACTCGAGATGAAGTAACATTTGTAAGTGCAAAAAATAGAAAGGCCACGGGAATAGACGATATTCCGGCCGAGGTTCTTAAAAACGATTCAGCAGCAGAACTGCTGTATACTATTATCAGTGGATGTTTCGATCTAGGAATAGTACCATCGGAGTGGAATAGAAGCATCATTAACCCTATATTAAAACCAAATTCAAATGATGACAGGAATCCATTGAACTATAGAGGAATAACGTTGATATCGGTTCCGTGTAAAATTTATTGCATCATTCTTAATGCACGGCTCACAAAATGGTTAGAAGACAACAACTACTTAAGTGAAGAGCAAAACGGTTTTCGGAAAGGTCAAAGTTGCGAAGAACACATTCATTCACTCTACCAGACTTTGAACGACAGGAAAATTGCACGGAAATCAACTTTTGCATGCTTCATTGATATGAAAAAAGCATTCGACACAGTCAATCGAACATTATTATGGTATAAGTTGCGAAAAATTGGAATACAAGGCAAGTTTCTTAGTGCTGTACAATCCCTCTATGATAACGTCGAATGTACCGCCCGTGTGAATGACGATCTGACTCCATGGTTTGATGTCACGAGTGGCGTAAAACAGGGATGTATTTTATCACCATCTTTATTTTCGATATACATTAACGACCTTGCGGAACGTATTAACGCCTTAAATTGTGGAGTACCAATAGACGACTGCCAGATGAGTATACTACTACTACTTGCGCCGAATGAACCCTGTTTACAGAAAATGCTTGATATTGTAACGGAATGGTGTGAAGCCTGGAAATTGACAATAAATAATAGTAAGACGAAGATAGTTCACTTCCGACCACCTTCAATTAGACATTTCGCAAAGTACGTTTACATGTGGTGGACATACTTTATTTTTTACCGACTCATACAAATACCTTGGTGTATGGTTTGATGAACACTTAACATTCCAGAAAAATGCAAAAGAACTATCTAAAGCCGCCAGCCGTGCTCTTGGTGCATTATGTGGAAAAGTAATAAGAGCTGGAGGTATGACCCATTCTCATACCTGTCAACCTGTGACGATGAAAATGCAGGTCATGACCTGCATTGAAGAATGAAATCTCAGGTCATAACGCGTACGAACCTTTTTAAGCTGAAATTCAGTAATTGGGGGACATTTTTTTAATAATTTAAATAAAAGTTTCCAAAACATGTTCACTTTTATTATTAATCATTATTTCATTGCACTTTGAAAAGCTTTTTGATAACTTTGAGACACTTTCTCTTTTTTGGTTAATGTTATTATTTACATTTCGTCATTGTTCTATATGTTAAGTACTTCACCCTCAAGTTGTGACTGGCTTATCAGTCTTTGCTCATCAACTATTCAATTTACATTGACATTTACAGTATAGTAAAATAAAGTTAAACAGTTAAAGGAAGTATAGATGAAAAAAATAATTTTCAACTTTATTCTTATAATTGTATTAAGGTATGAATTAAATGAAAAGTTATAATTCAATATGTATTTAATTTCTATTTGTAGTATATTTGATCTTTTTTACCCGAAAAAACGTAAATATAAGGAACAATTTTGAATGGTGACAAAAAAGGGGAAGTAACTCAGTTGAAAAATGTTTGTAAAACGTGACAACAGTGAAATTTATTTACGACCTAAAGCTAAGGTAATTGGTGTTAATTAACAGTGTGTTTGACACCAAAGCTGTCAAGTGAAGCCATGCACTTGATGGGTCACTTAATTTGACAGTTTACACAGGTAGCTGAACTTCTGTTGATGGAAGAATTACGAATTTGCCGGTATTTCAAAGAAAAATCACTTATGAAATCATTCTCTAGGCTTAGAAATCCAGGTGAAAACGGGTCATTTTCGGAATTCCCGGGTTATTCAGTGACCCGGCGGGTGTCCCGGGTGATCCCTCAGAATTGTGAAAATCTCGGGTCACACCCGCAAAATACGGGTCAGTTGACAGGTATGCATTCTGTATTTACTAAATTATACAACACAATGGTAGAACCAGTTCTTCTATACGGAAGTGGTGTTTGGGGATATAAGGACTATAGTTGCACCTCATCCGTTCAAACTCGAGCATGTAAATTCTTTCTGAATGTTGGAAAACACACTTCAAATCTATCTACAAGAGGTGACATGGGTTGGACATCATGTAAAATTAAACTGCAGAAATCGTGTCTTCGGCTATTGTGCAAACTTCACAGACTTGAAAACAGTCGACTCCCAAGTAAAGTTTGGCGTTGGGCGGCACGACGACGAAAAGGTTGGACATTCGAGGTCAACAAACTTGTGACTAAACTTGATGTATGTGGTCTTATAAGGGACACATCTTTATCCACAAAATACGTTATGAAGATAATTTATGAAAAGCTAGAACAATTGGACAATCATCAATGGTGTGAAGACATTTTCAACGACCGTGGTACATTAAACGGAAACAAACTCCGTACATACAGACTATACAAACAAACAGTAAACGTTGAGTCATATGTAAAAATGAACATTCCACTTAGTTAAAAGAGATATATGGCTATGTTTCGAGCCGGCTCGTTACCTCTGGCCTTGGAGACGGGTCGCTACTCCAGGCCGCAAGTTCCAATTGAAGATAGACTTTGTATATATTGCGATCTCGGACATGTAGAGACTGAGAAACATTTTCTGATGGTGTGCCCTTTATATGCAGATATACGATATGATTTATTTTGTGAATGTAATTATTTAATTGAGAATTTTGAAACAATGCATATGGACGATAAGTTTATATTTATAATGAGATCCGAGCAAATTCAGAAATGTCTATGTAAAATTTTGCAGAAATGTTTTATGAGAAGGAAATAATTTACATTTGATTGAAGAAGTACATTTTTATTTTGATAGCCTAGTTTTTGTCTAAGTTTTAAACATTAAGCATATTTGTTTTCTCAAATCTTTAAAATAAGGTATTTTTATTTATTGAGATTAATATTTTTATTATATTTATTTCTATTTTAGAAGACAATTGATAATTTTTTAATAAGAACTCTTATAGTGTTTTTCATATAATTAGTACTATCATTTTATATTTTTACAAATAGTTTTTTTGAAAGCGATTTTGAAAAAGTAATTTATTAGATTTTTAACTCTAGAAATATTTTATACAAATTTAACATGCAGTTTATTGTAAATATGTACATGTATGCTTTTAAAGTGTCTCGTAAGTCAAATGTTTGGCTGGGCATTGATTGAATTTTAAAGATGTTACTTAATTTACTTGTATATATGTGTAGGACTCGGAGGTGCGATGGGGACGCGGAAGTGCGATGGTCACGCTGAAGTGCGATGGTTCACGCCGAAGTGCGATGGTTTATATATATATAGAACTCGGAGGTGCGATGGGACGCTGAAGTGCGATGGTCCACGCTGAAGTGCGATGGTTCATTCGCTGAAGTGCGATGGTCATGTTGGAACATTATATGTTATTATAATAAGAAGCATGATAAATAAAATTTAGAAAGCAAAAGTGCATTAAAATTTTCGTAGATAATTGTAAATGCTAAAATATAGCTATTCCTAAAATAATACAAAAGTTTGCGTTAATGTAACTTATATATTCGCGCGTTTTAAAACAAGTTACCATGACGTTAAATATTATGACGTTTTGAAATACAACGTTTCTTAAAGAAAACGGTATGGAATTGCAGGAAGGAAAAGAAGATTTTGTTGACGAAGGCTTTATTATAACAAACGAACGTAAAAAAAAGGTTACAAACGATCCAAGTCCGGAACAGTTTTGGGCAGTGCAGGATGAGGTTTTTTCAATATGCAAGGCAAAATATACCAACAAATCATGGGGAGCAAAAAGAATAAAGGATGCCCTAGGTCTTCAGATGGGAGAAACTAGTATAAGAAAATATGTGTCAAATTTTTTATACGACAAAGACTTGGACAGTATATTTTACAGGAGCACGACTGTTACTGAATTCCACAGAAAGGTCTTGTCAAAAGGTGAACTTTTGGAAGAAATACAAAAAAATCACAAAACTGATCATAGAAAAAGTGATACGGTGTACGAAACTCTGAGGAAGTCTTTTTTCCCAGTAGTTCGGGAAAACATTCGTTTACTGTTTAAGCTGAACATTAAATGCCAACAGTGTCTTTCGGCAGTTGATTTACCTAAAACTCAAAGAACAAGAAGGCCAATTCCAGCAACCTATCCCAACAGTAGATGGCAAATGGACCTCAAGAAGATGCCTCCGTCACATGGTTACAACTACATATGCAATATTGTAGATTGCTACAGCAGATTTGCATTTGGTGGGTGCATTAAGCACAAAACAGCAAAAGAAGTGGCTACAGTGATTTTACGCTTTATATACATTTTTGGACCACCTAGAATTTTACAAACTGACAATGGAAAGG
This sequence comes from Mytilus galloprovincialis, assembly GCA_037788925.1. Classification (NCBI taxonomy): domain Eukaryota; kingdom Metazoa; phylum Mollusca; class Bivalvia; order Mytilida; family Mytilidae; genus Mytilus; species Mytilus galloprovincialis. Next base: position 96,468,544 of record CM075333.1, read on the forward strand.
AGTTTAATAATGAAGACTTAACAGAAGTTATGGCAGAATTTAAAACAAGAAAAATTAACGGAAGGCCTTACCATCCCCAATCACAAGGTAATGTTCTGCATTTATTATTAATTTTTAAGAGGCATTCATAATGTTTGCTGAATAAATAGTGATAGATGGGTAATTTTAAAATAAAAAGATTAATTTAAGTCATTTTAAATAGATAAATTAGTTTAAAATAGTTTAATATAAACTCAAAATAATAATTATATATCACTTGATATCAAATACATTCATTTACCAATAACATTATTGTCTTTTTATATTAAAAAAGCTATTTGTGGTAAATGAACATAAGACAAAACAAAGTCACACAAATTTATAAATTAAAATAGATTTCAAATAAGATAATGTTTTTGATGCGGTTTTCAATTATTACTAACACATTAAGATATAAGTATGCTTTTATTTAAAGGTCGAGTTGAAAGGTTTAACAGAACAGTTGTCGCCTACTTCAGAACAGCTTTTGTTGATAGTCGGGACTGGCCCAGTATGTTAGACGAATTTTACTATAAGTACAACAGCAGAGTTAATAAATCTACCAAACCTTTGACACCATATCAGAGATTTTATAAAAGACCAAATTTCTGTGTTGCGTTAGAAGATCAGGTAAAATATTAATATTATATATTTTTTTAGATTATTTTAGGTTTTAAGCATTTTTATATGAATTTTATACAACATTTGATATATATGTTTTGCACATTTTAGACATCATTAGATATATAATAACTTCATGGAGAAAAAGAGTGGTTTTTACATGTACAGTGGCCAATATTTCATGCAAGTTAATAACAGTATTATTTTCGAAAAATATTTTTAATTGAAAATGCTTTAACATTTTATATTTAAACAATTTTCACTTTCAATACGTTGACGTACATGTATTATATATTGGTATAAAAACGTCCAGTAGCAAGTATTTTATACATATTTATAAGTGTGCTAATAAGGAATAATATATAACATCCAAAAGGCTTAAACATTTTTATGTTTTAAAATTTAAACAATTTACACAATGAGTTCGCTGAAGTTGTATCAATGAAATAAAAAAGTTCAGTTACAAATATTTCATACATGTTTAAAACCATATTAATTATCCTATAAATCTTTCAATATTAGGTACCAATATGCAATTTGACATCAGAAGAAAAGGCATTTTTGAATAGTGCACACCTGGATGTAGAAGATAATGTTGAAACAGAAGAATTAACAGTAGAAAATACAGAAGTCAATGAAAATAGTCAGGTATTATTGTATTTTTGATTTATTTGGTAAACAACTGCTGAACAGCATGAATTAAATGGTGAAGTAAAAGGTGTAGTTAACAAGAAAAAATCACAGGATACAGTAAACGAGGAACATAGTTTTAGTTTTAACAGTTTAAAACAAACGGTATGTTTTTTAATAACTGCTTTGAATATTTTTCTTTTATATAAAAAAGAAAATGTGGTACATGTATGATTTCTTATGAGACTTTCCACAAGAGACCAAATGGCACAACAATTTTAAACAGCTTTTAATGATAGGTTACCGTAAGTTCTTTAACAATGAGCAAAGCCCATGCCGTATAGTTAGCTTTAAAAGGCTCAGAAAAAAACAAATTTAGAACTTTTTAAACAAGAAAACTAGCTGATTAAAAGGGGCGAAAGATACGAAAGGAGCAGTTAAACTCATAAATCGAAAATAAACTGACAACGCCATACATGGCTAAAATTAAAACAAACAAAAATAATAGTACACATGCAACAACATAAAAAACTGAAGACTAAACAACACGAATTCTAGCAAAAACTAGGAATGATCCCATGTGCTCCGGAAGAGTAAGCAGATACTGCTCCACATGTGGCACCAGTCGTGTTGGAACATGCACATACATACAGCATGTGGCGGGGTTAAACATGTAAGAGAGATCCCAACCATACCTCTAACATCTGACAGTCACGGTGTAACAGTATGTAACTGTTTTTAAGTAGAAATACATGTATATAACTCTTGTACTCAAGATTGTTTTTTACAAAACTGTGCAAATAAGCTAATTATCTTAGTTTTTTATGCTGTTTGTTCATTAGTTTTATTTATAAAGTTTGTTTTTAAAAAGAAAAAGAAAAAGAAAATGTTTCTTAAGAAAGAATATTTATGCAAATATGGCCATTTTGGTCTAGTGGTAATTATATATGAATACAGCGTTTAAAATTATGACTATTAATACAAATGATTTACTACAGGAACAAGTTAAAGACAGCAGCACTACACTACAATCTGCGCATACAGATCGGGTATCTATTGTACATGTACCAGAGTGTGCACATATGGACGATTTATCTATTGCGCCAGTACAAGAGAGACAATTGTCAAATCAGGAGTATATGGAAAATATGTGGAGACAGAAACTAGAAAAGATTGTAAGATTTTTTTCATATTTTATATATCTTTTTAGTTTTAGTTTATCTATTTAAATTGCCTAACAATTACCAATTTTAATTTAGATTTAAAACGTTAATTAGTATTGTTTACATATTTTACAACTTGAACTTATTTTTATATCCAATAAATTCATTTTTTTCCCACTAAGTATAATTTATATACCTATTTTTATGTAGGCCCCTGTAGAAAGAAGAAGTAACATTTATAATGAAACACCTTTAACTGACATTACAAACTCACAGATGGTTTGGAACACTGATATGATGCATGGAACACCTTTAACTGACACTACAAACTCACAGATAGTTTGCAACACTGATATGACGCATGGAACACCTTTAACTGACACTACAAACTCACAGATGGTTCGCAACACTGATATGATGCATAGAACACCTTTAACTGACACTACAAACTCACAGATGGTTCGCAACACTGATATGATGCATGGAACACCTTTAACTGACACTACAAACTCACAGATAGTTTGCAACACTGATATGACGCATGGAACACCTTTAACTGACACTACAAACTCACAGATGGTTCGCAACACTGATATGATGCATAGAACACCTTTAACTGACACTACAAACTCACAGATAGTTTGCAACACTGATATGACGCATGGAACACCTTTGACTGACATTACAAACTCACAGATGGTTCCCAACACTGATATGATGCATGGAACACCTTTGACTCACATTACAAACTCACAGATGGTTCGCAACACTGATATGACGCATGGAACACCTTTGGCTGACACTACAAACTCACAGATGGTTCGCAACACTGATATGAGGCTTGGAACACCTTTGTCTGACATTACAAACTCACAGATAATTCGCAACACTGATATGATGCAGGTACTTGAATACCTATTTTTTACTTGCACATCTTTTTAACAGTATCTAAATGGGAAAAATTTATTAAAATTTGAATTAAATAATTGTGGCTTTATTTAAAGACATTGTTTTAAAGTTCAAACTTTTTTTTTAATTCAACATTACACTTAGTAGAATACGAAACAATGAAATTTATAGTGCAATAATATATGTATTAGTAATTAATTTTTAATATTTTTCAGAATGACGTAAGCCCGTATTACCGGGAAATATATGCTAAAAGATTTTTAGCCAATACAATACAGATCAATTCAAACAAACGGAGATATTCTGATTCCAATATTTACACTGAGGTAATTTTATAAAATAAAGTATTATTTTAAGTCTGTTAAATAAGGCAAACACATAAGATGAGTTTCACATAGTGTACTATACATACAGTGTAGCTATTCAGTTGAAGCATACATAATACTGTTTTCACACAAAATGCAAACATTACATACATTATAAACGAAGAGATTAGAATAGATATAGGAAGATGGGGTGTGAGTGCCAATGAGACAACTCTACATCCAAATAACAATTTATAAAAGTAAACCATTATAGGTCAATGTACGGCCTTCAAAACGGAGCCTTGGCTCACACCAAATATGGATAGACTTGAGCCATTTGTTTGTTTAATATGTTCATTTTTTATTTTTTTAGATTTTATTTCAAATATAGCATAATAAATTAAATACAAATGTACATTTTTAATAGCAATTAATAAGTACAAAATAGATTGAACATATGTTTTTAAAATGTTAAGCAAAACATTATTTGTTTTAAAAGTAATAAATTGCAAGTTATTTTAAAAATGAACTGAAACTAATACATGTACCGTTACTATTTTTAACAGAACAGAGAAGCATGGGATAGGGATTTGTATCCTGTTGAGTTGTTTCCTAGGAAGTCCCAAGTGATGGAAATGCAAACATTTAATCCAAATATTAATGACACAATAGATTTTAGACCAAATTCAGCACTTAGCGCAGGAACAAATGTATTTCTGTCAGGGTATTGGAGGAAGGGGATAGTAATGGACATTCAGATGGATGATTCTAAAGGGAGAGTGTACACAGTGAAAGACCTTGAGAACAATAAAATCCACTGTTTATCAAAATACTTAATTCGTCCTAATTTGCTGTATTAAATATTCATTCATTGCATATTGTATGAATCTATGCATTTAAATTGAAATTGTTTTATTTTTTTCTACCTACCGATAGCCACAAAATATCTTTATTTTATTGAAGAAGTTCATAAATATAAGAAGATGTGGTATGAGTGCGAATGAAAAAACTGTCCATCCAAGCTGCAATTTGTAAAAGTAAACCATTTCAAGTTATAATACGGCCTTCAACACAGAGCCTAGGTTCACACAAAACAGCAATAACTAGTGTTAAACCATTTAAACGGAAAAACCTACAGTTGTGTATTTATATAAAAATATATTTAGCTTTTTAATCAGTTACAGGCATACTTCAGCGTATAATTTATCTTCAAAATGTGACTATCGCACTTTAGAGTTAACCACCATTGCACTTCAGCGTAACAACCATCGCACTTCAGCGTAACAACCATCGCACTTCAGCGTAGCTATGAATTCGGCGTGTTAACCATCGCACTTCAGCGTGGACCATTGCACTTCAGCGTAACCACCATCGCACTTCAGCGTAGCTATCAACAAGTTAACGTCACAATGTGACCATCGCACTTCGGCGTGTTAACCATCGCACTTCAGCGTGGACCATCGCACTTCAGCGTGACCATCGCGGTTCGGAGTACCATCGCACCTCCGAGTCCTACATATGTACTGTATCAATCGATGTGTGACACTCAAATAAAATATATATTTATTTATTTATTTAATAAAAACACCAATGTGAGATTTTACACAATAGATGGGACTATAATACCAGAGACATATAATACAATTATATGTCTCTGATTATACTAATAGAAAATAGCATGTCTTTTTTACACGGGTGTCATTCCGTTTGTCACCGGATATATTTATCCATTTTGGTTCATTATTATGCATTTCATATTAATTGTGTTTTCCGTGTTATATGTTTTCCATTCATATCATATTCATATTTCATATCATCATGTTTCTTGACGATTGACGACGAGGGAGAGTTAAAGAAATTAAAAGAAGTAAACCTGATGATCATACAAGTTCGTCAAATAGTCAGTTTCGTGGCCAAGGTCGCGGGAACTATCGAGGGTCTGATAGAAGGGGTAGATTTAATAATGACCAGTGACTTTGATAATAACCGTGGCTGGCGTGGCCGTGGCTATACAGGAAACCAACAAAACCAGAGTTATAATTCTCAGACGAGGGGTTTAAACGGGTAAAGGTCTCGGTTGAGGGACAAACCAGAGACTTATATAGGCCTGAGAATGTGCCTAGTCCCAAACTTGTTGATACTTGTACGCAGAGCATTCTTGCTCAACGTATGATTGGTTTAGCAAATGAATCTTTTATTTACATTAATAATACAAAGTGTAAGGCTTTGATTGATACAGGGTCCATGATATCAACAATATCTGAAGGTATGTTGAATGAGTTAACACCTCCACCTGAATTGAAAAGTTTAGATGACTTTAGCTTATCAATTAGTGTGGCAGGAGGTACCACTTTACCGTATTTAGGTTACATAGAAGCTAGTATAAAGGTTGATTTTGTAGAGCAAGATTTTATGATAAAATTGAGAATGGAAATGGGGAATGTGTCAAAGAGACAATTTATGATACCATTGTTGGTTGTCTCTCTTACTGATTATAACAAACATGTACCTGTTATTATTGGTACAAATGTTATCAGATTGTTAGATTCATGTTCTATGGTGGGTAGACAGCAAACTAACATAGATAAGATCCCAAGAGAGTGGGATATTGCTTTTAATTCTATCAAAGATGAAGCAATAGGTCAAGTTTACTCTACGAATAAAAATCCCATCAAGATCAAACCTTTATCTGTCTTAAATGTATCTGGTTTAGCAAGGTCTAAGACACCAGAAGCATGCACAGTAGTGACTGAGAGTCTGTCAGATGACTTGTCAGATGTGTCAGTATGTCCACGGGTAGTAAACGTTAAGGGGTCAACTTGTCGGGTCCCAGTTAGAATATTTAACATGACGGCCAAAGCTATGGTCATAAAACCTAAAACACACTTGTGTTCTCTGAATGAGGTTAAGGTTGTCCGTCATGTAGATGTGCAAAGTGCTGAAAGCGCTGTTGATGAAGAGAAAGGGAGTTTGTCTGATCAGGAGTTATCATCCCTAGGAATTAACTTAGAGAGTTTCGATGTTCCTGATGATACTAAACTCAGATTGAAAGGTTTAGTTAGCAGGTATAGGTCTATTTTCTCCCAAGGACCCACTGACATTGGGCTCACAGATCTGATGGAGCACGAGATCCAGTTATCAGATGACAAACCCTTTAGACAACCTTACAGGCGTATTCCTCCAGCATTGTTCGATGAGGTAAGAGAACATGTACGTGAAATGCTGGAGGCGGGCTGTATAAGGGAGTCTAACAGTCCTTACGCCAGTAACGCGGTTCTCGTGCGTAAGAAGGACAGTTCTTTGCGCTTCTGTTCAGATTTTAGATCTTTAAACAAGAAGACAATTCGGGACAGTTATTCTTTGCTTCGCATTGACGAGACAATTGATTGTCTAGCTGGGGCTAAATACTTTACGCGACTGGACCTTCGATCGGCATATTGGCAAATGGGGATTAAAGAGTCAGACAAGCATAAGACCGCGTTTTCGTTAGGTCCATTGGGGTTCTATGAATTTAATAGGCTCCCCTTTGGTCTGACAAACGCAGGGGCATCGTTTCAAAGATTGATGGAAAGATGCATGGGAGAAGCTCATTTGCGTGAATGCTTAGTATTTTTAGACGATATTGTGGTGTTTTCATGTAACATAGATGACCATTTTGCTAGGCTTGAGTCTGTTTTTAGTCGTCTTAAACACCACGGCTTAAAACTCAAAGGTAGCAAGTGTGAATTTTTTAAGAAGGAGATTAAATATCTTGGTGTTATAGTGTCCGCCGACGGTATCAAAACCGACCCAGAGAAAGTTATAGCAGTCCAAAATTGGCCAGCTATAAAGAACATTAAGGACCTTCGTAGGTTTATAGGTTTCACTTCCTATTACAGGAAATTCATTAGAGACTACGCTAAGATTGCAAAGCCTCTTAATGACCTATCTCTTGGACACCCTACGAACAAGAAGAACCTCGGGTCTAAACGAAAGAAGTCTAGTAAGCCTAGTCCTTGGAAATGGGGTCCCGAGGAACAGAATGCTGTTGATCTTATTATTGAAAAATTGACAAACCCACCAGTTCTTGCATATGCAGATTTTTCATTACCTTTCATTGTAAACGTTGATGCAAGTGGTACCGGTTTAGGTGCCGTCTTGTATCAAGAGTTCGGAGGGTAAAGAACGGGTGATAGCTTACGCTAGTCGTAGCTTACGTGGCCCAGAGAAGTTATATCCAGCCCATAAAAGAGAATTTTTGGCGCTTAAATGGGCTGTAACTGATAAGTTTCATGATTATCTCTTTGGTAGCAAATTTACCGTTAGAACGGATAATAATCCACTTACGTACGTTCTCGGTAAAGCTAAATTAGATGCTACCGGCCATAGATGGGTTGCTTCATTGTCAAACTATGATTTCAGCATTGTGTATAGAACAGGCAAGTCAAATATTGACGCTGACGCTCTTTCTAGACTTCCGTCCGATTATAAAGAAGTTTTTAGTGACGTAGTTCAGGCTATTTGTAAATCTATAGTATTAACTCCAGATACAAACCCTGCTATTGAAACTGTATGTTTGTCACATGATATTCAGTTTATAGACAGCGATAGCGAGATTTTAGCCGATACATCCAAATTCGCTGATATAGATTGGACGTATGAGCAGAGACAAGATTCATGCTTAAGTAGAGTTATTGATTTAGTTACAACCGGTAATAGACTCACTAAGCGTCAGATGTCTCATGAGACGGATCTTGTCCGAAGATTATTGAGAGAATGGGATAAACTTTGTCTGAAAGATAAGGTTTTATATAGGAAAAGCTACATTAATCATGAAGCTGTGTTTCAACTAGTATTACCTTCTATTTACCATGAACTAGTACTGACTGCTCTGCACGACGATGTAGGTCACCAGGGGCGCGATCGTACTTTATCACTTGTGAAATCAAGATATTTTTGGCCGGGTATTGATAGAGACGTAGAGAGAAAAGTTTCGAACTGTCAGAACTGCATACTCAGAAAGTCGAAGTGCAGGAATTCTGCGTCATTGGTAAATATATGTTCTTCCTATCCTTTGGAGCTCATTTGTATAGATTTTTTAACTCTTGAGCAGTCAAAGGGAGGATATGAGAATATTTTGGTCATTACGGATCATTTTACGAGGTACGCTCAAGCTATACCTACGAAAAATCAGTCCGCTAAAACTACAGCTAAAGCATTATGGGAAAATTTTATTCAACACTATTCTTTTCCATCTCGATTTCACAGTGATCAGGGACGAACTTTTGAGGGTAAGGTTATCCAGGAACTGTGTAGATTAGCAGGCATAAAAAAATCTCGCACTACTCCGTATCACCCGCAAGGGAATGGTCAGTGCGAGCGTTTTAACCAGACTTTATTAAACATGTTGGGTACTCTTGATGATGAAAAAAAATCCAATTGGAAAGTGTATGTTGCGCCGTTAGTACATGCCTATAATGCAACAAAACACGATACAACTGGATACAGCCCACATTATCTGATGTTTGGTTGGCACCCGCGGCTTGCCATTGATGCTTTTATAGGTAATCCAAACCAGTCTGTTACAAAACATCACTCTGCATACGTGAGTGATTTGAAAAAACGACTGCAGTTTGCCTATAGAACAGCTAAAAAATCAGCCGAAAGGACTGGGAGACGTCATAAAACACGATATGATTTAAGAAATAATTCATGGAAGCCTTAGATTGTTGGAAATTTACACATGGCCTGGGCCGTGATATTCGAATTTTATCCTGAGCGTTAGCGAGGGATAAAATTAACGAATATCACGGCCCAGGCCATGTGTAAATTTCCAACAATCTAAGGCTTCCATGAATTATTTCGATTCTAATAGGACAAATACGGTCATTAAAAAACTGAAGCGAGGGTAGGTATGCTGTGTGTGTGGCTGTTCCTTTTTTATTCCCTGTTAGATTAATCTCAAATATCTTTATAAATATGTAGCTTGCGTAGGTTATTTCGTGAATAACCGCTAGAAAAAAAAAAACTTTTTAATTCTTTAAATTCTCAAACCCAACATTTGCCATTTTTAATTTACATGTTTTTCTTATAAGCTTCCGTCAAATCCAAAGTTGACATTTTGTAACTAAGGAGCCGCCATGTTGACTTGCTGAAATGAGTAAATATGCGATTAATGCAATAGAATAGAAAACAAAACAAAACCTACCTCAAAAATCAGTTTTAATACAATATCATACTAATTCCGATGGTTCAGGTAACAAAAAACTTTCAACTTTAGCGGTTTCATTTGTATGACGTCATGTTTTGAAATGACTTAAATGCGCCAAAGAAGATTAATAGACTTTCGCGGAATTTTATTTAATTTTTATTTTGTTGATTTCTCCGAGCTCTTGTGCATTACTTCTTTTTATTATGAATACGAATAAGAATAAAAGTTATTTTGACTTTTTTTAATTGCACTTTTTAAAACAATAAAATCGGCAAAGGGTCTGCAAATAGGTTCCAATATATGTAGATTTACGTGGGAAGTATATTGTAACAGCCATTATTATGTATATCTCTGAGTCTGCGCTAAGTATATTTTATCGAGAATTTTATCACAATGTTGTTTACAAAGCTAAAGAAGCACGTCATGTTAGAATTGAAAGTCAGACAGTCAGTACTGGAGCCTGGTGATAGATCTACTTAAAAATGTGGCGTTTAGAGGGAAACATAAATTAGAAAATAAGTGGGGTAAACAACCTTATGTTATAGTTTCAAAACCTGACTCTGATATTCCGGTTTATATCATCAGACAGGAACACGGTCGGGGCCGTAAAACAGTACATAGGAATATGTTACTTCCCATTACTTCCATTCCCATTTTAAACCCTCAGTGTAGTGAGAACTCCCAAGATAAGAGACATGTAGTTTCAAAGAAGAAAGATTGTCCGTCTGTATTAGTAGACAAAGTTTTAGACTCTGATAAAACAGTGGACGAAATCACTACGGACGACCAAGTTGTTTCAAATACTTCATCTGATATTTCTGAATCTGATTCAGAAGAAGAGTTTTTAGTGCACGATTGCCCGAGGCGTCGAGTAGATATAGTACTGCCTCTGAACCCTTTAGCGGATAAATTTCATCCGGGCATTTTGAATCTAGATGAAGTAAGTCAGCGATCTAGTAGTCCTGACAGTAGTATTGAACAATCTGATGGTCAGAGGTTAAGTATTTTAGATGTATCTGAGTTTAGCAACCCAGTTCCCGTCAGTAGTGAATCAGAAACCAGTCCTGATAATCAAGCGTCAAGCGCCTCTGATAGTCATGCGCCGAGCGCTTTAGATTATGTCCAACCAGAGTCTGAAATTCAAGTGCGGCGGTCGAGTAGACAAGTGAAACCGCCAGTCCGTTTTCAAGATTATGTTAGATACTAGTATTTTAATGTTTTAACCTTTGAATATTTTTTTATTGATATTTGGAATTTAGTTTTATTTCTATTTAGTTTCATTTTTGTTTGTTTCACAGAAATGAATCAGCATACATATATTTACACGTCTAGTAGAGGAAAAGTTCTAGAAAGCAAAGTTCGTTGTAAAACGTTACGTGTAGTGCCTGGAGGAAAATTGGAAACTTTGTGCAAATATGCATATGATGATCTTAAAGATATAGACGGTCTGAAAATCGTGTATTTCATAGCTGGAATACCGGATATTTGTTCTTTAGAAAGGAATCGTAGATCAAATTATGAGGAATCATTTCTTAAAAAGAACTGACAATAGTTGTTTTGAACATGCATTGAGACTAAAGAATACTATAGTAAATACAGAAACTAAATTGAAAAGTATAAATTGTAAGGTAGTTTTTGCTACTATTACAACTATGAGTTTCTGTCTTTGGAATTTACATAGATTGTCTATTGGCAAAACAAGTCATTTAAAGTATGAGAATGCATACGATAGGATGCAGCTAGAACTTAACTCCATTATACAGGATGTAAATAATTTTATTACAGAATTTAATCATACAAATCATGTTATCACTCCATTTTTTTCATTCTCCTGTACATAAATGTAAGAGTGGAAAATTTAGATATTTGTATAACAGATTAGTGGATGGGGTACATCCTACATTTGATTTGGCAAGAATTTGGATTGATCGTTTGTCAACGGCAATTCAAAGCAATGAGGAAAGATTTTTTTAATTTTATTTAACTTTTTGATATTTTTTTGTTCTGTTATTTGTTTGTGAATCCCATTGGTTGTCTTGAATTTTGGTCATTGCTATATGGTATAGAGGCGTTTGCCGCATACCTATCTAGAATGCCCAAATTTCAAAAGTGTCATATATTATTGTATAAGGTTTGATATATTGGTTTCGATATAGTTTCGAGACAAAACTTTTTGTAGGAGGGGGTGTATGTCACCGGATATATTTATCCATTTTGGTTCATTATTATGCATTTCATATTAATTGTGTTTTCCGTGTTATATGTTTTCCATTCATATCATATTCATATTTCATATCATCATGTTTCTTGACGATTGACGACAATAGTTTTGCGCTGCATATTTTGAAATAGACTATATCTTTATACGCTATGCTTTGCTTTACGTACTCAATATTTAAATTAGTACAATAGAAAGTTAAAGCGATTCTTATTATTATTTAAATGATATATATTTATATTTAAATAGCATGAGTTATGCATGAGCTCAAAGCGCGGCAATACTAACCATATATATATTAATACAATTTCACTTTTAAAGTTAGTCACTGGTCATTATTACAATCGGGGAGGCGGCAGACTAATGTCTACGCTGCAGGTACTTGTAAATTTATTTATTCTTTTAGCAATGTTTAAAATGTTTCAATTAAAGTAAAGTTATTTTAGTATTTCATATATAGAATTCAGTATGGCTTGAAAGCCGCATTTTGGTATATAAGTTAAGGTCAGAATAAAGTTCCGTTGCATGCAAATATTTCAGTATATATATTGTTCATATTTATTGGAACATAATTGTAAACTTGGTTTACAATTTGTATATTTGCAGATTTATATATAATAAAGTATTTATATATTGGACGACTCATTAAATGCAGAAATGGCCCACACGCATTACAACGACAAGTTTATGGGTTTATGGTGATTTATCCCTCATCCCAAGTCGATTTTATATGGTGTCCCATTCTTCCTGCGACACGTTTATCGAGAGAAATGCTCGTGAAAGAACATCTAACAGTGGCCAAATATTGCGAGACGATCGTTAAAGCTCTGGTACCGGATCACGAATGGAATTTAATGTAAATTTTACTTTAGAATCTGTGGAAAAATCGCTGAATTTTCAAAACGCGGAACAAATCCGAACAAAAAAATAAGTCTGTCAAAATGATTTGAAATTTCCTCAACATTACTGTGCAATAAGATAAAGAAAATATGCAGTACTTTGTGAAAAAAACAACAACACAAAAATGTACAATATAAAAAAGAAGATGTGGTATGACAAAATGACAATGCATGTCTAAGAAATTAGTTCTAAAAAACCACGCTTTTTGTACCTATAACGGTAATATTTTAATATATCATGATGTATTTGAAATTTAATCTTTGATGTGTCCGATAGTACAGTTAAATAAAAGTATGCTTTTCCCTTAAAACCGTTCATTTGTCCATGAAAACCTTGAATTTTGTTGATTTTTCATCATCGTGAAAGATCAGGCAACACCTGTAACTAAGAACGAAAATTAAAGCTATCATAATTCTTTTAATTCAACACTTTACCCCGAAAGTTAAAAAACCCCAACTAAAAACGTGTTTAAATCAGTGTGAAAAATTCAGCTATGACATCGGTTTAGTACAATTCATGCAGACCGCCACTATTTAGCTAATCATATGGGTATGCAACGTTTACACAAAAGTTAACCTTCAACCAACAATTTATAGCAAAAGCAGCATCTTTCATGAACAATTTGAGATTGAACGATAACCAACATTTTGTCACGCAACAATACGTTTCTTATGTTCTATGTATCTTTATATTCAACGTAGCAGATATGGATTGATTTCCAATGAGATAACTATATATATTACAGACTAAAGAATACCAGAGCGGAAATGCTGAAATGTCTTTTCTGCTTCACTTATGATATTATATTTGTTGAACGTCTGTAATATTAAGGGTTTTACTATAGAAGTATCACATAAGCTTATTAATAAGATTGTCAATGATTTATAAAAAGAGGTTACGGTCAAATGAACCATGCCATATAGATTTCTACAAACATCTCGTATACACCAAGTATAGGTGTTCCGATGCTTACAAGAAACTGACAAATGTAAAATTAATGTTTGGCCAGAGACATATATGTGTATATATGTTTCTGGTTTGGCCAATTAATTCGGAACATAAGCCTTAAGGTCGAATGTATATGAACCCTGACCGACAGCCTGACATAGACATCTTACTATAATTCAATACTAGTATATCAAATACAATTGACGTCATATATGAAACATGCAGACAGACATGTACACCAAACACCAAAAACCGTGGCCCTATAGCATATATGTCTTTTCTTATCGCCGTAGTTGTTATTTCTTCTTCTTTTTTTTTTTTCATTTTCTGAAAATATTTATACTTTATAAGTATAATGGGCATACAAAGGAGAATTCAAAGTTATAAATACAAAATAAAACAATATTAAATTTGTATAAGAACACAAAACTTATGAAGGACGGTCAAATAGACTGGATATATTGATATAATTTTAATACCAAGTCTGTGTGGTATTATAAGATAATTTAATGGCATTGCATGATTATAGCCCTATTCACCAACACAAGAGACCCGGGTCAGTCATGCCAATCTAGTTTTTTTCAATACCAATAACAAATATTAATTATCATATATTATTGAAGAATAATTTGAACGTCTTCGTAGCATCAGATCTTTCACGATCTTCAAAAAGAGGTACGTGATCTTTCACGATCCAAAATATCAATTTTGTGTAAATACTTCCTTTTTTTTACAAAGTTTCAGATTTTGTTTATACAAAATAACTATGAGAACCATTTGATTCATTCAAATAGAATTGAATTTTTGGAGAAAAGTCATGAGTTTATTTTTTCGAATTTTCGAAAAAATCATGTTTGTTTACATTTTTGATGTCACTGAAATGTCGAGGAGCAACTATGCACTTTTAAAACTAGATTTTCTCACATACTGATCATAATGTTGAACCATTTTGACAGACAGTTTTATTTTATTGTAAATTTGTCTGTGTAAGTAATTAAATTAGATTATTTCATGACCTTTCCACACGTCTTCTCGATTAGATATCTTTCCCGATCTGGTACCAGAGCTTCGTCTCGCAATACTTGACCACCGTTAGATATTATTTCACGATTATTTCTCTCAATAAACCACACACCCCACAATCCCACAACCAACATTACACATTTTTCTCCCTTCTTTTTTTTATTATCCAGATCCCACTATTTTTAATACCCCTAGTATATCCCCATAACATGACAAAAACGTGTCACCCCTCATATTTCGATAGTAAAAGAACTCCGATAATTTCCCGCAAAAATATTAATAACGGAGAAAGAAATAACCATTCTTGCTTAATTTTGCGGATTCCGTGATTATTGTTTTTTTTTTCTGCTCTTACTCTTAGCAGAGACATATTGTATTATATGTCTCTACTCTTAGCTTAAATTTTTTCATCCTATAAGTTTGCCATTACCTTTTTTTTTTTATTTCATTCTACGACTAAGTTGAATTTTGTACTCACATTTATTAGTATAGATTGTCTCTGGACTATTACACTATTATAAAAGTTCCAGGTTCTTTTTAATTTATCTAAGAATACGGATGGCAAGCTAATGTGTACCGTTTTGTTTTATTTGGAGGGAATTAGTATTTTCCCGCGGAAAACATTTGGAACACTTTTAGATTTTACCTTGTACGCCTGCATTGATTTGTTTACTTTTCTCAAAGAAGACTAAAAGAAAGTATGAAAACAGTGGTGTTAGCCTTTTTAATGTATTGAAAGAAAGGTAATATTTTTTTCATCATGTTTATTTTATTTCACTGGGAATCTTTTACTAAGAACTTCCTGGATAAGTTTTACGTTTGAGTTCATTTCCAGGATTATATCCAGATATATATACAGATATAATACAGATACAGCTACAGAATAAGGCAAGGGCCACACATCAGGTAGCCATAATTTTCTATGTAACAGGTTTTTTAAGTCAAAACACAGAAGTTTGTTCCTATTTGCCAGGTTTACTTTCCATTAGAACCACTAAAAAATTACTGTTAGATAGAAAACCTAGCAAACAGTAACAAATCACTGTGGTCCAAATAATTATAATGTTTTGCAGTAGTCACAACAGACTACTCAAGTGTTTTGATTGCACATCAATTTGATATGGCTATACTAAACTTTTCAAAGGCATTCGATACCTTGCCACATGACAAACTCCTGGCTTAGCTAAACAGTTATGGAATAGATGGAAACCTCAATACATGGTTAGCAGCATACCTGAAAGGCAGTGTCTGCGTGTACCAGCATGCGGGTAGGAATAGTCAAATTGCCAGTCGTAGGCTACAAATACCCACTTCCAGTTTTATAATAAAACAGGGGCGGATTTAGGCGGGGGCGTGGTAGGCTTGAGCGGAATCGCACCCGATCATGTTCGCGCCCTTTCACTTTCGCATCCTACACTTTCGCGCCCAATTTTTATTGGTTTTGTGTTTGATAACTTTATAACCAAGTTTTGGCAAGTGTATTCCTATTAGTATATTTGTTGTCATTGTCTCAAAATAAAGTGAGACAACGTGTTTTTTGTGTTGAATAAATCTTAATCATGTTTTGGATAGTGTAAATAAAAATTATAGCAATACACTAACCAAAATTGATTAATATTTAAGATTTATTCCACCCAAAAATCCAGGTCGTCAGAATCTCACTTTGTTTAGAGACAATGATTAAAAATATTAAAAAAAAACTGTTTCAGATCAAAGGGGCCAATCTGTTAAAAACAATTATATCTTTTGTGTTTTTCATTTAAAATTTTCAATGTTTTACTCATATGAAGCTAAATACATGCAGTATTTACATCAAGGCAGTTTAAAATAACAATCATGATTTTCTAATTATACAACTGAAACTTGATTTTAAATTGGGTGCGAACGGACCTTGGGTGCGAACGTGCGAGGTGCGAACATGTAGGGTGCGAAAGTGTATTGGGCGCGAACGGACCTGATACCGCTTGAGCGCCCCCCCCCCCCCCCGCCTAAAATTTGCAAAGCATGAGTTGTCTCCAACTTATAAAGTATCAGAAAAGACAATTCCATCTTTTTTAACATTCAAAGTAAATAAAACAGTCAGTTTAACAGAATCAATGTGATTACTAATCAACTGACCTACGATTTATTTAAGTTCTATAAATATTGTATACTTCAAAGGAAGGTGTCAAACGCGAAGCTGCATTTGGTGACAAACATAATAGGTTTTTAGCAGTTAATTGTTACATTGTATTTGTGCTTTTTAAATTATTATCAACTTCTTTTATAATCAAAGTTCCAACCAATTTTTTTGTGGTGTACCTGTATTTCTTTATATCACTAGGATGCATGCACATCTATTTCTAACACTTCATCATTGCATTCCCCCCCGAAAGATATTCGATTGACTTAGATGAATGCAACACCAGTTTTCCCAGGAACCATTGAAATAACATTCGCTAAATTCATTTATGTGGACGGTCAGCTTGTGTACTCCGGATTGAGGTATGTCTCTATCCATATTGTTTTGTGTCCTGTTTTCAAGGGAAATATATGGGGATAGTCTAAAAAATAGAAGCTCACAGATTTCTTGTTAATTATGGTAATTATAGATTGTTTTCAGAGATGGATTTCGTCGGTTTCAGTGGTATATGCACATTATTGGGACCACCACTTTTCCTATGCCACATCAATGTCCTCCCACAATGTGTAAAATCTCAAGTTTGTTAATGTGCAGACGACTGCGTACTCTACATGTATATAAATAGACATCAGAAAAGATTATCAAATTCTCCAAGCAAATCAAAAAGCTCTTGAAGTATGAGCACTAAATTGGGGAATGCAATTTAATGCCAAAAAATGTTAGATTGCGAGCTTTAAACAAAAATCAACGCACTTCTACCATCTAGACAACCACATATAAGAGCAAATACAAACAAATCCTTACCTAGGTCTTAATATATCTGATCACCTAAAATGGACCAGACTCGTAAGGAAAATAAAAAGCAAGGCAAGCTGTACTCTGACGCCAGTGCTCCCAAGAGTGCAAAAAGCTAGCCTACCTAGCCATGGAAAGATCCCTACTAGAATACAGTGCCGTCATCTGGAACCCATTCACCATCAGGGAAATGGAAAAGATTATAAGAAAGCATACAGAAAAAAGGTGCATGTTTCATCCTGCATGACTACAAATCCAGAGATATAGGGTGTGTTACAAATATGCTTTCTAAACTGATACTACCACCTCTCCAAGAACGAAGGAAACTTCAGAGACTGACTATGTGCTACAAAGTGGTTGAGGTATTGGTGCTGGCTATTGATCCAACTTTCTACATACAAGAAATCAGGAACAAATGCCAAGTCAAGGCAAAAAACTTTAGTGACTTGCAATACACAAACATCATAGAAAGACAAGAAACCAGAAATAGCAGATCATTCATATTAATTGACTGCAAAGCAGACATCTCAAAAAACTCTTTTTTTCCCAAAACGATAGAGCAGTGGAATCATCTGGAAGAGAATACTGCATGCCAAAAGACAGTTGAGGGTTTCAAGGCTCTCCTTCCAGTGCATATATTTCCGCGATTGGACTCAGATTTTGTGCTCAACTGACAACATAAAACATTTCTTGCTACTTGTTGTTTTAATATTATCCGAAAAGAGTTCCATATATCACCTACACATTGTGTTATGCCTTGGCTAGTAAACTCAACGATTTTTTTTCCCCTATTGGATTTTTTTTTTCTCAATAAACATTCTAAGATAAGGGGTCAGTGGAACTTTAGAAGCCATGATTTTTTTAAGGAACTTTATTAGTGATAGGTCAGAAACAATTAGTATGCCTCTGGCCTTTGTTAGTCTTGTATGATTTTTATACGACCGCAAAATTTGAAAAAATTTTCGTCGTATATTGCTATCACGTTGGCGTGAATAAGGGCCCAAATAAGCATTTTCTTGGTTTTCGCACTATAACTTTAGTTTAAGTTAATAGAAATCTATGAAATTTTGACACAAGGTTTATGACCACAAAGGAACGGTTGGGATTGATTTTGGGAGTTTTGGTTTCAACAGTTTAGGAATTAGGGGCCAAAAAAGGGCCCAAATAAGCATTATTCTTGGTTTTCGCACAATAACTTTAGTTTAAGTAAATAGAAATCAATGAAATTTAAACACAATGTTAATGACTACAAAAGGAAGGTTGGTATTGATTTTGGGAGTTTAGGTCCCAACAGTTTAGGAATTAAGGGCCAAAAAGGGACCCAAATAAACATTTTTCTTGGTTTTCGCACCATAACGTTAGTATAAGTAAATAGAAATCTATGAAATTTAAACACAAGGTTTATGACCATAAAAGGAAGGTTGGTATTGATTTTGGGAGTTTTGGTCCCAACAGAATAAGGGGCCCAAAGGGTCCAAAATTAAACTTTGTTTGATTTCATCCAAATTGAATAATTGGGGTTCTTTGATATGCCGAATCTAACTGTCATGACTGTGTATGTAGATTCTTAACTTTTGGTCCCGTTTTCAAATTGGTCTACATTAAGGTCCAAAGGGTCCAAAATTAAACTTAGTTTGATTTTGACAAAAAATGAATCAGTTAGGTTCTTTGATATGCTGAATCTAAAAATGTACTTAGATTCTTGATTATTGGCCCAGTTTTCAAGTTGGTCCAAATCGGGGTCCAAAATTAAACTTTGTTTAATTTCATAAAAAATTGAATAAATGGGGTTCTTTGATATACCAAATCTAACTATGTATGTAGATTCTTCATTTTTGGTCCTGTTTTCAAATTGGTCTACACTAAAGTCCAAAGGGTCCAAAATTAAACTTAGTCTGATTTTAACAAAAATTGAAATCTTGGGGTTCTTTGATATGCTGAATCCAAAAATGTACTTAGATTTTTTATTATGGGCCCAGTTTTCAAGTTGGTCCAAATCAGGATCTAAAATTATTATATTAAGTTTTGTGCAATAGCAAGTCTTTTCAATTGCACAGTATTGCGCAATGGCAAGAAATATCTAATTGCACAATATTGTGAAATAGCAAATTTTTTTTAATTAGAGTTATCTTTCTTTGTCCAGAATAGTAAGCAAGAAATATCTAATTGCAAAATATTGTGCAATAGCAAGATTTTTTTATACGGCCGCAAAATTTGAAAAATTTTTCGTGGTATATTGCTATCACGTTGGCGTCGTCGTCTGCGTCGTCGTCGTCGTCGTCCGAATACTTTTAGTTTTCGCACTCTAACTTTAGTAAAAGTGAATGGAAATCTATGAAATTTTAACACAAGGTTTATGACCACAAAAGGAAGGTTGGTATTGATTTTGGGAGTTTTGGTCCCAACATTTTAGGAATTAGGGGCCAAAAAGGGCCCAAATAAGCATTTTCTTGGTTTTCGCACTATAACTTTAGTTTAAGTTAATAGAAATCTATGAAATTTTGACACAAGGTTTATGACCACAAAAGAACGGTTGGGATTGATTTTGGGAGTTTTGGTTTCAACAGTTTAGGAATTAGGGGCCAAAAAAGGGCCCAAATAAGCATTATTCTTGGTTTTCGCACAATAACTTTAGTTTAAGTAAATAGAAATCAATGAAATTTAAACACAATGTTAATGACTACAAAAGGAAGGTTGGTATTGATTTTGGGAGTTTAGGTCCCAACAGTTTAGGAATTAGGGGCCAAAAAGGGACCCAAATAAGCATTTTTCTTGGTTTTCGCACCATAACGTTAGTATAAGTAAATAGAAATCTATGAAATTTAAACACAAGGTTTATGACCATAAAAGGAAGGTTGGTATTGATTTTGGGAGTTTTGGTCCCAACAGAATAAGGGGCCCAAAGGGTCCAAAATTAAACTTTGTTTGATTTCATCCAAATTGAATAATTGGGGTTCTTTGATATGCCGAATCTAACTGTCATGACTGTGTATGTAGATTCTTAACTTTTGGTCCCGTTTTCAAATTGGTCTACATTAAGGTCCAAAGGGTCCAAAATTAAACTTAGTTTGATTTTGACAAAAAATGAATCAGTTAGGTTCTTTGATATGCTGAATCTAAAAATGTACTTAGATTCTTGATTATTGGCCCAGTTTTCAAGTTGGTCCAAATCGGGGTCCAAAATTAAACTTTGTTTAATTTCATCAAAAATTGAATAAATGGGGTTCTTTGATATACCAAATCTAACTGTGTATGTAGATTCTTCATTTTTGGTCCTGTTTTCAAATTGGTCTACACTAAAGTCCAAAGGGTCCAAAATTAAACTTAGTCTGATTTTAACAAAAATTGAAATCTTGGGGTTCTTTGATATGCTGAATCCAAAAATGTACTTAGATTTTTTATTATGGGCCCAGTTTTCAAGTTGGTCCAAATCAGGATCTAAAATTATTATATTAAGTATTGTGCAATAGCAAGTCTTTTCAATTGCACAGTATTGCGCAATGGCAAGAAATATCTAATTGCACAATATTGTGAAATAGCAAATTTTTTTTTTAATTAGAGTTATCTTTCTTTGTCCAGAATAGTAAGCAAGAAATATCTAATTGCAAAATATTGTGCAATAGCAAGATTTTTTTTTTAATTGGAGTTATCTTTCTTTGTCCAGAATCAACTTAAATCTTTGTTATATACAATATACAATGTATATTCACTTTTTACTACCAACTGATAAATTAAAATAATCTTTACCATTCAGTGATAACAAGCATTTTTTTTTACATCTTAATATTTTATGATGTATTTAAATGAGTAGTTATTGTTGCAAACTCCATTAGAAATTTTAATTGAGATTAGTTTTGGAATAAGGGAAAGGGGGATGTGATTAAAAAAATTGGGTTCAATTTTTCTCATTTGAAATTTCATAAATAAAAAAGAAAATTTCTTCAAACATTTTTTTGAGAGGATTAATATTCAACAGCATAGTGAATTGCTCTAAGAGAAAACAAAAATTTTAAGTTCATTAAAACACATTCATTCTGTGTCAGAAACCTATGCTGTGTCAATTATTTAATCACAATCCAAATTTAGAGCTGAATCCAGCTTGAATGTTGTGTCCATACTTGCCCCAACCGTTCAGGGTTCAACCTCTGCGGTCGTATAAAGCTACGCCCTGCGGAGCATCTGGTTTTAATTGGAGTTATCTTTCTTTGTCCAGAATCAACTTAAATCTTTGTTATATACAATATACAATGTATATTCACTTTTTACTACCAACTGATAAATTAAAATAATCTTTATCATTCAGTGATAACAAGCAGTTTTTTTACATCTTAATATTTTATGATGTATTCAAATGAGTAGTTATTGTTGCAAACTCCATTAGTATTTAATTGAGATTACTTTTGGAATAAGGGAAAGGGGGATGTGATTAAAAAAATTGGGTTCAATTTTTCTCAATCGAAATTTCATAAATAAAAAAGAAAATTTCTTCAAACATTTTTTTGAGAGGATTAATATTCAACAGCATAGTGAATTGCTCTAAGAGAAAACAAAAATTTTAAGTTCATTAGAACACATTCATTCTGTGTCAGAAACCTATGCTGTGTCAACTATTTAATCACAATCCAAATTTAGAGCTGAATCCAGCCTGAATGTTGTGTCCATACTTGCCCCAACCGTTCAGGGTTCAACCTCTGCGGTCGTATAAAGCTACGCCCTGCGGAGCATCTGGTTAATTTTAGTTCCTTGTGTATAATTCGGAGTTTAGTATGATGTCCATTATCACTGTACTACAGTATACATATTTTTTAAGAGGCCAGCTAAAGGACGCCTCTGGGTGCAGGAGTTTCTCGCTACATGGAAGACCCATTGGTGGCCTTCGGCTGTTGTCTACTCTATGGTCGGGTTGTAACTGTCACTTTGACACATTCCCCATTTCCTTTCTCAATTCTAGATGTATAAACATTAGCAAATCTCATTTCCAGTTAGAATATTTGGTCCTAACTCCTCAGTCATAGTCTTTTACTTACTTTACATGTACAATGTATTAGTTGTTAATAGGTGGAACCACTAGTTGTTGATCAATGATTTATTGTATGCAGATGTACATGTTTTAAAGCATTTAAGCATTTCATTTCCATGGAATTTATTTGGCCACACCCCTTCATTCATGGTCAATGGACTTTTAATGTTTTGCATACATCATAGCATATATGTTAAAATCACTACTTTACTTTAAAATTCTGGACTGATATTTTCAACAGTGTAATTCCCTCCCCCCCCCCCCCCCCCCCCCTATTTGCAAGTAACACACTGTCAACACAAGGGACTACATTCTTGGACAACGAAAATCTAGGGACAACAATTGTGGTATCAGACCTAATAGGATAGAAAAAGTTGACTAATCTTAATAAAACTTGGTATGACCAAAGTTTTATAAATTATGAGACTGCTTATAAATTGTCATGGCAATAGGATAGATATTATAGACAATATGATAAGTTCTATATTCAACTTTATGTGTTAAATTTTGACGTTAAATGCCTTAATATATAATATATTAAATATTAAAAGCAATAGAGTACTGATTTGATTTATCAAACTTAGCATAATTATTCAAAAGTCAAATATATACAAGCCTGTGCCTAAAAATTGAGGTTTTCCAATGAAAAGGGGGGGAGGGGGGTACATGAAGATGTTATATTTTCCAGCAATTTTAAAGTTGCGAAGCTTTAAAGTGTCATTTTAATGTACTGCAATTCTTCTTTGATTGTTATGAACTTTGCAAAAATTATATGAAAGCCTACTTTAAATTGCATATTTTGTAAACTACAATAAAGCCAGTTCTTAAACACATTTAAAATGGCTGAAAAATATATGTATATAATATTTAATTGATTTACGCCTAGAATGTGATTCAGACACAGAAACTAACCTTTTGTAAAAATGTTTTATTGTTTGTTAAATTATTTTTGATAGCTCATAAAAATATGTGTTCTAATTTTATCAAATTGACTGGAGGTGTAAAATTAAAGCTATAAGTGTGTGTGTCATAGCTTAGAACAAAATTAGGAACAGTTTTATTTCTAAAATATTACATGATGAATTCTTCAAAAATAGTTTAAGTTTGAAGATATAAGAAGATGTGGTAAGAGTGCCAAAGAGACAACTCTCCATCTAAGTCACAATTTGTATAAGTAAATTATTGCAGATTAAAGTATGGTCTTCAACACAGAGCCTTGGCTCACACTGAACAACATAGAAAGCTCATTTAGAAGAGAACAAACTATGAATTGCCTTAAAATCCTCATATTTCCAAAATTAATAATTATTTTTGTTAATAATATTGTGGCTCCTGGAATTTTTATTATTTTATTTATAAAGATAAATCATAGAGTTTGTCTGATTCATGTATCTATATAAGAATAAAGAGATGTGGTATGATTGCCAATGAGTCAACTATATATCAACCAAAGTTTAAATGAAGTGGATGTTTACAGTTATAGGCAACCATATTGACTTCAACAATGAGAAAACCCCATACCATGTGGTTAACTATGAAAGGCCTTGCCATGAAAAATCTACAACAATTCAATTGTTAAAACTGACAGCCTAAATTATAATAAACAGTTTACAAAAACAAATATGACAGACATGGACCTTTGATATTTTAAAATATTTTGCAATGTTGGTAGTGAAAAATGACATCTAATACTCATATAATTGATAGTGTCTTTGAAATTTTTCACCAAGAACAATTCTTTGACTAATGTATACCCAAGAAACAAAATTGATGACCCTTATAAAGTTATAGTTATTTTACATCATTAAAAGTTTTAGAAGTATTATAGCTAATTCTGACAACGTATGCTAGATTTTATTTACAGTTTCTTCAAATTATGTTTTTCTTTCAAGGTTATTTCAGCAAATACAACAGTTGAATGATTTTTTTTTGTATTTTCAGTTAGAACTTATAATTAGATTTTAACATATAAAAAAGCTGTGTGCAAAATTTTAAACAAAATCTGTGACAAAGTCCATTTTACTTTAAACTTTTTCAAAGTTAAGACTATTTTGTCTCAAATTTAGTTGTTATGTAAATTATAATTTATAGTTATCTATGATGATACATATAGCTTTAGGGGTAGGGTTTCAGTGACCACTATTTTTAGTAAAATCCTGTGTTACTGCGTACCAGTATAGGATTTTATAGACCGTGACTGGGGTAATTATATATTTATAGTAAGTACTCATGCTTTTGTTCCATATGCAAATTTTGTGTCTATTTGTTTCTTTTTTAGTTGCAAATGGTTATTATCCTCATAACTTGATACTGGTTTTAGTTTAATGCCTATAATTATGTAAACAATAGAATTCAGATGTAAATTGCTCCATCGTCTTTAAAAAGTAAACTTGATAAAACCATAATTATTAAATGTCTTTTAAATGTAAACACATTCACTCATCCGTTTTAAAGTTATAAATAACCTTTTTAACAAATAATGGAGAAAATTTTGTAAAACTTTTAGGTATGTATACTGTAAGGCTGTATAAAGGTTTAATGTCACTAAACTGCCATGAAAAGCAGATATTAAAGATTGTACTTTAGTAATTAACCTGTACAGGTAGTTTTAAAGTCACAAAAATTTAGTATGAAAATAGCAGTAATTTTTGGTACAAATCAATGGCAACTTTTGTAATCCTGAGCAAGGAAATATCACCAAAATTACTTTTTAACTTATAAACATACAAGAAAATATATTTTAACAGATTCTTATAAATAACAAGTACATTTGTTGGTGGATATTAAGCTGGAAATTTAATAGGAACATTCTTATCAATTTTAAGAATTTTTGTCTATGATAATAATGTGTCGTCTAAAATCATGACTCAAAACTAACTAGACTTGAAATATCATCTGCAGTTGAGCTAGTTAAACTTATCTTTTGAATAAAAGAATGTCAGACTTTAGTGCACTAATATTTCAAGCTCTTGATGCTAGTATTGCAGGTAATTTGCTTCCAATTGTTAATTGAAATTATAGATACTAAGCACAAATCTATTGGGTGTCTTGTTTTATTGTCAATAATCTGAAAATTCTACATCTACTTCTTTAGCAGCCATTACCTTTTAAGTAAAATTTATTAATCACAAATCTAAGAACATCCAGTTTTTCTAAACTGACTTGATATGCATGTGATAGGTATTATTACTGCTGATAGATGTATATTGTCAGATGATATCAATGTAACAAATCAGGGACTTTTTGTTGACAGTTTTTTCATAGTGCTAAACCAATTATTTACCAGAGCTAATTAGAGACAATACCAGTTAGAACAAATGCTTATCTTTCTTCATGGTAAAGACCTTTTTGTCTGACAATTGATTTTATATACTAATCTCTCTTTTCAATACATGTAATAGATTAGCACTAATATATACTGTAATCAGTACATTGTGCATTATAATGACACCCTCTCTGTCCATGTTATAATGAAAATGATCCTCTCTCTGTCCATCCGTGATGTCATTTGATTGACTGTAGGTAAAAAATTGATTATTTTTTTATATGAATTCTTCAGGTAAACATAATGAATGTAATTTATTTTTAGGGAATACACTGAAGAAGGTTCAAGGACTTAGATATTCCGTATTGATAATCTTGTCATCAGTTAGTGACCAGAATCTACACAGGTGAGTATACTTGTACTTGAGAATTAAATATTAAATTCATATCATTGAATTAGGTTTTCAGTAAATGTCTAAGTAATTAGATACTGTGGTTTTGTATATTTATTTTATTTCTATGTTTTCAAATTGTGTCAAATTATATATATTTATAATGGTAAATAAAAAGAATATTCAATTCTTAGATTAATTAGCTGATTTTTTGCATCTTTTTCGGACATGTTTTTTTTTTTTAAACTTATATGATTTATGATGAAAGTAGTTTTCCCTGGATTTTGATGAAATTTATTCCTTATTGGCTATTTAAACTATTTATTGAAAAGATGCCTTTTGCTGCTATGTTTAGTTTGACAATTTTAATATAGAGAGAATACAAGAATATGTTAACAAGATTATGAAAATATGGAGATGTGATATGATTGCCAACGATAAAACTTATAATCCCCCAAGTTCAAATGAAGTGGATGTAAGCAATTATAAGCAACCCTACAGGCTTTAACATCGAGAAAAACTCTTACAGTTACTGTAATGATGGTTATGGGTTGAGAAAGAAGAAGACAGGTCAGACTGCAGTGTTAACCCTTAATTAAAAGAAGTGCACCTAAAAACACAGATTTTTTATGTAAAAAAAAACAAACTGATATTTTAAAGTAAAAGTCTTTTTTCAAAATAGGAATATCGAAGAAATTTGTAGTTAATCATGTTTATAATCCTTGATAATTTTCACTACTGTTAATTGTATTGGTAATATGCATGTATGAAGGTCTGAACTATTCCTTTGAATAATTTTTGATGTGACATGTACTTTAAAACAACTATAAGATGAGAAATGTTTGTGTTCAAAACTAAACAATAACTATTAATTCTTCCCTGCTAAATTTTTCTGTTGCGAGGAACAAGAATTACCAACCTAAACAGGAAATAATTTTCTTGAAACTAGTGGTGAAACTTTTTTTGACCACAGAAACAGTTGTTTTAACAATCCTGACAGAATTAATTGATTTTTGTCGAGCCTGCAACTTTTGTTGCAGAAAGCTCGACATAGGGATAGTGATCCGGCGGCGGTGGCGGTGTTAGCTGACTTCTTAAAAGCTTTATATTTTAGAAGGTGGAAGACCTGGATGCTTCATACTTTGTATATAGATGCCTCATGTTACGAAGTTTCCGTCAGTCACATGTCCAATGTCCTTGACCTCATTTTCATGGTTCAGTGACCACTTGAAAAAAAAGTTGAATTCTCTCTTATTATAAGTAATAGGATAACTATATTTGATATGTGCGTACCTTGCAAGGTCCTCATGTCTGTCAGACAGTTTTCACTTGACCTCGACCTCATTTCATGGATCAGTGAACAAGGTTAAGTTTTGGTGGTCAAGTCCATATCTCAGATACTATAAGCAATAGGGCTAGTATATTCAGTGTATGGAAGGACTGTAAGGTGTACATGTCCAACTGGCAGGTGTCATCTGACCTTGACCTCATTTTCATGGTTCAGTGGTTATAGTTAAATTTTTGCGTTTTGGTCTGTTTTTCTCATACTATATGCAATAGGTCTACTATATTTGTTGTATGGAATGATTGTAAGGTGTACATGTCTATCGGGCAGATGTCATGTGACCTTGACCTCATTTTCATGGTTCAGTGGTCAAAGTTAAATTTTTGTGTTTTGGTCTGTTTTTCTCATACTATATGCAATAGGTCTACTATATTTGTTGTATGGAACAATTGTAAGGTGTACATGTCTAACGGGCAGATGTCATGTGACCTTTACCTCATTTTCATGGTTCAGTGGTCAAAGTTAAGTTTTTGAGTTTTGGTCTTTTTATCTAATACTATATGCCATAGGTCAACTATATTTGGTGTATGGAAATATTTTATGATCTTTATGTTAGTCGCACAGGTTTTATTTGACCGTGACCTCATTTTCACGGTTCATTGCACAGTGTTAAGGTTTTGTGTTTTGGTCTATTTTTCTTAAACTATAAGCAATCGGTCAGCTATATATGTTGTATAGAAGCATTGTTAGCTGTACATGTCTGCCTGGCATGGTTCATCTGACCTTGACCTCATTTTCAAGGTTCATTGGTCTATGTTTAGTTATCTTGGTTAATGTTAAGTTTATGTGACAATTGTTATAAAGCTTAGCTTTATACTTAGGACTATCAACATAATATCAATGATTAGTATAGAAGGCGAGACATTTCAGCGTGTGCACTCTTGTTAACATGATTGCAAGGGATTTTTGAAAATCCAAAATTACAATTCAGTGAATGAAAGGACATATGCTGCGCTGTTCCTTTTTTTTTTATGCGAGCACCCTAGATTTGTGGTCTACCCAAAAAATGCTGAAATACTTGCCATTGTTATTATCTAGCTGGCTACTATGTTATATATAACTAATTGAACACTTTTTTAATACTTTTTATTCTAGAATATAAAAAATATTACCATAAAAACGTTAAATGGTCGTCGATTTTCCCAAAAGTTTTGAAGTTGCACATAGGAAGTAGTGTTTACTAGGAATTCTTATGTAGTTTATTATCGCCTGTGCTTTTGGCTAAGATGTCAAAAAACAATTGTACGAAATATTTAATCGCCGAAAATCTTTTAAGACAAGTAGTTAAGATTTCCCAAATGGCAAAAGTCGTATGAATATTGTTTGTCGTCAATACGTAGTACAACTACGTCAGTAGTCTATTATATAATAAGTTCAACTGTTCATGCTGTTGGCGGCAATTTCAAATTTATTTAGAAGACGAAATTCGTATCTTTTCAATTTGGAGGCAGGGGTTCAAATTAGCGGTGGTCCGAGGTCCACGACCTTCCACTTTCGAATTGGTTACTAGCCACGCCCGACGGGCCTTCCACTCTGAGACAACTATATCACAGTTATAGTAGTCTCAGTTCCACTTGAAAGAAAATAAAAAATAGCTTTGCAAACCTTTTCGCCAAAGTCTCCAAATCAACGATCTCAAAACTTATTTTAATCATTATTATTCATGACAACGATGTCAATTGTGTCCAATCGCTAGCTATATACAGAAAATCGCCGACAAAAAATGTGTTAATACGAGTAAAATCGTATCTGACTGACAAAAACAACATTGGAACACAATGACAATGGCTGCCGTGAAAAGACAATTACAATTTCGGATCCGATTCCGGAAGCGGATAAGGGTAATTCCGGTTTTTTGGCGAATTCAGGCAGTTGACAAAATAGTTATATGCATGGTAAATGAATATAAACACTAGAATTGAAAACCAAAAGATATATGTAAAAGAAATAAAAGCAGAAAATATTTTAAACAGAAACTCAAAATTACTTTTGACAAATTTTAATGTCAAAATCCAATGAAATGTGACAGCTGGGAACAGTATATCTAACAAATATATGTTCCTGGTCACAGTTTAAATTTTCTTTATCAGTGATAAATGTTGATAATGCATGTAAGATGCTTTTAAAGTGTAAACATATTACTGCAATTTTGAAGGGGTATTTTTTTTTCTTAATTTTGAAGCATCAGTTAAAGTAGCTGGAAGATTCTTACTTTATTTTCACAAATAACTACCTGAATGTAGGCAAATCATATGTTATATAGGTGGCGTCCTTTGGGCCACTCTACCCCCTCCTGTTTGATAACTTTGAAACGAATGACCTCTCAACCATATGCATTCATGTAGTATGGGACTATCTATATAACTAATCAAATGAAATATAAGGGGAGTCCATGGGGTGACCCACCCCCTCCTGTTTGGGAACTTACGAAACGGTCGAGATCCCCACCCCTAGACAATATATATTCATGTATGGGTCAATATAACTAATTAAATGAAATATAGGGGGAGTCCCCCTACCCCCTCCTGTTTGAGAACTTGGAAACTGATGAGATCCCCACCCCTAAACCATATATATTCATGTATGGGACAATATAACAAATCAAATGAAATATAGGGGAAGTCCCTGGGGTCATCCTATCCCTTCCTGTTTGAGAACTTTAAAACCCTCGAGATCCCCACCCCTAAACCATATATATTCATGTATGGAACAATATAACAAATCAAATGAAATATAGGGGAAGTCCCTGGGGTCACCCTACCCCTTCCTGTTTGAGAACTTACGAAACGGTCGAGATCCCCACCCCTAGACAATATATATTCATGTATGGGTCAATATAACTTAAATTAAATGAAATATAGGGGGAGTCCCCCTACCCCCTCCTGTTTGAGAACTTGGAAACCGATGAGATCCCCACCCCTAAACCATATATATTCATGTATGGGACAATATAACAAATCAAATGAAATATAGGGGAAGTCCCTGGGGTCATCCTATCCCTTCCTGTTTGAGAACTTTAAAACCCTCGAGATCCCCACCCCTAAACCATATATATTCATGTATGGGACAATATAACAAATCATTTACATTTACTATGGGCAGGTCAGACAGACCTCACCTTTGATCCTTGTAGTAGTGAACATTTGTCTGATTTGTGTCGCATAACTATTGTACTATAGAACACATACTAGTACTCAGTTTCTTTACAGGGAAACCAGTCCATGCGCCTGTCCCAAGTCAGGAGCCTCTGGCCTTTGTTAGTCTTGTATTATTTTAATTTTAGTTTCTTGTGTACAATTTGGAAATTAGTATGGCGTTCATTATCACTGGACTAGTATATATTTGTTTAGGGGCCAGCTGAAGGACGCCTCCGGGTGCGGGAATTTCTCGCTACATTGAAGACCTGTTGGTGACCCTCTGCTGTTGTTTTTTATTTGGTTGGGTTGTTGTCTCTTTGACACATTCCCCATTTCCATTCTCAATTTCATTCATACTATTACATGTTCGTACTAAGTCAACACGTACTACTAACAGTCAACTAAAACCAATGTTAACTACCAACTAGAACAACTACAATCATTGCGAACTTGTACCACTGCAGACTCACCATAAAAAATATACATTTATATATATTCATTGCTATTGAAACCTTGATAACATATAAATTATTTGCCTTAATAATTAATTCATTAGATAAACATAAATGTACAATATGAATTTTTAATGCCACATCAGAGGCGGATTTAGAGGGTTTTTCAGTGCCCCCCCCCCCCCCCCCCCCCCTTGCCATTTTTGAGAAAAAATTTAGTTGAATATATAGGGAATCACTGAAGCATGACTGGAGCATGTCCCCTGTTAGGCAGGCAGTGGGCCCCCACTAATGAAAATTTCTGGATCCGCCACTGCACATAATTACGTTTGCCTGGTTTTTGGTTAACTGCCTTCAGTGCTTACAGCGCTTTGATTTTTTCTGTGCATATATTGATTTTGCATAATGGACGGATACCCAATATCCAATGTAACCTTTTACAATCAAGAGAAGCTTTAAGCTGATTTACCGCTTAATTGAAAATCACTTTTGAGGACATACATACTGTACAAAGTTGTGGTATATTAGAAAAATTGAATACAAGCCAAGGCTCCGTGTTGAAGACTGTACTTTGACCTATAATAGTTTACTTATATAAACTGTGACTTGGATGGAGATTTGTCTCATTGGCACTCATACCACATCTTCTTATATGTATCTATATATAAGAGTTATATTAAGTTCTCTTGTTCTTTAATATAAATCCCTAATGAAGATTTTGAAATGTCAACAGCTAGGTATTTTAACAATACATCAGGCTCTAAATTGTCCTGGGGAAACCCAGTCAACAGAAACAAAGATCTGCCATTAACTCAAAAGTTCTCTTATTAAACAAAAACAAACATTAATATCTGACTTAAAGCAACCACACTCTACATGCTCTAAGAGAAACAAATGGTTGACCAAGCATGTATACTATTTTTGATTTAAGAAATCTATTATTTCTATTGGGTTTGTCGTCTGCATTGAAAATATATTTTGTTTGACAGTTGTAATATTTTATATTAAATTATATATTTCAGAAATAAAAAGAGAAAAAATCTGTGCAGCCATGTTGTTAGTTTGTCTGACCTTGATGGTCAGTTTTCTCTCTGCAGAAGGTCAAACACGTAATGGGTAAGTTAAAAACATTTCAACTTTAATATACAGTTCTTACACCAAAACGTGTGCCTGTGGTATCTGATTTATGTCTAGATTTGTTGTCTTTAGTCCTTTCAATCTGCATTTATTTTGGAACAAGTTAATTAATTATTTTGGTAGCAAAGTTGATATTTTACTTTCAGGATTGATTGAACAGAAAAAAATAAAACTTTAGATTTTTTATATATCTCACAGCTAGTGAATGAAATTGACAACTTCATGGAATATGAAAGGCACTTGAAGGGGATTTTCGTTTAACAAAAAGAGAAAATTTATTTTTTAATCATTAGAGAAACAGATTCTTACATAGTTTCTCGTGGATTATCGGATTTATCCAATCTCATTAGTTAAATTATAAATTTTAACTATCTCGATTGGATAAATCCTATAATCCGCTGGTATCAATGTAAGAGTCTATATGTATCAACCTCATCAAAAGTCAATAATTGTGTAATGTATTTTGTAAATTTTCTTTTGTTTTTTTGTATTGTTCGATTGCTGTCTCAATAGCATGTACATAACCTCTCCTTATATTAATATAAAGCTAGCTTTTATTTAAAAAAAATAAGAGACCAGCAATTGAAATTTATTTTAAGTGTTTTTCTCTCCTTATATAATTATAATTCCTGAGAAATAAACAAATTTGCAGTAAATATAATTTTATTTAAAACTGTTATATCTAAATAGGTAGGACATGTTTGATAAATAAATAAATTTTTATGAAAAAGAAGTCTCACTGAGGCCAGAGGGATACAGATTTATATAAGTTCTTCTTGTGTCCAAATCCCATTATTCCAATTGTATAATTGTATTTTGTGCACTTTTGAAAAAATAAAATATTGATTGAACAAAATCTCACTGTTAAAAATACCTTACAGCTCATTAACAAAATATCTACAAAATGTCAAACTGCTTTTGTATTGACCAATGTGTTGACCTATTTTCTTATCTTTAAATGTATTATACTTTTTTGGTATATTTTAGTATAATATTGGAAAACCAGTTTCTTTATACAGTATCGATAGCACATTACTGATTAACATTTAATTCATGAAATCATTAATCAATCTATATGCAGTACCACCACGTTCCATCCTGGGTGTGAATCTTTAAGTAATAAAACATAATTTCAATACAGAAATATACATTTAAAAAGGGGTGTACATGTTTACAAAATAACCAGGGCATAACAATAATAAACAAGACATGACTTTTGTCACCAAATATAACTTAAATTTGACTATCGATACAATCAAATGATAGTTTTGATCATTGATTTAAAATAATTATTTTATAGGGCTGCAAACCATTTTAGTTTATCAAACTCTTGCAATTTTGATATTACCATAAATACCATTTCATAATGATTCACTTAAGACAAGCAAGAGTGATTTTTTGGTGGGGTTCATGTCGCTTAGTCTTTAGTTTTCTGTGTTGTGTCTTGTGTACTATTATTTGTCTTTTTTTTTCTTTAGCCATTGCGTTGTCAGTTTATTTATTGATCTATGAAATTGAAAGTCTCTCTCATGTATCTTTCGCCTCTTTTTTCTAGCAGAACCACCCTGTGTACTATATTTAATGATTAGAAATTAGTAACCCTATCTATACTTGAATGGACATTCTCTGATTAATAATTACTTAAAGGGGCACTAGCTGCCAAATTCATGTTCCCTGATTTGACTGTAATTCTCATATTTTATTTATCACAATGGTCAACATTTTTCAAAACTATCAAAAGTATAAAATAAACAATTAACAGGACATGGTCTCAAAAAGATGTAGCTTCGTTTCATGTGAATTTTAGCCAAGACACCATCTAATTAACTATCAAGTTGACCTATGACCATATAAGCGATGTAAACATAAACATAGATATAAATAGATTAAGCAACTCGTGCAAATGGATTTTCATAGGTCTGTTAAATTTTGTATTGTAGATTAAAAATTTATGTTTATCATCGTTTTTACCTTATATAAGAATGACTTTGTGTGGATGGAATCAGTTAATCAAATTATTTACCTAGTTTCACTTTCAATGTTGACAGTCTTTTCCTTTAAATACCCGTACACGGACAATGCATGCGTTATTTTATCTCTTTCTACGAGGTTAAATTGGAGTTCACATGAATACGGATTTAATGAGGTCGAGTTATTCACTTGCAAGTGAATAATTCGTTACAATGTTTATTAGCTTAATTTGAAAAAATTGAACCATTTTAGCTGACAAAAGCAAATTATTATTTCACTATTTCACTTTCATTAATGATTGAACAAAAAAAATCATACTTTTGATTTTTATGCCCCACCTACGATAGTAGAGGGGCATTATGTTTTCTGGTCTGTGCCTCCGTTCGTCTGTCCGTCTCTCCGTCTGTGCGTCAGGTTAAAGTTTTTGGTCAAGGTAGTTTTTGGAGAAGTTGAAGTCTAATCAACTTGAAACTTAGTACACATGTTCCCTATGATATGATCTTTCTAATTTTAATTCCAAATTAAAGTTTTGACCCCAATTTCACGGTCCACTGAACATAGAAAATGATAGTGCGAGTGGGGCATCCGTGTACTTGGGACACATTCTTGTTTATATATCTCGTAGCTAGTGCCCCTTTAACACTTTAACTCCCTCCCACATAAAGTTGTAATTACAACAGCATTTTTGACAGTTTATCTTAAATAATTTTCCAGTTTAGGAAGATGATCAGAAAAATTGTCAACACAAATTTACCCTTATAAGGAATTCAGTAATTTTGGCTAACTTGCAGAACTTTTGATGGGTGAAATGTGTTGTTTTTAAAAGGACAAAAAGTGTTCTGTAAGGAGTTAAGTCAATTATTATGGTTAGTGGTAGATCAAATGTGGTGTTGATCTTTATGTCTAGCCTGAAACATTTGTCGTTGAAGTGAAACATAACATCATACATTTTGTAGTTGTCTGCGGTGTTACGTGCTGTTGTTGGTAGTATCAACAGATCCCAAATCTCGTTTATTATTTTGTCAGATTCTTGTACCTTGCTGATCATTGTAATAATAACTCTCATTATTTCAGATATCATGCTTAAAAAAAATCGCTACTGACTTTAGAAGAAAGTATTAGAGATACACAGTAGTAAAATATTATTAATGTCCTTCTGCAGGCAGTCGTGATGATAATTTAAAACTTGAAGTTATTAAATGCAGCATAAAGATAATGTTGGTTTTTAAAGAAATCTAACATTGATTTTGCATTAAGATTTGTATTATTGAAGATAAAATAAAAGAGAGGTGGAAAAAAGTTAAATCACTAAACTCCAAGAAAATTCATAGCAGAAAGTCCCTAATCAAATGGCAAAATCAAAAGATCAAATACATCAAATGAATGGACAACAACTGTCATATTCCGTACTTGGTACAGGCATTTTCTTATGTAGAAAATGGTGGATTGAACCTGGTTTTAAAGCTAGCTAAACATCACTTGTATGACAGTTGTATAAAATTCCATTAGAATGAAATTCAAAACAGTGTGGCTGTGGCCATTGATTGACACATTAAATTCATCCATTGACTGGGACAATTTACGTGAACGTTTGTCTGTAACGACCACTGTTCACGACGTACCTACGATAGACATTTAAACTGTGGGGTCACCAAAGGTTTCTTAACGCCTTTAATTATAAAATGATTCAAAAAATTAATCAGGAATAACCTTTATGTTTTGATTTATATAATTGATATAAATCAAAACATCGTGTTATTTCTGATTAGTTTTTCGAATTACTTTATTAAGGTGTTGAAAACCTTTAGTGACCCCATAGTTTAGGTGTCTTTAAAAAGTACATAGTGAGCAGTAGTTGTTACATACAAACGTTCACTTCATTGTCCTAGTCAATGGATGAATTTAATGTGTAAATCAATGGCCACAGCCACACTGTTTTGAATTTCATTCTATATTGACAATGATGTGTGAACCAAACAAACAAACATAATAGGTAAAAATGTCATAAATAGGGGTACAGCAGTCAACATTGTGTTATCATCTTAATCACTATAAAAACAAACAGATACATGTATCAACACAAACACAGCACAACATAGAGCTCAGAACATGAACCAAATTTAAAACCAGGTTTGCAGAAAAGAATCCTCAAAAATGAGATCATTACTTAATATTGTAAAAAAGGTCATTTGATTTTAAAAACACACATCAGACATAATATTATTAGAAGGACAATATTTCTTCTAAGGCTCCTTTAGGTTATATAGTAAAGAGAGTTGAAGGATATCAACAGATATTCAAACTCATATATCTAAATCTAACCAACAATCAGGGGGGTTACTGACTATATTTTCGGGTATAACGGTGCATACAGCACTTGCCAAATCATACACTGTTCTAACCAGAAAAACTTGAAAAACATATCCTGTTCTAAACAGTATCTTAAACAGTTAAATAAACGATCATG